>BSBM01000831.1:3582500-5982500 GCA_027924585.1 Larix kaempferi
GATTTTGGTGATGGTGATGCCGATGATTGTCATTGGCACCGATGTCGTTAGCATCATCAACACTCACATCATCAATGCATTTTTAATATGTTCTTTTTGAATGAAAAATTTTCAAATTAGATCTTATTTTTAATTATATATATATATAAATATATATATATATATATATGAAAATAAAAACAAAAAACTAACCTTACTACTTCCTGCACGCACGAAGAGAGAGAGAAAGCCCTAGTAGCCTTCTATTTCGAACCAATTCAGCTTGGGGATCAGCATCTACCTGTCATAGAGGTTGTCGTCCGAATGTCCTAGAGGTTGCAATCCGGAGGTCACAAAGGAGGCCGCATTCGCCAAGCAAGGGAGACAATGCCCCCTAAATCGGTGAGAAAATCTAATCCCTATTTTGCTCGAACCTTCAATGTCATTGTAAATAAAACTAGCCTATGGAATTTACAGGCTATAGACGTGAGGGGAGATGCAGGTATTGGCCGCAGGTTTAGCTGCATTGTTTTTGGTATCCTTGGATGGGTTATTTCCAGGGTCGGTGGTCGAAATCAAAAGTGTAAACAAAAATATGGCCCTTATGCGTTTCTATGTGCTTAAAGACACCAACATAAACCTCTGTTGTGACTGAAGGGTTTTCCGAAGGGTCACCACAGTAACCATCCAACAATAAATCCCTTACCCAGCCCAATCAATGACTATTTGTTGTGGTAAATAATTCAATTCCCAATGCCATATAATCCACATATGCATCACCAATATTCTCGGTGTAATGGTTAATCCCTATTTGAATTCACCAAAGCTTTGAAAACCTAACTGCCAAGAAATTCAATTGAAGTAATCCTATACACAACAATTCATAAATTTTGGAGACTATATGAAGCAATTCATAGAGTTTGGAGGTCATACACACCCTGGACAGGCCATATACACCATCGTAAAGGTCGTATATTGTCTTGGTAGGCCATGTCTGTACTCTCCTGTTATATTCATTAAGTGGGCGTTTGTATCCAGCAATTGAATTATTGAATTAAACAATAGATGGCATAATATAACCTTCCTCTAAACATTCGGTAGTTGAGTTCTGTGTTCTGTGCCAATGGGATGATGAGAAGGCTCTTTTTTATGTTTTTCATTTCATAGAACATTAACATAGTTGTTCTTTCATCAGATTCATGCAATCATAAGTGTCAGGACCGTTTGAGACTAATGGGATACATTAATCAATTGCTAATTAATTTGATGTAGTGTTGGTATATTATTTAATAAATCATATGGGTTGTTGCACCGACGCTTGTATGTTGTAGCTTGAAAGTATTGGTGTGATTATCCACTCTGTCCAATGCAGAGTTTGAAGACACCATTTGAATCAACATCCATACAATTGGTTGCTTGTGAACAATTGTGTCCCTAAATTAGGTTGTCATTTAGTTTTAACTTCTATTAATATTATTATTATTATTATTTATGTTCAATGCATTGCCTCTTCCTTCAAGATTCTTTGTCCTCGGCATAAAAAATTTTAGTCTTTTTTCTTGCCTATAATGCCTTCATATGATACACTACTCATGATGTTGTCATAGTAAACAAAACGAGGCAATATGGTCTTCAAAGTACTGAACATAATTGTTGTATTGTTGAAGGGTCAATCCACCCTAGTTCAATATTTTGTGGAACTGTGTGTTTAATAAAAGCATAGCTTATCATTAGGGATAGGAAGGGTTCATTCGACCCTTCTCTTGACATATTTTCATTCAAACCCTCAACCCCACACATATTTTTATTAACCCTCAATCCCACACATTTAATTGAGACCCTCACTCCCACATGTAGTATATTTCTTCTCCATCTTGATGATGAATGGCCATGAACCAACAAAAAAATCATGACCATACATGTCCTGACATTAACATAGAGACTAACATAATCTAGGCAAATTAAAATTCTAGGAGGAGGGACAGTAAGAATTTTTTCCTTTGACTTCGTAATCTCAAGTAAGATTACTTTAGGATTCACCACCTTCTTCAACAACCTATAAACAAGAACATTTAACTATATGAGTATATGCTTGCAAGTGATGATCACCAATCTATATAGTCCCTTCTTAGTCTTCATGATGAGATGCTCCAAACCCAATTTCAGATTCCTCTTTTGATCAATGATCCAATCCACAACCAATTTTGAGTCCTCGAAAATGTAATTCAATAAGTCCCCTTTACACTACTAATCTATATCTAACCAAAATAAGTATGGCCTTCACCTATACCATATCATTGCTTCCATACAACTGCTAATTCATTTGATGTAGTGTTGGTATATTATTTAATATATCATATGGGTTGTTGCACCGACACTTGTATGTTGTAGCTTGAAAGTATTGGTGTGATTATCCGTTGTGTCCAATGTAGAGTTTGAAGACACCAATTGAATCAACATCCATACAGTTGGTTGCTTGTGAACAGTTGTGTCCCTAAATTAGGTTGTTATTTAGTTTTAACTTCTATTAATATTATTATTTTTATGTTCATTGCATTGCCTCTTCCTTCAAGATGCTTTGTCCTTAGCATAAAAACTTTAGTCTTTGTTCTTGCCTATAATGCCTTCATATGATACACTACTCATGATGTTGTCATAGTAAACAAAACGAGGAAATATGGTCTTCAAAGTACTTAACATAATTGTTGTATTGTTGAAGGGTCAATCCACCCTAGTTCAATATTCTGTGGAACTGTGTGTTTAAAAAAAGCATAGATTGCCATTATGGATAGGAAGGGTTCATTCGACCCTTCTCTTGACATATTTTCATTCAAACCCTCAACCCCACACATATTTTTATTAACCCTCAATCCCACACATCAATCCCACATGTAGTATATTTCTTCTCCATCTTGATGATGAATGGCCATGAACCAACAACAAAATCATGACCATACATGTCCTAGAATTAACATAGAGACTAACATAATCTAAGCAAATTAAAATTCTAGGAGGAGGGACAGTAAGAATGTTTTCCTTTGACTTCGTAATCTCAAGTAAGATTACTTTAGGATTCACCACCTTCTTCAACAACCTATAAACAAGAACATTTAACTATATGAATATATGCTTTCAAGTGATGATCACCAATCTATATAGTCCCTTCTTAGTCTTCATGATGAGATGCTCCAAACCCAATTTCAGATTCCTCTTTTGATCAATGATCCAATCCACAACCAATTTTGAGTCCTTGAAAATGTAACTCAATAAGTCCCCTTTCCACTACTAATCTGTATCCAACCAAAATAATTATGGCCTTCACCTATACCATATCATTGCTTCCATACCTGAAAAATGAAAGTAAAGGAGAAGAAATGCAATTTTCATAAAAAAAATTAACCACTCTCCCTCCACATATATTCGAATTTCCCTTAGATGCATGATTACAAAAACACCAAGGTTATTTTGTGTCAATGTGTATAGCACCAACTTGCCTTGAAACTTTAAACAATACCTCCTTGCAAATTCAATCAAAAGCGTATTGGATCCTATGGAATACCTATAATGGACTAGAAATCCCTCCATCAAATAAAATCGTGTTCCTTGCTCTCCATAATGACTAGAAATAAACCAAAGGAAGAGCTTCAAATTTAGCTAAAAGACCTTCATCCCACCAATATTTGGTTGCCTCCTCCAATGAAACTCTACTCCAATGACATACTCCCCTACATAAGTGTTCTAGCCACAATCCAAACTTCCTTAGAAAAAGGGAAACCAACCAACATATGAAAAAATATTCAAATGAATTTATGCACAAAGGACACCATCCCAATCCTCAAAATATATTTTTAGAAGGTTGTCTCATGTTAACACCTTGTTTGGTATAGCCATCCAAAGATATTTTTTTTAAGGAGCCATAGTATTCCAAACCTTTAATTACCAAAATATTGATTGCGTTGTACTTGAACACATGAAAACATAGCTTCATATATGAGCCTTGTAGTATAGAATCCCGTTGAGGATTTGTTTCCCATAGTATAGTGTCCTCTTCCTCTTTTCATAAATATTACCGGTTATCAGTTCTTGCACAAAACTATTTCACTCCTTACCTTATAAATCTTTGAAACCCAAATCTTCAACAAACGTCTAACCTCCTCCCCATGAAAGATTACCATCCACAAAACTTACATTTACTAGAGATGTAATATTGGAATTTTCCTAAATGAAACACCATCTCTAATCCAAGGGTAAACCCCAAGTCTAGTGTTCCTTCCATTTCCTACCTTCCAAGTGGTTATTTGGTTCCCAACCAATGGGAAAGGATGGACTAAAGATTTCTAAACAATGGATGTTTTAGAAAAAAAAATATTTGGCAATTTGATCCAATCCACCATTGATAGCAGATGAATGTATTTCCACATCAAAACATTTTTTCCATTAGAAGTAGAAGAAAGTTATTGTTGGATTCATTTAATTTGAAAGAGTAGTTATAGTTTGAAAGAACTCTCTCCTTACCTTAGCTAGCATTCATTGAAAGGAAAGGCTTATTTGATTCATATGCATTTGCATGGTTTGAGTCAGTCATCACACCACGAGTTGCACTTCCATCACCCGACTGAGTAATACAACCATTAAAATTCAACTCGCTAACTCAACACACTTTAACCTCGCTTGAGGATAAAAAGAATTTGGTAGTTAGGTAGGACACCGGGGATATGCAACCAAATAATTCCCCCTTTTCATTTTCATCTTAGACATAGTTGTTGTCCTCTAGGGTACTAAAATCCTCTAGTATTTATTGACACAGTCATCGACCAGTTTGTGGAGGGGCCTCCCATTTTTTCGAGGGTAAGCAGCGAGGACAAGTTCCGGATGGAATTTGTGGAATGCCGCACTACACTTAGCTCCTAAGGATATCTATCCATTGTCTTCACTGTACTCTACTATATATGTGATACAGGGGCTCAAAGACAGAAGTGCCAGTTAACCTTCTCCAACGTGTCATGAACGAGGTATCCTAGTAACTTTTCTTCTAGGGCTCTTTTACCCAGGATCCCTTTCGGTAGAGGGATATCCTTCCACTTCGGTCTCTCATTTCGTATTGTTCGACTTGGATTTCATCACCTTGCGAAGGATACGATTTGTTGAGGTCTCCAGCTCCTAGTTAGGAAGTTTGTTTGCTATTTCACCTTTTTAGAGGGTCTTTTTCTTTTCAGTGTTGCGTGTTGGCATTCTAGCCACTTTTGTTTCAGCTCGCTTACTGTGACACCGGTCCCAGTACAGTTTTTTGAGCTTTCTTTTTTGGCCTATGAGCCTTGTCTTTTCCTAGCGTCCCTTCTGCACGCTCGATTGCTTTATGGTTTTTGAGTTATTACACGGTCAGTTACCAATTATCTGATGATGTGTGATGTCCTCTTCTCCTAGGTCTTCAAGATGGTTGAGTTAGATGGTCTTCTCAAGGGACTGGACACCCCTTGATGGAGCCACTAACACTTGACCTTAGGATTAGTCTAGAGGACACGTGATCACATCATCCGTGTGGAATTTTCCTTTTACTGTGATGATGGAATTTCAGGTTATATGGAACAATGGTACATTTGAGAGAGAGATGATTGGTTGTACCCCACCTTGGTTTATTGTATTATGGTCCTTTCATTTTGTTGATAATATTTTTGTGGTACCTTGCCTTTTACCTTTTGGGTCTTTTACTCATCTTGGGTTATCTTTTGATTTGTACCACCTTTTATGTTTTTGGTCATGTGGGTACTATGGTAGTTTGTCCACATTTGAGGTACACCCCCTTTGTCCAAATTGTTATGATTCTTTATACCCACTTCGTACCACCCTCCAGACCTTATTTAGGAAGATTGCTTGCTATCATACCTTTTGGAGGTCCTATTTGAGTTACAAGAGGTAGTTACAAGGAGCTATTGCATCTATTTGGAATTATTTGACCTTCCATCTCTTTGGCATGTCAAATAACAGGTAGTTACAAGGAGCTATTGCAATATATATTTGACCTTATTTGTACCTTCCCCACAATGGTTGATTTACTTTTGGTCCTTACACCTTGTTGTTTATTGGTCTTGTGGTACCTTGTCCTTTAATTTTGGTCCTTTCATTTTTTGTGGTACCTTGCCTCTTACCTTTTGGGTCTTTTACTCATCTTTGGTTATCTTTTGATTTGTACCACCTTTTATGTTTTTGGTGATCTTATGGGTACTATGGTAGTTTGTCCACATTTGAGGTACAACCCCTTTGTCCAAATTGTTATGAGTCTTTATACCCACTTTGTACCACTCTCCAGACCTTAGTGAGGAAGATTGCTTGCTATCATACCTTTCAGAGGTCCTATTTGAGTTACAAGGAGCTATTGCATATATTTGACATTATTTGACCTTCTGTCTCCTTGGCATGTCAAATAACAGGTAGTTACAAGGAGCTATTGCAATATATATTTGACCTTATTTGTACCTTCCCCACAATGGTTGATTTACTTTTGGTCCTTACACCCTATTGTTTATTGGTCTTGTGGTACCTTGTCCTTTAATTTTGGTCCTTTCATTTTTTTGTGGTACCTTGCCTCTTACCTTTTGGGTCTTTTACTCATCTTGAGTTATCTTTTGATTTGTACCACCTTTTATGTTTTTTGTCTTATGGGTATAACTATGGTAGTTTGTCCACATTTGAGGTAGTACACCCCCATAGTCCCAAGGGTTATGATTATTTATACCCACTCTTTTCTTTTAGACTTGTACCTTACTGGTTGGTCTTGGTACCCTTTGGTTGGTCCTTGTACCTTACTCGAGGTCGTGAGTCTCTTTGGCCTCAGTCTACTGGTTGTCAGATCATCTTTATTGTGATTGTACTGAGCCTTTTGACTATCATTGACTTTCCTTGATTGACCGTACCATAGCCCAGTCATCTCTCTCTCTCTGGTTTGTACTAACCCTATAATAGGGTCACTTGGTTCCTAGAGTTGACTGGCCTCTAAGAGGCATAGTCATTTCTGAAAGTAACTCTTCTGAGTATATTACAGGAAACATTTACACCCAAGTAATCAAATATGTGTTGGTAAGACTTAGGTAATCAAATTGTTAACAACAGAATATTTGACACAGAAGTATGTTGTTAATTTGATTGAAGGCATTCCTGACTGTTTAACAAGAGAATATTTGACACAGAAGTATGTTGTTAATTTTTAACACGCAAGCCTGAAAGCAAGCGAGCTTGAAACAAGCGAGCATAGAAGGTCGAAGCGGAATCTAGTGGGCCCATAAACCACAAGTAAACATGGAAATCTCTGCTTGGACTGGAGGAAAACATCAGATCTATATTATTAATGATAATATGATTGGTTGGATTATATGCAAACATGGAAACCTAGGTGGGAGTTGAGACATACTGAAGTATTAGATGCTAACTTACAGGGATCTGATGCTTTTATTAGACTAGTACCAGAACTCAGAAGAATGCCTATGGGATCTAGTATTGTACCAGAGATGATTTACAACAACTCCCTGAGAAAAGCAGTTGATGCAAGCAATTGGTTAACACACCTCTACCATGATCTTAACTTAATCACGACAGAGGTCTCTACACATTACCCCAGGCTACAACTAGACCATAAATACTATTGTATTAACTGGATACGTTCTTTGAAAGCATGGCCACATCAAGATGCTAGTCTGCGGTTTCCAAGTACTACCCACACTTATGTAAAATATAAAAAAATATGGTGGGATTTCTTGAGAAAATAAAATACAGATAGAACATATTATACCATGCTAAAGTTTGGACATCAAAGTACACATATCCATGAGGATCCTCCATTCTACGGCCCTGATTCGATGAGAGACTGGTGGCAGTCATTTGACATCAACCTGACAGCATTAGAACCAGCTGTTATTTATGATCTAAAACAGGACGTTGGAGAATCTCTCGAACAAGTCAAAGATATTTTGCAGACAAAGATTACTAAGGATCAAATCCTTGAGTAGTACATTCAAAAGAAAGAACAATGGCTTGTCAAAACCCACATAGAATTCCACATGCATCAGAATAGATGCGTGGTCCTGAGGCTTGTTTATTCAAAGGCATGGGATACTAAATCCAATGTCTTTCGAGAATTATATGGTCCCCCATACTCCGATGAGTTGTAAATATCTCAAAAGTATTTGGCTATGAGTGGGACCTGTCCATTCAGATTGTCATAATAAGATTCCATTCGGCTAAGAGAGGGGGCATGTCCTCTCTAAGTTTTAAGTAGAGAACCATTTGAGGCCTTCTAGTTTTGTCTCTCTCTGCTCTATGTCTGAGTCTCAGAAAAGGTGTATGCTCTGCAACTAGCCTTTGCCGTATTAGATTGCAACAAAAACCTTGTCTCTCCTTAAGTCTAGCATCTGTTAGGAAAAGGAATAACAAGAGTATGCTCTGTGGCTGGCCCTCATGGTATCATATCTCTCCATAAACCTGATACTTCCTTAAGTATAAATCTTGAGTCTATATTTGTCCGAGGAATTATGCTCTGTCTGTATTTCAGTTTAGATTTTGAATAAGATTATACAAGTTTCACAACATTATATAAAATTTTGCTTTTGAAGATTTGTGAACACTTATTAACCACCTCAAAGATCTTAGTTTTGAAAGTCATAAAAACTTTTAGAAGATTTCCATAATGGTTAGTTATTTTTATTTTATATTATTATTGCTAAACATAAATATCTTACTAAATGTGATTGTAATTCAATTACCGATGTGATGAACCCAAACTGATGGGATGAGATAGATTTTAGGGCCATGACGACAAAGATAATTAGATGATGTGATATGGGACTCAAGACCCAAAGGAGAAATAAAATACAGCTCATAATTGCATGAATTTCTACTCCTATGAAAGATAAAGTGATCCTCTTCCTCATCACTTGAATGCCTACATTTTGAGAAAGGGAATGCAGTACAAGTCACCTTATAAAAGGCGCTACATGTCACCTTTTAAGAGGTGCTATGCCTTGCGGTCCTATCTAAACTTTTTTCCCATGGTGCAGGTAGAACCAAACAGGTATTTTTCAGATCTGTCTTCCTTGAGCGAGGGGAGTTTAGGAAGACTAGAGGAAAGTGAGACATCCAGTAGGTCTACAAGAGTTTTATCAACTAGATTTCAAAAGACCAGAAGAAAATTCCATAAACGCATGGAATTTTTTCGCACTCAAGGGGGGGTCATGTTCCTATGATGATGAGACAATAGGCGACGTCGAGGTACCCTTGAGGTACAGACATTTAGTGAAACAATGGGTACCCAAGGATCTTCCTCAACTGAACACAGATTTTTATGTGAACGAGAGGATATATCGAATTGCACCGACGTCATTACATGGTTTGGGTTTGTTTTGCATGGATGGCATAAAGGTTCGTTACGGCACATGTACAGAATTGATGGAGTATGTTGTACCTTGTTACAACTACAAAGATTGGATGCACCTAGTCCAATATACACGAAGTATGCGTAGATATGGATTGTCAGCAAACTATTTACAGTTGAAAGACAAAGATCAAAATAAAGGAGCAACGTTGTACATTGACGGAAGGGCAAAGGCCACAAGGAATATTGCGGGGTTTATAAACAGTACACAACCAGGGTCTACAATTAAGCAACCAAACTATGAATTTGAGGGGCGTGAAGGAAACCTTGTTTTTGTATGTGCCATTAAATCAATATCTGTAGGGGAAGAGTTGCTTATTAATTACAATTTGAATCGAGTAGATACAAACATGGTTACTATGGGAGTGGTACATATAACAATTTACCCGACCTTTTATTAATGAATTTAACATCTTAAGGATTTTTTCGTTAGTTTATTTCGTTTAAATTTTCCATATTTACTTCGCAGGCTAGTGATCGGGAAAAATCCCAGCCAGCAGATGATTGGAGTACATCTTCCTCGAGGGAGCAGGTATACATCTTTGTAATAGTAAAAATATAATAAGAAATATGAGTTTGTTTTTTATTTATTTTTTCATTATTAGTATATTGGTTTGGTATATGTAATGTTATCTATTTTTTATGCAGAACATTGATTAGGAAATCCACCCGAATCTTCATCAGATGACAACATCCTCGGGGCAACAGGTAAACCTGATTGTAATTGTACAATTTAAATATGTCACAATGTTTTCTCATTATATTAATGTTTCAATGAATATTTTGGTTTCGTTTAGGTAATTTTCTCTATGCTTTTGATGAAGGTCGGTTCTGAAAGGGTCACAGTAGATCATACCATACCTGCCTCAACGCAACAAGTATACATCTTTGTAATAGTAAAAATATAATATGAATAATAGTTTTTTTTATGTGTTTTTTCATGAATAGTTTTGGATTCGTTTAGGTGACTTTCACTATGTTTTTTATTTAGGGTTCTGTAAGGGGTAACTCCTAGATATTAGCATATCGGGGCAAGTCACCTATGACCATTGATCCGATGAGTGGATCACGATCCTCGAGGTTGCAGTTATAATTCATTGGAATTGTAACAATATAATATGTAGCATAATGCTTATTTTGTTATGTATTTTTCGTGTGTATATTGGTTTCGTTATGATAATGTTTTCTACTTCTTTTTTGCAGGGGCCCGATGATCGGGGCAAGTCCACAGCTGTGGATCAGACGACACCATCGTCCAGGCATCAGGTAAACCTATTTGTAATTTTAGGAATCTATCATGATAGATATGTTTTGTTAATATAATTTTAGGAATCTATCATGCTAGAACTCAGTAGTGTTTTATATATTTTTGTTGCAGTCCAGTGAATCGTTGTATGAAACAACATCGCAAGAATATTCAGTAGATCCTGAAGTGGCTGAGATGCTTAACGATCCCGACATAATTGGTGAATCCACAGACCCGTTTAAGAAGATAGACAAAATGTTGAATAAATATAGTGTGGAAATCATTTCTCTGCTAATCAAGGTTCCGCAGACAAGCCAGATTAGAGCAAGGATTGAATTGTTGGAACGGAGATCTGAAACCTTGCGAGTAAGTTGAGGAATCTTGAATCATAAAATAATTCATTTATAACTTTATAATTTTCTCTTTTATATGATAGTACTGAACGTATAAAATGTGGTTTGTATTTACAGAATTATCAGAGACCACACAATAGTGGTCAAGGCGGTGTTGGCCCCAGCAAGGCTCGTGGAGAGACGTCGCATCATGAGCAAATGACTCCATGTGCATCGAATCCTTTGCCATTGTTTTCGACTGAACAGTCGGAAACACGTTCCGAAACACCACAGACCCCAACTGTGAGCACACCGGTCGCTAGTGACCGACGCACACCAGATCGTCCAGAAGAAGGGGTCGACACCGAGACTCTTAGTAATATTGATATCGTCGAAGCTACATTTTAAGGATCTTCCCGTGTCACTAGCACGGGAACAGTCGAAGCAACATTTTTGGTGGATGAAGATCTCGTCCCAATAAAGATAGAGAAGATACCAGTTAATTAATATACGTTGATCAAGTTAGTTTTTATAATTTCATTGTAATATACCGATAAAACATTTTTTTCCAACTAATTATGATCATGGCATGATTGTTTTACAGGAAATAATGTTTTCTATAAACAAATGAATGACTTGTCCTTGGATATCTTCGGGACCACCATCTGAACAAGGTGGGATAGACAACCGAAAAATTTAAAAGATGAGCTCACTAATCGGTTGGTTGGCCTGTTCGGCGACAAGTCCTTCAATCAAGCTAAGGTCCTAAAAAAGGTTGGACAACATATGAAGGTTGTCCGAGACCAATATAGGGTCCACTTGGAAAAAAACCATAGGTATGAGCACCCTCCAATGATTCCATCAATGGAGTGGAAAGCTCTAGTGGACGATGGAAAGGAGAGGGCTCAGAGAAAAGAAGGAAAGATAGCACCAGGCACAAGGAGGTGTGCAATACTTTCCACAATGTAGCTATAAACCTTATTATTATTGATTTCTACATCGAATTTGGAACATCTAACATATTTCAACACTTGCATAGGCTACCAGACACATCAAAGGCCACAAAGGAAAGACTGGAAAAATAGGTCAGCACAAGCTTGGGCCTGGTGGTTATTCGAATTTGACGGCACAAATTGTAAGTTTCGAAAAACCAATAATGCATACAAATAATAAATTGCAAATTATTTTTCGTTTTATTGCACCGCAAAATGTTAATTAACGACGTTATGCAAATATGCAGGCTGACCGATTCAAAGAATTGCCCATTAAGGAAGACATGAAACTTGGCTTCCAGCACGGCTTTGGAGCTATACTTGAACGCTGAAAAAGCTTGTCTGGGCAAACACAGTCTTCTGGTACTAATCCATCTGGTGCACAGGTATATAGAATCTATATAGTTTAATGAAGATTTATTACTTGTGCAATCTATTCATTATAGATAATCGACATAAAATATTGACTCTGTTTTGAGCAGGAAATCAATGATCCCCTAATTAATGTCGAGGAGGGACCACAACAAATCGAATATCACGCTTCGAATCCTGGTAATGAATTCATTCATATGCTACGGTTTTATATATAGCATTGCAGACAGTTTTGATCCTAGTTTCATTCGATGGGTCAAAGCCTGTATAAGTGATCCATGGATTGCCCCACTAGTAAACGGAAGAGCGGAAGCATTCTTTCATGCCTCTCGAGGCCTTAGGCAAGGTTTCCCTCTCTCCCCCTACTCTATGCAATCCAAGCCTCGGTGCTAAGTTTTCAACTCGAACAAGCCAGGAAGGATCAAGAATTAATTGGCATCAAAATGGCTCGTGGAACTAAAAACATTAACCACGCACAATTCGTTGACGATACTATATTGCTAGGAGGAGCCAGCCATCATATAGCGAGAAGGTTCAAATCTGAACTGGACTCCTTCTGCAAACTCTCTGGCAGCAATTTAAATCTAAGAAAGAGTAGGATTTATAACTGGAACATTAATCCAAGGGAGATGCCTGATATTGCTCGAATTCTAGGAATTGAGGGAGTTACCAATTGGGATCACTTTAAGTATCTAAGTGTTCCAATCTACAAAAGCAAACCAAAAACTTCAGACTAGAATCCTTTGATTGATAAAATCAGGAAAAAAATCCTTGCCTGGGGAACGGCTTGGTTAAATCTGGTAGGGAAGTTGGTCCTGATAAAGTTTGTCCTAAATAGTTATCCTCTGTACCAATGCTCCATTTTGTTGGCTCCATCTAGAACACTAGCCACTATCAAAGGCATGCTGTGAACATTCCTTTGGCAAGGAGGGAAAAATAATGGTGGAAAGAAATTCTCTCTAATTAGCTGGAAGAAAATTAAATTGCCTTGGTTGGAAGGAGGTCTCCATGTTAGAGATTTAAAATACCAAAATTTGGCCGTGGGAGCAAAAATTATTTGGAATATGGTTGGGATGAAATATACTTGGAGCAGTCAGGTTCTCAGACACAAATACTTTCCCGATCCAAGGTTACGGTGCCTGGACCCTGAACCTTTGGTGAGGCAAGGATCCCCCATTTTCTCCCTCTGTAAGAAATCTCTGCCCCGCTCCAAAGATGAACTTTTTTGGATTCCTGGAAATGGTAAGCACGTGAGACTTTGGAAAGATTCCATATTGGGAAATCCTATCCTCTCCTCCCTACCAATTCATAACTTAAGAATATGGATAGATAGTCGAGGACTAACAACTCTCTGGGATATCTCAGCTGGGAGGACGAACCACCTCATCTATGGAACAATTGGTCTCTACCTAACTTCCCTAAAGAGCTCAAAATTGAAAAATGAATCTTCCTTTCCTATTTAACAGGATTAGCCCCAATGGCTAGAGGAGTTTAATATAAACGTGGCTGGGGTTTTACATCTGGGGAATATTCCTCTGCTCAAGGTTACAACATTTTCTCAGCTTATCCAAATATTCCAACAATCCTTTGATTTGGAAAAGAATCTGGAATTTTAAAAGCTTGCCTAAAATCAACATGTTCCTATGGACTCTTGTGCATGGAATCATTCTAACCGGAGAGAACCTTGAAAGAAGAGGCTTTGTTGGACCGTTTCGCTGCCCTCTCTGCAATAATAATAAAGAAACTATTCAACACCTGTTTTTAAATTGCCCCTTTTCCCATAAATTCTAGGACCTTCTGATCTGGTTTGGAAAATTGGACCTTCCAGGAAATATCCACCAAACTATTTCTAACTGGGACCGTATGTATCAAGGAAACTTGGATCAAAAAGCAGGTCTTAAAAACTATTGGATGACACTTCCAAAGTTTACCCTTTGGCAAATCTAGTTCGAGTGCAATCAAAGAATATTCAAGGATAAGGCACAATCTCCAGAACATATCGCTGCTAAAATTCAAGCTCTTATGGGCGAAACTCTAAGAGCTTCTATACTGCCTAAAAATAAGGTGGATATATCACCTGAAGAGACCAACTGGTTGCACTCCTTCAACATATCTGCACTAGACACAGCTATGACTAGAAGATCGCTGGAAGTCTGGGAAATCATAATGGATCTCACTCAGTTTGAAATTGGATGAACGAGAGGAAAATATTCAAACTCATTTTTTATGGAGCTTCAAAAGGGAACCCTGGTATGGCAGGAGGGGGTGGGATCATCATTTGCCCCGAAGTAAATATTAAATCAGAATATTAGTGGAATATAGGAACTGATACAAACAACATGGCAGAAACTTATGGACTATGGAAAGGGCTTAAGCAATTGGAAGCTATGGGGGTTGATGAAGCCATTGTGCTTGGAGACTCTCGACTAATAATCCAGGATATGAATGGAAATAGCCACTTTCATAACGTAAGGCTATCCAGATTGCTCCAAAGAATTCAGTCAATCTCAAGATCATTTTGAAATATTGATTACTGCCACATTCTCCGTGAACTGAACTCCAAGGATGATCATGCAGCAAACAAAGTGACTGCACTGAACATTAATGAACTATATATCAATCACCAATACAGCTCACCCTTCCCTCCCTAAGCGGACGCAGCCCCTGCAGGGCAAGTGGAAAGGAACTAATTTGTTGGAAAAGAAGAAGCGTTGAGGGATTAGTTATCATCTTGAAGGGACGGGTGGAAAGTTTCGTGGAGTCTCTCATAGATAAAGATCATTGCTAGCAAATCCATCAAAACCGACAAGAATGAGTGGAAGAAGGAGCTGGATCGAAATTGGTAAAGTCGCTAAATCGACAATCTATGCAAAAAAAAAAATCTAATTTTGGAATCAAGTTCAACGAGCCTGAAGCAAATCCGACTCAAGAAACCTCCCAACAGATTGGATGTTGTCTCTTATTTCCATCTCTGAAATCTGTCAGTTGTAGTTGAACCTGGTCATCTGGGAATTGATATCTCTGGAAGATACAAAACCAGATTTTGTAACCCTCTGTTTTTTATTTTTAATATATTCTATAACCATTCCTGTCTAAAAAAAACAAATTGAAGATCATGCTTCGAATCCTGGTGATGAATTTATTCATATGCTACAATTTTATGTATAGCATTGCAGATGGTGAACATTAATTGTAGTTCATCGTATTTCAACTGCAAAGCATGTAGAGGGTGACACTGTACAGGTTGATCCTGGACAAGAACATGAACAACATGATGTGGCCACACCAGTTAAAAAACACCTTTGTAATGTTTTTTTTAAATGAAATACTTGTCATTACAATAGAAAAATATAACGATGTAACATTTTCACATTGTTGCAGTAAATCCGAACCCCTTGCCGCAAAATCCACGTCTGGATCAGAACTCTAGGATGCAGACATCACAAGAAGCGCCTGATGAAGAACCAAGAACTAGAGGAGAAGATCCACAAGATGATCTTATTAAATATTTTGTAATAAAGAGAAAAAGGATTAAAAAGAAGTGACTAGAAAAATATTGTCTAATTATTTTTATAATAATATGCCGTCCATGATTTTTGGCCTAATGAATGAATGAATGGTTTAATGGTTTAATGATTCAATGTAATAAACTGTTACCTTTATTAAATGTTAGTTTTTATTGAATGAATGAATGGTTTATTGAATGTTATCTTTTATTGAATGAATGTGTTGACTGAATGAAACAATGGTTTAATGAATGTTAGCCTTTATTGAATGATTGATAGATGTTTGTTTGTGATGAAATATGCATGAATTTGCACGTAATTTTTTTTTCAAGTACATGCATTAGATATGGGGAATTGAGAGTGATGTGAGGGGGGGAGGGGACATAAGAGCTTCCACCTTCACTTGGTCGGCCCTGTTCAGTAGAGAATATTAAATTATTCTCGAAACAGAGAGGAGCTCAATGAATGGTAACGATGTTGGCTTTCTACAACCCACTTGTGTGTCATATAAATTTTGACAATTTCTTGGAGCTTGTTGTGATTTTTGGTTGCTCCTCATAACCAATTTCGAGTTTCCACAACTTCAAAGGCTGAGTAAATGATACACTGGAACCAATATCCTACACCTTCTCTTTAATTTCCTTGGAATCTCCTTGAGAATATTTGAATGAGATGTCTCAAATCCTCTAGATCATTTGCATCCTCTCCATTATGTCCAATCTTCCTGCAATAGAGAAGATATCTCGTCTCTTTTTTTGGGGAGAATAATGTGGACAGTGAAGATTAAAGAGGATGAGAGGTTGTTTGTATCCCTAACCCAAGGATAATAAATTGTCTAGAGAGTTATAAGAAAACTGAAGGTCAACGCTGTCAAATAGGTGGACGTAAGTTGATGCTGACATCAAGGGAAACTCCTATTTAATTATTGTCGTTTATCTTCCCATGTTCACATGAAGTCAACTGATATCAATCTTAATACTTAAAAAATCATCGCATAGTGATAACTAAGGATTATTATGCATGCACCTCCTCACCTTATAATATCATTTGGGTCAAGGCGTAGAGACAACCATAAATTATCAAATGTGTACACAAAGAGTAAGAGACAACTATAAGTAAGTCTTATATTAAATTTACCATATTATAAGTCTTTAATTGGCACTATCATTTGAGATTTTGACACGTTGGATTGTTGTGATCTTCTTATCACTCCTCACCAATGTGATTGTAAGGCTTCTTTAATGGTGAAGTCCATAATTTTAAGTCTTCTTCCTCATTCCCATGCCTTTTGGTAAGACAATAAGGAGGGCAGTGGCTTGCATCAACATGGAAAATAGTTTCGACATAGAGGTAGATAAGATCAACGTCTTGCACTATACATAAGATCACGCAGTTACAATATCTAGTTACAATGTCTTGCACTATACATAAGATCACGCAGTTACAATATCTAGTTACAACGTCTTGCACTATACATAAGATCACGCAGATGCCCCAATATGGTTATTGCATAGTCTAAGTATTTTTTCTGTATAATGAAGTGTGGTCTAACCCTGAAAAATACAGCAAAATAGTTGTCTAACCCCAAAAATGAGCTAGGCACCACTCTATTTATACTAGTCATAAACTGGCCTTTTCCCTAACTGGGATGACTTGGTTGGGGCAGTTTTTCCCATTGTTTGGGGCAGTTTACCCACTAATCTGACTTGTCTATTTTACATGATTTATTTTAGGGTTTTTATATAATCAAATACAATATGAATATTTCCTAAAGGAAGTACAATAAAAATACAATAAGAATATCTTATGAAGTTAAATTCTTCAACACTTCAAAGTAGTCAAGAACCAACCGTTGATATTGCTTATGTATGTTGATGATTTTTTTCACTGGAGAGGAACATATGATTGCTTGGTGAAAGGGGGATCTCACGTTAGAGTTTGAGATGAAAGACTTAGGTCTGATGCACTACTTTATTGGCCTTGAGATCTGGAAAAAAAAAGAGGAAATTTGTCTATCTCAAGGGAAATACATTGTGGATTTATTGTGCATGTTCGGAATGATAGATTGCAAATCTATGACTACACCGATGGTTTCCAATTTGAGGAAACTTCATGAGTCAGGCTCTGGATCAGATCCAGTAGATCCCACTTTGTATAGATATCTTATAGGCTCACTAATGTACTTGATACATTCGAGGCCTGATGTATGTTATGCCATGAGCATTCTGAATCAATTTATGTATGATCTGAGACATAGACATTGGATAGATGCTAATCATGTGCTTAGGTACCTTCGAGGTACAATTTCATATGGACTCATATATGCCTCCAGTGGAGGAGTCATGTTACTTGGTTATACAGACTTGGACTGGGGAGGAAGCATTGTGGATCGTAAGAGTACATCCGGCTACTGTTATAGCCTAGGAACAACTATGATATCTTGGTCCTGCAGGAAGCAGGGCCCCGTAGCCCAGAGCACTACAGAATCAAAATACATAGCTTCTAGTGTTTCATGTCGAGAAGCAGTGTGGTTCAGAAATCTACTTACAGGGTTGTTCGGAGAAAATATTGAGCCTACATTTATTAGGTGTGACAATCAGAGTTGCGTCAAGATTTTTGAAAACCCAGTGTTTCATGACAAGTCGAAGCACATTGAAATGAAGTATCACTTCATCCGAGACATGGTCCAGAAAGGTACAATGAAACTTCAGTACATTGCTACTGATGAGAAGATTGCAGATGTGTTAACAAAGCCTCTGTCAGTGACAAAGTTCAAGTACTTCTGAGGCAAGCTTGGTATGGCGAAGAATGCCTCCCTCACTGAGAGGGAGTGTTAAATGTACAACAGAATGAGACATTCTCCAAACCAATATTGTGCAACCAAGATTGATCCTCCCATATAGAGGTGATAAATTTTATTGCCTTTTGTGTAAAGGTGATTCCTCTCGTATAGAGGTAATTGATCAAAGTAATGATATTGTAAAGTCTTGTTGGACAAGGCTCCAGACTTGTGTGTCAATTCATGATTCTCATGTGAACCTTCCGTATAAAGGTATCCATGGGATGGACCTCCCGTATAGAGGTGGACCTTCCGCATAAATGTCACGCTTTACTTGTTAAAAGCATTTAATGTTGTGTGGTGTATTATTAACCATGATCACCAGTTGTTATTAAGTCTCCTTCAGAGATTGATCCCCTCTAAAGTGAATTACTTTAACATATGATCATTTGGTCCAGAATAATATAATATGATCACAACATACGATAATTCTTCTTAGTATAATGTAATGTGATATATAATTAAAGTTGGCACATCTTGACCATGCAGTAAACGATAAAGAAATAAAAGATAAAGCATAGAGATCAAGAAAATTCAAAATTTCCCATGTAGACACTTCAGCTAATTAAAGAGAACTCGAATTGTTAAAGCTTCATTTAAGTAACAATGTATGCCTTAAACAATGCTTCAATTAAAGCATCAGTTAAAGATAGCAATCAGTTAACTAAAGGAGAACTTAGTGATCACTTCAGTAAAATCAATCAACATGATTTTCAGTTAAGAAAATTTAACTAAAGTGTTAAAAATGAATTAGTTAACTAAAGTGTTTGACATGATGACACTTATGTTATCTTGTTAACTAAGTGCTCCTACATTAGTTATGATTCAAGTTCACTCCAAAGTCAGTTAAGCATGATTTCAAGTTAAGGAAGAAAGGCATGGCACATTGTTGTGCATGATTGAATAAACTGGAAGTGCACTGCAACTATCCAATAAGATAACTCGTTGTGATTTGCATGGGAGGCTTATCCTTCATGCATTGATTTGCTATTCCTTGCATGGTAGTGATTTTTGCTATATATTGATGTGCTGGGTACATTGGAAAATACATCTGATTGATCTATCTCCTCTATTGTTTATGTATCTTCACCAAGAGTGTTTGGTGATCAGTCTTATCTTTCGAAAGCAATCTGCTATGTTGTAAAAGAAAGACATTCTATGTTATCCATTATATTATACTGAGAAGAATTGATGGGGTTTTTGTTCTCATTGTTTTGAGGATTTTCCCCAGGATATATCTTGTGTTATGGTTGTATGAATTCCACGTGATTGAATTCTCTCATTGTTTCAAGTTTCGGCATCTAAAAGAATTAAAGATCAAAGCTCTACCAAATATTAACAAAACCCTCTCTAATAGATCCTGTGGACATAGAAGACCCACTTCAAAGCCTGAAAGGTTTTATTGCCTCCTTTATGAGGCCAGTAGACCAATTTGGTGACCCAATTGAATCGACATCGGACAAGTGCAATAGCGGAGGCAGAACAGGATCCAAAGGCATCCATGGCGCCAGTAGTGGATCAATCCAAAAGAGAAGGAAGAACAAATGTGCCAACAATGCCAAAGACCTTCTCAAATTGGTGTGTGGAGTAGATGTTTTGGTGGTTCAATCAGTGTATATGAGTGAATCGGCAGTGGTAGGCAAAGAAAGAGGTAGGTATCCCACTCTTGAGGTGTTAGAAGAAGGGGCAAAAAAGTGTGGATCGGAGTTGATAAATTACACTCCAGAACTTAGGGTTTTGGCCAGTTGATGGTTCATCTTTAAATTTGAAAACAAAGACTATGTGAACTGCATCCTTCGGAGACGCTAGAGCTTAGGCTCAACCCCCGTTCTCTTCAAAAAATGGACGCCCATGTTTGATGCAGAAATTGAAAAGATTGACATAATTCTTGTATGGGTAAGACTGCCTGGGCTGCCCTGGGAATTCTGGAGCTTGGACTCCTTCTGGGACTTTGGGAATTCCCTAGGAGCTTTTATTGATGCGGATATGTCCTTCTTGCATACTAAAAGAATGATGGTATCTCACATCATGGTATCCTTGAACATCAGAATCAAACTTAAGGAGGAATTTGAATTAATCTAGGGAAGAGAGGTATGTAGACAAAAACTTGATTACAAAGGAATCCATTTATGTTGTTATAGATGTCATGTATATGGGAACATTTCAAAGAACTGCAATCTACATTTTTCCAAGTACTTTTCAAGGAATAGAAAGTGACAAGGAACGAGGGGCGCTTCCTACACGGAAGATGTCTCAACAAAAACTAGAAGGAAATTCAAAAATCTTTCTATTGGACAGCAAACCCCTACTCAGGCAGATGGGTCATAATTTAGCTCGGAAAAGACAGAATATGCATAGATGGATCAGACAAAGTAAACAACAAATCAAGAAACTTTTCTAGAAGGGTCGGGCCCGGAAACTCATCCCATGGAAACAAAAACGCTGAATTCTCCAGGTAAGGAGTTGGATCCTTCAACTCTCATTGTTTCTCTTGCAAATTATTTTAATTTAATGGTAAATGATTGGAAATATCTTGAGACCACCCTCCCCTCTCTCTATGTTTCCCTTCACTCTACCCCCTCCCTTCCCCCTATTATATCACAAACTGACTTGGCTTACTCATCTCCGAACCATATCTCCCACTTCTCTCCTCCTACATATTCAACAGACCTATCCTCCTCCTCCTATCTGGAAAATATTCCTATTCATTTCCATTTAATAACTAGAGAAATACCTTACTTATTAGGTATTCTTATGCACCATCTTGGGTTGGGGGAAAATACTTTAGCCTTCGCAAAAGGGAGGGGGGCGTGGAAGGCCATCCTTCCTCTCATCTGCTCAAAATCGTGCATTGAAGGAACAAGTTGATGGTAGGAAAAAATCCTTTATTGGGGCACTTAGAGCATCGAAATTCTCGAAGGGGGTTACCCGATGAAACTTATTTCTTTCAATTGTAGGGGAATGACAAGTTTCTAGAAAAAACTTGCCATTAGAAGGTTGATCTTGAATCATCGGCCTGAGATTATTTTGTTTTAAGAAACACTTGGTCTTGAAGCAACTGTCACAAATCTACCGAAATCCAATCTCAAAAAAATGGAATTTATAGCACAAGATGCGAGAGGTCACTCTGAGGGCATTGCCATTGGTTCGAATCCAAAGTTTGTAAAGGTACTAAACTCATGGGGTTTTGATTCTGGACTCGGTATAAATATTTTTTCAGCTGATTTAAATAAAAATTTCAACGTTTTGAATATCTATGGCCCCTATGAATATCAGGTCCCATTCTAGGAATCATTAAGTCAAAAATCTTTCTTTAAGGTTGATAATGTAATTGTTGGAGGTGATCTGAATTTCACTCTTGGTTCACATGAAATATAGGGACCCGGAGTGACATTGGATCCTCTCATAGGTTATTTAGAACAAAAAATTCGAGATGGAAGGCTTCTGGATGTTGATCGAGTAAAGATGAGACCCACATGGACAAACAAGAGAACATGTGACAACATAATAGCAAAAAGGATTGATCGTTTTCTAGTAGTTGAAAACCTGTTGGAGCATAATCTTATGATCAGGAAATGGGTGGATTTAGGGGGTGAATCAGATCACTACCCGATTTTCTTAGAATTGCAAAGGGAAGTAAGAAAGTTAGCTAGTCGCTTCAAGATGTGTGCTACCTGGTTAAAGGATGAGGATTTTATACAACTACTTCAATCGAATTGGGTCCCTTATATTCCAGATGGAGGAAGACCTGCAACCTTACATTTCACCCAAAATATTTCCATACTCAAGAAGAAAGTGCAAGAATGGGAAAAAAATAAAAAATTGAGGGACGACCAGGAACTCAAACAAGTGGAAACAAAAATTCAAAATACCCATGAATCAGAAGGAGGGGGATATTCTTCTCAAGATTCCATGGATCAATTGGGCAATTTGGAATCTATAAGAAGGAAGCTATTGAAAGAACATGATGAAGTTTGGCAATTGAAAAGTAGAGCTATTTGGTTGGAAAGTGGCGATGAGAATACAAAATTCTTCCAAGCATTTGCAAAAGGAAGGAAAATGCAGAACACCATCTGGGGGCTAAAAAATCAAAACAATGAAGTTGTTTCCTCCTTTGAAGGCCTATCAAAGCTAGGAAAATCACATTTCCACAACCTTTTCAAGGTAAACACCATGGATTCCATTACTGAATTAATACATCTAGCACAATTTTTCCCTAGATTTGTAACTTAGGAGGACAATCAATATCTCATGGAGGAAGTCTTAGAAGAGGAACTCATGGAAACCCTGCATAGTTTCCATAAAGATAAAATCTATGGTACGGATGGATGGACCATTGAATTCTTCTTGGCGCTATATGACACAATTGGTCAAGACCTGCTTCAGCTTGTTGAAGAATCCAG
The DNA here is from genome assembly GCA_027924585.1 of Larix kaempferi. NCBI lineage: Eukaryota > Viridiplantae > Streptophyta > Pinopsida > Pinales > Pinaceae > Larix > Larix kaempferi. The sequence continues at coordinate 3,605,591 of BSBM01000831.1, forward strand.
ATCCATGGGTTTCATGCACCCTCCTCTTAACACAACTTGTATTTCCCTCATTCCAAAAACTGACCACCCCAGCTCGATGGAGGAATTAGGATCGATTTCACTATGCAATATCACTTATAAAGTGGTAGCAAAAATTATTGCACGAAGGCAAAAGAAGGTACTATCAAAAATCATCTCTCATGAATAGTTCGTTTTTTTTTAAAGGAAGGCATATTCATGAGGCAATTGGGGTTGCTTAGGAGGGTCTTCACAGTATAAAAAACAAGAAAATTAAAAGAGGCGGTGATCAATATTCTTTCAAAAGCATTTGACAGAGTTAGTTGGATGTATCTGTGACTCCTTATGACTCATTTATGCTTTGAATACCCTTTTATCAAATGGTTCATGAGTTGCATCACTACGGTATCTTTTGCGGTGCTTATCAATCGTTTTGCCTCCCCTTTCTTTCTTTCTGAAAGAGGTCTTCAGCAAGGCTATCCCCTCCCACCTCTAATTTTCATGTTGGTCATAGAAGGACTTAGCAAAGCTCTTTTGGATGCTAAAAGGAGGGGGACCTTCTCGGGGATTCCCATCTCTACCACACTCAAAATTACACATCTCCTTTCCGTAGATGACATCCTAATCCTGTACAATGGATCTTTTTGAGATGCAAAAAAATTATTAGAATTATTGGATTCCTTTGGGAAGGCCACAAGCATGGTGATAAATGCTCAAAAATACACCCTTTCTACCATCAACATACAGGATATTGAAGTACAAAGGTACTCCTTCATTTTCCCCTATGATTTGAGGATATTTGATGAAGGACTCAAATACCTTGGATTCATGCTAAAACCAAACAGTTATAAAAAGGAAGACTGGAAATGGTTGATTGCCAAATTGGAAAAGAGATTAAATGTTTGGTGTCACAGATGGCTCTCAAGAGTTGGTAGACTGGTCTTAGTAAAATTAGTCCTAGAAGCCATACCATTCTACTAAAGGTACTTAGCATGAATTCTGAAAGGCATTTTAGACAAAGCAAGAAAAATATGCTTCAAGTTCCTTTGGTCAGGGGAAAAAGACAACTTTGTGCTCCCTGGGTGAACTGGGAAAAACTAGATCATCCAAAACTCCTAGACGGTTGGGGACTCAAAAACATTCACTTATTTTCCAAAGCTTTAGTGACTAAATCCGGTTGGTGGCTCCTCACTACCTATGGTCTTTGAACTGGGGTTATCATCCACAAATATATTGTCCCGGACTCTCTTATGGAATGGATTAGAAATCCCAATAGAAGCAGGCATGCAATCTCAGTCATATGGAAAGCTTTGTTGAACTCTCTTCCTCTCATTGAGGAGGGCCTTGCATGGAAAATAGGTAAAGCCACTAATGTACATATTGGTGCAGATCCCTAGTCGGGTTGTTGAAATTGACACATTCCCCCCCCCATCTTATCCATCATCTGCACTTTCAAGGAATATATCGTTTGTATCAAATTGTTGACCCTGCAACCTCTTCGATTTGGAATCAGGGATGGAAAGATGCAAATAGTTTGGAGATCCCAGATGCTCTAGTGGATGCTTGGAATGCCTACCTAAATACACTTAGAACCTCACATGTCCGACTCACTGACATATTGGATGAACTTATTTGGATCTCGACGTCACATGGCTAGTACACACCAAAATTGGGATATCAAAACTTGGCTGCAAATGCTCAGCATGATGAACTGCAATGGTGGTGGAAAAGCATATGGAAGTCCAAATACCCCCAAAAGGCAAAATTATTTATGTGGTGAAATTTGGCTGAGAAGATACTGACTTGGGATCGAATGAAAAACAAGGCTTTAGAAGATATCGGTTGGTGCGTCTTATGCAAGAATGAGGCTAAAACTGCAACCTGCCTCTTCATTTCTTGTCCCTTTTCCATTCAAACTTGGAATGAATCTAAAAGAAGGCTGAACTTCTCCACCAATTGGCATGGTGCATCCATGGAAGAGGCCTGGAAATCCTGGGTTTCTACAACTTATACAACAAACATTCGTGCTATGCCTCTAATTACAATCTGGGGCATCTAGTTAGCAAGGAATAAGGCCATATTTCAAGAGAAACCCTATGTCCCTGAGCTTATCGCAAGACAATGTCTAGATATTCTTTCATATTTTCCCCAGCAAAAGGATATCCCTACTGTTAGAGTTATCCTTGAAGAACAAATCAACAAAGACAACCCATGGGCCTTCTTTGATGGGGCCTCACAAAATATAAAATGTGGTGGTGGTGTTATTCTATATCTGTCAGATACAACCTACTTCAAACTTCAAATGGGTCTTGGAAATTGAACCAACAATTATGCTAAGCTCCTAGCTTTAAAACTTCTCCTTTGTTTTGCTAAATAAAAAGATTGCATAACCATACAAATCTATGGGGACTCAATGATTTCATAAACTGGATAAACAAAGTTCAAAAATTCCAAAATATGTTTCTTATTTCTCTGATTGAAGAGGTGAATCGGATCTTGGATGGTTTTAATTCATTTTCCTGTCATCGTGTCTACATGGAACATAATGCCACTCCTAACAAACTCTCCAAGGATGGATTGCTCCTACCATTTGGACATTGGAAAGTAGTAGAGTTTTAAAATGAGACCTTTTTTTAATATTATCATCGTCCTTTCATCGATGGCTTGGCACCCCCTCCTCAACTACAAACTGATCAACGACATGCAGCATAATTTAGAGCACAAAAAAATCTTTTTGGATGTTTTTGGCATATGTACAAGATACTCGAAGATACAACACTCACCCTACCTGGATTTTCTGTCAATGTTTCGCCATCAGATATGTTGCTGAAATGAATTGTCTATGTACTTTTTGGCCTCGGTTGCTTAGATATGCATCACTCGGTGACATGCACATCCCCTGATTTGTTTTGTATTGAACAGATGGCATGTTTATGATGAGACTGGTCTAGTTCATCTTTTGAACACAATATTTTGGGTTGGAAGGAAACAATCTGTAAATGCATGGAAACATACATTCTGCAGAATGTAATTTTGTTTATCTATAATAAAATTACGCTTTTTTCTTGGAAAAAAAATAACTTCTAAGGAATAATCTATGAATATTGCTATGGAGTTGCAATGGGATCCCCCTATCTCTCATTGTGACCAATTTATTCATGGAGGATTTGGAAAACAAAGCCATCACCTCTTCCCCTCTTAAACCCAAACTATGGATTGGATTTGTCAATGACACCTTTGTTAGGCTTGCCCCATGATCTTGAAAACTTGGACAAATTTAAAGATCACCTTAATAGGTAGTCCAAGCACATAAAATTCACCAGGGAGTTTGAGATTTATGGTAGCTTACCCTTTTTAGATGTATGATTCACTAAGTCATAGGAAGGGTCTTTGTGCCACCAAGTCTATAGAAAGAAGACTCACTGTGACATAACAATATCTCCATGCAGATTCCCACCATCATCTAGCTTATAAACTTGGATTTCTCAACACCCTAGCCACTAGAGCCCTAAGAATCTCCGATAATGATCATATGGAAGATGAAAAGATTCACCTCCTCAAGGTCTTTAAGGACAATGGTTATAACAAATACCAAGGGATTAAGGCCTTTGAGAATGCCAACAGGGGACCCCGAATTGAAGATCATGCAAATGGCGAAGTATTCAAAGTTTTATTTCCATACATATAAGGGGCAACATATAAGCTAGCTAGAGTTCTAAAGAAGAAGAACATCAGAGCTAATTTTAGATCCATAATGACAATTAGGAACTCTCTTAGGTCGATCAAGGATCCCACTGATCACACTGACAAGAAAGGTGTCTACATGATTCCTTACTCATGTGGAAAACTTTATGTTGGTGAAACCGAGTGTTTCTTCAAAATCAAGATTAATGAACATGCTGCTAACATTAAGCACAATCCAACTCGTTCCTCCACTTGAGCCGAACATTTTGACAAGAAGAAACGTCATATTTCCATTGAGGATGGAAAAATTCTAGCCCAAGTGGATAATTACTATAACATAAAATTTAGGGAAGCCATTGAAATTGAGAAGCGAGCAAATAATCTGAATAGAGACGATGGTTGGAAGATCAATAGTAATTAGATTCAAACATTATAAGAAAGGTTTGATTCTAGATAATCCTTCTTTAATTTTCTTCTTCCTCTCTTGTTTTTATTTGCTCCTCGGATTTTTTGTTTTCTCTTTTGTCTTTCCTCGAGTCTCTGGTTTTGTTTTTCTAATTTATTCTTCTTCATTTTCCCTGATCTTTTAATCCTCTGACTATTACTTCATTTCAATTTTATCCTCCTTTTGTCCTCTTGGATTTCTAGTTTTCTCCTTTATTTTGTTGTAATGTTTTTATTTAAGACGAGCTATATATGTTTATACATATATGTATGTGTTTTTGTGTGTTTTACCCCATTTGTATCCTTATTGTAGTCATAGTTCAATACTATATTTTTTAAAATTTATGTTTCTTTCAATCTTATTTAACCCTTTTTGAATTAATTTCTCACAAGTGTAAAGTCATACTTCATGAATATATTTTTATATTATTTCAAATTATTTTAATCTCGGTTTTCCATATTTGAATTATCATTTCATAACTTTATTAATTTTGTTTGTATTTAGGTAAGGTGACAGGGTAATTCAATGTTGACCTTATTTTATCAATATCTAATTATATATCCTTCCTTTGTATTAGAATTTTAATCTCTTCATTAACTTCATGCTAGCATGCTCATCCTCAACTTCATTAGGGTTGGGACTTGAGCTTCCTCCTCAATCTTATCACCCAGTGCACCCTAATTGCATGGATAAGGGTGCCAAGTAAGTGTGCATTAACTAGAAGATGAACTGGAGCATGTAAGTATGCATCCACTCTTTGAGATATGCTCGCTAAACTAGAAACTTATCATGCATGAGTGCTCTATCTGACTAGGGATCTATGCCCTTCTATCATGCATACTAAGATTAACAAAAGCAAACCTCTAATAATAGAAAAACTCTATGTAAAACTATAACTTCTAAATCTGAAAGAGCATTTAAACTAGAAATAGCTAAAGGTGGGTGCATGCATGCACCCTCTACCAAACTGCAGTCTATATCACTGTCTCCTGCACCTTCGTTGATTATGTTCATCATTGATGTAAGGAAAGGTTGAAGATGGATCCCTACTGTCTTCTTTGATGTTACATCCCTATGAGGATCATTGGCTGAACAACAGGTAAAAACTCTTTAACAAATGCATTAGACATAGATTATAGAGGTAGTAATCTCTGTGAACGACATTGTTCGTTTTTCTTAAAAAACGATCCAGGTTTGTGATCTCCCTGCTCTTTTTCACCTTCAGTGTTGTTGTTTTTCTCTCTCCTCATTTCTTGTGTGCAAAACCTCCAAATTTTGCTTCTCATACTGCTCTGGTTTCTCATTTCCGGTAACAGAGGTAGTAATATGATGCATGTCTACTCTATATTTCATGTTGTTGGTATCCATATGAATGTCTATTTATCGATTATGCCTCTCTATCTCTAGCTCTTAGTCAAGACTATGTCAAGGTTCGACGTTCGACGTTCGACACCAAGGCAATTCCACACTTTATACCCTGTCAGTCTTAGTCTCAGTAACCCAAGCCCACCTTGATCACTTACCTGATTTTTTATCCAAAGGAAACCAAATTGAAGGGGGTTGTCTCCACTTTTTTGTCCATGAAAAAGAGGAAGCCAAGTAAAGGTCCAGTAGGTCTGGTATCAGTCTCTCCCCAATCACAATAGTCAAAAACTACTCAATCTGGTTCGTTCTCCCCAACCCCCAAATATAAGTATAGAGATTAACAACCTACCAGATGGCCTATTGGATATACTATGGAATTGATAATGGACACTTTATTTGGTCAATTCTTTTTCTTGGAGGTGAACACTTGCCTTTAGTTTGTTCACCCTGCTACTAAAATGAGAATTGGTCAAGATCTTGTAGATTGGCAACTCCAAGTTGCAAATGGAGAAACCTTGCCACTGAATCAATCTCAAATTTATCAGTCAAGCCGTGCATTTTATGCATGTATCTATACCAAAAATGTTCCTAAAGGATTTCTAACGGCTCACTTTTAGAAGTAAAAAGGTGTTTGAGATCATGATTCCCCTGCAATGTTAAATCCCATTTAATGTAGCTATGTTTCTTTACAAATTCATTGCATTTCAAAAAGCTACAGGGCGACAAACAATTTGTCTTCAATTAAAGAGTCCTGGCAACAAACAGGGTGCATAGTTCCACAAGGTGGTTGGGCAGATATATTGCACGGGTCTCTTATTAATATGTTGGTACTTTTCTTTAGGTGTATCTTTTTTTTAGAAACGTGATTGAGATACAACTCAAGCAAAGAATAGAAAGTATCTTTTCAATACCATCGGGAAGCATTAATTCAGGTTGGAGAAGAAAGTGTTGCCTAGGTTGTTATGGATGGTGCTTCAAATTATGTGGGTGTTAAGAAGTTGTTTATGGATAGGTTTAAAATAATTGATGACACGCCTTGTGCCACTCACTACATGGATTTGCTTCATGATCTAGACAATTTGCGTCAGACGACTAGGGAAATTTTAAGAGAAGCAACACTTATGAATTTAATGATCAACCATTCCCTTTTAGTGAGTATCTCTAGGAAGCATGTTAGCATGAAGTTATTGAGGCCTTGCTAAAAAACTTCGATTAAAACATATTGAAAAAAGTAACAAGTAATGAAATTATGGCAGAGCGATTTATATAATCCCTAATGCTCTTTGACAAAGACTAATACTAAGAGTGGACATATTGATTTGTATATGGCTTGTATGCTAACATTAGATTTGTACTCAAAACCCAAAATAAAGCTACATATAAGGAAGTAGTTGAAACGGATCTTAAAATGGAGGTGAAATTTATTGTAAGATCCCATAACATGGGAAGTTATCACCAGTTTAAAGAATGGGCAATCAAAGAATGTTAAAGAAGTTAATTAATTCTCTCAAAAGTCTTATTCAAGGATCATGATATAAATTCAAGACAAATTTACAAGAAAAATATGGAAAATGGTATAAGTTATATACAAGTTTGCAAAGAGAATATGGAATATGATCCAAGTTATATACTAAGCTCACAAAAATATGCAGCGAGAAATATAAAACTTTTAATCACATTTAGTTTAAGTATAAATGTTATAATTAAAGAAATATCAAAGAGAAATAAAAGTTAAAATATACATATTCTAATAAACATAGAACTTTTCGATAAACATTATAGACAAAGAAATGTAAAAGAGATAAAGGAAGTAAAAGCCATGAAAGAATGCCTATCAAGCTCAAATGTCTATCACATGGATGCAGGTGACAACCTCGAGATGACACTTGCAATAATGAATGGTAGGATGGAAGGTAGGACAACATGTGGCTTGCATGTGTCACTTGGGAAGATCTTGGTGTATCAAAACGTGGTTTGGATGAGGGCAATCAATATCTAGCTTGCTGCAGGCTATTTAATGCTACGGTAGCAGGCCTGTGAGTCGGGATTTAACAGCCCACAGGCCTGCTGCCGGCATTAAATGGCTTGCAGCAGGCCTGTGGACCGTTGGATCCAACAACCCACAGGCCTGTTGCCGCGGCATTAAATGACTTGCAGCAAGTTGAATAATATTCACCTTGGAAGAGTGAAATGATAGTTCGTACGTGCAATAAAAATGCAGGAAGATACAGTAGTGATGGTTTGGTTCGAAATAATGGCTCTGCAAAGCTGATGGTTTGGTTCGAAATAATGGCTCTGCAAAGCTGGAACAAGGACTTGACTGTAGACTATGCATTAACTTGCTCGGCCCATCCTCAACATGTGATGGATTCGGCGTACAACGATACCAAGATGGTCATAATTCAACTAACGAGGAGACTGGCTAATGTAAATGTGAAGGACCTGGAGTATAGAGAAGCCACAAGCAAACTTGTAGTACAGTCCTCGGTTGGCGCATGGGAAAAGAGGAGGATGTGCTGGTGATTTCGGGCATCCACAATGGAGGCAGGACATTAACGAACCAGCATGGGAAATTGAAGGAAACATGATAGAGCTTGTTTGGTCGAAGTTGGTCGAAGGTAATCGAGTAAGATAAAAGACAACTAAAACGTCCCACTTTTTCGGTGAATTTGTGATAAAAAAATAGTTAAATTTGTTCTTGGAAATTGCTATTTCGCAATTTGCAATTTCAGCAATTGTAATTTTTTGTTTTAGATTAAATGTCCTATTTTAAAACTATTTAAATCTTTAAAATTATTTAAAATTATCCAGATCACACAAATTGCCATAACTAAATGTTTTATTTTAAAACTACCCAGATCTTTAAAATTATCCAAATCACACAAATTTTGATTTTTGCCATTTGAGCACTCTAAATTGTGATTTCAACTATTAGACAGTCTGGCGACATTTTGGTTAATGCTTATACTGCGCCGAAGCGAATCACCATTTCCCTGTACAGGAGGAGTGGAGTGTTACCATTCTTGGTAGATTAGCAACGTGGGAAGGATTGTAGAGTCTATGGGAGTTCGTGGTTGGAATTGTAGCAAGTCTTTTGGTACCTTTATCGCCATGGCCCCTCACGAGCGCATGCGAAGCCGCAGAGGATGAAATAGACACAGTCATCCTGAGTCTAGGGGGAACGATGAAGGTCTTACTTTCGGCCTGGACATTTTCTCACATTGAGCACACTGTGGAAGTTATGAAGCTTTAGCGCTTGAGGAACAGGAGAAAAACAACAGGGTGGCAAGCCCATACTGGGTTGTCAAAACTATTCTTGCCCAGGTCTTATTGGACAAAGAGGTTCAGCAGACTAAGACCCTGCACATTATTGGTCGCATATGAGCCAAATGGAAGCAATCAACCATCGTCTGGATGAGGTTGTTGAGGCCGTGGGATTGTATCAGATTGTGCCTGGAACGGGAGGACAAGCTTCGGAAGCTGATGTTCGCAACCCTCGCAGCATTGTCGACCATTAATAGTCATGGTAGCTCATAATTTTGTTCGGGTTGAGGGTAGCTTGTTTTGTTCAGGATTAAGTTTCTTTTCAATTTCTCTTATGGTCAATATTTGGTATTTGGGGATTATGATAAAAATAGAAATCTTATGGTTGATATCCACAATACTTTATGGTAGCCTGGTTTCCCATTTATGGGCAGGTTCTTTCGTGTTTGTGTTAAATTAAACAATGGTCTTCTCAGACTCATCGTTAAAGCCTGACTGGCATAACTCTTGGCGAGGGCAAGACAACCAACAATTTTTGTACTTTATTTTCTCTCTTGTTAATAAAGTTTCCCATCTAGCTTACCAAAACAATAAAACTCAAATGTTTCTAGTTGATAAAGGATTCCCATCTCGCTGACCAAAACAATAAAACTCAACTCATGTTTCTTCTTAATAAAGGGTTCCCATCTAGCTTACCAAAACAATAAAACTCAACTCAAATGTTTCTTCTTAATAAAGGGTTCCCATCTTGCTTACCAAAACAATAAAACTCAAATGTTTATCGAGCTCAAGATTAACCTTCTCCACTCAACTTATATACTAAGCTCACAATATGTACATATATACCAAGCTCAAGATTAAGATTAACCCTTTCTTCCCTATTCCACTATGCCTCCCATAACACATGTTCTTTATGGATTAATGGAGAATGTTTGTGATGAGCTTGCATGAGTACCACAAGCAAGTGCTATAATCACTCCACCTAAAGGAAAGCAATCTCATGAGAGTACCACAAGCAAGTGTTATAATCACTCACCTAAAGGAAAACAATCTCATGAATACTTTTAGTGTAGCATGTGGAGTCATATAACTTAGAACTAACCATTGTATCTATTATTTTCTTAGTGTTATAACTTGTATTTTATGTATTCTTAGGTATCAAAATTCATGTGCTAAGTTAAAATAAAGATGTGCAAACAATTACAACATGAATAGAGTGAAGATTCCCTCAATAAAAGAGGATGACTTGATAATTAAGGGATAATCTCATGAGGGTACCCCAAGCAAGTGTTATAATCACTCGCCTAAAGGAAAGCAATCTCATGAATCCTTTTAGTGTAGCATGTGGAGTCATATAACTTAGAACTAACCACTGTATCTATTATTTTCTTAGTGTTATAACTTGTATTTTATGTAGTCTTAGGTATCAAAATTCATGTGCCAAGTTAAAATAAAGATGTGTAAACAATTACAACATGAATAGAGTGAAGATTCCCTCAATGAGAGAGGATGACTTGATAATTAAAGGATAATCATGCATTTGGTTAGTTTTATGCAAGCAAGTCCCCAATTGACACCCCCATGGACAAGATGCACTAGTCTATACCATCAAATTTACTAGGGATTACATCCACAAATGTGGACAAGCATACATTGAGTTTGAGTTTCCTCATAATGTGTTTCTTTGAAAAACAATACATTGAGTTTGAGTTTCATCATAATGTGTTTCCTTTGAAAAACAATAAACAATTGAGTGATCAAACAAAGAAAAGACACACCCATAGAAAATCTCAATAGAAAATATATAGCTAAAGAAATCAATATTGACTTTGAAATGCAAAAAAAAGTGTTGAGTATGCATTACAAGTCACACAGGAGAGTAAAACCAAAAGAAAAAATCACAAGAGATAGAGAGAGTCAAGGAAAAATCTTGACCTCTGAGAAGTGATTATTTTCACTTATTCAAAGATGGTAATTTTTAAGAGATATCATAAGCAAAATCAAGGCTTCAATGTGTCTATTAAAGATATATGATAACCTAAGTTGTTTACACAAGAAATCCTAAAAATCGTTGTTAATGTGGAAAAATATTTTATGTTCTCAGTTGAGTATGGAATCACTATAAATAAGAATGTCACTATCAATACAAGAGCTCAAGTTAGCATCATCATTATGAGAAGATATTGGCAGAGATCCATATAACACATCACACATGTATTACAATGGTGAATCAATTTATAATACATATAACACATGTATTACAATGGTGAACCAATTTATAATACATATAACACATTTATTACAGACCATTTACACATTTGAGATCCACAAGTTTTTCAAAGCAGAAAGCCCATACAAGATTTTTCTAAGAAGAAATTCAATATATGCTCTCAGAACCATACACGAAAATTATTATTTTCAAACAAAAAAAGTAGTGACTGTGTTGTTCAAGAATGTATGTCTGAAGAGATTATAATACCACTGTCCACAATCTCTATATGCTCAAAAAGAGATATAGTTGTAACCCTATATGCTCGCAAAGAGATATAGTTGTAAATGTAACTCCATTTTGAAGGAATGTAAAGAGGACAAAATCCATCAAGTGGAGAATCATATGTATTCAATATTGACAACTAGCAACTCTTGAATGAGTTGTAATTGTGCTTCATTCATAAAATTTATAAAATTAGAACCTTTGAATAGACAAATAAGTGCATCACCTCAAGACAAATGAGTAAAATAATCACATATCTAACTGGCAAGAATTAATTTTCAACTTTCATTTTTACTTAGAGGTCAGACCTGTAGCTTCGTGCTGTACAGTGCCTATATGATCCAAAGATCCCTAGGCAGATAGGATCCTTGGTAATAGATAACGCCCAAGCATGATGGGTTGCTCGCAAAGAGATATAGTTGTAAATGTAACTCCATTTTGAAGGAATGTAAAGAGGACAAAATCCATCAAGTGGAGAATCATATGTATTCAATATTGACAACTAGCAACTCTTGAATGAGTTGTAATTGTGCTTCATTCATAAAATTTATAAAATTAGAACCTTTGAATAGACAAATAAGTGCATCACCTCAAGACAAATGAGTAAAATAATCACATATCTAACTGGCAAGAATTAATTTTCAACTTTCATTTTTACTTAGAGGTCAGACCTGTAGCTTCGTGCTGTACAGTGCCTATATGATCCAAAGATCCCTAGGCAGATAGGATCCTTGGTAATAGATAACGCCCAAGCATGATGGGTTTTTTTACATAGGTAGGCAGGGGTGCATTTCTGTACCTTTCAAATGTTCAATGTCAAACTCTGAGCTAGGTTAAAGTTTAGAAGGTCTAGTTGTTTTGCTGAATTTTAAGCTTTAATTTTTTTTTAAATGTGCTTTAAAAAAATGAAATGTGCCTATTCATTGTTTTTATGATGTGGATGAATGGGCAAATACAAGTATCCAATATAATTCTCAGGCCTAGCTGCCAATTTCTTCAAAGCCATTTTTTTCATTCACATCTTTGGGAGAATGAAATATGTAAGCAGATTACTTGCTAAAGGAGGCACGACAAATACCTAGAGGTTATTTATTCCTAAAAACGCACAAAGATGGAAGATCAACTATATTATCAATCAAATTTAACTCTACTATCAATCAAATTCTAATTCCAAATTGTCCTTTTCAACAGAAAATACCTCTTATTATTTTGTTTTTATTATATGTTTTCAAGAGTTGGTACTTTTTTAAGGAGTCTAGATATTCAACAATTTCACTCAAGTGAACAAGTTTTTTATTGGAAACTATTCAACTTTTTTAAAAATCCAGATTTTATGTTTTAGAACATATTTATGAATGTATAAATAAATTTAACACTAAAATATCCTAATGCACCCAATTTAAAAATTATTATTTAAAATCTCAACCCAATTTAAACACTATTATTTAAAATCTCGACCTAATTTAAACACTATTATTTAAAATCTCAATTTTTTTGAGATTCATAGCAAAAATACTTTCCAGAGCCGGGCAAAATCATGAAAAAATTAATCTACAGAGTTTTTCATCACGACCTACATATAAGACATTTAGACTTTGTAATGACAATCTGAAGTGATGTATGGTTCTGAAATAGAGATAGAACATGGACTGTATAATTATTTTGGGTTTTTATTAGAAGGATGAAGTGCTGTCAAGATACATTTGACAAATTTAATTTTCATTTAAATTATGGAAAAACACAGTAGTTTTATTCCTTAAAAGGACAAATAGTATTTTAAAAATAGTATATACATATTGATAAAAATAGAATAGAACACCGTGACGATACAATCTTCAAAATCCAGATCATTTGATGCTAAGAAACCTATTTAACAGTATGTATATCATACCATGCCAAGCCAAGCCATGTTGTTTTAGAATTTGTTATTAACCCTAACTTGATCGATAAATCAATAAAAACTCAAATTAATGTAGCACAGCGCATCAGAGTGGCGCAGCGGAAGCATGGTGTGCCCATAACCCACAGGTCCCAGGATCAAAACCTGGCTCTGATACAATCAGTTATGGCTTCTGCATTAACTTTTTAATAGCTAATATTATTAACTTCTCTCGCCTGCATCTCCACTCTCAGGAGGAAATATATATTAATGACTAGCAAGTAAGGAATCTCTCGCCTATTGTGTTTTGCAAGAAAAGACAAACGTAATAAACACCAAAGAAAGAAGGGGGTTATGGAGAACAAATTTCAAGAAACAGCAGATGGTGGTGTGAAAACACACCATTGGCATTGATAGCGATATGTATATTATGCATCTATGCTCTCTCTCCACGAATGCGGCGAGCGAGCTGGATATCTTTTGGCATGATGGTAACCCTCTTGGCGTGGATGGCGCACAGATTGGTGTCCTCGAAGAGCCCAACAAGATATGCCTCCGCCGCTTCTTGCAATGCTGCCACAGCAGACGACTGGAATCTCAAGTCCGTCTTGAAGTCCTGGGCGATCTCTCTTACGAGCCTCTGGAAGGGCAACTTTCTTATCAGCAATTCGGTGCTCTTCTGGTACTTTCGGATTTCCCTAAGGGCAACTGTGCCAGGCCTGAACCTGTGTGGTTTCTTCACTCCACCAGTCGCCGGTGCAGACTTCCTGGCTGCCTTGGTTGCCAGCTGCTTTCGAGGTGCCTTACCACCAGTTGATTTACGGGCAGTCTGCTTAGTCCGAGCCATCTCTTCGATATCCTGTTTGCAAATACTCGTTCTACAACAAAAATAACGAATGCCCTTCTCTCGGCACCGCGGCTCGCCCTTTTATTCAAAAAACCAACACCATTTGAAATATGGAGGTTTGGCGCAAATCTCATCTCTACCGTCCACTCTTCACCCTCATCGACGGCTGTATCCTCCCCACGACGCGGATCATCGCCTTTCCCATCAAGGATTTCCAACCCCTACTGCACACAACCTACCTTAAAGCTAGCAGTGTCAGTTACTTTTAACAACTCGGCGACTCGCACACATATCCATCTAAGGATTAAATAGTTTGTTCAAGGTTCCAATAGTTTGTATGGTGAGGAGGTAAGTTTTGTTTTCTCTCTACCTAGGTGTAAATCTTTTATGAAATATTGACCTTCTTTTGATAAGGATAGAAAGGTAGGTACCCTGTAAATGGGATCCCATATTGAATGTGTCTCAACAAAACATAATTTACACACATTTTTTATATACAAATTTCTTAAAAATAGACCATATTCTTGAAAGGAGAAGTTTATTTTAAGAGAAGATTGTAAAAAAATAAAAATTCTAACATTAGATTAAAAAAAATCACATATCTTTAATAAATAAATAATATCAAGAACTTGGCTAGGGAAGGTGTACATCATTTCAAGGGCAATTTTTATGATGATAAGGGAGATGATGAAACCTATAACCAAGGAAGAGCTATAGGAGTTGCTTCATTCATTTTAAAAGGACAAGAGTTCGAAGCTTTGGATTTCGTGTTGAGTTCTTTTGAGGTTTTTATGATTTATTGGAGGTAGACCTATTAAGGGTGGATGGGTTTTTGGTTGAGTGCTCTCTTTTGATTTTGTGGTTGGGTATCTTTTCTGCAGTATACCCTAGCTATTGTACATATACTTTTATAATTTGTAAGTATAGCTATTTTCTTGATGTGAAAAAAAGGGTGGTTGGGTTTTTATGATTTATTAGAGGTAGACCTATTAAGGGTGGTTGAGAAGTCAAGGTGTACAAAAAAAGTTTTAGCAACTTCAACTCCACATTCATTGGTTTAATTTCTAATTATGATAACCTTACAAGCTTTGAGGGGTATGGACCCATTTCTCTCTGCAATTGTATTGATAAGATAATTTCCAAGATTATTGTAAGGAGGTTGAAGGATTTATTATCCAAAGCAATATCAAAAGAACAATTTGGTTTTCTTGCAAGGAGACAAATACATGAAGAAGTGGGCGTAGCCTAGGAAGTATTTCACACTATCAAGGTCAGAAAATGGTCTACCATGGTTCAAGGTATATTTATCTAAAGCTTGTGACAAAGTTAGTTGGCTTTATCTTAAATTAATGCTTATTCATGTGCATTTCAATCTATGTTTTGTAAATCGGATTATGTGTTATGTAACAACAATTTCATTTGTTGTAATAATAAACAATTCAACATTTTAATACTTTAGGCCTAAGAGGGATTTGACACAAGGTTGCCCCCTCTCTCCCCTCCTTTTCTTATTGATGGCTAGAGGCCTCGGTAGAGGATCATACGAGGTTAAACTTACAAAATCTTTTAAAATGATTAGAATTTGTGGAACTCTTCTTATAACCCATTTATTATTTGCGGATGATAGTCTATTGTTATGTGATGGCTCGAGAAGGGACACCGAGAAATTAAAAGAGATTGTGGAATTATATTTTATTGCAATTGGCATCATGATACATATTGGAAAAACTACAATCTCTTTTATGAACATAAATGAGGAGGAAAAGAGAATCTCGAGAGTATGTTTCCATATTCGGTAGTTGAACTGCAGTCAGTGATAAAATACTTAGATTATGTTTCCATATTCGGTAGTTGAACTGCAGTCAGTGATAAAATACTTAGGCTTTTACTTGAAGCCATATGATTGTGTTAAAAGTGAGTGGGGATGGTTTACAGCTAAAGTTTGGAAAAAGACTTACATTGTGGTGCAATCAACAACTAACTAGAGGGGGGGTATTGATTTTGATTAAATATGTACTGGAAGCGATACTTGTTTATTGGATTTCATTGTCTTTTACACCAAAAGGTGTCTTGGAAGAGGTAAGAAATATGAGCTTTAGATTTTTGTGGGATGGGGATAGCACAAGGAAAAAATCATGTGAATAGCCTAGAAAAAGATAGCAATACCCAAGGATTTAAGTGGATGGGGCTTCAAACATATTCATTGCTTTGCAAAGACACTTTTGGCAAAATGTATCTAGAGAATTATTGAAGGTAGAGGTTTATGGTGTTCAATGGTAAAACTAAAATATATTGATCTCGTGACAATTGAGGAATGGATTTGGACTAGAAACAAGGACTATCATAATGTCTTTGTTGTATGGAAAGCAATAGTTAAGGCGTTTCCTTTAATTGGTAACTTTTCTAAGGAAAGTTGGATCCAATGCAAAAGTTAGAGTGGAGGAGGATCCCTAAGTTGGGTGTGATGAAAATTTCAAGTTGCCTAGGGAGATGGTGATTTCTTCAATAGATAGAGGTATTTTTCACAGTTCACAAGTAGTTGATTTTAGGAGATTCATAGATGGATATTGAGAGGTTGGGTTTTGGAGTTGACTAAGGGATTATCTATAATAACTATTTTAGATCCCTCCAAAAAGTCATGTAAGGATTAAGAAGAAGGGGATATTCTAATTTGGTGCAAAAATTATACAGGTGGAAGACACTCACCAAAACTTGGTTATAAGTTTTTGAGCAAAGAGGATCTACACATCAACCAATAGTGGTGGTTTAAAGGAGTATGGAAGTACAAATGTCAGCTAAAAACAAAGATGTCCATGAGGCTGGCTATAAATAATGGGATTCCCACTCGAGATCACATGCATAGGAGACACTGGCAGGGCCCTAGGATATGTTCTTTATGTCAAGTATGTGATGAGGATGGTACTCACCTCTTCATTCATTATTCATACATGGTGTCTGTATGGAAGGATAATAAAGCATATGTAGGTATATGTAATGCTTGGGAGGGAATTTATTTGGAATCCATATTGAAATCATATCCCAAAATCCATCACACAAAAAATAGAAGGCACTCCCTTTTGTTGTTGTATGGGGGGGTTTGGCTTGCTCATAATGACTATCTTTTTAATGGGAAAATAAACCCTTCTTATATCCATGACAACAAGGATTGCCAATTATTATCCATTTTAAATAGGAAGGAAATATTAAACTCCATGTATTGATAACTATAGAAAGCATAGATAAGGAGAGAACTTAGGTTTTATTTGATGGGGTAGCCACTTTTCATTGGGGATAGGGGTATATTATATCTCTCTAATACCCACCAGTTGAATATCTCCACAAGTATGGGCAGATGCACAAACAATAGAGCTAAATTGGTGGCTCTAAAACTAACTCTTCTTATAGAAGTTGAAAAAGGGATACAAAAAATTCAAATCATGGGTGATTTTGTTTTAGTCATAAAATGGATGAGATTGGAAAGATTGCTGGAAAATTATATCATATACCCTATATTCGATTAGGTTCTAAACATTTCAAATACTATTCACAATGTTACATATGCTCATGTCTATCAACAAGGGAACATAATTGCATATCAGTTGTCCAAAGCTGGATTTCAAGATGGATCTAGAATATGGCACATATGGGAATAACAAGGAGACACCACAAAATTGGATCCTATACCTTTTTGTAAAATGTTTGATATAAACATCCCATGTTTATATCATTTGGAAACTATTGTGAATGCGGAGTTTTAATATTTTTTTGTTCCATTTTGGATAGTTTGTATATGTTTGTACTTAATGGGAAATTTGATAGACTATATGTAGTAATGTAAAAGTCTATAAACAACTCAAAAGGGGTTAGAAATATTTAGATATAGTTATGGAATAGATTTTTGGAAATTTTCATGAGGCATAGAAGAATATAATTATAGATTTAAAAAGAGATGTATGTATGATGATGTAGCAGAGACATGAGGATATACTGTACTGGAAATGTATGAATAGTTGAATATCATATAAAGTGTGATTTTCTTTTATCATAAATAAAATTGTGAATTTGATTGTAGGGTTCTAGATTGATAGAGACTTTTATGTGGGGAGTGTCATAAACCCTAAAGCACATGGATGGGGAGGATATATGACAACCCGACTATGGAGAGGATACACTTTCTGAGGAGAATATTTTTGTACCATCGGGACATCCATGACATGCATCAAGTGATGAAGGGTCTATAAATTTGGGTGGAGTGTAATTGAGAGGTGCCATAACTTCCTCACATATTAACAAGAACAAGGACACACGGCTTGAGGTTGGAGAAACAATTGTTATAGCATTAGGCCATCATACAATACCCAACAATACAGGTGTTTATAGCTCAAGTAAGAGACTTTCAATAACGACAACCCAATGAAATGTGCAAGGACGGAAAGAGTTGTGCTGTAGCAATTGTAGGATGGCCTAATGCTATCCCTACTTCGGTTTGGGACACTTCGAGTGTCACCTAGTAATCCCAAAGCAACATTATCCATGGCATGCAATCAAAAGAAGGTTTTTGTTATCTATTGGTGACCGACTGTTGTAGATATTTCTCCCTATGGATAGGTAGAAACTCTCTTAGGTTAAAGTAGACTTAACCGACTCTAAACTAAGACAAAAAGATAACAAATGCTACCTTAAATTCCTAGATCTAAACAAACATCTCAAGATTATATTGCTAAAACAAACGGAAGAGATCTAACTGACCTTTGATTTAATTGCTCGTCTCAGTCGATGCTTCAATTTTCAAGTCCTCGCGAATGAACCTGTTAGAATAAACCAAGATACAAGCATATACAATCTTCTAGCAACTTGAAATATGAGTTAGAATCTAAATCTATAGCAGAAACAAATCATATGATTGAAACAAGATCAACATACATGATTTGGGAAACAAGACAAGTTATGTTTTATTACCAACCTGAAGTCACTTACAATGGTTGCTTGATGTCCAAGCCAACTCCCAGCTCCAAGTGCTTTCTCCTCTAGCTATCTCCATAAAGATTCAAGATCATAGGTTTGATGTCTCCAAGAGTCCTCCCTCTTTTGCTCATGGAAGGTATCTCTCTTATAGTGTGTAGTAGGGTTAACCAACAAGAGAGAAGGATGGATCTTGGGAGTGTTTAGTGGATCAGGCCCACTAATCTGAGAAAGTGAGTTAGGATCGAATCAGAGATGCTAATCCTAAAAAATCTCTCGAAGATCAAGATTCCACAAGCCATGGCAAAAAGGCTAAAAAGGAGTACCGTGCCTCTTCAACTGAGCATAGCGCGGTAGTACCGCGTGGCAGAGAAGGAGCATAGCGTGGTAGTGGGGACTACTGCTCCCTTAAGCTTGAGTAAGGTGCGGTAGTGTAGGTATATGAAGTCTCAGCTGGGTTGATTCTTGACAGGACAGGTTTGTCTTCAAGGATCACTCATCATTTTTCTCTTCTAGGTGTTTTAAGCAATAGGGGAAGTGTCATCAACTATTTTTATGGTGAAGATACGACACTGTGAAATATGGAGGTATAACAGATGCCCTTTAAAGGGACTGATGGTCGAAAGACTTTACAAATACTGTGAAGAGATAGCATCGAGGAGAGCAACAAGGAGCTGAAACAGAAAAATGTCAGATATACCATCGAGGCGGGCATCCCCATGCTTGGAAACAATTGACTCAAAGCATGGCTGCCGACCAATACATTGCAGATCCATGAGTACTGAGATGATATAGACTGTAGACAAATCATGGCTACTATGAACAAGCGTATATCCATGAGATAGTAATGACATAGCCACGACCAATACAAAAGTGGATCTGTGTGACAATACAAAGGACATCTCCATCGCAACCTGGACGCAATCAAAGTACAAAGGTGCGTCCAGGGTCTTCTACTCAATTGCAAATGATACGAATCTAGCCATGTGATTACAAGGTGTTGAAGTCAAACATGATAGAAACCATTTGATTACCGGTCAATGATGTGAACCGTTAACAAATGCGAGGGAAATCACCAATGATTATGATGATCCCCAAGGTATCTATAGTACATCTCAACGAAATGCAAACGAATGAGTTGATGTCGAGCATTCGAGAGATCGTTCAATCAGAGGTCGATGATGTAAACCTACTGTCGAACACGAGGAAACCTGCCATTGAGGCATGCAGGTACCAAGGTACTAGTGGTGGATTCCTAAGTCCGATTCCTGGATAGTGATTTGGCGTCGACGGGAATAGACTTGTCGAAGGTGGGCCATAACGATTCCCACATCGTCGACACGAAATCAGAACGAAAGATGGTATAGGACAATGAAATAATATATCATGTACTGACACAACGGAGGTCTGACACAATGAATGACTCTGAACAATGCAACCCTTTGAACATATAACGGCATGAAACAGGACCTAGCAGCAGGGATTATTGATGGCAGAGGATAGACATCGAATGAGTAGGCTCGTGGCCAGAGATACGACTCAGGATGATGACCATAACTCAGCGAGAATTGATACCCAAAAATAGACAAGGGACAGACGCATGCCATGTTCAAAGGTGACGACTTGACAAGCTGCCAACAAAATAAACTCGACTTGTTTCCCATTTTCCCCCCGACATGATAGGCGAGTACCTCTTTGTTGTTTTACGAGCTTGAAGAGGATAACAGATGCTCAGTATAGCTCATCTCATAGATGAATCCAATCTCACATGTTTTACGAACCTGAGAAAGGAGGGGTTCATCCCAAAGTGGTTCCTTCAATGTCAAATTTTAACGAGTCCAAGGAAGGAAAACTCGGTAGTTTTTCACATTTAGAGAGCCTGAAAAACTTAAAGAAGGCTCCAAAGTGTACTTTTTCGTAAATTTAGTCCCTTGATCCCGAAAAAGTGTAAAACAATTCCCGAGAGAACTCTCTCAGTCAAAAAATTGACTGAGGTGTGCCTTTCTCGTAAATAGTCTAGACGGGCTGAAAAAGGGGTAACCTATCACCGAATAGACGACCTTTCAAATACTTTTACAAGTGTGAAAGAGACAATATCACTTGGCAATCTTTTCAATTTTAAGGAGTCTGAAAAGAGCTTAACTATGGACTCTGATGGTCTTTTTCATCATTTTTAATTATTCTGGTCCGAAAGAAGAATAAAATACAACCAGAATAATACTTTCCTCGTCGTTTAATGAGCATGAGTAAAGCTGACTAAGCTCGACACCGTTTACTTGAGCTTGACAAGCACAATACGGGTGTAAAAGCACTTGGAATCTTTTTCAAGTTTTAATCCAGAGCACAAAAAAGATAAAGTAGGCTCAAAATGAAGGTCAAATAAGTGAACGCCAGTGTGAAGATTTTTAAAGGAGACCCTGTCAACAAATGCTCATGGAACCAGAGATTAGTAATGTGAAATGGGTTTTAATTTAACCAGATAAAATAATGAGTAAAAAATAAGTGAAAAAGTTATATAAGGGATAGGTAAATATGGAAAGTTACCATTTCACTTGTGCATTTGCCCAAAGAGGAAATTTTACCCATTGAGGAGCAAAAACTTCAAGAGTTCATATCTGGAGATCCGGAGCATCGTTTCAACAGCCGTCTATGCCATATAAGAGCTTTCAAGCCCCTCTTTCATTTTATAGGTAGAAAATTTTATTTAAGTAGGGGAAAAATAATTTTTGGGTAGGCCCTAATAGGCTTTTTCGCCCTTCCACAGTACCGCGCGCTATCCCTATCGGGAAGCGTGGTACTGTGTGATAGTACCACTCTGTGTCGTTAAGAAGGGGCGCGGTACTGTAGGGTACCGTGCGCACATGCTTCCCCCAGGCGCGGTAGTGACGAATTTTGAAGTTGAAAATTTGATTTTTCTCCGATTTTTAGCTGAGATCAAGTTATTAAATTGTTGATGATTGCTTCTTATGACCTTTTGCAAGTGTTTGCAACTTGTTTGAGGCAAAATGGTCAGCTGGAAAGAAAGGGAGCATGAAGCGGATGATTTGTTGGCCGAAGATGACCAAGAGACCTTGACTACACTACATGAATGTGGTTTGTTGAAATTCTTCAAAACCAAGGGTATCCGCAAGCAAGCAAAACTTCTTACCCACATTATACAAATGTGGGACCCCGAGATCCAAGCTTTTCGAGTTGGAGAACACACCCTCGAGATTGAGCTCGAGGACATTTATTTCCTCACGGGTCTCTCAAAGAGAGGGGCCCGGGTGAGTTTTACAAGGTTCACGAACTCGGAGGCAAGCACTGATGCTTTGATCGCTTATTATTGTCGCCAAGGTTCGGGGAAGAAAAGCGTTGAGGTGGTCATTAAGGATATTGTAGAACTTCCTTTAAAAACCGTGTTGTTCACCATCACATGTGCAACAGGGAGTACGGGTCCCCATCAGGCATCCCGTACGCAGATGAATCTTGCAGTGGATTGCATGGTAGGGACAATATTCAACTGGTGTGAGGTAGTATTGACCAACCTCAAAGAGCAAGTGAACAAGTGTAGGCTTGGAGAGAACTCTCAGTTTGGGTACAGGAGCATTCTGGTCACCTTTTTCTTGGCGAGGGTGCCATTGTTGCGTCCACAGCTGACCATACCCGCCCGTCCACCCACCGAGCCATGGATGGCTCGATGGAGTGAGTATGCGGGACTGCTTGGGGGACCACAACATTTGGCTTTTGGTGAGGACTTCTTCTCATGGCTCGAGGAACAGATCGTGATGATCGATGACTACCCCTATGCAGGGGTGGACTTCCGCGAGGACATAGACTTGGCACTACCGGAAGATGAGGATTGGGACAATACAGGTATGACCTTCATTAATGTGTTTTTCAAATTTTTGAATATGTAATTTTTTTATTTTTTTAGGAATGTGTAAAAAAGATTTTAATATATGTACGTGTGTGTCGCAGATCGTGGACCACAGAGACCTGCAGGCTACTCGCCATTACGCCGAGGTGGTGTCGAGCGCCAAGTTTCTTCGGAGGGAGAAGAATAAGAGGAAGAAGAGGCAGGAGAGGTTCAAGACATAGAGAGGAACCTACAGTGTTTAACCCTCGGGGTTCTAGTTATAAGGATGGACGATGTTCCTCTGCATCTTCAGCGACATACTGCAGGTGTGCCTAGATGTATTGGTCTTCTTCTCCGTAGGGTGGCCAGAGCCATAATCTGCTACCACGAGCGGCATGAGGAATCTGAGGAGGATCGTGATAGATCTCCTAGGTCTCCTTAGATAGTAGTATTTTATCTTTTTGCGGCATGTACACGATATATAGGCTTTGAGAGCCAAATTTTTGTATGGGATTGAATCCCAAATTTTTTCTTTTTGAACACAAACTTTATGTATTTTGAGAAAAAACACTTTTATATGCAGTGATATATATACATGGACCTACTTTTATGATCTATTTATTTACAATGACTTGTGTGTTCATTTTATTATGTGTTTTTATATATGGGCAAGATGCCAATCCAAAATGTAATTAGCTAATGAATCAGCTACACAATTGAATTCTCTTGGTATGTGTTGATATGAAATAAAATTAAAAGATCGTTCCAAGAGGCGTACCCTTCGAAATAAGTGAAGTAAGATAGGATCGCGGACTGTGTAAACATGATTTAGATGAGAAACCACGAGTTGAGAGTCTAGAAAGACTGATAGGGAGTCAATTCCAAGGGAAGCAACCTCTGTCAAGAGTCCAATGACTGCATGGTACTCTGCAATATTGTTGGTTGTAGGACCCAAACAATTGGCTCCTGATGAGAACAACTCGCCAGTAGGAGAATAAATTACCCATGCTGCGGAATCCAGGTTCCGGGTATGTCGGCTCGCACCGTCGGCGAATCCGTAGTAGGCAGACATCTGCGCATAAAAGCACAAGTCAAGGTAAGAATGGATACATGAGATCCATGCGTGCATACAAAAGATAAATGAAAACAAGCTAGGTACATTATGTACAAAAAATATCTTGCGCAGGATGAACCTACGCGTAGAAACGTTTGAGGTACAACCCGTTGCGGGGCCATGCCAGTGTCGTGCCGTCACAATCGACAAGTTCATAGGCTCCCTTCTCCAAAACACGTTTTATAATGAAGGGACCGTACCACATAGACTCTAGCTTTCCTTTTCCAAGTTTATCGTGCATTTGGTCATACGTGAGTACGAGATCACCTTCATTGAAAACCCGAGGTTGAATGGATTTGTCATACTGTGCTTTGACGCATTTTTTATGAGCTTCGTTGGCTAAAGCAGCGTCTCGACGAGTTTCATCTAGCTTGGCTAGGTATAGAAACCGTTCCTCTTCGGAAGTGGTGTGGGGAAGTAGCTCTATGGCTATCTTAAGTGACGGAATTTCACATTCAATCGGTAAGATGGCTTCCAAGCCATACACCAGTTGGAATGGTGTGAACCCGGTGGCACTTTTCACTGAGGTTCGGTATGCCCATAATGCCGAAAAAAGAGCTGAGTGCCAATTAAACTTATGAGTACCCACAATTCACTGAATCATGCGTTTCATAACTTTGTTAATGGCTTCCTCTTGGCCATTAGCCTATGGGTAGTACGGGGTTGAGTTTTCATGACGAAAACCCAACTTGGCGCTCAATTCTTCAATCATATGGTTCCTGAAGTGGGAGCCATGATCGGTTACGATGGATTGTGGGACACCAAACCTAGCTATAATGTGGTTGAATATGAATTGTGCTGCTGTTTTTTCATCTTTAGCATAAGTAGGCATCGCTTCAACCCATTTTGTGAAATAGTCGACAGCTACTATGACATAGCTATGCCCCCCGGCTGAAGTGGGCTTACAGTGCATGAAATCTATGCCCCATTTGGAGAAGGGGCCGACAACAATAACAGGGTGGAGTGGAGCAGGGTGCGTGCGTGTCTTACTATGAAAGAATTGACAAGGTGGACATTTCTTAACCATTTCAATGCAGTCTTTGAAAATCGAGGGCCAGAAATATCCCGCTCGCAGTATCTTCTGGGCCGTGGCCATCCCAGAGAGATGACCACCACTTGCTCCAGCGTGGCAGTCATTAAGAATGTGTTTCGATTCATCTAAAGTCAAACAGCGTCGAAGAACAGTATCGACACCACGCCGATAAAGGGTATTGTTGATTATGAGATAGTACTTGGCATGATGTCGAATACGTCGATGTTCGTCGCGGTTGAGGTCAGGGCGGAAACGTTGGGTTTGGAGATATAGTAAAATATCCCCATACCATGGGTCTGACATGCTAATGAGGAACAACGATTCATCGAGAAGAGAATCGATGGGCTCAGGTTGCTTAGTAGCACGGGGCAAGTTACAAATCAACTCTACAAAGACCAAAGATTTCTTGGATTTGGCTTTGGGAAATTCCAAGTCAAACTCTTGTAGGATGACAATCCAGCGAGAATATTTTCCCCCAAGCACTTGACGTGTGAGGATATAGTACATTGGATTGAAATCCGCTATGACAGTGGTCTGGCGGAGTAGAATGTAATGACGAAACCTTTGGACAGCGAAAACTGTTGCCAGAGACATTTTTTCAACATGTGAATAGCGAGTTTCGGAGTCGAGAAGACTCTTACTAAGATAGTATACCACATGTTCTATGCCGTTGTTGTCTTCTTGGACTAACACCATACCGATGGTGGAAATCGAAGCTGCAAGATAAAGAATGTAATCCCGTGTGTAATTGGGGGGTTGAATTACAGGATCTTTAGTTAAGGCTGCCTTTAGATGATCAAAGGAGCGTTGGGCTTCGTCGTCCTAAATGAATGGGGTATTTTTCTTTAGAATCCTCACATAGCCTTTTGTTATCTCGGCGAAATTGCAAATAAAGCGGCGTAGAAAGTTTGCATGCCCCTGTAAACTTTGAAGTTCTGGTATGTTCATGGGGGAAGGCAAGGCTAGAATAGCTTCTACCTTCGCAGGGTCCAATCGTATGCCTTGTTTGGAGATTATGAATCCTAAAAGCTTTCCGGCTTCAACGCAAAAGACACATTTATGTGGATTCAAACAGATATTGTAGCGACGACACCTTGCAAAAATGGTGCCTAAGTGATCAAGATGATCTTCCCAGGTCTGAGAATGAGCGGGAAGGTCATCAAGATATGGTTCTACAATATGTTCGATATCGTGAAATGTGTACGACATTGCCCGTTGGAAAGTTGCCCCGACAGTTTTTAGGCCAAAAGGTAGCTTTCGATATGCAAAAATTCCCCATGGGTAAATAAAGGTTGTTTTATGCTGGTTGGCGGGGAGGATATCGATCTGATTATAGCCAGAAAAGCCATCCATAAATGAGAAGATGACACTCCCGACGCAGTTATCGATGATCTAGTCGATGAACGGAGTTGGGTAGTTTTCCTTTGGACAAGCTTTGTTCACGTCACGGTAATCGACACAGACTCTAATCGTACCCTGTTTCTTGGCTACGGGAACGATATTAGATACCCATTCTGTCAGTGGGATAGGATAGATAAAACTAGCACGCAAAAGCTTTTCAACTTCTGCTTTGATAGCGGATGCCTTACGAGGATGGACGAGTCGGAGTTAACCAATATCATATGATTGAAACAAGATCAACATACATGATTTGGAAAACAAGACAAGTTATGTTTTATTACCAACTTGAAGTCACTTACAATGGTTGCTTGATGTCCAAGCCAACTCCCAGCTCCAAGTGCTTTCTCCTCTATCTATCTCCACAAAGATTCAAGATCATAGGTTTGATGTCTCCAAGAGTCCTCCCTCTTTTGTTCATGGAAGGTCTCTCTCTTATAGTGTGTAGTAGGGTTAACCAACAAGAGAGAAGGATGGATCTTGGGAGTGTTTAGTGGATCAGGCCCACTAATCTGAGATAGTGAGTTAGGATCAAATTAGAGATGCTAATCCTCAAAAATCTCTCAAAGATCAAGATTCCACAAGCCATGGAAAAAAGGCTAAAAAAGGAGTACTGCGCCTCTTCAACTGAGCATAGCGTGGTAGTACCGCGTGGCAGAGAAGGAGCATAGCACGGTAGTGGGGACTACCGCTCCCTTAAGCTTGAGCAAGGCGTGGTAGTGTAGGTATATGAAGTCTCAGTTGGGTTGATTCTTGACAGGACATGTTTGTCTTCAAGGATCATTCATCATTTTTCTCTTCTGGATGTTTTAAGCAATAGTGGAAGTGTCGTCAACTATTTTTATGGTGAAGATATGACACTGTGAAATATGGAGGTATAACACCAACTAGAGCCACGGGGTCCAAGGTTTATAGGGTGAGTTGTTGGATCTTAATATGTTCTTTAAGTTTAGAGAGATAGACCTTGGTTCTGCGTGGTTCAGGGAACCAACAAAACCCCTTTTCATCGGCCCTTTTGACAACAGTCTACGAACAGACTGAGGTCTCACCCGAGCTAAAGTTATGGGGAGGTTACAGAATCAAGTTTCCACAACCGGGTGATGCACGCTTCAACATGTTAGCAGCGCGCTTATAATACCCCATTCTGACTCTTAGGATGTACTAGCATTTAATGTAAATAATGTGTACATGTAATGTATGTTTTCCTAGCGTGGAGCTCAAGGCCAAGGCCCCGCTAGTGAAATCCCGAATTTGATTTAAAAGGGAAAGCATTGATATTTGATGCTCGTGTGCTCTTAAGCCATGGAAATTGTAATAGAATGTAAATAAACATCATGCAATAAAAATCCCAAGACTGGCTATGGAGGCAACGAATGAGAAGGGGCCACGTGTATCCACTAGGGAGTGGTGAGGGGGCTATGGGATGGAACCCTAGGCTGCCATATGTCATTATGAGAATCCATTGACTTCCCTAGATGACATTTATGCCTGTTGTAAGGAAGTGGTTGAGATGTCAGCCCATGGCTTCAATGGAGCATGGGCAGCCCTGAAATTCGTATGGGTAGGTATGGGCTCTGTTTACTTGTGCCACAAGTCACTCTACCTCTTGGAAGGGCTTCATTCTCATCCCCATTCCATGGTGAGGGAACCCACCACCATTTTTCCATCCAAAAAAATGAGTTCCCAGCAGGGAGCAAAACCAGAAATCGCGACCTTGAGAGAACCTAGATTTTGGAAGACCAAAAACGCCCAGATTGGGTATTGGACAGTGAAATCCAATGGGGGATCCATTGGTATGATCCCTGGGGCGAATTTGGGAGCAATAGCTACCCCAAAATCCATGGGAAAACCCAATTTTAATAGCCCAGAAAATCAGTGACGGATTTGGGGTTATTTATGACAGAGTTGTGAGAAATCCAAGAGTGGATGTATAAACAGAGGATGGGATTGCTAAGTCTAGATTGAAGTGTATGTGGCTCTAGGATTGAGCTCAATGGACTAGCATCCTCCTCCATCTCCTATTGCATGCTTGAAAAACCCAACTATGTGTTGGCTTAGCATGGCTGTTTGAGTGAAACCCTAACTGTGAGTGAGCCATCTAGTTCCTCCTTAGTGGATACACAACCCAGCTCGGGGGTGATCTCTCAGCTGAAAGAATATAGGCTGGACAGAGATCTATGGTTGGGTGGAACGTTGCTCTCACGTAGCTAGTCATTGGACATTTGCGTTGCAAGATAAGTATTCTTTGTGGAGTAAATTATATACAATCCGTGTTCTGCAATGTGGTATTTGAATGATTATTCTGCATGTTAATGAAATCGATATGAAGTAGCATAAGAAGGGGATTGAATTCTCTGCCTGTTGATTGCTTGAGATAAATATGCTGATGCGAATCTATGCTTTTGTGTATTATTATGTTGAATTCCGCTGTGTTTATATTGAGTTGAATCTGCACACAGAAGTTTTTAATTGTTATGTATTTCTGAGTATAAATATTGGGGCTAAGTCTGCCAAAAGCCCGGTGTGTTGTTAATGTTTCCTTCCCTGCATTCGATGATGGAAGGGGACGTTACAGAGTGGTATCAGAGCTGCTGGTTGCAGCATTGGGCCTCTATGGGCCAAATCCAATTGCAGTCACAAGGAAAGAAGAATCCAGAAATTGTTTCAAAAGTTTTTGAAAATTTGTTTAAATATGTTTCGGAAAGAATTCTCGAATGTCTTCCGAAACTGCGGAAGCATTCGGCAAATTGCTCCGAAACTGCGGAAGCATTCCGCGAGTTTTTCCGCAACGCGAAAGAGTTCGGGAAGTCGTCCCGAAACTGCGGAAGGAATTCCCTTCCGAAAATTGCAGAAGGAATTCTCTTCCGAAATTTGCGGAAGGATTCCGCGAGTTGTCCCGCAACAAGGAAAAATTTCGGCAAACTGCTCCGAAAAAGCAGAATTTTTTTCTAAGTGTTCGGCGTCAAAAGGAAGTTTTCGGAAGGAATTCTCTTCCGAAATTTGTGAAAGAGTTCCGCGAATCTTCCCGAAACTATGGAAGCATTCCGCGAATGGCTCTGCAACTGCGGTAGCATTCGCCGAATCGCTCCGCAACGGAAGCATTCCGCGAATGGCTCCGCAACTGCGGGAGCATTCGCCGAATTGCTTCGCAACTGTGGAAGCATTCGACGAATTGCTCCGCAATTGCGGGAGCGTTCGACGAGTCGCTCCACAGCGGGAGCCTTCGCCGAATGGCTCCGCAACTGCGGGAGCCTTCGCCGAATGGCTCCGCAACTGCTGGAGCCTTCGTCGAATTGATCCGCAATTGTGGGAGCGATCGGCGAACCGTCCCACAACGGCGGCAAAAAAAAATAAAATAAAAAAAAGGAGTAAAGTGACCAAAAGTTGATTTTTGGATAGAAGGAACATCCGGACTCAGAATGGAATGATTCCTGTGGGGCTCGGAGGCCATTGACGAGGGCCATGAAAGAACCAGTGAAGACCCCGAGCCCATTACACTCCGATTTGACAGAAAATGGATAATAGTGACTTTTGAAGGACGGAGTCCCGAGGCTTGACAGAAGGTCGGTTTGAGCTGAAATTGATTAGGCGCGGCCATGAAGTAGGCACAGTGTTAACTTCAGAATCATGGAGCCAAACTCCAAAGGATGTGGAGTCGGGGTGAGCAAGAAGGCCAAAAAGCACTATTCCGGGCCACTTTTTCGATATTTTGAAAAGCTTGTGGGCAGTAAAAGTGACCCTAGATGCGGGAATAAAATTTTTTACTGAACTAGACATTTCATATTCTCATTAAGATGGACAGTTTCCGTTAGACGAAGATTTCCCAGAAATGCATCGTTTGGGAGATAGCCATTTTTGGCCCAAAATTTGGAATTTTGGGAAAAATGGGAAAAGTGAGAAGTAGTAAAACCCAGAAATTCATAGAAGATGAATGGTGCATCGGAATTGAGATCCGTGAATTGCTGAGTGTTCCTTGTTATATGGACTAACTTCGCTCGATAGATAAGTTTTTGTGATTCCTCATAGATTTTCTTCCGCAGGTGGCTAAAGTTGGCATTCTGGACCAAAATGCAACTGTGTAAAATGTGCAGAATTGGAGTGAAAGTTGTCATTTTTGAAGAGATGCAGTTCCCGCACCCGATGTCGGAATGGAGCATGAAGACAGGCATTGGAAATCTTGTCAAGCAGGGAACAATGATGCATGACCAGAGTTTGAATGAGGTCTACATATATCACAGATATTTAGTGCAGAAGAGTGCCAGCGACTATTTTGACAAACAAATTTTGTTGTCAATGTGGGCGATTTCTACAATTGCATGATATGGAAGAGAAATTCCATGTTACGAGGAGGGATCGAAAAGGGAAGAATTCTTTAAACCTCTGTTTGTTATCATACTTATAATTATGAAATTGTCATATGGCATAAAAATGTAAAAAATGTAAGGGATTACATAGATGTATATGCACTAGATGGCATCTTAACAAACATTGCATAGTGCATATGGAAATGCTTGTGCATAAATGGGATATTGCATATTGGTAGAATAATGAAGTCTGCATATGCAATGAACCACCAATGGAGAATATTTTGGTCGATAATCACTATTGATGTTGGTATTGGTTGTAGGACCAAAGATAACAAAGAGCATGGTTAAATGTGCTAAGGATGTTGTTGCATGAAGCCAACAACCTTATGCAGAAAGGATGGTGCAACAAATCTATGATCATAAAGTTGACAAAATGACTGAGCAACCTTGGTAAGAGGCCAACTGATCAGGTAACATCAGGCGATGTTAATGGTAACCATGCAGGTAATGATTATTGGTGCCAAATTGCATGAATGTTGAAAGAGGAGTTGGTAAGATCTCTTCAACTATGTTTGAGCTATGTTGAGTTAGTTTATTTGTGATATTGAATACCGATTGGGACTGTTAACCTACCAAGCTTGGTGAGGTGTGGGTAAGTGAAGGAAATGATCCTTACACCCTATGATTGTTTAGAAATCTCAATGCATTCATATGAATTTATATCATGCCATGTATATGTTGGTTATGTACTTAATAACCAAAGCAAGTGAGGACTGGTGGTCCTGATTATGATAATGCAAGTTATATGAGATAGTCATGTTTCGATCATAATATGCTTGAATGCATAGTATTCATGAAACAATGCAAGGTAGCATTGAGTAGATGTGCATTAGGAGATTTTATAAATCTTGTGATGCATTGTATGAATGCATAGGGATGATGCATATGTTATTGCAAAATAAATAATGAATGAAATGATGAATTGATGATAATTCTAGGATCATTTCATGGGCTGTTATGAATGCAGAATAGTAAGTGCATGAAGAGCCCAATCATGATCGATGGGCTGCTAGAATGCTCTGTTGAAGGACCGAGTTGTATGAATGATGTGACTGTACCTTACAACTGAGTATGCTAATGATGCATGTAAAGTAAATAAATTTTGGTGATATTGATACATTAACAGCTGAAAATTTTGAATTATGGAATGTTATAATTTGAAAATGTTTCAGTAACTGTGGCAGTAATGAAACATTATATGCATAGAGACTTATGAAGTGGTTGGCTGATTGAAGTTTCAATTCCGGTAGGAAGGTCTTACATATGGTAATGAGGATAAGTCCATAGTAGAGACCGGGATCTACCACATGCAGAAGCCAAAGGTTATGAGAAGGTTCTCATGGTTGTAAATTATGCATGAAACAAATTTGAAAACATTCTCATGAGAATAATATCACAATTGCAAATCAAATTTCTGTGAGAAACGGATTTGAAAATTTGATCTAGAGCTTATGAGAAGGAATCTCATGGTTGAGAGCTCTAAGTTCTGTTAATAAGAACAGTTGTAAATATCAGTTTTGTAAATGTTCGGATTTGAAATTTTACTAATAATTGCTAATAACTGTTTGGCCTATATGAAAATGTGTCAGGAGGACATGCTGTAAGTGGATGCTCATGTATGACAACGGGCATAAGACCATAACGGGCAGAGTGGTGTCACTTACAGAAGCCAAACAATATGAGGATAGCCTCATGGATAAGAAAACCAATTTATGTAGTAGACAGAGTTGTAGATTCATACTGAATTTAATTATTAGTGCGATGGATTGGTTATGGAACAATCGGATCTGAATTGTATTGTTAAATGTTGCTAACTGCTTGGCTGTTCAATAAGTGTGCCAGGAAGACACATTGCAGTAAGACCATGAGAGTGGGCCTGCAGAAGCTAAACTTCATGGGAAGGGATTCCATGATTTGAAAATGGGTTTAAGGTGAAATGCCATAAGACATTATTAATGTCTCATCTGCACTACATGATTGGTAAAAAATATGAGTGGGATGGTGAAGATTATGTCAGTAAGACATATGAAGGTTATGTAACATCAAAAGGAATTGGGATGGCAAATCGAGGGACTGTCAACTCAGAGAAGGAGCCTCCATTCCTCATTAAAGAAGAGAAATAACATCTGAAAAATGGATAAGTGTTCCACAAACCCTGAATGATATATATATATATATACATACATGCATGTCTAATTATTAGAGTTAATATGAAAAGCATGTTTTGATTTTATTTCCATTATGGCAGACTGCTTGAAGTATGATTAGGACCTTCATAGTTCACATCAGTAAGGAGTGCACGCCTTTCTGGTGCTGAGTTATGTTAGGGATGCCAATATTTACTACGCCTTAAGGGAATGGACGCATTCCTGGTGTTTCAAGGTTGGATAGCGAATGTTATGACATATGTTTACCGTTCTAGAGCAGCAATACTAATGAGCTTGCTATCCATTTTGTGTGGACAGATTATACATATGAAATTCAGTGTTGCACATTAAAGGGAAAAGTGAAGAAAAGAATACTCAAGAGGACTGTATGAGCAGTGGTAACCCTTGTGTAGGGTGAGTGGGTATCATGGGGCCATGATATCCTACAGTTAAGAAAGTCACCTAAAGAATTCCTAAATGGAACCGCCGGCTTACACAAGAGAAGAAGTGCCACCCGTGTGTGGGTGAAGAATTGTTATGCGCATTGAGGGATTGTGATACATGTGAAAGGCTGATGCAAGCCTAAGGCAGAGTAGTGGAGCCTTGACCTGTAATGGTCGGTGGCGCAATTACCTTCCATTGGCTGATGACCCAGACGTATGTGCTGGCTCGACAATGGAGAGGGCCAACCAGGTATGGGACTGGTTGGGCACCACCAAATGCTTGGTAAACCCAATCGTCGTGAAGGTGTACTGGTAGGGCATTAATTATTTGATGATTTGGAGCAGCCTGCGTACTGGCCAAACATCCTAGTCCGCAGGAGGATCCCGAGGCTTATAAAGTAAAAGCATGACCCTGTGGACCAGAGAAGAAATGCACAATACAGATAAGTATTCAATTTCATTTATTTCTTGTTTGGAATAATGAAGATTACAAGTATAAGTCTTGTAACAGTTAAGCTGATGCACTATTGTTTCTTTGTTGGAAACCTTGGTCATACAGGAAGCAAGGACCCTGAAATAACTATAAATTGCTTGGTAAATCCAGAGAGTGGCTGGTTGGGCAAGATTATTGATGATTTGGAGCAGCCTGCGTGCTGTCCAAACATGAAAGATTATTGATGATTTGGAGCAGCCTGCGTGCTGGCCAAACATGCAAGATTATTGATGATTTGGAGCAGCCTGCGTGCTGGCCAAACATGAAAGATTATTGGTGATTTGGAGCAGCCTACGTGCTGGCCAAACATACAAGGTTATTTGATGTTGTGGAGCAGCTTGCGTGCTGGACAAACATACAAGACTATTTGATGTTGAGGGGCAGCCTGCGCGCTGGCCAAACACCCAAATCCATAGGCGATTCCAAGGCTTGTAAAGCAAAGAAGGACCCTATGGAATAAAGTGAAGACATCTAGTGCAGATAAGTATTTGGTTATCTTGTAATTTCTTGCTTATGAATATACATGTGTATATGATTTGGTTATGATTTCCTATGAAAATAAACTAAACATGTGAATTAATTCAATGTTGAGTGTAGGTATTGCTAGAAGCAATGACTATGAAAGCATCTCAAGGATGCGTGTGGACATGTAACCACCCTAAAAGGGCTCAGCATGAGCAGTAATGAAAGATGGGGCTAGTGGAACTGTGTGAGTCATAACAGCCAAGAGTTAGACCAACCAAGTGGAGGAACTCCATGGTTGAGAGATCTGGAATAGACCATAGACACTACGTGTCATAGCCAAGAAGGGCAAGTCGAGCATTCACGTGAAGAGAAAGAGGACAGGAGCATGAAAACCACAGTGGTGGTGTGGGTTCCAGAATGAAACAAGACTAAGAGGAGAAAACTCTTACTGCTCTCTCTCTTTCCTTTTTATTGATGCATTTATAGAATTAGAAAATTGCTGAATGCATGCATGACTGAAAGTAAAAGTGTGTTTATTTGATTAAAGTGAATTGTGAATGCTAATTAATGAATTTCTTGTGAATGGATGAACATGAAGGAATTCATGTGTATGTTGGGCAAGCATAAAAAGTGTGGAAGTCTCATGAGTAAAGCATGGACTATCCATGTCAACTGGGGAAAAACCATTGACTGATTTTTAAATGTTTGGGTTATGCTTGGCCTAACGAGAATTGTAATGATGAATTTCACAGGTGGAAATTGAATCAATTGGTTGTGTTAGAAAAACAGGATCGCAGAGCAATAACAATAAACAGAAATGCAAATATAATCACACATACACATTACAAGAGAGACACAGATATATCGTGGTTCACCCAACTTGGGCTACGTCCACACTGAATTTGCCAGTCCTTATTATTATTACCGTCCAGCAAGGTGAAGGGATACAACCTGCAGCACAACCACTGCACTTCCTCTTCACTGTTTTCACAGTCTCTCTCCTGATCTCAGAGATCTTTACAATGCATAAAACCTAATACATCAACAACCCTAGCCGTATTACAATGTCTTTATTTTATAGGGGAAATACAATGGGAAAATACCACGGGATACCCAAAACCATGGCCCGTAAAACAGCTGGCGAAAACAACCCCAAAAATTTTCTCTGGAACCCCGTGGGGGGGCGATGCCCCCCCACACTGTCACATACCCCAATTTTGTAAAAATAATGTAATTATTTTATTATATTCCTGAGACATTATGTTAAATTTAATGCTAAGTAGGAATTGATGACTCAACAGAGTCACCAGAAGTGGAATGTAATTCTGAATATCTTATTATTAATAAATAAATTATGGAGACAACAGCATGGGAGAGCTGTTAAAAGAGGTTAATGGTCTAACTGGTGGAGGGAACTAGGTGGAAAGGCAAAAGACAAGTGGTAGCATCCTCAAACACTTCCTAAGTTGCAGGTGGAAACTTCCCTATATTTTGGGGTCATGATTCCCCAAGAAAGTGGTATCTGAGCAGGTGGCTCATTAATGACAGTTAACCCAACTAAGACCTAGGCAATCTTTTAAATAGTACTCAATGAACTGAGCTGGGGGTTCAACATAGTTCTGGAGGGAGAATACATTCAGGTGAATGCTATTCAGGAGTCCCATTGAGGAAGTGGGATAAACAGTAAGGAAGTGGTTTGAGAGGGATGCTGCAGTAACTTGGTTCTAGTTTAGCTGCTTTGGTTGAGTGAATTGTTTGCTGTACCTAGATCCAGCCAGTTAGACCAGAGCAAGCTCGGGGGTCCTGAGAAGTGTTGTCTGGGCACTCTCTAGGAGTTGGTAGGGAGGAACAGCCTCCCATTGCTGTTGTTGTCTACAATTGACACAGGTTCTGCCACTTATTCCTGTTGTTTATTGAGTAAATATAAATGTAGAATATGACTATCTCCTCTATGTTTGAACATGATTTAATTCAGTAAAGTTAGCATCTCTGATTTGTTAGTAGATAGAATCTGCAGAACTATTATGTCTTAGAAATTCCCTAGTATCACTATTATTTTACAGTTCAAGTATTTGTTTTATGCGTGATACGCTTTGATATTTTATTTATAGGTTATAGGATGTTATTGCGATCTTACACATGATTATTA
The DNA here is from genome assembly GCA_027924585.1 of Larix kaempferi. Lineage (NCBI taxonomy): Eukaryota > Viridiplantae > Streptophyta > Pinopsida > Pinales > Pinaceae > Larix > Larix kaempferi. The sequence continues at coordinate 3,641,975 of BSBM01000831.1, forward strand.
CCATAGCTAAATAGATAAGTATAGGCTAATTATACAGTAAATACTTTTCTGGAAATAAACTCGTTAAAACAATTATAGAAACAGAAATAAAGATAACCGTATAACCACAGTAGATTTATTCTCATAGGTAATCTAATAGGTACAAACCATAGCTAAACAGTGTACAGGTTATTATCTATCACAATAATGGATGAACCAAATTATTTTAGTAAGTTTATTTATTACCGACAGGACATATGAAAGGACTGGCTGAACTTTTATTTAACTCAATCTTGAAATAGAAATAACAGTACATCAATGTTGTTCACCTGTTTAAAATATTTTTGACAGAGTTTTGACCAAAACAAACTGATTAGTTAATTAAACACAAGATTCGTGACCGTGGAGTTTGTTTAGAATCTATCTTTCCTGTTTTTTTTTACAACAAGAAACCTTCGGTAGAGTTTGACCTAGTTATTAAACCTTAAAAAGAATCAGACAAATACAGAACGATAACTAACTCGAGGCCGAACATAAACCAAGTAGTATTTTTATCTCCAGTTTTATTCTTTTTATCAGCACTATAGTTTTAGTTCACTATCGAGCTCAAAATATTTATGTGAATGTACAGGCTCAACAGAGACCTATCTTAACAATAAAATAAATTATCAAATTTAGAAATCGTACCTACAGAGATAGCATTTGAACCAAACCATGGTTGCCATTTCGGAATCAAACCCTACTACTCTATTTATTTAACAATAAGAAATTTATTACAAGTATTCCACATTGAAAATTTGGACAACGAATCTACCACGGCCGCAACCAGACTTCAAGTATAGACAATTTTAAAACATAAGTCGAAATGCCACACATATCAGCTCGAAACCTACAGGAGACATTAGACGTAGCATCCTAACAACTAAATTCATACAATAAATTTATCCACAGCCGTAGCTCTTTTACATTACTTAATAGAATGTAAAGACATAGAATTTATCCAGGTAAGCTTTACAACGACCAACAGAGCACGGACATCTTTGCAATTATTACAATATTCCAATTCTGGGTGAGAACCCCAATTCGACAGGGTTATCAACACATTAAATGGACTACCACCGAAAGGTTTATTGAACCCTATCGTTATCATTCAACACATAAAAACAAAAGAAAAACGCTGAGAAATAAGAGTGTACCATCACCTACAGCCAAGTTATTACTTCTCTGAAAGTATCTTAAAAACTTAAAAACATCCTACTACTGTACATTGTATTCATTTAAAGGAAACGCAGACATTATATGACCATCTTACAGGCAAACTTTCATTATTTATTTAACTTCTACAGAACTGGGTGATGACCCTATTCTTTCCAAAAATACAGTGACAAACAAAACCCCAAGGCCGTCACGACAGAGTAAGCCACAACATGTTCCTTTTATACATGACTTCGTATACAAACCCTAACTACTGTAAGAAAACAAATATATTACATATGACCGCAATCATATAATACCACACCCATCATAGGGTCAATCATATTCATGAATGTGATAGCAAACAGTCACAAAGGTGGTTGTTTTTCCAGATCAAACCCTAACCATCCAAACCATCAAAGGTATAACCAGGCTTACCCGGTAGGAGCCCAACGCCAAAGGTTGAGCCTCGTACACCTTCAGGAGAGATCAACGCCTGCACAGTACAAGTTGACGAGTTAGTGGTCAACTTTTATTAAAATAAACAATCTCTTTTAAACTGAAAATAACGAAACAAATGATAACTCTTACCAGCGATTTTTGGAGGAAGCAAAACCCAGTGAACGACCCTGTAGCCACGAGTTGAGCAAAGTAGAAAAAGCTCACCATGATCACTAGAAGAATGGGCCAGGAAAACCCCAAGTTTTCCTTCCACAATGAAAGCCGTGACCAGGAAACATACAGAACAATACCCTCACGCCATGGATGGACCAGTATGGAAAGCACGAATATAAACCCCAGGACATGACCACTTCATGGATAACGACAACAGGAAAACCCTGACTCTAAATCAACACAAGTAATAAGTATGAGGGCTGGGAGCAGCATGCGACTGATAATCCTCAGTAACAGCAGAAAGATAACCCGAGATGCCCAATGAACTTAGGGAAATCCTTCAGCAGAGTTTACAGATTTACAAACTACACGAGGAATATACTCCATGACTATAGCCGTATGAGAAGCTGCAACTTACAGTACCATAACAAGCAAAATCAGACCAGAAGGGTTTCTCATGTAACCCGAGCCCGAAGGCAGAGGGAATGACCAAGTAGGGTTTCGGACAAGCCATTTATATCATCAATACAAGGACGAGAGCTATCCACGTAGCCTTGGAAATTTTTAACTTGCCATGGGTCGGTAATCTATAGTCCAGGTGGTGTTTCAAATTATTGTTTCTCGATTTTAATCATCGTTTGGATAAATTATAATCATAGTAGGGATATTCTACTATGATCGAAACACTATTATTTAAACCATCATCTAATGCATGATTAGAACTTTTCCTTCGAGGTTGTTTAGTGTACATAATACTTTTCCCTACAAACAAATGAAATTTTTGTATAGTCAAGTTACGACGAGAGTTCATCATGGTTTGTAAAATTAAAATCTAACCTTGGCTCATATAGTTAGATGCCTAGTGTATTCTTAAAGGTTTTAATATTAGAGTTCTTATATCACCTCTTTAATAATCACACATAGGAACAATATCTATAATTCTTGTAATATATGGATATAAACTTACTCATGATTCCATACAACTGAACGCTGTTCAAAACAAAGGAACAAGGCATTCTAGGGTTGGAACAAGCATATTGTATTATAAAAATTATAAAGATGATGATGTATCATAAACTATAAATGGATAGAACATTATATCACTATTGCTATCACGACTCCAGTCTCATGCGAACGACAAGGGTCATATCCATAGTCAGAACTGATAGTTGACAGAACATCACACAGTGCTAGCATTAAGTAATGTATACGATGAATTATTTCAGATCCTTTATAAGAGGAAAGGTAAAAGATACAGTATCATTAAGACAATTAAAAATGATATGAATAACATGATCCAGTGACTTTATACAACACTAAATAAGAGACATTGTTACAGCGCAATGATAATATCAAAACGACAATACTTCATAGGAATGCTTATCTCATTTTATCTAGAACAATAGTTATCACTTTTCATGTAAACCATCAACTCTCTATCAAGCAAGATTTCATGAATATTACAGGAAGGGAATTCTACCTTCTTACACTTGACAACCTGTTAAAAATATTTAGACCTCTACTGAGCATTATGGTACAGTTAAAGGAATTTTAATGCTTTTAAAAGTCATTGACAACGATCCATACTTTACCTGTATACCTGTAGAAAAAGGACGGATTATGCATTAGCTCGAAAGCTAAGTAAGCCAGTCAGCTATGGCAATTTCTCCCTTTGAGGTTAGAGAACAGAAGACAATCTCTAACTGCAATTAAAAACTCACATTAAAATATAAGTACAATAACAGATCATTTAGACAAAATTATGATCACTTAACTAAAACAAACAGATCAAGGAATGCAATTAATAACATTTATTGCTATCTTAAAAATTTTAAATTTTTCGTAAATTTCAGGTTTTGACACACACACCCCCGCTGGGGTGAGTGTACAGTCCACCTACATATCATATAGAACTGGGGTACAAACACGGATGATAAAATATCATCTATGAGACTAGAAGATCTGGCTCCACAACCAACAGGTTGTATCCAGTGCAGGCAAGTGTTGCTAGTGAGCAAAGTGTGGTCAATTGTTTCCATTGAACATGGCGACAGACCAAGGGCTATTAGAATTGGCTGGAAGTCTTCTTCAAACAATTGCCAAGACCCAAGAAAATCTTGGAGAGATGCTCAAGATGCAAAAGCAACAGAACGAGATGAACCACAAGGTCTTGCAGGACTCTATTCGTCTACAGAAAGAGGTAAAAAGCATTATGAGAGCAATAAGCAAGGGAAAGAAAAGTGGATCAATGAAGAAGCATTCATCCAATCGTTCGATTAAGAAACGCTCAAGGTGGGAAGACTCAAAGGAAATTGAGTAGGTAAAGATGAAGCAACCAGTGAAGTGTTGGAAATGTGGAGGGGATCATTGCCTCTGCAACTGCCCAATAAGAGAACCTCAAGAGGGTAGCAGCCATAAAGTTTTCAGACTTATGGATGAGCTGGAAGATCCGAATCAGCAGGAGCAACTCGTGAAGATCAAAGGACTTGGTCCTGAAAGTTCAGAGTAAAGAACAGAATGCAGGGCAGATCTGCAAAGTTTTTGAAGTTTTGGACATGTGTAAATTGTATATGTATGCCTAAGTCTTGGAACACCAAGGACGGTGTTATTCTAATGGGAAGGGGATTGTAATACCCCATTCTGACTCTTAGGATGTACTAGCATTTAATGTAAATAATGTGTACATGTAATGTATGTTTTCCTAGCATGGATCTCAAGGCCAAGGCCGCGCTAGTGAAAGCCTGAATTTGATTTAAAAGGGCAAGCATTGATATTTGATGCCCATGTGCTCTTAAGCCATGGAAATTGTAATAGGATGTAAATAAACATCATGCAATAAAAATTCCAAGACTGGCTATGGAGGCAACGAATGAGAAGGGGCCACGTGTATCCACTAGGGAGTGGTGAGGGGGCTATGGGATGGAACCCTAGGCTACCATATGTCATTATGAGAACCCATTGGCTTCTCTAGATGACATTTATGCCTGTTGTAAGGAAGTGGTTGACATGTCAGCCCATGGTTTCAATGGAGCATGGGCAGCCCTGAAATTCGTATGGGTAGGTATGGGCTCTGTTTACTTGTGCCACAAGTCACTCTACCTCTTGGAAGGGCTTCATTCTCATCCCCATTCCATGGTGAGGGAACCCACCACCATTTTTCCATCCAAAAAAACGGGTTCCCAGCAGGGAGCAAAACCAGAAATCGCGACCTTGAGAGAACCTAGATTTTGAAAGACCAAAAACGCCCAGATTGGGTATTGGACAGTGAAATCCAATGGGGGATCCATTGGTATGATCCCTGGGGCGAATTTGGGAGCAATAGCTACCCCAAAATCCATGGGAAAACCCAGTTTTAACAGCCCAGAAAATCAGTGACGGATTTGGGGTTATTTGTGACAGAGTTGTGAGAAATCCAAGAGTGGATGTATGAATAGAGGATGGGATTGCTGAGTTCAGCTTGAAGTGTATGTGGCTCTGGGATTGAGCTCAGTGGTCTAGCATCCTCCTCCATCTCCTATTGCATGCTTGAAAAACCCAACTGTGTGTTGGCTTAGCATGGTTGTTTGAGTGAAACCCTGACTGTGAGTGAGCCATCTAGTTCCTCCTTAGTGGATACACAACCCAGCTTGGGGGTGATCTCTCAGCTGAAATAATACAAGCTGGACAGAGATCTATGGTTGGGTGGAACGTTCCTCTCACGTAGCTAGTCGTTGGACATTTGAGTTGCAAGATAAGTATTCTTTGTGGATTAAATTATATACAATCCGTGTTCTGCAATGTGGTATTTGAATGATTATTCTGCATGTTAATGAAATCGATATGAAGTAGCATAAGAAGGGGATTGAATTCTCTGCCTGTTGATTCATTGAGATAAATATGCTGATGCGAATCTATGCTTCTGTGTATTATTATGTTTACTTCCGCTGTGTTTATATTGAGTTGAATCTACACACAGAATTTTTTAATTGTTATGTATTTATGAGTATAAATATTGGGGCTAAGTCTGCCAAAAGCCCGGTGCGTTGTTAGTGTTTCCTTCCCTGCATTCGGTGATGGAAGGGGACATTACATCGCTACAAGACTTGCGCTGCGGACTGAGGGACTGTGCGAAGATACTTATGCTATCGCACATCTGTTGGCTTGGCTTTGCAACCAAGCTTAGTGCTATGGGCACCTGCTAACTAGTAGCAACAGTCTCAAATATTAAAGCAAAAACAATTGTAAATCTAAATCTAAAACTAAACTAAACTAGCATGTGCATATCATAATAAACTTTTGAATTGAAAACAAGAACAAGAAAATAGAATAAAGAATAACTTTGTATTAAAAATGGGGGCAAGCAAGTGCTTGCAATGACAATACCTCCAAATGATGAAGGTTGTTGAGTAGCTCCAAGGGTGAGCAGCTCCAAACTCCAAAGGTCCCTTCTCCAAGGTAGCTACAATGGCCAAAAGCTCATGGGAGATTTTGGCAGCATGAGGATAGGAAGATGGATGGATCTAAAGTGAGGAGCCCCTACCACCTTTTTATAGTTTTTGGTGGTGGGGAATACCATTATGGTTTTGTGGAAACCAATGGTATTGACCAACATGGTTTAGGTACCTTTTTCTTCCTTTTTCCTTTTTTGAATATTTTGAATATTTTTATTCCCTTTTTAATATTTTTGGGAATTTTGGACCCTTTTTGAGGGATTTTTATGCTTTTTGAGGAAAAATAATCATTTTGAGTGGAAAAAGGGGTGTATTAAGGTCTTTTGGTGACCTTTTGGTGGCTTTAGAGGCTCAAAATGGTGGAAAAGTGGACAAATGGGTCATGTGAATAAGGAAATGAGCTAGTGAGCACTTTTTAGGTGTTAACAGATCGCCCCCTGATATGTGAGGGCAGGAGCTCATCGTATGGCCGATAGACATCATAGTTCTTTTGTCTTTTTTCTAGGGTTTGGGGAGGAGAAGAGACCGATTGGAGACTGGATCCACGGCCCTTGGAAGCTGCAAAAATAAACAATATTACATGGCCTCAAATATGAATGAGGAATAATCTCTGATAATGGACGAGGCTGGCATACCCATGCTCGTATCAAGACATATACATAACAATTAGTCCCAAGAAGGGGGACCTGAAAACTAAATAAAAAATATACTGGTACATCATAATGGTCCAGAGGGGACATCATCTTGGGATGTACTCATGATCATAACGTGACTGATCTCAATAACTGATACACTGGAATAGAGCAACAACCATTCAGACAAAGGTCTCAGAAGGGTTGATGAATCACTGAAACTGAAGGTGTCCAACATCTGTAGGGACTCAATGAGTGAGAGTCATCTCTGAGAAGTACATGTACATGTAACTGTATACTCGAGGGAGTATAAAAACTGGGGTACATCTGAATACTGTCGCCATGCGCAACCCGGATATCTATAGAAAAAATGTAACTGGTTGTTTCCATAAGTAGAATCTCAAATGTGGAAGAGTCAGGAGGTATTCGGGGTCTTCAACTGATAACTGAAAGGACCAATACCATGTGCGAGTCTCAACGATGCGATCAAGGTGTTGAAGTCGAGCATGTGAGAAACAACCATTTGGAGAGGCACTAAGGACTCTTCTCGAAATGATTCGTAGGCACTCATCATAAATGGTGATGAGTCCAAGACATAGGGACCTCTAGGTCTATCCTATGGAATAAATTTGGTTGTCGTCGACAGAGGGAGACCAACAACTAACAAGGCAATGATGTTTCCTTGATAGGAGCGCGAGGTGTAGAACTGAAGTGTGGTAGTACTGATGGTAGGACTGACATACTTGTGGGGATGGGAAGTAACTGGGGTCATATAGTGGGTAGACTCAAAATTCCTTTGTTCAGAGCATGATGACATGGTTGACCTGGCAGCATAGGGAACTGACTTTTCGGGGATCGTATCTTTTAAGGACTGAAGGGTATGTATTGACTCTTGGGGGGGTCAAGCTGATGGGTGCTGTCGAGGGATTCTCAGGGTGACGTACTGCAGAATACTCTGAACAAAGGCGACCAAAATGGGGAAGCTGCCATATGAGTAGACGTGATCTGCTATGGCACCGAGAAGCACCATTGGGTCCTTCTTCGTAGTTTTAATGAGCTCGAAGAAGGGATAAAATTGTGCTCTGAAATGGTACTGTCCTGTGGATTTTGTGAGCCCAGGACTGTTCGTGCTCATTGGTGCTTTCATTTTTTAAGGAGTCTGAAAACGATAAGAAGACTCTGCAGTGGTTATGATTACTGTCCTGTTAGTTTTACGAGCCCAGGATGGTGATTGCTCGTGGTCGCTTTCATGTTTAGAGAGTCTGAAAGCGGTAAGTGGACTCCATTGGTGTTCTTTTTCGAAAGTTAGTCTCCAAGGCCCGAAAAAGCATAAAATGATGCAAATGGAGAACTCTTCTAGCCAATGTGACTAGAGTATTCCTTTTTCGTAATTAGTCTACAAGGTCCGGAAAATGGGTAAACTTATACCAGGTAGACGCCCTTTCAGATACGTTTAGCGAGCATGAAAGGAAGCAAGGTTGCTCGGCGATCTTTTCATTGTTTTAGGAGTTAGAAAAGAGCTTAACAGAAACTCCCTAAGTGCCTTTTTCGTAAAAGGGATTGCTCGGCCCGAAAAAGTGATAAAATTATACCAAACAAAAAGGGGATTGACGAGAGCGAGAAAAGGTCTCAAGCATCATCGTGAGTGTGAAAAACTGAATCTGGTGACATCAAGATTGTCAAACAGGGGCAACGGCCAATGTGGCACGCAAACCGAGGCGATGAGGGGTCATGGAAAAATGCCCAAAAAATCTGGAGGTGAGAGCGAGAAATGATCTCAAGCATCATCACGAGCGCGGAAAATTGAATCCGACAATATAAGGCTTTTCAACAACGGACGACGGTCGATGCGGCACTCAAACCGAGGCGACGAGGGGGGCATGGAAAAAATGCCTGAAAAATCTGGGCGTGAGAAAATGGTCAAAAAATGGACCTGGTGAAAATAGGAAGAGGAAAGAACTGTCATGAAGTTCTGTAATGGACGGTGGTGTCCATCCGGTTTATTATGGGTAAAATCGCTTGAGGTACAACCCGTTGCATGGGTTGCGGAGGGGGTTGCCTTCTGAATCGGTCAGAATGTATGCCCCCTGTCCGAGGCAAGTGTGTATAATATATGGGCCTTGCCACATGGACACAAACTTTCCTTTCCCAGTTTTGTCATGAGCCTGATCGTAGGCGAGGACAAGGTCCCCTTCAGAAAAATCTCTTGGGTTGACATGTTTGTCATAATTTAATTTGGATCGGTTCTTGGTTGCTTCCATGGTTTGGAGGGCTGTGCGTCGATCTTCATCGGCCTGCTCCAGGAGTAGTAGGCGTTGCTCAATTGGTGCAGTGTCCGGTAGGAGTTCAACGGCCATATGTAGGGTTGGAATCTGGCACTCTATGGGGAGGACAGATTCGACACCGTGAACTAAGTGGAAAGGGGTAAAACCCGTGGCGGTTTTAGTTGATGTGCGGTATGCCCATAGTGCCGGGAAGAGCACGTGGTGCCAATTTGATTTGTGTTTGTCTACAGTGCGCTGGAGGATGGTTTTCAAAATTTTCTCATCAGTTCGGAAGTAGTCAGACCATAAATCAAGGGGTTCTGGTTTGAAAGTGGTTGAAATCATATAGATAGTATTGATTTCTTTCGAAGCGGATGATTTCGGAGGGTAGATCTCCTCAATTGTAGGTGGCGCCGTCTCAAGGTCCAAATTGTTCATCTCGTAGAGAGCTGCTCTGTAATCTGGGATATCAGGACAGTGATGTGATTAGTGGCCGTAAATACCGCATATCACACAAGGGTGGTTGGTACGCAGTGATTTGTCACGAGGCATGGGGTTTGAGTCGATTTTGACAACCAGGATGTTGGGGTTGTCATCAAGCATTTGCATGTGTTCCTGTAATGCAGGTAACTGTGGACACTGATGGGTTGGATGGCCTAACTCATCACACAACGAGCATTTAGGAGGAGCACGGAACACGGGGGGAGTTTTAACTGCCTTGGTGGGGGTACTGCAGTGTATGGTTGTGGGCCTCTGCCCCCAGTGGGCCTGATGAGAGGAGGGGGATTCGCAGATGACGAAGGGGTAGTGATACCGGGAGGTGGTTGAGTAGAAGTGACAATGGGTTGCACCAGTTGCAAGATGACATTTGGTGTTGGCGGGGGAACGGGAGGCGAAATATACCACACGGATAATCCCAATGTTAACTCGGGGAGACTAAGGGTAGCCATAACCGGAGCGCTTACTACGCCTGAGGGAGGAAATAGAAAGGGGATTGTGTGGATGGGTGTAACGCCAATGTGACTAGGGACCAATGGTGGTTTAGGTAACAAGGATGGTTGATTGTTGGGTGTTTGTGTATTGTGTGAGAGAGTACAGAGGTCAGCGACGTGGATCTCCAGTGACGGTGGTGGAATGGATTGGAATGTAGAAGTCATCGGCGCGTCGGAGTAAAGTCTGGGTCCCACGTAGGAAACGAACGAGGTAGTTGCACCACAAACAGGTTGTTCAACCATGGGGAGAACATTTTCAAGTGTGGCGGGGGCCTTGGGATCGTAATAGGTAAGTTGGTTGACCTTGACCACGCGTCCCTCATGAGGGAACATCATGGTACAAAAAATAGATGAGGCAACAACCCGCATGGCATACATGTAGCTGCGACCAAGTAAGAGGTTATAATCGATTTGGGCATTGATGACCTCAATGTCAATGAGCACGATTTTACCATCCAGCTGGACGGGGACATTAGCTAAGAGACCTTGGGGTTGAGCGGAACGGCCGTCGTAGGCTCGCAACGCAATGGTGGACTGCTGGAGAGTAGGGGATCCCAACTTCTGCCAAATGAATGTGGACATAACGCATGTAGAGGCACCTTCATCGATAATGCACCGATGGATGACAAGATTCCGAACGGAAACTAAAACTTGGAACGCTAAAGTAGAAGGTAAGCGTGGTTCGGACTGGTCCGAATCGAATGTCATCAGTTGTGAATCATTGGGGTCAGTGGCGCCAATGGCAGAGAGTAAAGTCTTGCGCTGTGAAGGACAGTTTTTTAAGACTTCTAAAGCATACATGGCTGCAGGAGACTAGGCTAAGTCATCTACAATGTTGTAATTCGATGCAGCGCGAGCATTGGGGTTATTATTGATGCGACGAAGAGGGAAGCGAGGTGCTTTAGAAGCGCCATTGAGTGGAGCCGGAGGTATACGTAACGTCTGATCTGTGGGATGAACGTTAGTGTTCTTGTCGGTGGTAGGGGCTTCAGGGGTGGAGCCATATTGGTTCCGGCGGGTTTGGAGGTTGGCATCTGTGGATGACATCATCAATAAGTGGTGAGTATCTGAATCGAACATGGGTTGATCAGGAGTGGCATAAGTGATTTGTTGTGGTGGCGCGTTGCCCTGAGGGGGAGCTAACGGCTGAGTGTGCACTACGCTTTGGGTTGGAAAGGGGTTTTGTAGCACCAAAGGTTGATGTTGAGGTGGTGGAGGGTTGGGTGGCGCCTAAGGAGCTGCTTGGCCTTGACGATGGGCATTGTCAGTCCAGAGTTGCCGAGCTCGCTCCAAATGTGGGCAAGCATGTGTGTAATGGCCATAGACCCCGCAGATAGAACAAGGATGGTTTGTTCTGAGGTTATTGTTTTTGGGCTGCTTGGGATGACGATCCGAATATTGGTTGGGAGGAGCAGCATTGTTGTTATGCGGAGGATTGGGAGGTGGTGGACCTTGCTGATGTTGTTGGTTGTTGCCGCGGTTACATCCTCTTCCACGGTTTTGTTTCCCACCCTGGTTGCGTTGGTTGTTTTGATGTTGGGGATGGTTGTGTTGTGTGTACACTTGCCCTTGAGCAGTGGGAGGATTTTGGTTTGCCGTCGGTGCGGGAGCAGGTTACGGTGGATAATAAGCTGGTGGGGCTGGAGGTGGTCCATTTACCTGTTGGGGTTGTTGATAACCCTGAGCTATTGGAGGTGTTGGGTTAGCTGTCGCAGCTTGCTGCGGGTAATACATTGGTTGAGGTGCGGCTGGGGGGGCGTATGCGGGTGGTGCATGACCAAAGCACTGAGGTGGACATGAGGGTCCGTGGGTATGGTGGTGATGTGCCATGGGAGCATATGAATTGGTTGCTCCAGATTGAGATGTAACCCGCGAAAGGTCGGGGCCATGGCTAGAATGTGCAATGGAAAAGGGTTGGGGATGCGAGGCCATCCGATCAATGATGCCATCTGCGGCATGGGATGCCCCTAGTGCATCGTGTTGGGATGAATCGCTCCGAGGGGCGTCCAGTATAATGGTATATAGATAACCCGACTGGGCGTAAATGAGGTCAAACTATTGGGCTTTGAGGATGGCCTCTTCTTCAGATTGGGGTCGTTCGGATGCCACATCCTTGGCAATGAGAGGGAGGAGGGATTTTAGAAACCAATCTAAGAAGATACGATCGTCTAACTTGATTTTACAGAGGCTTCGGCGTCGACGCCACTCATGAATGTGGTCAGTGATGTGGGTGGTCGTGTTATGTCTACAAGACAGTAGGATCTCGACTCTCGCATCATAGCGGACATGTAACTGAAAGAACTGCAGGAAGGTCGAGGCAAGGGAGGTAAAGGTGGCATGGGTCCCATGGGGCTGCTCGATATACCACTTAGCTGCAGAGCCAGTGAAGGTGCACTGTAACAGACAGAGGCAGGCAGAGTCATCCACTATGGAGTTGGAGGAACACCATAGATGGAAAGACATGATATGGTTCTGGGGGTCCTCACCTGCTTTTCCCTCAAACTTAGGGATGTCAGAGGGGAGTTTGGTAGGCATGTGAGGCCACGCAGGGTCGTGTCTGATAGGATCATTGGTTAGCTTGGCTAAGTCTGGTAAGTTCAGACTCGCCATGTAAGGTAGACTAGCAGATAGATGTGGCGTAATGACTGGGACATGACTATTCATGGTGGCATGATGTAGTGGTCCAGTAGCCCCTAAGGGTATGCTAGGTGTTGAAGGTATATGTCTTCCAACTGCTGTAGTTTGTTATGGTCCAGCGCTTCCAAGTGCAACATGGGTTACACCGGGGTTAGGAATAGTAGTAGGGATTCCTGGGATCTGGGTTGTGGTAATGAGAGGGGGTGTGACCCCTATGTTTGGCATACCCATAATAGGAGGTAGTCCTGTGTTGGGCATTCCTAAAGGTGGAGTGTCCGCCATATTAGGCATACCTAGGGGGGTGGTTGTTGCCATGGATGGCACCGCAGTAGAAGTGTTTATGGATGTATCTCCTATGGTACTGGTAAAAAGTGGGTCGAATGGTGTTCCATCCATAAGGTTGGTTGGGAATAACGCAGTAGGATTTTCGGATTCTGCCTTAGAATCAGATGTGAAGTGAGGCGTGTCAGAATCAGATGACTGTATGTTTGACCGATGATGTGTCGAGTCAAGGGATAAGGCTCGACGTCGGTGACGTGGAGAGCCAAGTAGACTGAACTCTGGGGGTTCACCCTGAAGACGACGAGATCGTCTAAAATTCTCAATGGTGAGAAATATGTTTTTTGTGAAAAAATTGTTTAGTGTAAGGTGGTAATGTATAAAAAACTCGAAACCCTAATGCAACCAAGGGTGCAAGAAGGGGAGTGAAAATAAAGGCTCTCATGCCAAAAAAAATCAACCTCAAAAAGCACTTATTATAGCAGCTGTGCTATAATAAGTGGAGGGATGCAACAAAAATGTTCAGAATACCAACAGTCAAACAGCTTCTAGAAAAAAGAGGTGCTACTAGACCAAAGGTGGATTGTATCGTGCAAACACCTAACTAAAAGTATTGTGAATCAACAAACGATATTCTCTGCAAGGTGATGAAATCCAAGTCAGACAATATTGAGTGTTGAATCAACGGCTAGATATTCCCCTATCGGGAGGGACATCGGGTAATCAATCCTAAAGAATGGCAACTAGGATACTCCATTCATGACACGTCCAGAAAAGGTAAATCTGCCGTTTGGTCCTTTTACCGCAATACCCCCATACAGGGATATCCCGAGAACTGCGAATGGTAGCCTTCAGTTACTGAATGGATTTCGGTATTCCACTCAGGCTTCCGGAACCATCCTCGCGACTTCAACCCTCCTAGGGGAGAGGCCTTCCGATAAACTGGTTGTGACCGTGCCAAAAAATACTAGGAGGTTTTGGTTCCCTAATGGACAACAACTATGTCTCAAATGTAATAACTGAGGGGTGTTATTGGAACACCCATCCCCTCAATTCTACCTAGCTACAAAGTTCTTTTAAGTGCTCCCCAAGTGGGGTTAAAAGTTGGTTGAAGTTAGGGTAAATTTTAAGGCTCAGTTTAAATTATGTGTTTGAGTGGGTGCACGTGTGGTATTTTAAACTGAAATTAAATGCTTTGCAAAAAACTATTCAAAAAACAAAGGATCTTTTGAAATAGGAAAGCAAATAATATGACTTCTTGAAGAAATAAATGGATTTCTTTTAAAAATTGCTATGGGCAAAATATGAAAGAAGTAAACAGTAAAATTTTTATCTAGATAAAATGTGAATAAATCATTCTTTCAATTTCTGAAAATTTTTAAAAAGACTTCTTCAAAGGTGCATTCTGAATAGTAAAATTTTTCTATGGCTGTAAAAAATGCAGGAATTTTAATACTGTAAAATGTGCTATGTGGGCAGAAAATACAGTAAAAAATTAATTTTTTAAACGGATTGGCCGAATGGAAAAAATTGGCATTGCGGGTTTTGACAGAACAGCCGCGATGGACCGTGCAGGTTTCTGTCACACAGTCGCGATGGGCAGCGCGGGTTTCATCCGCGAAGCCGCGATGTGCAGCGCAGGATTTCGTCACACAGTCGCGATGTGAAGTGCGGAAAATGTCCACGAAGCCGCGATGTGTAGCGCGCAAAGTGGCCGCGAAGACGCGGTGAGCCGCGCGGAAAAGAGCTGCGCAGTCACGATGAGCCGCGCGACTGTTGGGCAAAAATCCGCGAGGCGAAAGTCGTACGCGAACGCCGAAAAATGAACCCAAAAATTAAACATTTTGGGCTGTTAATGGCAATAGAATGGGCCAAGATCTAGAGCAGCAATGGATCTGCAATCTAGGGTGGCAGATCTATGAATTAAACTGACTAATACTAACAAAAATTAGGATCTAAAGAAAAAGTGAGATCTAAAAATTCGAAAGCAGCGTAGTCGCCAAAAACTGTTGGCTTGGTTTTGCAACCAAGCTTAGTGTTATGGGCACCTGCTAACTAGTAGCAGCAGTCTCAAATATTAAAGCAAAAACAATTGTAAATCTAAATCTAAAACTAAACTAAACTAGCATGTGCATATCATAATAAACTTTTGAATTGAAAACAAGAACAAGAAAATATAATAAAGAATAACTTTGTATTAAAAATGGGGGCAAGCAAGTGCTTCCAATGACAATACCTCCAAATGATGAAGGTTGTTGAGTAGCTCCAAGGGTGAGCAACTCCAAACTCCAAAGGTCCCTTCTCCAAGGTAGCTACAATGGCCAAAAGCTCATGGGAGATTTTGGCAGCATGAGGATAGGAAGATGGATGGATCTAAAGTGAGGAGCCCCTACCACCTTTTTATAGTTTTTGGTGGTGGGGAATACCATTATGGTTTTGTGGAAACCAATGGTATTGACCAACATGGTTTAGGCACCTTTTCCCTCCTTTTTTCTTTTTTGAATATTTTTATTCCCTTTTTAATATTTTTGGGAATTTTGGACCCTTTTTTAGGGTTTTTTTTTTATGTTTTTTGAGGAAAAATAATCATTTTGAGTGGAAAAAGGGGTGTATTAAGGTCTTTTGGTGACCTTTTGGTGGATTTAGAGGCTCAAAATGGTGGAAAAGTGGACAAATGGGTCATGTGAATAAGGAAATGAGCTAGTGAGCACTTTTTAGGTGTTAACAGATCGCCCCCTGATGTGTGAGGGCAAGAGCTCATCGTATGGCCGATAGACATCATAGTTCTTTTGTCTTTTTTCTGGGGTTTGGGGAGGAGAAGAGACCGATTGGAGACTGGATCCACGGCCCTTGGAAGCTGCAAAAATAAACAATATTACATGGCCTCAAATATGAATGAGGAATAATCTCTGATAATGGACGAGGCGGGCATACCCATGCTCGTATCAATACATATACATAACAATTAGTCCCAAGAAGGGGGACCTGAAAACTAAATAAAAAATATACTGGTACATCATAATGGTCCAGAGGGGACATCATCGTGGGATGTACTCATGATCATAACGTGACTGATCTCAATAACTGATACACTAGAATAGAGCAACAACCGTTCGGACAAAGGTCTCAGAAGGGTTGATGAACTGCTGAAACTGAAGGTGTCCAACATCTGTAGGGACTCAATGAGTGAGAGTCATCTCTGAGAAGTACATGTACATGTAACTGTATACTCGAGGGAGTATAAAAACTAAGGTACATCTGAATACTGTCGCCATGCGCAACCCGGATATCTATAGAAAAAATGTAACTGGTTGTTTCCATAAGTAGACTCTCAAATGTGGAAGAGTCAGGAGGTATCTGGGGTCTTCAACTGATAACTGAAAGGACCAATACCCTGTGCGAGTCTCAACGATGCGATCAAGGTGTTGAAGTCGGGCATGTGAGAAACAACCATTTGGAGAGGCACTAAGGACTCTTCTCGAAATGATTCGTAGGCACTCATCATAAATGGTGATGAGTCTAAGACACAGGGACCTCTAGGTCTATCCTATGGAATAAATTTGGTTGTCGTCGACAGAGGGATACCAGCAACTAACAAGGAAATGATGCTTCCTTGATAGGAGCGCGAGGTGTAGAACTGAAGTGTGGTAGTATTTATGGTAGGACTGACATACTTGTGGGGATGGGAAGTAACTGGGGTCATATAGTGGGTAGGCTCAAACTTCCTTTGTTCAGAGCATGATGACATGGTTGACCTGGCAGCGTAGGGAACTGACTTGTAGGTGCGGGGATCATAGCTTTTAAGGACTGAAGGGTATGTATTGACTCTGGGGGGGGTCAAGCTGATGGGTGCTGTCGAGGAATTCGCAGGTTGACGTACTGTAGAATACTCTGAACAAAGGCGACCAAAATGGGGAAGCTTCCATATGAGTAGACGTGATCTGTTGTGGCACCGAGAAGCACCATTGGGTCCTTCTTCGTAGTTTTAATGAGCTCGAAGAAGGGATAAAAGTGTGCTCTGAAATGGTACTGTCCTGTGGATTTTGTGAGCCCAGGACTGTTCGTGCTCATTGGTGCTTTCATTTTTTAAGGAGTTGAAAACGATAAGAAGACTCTGCAGTGGTTATGATTACTGTCCTGTTGGTTTTACGAGCCCAGGATGGTGATTGCTCGTGGTCGCTTTCATGTTTAGAGAGTCTGAAAGCGGTAAGTGGACTCCATTGGTGTTCTTTTTCAAAATTTAGTCTCCAAGGCCCGAAAAAGCATAAAATGATGCAAATGGAGAACTCTTCTAGCCAATGTGACTAGAGTATTCCTTTTTCGTAATTAGTCTACAAGGTCTGGAAAAGGGGTAAACTTATACCAGGTAGACGCCCTTTCAGATACGTTTAGCGAGCATGAAAGGAAGCAAGGTTGCTCGGCGATCTTTTCATTCTTTTAGGAGTCAGAAAAGAGCTTAACAAAAACTCCCTAAGTGCCTTTTTCGTAAAAGGGATTGCTCGGCCCGAAAAAGGGATAAAATTATACCGAACAAAAAGGGGATTGACGAGAGCGAGAAAAGGTCTCAAGCATCATCGTGAGTGCGGAAAACTGAATCCGGTGACATCAAGATTGTCAAATAGGGGCAACGACCAATGTGGCACGCAAATCAAGGCGACGAGGGGTCATGGAAAAATGCCCAAAAAATCTGGAGGTGAGAGCGAGAAATGATCTCAAGCATCATAACGAGCGCGGAAAATTGAATCCGACGATATAAGGCTTGTCAACAACGGACGATGGCCGATGCGGCACGTAAACCGAGGCGATGAGGGGGGCATGGAAAAAATGCCCAAAAAATCTGGGCGTGAGAAAATGGTCAAAAAATGGACCTGGTGAAAATAAGAAGAGGAAAGAACTGTCATGAAGTTCTGTAATGGACGGTGGTGTCCATCCGGTTTATTATGGGTAAAATCGCTTGAGGTACAACCCGTTGCGTGGGTTGCAGAGGGGGTTGCCTTCTGAATCGGTTAGAATGTATGCCCCCTGTCCGAGGCAAGTGTGTATAATATATGGACCTTGCCACATGGACACAAACTTTCCTTTCCCAGTTTTGTCATGAGCCTAATCGTAGGAGAGGACAAGGTCCCCTTCAGAAAAAGCTCTTGGGTGGACATGTTTGTCATAATTTAATTTGGATCGGTTCTTGGCTGCTTCCATGGTTTGGAGGGCTGTGCGCCGATCTTCATCGGCCTGCTCCAGGAGTAGTAGGCGTTGCTCAATTGGTGCAGTGTCCGGTAGGAGTTCAACGGCCATATGTAGGGTTGGAATCTGGCACTCTATGGGGAGGACGGATTCGACACCGTGAACTAAGTGGAAAGGGGTAAAACCCGTGGCGGTTTTAGTTGATGTGCGGTATGCCCATAGTGCCGGGAAGAGCACGTGGTGCCAATTTGATTTGTGTTTGTCTACAGTGCGCTAGAGGATGGTTTTCAAAATTTGATCATCAGTTCGGAAGTAGTCAGACCATAAATCAAGGGGTTCTGGTTTGAAAGTGGTTGAAATCATATAGATAGTATTGATTTCTTCCGAAGCGGATGATTTTGGAGGGTAGATCTCCTCAATTGTAGGGGGCACCGTCTCAAGGTCCAAATTGTTCATCTCATAGAGAGCTTCTCTGTAATCTGGGATATCAGGACAGTGATGTGAGTAGTGGCCGTAAATACCGCATATCGCACAAGGGTGGTTGGTACGCAGTGATTTGTCACGAGGCATGGGGTTTGAGTCAATTTTGACAACCGGGATGTTGGGGTCGTCGTCAAGCATTTGCATGTGTTCCTGTAATGCAGGTAACTGTGGACACTGATGGGTTGGATGGCCTAACTCATCACACAACGAGCATTTAGGAGGAGCACGGAACACGGGGGGAGTTTTAATTGCCTTGGTGGGGGTACCGCAGTGTATGGTTGTGGGCCTCTGCCCCCAGTGGGCCTGATGAGAGGAGGGGGATTCGTAGATGACTAAGGGATAGTGATACCGGGAGGTGGTTGAGTAGAAGTGACAATGGGTTGCACCGGTTGCAGGATGACATTTGGTGTCGGCGGGGGAACGGGAGGAAAAATATACCACACGGGTAATCCCAATGTTAACCCGGGGAGACTAAGGGTAGCCATAACCGGAGCGCTTACTACGCCTGAGGGAGGAAATAGAAAGGGGATTGTGTGGATGGGTGTAACGCCAATGTGACTAGGGACCAATGGTGGTTTAGGTAACAAGGATGGTTGATTGTTGGGTGTTTGTGTATTGTGTGAGAGAATACAGAGGTCAGCGACGTGGATCTCCGGTGACGGTAGTGGAATGGATTGGCATGTAGAAGTCATCAACGCGTCGGAGTAAATTCTGGGTCCCACGGAGGAAACAAATGAGGTAGTTGCACCACAAACAGGTTGTTCAACCATGGGGAGAACATTTTCAGGTGCGACGGGGGCCTTGGGATCGTAATAGGTAAGTTGGTTGACCTTGACCACGCGTCCCTCATGAGGGAACATCATGGTACGAAAAATGGATGAGGCAACAGCTTGCATGGCATACATGTAGCTGCGACCAAGTAAGAGGTTATAATCGAGTTGGGCATTGATGACCTCAATGTCAATGAGCACGGTTTTACCAGCCAGCTGGACGGGGACATTAGCTAAGAGACCTTGGGGGGTAGCGGAACGGCCGTCGTAGGCTCACAACGCAGTGGTGGACTGCTGGAGAGTAGGGGATCCCAACTTCTGCCAAATGAATGTGGACATAACGCATGTAGAGGCACCTTCATCGATAATGCACCGATGGATGACAAGATTCCGAACGGAAATGAAAACTTGGAACGCTAAAGTAGAAGGTAAGCGTGGTTCGGACTGGTCCGAATCGAATGTCATCAGTTGTGAATCATTGGGGTCAATGGTTCCAATGGCAGAGAGTAAAGTCTTGCGCTGTGAAGGACGGTTTTTTAAGACTTCTAAAGCAAACATGGCTGCAGGAGACTGGGCTAAGTCATCTACAATGTTGTAATTCGATGCAGCGCGAGCATTGGGGTTAATATTGATGCGACGAAGTGGGAAGCGAGGTGCTTTAGAAGCCCCATCGAGTGGAGCCGGAGGTATACGTAACGTCTGATCTGTGGGACGAATGTTAGTGTTCTTGTCAGTGGGAGGGGCTTCGGGGGTGGATCCATATTGGTTCTGACACTTAGCTATTTCATCGGATATGTTTTCTGCGGCAGCTTTCACTTCTACTGATCTAAGTTTGGTGTGATTTGGTGGTGTCTTCAGGGGATTTTGTGCTTCCAAGGTTGCAAGCTTTTCTTTGTAATCAACCTCCATGTCTTTCATTTCAACCTTAATATCACTGACTACCTATCCAATCTTAAGGATAGTGTCGGCGAGCTCTGGCTGCTCATCGCTCTCTGGTATCTTTGCGCAGATTGAGGCGACAATCTACTATATTCTTCTTCGTTGCTCCTGTTTGCTTTCAAGTGCCTTAGCCTTCTTTGCACTTGCTTCCTGCAACTGTCTATAATTTGATTGTAAGTCCTGGTGTTGGTTCAGAATGACCATATCTCTATCATGTATTTCCTCCACAACTTGCAGGTGCAGATTATGTAGGCCCTTGAGGGGTAGCATCGCGATATCAATATCCACATGCTCTCTCCTATGAGTGTTCGCAGCTATTTCATCGTGCAGTAAAATTACACTTAGTGGGTCAATGCAAACGATGCACAGTTTTGGTGCCATGGTTAGAGCTAATTGTGTTTTCTTTTGCTGAGAGGTGTCCCCTGACCTTCCTTCTGACTCAGATTCTCGAGTCAAGTCACGCTGGACTTGCTCCATCTTCGTTTCTATGCCTTGCAATGTTGTGAGATTCTGTTGTAGACTCGCCTGAATATCCTCATTCTTGGTGTCTTTTAGGGCGAGCGCATCTTCCAGGAATGCGCTGACCCTTCCTGCAATGATCTCATAATCATCATCATGTAACTGTGCTTCAGATGGCAGCTTTCTTGCTTTCTGCTTCTTTTTCTGCACTTCGTCTTGCACAGAGCTTCCAGGCTCCTTCCTTTTTCCTGCTGGTAACTCTTCAATGATCATTGTCGGTAATGGATTACTTTCACCTGATTCACTGTCGATGACCATTGGTCCTTTGACCTTCCATTCATCTAGCCATTCCTCCATGATGAGGTCAATACCTGCTTCGTCCAGGTGATAGTTCCCTTGGAACCATTATAGGTTCTTTTCTTGTGCATTTTCTGAAATATAAATGGAATGCATGTCAGCTCAAAAATTTAAAGTGTGGATATACTTGGATGTTACCTCTTTGGAGATGCGCGGTGTCCGAACAATGACATCGTACAACTGCTTGTAGTATGTGAGGAATATTTCATTTGAGGCGCGCTGTCGCTCTGGTAGTAGATTTGCCCAGAGATTTACATATATGGGTCCTTGATAATCATTGATGTTAGAAGTGAGACCAACATAATGCCTTAGCTCCTTCCAGCCTACAAAGGCAATCATAACCTTTATCCAACTGTAATGAAAAGAAGTGCCACTGATCTGGGTGTCGCGGACATCATCTAGAAACTCGTTTAGCAAATATTGACACCAGTTGAATCTGACTCCCTATGCTGCCTTCGCACCGAGGTGAATTGCTCCTGCTGGTACTTCTGTTGGTTGTGCCTTCCGCAAGATTTTTCCTACGAGCAATTGTACTACAAACCTCATAGCATCATCTTTTAAGTCATATGTGAAAAATCCTCTTTTGCCTTTGGGAATCTGGTATTCCTCCTTCATCTGTGCGACAATATTCTTGTCTCTGGTTTTGCCGGCAAAGAACTTTTTAGGGTCGTCACCTCGCTTACTTAACCCCGTGATCTTATGGATCGGGTCTATGTTGAGGTCGACATTTCTGTCCAACCAAAGGTAACCTTGTTGTGTGCGAGATATCAATGTGTGCACCACCGCATTCAGTTCCGGACTCCGGTCAAAGTGTGGAAGCCACAGCAGGTTTAGAAGACCTGATTCTACGACTTCGGATATCCAACTCTGCGCTACCAGCAACGGGTTTTTTTTCACATCCATTCTCCAACACATATATCTGTCTGGTTGAAACTGTGGGTATTTCGGCTCGTCTGGATCCTTTTGCTGTTGCAGCAAGTCGTAATCCTCGAACTTGCAATTTGTGAGCTTTCCCAACAAGTTTTCTTGTGGCTTGACATGCCGAGATATTGGCGAAAGTGGTATGTCATACTTGGAATTTCTGGGAATCTTTACGACCGGTGCATCTGGTGCACGCGGAGAAATATACTCTATGGTTAAGGATAATGGAAGCTCTTTGTCCTGTAGTGAAACTTCTGGTATCTTGGAACCCATTACCTTGGCCTTTACTTTCTCGGCTATGGGTTCCTTACCCTTGCTTTTCATTGGTGCAGAATGTTGTGGTGATCGGCGTGAACCCTGGCCTTGTTCTGTGACGAACTTCTTGGCAGGGGTTCTCATCAACCCTTCAATCTCGGTTTGTTTAAAATACCTCACAGCCTGCTCGACTGTGGACTCTTGCTCAACTGTGGAATCGTCAGACATTCACTGGAACTTGCTCTGTAGACTCAGGAAATTACTTAGCGCTCATTGTAAACAGACTGAGACTATGGTGTGCTGAAAAATTTGAAGGTTTTGGTAACGCCCGCGTGTCCAGTGTTGACAGTATTTATAGGCACAGTTAGGCTTAGCCGCGCCCATAAACGACTATCTTAGCATTAATTGTCATGCCCGTTGGCCAAATCCACTGAGGATTTCGGTCCTTTCCTTCATTAACTATTTCAGAACGGCTAATTTTTCGTTAAATGCTCAAGTAATGTCGGAAAAATCACTGTATAACGGTTAGTTTTCATCTCTAATGGGTATTTCGAGGAGTTTTGTCGAACTGTGTGGATGGGTGTCACCACTCGCAGCGCGGTGCTACTTTTCTTCATACCGGTGTCCGCATCCGTCCTGTTTCTTTTGATCTGCGTGACTGCCTTTTGAACTTCACAATTGTGCCCTTCTACTTCACTTTTTTTTTCTTTTTTTCTTTTTTTATCTGGGCAGCTTCTCTTCTCTACTAGTACTGCGTGGTTAATGCATCATTTTCATCAATCTTCGCGTATCGAACCAAAACTGTGTACAGACTCTGTTCAATTTCTAGTGCCCAATTTCAACTGTACTTGACACTTAGAAGTTTCCTTGCTCTTCTGATCACTGAGGGTTCTGTGAAGTAGGACTATCCCTGTAGGGTTTTAGTCTACTTCCATTAACCAGACTAGGTAAGTTGTCACCATCTAACGTGGCTAATTGAGCTGCGCCACCGTTAGTAACATGCATAACAATATATGGGCCAAGCCAATGCATTTTAAATTTGCCAAGAAATTTCATAAATTTACTATCATACAGGAGGACAAGGTCTCCTACCTGGAATATTTTGTGCTTGATATGGAAATCATGCCATTCTTTTTCTCTGTCCTTCTGCACTTGCTGGTGAAAGCCTACGATGAAGCGATCCTCCTCCAATCCAACCAAGTGTAGAAGCCTTTCTTGCAATGTTTCTTCATCTGCCATGTCTGTAAATGCAACAATCCTTAATATTGGTACAATGTACTCCATAGGCATCATAACTTCCTGTCCATAGACCAATCTGAAGGGTGTATGGCCTGTCAAATTCTTGCAAGTTGTTCTGTAAGCCCATAAAACAACTGGAATGCGCAAATCCCAATCATCTCTGTTTATGTTGCATACTTTGGTCAGCGCATTCTCCAGCACTTTGTTAAATGCCTCAACAGTTCCATTGGCTTGTGGATGGTACGGTGTACTCCTTTGATGATAAATCTGAAATTCTTCAGTTAATGCTTCAATGGTTATGTTCAAAAAGTGAGTTCCTTGATCACTCATTAAGATTTTTGGGCATCCAATCTGGTAAGGATGTTCTCGAAGATGAACTGCGCGGCAGTTACTGCGCTACATCCCTTCACTGTTTTAGCTTCTGCCCATCTGGTGAGATAATCAGTCGTAGTGATAATATATCTCACTCCAGTTCTTTTCCTTGGTGGGTCAATTGGTCCCACGAAATCAATAGCCCATTTTTCAAATGCCTGTAAAGTCAGTTGCGGTCTTAATGACATTTCATCTCTTCGCGATGGATTTCCTGTTCTCTGGCACACATCGCAACTCTGGCAATGCTCCTTTGAATCTTTGTGTAGTGTTGGCCACCATAGCCCGGCTCTTAATATCTTCTGTGCAATAGCGCTACCTGCGTAGTGACCTCCAGAGACACCTGAATGTGCCTCGACCAATATAAATGGCTTCTCATACTCTAACACACATCTGCGTAGTACTTCATCTGGTCCCAACTTGTATAATTGTCTTGCGATGATAGTGAAGTCTGTGGATTTAGCTACTAGCTGCTTCTTCTGTTGCGTAGTAAATTTTGTGGGTGCCAATCCTGTAGTAAAAAATTCTACAATGTCTTTGAAATAATCATCTGCTATATGTATGGCAAATAACTGTTCGTCAGGCATATTTTCTTTAAGATTAGTGGGTTCTTCGCCTGACTCAATTCTTGAAAGATGGTCAGGTCCGAGATTCAGTCTGCCTGGATTAACAATAATATCAAAGTCATATTCTTGGAAAAGTAACAACCACCTGCAAATTATTCCCCCTAACACTGGCTTATTGACCAAGTACCTCAGAGTTGAATGGTCAGTGTACATGGAGAAGTGCACACCCATCAAATAGTGCATGAATTTCTGTAGTGCGTAGACCATAGCTAGACCCTCTCTTTCTATGGCCGTGTAGTTCTTTTCGGCTGAAGATAGCTTTCGGCTTGTAAATGCAATGGGGTGATCAATGCCCCCTTCACCTGGTTGAGCGAGCACAATGCCCAACGCTATAGATGAAGCGTTGACATGTACGTGAAATGGCTTATTCCAATCTGGAAACACAAGGATCGGCGCAATTACCATTTCCTCTTTTAGTGTATCTAATCCCTTCTCGCATTCTGCATTCCAAATGAACTGT
The DNA here is from genome assembly GCA_027924585.1 of Larix kaempferi. Lineage (NCBI taxonomy): Eukaryota > Viridiplantae > Streptophyta > Pinopsida > Pinales > Pinaceae > Larix > Larix kaempferi. The sequence continues at coordinate 3,667,056 of BSBM01000831.1, forward strand.
GCTTCTTTCTTCATAAGTTTCTCCATTGGCGCAGTTATCTGCACATAACCCTTGATGAATTTTCTATAATATCCTGTATGTCCCAAAGTTGTGCGAAGTTTCTTTACTGAGTTTGGTGCCGGAAGATTCACAATAACTGCGATCTTCACAAGATCAACCATCAGACCTTGCGTACGTACAATGTGTCCCAGTAGTATACCATAGGGTACACAGAAAATACATTTCTTCAAATTCAAGGATATTTGATGTTGCCTGCACTTAGCTAACATAATTCTTAGGTTTTCATAATGGTTCTTCAGTAAACCAAAGACAGTCCAGTCATCAAAGTAGACTTCTAAGAACTTATGGATAAAGTCCTTGAATGCAGCTACAACAACTCTAGAAAAAATAGCAGGTGCATTCTTCAACCCAAATGGCATAACTGTATACTGATATGAGCCCCATTCAGTGGCAAAAGTGGTCTTATGCCTATCTGTAGGCCTCATTTCCTCCAACATTGTCCAATACTTCATATGCAAATGGAGTAGGAAATGGGTCGTGTAGCGAAGCATCATTCAAATTCCTCAAATCTACGCAGATTCTTATTTCTTCTTTTGTCTTCTTGTCCTGGATAACCATAGGACTTATCCACTCTGATTCTTCCACTGGCATAATGATCCCTGCATCAAGCATCTTGTCGAGTTCTGCCTTGACTCGTTCTTTGTATCTAGGATTCAGTCTATAAGGCCTCTGTCTGATAGGCTTCGCACCTGGCTTGAGAGGTATCTTCATCACTCCCAAGTCGCCCAAAATGCCTTTCATTTCGGTGAACTTCGTTGGAAATAAATCCTGATATTCATGCAGAAGGTCTGCGATCTGCGCGACCGTTTCATCATCCCAGTAGTCCCCAATAGATGTGAACTTTGGTTCTTCGCTTGTGCCAATATTAACCTTTCTTGTTTTTACAAGGCCACTCATGTCTGGAATTCCTAATGGAGGTCCCTCTACATCGCGCACTCCCTCTGACTCAGGTATATTAACATTGCGCGGATCCTCCTCATCACTTTCCCCTACATCTTCTTTATCTTCAGCGAGGTTATAACATTCAAGGGCATGCTCTATCGTACTTTCCCATTCTATTTGTAGGTTCACAGGTGCCTTTACGTCTTCAATGATCTTGTCTTTGATGACCTCTAATGCCTCGTTTGTACTTGGGCATTCTTGTCTGAATATCCTTTCTTTAATGACCTGTAGAGCCTCATTTATGCTTATACAGTCATCTTCAAAGCTGAAGGTTCTCTCGAAGTTCGCAGTTAAAATAGACCAATATGTGGTTCCTCTGCGAAGCTCTGCGTCTGTGTACCAATTCTTTGGAATCTGCTCTAGTGTGTGCACAAACAGATGAACCCATTCTGTCTGTGGTCTCTGTATCCATGCTTGTGAACAAGTCTCTAAGTGATCCCTCGGATCTGTTTGTCCATTATACTTGACCATTTTCAGTGTGGATTTCTCGACAAATCTGATTTGCATCATATGCCTGCACTGTTCCCATGTGGTCAAAGTGTCCTTATGCGCAGCCCACCATCTGGCAGGTGTAGTGCAGAGTGCTATATCCAATGCTGGTATGCGATGTTCAGTTGAAATTGATACAATATACTCTTGCAAAAATGTATAGACTTTAGTTGAACCATCATAAGTGGGGATTGGACTTACCTCGGTTCCAATCTAGTGCAGTGATTTGGTGATCTGCGTGCATCTTCTTGCAGATACTTCATGCAGTTAGCCTTGAAAATTATCCAGTCCTGGGTCAGAGTCTGATACGCAAGAGCTGTCACAGCGCCAACTAAGCATTCCATCAGCTGTAGGATTGATGTAGTCAACGTGGTTTATTGTCATCTTATAGATGCGATCAAGGTCATGAGCTCTACATTCTTCTCTGATCGGCTCAGTGTATCTCAGGCCTTGCAAAGGGTCCAAAGGTGTGATAACCATGATATCTGTCCCTTCAAATATCATCTATTTTTTCTTCAAGTCGATGATCACGAGGTTATCCATCGCCCAGTCTATCCCCAATAAGGTTGGATATGGGTTACTATCATCGATGATCTCAATAGCCTCGAAGTCTACTGAACTACTTACTCCATCGATGTCCACAAGAACATTCGCTAGCCTTCCAAAGGGTATGACCTTCTACTGGTTTGCTAATCTCAACTGTATGGGTGACCATGACAACTTTGGTTTCCCCATCTATACCCATGTCTGCTTATTCAAGACATTTACTTCAGATCCTAAATCAAGGATGATCTCATCCATCTCATAATCTCCAATTTGTGCACTTAGCCTCATTTCTCGGCTTGTTCTCTTATGAATTTTTATGTGGTGAACTGCGCTATGAACATTACTCATGCAACTGCGTTGTTCATAGTGGTTCAATAAATTTTGGATTTCCACCAAAGCATCTTCGCTCTTCAGCAAATTCATACAGCTCCATAGGAACTGCGCAACAGAAGTCCCTATTTCTGCTGCGGTACTCGTTTGATCATATGTTGCTGGCATATCCTTCATATGTGTTGTTTCACTTCGCAATGGGATTCTTGGTGTTACAGGTGCTGGTTCTTTGAAGGTTTCCGTTGCTTCTGCAGAGACTTCCTTGTTTCTTTCTAGATTGAAAGCAGGTGCTTTTCTTATCCAAACCCCATCAGTAGGTGTCTACTTAGCATGGTGCTCTCCAGAATTCGAAGCTTCTGGTTCCTTATCTTTTCCTATCGTAGTACCACTTCGTGTCACAGCATTGGCGTTTGGATCCCTTTTCTCTATTGCGATCATCTGAACGTTCTGGTTTGGTGCTTCTGTTCTTCTTTCTTGCATCTTCGCTTGCAATATTGGGCATGCTTCAATAACATGGTCAAAATATTTACAGTATCTACATGTAGTGCAATGATTGTACAGTCTCTAGATAGATGACCAGGTTGAGCGCAGTTGATAACAAATCATCTGACCTCTTCCTCTTACTATGGCCAGTATTTTATCCTCTTCCGCGGAATCCACCACAACCTCTATATGTGCCTTGATCATACTGCGAATTATCATGGCGATGTGGTGTTTCCTTTCTATCATCAGGTCGTATACTCTACAGTTGGAATCATCGTGTCCAATTGAATTACAGAAATTGCAATACAAATTCTTGGGTGTTCTCACATATTTTTGGATCAAATAACAATCCTCTGGTTGATGTCCTCTACATCGAAAGATTTCACACCACGGTCCTTGCTGCTGATTTAGTGGATTTCGTGCTCCACTATCAATGTAATCTTTGAAAACTGGACAGTGTTCTTTCGAGTGTCCCTCTGCTTTACAATTTTGTACACCAAATTTCTTCTCTAACTTCTTTGCGTTTCTTAATGACTTGGAGTTGTAACGTCAGAGTTGCTAACTGTTCTGGATCTGGATCATTCCTTGGCTTTGTTTCTCCTATCGGCGAAGCCTCTAGCTTAATCGCGATCTCTAATGCTTCTGTCTGCAACGCAGATTTCTATTGCATCAATGGCAGTCTGATATGTGGCAACAACACAACTATGAACCACTGCTTGGTGTTGTTGCGGTGGCGATGTCAAAGCTTACTTGGTCTAAAAATGCTTTAAAATTCTGTTCAAATTCCCATACTGACTCAATTTTTTTTTTGCTTAATCTATTTTAGCTCTGTTATACATTGTGATTCAGACTTTGGTTTCTTGAACTCTCTCAAGAGGGCAGCCTTGATATCTGGTAGGGTCCTATTCTGTTCGACAAAATATTTCATGAACCAAGTTAATGCTATGTCCCTAAATGTAGTGATGAGTTGTGCATGCTTAACAACATCATCCTGGACTTTCTTGACGTTACACACGGCTTCACATAGAAACCAATGCTGCTCAGGGTCTTCTAGACCCATTCCTTTAAATATCCGGCAGTTTTATGTCGTCGGTCATTCTCCTTCTAGGTGGTACAATGTTTGGCGCAGTGTTCTATGTGGTGTTAGGGATGTTACTGCGCGGAATGTTCTGAGTCAGAATGTCTTGAGTACTCACTCCTGCGGGTGTTACTGGGTACTAACGTTATGAGGTATTAGCAGTATTGACAACTGGAGGGTTCTGAGGAGTAATGGGCTGATAGGTAGTTGATGGAGGTGTTGTCTGGCTATCATGCCTCAACTTGGAACTTAGTTTCTACGCGGAGTTCATGTTTGTTAATGTTCTTTCCTGTACTAACCTTATATCTTTTACAATTTCTTTAATATATGAATATCTTCTTCTGTATCACTGTAAGTATTATCGACCATTACAGACTCAAAACAACTATGAATATTACTGCATTCTTAAAAACTCCTTTCTCAGCTAAAAGCATTTTGATATATAAACTTAGATTGTTGAGGTTACTTACCTCTGAAACCTTTGAAGAACTTGGCCTCTACTACATTGTAGGACTTCAACGTGTCCACAACGAACTCTATCATGAATCCTTCTAGAATACTGTCAACCCAAAAGTTGACTGCTCGCGAGAGTGGACTATCTACTGCTTTAAGCCTCTGAATAAGCTCGAGGTTCCACTCAGCAGGTGCTCCTTCTTGGAAACAGTCCTTTCACTCTGCGAGTCTTGACAACCACTCGTGCAACTCATTTCCAAAGGTTGGGAAAAAAAATTTCGTGAATGTCGCTTCCATAGATATTTCTGTAACCACTCGACGTTAGATAGACGCGGGTGTCTATTCTCCTTTCTGGGAAAAAATCTCTTTCTGTCTTGTCCACCCAGTTCCATATTTCGGTTTTCTCAGGATTCCAATTTTCGGTGCTCATCACCAGTTCAAGAGCTGCAACGAAACCATTTTTTTGGGCTCTTTAATATGTTCTTTAAGTTCAAAGAGATAGACCCAGGTTTTGCAGCGGTTCAGGGAATTAACAAAACCCCTTTTCACCGGTCCTTTCAGAAACAGTCTGCGAATAGAATGAGGTCTCACCCCGAGGTGAAGTTATGGAGAGGTTGTGGAATCAGGTTTTCCACAACCGGGTGATGCGCGCTTCAATAGGTTAGCAGCGCGCTACAAGACTCGCGCTGCAGACTGGGGGACTTCGCAAAGATACTTATGCTATCGCACATCCAACGACTGTGCGGTTCGTAATAGCCGCTTAACAACAGGATAGCGCAACTGAAGACTGCGCTTCCCCTCTCAACACTTACACTACTTCAACCGAGATTTACTTAGTGTAAAATTATACATTCACATGCATCTAGCTGTAAAACTTGAAGACTTTAGACAATATGGTTGAACTGCAATGACTGCGCACTTCCGGTGCTTGCGCTTCGGGGAATCGCACTATACAGACTTCGCTGGCTTAAGTGTTTACCCAATCGACTTATGCATTCATCTTACTTAGAGATACTTGCATCCAAACATTCACTCATATGCATTCAACACTTAGCATATTATTCTTATCATTCATCTCTTCTAGAGAATATACATGAAAGCAAAGATACATTTACCCATACACTGGAATTTAACCATTCAACATAAGCAAATGCACATTCAAGCACATAACACAATGATTTAACGGGTTCACCCCCAGGATGGGAGCTACGTCCACAGGAACTGTTGTTATATTATCAATGGGAAGGGTACAATTGTTCCAGTCTGCGCACTCAGCTATAGACTCTCTTCTCTCTTCAGTAGGTCTCTGCGCACACAGCTGCAGAGCCTTTTACAATAAGTCTCTCAACATAGATAAAAAAACTCAACAATAAACAATATATGAAGAGTGATTAACCCTCTCCCTTAAAAAATATGCCCTTTTATAGACCGTGCCCTTAGGTCATGTCTTTACATTCATGATGGGCTCAAAACCCCTAAGGTTTTTACCCAAAACTGGTGCGGTTACCCCGCTAACCAGGACTGTTAGGATTTGATAGCGACTCATCGCCGTGGCAATCCTTCTGTGCGTGGTCACGTCGCTTTCACCCCTCTATCGAGTGCATGCTGACGAGTCACTTTCATCCCGTCGTTCCTTCTCTAATGGCTTCATGCGACCGATTCACGTAGTGATGCCTTTGCTCGTGTGACCAGTCATTTTCCTCGCCACTCCTTACCCACCTGTTGGGAATCACGGAGTATCTTAAGCAAAATAGACCGCCGATTGGTCTCATCGGAATTTATACTGTTTTTCGTCCAAAACTTCTGCCTTGCTGGATCTTCATGGATCTGGCACTTCGCGGTGCTGTATCTCCGTAGCACAGTAACTTCGCGGCGCTGGCTCTCTTACTCTATGGATGCTTCGCTGTGCTGTAACTTCGTAGCTCCAAAACTATATTGCACAAAAATTTCTTAACTTGGGATGAGCCCAACATGAGCACTTGATTTAGGAAACCTAATAGGCGAGTCAAGCCTCTCTTCTCGGGTCACAGCTAAGAAACATTGTGTGCATAAGGTGATCCAAAGGAAGGGTCCCTTTGTTCGAATGGTAGTCGGAGAGGACATTAAAGTAGGGCTAATTTTGGATTTACTTGGTAAAAATATGGTTGGGAGGTTTTTTGGAAATCAAATATCAAAGGAATCTATGAATGCTTGGTTACATGCATAGTCGAAGCCACTTATAGGTTATGGCCCATCCTTCAACATTATAACAAAAGGATGGTATAGATTCTCCTTTCAGACTTCTTAGGATGACGAAAGGATCTTGGGAGGGGTGTGGTTTTGGGGATCCTCCTATCTAACAATTAAACCCTAGCACTCATTATTCAATTCTCGAATGGAGAAAGTCACATGTGCTCATGTATGGGTGAAGGTACAAAGGAGTTCCTCACTCGTTTGGGTGATTGTTTGGAGAAGACAATTAAAATGGATGATTCCTTCACCAACAGTTATAATTGTGTCGTGAGAAGGGCGTTGGTAGAAATTGACACTAGAGAAGGTCTCTTCAACTATAAATATTTGGACTTAGATGGAAAGGTGCAAAGACAATGATTAGATTTCCAAAGCATGCCTTTCTGTTGTCTTAGGTGTCATGAATATGGGCATGTAGCAATGGATTGCACATTGGCTTTTACATAGTAGGTCTAGAGAAGAAAGGAGACCTTTTCTCCTAGAATTCTAAATACTAGGGTAGCAAGGCCCTCGATTAATAGTGTTGGAACAATTTCAACGTCACAAGTGGAAGCACTTAATAGTCAAATATTTGGATTGGAGTGTGAAAAATTGGTTGAAGAAGGATGTCACGGGTTCAAGACTATCAATATTCGAAGAGATGTGACCTAGTGTTGAAGATATCCCTTGCAATCAATTTGATGACAAATATGCCCACTCGTGTGATCAATCTAGAGAATGAGGCAATCATAAGAAACCTCTTATGAAGGAGACAAAGGATATCTATGGTGACTTGGATCTGAGAGAAACCTATTGTGTAGGAAACAAATGAGATTATTAGCGACTTGTTCCTGAGAGATGGGGCTTGGTTCGATGATAACACTTGCAATCATTTAAATGACAAAGGTGTTAGCACAAGAAACACTTTTGAAGGATGATTTAGTGAAGAAACCACCTACACAAGAGACAAAGGAGATCCAGGGAAAGGTTTCAAACTCCATCATGGAAGGTATGTCACTCTCGCACCGGTTGAACTATAAATTGTATACGTTGGAAGAGTGACCTACTTTCACAAAGTGTTATTTGATCCAAAATTCGAGTAATGGTAAAATTAATAGTCTAGGACCTCCTTGTACCCTTTCACTTTTGAATTCGAGCTCACCATCCAAACCCTCTCCCCCCTCGGTTTGAGTTTATTTATCAATGATGAAAAGGAAAGGTGTTGAAATTTTCAATGGGAATAACGATTATGTTATTTTGGGGAGAGGTTGTAGCAATTACCACCTTAGGTCTCTAAAAATTGCGGATGGCCTAGAGAAAATATTCTCGGGTGGTTTGGGCCTATCCAATCCCAAGGAATTTATCAATGATGTACATTGTAAATCCTACCTACAACACACGCAGGAAAGGGATTTGCTAGAAGTGCAGAAAGGGAAACATTCTCTAATATCAATAGCTCTTAGAGATTTAAGCCCCCCAAAAGGAGCAAAAAATGATCATCTTATCCCATAACACTAGAGTGTTGGGAAGCTTTGTCAAGCACTTGGTCCTACATAGATTAGTAGATAGAGTGAAGCCTAATATCATCCTTTTACAAGAATCGATGAGCGGGGGGGGGGGGGGGGGGGGCGGGGGGGTTATTTGGTTGAAGTTTCGAAGAAGCCTTTTCCGGGATGGGAGTTTTCTTATGTTGATTCTTTGAGCTTGTTTGGTGGGCTTATCATAGGGTAGAATACTTCTTTAACACTTCTAAATTCCTATGCATATGTTCAGGTCTCTGCACAAAATTCACAAGCAAAGGGATTGGACGCACTCTTACTATGATGAACATATATGGACCGTATGAGGGAAAACAACAATATTAGGATCGACTTTTTGGCCTTAGTTTTATGGATTCTGGGAGGATTATAATCGGTGGGGATTCAAATTTTAAGAAAAGAAACAACAAAGTTTGGGGTGCCACCACCAGGGTGGACAGACTTGCACCTTATTTTTTGCACTAGATAGAGGATAAAGGATTGGTGTAGGTGGAGCTATTTATTAGAAAAATAGGATCGCATAGCAACAACAATAAACAAGATGCAAATAAAAATCACATAAACACAATACAAGAGAGACACCAATATACGTGGTTCACCCAATCTGGGCTACGTCCACGAAGAAATTTCCAGTCCTTTTATTATACCATCCAACAAAATGAAGGGATACAACCTGCAACACATCCACTGCAACTTCCTCTTCACTCTCTCTTAGCCTCTCTTACATAATCATAGATATATTTACAATGCTACAATACATTACATAATCGTATTACAATGTATTCCTTTTAAAAGGGAATTACCATGGGAAAATACTATGGGCTACCCAATACTAAGGGCCCGTAAATTGTTGGCCAACAAACAACCCCAAAAAATTCTTTCGGGGGCTTCGCCCCCGAACCCCCCACTAGGATGGGTGTACAATCCACCTGCACAACACATAAAACTGGGGTACAAACACGGTTGAAACAACAACATCTCTAAATAAGGAATATCATGCTACACAACCAACACTATTAACCCTCAAGACCACTTGGAGAAATAATTGATGAGGGATTGATAGTGTTTCAAAAAGGCTCAATCGATTTTCTGGTCTCTGTGAATTTTCTACAGATGGTTGATAGGTATAAAAGCTAGGTGGATACCAGTGGGTTATCAAACCATTGTCCCATTCTTCTCTAGTTGGACAATCAGGAGGAAAATCTAGCGAGCACATTCAAGTTTAACCCTATTTGGTTGGCAGTCAAAGAATTTCAAGACTTGGTCAAAAGTAATTGGACAATTTATGACCCTTATATACAATTATCAGGTAGTGAACAATTTATTGTTTCTCTTAACAAGATAAATAGAAAAATCTTTCATGGGTAGTTGAACATCATTAGTCTAGAGACAAAATTCCATGTGAGGTTGAGGAGGAGATCTCTCGCCTCTATGTAAATAACAATGAGGGATTTTTTTCGATCAAGGAGGTGGCTAGACTAATATTTGGAAGCAAAGAAAAAGAAACTATTATCGGAGCGAGAAGAAGAGTGGAGACTCATAAACAAAGCAATCTGGCTTGAGTCAGATGACAAAAACACTAGATTCTCTCACCAAGTGGCTCGCTATAGAAAAAACCGAATATTATTTGGTATCTTCAAAACGAGGCGGGTGAAACTACTATTAGAGGATTCAAGAATTTAGCTATCCTTGGGATAAGGCACTTTGAAACACTCTTCAAGGAGCCATGGAGAGAAAATATAGCTGAAAATATAAATTTGTGTTCATAATTTCCCCAGATCGCCATAAAGAAGATAATAGGGATTTATTGGTTGAAATAACAAAGGTTGAGTTGTTGGCGGTGGTGTCTTCCTTTAAAAAAGATAAGAGCGTAGGCTCCTATGGTTGGACAATTGAATTTTTTCCAAGGTTTTTTAACCTGATGGGGGATGATATAATTCAGGTGGCGGAAGAAGTTAGACAAAACAGGAAGGTCCTTGGGTCTCTCAATACATTTTTTATTGCAGTAATACCAAAATTTGACAAGTCATCCTCCTTTGAATACTATCAACCAATATCTTTGTGTAATTATATATTTAAAATCTTGTCCAAATTGATTGCAATGAGGTTGAAATCATGTCTATCCAAGGTAATATCTGCATAACAATTTAGATTTCTTGAAGGATGATTCATACATGAGGTAGTATGATTTGTGCAGGAAGCACTTCACACCATCAATCAAACTAAGCATGTTACTATAGTGTTGATAGACATAGGATTAAATATTTAGGCGGTGGAGTGGATTATGGGATGTGTGATGTCTGTCTCACTTTTTGTCTTGATTAATGGAGCAACTTATACCTTTTTCAAGCCAACTCAAGGTATGCACCAAGGATGTCCTTTGTCACCTCATCTACTCTTGTCGCTGGACAAAGGATTGAGTAGGGCAATTCATGAATTCAAGAGAGAAAGAGATCTGGTGGGTATTAGGGTTGGAGAGTTGGAGTATAATACTCACATGTTGTTCATGGATGATGTGCTACTTTTTGGTCACAAATCAGCCCAAGAAGAACAAAGGTATAAAGAAATTCTGGAACTTTTTTTCAAGGCGACAAGCATGGAGATAAATTTATTAAAATCTTCCTTTAGTTTCAATGGGTTACAGGTTGGTGTCTCAAAAAGGATCCATCACATTCTGCAATTTCGAGTGGTTTAGTTGCATCAGTTGCATGAAGGATTAAAATAACTTAGATTTATTCTCAAGCCATGTGGATATGGAATTAACGAAAGTTGGTTTCACTTATGGTGCCACAGGTGGCTATCTAAGGGTGGTCAACTAACACCAATGAAAGATATACTAGGAGAAATCCTAGTGTATTGGGTGCCTCTAGTACATATACCAAAAAGAGTGTTAGAAAAAACTCAAAGGCTATGTTTTGAGTTCTTGTAGAAAGGTAACAGGGATAAATTGGGATACCACTTGGCCCGTTGGAAATTAATTGCAAGACCAAAGGAGAAAGGAGGATGGGGTTTGATGCAACTTCCTTTTGATCAAGAACTAATGGCCAAAAGCCCGTGGAATATTATCACTAAGGATGGTCTTTGGAAGCACATTATTACACATAAGTTTATGGCCCCTTTGACTATTATGGAATGAATTTGTTCCCCTCAAAAGCAATACAAAAACGCTTTCAATCAATGGGAATCCTAACTCCTAGATTTTCCTTTACTTGATATGCACCTAGCAGTTGGTGATGGCAGTCAAATATGGTTAGGGAAAGATGCCATTATGGGTTGTGATAATAATGTATTTTTGCCTAAAGATGTGGTTTTTCATTTGCATGCACAAGGATTGAATTCTCTAAACTAAATAGATGATGTGGAACAAACAAACATATGGCATCAAGTTTGGATGGATGTTCGTGATGTTGGATTAGGGGGTGGTGTTGTAGATCACGAGGACATTTTCATCTCTTTGTTGCATAGAGGTCACATTCGCATAAGAGATGATTGTGATGAGATAGTATGGAACATGAACAAGGACAAAAAGCATTACAATGTCAAATTAGGTTATGAGGTGGCCTTGAATTTTGATGATGGAGAGGTGCACTAGTGGTGGCACAAAATTTGGAAACTACGTGCTCCAAAGAAAAGCAAACTATTGGTGTGGCTCGCTTTAAAGGGTAGAATACCTACATGGGATTACCCTTAAATAAACAATAAACAAGGCCCACGAATTTGTTACTTGTGTAAGAATGAAGACAATTCCATTTCTCAAATCTTTAATAGTTTCCCTTACTCAATTTAAATATGGAGGGACATAGGTTGATGGATGAGATATAAAAACATCTAGTGTCGAACTATTGTGGAGGAAGGATAAGAGAATGGTTCAACACGCCGAAACTTTAAAAGTAATGTGTAATTCCTTTTCTCACTCTATGGGGCATTTGGATAGCGCACAACTCTAGTCTCTTCCAAGATCAGCTAGTGTTAACAATACTGGTCACCACCTAGATAGTTGGAATATCACAACACTTCATATGGGAAGTAGTGTCTAGGATGCCAAGGGTCATTGGTGAATTAGTATGGTATAAATCCATCCCTTGGTGGTACTTTTATGATATTAGTAAGGGGGAAGATCCTCAGGGAGGAATAGGGGGAGACTTACATATACAAGAGGATCATCGATTGGAATTATATGAAGTTGTGGGATATGGCACAAATAATAAAGCGGAGCTACTCACTTTGAAAGCTTCCTTGAAGTTGTCTTTGAATAAATACGTCACCAGGTTCCAAGTTTTTGGTGATTCGACCTTTGTGGTCATCTTGATGAAGGGGAAGCAAATTGTCCGTGACATTACATTATCAACACTAGCAACCCAACTCAAGGAAATAACTGGGAGATTCTCACATATTACTTTCTCTCTTATATACCGTGAATTGAAAAAGGAAGCTGACGCACTGTCAAAATCTAGACTGATTAAGGTACCATGACGATTGTTCATAAGTAACATAAAAAAAATTTAAATGGACTTGTGACAATGTTAAGTTGCAGATTGTTCTATAATGGATCTTTTGGGGTACTTTTTTATGTAACTTAAAGTTTAAAATAGTGATATAGAGGGACTTCATATTTAAGTTGATGAAATTTGTGGATACATCGGGGCATCAAGTCAGTAAGATTTTTTTGGCAGGGTATGAACTCCACTTTGGTGGAGTCCATTTTGAAGGTCATTGTAGTGCACTATGGAAGATGATAGTCCTACACCTTTTTTTATTCATGCACAATCACTTGAAGTATGTACCTATTATTCTGCTATGGATAAAGGTACACTTTTTTCCTTGGTTGAACCTTAATTCCCCCATTAATGCAAACCCTAATTCCATTAATAACCTTCCTCACCTAAAAAATTTACCTTCATCACCTTTGTCTCTCCCCTAATCAAACTCCTCCTCTCATTCCTCTTCTCCCCCTCCACTCTCTCTTCCAATCTCTTTTTCATCTTCTACAATGGTTAATATTTCCCCTTAATTCTCGACTCTCCTACTTTTAATATCCTACAAAAATAATTTAATTTTTCCATTGTTCCTAATTTTATTTATTTTGAAGATATTGTTTGTGCCATTGAATCCATAACTATCCACCTTCCTATTCATGAAGCCGGAGAACTCAAGCAAGATTGCTCTATAATTCTCAAATCCGCCAAGCTACCAAAATCTAAACTCTCTAAAGACGATTTTTTGGCACTCCATAGGCTTAATTCCAACAAATATATTGTCATCCTCAAAGCTGACAAAGAAAATGCCACCATGATCATGAACTCTATTGATTACGAAGCAAAATTACTCGATCTCTTATCATCTTCTTCTTACAAAATTACTCTCCCAAAAAATCACATTGTCAAAATTACCAATTGGTTACTAATGCCATTAAATCCTCATCCTTAGACCCCTCAATCAAAAAATGAATTCTTCCCTACAATCCCTAACCCCCTAAAATTTATGGCCAGCCAAAAATTCACAAAAAATAAGTCCCTCTTGGACCCATTGTCAATTCCTTAAGAGTACCTACCCATGCTTTATCTATATTTTTGGTTAACCATCTTTCCCCCTTTACTAGTCAAACCCCCTCCTACATCAAAGATTCTTTGGATTTTGATCATAAAATTTAAAATATTCACCTTGAGGACGAAGGCTTAATAGTCAATTTTTACGTTGTTTCTCTTTTCACCAAAATCCTTGTACCTCAGGCCCTTGACCTTATCTCCAAACTTGTATATGAAGAGAACCTTAATATTATTTGAATCTTCCTTACCTCCATTTTCTTTTGCTTTAAAGACATGTTCTATGAACAAACTAAAGGAACAATTATGGAATCATGTTTATCATCGGATGTGGCCAACATCTTCATGGAACATTTCAAAACCCTAGCCTTGAACAACTTCCCTTTGAAACCAAGATGTTGGTTTCGTTTCGTTGACGACACTTTCTTCATTTGGCCACATGGCCTTTCTTCCCTCAATGAATTTCATTCTTATATTAACAACATATTTCCCCATATTCAATTCACCATGGAGATCCAACGTGACAATTCTCTCCCTTTCCTTGTTGTGCTTGTAACCCACCAATTGGTGGTTCCCTTTCTCACCAAGTTTTTCGGAAATAGACCCACACAGATAGATACATGCATGCCCATTCCCACCACCACCAGGCCCAAAAATCATCAGTTCTAAAAACCCTTATTACTAGGGCCATTCAGATATCTAATCCCCGTCATTTAAGCAGTGAAAGGTTCCACCTCACCAAAGCCTTCATAGACAATAATTACTCCCTTAATCAAATCAACAAATATTTTCGTTCTATCCTTCAACCCAAACTCAAACCTCTTCGACCCAATCCACTGACTCGAGCTTTAATCTCTCTTCCTTATATCCAAGGCATGACAGATTGTATCTCTAAACTTTCAATTAAGAAAGATATCAAAATTGTATTTAAACCTTACAGAACTCTTAAACAACTATTTTGTAGTGAAAAAGATAAATCCAACCCCCTTCTCTCCCAAGGAGTTCATCAAAACCCATGTTCTTGTGGACAATATTGCATTGCCTAGACCGGTAAATCCATTCTTTCCCACCTCAAAGAGCACATTTCTGACACCAATCAAAATTGCCTCCTCTAAATCCACCATTGCAGAGCATTCTTTCAATTCCAAACACCTTATATGCTTTAACCAAACCAAAATCCTTGATCAAACCTCTCATTCCTCCTCTTGCTCAAACAATTTTAATCATGATGATAGCTATAAATTAAGGGATTCCTGGAAACCTCTAATCCATCATCTAAACCATTGACTCACCTTTTAAAGGTTGATCTTCCCGCTCCTTTTCCTCCTATATTTTTATCTTAATGTAACTCCTTTTGTTTACTGCCCTTAATTTTGTTCTCTTACTTCTTTGTTCTAGCTCTCATCTAACCCTATTCCTTAATTTTCGGGTCCATTTTTATCGTCCCTCAAATCGATTTTAGTCTTTTTACTTCCTAAGTTCAATTTCCTTGTTATTATTTAAAGCTTGTGTTCCTCTAAAAAAAAAGTCCTCTTCTCTAACCTTGTGACTTTTATGTCAATTTCTCATCTCTATAAATCTTTTCATAATAGTATTTTATTTAATTCCTTCCTTTAAAATAAATATATTTTTTGTTGTATATATTTTATTCTCTTAATAATTCTCATCATTTTTTTTTATCTAAAATTTGAACATCTCTAATAAATTTTCCTCCCTGAGTCTCTTATTCAATGTATTTTTAATTAAATTCAAAAATTCCCTCTGGTTTTTTTTCTCTTCTTGCTTAGTATTTTCTTTATTTATTTCAATGGTTAATGATTACCTCACCATTGATTGGTTTATTTATTTTCCATTTACCTCTTTGTATTTTCCTATGCAACATTCATTCTCTTCCATTAGAAAAAAATTATAATTATATTTCTTCTTTTACCTAATTTTTTCTATTCATTCTCATTCCTAAAATTTTAATATTTATACCTTTTTAATTATTTGTTTTATTATTTTATTTCTTCACAACCTATTCTCCCAAATAATTGTTTTAATACTTCTTTCCCCATAATTTTAATTACCTGTCATTATTAACTTAATATTATATTTGGCCCAAGGGGTGTAGAATAGACAATGAATGGGTGTATTGTTAAGGCACTCCTTGCATAAAGTCACTGGTTCAAAACTTTGTGGGTACGAGCTTTACAAAAATAAATTATTATATTTATTTCATTATCATACTAATTTTCTCTCCTCAATTAATTGTTCTTTTATCTTTAAATTTTTACTTATTTTAGTTTAATAATTAATATTTTTACCAAGTTAATGGTTTATTAATCTCCTTTTATCCCTATTATTTGTTCCAATAAGCGTAACTTCTCTCTTCTTATTATTTTATCTAATCCCCCCTCCCCCATTTTTTAAAAAGTTATTTTAAATTTTTATTGTTTTTTCTTCCTTTATTCATGGATCTTCCCCACCATTATTTTCATTTACTCCTACAACTACCTATCAATTACCTATTTATACGCAACTATATTCTTTTCTTACCATACCCATCTTCTTTCCATCTAATTCCCTGAATATGGGTGGAGTGTCCACTTGAAACGTCGACTTCCAAATCTTCAATACAGTGAAAATACAAAAGTGTTGATACAATGTCTAACCACTGTGAAAGCATCCATAATCAGAAATGAAATGAGGTTGAGAGTTCGGCCCAATTATTTTAATCTTGATCAATCACACCTTTTCCAACTATTGTTGTTGCAACCTAATCCCCATAATTTTCTGAAAACTATAGGGCCCTCCTTTATTTTTAGAGTTTTTCAAGTCTCTCGAAAGCTTGGTTTTTTGACCATTTAAGTTGTTCTCTTTCTTCAAGATTTTCTTTTTTTTTGGCTAAGGCAAAGCTTCGATTATTTCACCAAAAACTGGTCGCATATTTTTAGTTTATTTTCGCCGACCAGTAGCTTTTTGTTCGTGAAGTGGTCGCAGATTTTATACCTAACTTCGCCGACATTTGCGCCGTTTTTGGCCTTATTTTCGCCGACCAGTCGCTTGTTCTTAAGCTTTGTGTCGCCGTTCAGTCGCAGCTTTTAGCACTATTTTCGCCGACCATGTCGCCACAGTTGAGGTTAACTCTGTCGACCGTTTCACTTTCCCTTGACTTATTTCTCACCGACTGGTCGCCAGTGCTATGGTAAAGTTTGTTGACCATTTCACCGTCGTCTCGTTCAGAATTCGTCGACCGTCGTGCCTTTGTCGTCACTCTTCGCCGAGCCTCGTCACCATGTTTTGGTAGCGGTTAATTGACTTATCGTCGCCAACCGTTGCGCCAAACATTGGCCTATTTCTCACCGACCATCGCATCGACGACCGACTTAGGCTTCGTCGATCGATAACCTTTTTGGCAGCTGCGCCTCTCACACCCGTCGTAGTGTTTAACCATTCTATCACCGACCGTTGCGCAACAACCAGGTTTTATATCATTGATTGCTCAGCGCAAACCAGCCTCGCCGTCGACACCGTTTCTTTGGGAAAACATGAAGGTGGATGGGTGGATACTTTATTTAAACCCCGTGTGCATTTATGATTCCAAACCATTGAGCCCCGTGCACTTTAAATGCCTAGCTACCGACCCGTGCAGCTTAAGTGTTTGGAAGTTATATATAGGGGGTTTTTTATTCTTTGTTGTCCACCGTTGCGAAAAGGAGGACGACGTTCGAAGCATCTGCAGTGTAGCCACCAGTCAGAAAACATTTCGCACTTACCAGAATAAGTTCACATCCTCGCCTGACCTCTCCGCCGTCGAAAGGTAGGCTCGGTAACCTGTTCCTGTTTGTTTTAGGTTCCCGAGGTGTTAGCATTAACATTTGTATGCTCATTTTAGGGGGTCATTGTCTTAAGCGTAAGCTCATTCCAACTGTACCTGTTCAAAGTCAACCGCATGACCTTTCTATTTGGTTTGATTTTCATTCTAAGCATCCTTTCGTGCAAAATCCATTTTGGCTAGCCAGTCTACTCGTTGCCCGAGGCACTTTCTAACTCAGGCGGCTTAGGTCAACCCGGCGTTAAGCACCGCACCTACCCCGCGCACTCTCTCACCATGCCCTCTTTTGGTATCTGACCTTGTATCCTCTGATTTTCCTTGCATCCTGCCTTTTGGCCATAACCTATGGTTGCTTCGCGCCGGTCGAGTCTCTTTGATCCAAGCAGAAGTAGTTCCTTCTAAGCACCGGAAGTCTGTTCTAATCGAGGGATTCTACACAGTCGCTCTGTTTGTTTTTACACTTTCGTGCACACACAACGTTCCTTTTGTTAACTCTGCCGTCAACGTCAATTTGGTTAAGCTATGGTTTCCTGTTTTCATAAGCTGTTCATATGAAGGCTTCATCTGTCATCCCTAATTATTGCTCAAAAGATAGATTTGTATAGATGTTAAATGCATGTTTTGCTTAAAAGCTTGTCTTCTTCTACGACATAAGTACTTCACATTTTGGAATTCTAAAATGATACCGATAGCACTTGATTGCTCATTGATTCCAGTGATAAGATAATGCCAAATGAACATCCTCGGCACTTACTTTCTGTTTAAATCATAATCATTAAGTTGTTGTATGGATTAATTACATATAGATGTTTTTAGAAAGGAAACTAACATTCGTGTCATTTCAAGTTCTGTTTTAATGAATATGAACACTGTACTGCTCATAAACAATTGAGATCCCTCATTTGTCCCTTCATTGTCGTCACAGGTTTGATATGCACAGGCGATCCGCCAGAAAGAAAGCCAAGCTAGCCGAGTCAGACTCAGAAATAGAGATCCTTTTGGACACCTCACTCGAGACGATGTTCGGCGACACGAAAGCTATCACAGGAACTGCCCCAGAATATCAATGGTGGGAACTATACAGAGCTGTAGAAGACCAAAGCTTCCCTGAAGCCTCCTAGGAAGAGCTAATGGTTTATAAGAGCATTAAAAGGTCTGGTCTCCACAAAGCGGCCACTCACTCAGAGCTGTTCCCATGCTCGGAGGTTATTGGTTGGATACTACGCCAGGTGAATACTGACACCAGATTCATCACAGATGTCACCGGGATAGGCCTTGCATCTTTTGCACCAAATCATACCACGACAGCATACCAATTGCCCTACCCTAAGGCCCCACTGAATGATAAGTGGATATCAGGACTCAAAATGGATCCTTTAGACTGTTCCAAGAATATGACAATCACCGAACACGTCACCAAAAGACAGATTAGGTTAAGGGCCAGTGGATAATATGAGGGTCAGCACCTGAGGACTCCGTACAGGCTCATCGCCCTCATGTTGAGCCGAGTTTTCGGTGTGGCAAATGGAAACATATATAAACTCGGCTGGGTGCCGGTGATGTTCCATGTGGCCACACATGGTACAATATTCAACTGGGATGATATCATCTCAGATAGCATGGCTTCACATATAACTACTGCACAGGGAGGATTGACAAAAAATAAAGCCGATTTCTTCATGTCCTCTTATCTGCTGGACTGTTTATTCATCAAGCACCCTTTCCCTTATTTGGGATGCATTTGAAAGAGAAAAGAGTCTCCCCTCCATGTGGCTTATCGGATGACGTGGGCACACAAGTATGCAAGCCACTACACTCAGATTTGTGAAAAGTTCATCATGCCCCTATATCAACTATTCTTCAAGGCAGAACCAAATTGCTTATCAGAGAATGCTATGCCAATCATAGAAGCATTCGGAGATTACTACTTCTCTTCGGAGGGAACATACATCAGAATGTGTGGAGGGAGTTGACACCCATCCCTATTGCCCCGGTATGCCACGGATTACGTAGTGCATAAAGAAGCCGTAAGGAAACTCACTATCGATGGAGTTAGTAAGGTGCTCCATGACAAGAAGAAGGATGCATACCCGCCGATGCCTTTTACCATTGGAGCATACCAACTCCCCAAGGCGAGAGATGGTATAGAATTTTCTCAGGACTTAGAAGCCTTCCATTTTGGAACAAATATTTTCAGAAGGCTTGATCTCGAAGGCAAAGTTGCTGCTCACTGTATTAACTGCAAGGTCACTTTTGATTACGTGCACCTTTTTGACAAAGATGAAAAGTTCTTTCGAAGTGCCAAAAACATGATTAAGTTAGGCAAGCGCTACCGCCCCAAAAGCGGAGTCGGTTCCAGTTCCAAAGCTACCTTAGGAGCTGGGCTAAAGAAAAAAGAGGAAGTTGAAAAGAAGAATAAAGAGGAGGCAAATAAACTCAAAGAGGATGAAAATCAAAGGCTTCAAAAGGAGCTAGCAGATAAGTAGAGGAAAGAAGCAGAGAGGCTTCAAAAGGAACATGAAGAGAAACAACGTCAGGATGCAGAAGCTGCCAAAATTCAGCAGGAGCAAGATGAGAGACTGTAGAAAGAAGAAGCTGGTAGAGTGCAGAAAGAAGAAGCCGAAAGGATAAAGAGAGAAGAGGCTGAAAAGTTGCAGGAAGTAAAGGAGAGAGCGGAGAAGGAAGCAATGGAATTGCAAAGGAAAAAAGAGGAAGCAGAGAAGTCCAAGGAAGCTGTGGAACAAGGGAGATCAGGCGCATAAGATATGGACATAGATGTATTAATGAAAAACCCGCCAGAGACAACTACTGAAGGACATGTATCAGCCCAGGAGCTCGCTCTCACCCCATTCACTCCCTCAAAGCAACGCCAAGTGGCAAAGCTGGATTCCATCTTTTTCGATAAGATAAAGAAGGCTATCGTGAGAAGATCGGAAAAGAGGATGAAAAATCACGACGACCAAGATGAAGTCACAATAACATAAGTTCCAATTTTTCAGGGGACTAATAGCGACCCTCAGTTCACGGCAGCAACCAGTGTGGATTCGGCTTAGGCAAGTGCCGATAATTTAGATCTGTTGGTAGAAGAAGTGAAAAAATATAAGGACAAGCTCTTCAAAGTGAAGGATAATCTGTTGGAAGAAGTACATCGAGGTAATGAGCTGAAAATTAAGTATAGCGAGCTTCAAGCTGAAAAGAGAGAAATAGCGGAGCAGACCCAAAAGCTCGAAGATGAAAAGGATGCACTAAATGTGCAACTAGTAACTGTGGAAGGCGAGAATAAATAATTAGAAACTCGCATAAAAGAGTTAGAGCAACATGAGGCCAACAGTATACAACAGATCGAGTTCTATAAGCCTTAGTTCGAAAGGCTAACGAAGGAAAAGGAGCAGCTATTGGAACAACTAAAGGTTGCAAATGAGAAGAAATAGGACTTAACCCCGTTCCATGAGCAAGCTTGTGATATACTGAAGAAAATTCATTGGTCACAGGAGCTGATCACAAAAGAGGTCTATAAGATGAAGAGAATGATTTCAAGGATGAAATTAATTGATGCTTAAGAACTGAGACTCAAGAAAAGGTATGTGAGCCACTTGGAGGAAATCAATAGACGGCTTGAATGGAGAAAAGGAAAATCAGGATTCCCAGGGAACCTACCTCTCAAGTCTGCAGAGGATTCATAGCTGGATTTAGGACTCCTTGGGTTTTTTAGAGATCGTGGTGCAAAAATAATTAGTGGAATCCAGAAAATCATCGAGAAATGTATCAACTTCTACTTAAAGATCTGGGAAAACCATGATAAATTCCATATGGTTTTACCTCAGACCATACATGATTTTCTTGACAAAGATCAACGTTTGTCGGAGCTGTAGGGCGAGTTGGATACAGAAATAGAATACCTAAAGAAGATAGATGTACTGACACCAGAAGACCTCCACCGGTTTATTGGGAAAGCTTCTATTCATGCTTATTTTTTGGAGGACATTGCCTAGGCAACAACAACAGGAGTAGCAAACATTAAAACAAAACTGTCTAAGCATGAGATCTCACTAAAAATGATGGTTTCTGTGCGAGGAAATTTTATTATACGAGAAGCTGGCATGTGGACTAGGTACATTGCTGAAGTGGAAAGGCCAGCTGAAGTGGACAAGCCAGCTGATGTGGACAGGCCAGCTGAAGTGGAAAGACCAGCTAGAAGTTAATTTTGTTTTTTATTGTAAATTCTAAAAGACAGCTGAAAGCTGATTTATTGTATAAACATTTAAAAACAACTGGAAACTAATTTTGTCTTATATGGGTACTAGAAGACAAACGTTTGGGCTTCCCTAGGTTTAGGGTTGGAGAAAGACAATTTTGTAAAGTTATAAATAGAGAAATAGAATAGAAGGGAAAGGACTTTTGGCAGGTGAAAGGACTGATTTGTCTTGTACGTGAACTACTTTGCTACATTAATAAAGAAAGCTCCATTTTCCTGGGAAAAGCTAGCACTGCGTTTTTTGCTTGGAGATGTGTGGAATGTCTGTTGAATTATTTCTGCACCATTCATGCATATACTGTGAGATTGTTCCTTACTATTCTAAATTAATTCTTTGTTATGAATGCTTTCATTTCCTGTGCAAACAATCATGTGTTAAATGAGTAATGGAATGATTTGATCACATCAGAGCTATCTCTGTTATCTTTTACATTCTGCTGTAAATGTATCTATATTACTGAACAACTATCTGTGAGCTTCTTGGGTATTTTTCCAGCATATTACTCATGTTTCAGATTTGCTCCCTACAGGGATAGATTAATTATAAGCTTAGATAGTTTTAGATCAGGTTTTCTTTAATCACATGCAGTTAGATAGGGAACTTACATATCATCTTCAAATATAAAATACATAAACGGTGGATCGGGCCGCAACCGGTGAAAGTTAATCTTTAAGTCACATAGGGTAGTCGGGCCGTTAACCGGACGGATTCCCCACACCAAACGGTGAGCGATCTAATTGGGCTTGCTTACCGAGGAGAATCCCTGACTGTAGATGTTGCGAATTTTGAGGCATCAACAATTTT
This sequence comes from Larix kaempferi, assembly GCA_027924585.1. Classification (NCBI taxonomy): domain Eukaryota; kingdom Viridiplantae; phylum Streptophyta; class Pinopsida; order Pinales; family Pinaceae; genus Larix; species Larix kaempferi. The sequence continues at coordinate 3,689,603 of BSBM01000831.1, forward strand.
TGGCGCTAGAAGGAGGGCCACCAATGCATGTCTGGCAGAGGAGATCCATTCATTAGAAGAAATCCCACTGAAGACCCACTTGAAACAGCTATCCCAGATGATTTCATTCTGGAATCACAAGTTCTAGAAGATCCCAATCTTGAAGGTGAACATCAAGAACCATTATATGCTATCCCTTTTGAAGAAGTAGAAAACTTCAGAAGGCATACCCGTTCTTCTTTTAGAACGCTTGGAGGGTTAAACGTAATTCCCTTATTACCTAGAAGGAGAGCCCCTAGGAGACAAACACAATTCACTAGAGATTTGGTTCTTCTTGAAAATTTAGAAGAATTATTGGATCTATCTGTACAGGAAATCACAAAACCTCTCAGTGAGATTAGACCTGAAACTCCTTCGACTTGGGAAGTACTTCAAACCCTGCCAGATTCACCACGCACTCTCCACCGCATTCACCACCACGTGCTCCACCGAGAATTATGGCCATACCCGCGTGGAGAGCCAGAGGGGCGCTTAATTTAGCTGCACCTTTACACGATCTGCCCAAGAATCCAGAAAAGGTATTACCCAAGCATGATCCTGGAAAAGGTATTTCTGTTGAAGATCACCTTAAGAGATTTTATTTGGATTTGAATCTTCTCAATGTAGAACATGAAGACGTAGTCTGCAGAATTTTTCCCTATACATTTGAACCCAAAGTATCTTCCTGGTACTTTAGTTTACAAGCTATTTCAATAGCAAATTGGGAATATTTTGAAAAATGTTTCCTGAGTAAATATGGAAATCAGAAAACAGTCGCTACGTTGATGAAAGAATTGTTGTCTATGAGGATGGAAAAGAAAGAAAAGGTTCAAGAATTTAATCAAAGGTTTACTACATTGTTGAATAATTTTAGTGTTGCAACAAGACCCGCTGAAGAATATTTAGTAGAATATTATACCACAACACTTGATCCACCCATAGCTATGTTTGTTAAAAGAACGAAGCAACTTACATTGGTAAAAAACTTCGAAGAGGCTAAGAAAATAGAAGTTGAAGTAGATAGTATTGCCAAACATTCCCTTGATTTGGAAACAAAACCATCAACCAATAAGAAGCCTTTGCTGCTAGCTAAACCCAAGGAAGAATCATCTAACGAGTTAGAAAATGTGGTCAAGATGATTATTAACAATCAAATTAACACTCCTAGTCAAGTGACAAAAGAGGCATATGTTTACCATGCACCTGCATCAAGAAGACATGACACAAGTTCATTCAGAGATAAATCCTCTTTGAGAAATGCATTAATTGTGCTTAAAATCATTCTAAGTGGTGCAAAAAGCCTAAAAACAATTGAAAAGTGGGTTTTCGAGATAAAATAATCTAAAATGAAGAAAATGGATTATCCCACACTCAAAAGAGAATCCTAAGGCACATTTCCCAATGCTATATAAGAAAGGCTTTGGGGCATGGTATAGACACACCAAGAAAGAGCAAAGGCATGCTGGAGAGTTTCTGAAGGAGGAGAAAGAGTTCAAATTCTTCAAAAGCAAGGGTGAAGGAAGGGAAGCTTATGGCAATGGAGGAAGGATGTACACCTATGTCCATGGTAATTATGTATCTTCTTCTTCAAGTTTCTACCATTTTAGTGATGAATGTTTGCTTATCTTGCATGATTTTAATTCTTAAATGAACTTAGATCTTAAGAAATTTGTGAGGATTGCTTCATTTCTGATATAGAATTTCACCAATTCTTAGTAAGATAGTTAAACTAGTGTAGACACAACCCTGCACTAAATACTATTATCAGATTGGCGATCATATGGCTTGAAAATTCTTGATATCTCATGATTTTTCTTCATTTTTGGTGATCTCCATCCTTTAGATCTACTCATTTTAAGCTTAAAGATCATTAAAAGAACTTAAGATTCAACTAATGAAGCTCAAGATAAACCTAAACACACCTTTAATTCATCAAGTTATCTCAATTAACACGCAGATCTGAGTTTCTTGATTTGTTTAGGGTTTGGAATTTGGAATTTCTTGGTTTTTGAAGGCTGGTAGCATGATTTCTTTAGAATTCTGCGTATTTTATTTAACCTCTGCCATCAAACCTGGAGTGTGATGCGTTGAATGCACCCTGCTACGATCTAAATTTTGAAGGCTTTAAAAGATTTAAAAAAAAAACTCTGCGTTAAAATCTTTAACATCTATGGAGCTCAGCGTTGAAGTCTTTAAAAACTCTGCTAAAATCTCTAAAACCACATCACGATTTGCAATTCTAGGACTTTGCGTTGAAGTTTTTTTTTAAAAACGAGACTGCCATAATCCTAGTTCTGGCTGATGTTTTTTAACAAATTTTGTTTTTCGAACTCTGCTTTCGAGCTCTTGTAGATGCGTAGACTCTGTTTGAAGGTTCATAAATGTCTGCAAGCCGATTTTTAGCCAAATTCCTGCCTGAATTTTAAAACTTCTGCGTGGATATTGAAAACAGTTGTCATTTTTGAAACATCAGACCTCGGCGTGTAGATCTTATTAGATCCCCAAAGTTATGCGTTGGCGTTTCTCTGCCGTGTTAAAGTTTTTTAAACAAAAAAAATAATTTAGATCTCTGCTGTGTTAAAATTTTCAAGATTGCAAACCTTTGCGTGTTAAAATCTGAAATCTCAGCATTAACCAATGTTAGCCAGCATGAAATATTTTTCTCTGCATTTAAAAGTCCTTCCAAGCCAGCGTTGAAAACTCTGCGTGGTGGTTTGAACTCGGCATTGAAGTTTTTTGAACTCCGTCTTTTCTTTAAACCCTGCAAAATCTTGAAGATCTTGAAACTCAGCCTTGAATATTTGGGATAAACCTCTGCCCTGTCTCCATATCGTAGAGTCACGTTTCTTTAAACTTTGCCAAGATCCTACAGCTCGTAAACATCTAAACGAACCGGTAAGATCTCTTCAAACTCCACGTGAAAGATTTTCACACCCTGACACGTTTTGAGTGGTGAAAGAAACCAGCCCTGCGTAGATCCCAGATTTGGAAGCTCCGCCTTTGACACTCCGCGTTTTCATTAAAACTCAGCTTGCGTGTTAAGAAACTCTGCCATTCTTAAAACTGGAACAAGAAGCATTAAGTGCTAAATGCGTGAAAGGTCATAAATCTTAGCAAATCCCTACGTCTTAGTTTTTCAAACATTCCCTCTCTGCATTTTAGGGAGGTCACCGGTTCCATTCTCAAGGACCACTATGCTGTAATCCTTTTGTAATTATTTTAAAAACTCATTTTGAAACATGTTGCAAAGAGTTACATAGTTCAAATTCAAAAAGAATTAAAACATTCAAAGAATTTGTAATCTTTATTTTTCGATGAACTAAACTTTTTTTTTGTTACATTTGAAATTTGTTTAAAAATTCTTTTTCATTAATCAATTTTTGATTCTTTGGGAAAAATAGAATTCAAATGTCTTAAAAAAAAAATGTAAGCATCTTGCAAAAAGTGTTGCATAGTAGAGTCACAATCTTTTTTATAAAAATAATTCAAAGGGTTGCACAAAAATTTGCATTTTTTTTTAAAAGCTTTTCTAAATCTTTAATTATATTAAAAAGGAAAAAAAATTGCAAAAATTTTGCAGTTTTTTTTTTAAAATATTTAATTTTGGATTAAAAAGGAAAAAAATTTGAATTTTTTTTTACAAAGCTTGAGAGGTTTGGATTAAATTGACATATGCTTGGAGTTGTATACCTTTGAATGCGCCATCCACACACATTTGCATTGAAAAACTAAGCATTGAACATTACTCTTTGAGTCATTTTGAAATTTTTTCCCTCCAAAACTGAATGCAAACTTTAATTTAGTTAAATTTGTTTTGGTTGTTTAAGTATTTTCATGATCTTTATGCACAATTAGAGAGGATTGTCGTGTCTTCTTTCAATATTCTTATGATAAATTGTGCATGAGCCACCATATCCTCTTCACTTGGGCATTATGGCGATCTTGTGAATGAGAAAGTGGATCTGAAGTGTAATAGTCTAGGATTTGATTTTTCAAGCATCTTATATCGAGCCACCGTATCCTCTTCACTCGCACCTTATGGCGATCTCGTGAATGAGAAAGTGGATCTCAAGTGTAATAGTCTAGGATTTGATTTTTCAAGCATCTTATATCGAGCCACCGTATCCTCTTCACTCGCACCTTATGGCGATCTTGTGAATGAGAAAGTGGATCTCACGTGTAGCAGAGTAGATTTAATTTTTTGCAAACAGTTTTTCGAGCCACCGTATCCTCTTCACTTGGGCCTTATGGCGATCTTGTGAATGAGAAAGTGGATCTCACGTGTAACAGTTTAGGAGTTAATTCAAAATCATTCAAAAGGGCTCTGCGTATCCTCTTCACTTGGGCCTTATGGCGATCTTGTGAATGAGAAACAGGTATCCCCCATGGAATAGAATTAGATTCATGTTTACTTGAGATATCTGTTTGGATTACATTGGTCTTTACACATCGATTATTATCCATATTTCAGAAAAAATAAAACTATACATGAACATACAAAAATCTACTAGAAATTTTACATACCTGAAAGAAACTCATGAACCTCTAACTCTTCCTTAATCTAAAAGATTCATCGAATTGAAAGGTAGAGCAGTGAGCATTTTGCATTGTTTGGTTCATTTTTTTGTTTTCGAGTCAAAACACCACCAGTTTCATTTCCACTCCTGAAACTAAGCAAATTACATTTAAAATTGGTGCTTTATCTAAAATTAACAAACTTTTGATTTTCATATCACCAACAAGATTAGGTTAGTGCCCTGGATTAGGTTTGGAGAGTTAACACTCCTGGGCTGCAAAACTTTGAAACTAGCATTGATTAAAGAGAGAAATCCATTAGTAGCATGAAACGCCTGTCGGGAAAGCGCTTCTGAAACATGCGTTAAGCACGAGGTCAATTTGGATAAGTAAAGGGTGGTTCCTCCCCTTTTTGATTGTTTAGTTGGACATGAGCTCATTAAGGAATTCTATGTGAAGTGACAAGTCCTCGGGGTGACATCACTTTTCTAGAGTGCCTGGTTATGAGAGTTGTTCCTGACTTGCGACTGTTCCGCTCGACCGTGAATTATGAAGTGGTAACTTTAGTGGCTTTTCTTAGGATATCACATAGGCTGTTGTGAGTGGGACACACTTGCAATACCTGAGACAGACTTTAGAACTTTTACTCCTTGGGAGGGTGATTGGTCAGGAACCAACACTTGCACCCCTGGTGATTAAAGTTTACTGTAACTGTTTCTCACACCTTCTCTCCTAGCAATTGTATGAGGACATGAAATCCCTCAGCAGCTACTTGTTGGCCCGGTTTTGCAACCAGGCTTAGTGCTATGGGAACCTGCTAACTAGTAGCAGCAGTTTCAATAGAAATAAAAACAATAAACTAAATAAACAATACTATTCATGGATCTAAGCAAGAATCTAAGCAAATAATGTAAACATTTCAAAATCAAGAACAAGAAACATAATAAATAATTTTTTGTATTGAAAGGTGGGGGGCAAGCAAGTGCTTGCGATATTACCTTCAATGGTGAAGGTTGATGTTGAGCAACTCCCAAGATGAGTAGCTCCAAACTCCAATAGGTCTCTTTCTCCAAGGTTGCTTCAATGGCTAAAAGTGCTCAGGGGAGATTTCAGCAGCATAAGGATGAGATAATGGAAGGATGTGAAATGAGGAGCCCCTACCACCTTTTTATAGGTTTTGGAGGTGGGAAATACCATTTGTGGTTTTGTGGAAACCAAATGGTATTGACCAACATGGTTTAGGTACTTTTCCCTCCTTTTTCCTTTTTTGAATAAAAATAATATTTTAATTCCCTTTTTAATATTTTTGGGAATTTGGACCCTTTTTTAGGGTTTTTTATGATTTTCTTGGAAAAATAATCTTTTTTAATGGAAAAAGGGGTGTGTACTAAGGTCTTTTGGTGACCTTTTGTTGGTTTCAGAGGCTCAGATGGTGAAAAAGTGGACAAATGGGTCATGTGAGTAAGGGAATGAGCTAGTGAGCACTTTTTAGGTGTTAACAGATTGCCCCCTGATGTGTGAGGGCAGGAGCTCATCGTATGGCCGATAGACATCATAGTTCTTTTGTCCTTTTTTCTGGGGTTTAGGGGAGAGAAGAGACCGGTTGGATACTGGAGCCACGGCCCTTGGAAGCTGCAAAAACAAAAAATATTACATGGCCTCAATATGAATGAGGTATAATCTCTGATAAAGGACGAGGCGGGCATTCCCATGCTCGTATCAAGACATATACAAAACAATTAGTCCCAAGAAGGGGGATCTAATACGTAAAGAAATATACTGGTACATCATAATGGTCCAGAGGGGACATTATTGTGGGATATACTCATGATCATGGCTGATCTCAATAACTGATACACTGGAATAACTGTTGAACTGCTGAAACTGAAGGTGTCCAACATCTGTATGGACTCAATGACTGTGAGCCATCTGGGATACTGTCGCCATACGCAACCCGGATATCTATAGAAAAAATGTAACTGGTTGTATCCATAGGTAGACTCTCAAATGTGGAGGAGTCAGGTGGTATCCGGGGTCTTCGACTAATAACTGAACGAACCAATACCCTGTGCGAGTCTCAACGATGCGATGAAGGTTTTGAAGTCGAGCATGTGAGAAACAACCATTCGGAGAGGCACTGAGGATTCCTCTCGAAATGATTCGTAGGCACTCATCATAAATGGTAATGAGTCCAAGACACAGGGACCTCTAGGTCTATCCTCTGGAATCAATGTGGTTGTCGTCGACAGAGGGAAACCAACAACTAACAAGGCAATGATGTTTCCTTGATAGTAGCACGAGGTGTCTAACTGAAGTGATGTAGTACTGCTGGTAGGATTGACATACTTTGGGGATGGGAAATAACTGGGTCAAAAAATGGGTAGACTCAAACTTCCTTTGTTCAGAGCATGATGACATGGTTGACTTGGGAGCGTAGGGCACTGACTTGTAGGTGTGGGGATCATTGCTTTTACTGAATGGTATATACTGACTCTGGGGGGGAGGACAAGCTGATAGGTGTCGTCGAGGAATTATCAAGGTGAAATACTGCAGAATACTCTGAACAAAGGCGACCAAAATGGGGAAGCTGCCTAATGAGTAGATATGATCTGTCGTGGCGCCAAGAGGCACCATTGATTCCTTCTTCGTAGTTTTAATGAGCTCCAAGAAGGGATAAAAGTGTGCTCTGAAATGGTACGGTCCTGTGGATTTTGTGAGCCCAGGACGGCTCATGCTCATGGTTGCTTTCATGTTTAGAGAGTCTGAAAACGGTAAGTGGACTCTGTTGGTGTTTCTTTTTCGTAAGTTTAGTCTCCAAGGCCCGAAAAAGGATAAAATGATGCGGATGGAGAACTCTTCTAGCCGATGTGACTAGAGTATACCTTTTTCGTAATTAGTCTACGAGGTCCGGAAAAGGGGTAAACTTATACCAGGTAGACGCCCTTTCAGATACGTTTATCGAGCATGAAAGGAAGCAAGATTGCTCGGCGATCTTTTCATTGTTTTAGGAGTCAGAAAAGAGCTTAACAGAAACTCCCTAAGTGCCTTTTTCGTAAAAGGGGTTGCTCGGCCCGAAAAAGGGATAAAATTATACCGAACAAAAATAGATTGATGAGGGCGAGGAAAGGTCTCAAGCATCGTCATCCTTGCGGAAAACTGGATCCGGTGACATAAGGATTGTTGGAAACGGAGAACGACCGATGTGGCACGCAAACCGAGGTGACGAGGGGGCGTGGAAAAAATGCCCGAAAAATATAAAGGTGAGAGCGAGAAATGATCTCTAGCATCATCACGAGCGCAGAAAACTGAATCCGGCAATATAAGGCAAGTCGAAAACGGAGAACGACCGATGTGGCACGCAAACCGAGGTGACGAGGGGGCGTGGAAAAAATGCCCGAAAAATCTAAAAGTGAGAGCGAGAAATGATCTTAAGCATCATCACGGTCACGGAAATATGAATTCGGCAGTGCAAATGGTGAGAAAAACGGAGGTCATAAGGACTCCGGAATGGTTTAAAGGAAAGAACTAGGTTAAAAAATGGCTACAAATAAAGGTGATCTCACCAAGCGAAGGATGCAGTGGTGGGGAGAAATGATGACCCGTGGGGGCAAAATACTAGGTGTATCAAATCAACTGAAATATACAAGTGACACGTGACCTCAAAAATGGTTGAGATCACGAATATGAAAAAGTGAGCAGGGTTAATGACCTGCCCCCATGCTATGTGCATGGGGTTTATGATTATGGATCACATATGTGTTGGTTTGAACGATGGGTTCATTGAGGTGTTGAGATAGAGATGATGGGGAAGGTTCAAAATGATTGATCATGCCCCCTATCCCGGGTTCGAGGTAATCTATTATGCCCCCTAACTCAGAGGTGTCAATGTGGTGCAGATGTTGTCTCAGAGAGAGATCAATAGGGCATTGAGCAACTGCTGGCGGGGTGTTATACCATGAGGCTGTGGGTCGTGGTGGCATACTGAAGTGATGATATGATGATGGGGGATTCCCTTTGTGGGGTGGATGCCCCCAGTATCTCCGACGAGGATCACGATGATGATGAGTAGGAAAGGTTTTGGGCCTGCCCCCATGTTGTGGACATGTGGTTTCCTGGTCGATTTGAAAGGGTTGAACCTGTGTGTCAAAGGGATCAATGGAAGGGGCCGACCGGACAGAGGGGTATCCAGTGGACATCGTATAAATGGCGGGGTCAAGGCCAGGCATTTCGGTATCTGACCAAGTAAAGACATCAATGAATTCTTGGAAGAGTTGTTGGTATTCTCCGATCTCATGCTCACTGTGGGAGGTTCCTAATGTGATGGTATGAAGGGCACCAAGTGGGTCAGAGATGTCAATGTGGATGACGGGAGAAATATCGGCCATGGGATCCGTTAACCAGTCGATTTTAGTAGGAAGGAAATCCTTGGACTCAACCGCGGATTGGGTAGCGGTGGTGGATGAAGTCTCTTCCAGGAGGAAGTATGGACGATGGTGCATGTCTTCCCCGGGATAATCAAAGGTAGTAGGAGTCTCGAGAACCTCTTCATCATTGCGGGAGCTTTGAGTGGTCAAATCGAGTGATGAGGTAGTGGTAGTCGAAGAGATCATGTAGATGTTGTTAATCTCTCCAGATGATGATGACGCGAAAGGGTAGATCTCCTCGATAGTAGGGGGTGCCGTCTCTAGGTCCAAATTGTTCATCTTGTAGAGAGCTGCTCTATAGTGTGGGATGTCAGGACAGTTGTGGGAGTAGTGGCCGTAAATACCGCATATCGCACATGGGTGGTTGGTACGCAGTGATTTATCATGAGGCATGGGGTTTGGATCGAGATTGACCACCGGGATGTTGGGGTCGTCGTCCAACATTTGCATGTGCTCTTGGAGTGCCAGTAAGTGTGGGCATTGATGAGTTGGATGGCCTATCTCATCGCATAATGAGCATTTGGGGGGAGCTCGAAACATTGGTGGGGGTTTAACTGCCTTAGGAGGTGGTATAGCAGTGTACGGTTTTGGTCCTCTGCCCCCAGTGGGCTTAGCAAGAAGAGGGGGATTTGTTGACGTCGAAGCAATCGTGAGACCAGGAGGAGGTTTCATTGACGACGAAGGGATTGCGACACCAGGAGGAGGTTGATTTGAGGTAACAATAGGTTGTACCGGTTGGAGGATGACATTTGGTGTCGGCGGTAGAACGGGAGGTGAAATATACCACACGGGTAATCCCAAAGTTAAACCGGGTAGACTAAGGGTAGCCATACCCGGGGTGCTCACTACACCCGAAGGAGGGAATAGAAAGGGGATGGTGTGGATGGGTGTAACACCGATGTGACTCGGTACCAATGGTGGTTGACTACCGGGTGTTTGTGTATTCTGTGAAAGGGTACAGAGGTTTGCAACATGGGTCTCTGGTGACGGTGGTGGAATGGCCTGGAAAGTAGAGGTCATCGGTGCCTCGGAGTAAAGTCCAGGTCCTATTGAGGAAATGAATGAGGTAGTCGCACCACAAACAGGTTGTTCAACCATGGGGAGAACATTTTCAGGTGTGGCGGGGGCCTTGCGATCGTAATAGGTGAGCTGGTCGACCTTGACCACGCGTCCCTCATGGGGGAACTGCAAGGTGCGAAATACGGATGAGGCAACAGCCCGCATGGCATACATGTAGTTGCGACCAAGTAAAAGGTTATAGTCTAGTTGGGCATTGATGACCTCAATGTCAATGAGCACGGTTTTACCCGCCAGCTGGACAGGGACATTGGCTAAAAGACCTTGGGGTTGAGCCGAACGGCCATCGTAGGCTCGTAATGCAGTGGTGGACTGCTGGAGAGTAGGGGATCCCAACTTCTGCCAAACGAATGTGGACATGACGCATGTGGAGGCCCCTTCATCGATAATGCACCGATGGATGACAAGATTCCGAACAGAAACAGAAACTTGGAATGCTAATGAGGAAGGCAGTCGTGGTTCAGACTGGTCTGAATCAAATGCGATCAGTTGTGAATCATTGGGGTCAATGGCGCCAATGGCAGAGAGTAAAGTCTTGCGCCGTGAAGGACAGTTTTTCAAAACTTCTAAAGCAGACATGGCTGCAGGAGACTGGGCTAAGTCGTCTACGATGTTGTAATTCGACACAGCCCGAGCATTGGGATTATTGTTGATACGACAAAGTGGGAAGCGAGGTGCTTTGGAAGCGCCATCAAGTGGAGCTGGAGGTATACGTAACGTTTGATCTGTGGGATTAACGTTAGTGTTCTTGTCGGCGGGAGGGGCTTCAGAGGTGGAGCCATATTGGTTCCAACGAGTTTGGAGGTTAGCATTGGCAGTCGACATCATCAATAAGTGGTGGGTGCCTGAATCAAACATGGGTTGGTTAGGAGCTGCGTAAGTAATTTGTTGTGGTTGCACGTTGCCCTGTGGGGGGGCTAACGGCTGAGTGTTCACCACTCCTTGTGTTGGAAAAGGGTTTTGTAGTACCAAAGGTTGTTGTGGAGGTGGTGGGGGGTTGGGTGGCGGCTGAGGAGCCGCCTGCCCTTGATGATGGGCGTAATTTGTCCATAGTTGTCGAGCTCGCTCCAGATGTGGGCAAGCGTGGGTATAGTGGCCATAGACACCGCAAATGGAACAAGGATGGTTTGTTCGTAAATTAGCATTTTTGGCTTGCTTAGGTGGTCGATCAGGATTCTGGTGAGCAGGCGCCGCGTTATTGTTTTGCGGAGGATGGGTAGGTTGTGGAGCTTGGTTACGGTTTTGATTGTTTCCACGGTTGCGTCCGCTTCCGCGGTTTGGTTTCCCACCCTGGTTGCGTTGGTTATTTTGGTATTGGGGCTGATGTTGTTGTGCGTACACATGCCCTTGAGCATTGGGGGGATTCTGAGGAGCCGCAGGTGCGGGAGCAGGTTGCGGTGGATAGTATGGAGGTGGAGCCGGAGGTGGTCCAGTTTCCTGTTGGGGTTGTTGGTACCCCTGAGCTGGTGGAGGTGTGAGGTTAGCTGGTGCAACCGGTTGTGGGTAATGCATGGGCTGTTGTGGGAACTGCATGGGGGTTTGTACCATAGGTTGATCATAGTATGTAGGAGGTACATATGCTGATGGAGCTTGGCCATAACAATGTTGTGGAAAAGAGGGTCCATGAACGTGATGGCTCTGGTTTGTTGGAGCATAAGAAGTTGTTGCTCCGGAACTGGATGTAGCCCTAGAGAGGTCTGGGGCGGGCATGGTGCTCACCATGCTGAAAGGTTTAGGTTGCGGGGTGATTTGGCTAATGATGCCATCAGCGGCATGTGATGCCCCTGGTGTGTCACCGCGTGCAGAGTCGCCTCGTGGGGCGTCCGGTATGATCGTGTATAGGTAACCCGACTGGGCGTAGATGAGATCAAACTGTTGGGCTTTGAGGATGGCCTCTTCTTCAGACTGGGGTCTTTCAGATGCTACGTCCTTCGCAATGAGAGGAAGGAGGGATTTAAGGAACCAGTCTAAAAAGATTCGGTCGTCTAATTTGATCTTGCATAGGCTTCGGCGCCGACGCCAATCATGGATATGGTCAGTGATATGCGTGGCCGTGTTCTGTCTGCAAGACAGTAGGATTTCGACGCCCGCATCATAGCGGACCGGTAGCTGAAAGAACTGCAGGAAGGTCGAGGCAAGGGAGGTAAATGTGGAATGCGTCCCATGGGGTTGCTCGATATACCATTTGGCTGCAGAGCCAATGAAGGTGCGCTGTAATAAACGGAGGCGGACAGAGTCGTCCACTATGGAGTTGGAGGAACACCATAAATGGAAGGACATGATGTGGTTCTGGGGGTCTTCTCCTGCCTTACCCTCAAACTTAGGGATGTCAGAGGGGAGTTTGGTGGGCATTTGAGGCCACGCCGGATCATGTCTAATGGGGTCATTTGTGAGCCTAGCTAAATCTGGCAGGTTCAGACTTGCCATGTATGGTAGACTAGCAGATGTGGGGACCGGAACTGGGACATGCCTAGCCACTGTGGTGTGGTGTAGGGGTCCAGTAGCGCCTAAAGGTATGTTAGGTATGGAGGGTATGTGACCTCCAATAGGTGTGGTATGGTATGGGTTAGTGCTCCCAAGTGCAACATGGGTTACATTTGGGTTAGGAACCACACTAGGGATCCCTGGTATAGCACTCCCAAGTGCAACATGGGTTACACTTGGGTTGGGAATCGCACTAGGGATTCCTGGGATAGGGTTTGTGGAAACCGAAGGGGGTATAACCCCCGTGTTGGGTATACCCATGACAGGTGGTGGCCCTGTGTTAGGCATTCCTGAATGTGGAGTGTTACCCATATTGGGCATACCCAGGGGGGTGGTTGTTGCCGTGGATGGTACTACAGCAGAAGGGTCTGCAGATGTCTGACCTATGGTAGATGTAAATAGTGGATCAAATGGTGTTCCAGACATAATTGTGGTTGGTGGTAACTCTGTGGGGTCTTCGGATTCTGCCTCCAAATCAAAGGTGAAGTGGGGTATGTCAGAATCGGATGACTGTCTAATTGATTGACGATGTGTCGAATCAAGGGATGATGCTCTGCGTTCGTGACGTGGAGAGCCAAGTGGACTAAACTCTGGGAGTTCGCCCTGTAGACGACGAGAGCGTCTAAAATTCTCAATGGTGAGAATATGTTTGTATGTAAAAATTTGTTTAAGTATCAGGTGGTGATATATATATAAAAGACTCAAAACCCTTATGCAACCAAGGGTGCAAGAAGGGGAGTGAAAAAAGAAGGCTCACAGGCCAAAAAATCAATCCTCAAAAAATGCACTTATTCTAGCAGCTGTGCTACAATAAGTGGAGGAAAGCAACAACTGGTCAGAATACCAACATGCAAGCGGCTCCTAGAAAAAATAGGTGTAACTAGACCACAGGTAGGTTGAAATCATGCAAACACCTAATCTAAAAGTATTGTGACTCAAACAGACGATATCCTCTGCAAGGTGATGAAATCCAAGTCAGACAATATGAATGTTGAGACAACGGCTAGATATCCCCCTACCGGGAGGGACACCGGGTAATCAATCCTAAAGACAGGCTACTAGGATACTCCGTTCATGACGCATCGAGACAAGGTAAATCTTCCGTTTGGTCCTTTGATCGCAATATCCCAATACAGGGATATCCCGAGAACTGCGAATGGTAGCCCTTCGGTTACTGAATGGGTTTCGGTATCCCACTCAGGCTTCCGGAACCATCCTCGCGACTTCAACCCTCCTAAGGGAGAGGCCTTCCCACAAACCGGTTGTGACCGCGCCAAAAAGTACTAAGAGATTTTAGCTCCCTAATTGGACAACTTCTATGTCTCAGATGTATGAACTGAGGGGTGTTATTGGAACACCTATCCCCCCAATACTACCTAGCTACAAGAATTCTTTTAGTGTTCCCCAAGTGGGGTTAAAAGTGTGTTCAAATTAAGGTACGTTTTAAGGCTTAGTTCAATTAAGTGATCGTGTGAGTGCACGTGAGGTGTTGTAAACTGAACTTGAAAAAATTAAATGCTTTATAGGAAATTTTCAAAAAATAAAGGATTTTTCGAAAAATAAAAAGCAAATATTTAAGACTTTTTCGCTAAAAGGAATTTAAATGCTTTTCAAAAAATAACTCAAAAAATAAATGATTTCTTGGATTTATGAAAGCAAATAATAGACTTCTTTTTAAAAGAAATAAATGGATTTCTTCATTTCAAGAAAAATTGCTAAGGGCAAGATTTTAAAGAAGTAAACAAGAAAAAATTTGAATCTAGATAAAAAATGCAAAATGAGTCTTTCTTTCACTTTCTTGAAAATTTTTAAAAAGATTTCTAGATATGCACTTTTAAATAGTAAAATTTTTTTTCAAAGCTGTAAAATATGCAGAATTTAATACTGTAAAAAAAAGTGCTATGGGCAGAAAGTACAGTAAAAAATATTTTTCAAAATCGGGTTGGCCGAATGAAAAATTTCAGCCGCGCGGGTTTTGGGACGAACAGCCGCGATGGGCCGCGCGGGTTTTGGCCGTACAGTCGCGATGGACAACGCGGGTTTCGGACGCACAGTCGCGATGGACCGCGCGGGTTTTGGACGCACAGTCGCGATGGACCGCGCAGGTTTTGGGCGCACAGTCGCGATGGACAGCGCGGAAATAGGCCGCGAAGCCGCGGTGTGCAGCGCGGAAAAACACAGAAAAGTCGCGATGGACCGCGCGACTGTCTGGAAAAAGGCCGCGATGGACCGCGCGGAAAAACGCAGAAAAGTCGCGATGGACCGCGCGACTGTCTGGCAAAAAGACGCGAGGCGGAAGCCGTGCACGGAAACCGAGAAACGAACCCGAAAATTGAAAATTTCGGGCTGTTTGTGGGGCCAAATCTCAGAACAGCAATGGATCTGCTGTCTAAGATGGCATATCTATGGATCTAAAGGTTAAAAACTCATAAAAACTAAGATTTAAAGACAAAACTAGAGATCTAAAGTTCAAACCAAAGCGGAGTCGCCAAAAACTGTTGGCCCGGTTTTGCAACCAGGTTTAGTGCTATGGGCACCTACTAACTAGTAGTAGCAGTTTCAATAGAAATAAAAACAATAAACTAAATAAACAATACTATTCATGGATCTAAGCAAGAATCTAAGCAAATAATGTAAACATTTCAAAATCAAGAACAAGAAACATAAGAAATAATTTTTTGTATTGAAAAGTGGGGGGCAAGCAAGTGCTTGCGATATTACCTTCAATGGTGAAGGTTGATGTTGAGCAACTCCCAAGATGAGTAGCTCCAAACTCCAATAGGTCTCTTTCTCCAAGGTTGCTTCAATGGCTAAAAGTGCTCAGGGGAGATTTCAGCAGCATAAGGATGAGATAATGGAAGGATGTGAAATGAGGAGCCCCTACCACCTTTTTATAGGTTTTGGTGGTGGGAAATACCATTTGTGGTTTTGTGGAAACCAAATGGTATTGACCAACATGGTTTAGGTACTTTTCCCTCCTTTTTCCTTTTTTGAATAAAAATAATATTTTAATTCCCTTTTTAATATTTTTGGGAATTTGGACCCTTTTTTAGGGTTTTTTATGATTTTCTTGGAAAAATAATCTTTTTTAATGGAAAAAGGGGTGTACTAACGTCTTTTGGTGACCTTTTGTTGGTTTCAGAGGCTCAGATGGTGAAAAAGTGGACAAATGGGTCATGTGAGTAAGGGAATGAGCTAGTGAGCACTTTTTAGGTGTTAACACTACTAGTTTCAAAAGGACCTACAATCTGGATTTTCACTGAGCTTCGGTTCTTTGGAAGAGTAAGTTTGCTTGCTTGAAATATCTAGGGAAGTTTTACTGTGTGGACACTTTTTATTTTGTTGAGTCTAGAAATCCATAGGATTGTTTGATTCTGTTTTCAAAAAAAATTTAAACACATCCTTTTATCAATATTCTTCAAAGTGGCTAATATTTCGACCCGCCAGTCACGGCGGCATAGAGGTGAGTCACCAGAAATTGAAGGCCCTGCTACATCGCGGAGACGACTACAAAATACAAGACACTTTGAATATGAAACTAACACACTTCTAACTTCAATTATCAACAGTAGAGCAGAAACACATCAAACAAATACTGCAACACCACCTATCAAGGAGAACATAGAAACTGTTGATCCTCTTGCTCCATTTGAAATTGAAACATTAGAAGAAAACTCTGCAAATCCTGTAAATCCACCTTTGAAAAATCTTTCAGACCCAGTGGTAATTCACATCAGCGAACCATTGAAAACCATCAATCCTCTTTTGGCACATTTGATACACATGCAAAATTCAACATCTAACCCCATGGCTTCATCAAGAGCACAAGGGACCCCATCACCACAACCCCAAACGGTTGTTGGAGGTAGCAATACTTCCAATATCCCCATGGGCTTCATCAGGAGCTCAAGGGACCACATCAGCACCATCTCAAATGAGTGATGGAGGTAACAATACTTCCAATATCCCTGTGGCTTCATCAAGACCAAAAGGGACAACATCATCACAACCTCAAACGGTTGCTGGAGGTAGAAATACTTTCAATTTGACCTCTACCACCATCCCAACAGTTAATTTACCTGCTTATACCATAAGTTCAACTAGCACTTCACTACCAGTTGGTACAGTTTCGAGTCCCAATCTCGGAAGTACATCCACTTTACCTGCAGGAATCCCTACTGAAGGGAATGCCTTACCAAACTTGGGTTTCCCATATGGTTTGGCTACTCAAGGCCAAAACAATCTAGGAGTAAATCAAAATCCCATTGGCATACCAAACAATCTTCCAAGTTCTACATCTGGGGGGAATCCTTCATTTTGGAGCCTCAATATCCCTAGTGGAATTAATGGACCATGGAACAATAATGCTAATTGGGGTAATACTCCACAAGTTGGTGGAAATACTTCGACAAACCATTATCTAAAATTTTCTAACATAAATCCCGGAGGCAATCCCATACCCCCAATAGGTAGCACACTAGGAGGTAACCCATCCACCAACCCCATTCCACCATGGAGTGGGCAGGTTCCAGGAAGTACCCCATCTTCTTGGGCACCACCCCCGCAACGGGGAAATCAACCTTGGAACGCATATCCAAACCAAGGAAACAATCAATGGAGTGGTCAAATTCCGACGAATAACCAATCTAATTGGGGTCCACCCCCGCAAGGGGGAAATCCACCCATGAATCCCAACCAACAATGGAGTGGTAATGTTCCACCAACTAACCAATATCAATGGAACATACCCCCGCAAGGGGGCAATCCACCCATTAATCCTATGCCACAATGGAGTGGCAATGTTCCACCAAATAACCAACCTCAATGGAACATACCTCCGCAAGGGGGCAATCCATACATGCATCCTATCCCACAATGGAATGGACAATATTCAGGAAATAACCCATCTTTTTGGATGCAATCTCCACAAGGAGGTAATCCATCCTGGAATAAATTTCAAGCCCAAGGACCACAATAGTGGAGCCATCAAGCTTCACCCGGATATCAAATGTTTGCTTCAGCATCATCCAAGTCACCATTTATAGCCACATTGAACCTACCGGATGTATCCCGGCTGACTAATGATCCTATTCTTCATTTTAATGGGTGGCCAACCATACCAACCAAACTACCCTCAGACATACCCAAATTTGACGAAAAACCAGGGGAAGATCCATCAAATCATGTGATGACATTCCATTTATGTTGTTCATCCAATTCCCTAGTTGATGATAGTATTAGGTTGAGGTTGTTTCAGTGGACCCTAATAAGAAATGCTGCGAAATGGTACATTGAGTTGCCCCGCAATACATTCACAGAATTTTCATCTTTAGCTATGGCATTTTTGACACATTTTCAATTACCTATCCGCTATGAGACGGGAACCAAAATTTTAACTTCACTTAGCCAATCCACCGCTACTCACATCTCGGATCATATCCACGAGTGGAGGAGACGTCGAAGGCTTATAAAAGATGAAATCCCTGATCAATTCTTAGCAGATTGGTTTATCAAATCACTATTACCTACTCTTGCCAAAGATGTAGCCATGTCAGGAGCCATGACTGAAGAGAAACTCATTCAGAGTGCTCACCATATGGATTTAGTATATTCCCAATCGGGCACACTTTATGACTTAATACCCCATGCTGTAAGACCTACCTACAATCCAGCTAGGACGCCAAAAGGACCTCATACTGATGGTGTGATTGGATCTGTTAACCAAGTTGAACAGATTACCCAACAATTGGGACAAATGTCAGTTCAAAATCAACAACCCACAGCTGGCCAGGCAACTCAGCAATCTGCCACTCTTTCCCAAACTTCCGAAGTCCTTACGGTTCAAACTGCAGACCCAAAAGGAAAAAAGAAGAAGCAAAAGAAGAAACCTAATGCTAACCCTAGGACAGGAGATGCACCTAAGGAGAATAATCCCACTAGAGGAAATCATGAAAATAGGAAAAACAAGTACCCTTGCAAAATTTGCCAAGAGGATCATCCTACTCATCTTTGTCCTCATATGGATGATATTCATCGCATGTTGGCACAACGAGGAGGGAAAAAACCACAACCTGCTAAAATAACTCAACCCTTCCCCCAACAACAATAGATGGTTGCTGCGGCTTCACCACCTCCACCAGGAGGAAACAAGACAAACCCTCCACTAGGGGGCAATCCACCCAACGCTAATATCTTCACTATTGGTGAACATGACATTCATATCCAAACAAGGGCTCGTTCTTACGATATACCTTCAAAAGATGCTGAAACAACTGGATCTCAACCTAGTGGTTTTCTAAATATTGAAAAACCAACCATAGACATGGTGCCTCGACCTCCAAAAGGGGTCCTCCACAAAACAACACACAAACCCAATGCGCGAGCTGCTCAAAACTAAAATGTGGTTGAAGATTTAGCTCAAGCTCCTTGTGCAATGTATGCCTTGAAGGTGTTGCAAAGTTGTCCCGCTCAACGAAAAGCGCTATTGTCTGCTATCGGTGCTAATGATCCATCAGACACTAATTTGATCACATTTGACTTAGAACAGCCCACATGTAGGCTTCCCCCACAAATTGCTTTCCAAATTAAGGTAACTTCACATGGTAAAAACATTTTTCGAACCATTATGGATGAAGGAGCCTCCACTTGTGTCATGTCACTAGCTTGTTGGAAAGCTTTGGGATCACCCACCTTAGTACCATCCCACACAATTCTCAAGGCATTTGATGGACATTCCTTCCCACCTCATGGACTTATCTTGGCTTGCCTAGTTGAACTAGGGGAAAAACAGTTCAAGTAGATGTTGAGGTAGTGGATGCACCCATAGACTACAATTTTCTATTGGGACACAGTTGGATTCATAAGATGACGGCTGTAGTATCTTCCGTATTCTGATTCATTCGGTTCCCCCACCAAGGGAAGATTGTAACAATTGGTCAACTAGATTACTGCACACCTGAAACTGGTATCCACTCGAATGTACCCTTTGTAGGGTATTCAACGAAGGTGCTTCAGGAGATTGGGGTAGGAATGTTTAAAGACTCATCCCTTTTGGGATGTTTTCCACTTCCACCACCAATATTGACCTTTAACACTCCTCCGATTTTCACCATTACATCGGAAGTATACTTTCCATTAAGAGTTTTCTCTAATTCCATTTCGGAGGTTGGTTCCACCTCATCGGTTGGAACCTCCAAACAAAACACCTTAGATGAAAAGAATGATGGAAAGACACATACTTCTGCACACCATGAGGAAATGGAGAGTAGTGTTCCCTTTTCTGCCTTAGAGCTGGCTTATAAATCTATTCAAATGGATTCGGTAGAACCAGATCAAAACCCTCCCAAGATGGAGGAATATGATCCCTATATTTCACCTGTTTGGGCCTTGAATTCTCAAAATAACAATGATCTCTTAGATCGGACTTTCTCTTCGGATGAAGCCATCTTAGAGGCCATGAACCTCTTTGAACGACCCTGGGAGGATATGCAATAGAAATCCTCGTTTCTTCCAAAGATCGATTCATTAGAAGTCAAACCTGAAAATTTTTACTTCGATGATGACATGAGCAAGTACCAATGCCCTGGCCATATACAAAATGTGAGCTTAAAAGGAAATTCGGTGAATTTTTTTTACTTTGATGATGACATCAACAAATACCAATGCCCTATCCAAATACATAATGTGAGTTAAGATGGCAATTTGGCAAACATTTCGAAAACCATCCGAATTGATATATCTATCAAACCTGGCATCATTGAGCACATCAACATAGGTGCGGATTGTTCTCTTGAAGAAATAAGATTTTACACTGCTTTATTTAAAAAGTTTCGTGATGTATTTGCATGGTCTTATGAAGAAATGCCAGGCATCGATCTCAGTATCGTAGAACATGAGATCAAAACCTATCCTAATGCCAAACCTGTAC
Organism: Larix kaempferi; assembly: GCA_027924585.1. NCBI lineage: Eukaryota > Viridiplantae > Streptophyta > Pinopsida > Pinales > Pinaceae > Larix > Larix kaempferi. The sequence continues at coordinate 3,710,048 of BSBM01000831.1, forward strand.
GGCAAAAACTACGTCCAATGAACCCTAAGAAGTTTGTTGCCATTAAAGCCGAGGTCGAAAAGTTTTTAAAAGTTGGATTCATCTATCCGGTTCCTTTGGCTGATTGGGTATCCAATCCTGTTCCTGTTAACAAAAAACAAGGAACTATCCGAGTTTGTACCGATTTTCGAGATCTAAACTTAGCTTGTCCCAAGGATAACTATCCCACACCCTTCATTGATCAGATCATCAATGAATGTGCCGGGAATGAGATCTTTTCGTTCATGGAGGGCTTCTCTGGTTATAACCAAATCCAGATAAAAAAGGAAGACCAACATAAAACAACTTTTATATGCCCTTAGGGGACCTTCGCTTATAGGAAAATGCCATTTGTCCTTAAAAACGCCGTGGCTACCTTTCAAAGAGCGATGCCATACGCATTTCACGATATTAAAGATATCGTCGAAGTTTACCTTGATGATTTGGCAGCTAAATCTAAAAAGAGAGCTGAACATGGTGCACATTTACAGGCCATCTTTGAGCATTGCCGCAAGTACAACATTAGGTTAAATCCACATAAATGCATGTTTTGTGTGGACTCTGGGAGGTTACTTGGGTTTGTAGTATCCCAAAAAGGGATCATGGTTTATCCCATCAAGGTTGAGGCAATACTTTAGTTTCCTTCCCCAAAAACAATCACTCAACTTCAAAGCCTTCAAAGGAAAGCCAACTACTTGAGGAGATTTGTCGAGAATTTTGCTGAAAAAGCTAAAGGTTTCATGCGTCTCTTAAAACAAGATGCAATATTCATATGGGATGACCAAGATCAACGTTCATTTGATGAAATAAAGAAAGCTTTGGTCTCTGCCCCGGTGCTTAGTCCACCGAACTATAATAGAGACTTTCTGCTATATTTGGCTGCATATCCTTCCACCATTGGAATGGTCTTAGTACAAGAGGACGAATCATCTCAAGAACATGCTATTTACTATCTTAGTAAGGGCCTTGTAGGCCTTGAATTGAGATATTCCTAGGTAGAGAAGTTATCCTTGGCAGCAGTCTATGCTATCCAACGACTTATACATTACATACTTCCAAGGAAAACAACCATAATGGATGAAATGAACCCCACGAGACACATTTTGTCCCGCCATATCATTGGTGGCAAATACTCAAAATGGATAGTAATTTTACAAGAATTTGACCTTGAGTTCAAAAATGCTAAAGCTAATGTTTGAGTTACCCATAGAGAAGGAGGATACTATATCTGTTGAAACTTGGGCAGATGAACATGTATTCCTCATTGCAACTTCTGATCCTTGGTATGGAGCATTCATTATATATCTTCAAACCCAAAGGATTGATCCTCAGCTTTCTAGTATTGAACGACGTCGTATTCGACACCGAGCTCCAAGATACCTCATCATCGGGGATACTTTGTACCGTCGAGGAATTGATATGATATTAAGACGTTGTTTAGTACATGAGGAAGTTGAACAAGTTTTGAATGATTGCCATGCGGGGGCATGTGGCGGTCATCTTTATGGGTTGGCAACTTCCCATAAAATCTTGCGTGTAGGATACTTTTGGCCTACAATTTTCAAAGATTGCGTTAATGCTGTCAAAAAGTGTCACCCTTGCCAAATTTACATAAAAAAATGTGCGCACATCCTGCTCCTTTACACCCTGTAGTAACCGTGGGTCCATTTTCAAAATGGGCCATTGATTATATGACAGTCAATCCACCTTCAGCCGATGGCCACCACTACATCACGGTAGCAGTGGACTACTTCACCAAGTGGGCTGAAGCAATGCCTACATTTAATTGCACGGGTTAAACTACAACATACTTTCTATTCAATCATGTGATAGCAAGGTTTGGTGTACCCAAAGAGATCACTATCGACAACGGAAGTCATTTTAGGAATTTCTGTATGGATGAACTTACAAACCGGTTAGGATTGCGGCAGGACTTTTCCTCGCCATATTATTCTCAAGCTAATGTACAAGTAGAAGCCATCAACAAGGTTTTGAAAACCATGCTACAGAGGACGATTAATAAAAACAAGAATAACTGGCACTTGATGTTGTTTAGTACTCTTTGGGTTTACCGAACAACCGCTAAAACTGCAACCGCATTCACTCCTTTCCAACTTGTTTATGGAGAAGTAGCTGTGTTGCCGATTGAATGTGAAATCCCATCATTAAAGATAGCTGTCGAACTCCTACCTAACACTTCTGTAGAAGAGGAAAGGCTTCTCCATCTCCATTCTCTTGATGAAACTAGAAGAGGATCCTCTTTAAATATAGAAGCACACAAGAAGAGGGTTAAAACACAATATGACAAGTCCATCCGTCCCTGAGTATTTTCTGAAGGCGATCTAGTTTTTCGTTTATGACCAAGACCAAGATAAAATAGGAGAAGGAAAATTTGTACCTAAATGGTTTGGCCCACTTATTGTCAAACCGTGTTAAAAAAAGGAGCTTATGAATTGGTCAATTTTGATGGGGAACCCATGTCGGAGATCAGAAATGGTCTCTATATGAAGAAATACTTCGCATAGGCACTGATGCCTCGCACCATTTGTTGTATTATGTTGTATTCTTTGTGTAAACTTTTGTACATTAATTATCTCCGGCACACACTTATCTTGCTTGGCATTGTCACTTTGGTAGATGGCACAGGAATCTTTCACATATTTGGGATATGCGGAAGGCGCCAGCCATAGTTCTTGGAACGTTGCTTCCACTGCATGGGTCATTTTCACACCTAATAACGAAGTTCTTAGTTCAGGAGGCATTTTTCTCGGATCTGCAACCAACAATGTTGCAGAATATAGTGCATTCATTGAGCTTCTTGTCGAGGCTATTACCCTTGGCATCCAATGAATAATCATCAAACTGGACTCAGAATTAGTTGTATCCCAGTTAAATGGTCAGTATCAGGTTCGACATCCTACACTGTTTAGAAAGTTTCTACGAGTACATCTTTTAGAGCGTCAGTTCGAGTTTATTGAATATATACATGTTCCTAGAAGTCTGAATAGTTTGGCTAACTATGTACTTGATTGGCATCTAAGTCATTAACATTATACCAAAAAGCAAGCATGTACATTATCTCATGGCCAATTTAATTGAACACATCATTTAAGGACATAAGTAAAACCAAAATAACTTAACTTACATCATAACCCAAAAAGTGTGTTAATTTTGCACACACCAAAAAGAATAGTGTAAATACTATTTCTCTTTTTGATTCTTTTTCTTACAGATAATACCCAAAAAATGTTCATACAAACAAAAAAATGAAAAAAATTGGAAAAACCCGAAAACATGGAAACTGTTTCAATTTTGTTGTTGTTCAACATCGAAACTAACCCACTACTGGCAGATCAAAGACTAAAGGCTCATAGCTTCTAGGAATTCAAGCTGAAAAGGGATACTTCCTCTCATACATCGAATACACTACAAACGCATATGGTAAATCATGAGTATTTCTTACTTATCTTTTCATACATACCGTATCCCGTTGAATGATAGAAAGATGCATAATTCCTCAAGTTTAGCTATCTTTTTAGATTTTAAATGCACATTTGAACCGGTTTCTAACTAAACTGTTGGGTAGTGAAATGGTTTTGATTTCAGTACTTGAAGACTTTGATAGTTCGAACTATTTGACTCAGGTAGTTGAGATAGACCATGATTCATGATGATCTATGATTTTGGCATTTTTCACAAGACTCAAGCTGAAGTAAACCTCATTGAACCATTCCTACTTGGCCATTTCACCAAATTGGATAACCTCAGTCACATGGTATTACTTCACCGTCCGTCGACACATAATCCTGCTTCAGATAGCCTACCCTGGGAAGGAACAACTGTAAGAGTGTGCACAACTAGCTTAGCCCTTGTTTGTAATATGGATATTTGCCTTGGCCTAACCCGTGCCCTTGAAAAATAGGCGTACGCCCATGCAACACTCGTTCCTTCCTATGTATCATAACATTCTTTATTCTTTTTTGAAAAAATGAAAAAGCATAAAAATTAAAAAACACAAAAATCCAAAAAGGGAGAGACTTGAATCACTTCATATTATAAAATTCGATGAAAACGGAAACAATCAGTCCTTGTCGCCCTTGAACACGACACATAATTTTGTATCCGTTGTCAGTACACCATCTACATTTTCCTTAGGAAACTGTACCAGTATTTTGAACAGATCTCCACCGATGGGTTATCCTTCCTGTCACCAATGGAGCTTTCATTAATGCATCTGGCATTAGTGGATTTCATTAAGGTCGGTTACCCAAAGTTTTATGTTGCCAAGTGTCCATTCTGAGTCATGTTATGTGTTCAAGGGAAGTCCAAACCAAGTCGACCATTCCTCAAATATTCCTGACCAATCATGTTGGCCTTCCTTGTGTCAGTATACAGTGTTGGATCTTGCAGTTCTACCAAATTATATCAGACTATTGATCTTTGTTTCGTATCGGTTGATGTGGGATGCATTAATTCCCTCCTTCCGATGGATCTATTTCTATCGACATCAAATCATCATCTAGGACATGGATCTAGAAACCCAAGAGTACCTTGGATCTTGCAGTCATTAGTGGCAGGTTTCCTCACAAATGACAGTGGGTATACATTAATGACCACTGATTGTTTGATTCTACAAGTGTTTGACTTCAGAACATCTATTCACACTTGTTAGTTTGTACTCAGTACCTTAGAGTCCATCATCATTATCGGTGGGTCTCTTCGCATCTGTTAATGGTATACCTTAATGATCGGTAATCAGATGGTGTTTTATTATGCTTGACATCAAATCACTTATTCGCATGATATAAACTCGTACTATCGTCAGTTTGTATTGAAGACCTTGGGAAAAACAATTGTATCACTCATTGATGCACTTCCCAAGTTGCGCAAGATTAGACTGCCATGTCAGAAGTTCAATAAATACTTTGTTCTCGCACTCATCAAAGTGCATGTTTACATTTCAGAAAAATTTACTTTTGACATGGATCCACTGTGTATTGTTCGTGGCCATGCTTGTTTACTGCTGAGCATGGGTATGCCCGCCTCACGAAGATATTATATATTTGAGAAATTGCTATGTTTTGCAGGTGTGATTCTCAATCCTGCGCCTGTGAGCTTTCCTTCCCTTATCCTTGCTTTGAACGATAAAGGGTATCAATATAAAGAGTATCAGTATACAAAGTATAAATTTCAGTAATGTATTTTGGCCCTTAGCTCTGCTTCGGACCTCACACATTAGGGGGCATCTGTTAACAATCAAATTAACACTCCTAGTCATGTGACAGAAGAGGCATATGTTTACCTTGCACCTATAGCAAGAAGACATGACACAAGTTCATTCATAGATAAATCCTCTTTGAGAAATGCATTAAAATGCATTAATTGTGCTTAAAATCATTCTTAGTGGTGCAAAAAGCCTAAAAACTATTGAAAAGTGGGTTTTCAGGATAAAATAATCTAAAATGAAGAAAATGGATTATCCCACACTCAAAAGACACACCAAGCAAGAGCAAAGGCATGCTGGAGAGATTCTGAAGGAGGAGAAAGAGCTCAAATTCTTCAAAAGCAAGGGTGAAGGAAGGGAAGCTTATGGCAATGGAGGAAGGATGCACACCTATGTCCATGGTAATTATGTATCTTCTTCATTGTTCTAATATGAAGTAATTCAAGTTTCTACCATTTTAGTGTTGAATGTTTTCTTATCTTGCATGATTTTAATTCTGAAATGAACTTAGATCTTAAGAAATTTGTGAGGATTGCTTCATTTCTGACATAGAATTTCACCAATTCTTAGTAAGATAGTTAAACTAGTGTAGACACAACCCTGCACTAAATACTATTATCAATGATGCAGAAACTGTCCAACAAAATCGTAGATCTTGAAAAGGACAAGGTAGCTAGTACATCAAGAAAACCCTTCAAATATTTCTACAAGAAAAGGGAAGAAGGTGGACAACCTCTTCCACCTGTGAACAATTCTGTTGTCCTAAATTTGAACGAGGTAGGCATGGATCATTTCTGCACTTTTCACCAAGAACGACATTATGAAAAAAGCTATCTGCAGTGGATAAATTCAATGAGCTTGGTTATGAATCAATTACTGGATGCACAAGTAATGGACCAAGAAGATCCCCAAGAAGAGCAGGCATTCAAATAGGAAGAACCCGCTCCAGACACCACAATGGTATTATGGGATTGGGCGCCCTTAACATAATTGATTGAAGAAGACGCTGACGAAAGTCAAGTTTCGGCCGTAAATATTACTACTTGGAGTAAGGGTTCGGTTGTTGATCCAAGCCCGGTTGTCCCTAAACCTAAGGTTGCAAAAGAAATACCCAAGAGGCACATAACTATCATTCCACCACAGCCTAAAGTAGACCCCGCAGTGGTCAAAGAGACAAGCTCGATAATTAATGAAATGCCAAAGCGACACATAACTGTCATTCCACCACAACCTAAGGTGGATCCACCGGTGGTAAAAGGATCAAACCCAGAAATAAATAAACAGCCAAAGGTTACATCAAACAAAACAGAGAATCATGGAAAAGGCTCAAAAGAGTATGACATGGGATACGACATCATTGAAGATATCAAGAAAGCGAAATAAAATATCTCTATATTTGAAATGTGTAGTTTTCCCTATAAAAGGAAGAAATTGTTAGAATATTTTGACCCACAATCTAGCACCTTAGGAGAAAACACTGAGGAAAATCCTGAGATAAATGAAGCTAGCATTGGCGATAATGTTATACCTCAATATTACACATTATGTATTAGTGTCGCATCCTTGCATTAGCGACCTAAACGACAGTTTCCCTTAAATATCATATGAACATCCAGAGTGAAAACCATTGACTGAATACTGAAAGCAAAACCTTTTTCGGCCATCTTCCAACCCAACTTAGCCCTGTTTGTGAGCACTACCGCTCCCTGCACATCTCCAGGGGCGCGGTAGTCAGCACTACTGCGCGTTGCTCCTTCTCTGGGGCACAATACTACCGCATTATGCTCAGTTATAGGGGCACGGTAGTCCAAAATTAACCTTTTGCCTTGGATTTTGGGATCTTGACTTTCGAGAGATATCATTGGGATTGCCAACTCTGATTCGATCTCAACTCCCCTCTCTGTTTAGCTGGCCTGATCCACTAAACCCTCCATAGAACCACACTTCTCTCTTGTTGGTTAACCTTCCCATGTGCTACAAGAGAGAAGCTTTCCATGGGCCAAAGGGAGGACTTTTGGGGCATCAAACCTATGATCTTCAGACTTATGCAGAGATAGCTAGAGAAAGCACTTGGAGCTGGAGGATTGGCTTGGATATCAAGCAACCTTTGTAAGCACTCTTCAAGTTTGTAATAAGAGATAACTTGTATTGTTTTTCCCATTTCATGTGTATTGTATGGATCTTTGATATGAAATGTATCTAGTTTAGATTTGAACTTAATCTTTGCTTCAAGGTATTTGGAAGCTTGCATGCTTGTACTTTGTTTGATTTCAACAGGTTCTACATTGGAGCTTCGGGATCAAGAGCTAGAAGTGGGACAAATGTCGAATTGGAAGGTGAGTTACGTCTTTCTGAGCACGCTAACGGTAGAAAAGACCGAAGGATCCGCTCAAATTCGCCAACGGACACCACATTAAATACTTATCTAGCCGTTGAAGGGCGCGGGAGAGGGTCTGTTGCGCCTATAAATAACACCATTGGGAGACTCGCGGGCATTACCAAGCACTTAGAAGTTTCTTGCGATTGATCTCTCTGAGCTAGTAGCCATCTGTATTCTGTCTGCCTTAGCCGCTACCTCATTTGTGAATGTCCGAACCTTCCTTTAGAGAAGAAGAACTCACCCTTGAAGAAGCACTGAGGATATTTCAGCAAGGAGGGATTCAACAGTTAATGAAAACTCCAGTTAAGAAGGTCACCATAGAACAAGGTGAAGGATCCCGTAGATGACCAAGAATTAATCCCACGATGCAGGAAAAACCAAAGGATAAGGGAAAATTTGTAACTGCACCTCTATCTAATATCATAAAATTGGGATCTTCGGCATAGAAAGCACCAGCCTTTCAGACAGAACCTTTAAAGATGACACTTGAATATATCTCCCCGAGGGCACTGAATGCCCCTGTGTTTAAATTGCTCAAGAATGCGAGATACGACATCCCGCTATCGCCTATGTCAAAGCATGTAAACGTTTCTAAGAATCTGCTGGGAAAGATAGCAAATTGTAAATCGAAGGATTATGATCTCTTGGGAATGAAGAAAGACAAGCCAGATGTTCCCAAATACCCGGATTTTCAACCAGACTAGTATATGTGCTGGAAAAAGGACGCCAAGGGAACTCTGAACTTGGTAGCTGACAGTTGGTTAGCACCTGTCGTTTAGTTAGGGTTACTGGACTTGTTGAGATTACCACATTTTGACCGTTCCCCAGAATTGAATATTGTGGTTCGCACATTCATGGCGCGAATCCATCAAGGTTATCTGTAGCTGGACAGAAACGTTGATATTAACATTGATTTGATCCACCGCATCACTAGGCTAAGCAAGCGCGGTAAGGATCCAAAGCAATTATTCCAGGGGAAGAGCAAAGAAAAAGAGGCTGTTGAGAAGATGAAGAAGACCCACTCGGTGGTGAAGGCCAAAAGAGGATTCCCGACAGAGGATATAGATGACCGAGCAACAAGATTTGTAACGCAGTTGCTCGCAGGAAAGATGCTCAAAACAACTAGACCTTCGGAGGTGCCTGTGGGCACAATACTCCTTGGTGCCACAGCGGCCTAAGGCCACAGCTTCAATTGGTGTCAGTTTCTATTGAATGAGTTCCTTGAAGAACTCAACGACACCCAGGTGAATGGTGGCCAGTTCCATTTCACCTGGCTCATCGTCCTCATTGCGTTGTGCGGATGGAAGGAGCCATGAGATTATGCGGGCATCGTTATGGATAGAAAGGATCCTAGAGGGTTTAAGTTCGTCAACCTCTGGGAAAACACAAATGCAGAGCGCCAGCACGCAACAACAGAATTATTTTACCAATACTATCTCCAGCTGTGCGACGCAATCACGAAGACACCTTGCATTACAAAGCAGGTCACGATGATGTACATCCGCATCATCGACTTTGAGGTGGATATGAAATGTATCTTTATATCGCCGAAAGCACAAACTAGGAAACCGGAGTGGTTCCCAGGAAAGTACATCATGTATGAACAGGATATTGAGGACCTCATGAAAGATTACCCAGCAGAGTTCCACATAAAGGTCATGGACGTGGAGACAGATTCAGAAGAAGATGAGCCGATCCCGCTCTCATGCCCAATTATTGAATAAATAGGGAAGAGAAAAGAAGCTGAGACTTTGGAGAAGCCAAGATCGAGGAAAAAGGTGAAGGCTACAAAGATTCAATCGGAGGCAGTCCTCAATGATGATGACTACGAGATGATAGCTGAAACAATCTCAGAGCAGATGAAGGAGCTTATGGCGGCTAAAGAAAAGAAGGAGGTCATCTATGATGACCTGCACCAGACGAGGCTCGCAATGCAAGGCCTAATGAAGAAAATGGATGATGTCTAGAAAATCCTGATTATGCCACAGGAAGCAGGGGCTGAAAGGAGGTCAGTAGGAACCTCGCAGCAAGGAAGCCAACAGCTAGCAATAACGCTGTCGTCGAAGACCAGGATTGTCCATGTGGACCCAATGGTTGTTGTGTTGCCAATAGTAGAGCAAGTGGCCTTGGACACAAAGGGAGTCGAGAGGGTAGAGCTCGACTTAGCCAAAATCCCTTTGCTAGGATTGCACTTCATCCACACGCAGATCGTGGAGGAAATGCATGAACGGACGGTTGAAGCGATGAAGTTACAAGCAGAACTCACCGCAGCAAACAGACAAATTCAGCAGAAGGTAGAAGTATAGCTATGCAACGAGCAGGACCGTCGACAAAATTTGGAGACCACCATATCCAATGTGGTGAAGGATATCAAAGGCATAGAAATCCAGGATGATCCTACAGACACAGTTTTGAGGATCGGAGATAAGGTGAGGCCCTTGCAGATGGAGATGCAGGACAAAGAGATTTATTATGAGGCCGATATTGCTACATTGAGGGATAAGCTGAACAAGCAGGTGCCATTAACTGAACAGCAGGTCAGAGAGCAAGCAGTGAGCGTTGCCTCGGAAAGCATCACAAGTGAGATGGCTAAGTGCCAATCTCTCCTGGATAAGGTTTAGCAGGCAATCGCTACCCTTGAAGAGGATCAAGGATTGCTGCAGATCAAGACCGCAGTACAAGAAAAACAGACCACGCTGGACAAGTTGAACACAGAGGTGAAAGCTCTGCCACCCAGAGAAAGGCTACAGAGATATAAGGAGATATCTTGCTTAAAGAAAGAAGTACAGTATTTACGACAAAAAGAGACTGAGATAGATAATCAGTCGCAACAACTCTTGGAGAATGCCATGGCGGTATTGCAGCAGATTGAAGATAAGTTAGTAGAACTGTGCGATAACCAAGAGCAGGTACAAGATCAAATTGGACAAGAAATAACTCCAAAATTGCTTGAGACAATTAAATAGGTTGAGGAGGATACAAGAGAAGCAGTGGTGCAGTTGTGCAGTACATATGATGAGTTCGCAGCCACGTTTGTCCCACTGGTTGCGGCGTAGAGTGAGACAGCTGAAACAATCAGTGGCTCGGGGACGAGCCACATGTAAGTGTTAGGGGCATGTTGGGCCTAGATTGAGATGAAGTTTTGGGAAGCACCTTTTTGAGGCAAGCAAGGAAGGTTGAGCTGAGCGCAGCTCAGAAACAAAATTTTGGCTAAGTATTGAGGATGCTGTGAAGTTGCGCGTAGCATCCAACTTTTGACGAGACTGCGGAGTTGCGCGCAACGTCGAAGTTTTGACCGTGATGCGAAGACCAGTACTGCGCTGAAGCAATGCTGTGGAGTTAGGAGGCCACGTGGAGCCAGCAAAGGGGTGTGCTGGACAAGTATCAAGTGTATTTACCGGCTCAACTAGTAGCAACCATTTTTGGAAAGATACTGCAGGATTGTCGAGCGGCGGATGTAGGCAAAACATGAAGGTAGCCATGCGTGGGTTGTTAAGGAAAGCGACATTTGGCACGCGTAGAAGGTAAACCGTTAGAGAGAAACGGTTCCGCAGAAGAAACCTGCAGGAACGCGTGCGACAGAAAGGCCGATAGCGACAGAATGACGACGTGGAGATCCGCCACGATCAAGTAGACGCTACCAGGAGCGAGCAAGCTGGTTTGGAAAACCGGCGCAGTTTTGGAAACCCTTAGGGTTTTGGGTTTTAGGTCTTCGATATTGTACAGACATGACCTTCGGGCATGATCTATTTAAGAAGACATTTTGTATGGGATGGGGGTTCGCTTTGGGGGGTTCTCAGTGTTATTCTCTTTTTGGAGTATTGTTAGTCTTTTGTTGTTGCTAAGAACTTAAGGAGATAACCTGTTTGTATTGTAAAATCTCTTCGAGCTAAGAATATTGTAAAGGATCTGCAGCTGTGTGCGCAGAGACCTAGCCGAGAGAAAGGAGAGTCTGCAGCTGAGTGCACAGACTAAGAACGGTTGCCCCATCCCTTTTGAAAGAAATATATTACCAACCGTTCTTGTGGACGTAGCTTTCCATACGGGGAAGTGAACCACGTTAAATCCTGTTTTATGTGATGATGTTTATGAATGAATGACTGTCTGTAATTTCTGTAGACTGAATGTTTGAACGTTTCCTTGCATGCTGTAATATGAGAACTTTGATATGCATTTACCAATAGGAGAATTTTGGGAATGATATGCTAGGTTCCACGGAAGCAAATGAATGGTGAACACTTCAATTCTATGTTAAGGTCGTGAATAAGTCATTTAAGTATAATTACTTTCTTAAATACAGTGAAGGAACGTAGCACAGTTAATCATGTTTATCATTTCAGTTCATGTTGTAATAATCCAAGTTCTTGACGAATGCTAGAAAGATAGCCAGTAAGTGCCTGAATGAATGGATGAGTGATATTCATTTAAGTGCCTTAACGTTTTCTAGATTTTCCAAGTAGAGGATAATTGTGGGTGATTCGCAGTTCCAGTAGTAGGTTCGCAGCAGTAAGAAACCCTTAGAGTGGCCCGCAGTGTTTCCTCCACCGCGTAGTACTGCTCGCAGCATAGATCCTGCTGCGCACCGCATTATCTTGCCCTGCAACGCACTCCTTCTGTCATGCGTTGCGCAGCTTGTCAAATAAACAACTCATCATTTACAGAGTCCGTCCGGTTCTCGATCTCGTGGCAATTTATCCCTTGAAAGTTTAAAATAGTTAGGAGGCCTCTCCACAAACTGGTGTATGACCGTGTCAACAAATACTAGAGGATTTTAGTTCCCTGAAGACAACGACTATGTCTCAGATGAAAAATGACAAGGGGGAATTATTTTGATGCCTATCCCTGGTGTCCTACCTAACTACCAAATTCTTCTGATTTCCTCAAGTGAGGTTAATGTTGGTTTAGTTAGGGAGATTAAGTTTAGAGGCTATATTACACAATCGGGTTATGGAAGTGCAACTCGATGATGTTGTGACGACTTGAACCATGAAAATGAAGATGAATCGATGAGCCTTTCTCTTCGATGAACACTAGCTAAAGTAAGGAAGAATTCTTTTCGTTCTAATATGCACAACCCAATGCACATGCAATTTTATTTCTTTTCAAAATGATAGAAAGAAGTAAAATATCTACCCAAAACTAACCCAAAGCAACAAAAAAGTTCTTCATATGAACACCAAACGTGACGATTCTAATCCATTTCTTATCTTTTCACACTTGAAAAAGACACATCCAAGCTACTAAAAGAAAGATTCTACAAACGTTTCCAAGCATATGGAAGACAAAGAAAAGCACTCAACAATTCTATCTTTAACTCGAATGTACACGAATCTGAAACAAGCCTTTCTTCTTCTTATAAATTTGAGACCAAGAATTGAAAATGATCAAATTAAAGCAAGAAGAACATATATTTTTTTTAGTTTCGTGAATATAGCAAAAGAGTGACAAAAGCAAGCTTCTCTTTGGACTAAAGCGAAGACAAGGAATCAATATTTTCCCAACAATCATTAGATAGGATGTAAAGGAAATAAGATGCCAAGCAATCCAAACACACCAAACCAAAAAATGATCACAAAACCTTAATGTGGGTCAAAACGACTGTAGGATGCACGATTCAACCCATTTCGCTTTAAAATGCAAGAAAAACACTAGTGTTTACTCAAAGGGCCAACATGGATCCAAATCTTGAAAAGACCCAAAAATAACCAAACAAACCAAATAAAAACACTTTCCAGGAACTACCGCAGCCTGCAGGAAACCGGGGAGTGGTACTGATAGACTACCACGCTCTAGACAGTGGTTAAGGTGTGGTACTACCACTCTGTAGGCAGTTACAGGGGCGCGGGTAGTGTCTGAACAAGGGGAAAAAGGTAGAAATTTAAGAAAATATTTTGACTTTCCGAGGGTTTTCCAACCCAGAGGACTTATTGATTTGTAACAAAAGTCTAATGCAGAGAACAGGGAAGTGAATGAGGGTAAAAGAACCCAATTCTTACGATCAATGAGTGAAATCAAACTTCACAAGCAAAGAAAATGGATTCAAGTCCCCAGTATGGTCGCCATTTTTTGTTGTAGATATTTCTCCCTACGGATAGGTAGAAACTCTCTTAGGATAAAGCATGATGTATTGACTCTATACTAAGACAAAAAGGAAACAAATGCTACCTTGAGTTCCTGAACTAACCTTCACAACAAGATTAAATGCATTCAGAAGAGATGACAAGCATAACTCACCTTCCAATTCGACGTTTGTCCCGCTTCTAGCTCTTGATCCCGAAGCTCCAATGTAGAACTTGTTGAAATCAAACAAAGGACAAGCATGCAAGCTTCCAAATACCTTGAAGCAAAGATTAAGTTCAAATATAAACTAGATACATTTCATATCAAAGATCCATACAATACACATGAAATGGGAAAAACAAGACAAGTTATCTTTTATTACAAACTTGAAGAGTGCTTACAAAGGTTGCTTGATATCCAAGCCAATCCTCCAGCTCCAAGTGCTTCCTCTAGCTATCTCTGTAGAAGTCTGAAGATCATAGGTTTGATGCCCCAAAAGTCCTCCCTTTGGCCCATGGAAAGCTTCTCTCTTATAGCACATGGGAAGGTTAACCAAAGAGAGAAGTGTGGATCTATGGAGGGTTTAGTGGATCAGGCCAGCTAAACAAAGAAGGAGTTAGGATCGAACCAAAGATGGTAATCCCAATAAAATCTCCTCGAAGGTTGAGATCCCAAAATCCAAGGCAAAAAGGATAATTTCATACTACCGCGCCCCTATAACTGAGCATAACGCGATAGTACCGCGCCCCAGAGAAGGAGCAATACGTGGTCGTGATGACTACCGCGCCCCTGTAGATGTGCAGGGAGCGGTAGTGCTTGCAAACAGGGCTAAGTTGGGTTGACAGATAGCAGAAAAAGGTTTTGCTTTTAGTGTTCAGTCAATGGTTTTCACTCTGGATGTTCAGACGATCTTTAAGGTAAACTGTCATTTAGGTCGGTAATGCAAGGATGCGACACCAATACGTAATGTGTAATATTGAGGTATAACAACGGGTTAGTAAGATTAAGCATAGTACCACGAATTTAAGTGCTGATCAACTAGGCTCAAATGTTTATGAGCAAGATTCACTAGTAGTAAGGTTGTAAACTCATAGCCATTTAGTCATACCAATACTAGTAGTCTGATCTATGTGTTGTTGGGACTATCTATATACTATGGAGTATTGTTAGTGTTTTTGTGCCTATATCAAGTAGTATGTTCATTATTGGTACAAATAAACCACTTTATAGCATAAACATTGGGTATATACTAATATACGTCTATAGTAATAACATCATTATATAATCTTGTCAACATGTAATTAATCTGGCTTGCACATAGAAACTCCATAATTGGAGCACAACAAGCATATTAAGTTGTTTATGAATTACACCTAGCCTATTAGCACGACCTTAGCTACTACACATTATAAATGGAACATATAGATTTAAGATATTAGAGATTCATGATTTACAGGGTATCCATAATTTACTCTTCTATGGTTGAACACTCTTAGAAATTAAGACTCGAGTAATATGTATGTAATTACTAATTATATAATCTGAATTGCTGAATTAATATGATATCATATGTTTATAGTAATTAAGAGGCTTAAAGAGTTTTCTCTTGGAAGACAGGTAGTCGTTTATTTCTACGCTACTAAATGGTTCTAGGCAAAATAATACCTCTATTGTACTTAACTCTAGTAAGGTATTAAGTGTTTATGTGGCGTAATTCAAGTGCAGAAAGATAAATGATGAGGCAATGAGCAGAACAACATGTAAATTTTATTTACTCTAAGATTTAACCCAGTAGTAATTAAAACATACTAACTAGAAATAGTTTAGTCGTCGAAATACCACTATATTAATTGTGCAGTGGCGTTAATATTACTAGCTGGTAAGTATTAGACATGGAGCAACTTAAGCAAGTAGTAATGTATACAAAATTGATACAAAATATTAAAGAATCCTTGGACCCCAAGAAAATATAGGGATTCTTGTATATATTTTGGTAGGATTGACTCCATGGTATCCACTAGGTTTTTAACATCACAATTTTTGTGGTTGCTTGAAATATTTGCTTGGTTTCCTAATTTTATTGCTTGCTTGAAACTTTCCATAAATCAAAAGAATTTCCTTTTAATGGAAAAAATGATTTTTCTTAAAAATAACTAGGATTGCAATGTACAGAAGGTCATAATGCATCAGCCAACCACTTTTTGGGTTGCATCAATAAGTACAAATCCCATACTATAGTCGTCAAGGAGGAAAGGATCGTAGAGACTGTATGGAAAAAAGGCCAATGTAAAGACCCTCATATTACAGACCATACATGCAGAACAAATATCCATGGAGAAAATTTGATTAGTTTTACAGCCAATACAACAATAAATTAGATGTTTATAAAATAAATTTGAACAACCAACAGTCTAATTTTGCTGGAAATTCTCTAAGTTAGCAGATATTTGGTAGATCTGTAACAAATTTGTGCAATTTTTAGAAGATATATTAGTTAGATGTTTGTTTTCAAATCCTTAATTTCTAGTTTGGGGGAGGAAAACCGTTGTTTTATTCCCTGTAAGTCTCTATTTAAACCCATCAAATGTGCATTCTAAAAGTCAACACAAATTACATACGCATGCCAAAAGTGAACATAACTTTTAGATTTACAACAAATTCAAATATAGGTAACAATAAGTCTATATAGTATTGATTGGCTAATAAGGTAATGACATTTAATTAAACTGAAGCCATCCTATTGAATGTTATATGAATGAAGTATCTCGGCCTAATTTTTAAGTTAAGAGACGTTTCATAAAAGGAAAAATTCCATGTAAACCAGCAAGGCCACTATTAAGAGATGATCTACCTGAAAATTTTTATTTTTATTTACTGAATCAAGATGGCAATTTATTTTGGGAAATACTTATTGGGTAATGAGAAGCTAAAAAAATCTTAGTTACCCCACGCAGATTCATATGGAGAGCATTCGAGTTCCAGCTAGCGGTTCTTGGTGGTATATCTTGATGGAATCACAGGGCTTCAGGTCTTGAGCACAAATTAAATTTTTTGTATGTCCAACGAAGATCAAAAGGATTCAATGATCTAGTTGATCATTCAACAACCCATTTGACCCCACATGATTCATGGAATATAAAACGCCGATATCGACAGATGCAGATTCAATAACCCATTCTATTTGACAAGTGAAGTAATTTTTTATCACACACAATATGAATGAATCGAAGCATAATCAAACCAAATAAAGGAAAATACATAAATAAATATTTCATTGGTAGGAGTATACCAATTGACCATTTAAGACTCTGAAGTATTGCTCATTTGAAAGAAATGCGGTGCTAGAATCTGATGAATATTTCATATTAGAAAACATAGTCCCTATCCATTCAGGAAGAGGAAGGTTACCCATGGTTTCTTCCAGTGGGGAAAGTCCAGATGCTGCAATGTGGTCCACTCTGGTGCAATGGTTGCAATTCCCCTTCCATAGAAAACGAATGAACAATCAAATGAGGAAACAAAGTGCAGCGGTAGCGGTTAAATTGGAATGGTATGCTTGCAATTGATGGCCCATCATGGATTTGAAATTTTGGGGATTTGAAATTTGGAGCCATAATCCACCAAATATTTGAACCATCACTAAAGTTGGCAGTGGCATTAATCTACATTTACTGAAATTTAATGGCTTACCTAAACTAACTAATTAGGAAGGTGCAACTGCACCATTGGACGCACAGACCCCCACTTCATACCAGGCCCCACGCTCAGAGTCCTGGGTTCCTACTGTGACATTGCCTCTTAGTTCTTATGCTCTTAATAAACACCTATTAATGACGTTTTGAGCCATAGTTTGAACGTCATATTTACGGTTTTGAGAAATATCCACCTGTCTGAAATTTTTTTTAAAAGTTTTTTTCCTGTATTTGACGGGTAAAATGCTTAAGAATGGGAAAATGCCCGTCGAATTCCAACCCTGCTCCCAACCATTGTGCCCCTTCAGGATATGAATCACAAACTCAGCCATACAACCTCCTCCGCACTTCTGTCTTCTCTGCAACTCTGCAGAACGTAAGGTAAATCTAACACTCCACCTCAAAATTGTCTAAGGCACTTGACTCGGCTCCCCGTCAACCAAGTGTTGTGACATCCAACCATACTTTTGTTTTGGTAGTTGACCACTTTGCTTCCATAATCGATCTCCTTTCCTAATGTTTTCTTCTTGAACTCACATCTTTGAGAAGACAAGGCAACCCTTCTTTCCTCATACAAAGACAAAAGTATTTATGACTTATGTCGCCCGCAGCTCCTTCTGCAAGTTTTCCGCGTCGTTAGGATTTGATGAATGCTTTGTTGTAGCTCTGCCTTTCTCCAGAGAAGTCTTCCCATTCCATACCTCTTCGCAACTAAGATAATTCGTGGTCACTTGCTACGATGTTGTTCATCTTACCAAGATGTGATTCCCCGCACCATAGTGGAAAGCTTCCTACCTCACAACTCTCACAAGTCATCCTCAAATGACTCATGCTGATCTGTCGCACACTCACCTCCTAGTTGATTCAAAAACCCTTAACAAGTTCTTCTACAACACTCGCAACCAGTTTGGTTATGCAACGAGCTTCCTCCATCTGCACCACCTCACGCATCTGGAGGTTTTTGGGAATGTCAATTGACTTAGCCACTTTTGCTGAAACGATGTCGTCTTTCCAACAACATTCCACATGCCCAACACACTCCCACCCAAGTATGCTACTCTTCAAACCAACATCCTGACGGTCCGCGTTCCATCGCTTCCTACGTCTAGAAATCCTTACAGTGGATCCAAAGAGATGATGTAAACCTCACAAAGAAAGAATTTAGGAAAATAGAAGAATTATAGTGCAACAGAACATAGATCCAATGGAACTCAGATAGAGGAAAAATAATTACACATCTTACATTAATATGAATAATGAAATAGTAAATATACAATGCTCAGGATTCGAATACACTAGGTGTGATTCGAATTAGTCTGCATGGATAGATCCAAAATCAGTGGAGTCTCATCAAGCACAACTAGAAGTCTTATCTCATCATCGGTGGAGTCATCAATGCACAAGTAACTGTCAACCATCAGTCAAAGTAAGTCTAACTGAGTGTGGTAGGTGTAACTAGCACATGGAGGGCGCATGAGGAGCTATCTGGAGTCTGAATGGGAAGTCAAGTCTCATCGGAGGTCCATTGGAGTGATACAGTCAGTTGAGAATTAGTTGGGCCTTAAATCAAGGAAGGAACTGATGATAACTCAACTAAATGAAGTACAAAAGGAGTGGTAGGTGATAAAAGGCGCCCTTCTCAAGTGGTGGTTGAGAAGTGGGCGCATCACTGGCTAGGAGGGCTCAATCTGAGTGGAAATAAGCTCCCGAGTGTTGGAAGAGTAGGGACTAGGTGTTGGAGGTGTCAACCCAATGACTGGGC
This sequence comes from Larix kaempferi, assembly GCA_027924585.1. Lineage (NCBI taxonomy): Eukaryota > Viridiplantae > Streptophyta > Pinopsida > Pinales > Pinaceae > Larix > Larix kaempferi. The sequence goes on from BSBM01000831.1 coordinate 3,729,184, forward strand.
AGCATGCGGATGCATGCAATGCATGCAAGACTGATAATGAAAATAACTGAAAGGCTGGTAGGACTAGGATGGATTATAGGAAAATCCTAACACCCCCCCTTAATCCATCCTGGGCCCTGGTAACTAGGACCAAAGGTTACCCATACAATCAAATAAATGATAAAATAAGACCTGTCCATAAACCGAGGAAATGGGGAAAACCTCATGGGAAAAATACCTCCCCTCAAAAGAACAGTAAATAACTCAAGAACCATTATACTAAGCAGAAAAGAAAGAAGCTTTCATTAGTGAAAAATTTTGCAAAAAACTTGGCAAGTTGATCCTCTGTAGGATGCCAAAGCAGGTGCGAGATTTGGATCTGGTCTTTTGATGTGCCTCCCACTGTGTATAATATCTATTGGACGAAGCAAGTCTTTCAGGAATAATTTTTGCAACTGGAATGAATGGATCATGATGAGTCTTCCCAAGGGATGGAAGAGAGAACCCCACCATCACGCTGCATCTCTCATGGAGAGGTAGATGGCACAATGCAAGGTTGGCATGATGTTGAAGTCTGGTAGTTCTGTAATCAAACGAATCCTCAACTGTGTTCTTAGTAGGTGCAAGGATTGTGTGATCCCATATTGGCCTTGGCTCTGGATTGAGAACATGTGTAGGTTCTGGATCTGAATGTTCTTGAACTTCGATCTCAACATCAAGATCTTGATCTTGATCTTCGTTAGAAGAAGAGTCACTTGAATCTTCATCAGATTCCGAAGGAGTAGGAAGAGAGAAGGGTAGAAAATGAGAGAGCTCATATGCCTTGGAGGCATGATTTGCAAACCCTTTCGCTATAGTCTTCCCAGTAGGGATATTTGTAATAGCAACTGTGTCGGGACCAAAATTCACCTTCTTAGGTGATCCGGTGTGAGTCATCTGATATATAGACAACAAATTTGCTGTCAAGGAGGGAACAAATAGAACATTCTTGAACTTGCCATGCTCCATATGTACTGTACCCAATCCTTTGGCAGAGATTTGAGAGTTGTCTCCCATGTGAATAGTAGGCCCATATTTGAGATCTAAAGAGGAAAATGATTCTTCAGAGGCAACCATGTGGTTGGAGGCTCCAGAATCTATGAGGAGGGCCTTTGATTGTGAAAAACCAGTCGTTAATGCATGGCAATCCTCATGACCATCAGATCCACTTCCAGAATTAGACATCTTTGCATCTTTTGGAATAACAATTTTGTTCTGTTCAAGAAGCTTGGTTAGTAGGTCTATTTTCTTGTACATGTAAGCTTTCTCAGGATGGTATCCTCTCTTGCAGTAGGGACATTCAGATCTCTTATGTTTGTCCTTCTTGGAGCTGGAGGCTCCTTTTGATGGACTTGACTTATCATTCAACTTGTATTTAGATGACTTCTTATCCTTGTCTTTTTGCCTCCCTTTCACATTCATCCTACTGGCTTCTCCAGCTAGAAGAGATAGATCTTTGGAGGCCTTGATGGCACCCATTTGAATCAATTTGTCCTCTTCTTGAATGAGGGCTGCAGTAAAGACTTCTAAGGTTTGCATCTTCCATCCAGGGATTGACATTCTCCTAGAGTGGAAGGTAGATACAAAGACAGAAAATGGAGATCCTAGATTACTCAGAATGGAGAGCACCAATTGCTCATCCTTTTTCTCAATGCCACACTGCTTGCATTGCATAACCAAGTATTTAAATTTCGAGAAGAATTGCTGAATTCTCTCAAAATCACTTGGTTGTAGGGAAATCAATTCATTTTCTAGATCATGGCCTCTTAGTTCATCTTGTTTGCCAAATACACCCTCTACTTTCTTCCATACCTCTTTTGGGGTCTTCAACCCTTCGAGATGAAACAATAGATCTCTAGAAATATAAATTCACATGTAACCAAAAGCTGCATCTAATTGATTTAGATATTTGGCTTTCTCCACAGCTGCATGTGGTTCGGCTTCTTTCCCCATTGTTACTCTGTATAGAGATTTCTTTCTCAATAACACTTCCATGATAGCCTTCCAATCAAAATAATTGAAAGGGGTGAGAATTCTAGGAGAGAGAGGATCATTCGAATTGCTCATCTTAACTGATGGAGCGAATGGAAGGATGAAACTGCTGCTATTGTTGCTGCAACTGCTGGAACTTCGAATTACCTGCAAAAAAATATCAAGAATGGAGGTAGAATATACTCTCAAATGGCTCTGATACCATGTAGAAATCCTTACAGTGGATCCAAAGAGATGATGTAAACATCACAATGTAAGAATTTAGGAAAATAGAAGAATTATAGTGCAGCAGAACATAGATCCAATGGAACTCAGATAGAGGCAGAATAATTACACATCTTACATTAATCTGAATAATGAAATAGTAAATATACAATGCTCATGATTCGAATGCATTAGGTGTGATTCGAATTAGACTGCATGGATAGATCCAAAATCAGTGGAGTGTCATCAAGCACAACTAGAAGTCTTATCTCATCATCGGTGGAGTCATCAATGCACAAGTAATTGTCAACCATTAGTCAAACTGAGTCTAACTGAGTGTGGTAGGTGTAACTGGAACATGGAGGCACTAACTGAATGAAGGAGGCTCAGTGGAGGGTGCATGAGGATCTATCTGGAGTCAGAATGGGCAGTCAAGTCTCATCGGAGGTCCATCAGAGTGATACAGTCAGTTGGGAGTCAGTTGGGCCTTAAATCAAGGAAGGAACTGATGATAACTCAACTAACTGAAGTACAACAGGAGTGGTAGGTGAGAAAAGGCACCCTTCTCAAGTGGTGGGTGAGAAGTGGGCGCATCACTGGCTAGGAGGGCTCAATCTGAGTGGAAATAAGCTCCCGAGTGATAGAATACTAGGGACTAGGTGCTGGAGGTGTCAACCTGATGACTGGGCAGCATGCGGATGCATGCAATGCATGCAAGACTAATAATGAAAATAACTGAAAGGATGGTATGACTAGGATGGAGTATAGGAAAATCCTAATACTACGGTCACTGTTTCCTTACACATGCGTTGAGTATAGGCGCCTCTGCACCTCCCGTCTTACCAGTGCATCAACAAATATGTCCACATCGCAAAGAAATGAAACTGAAATAAGTTTTATGCTGTCCGACACACTCCAACCAAGTATGTCTTAATTCGGATGAACCCTTTTGGGAACCCATATTCAAGGCTTCCAAGTCCTAACGCTTCGCCATCTGCTGCAACAAATTTAAGGTGTGCTTGCCCGCAGGTCTACATGACACCTCCTTTGGAAAACTCGTCACTTTCGCAAGCCTTCGTCAACTCTTCTTGGCATCAGCGTTCCCATCAACTTGTTGGAAGTTTGCAATGCTTTGGGATTCCTCGGATTGCCTGCTCCTTCCGTTGTTTTCCGCACCTGATCCATTCGAACCGACTTGGTAGCTACTCCTGTGACTTCGCAAGTCTTAGTGTCTTCTTCATGTCACATCGATGTTGTCCACCTCCTGTAACCAAATGAACTACTTATGTGTTGCTCCTCCGTCTTCGCAACACCTCTGTATACTAGCGTCTCTAGCCTTCAACGCAAGTCCTAGTAACTTTGGCATTCCTCAATGTGCATCTGAATTGCTCCCCATAGAATCACTTCCTTTCTCCCGGCTACCATCATCCAAGATGTTGTTGCACTTCTAGCTAGGCACTCCTCCATGAATTCCCAACCAAAATTCACAACCGCAGTAACCACAGCCGTCATGATACCATCACTTTTTCAAAAGAATGGTGAAGAGCCCAACTTCCACCAAGCTATTGCTCCAGTCTGCATCAACCTCTGCGTCGAAATGACTCTGATCCGTTTGCAAGAACAGTGTTGAGGAGTTCATGTTTTGAGCTCGGATACCATCTCTTTGCAAGAAGAGTAGTGAAGCATCTGCATTTTTCACTATGATACCCCCTCTTCACAAGTAGAGTGGTGAAACGCTCGCATTCTATGCCCTGATACCACCTGTCACGGACCTAACGGACAAGATCAATTTTTCACTTTCCATCAAGCCATGCGGCACTTCCCAAAATCTAACCAAGGGAATGGCCATCTCAGAAGCACTCTGGCAGACTACGGCTAACCTGCAGAATTAGTTACTCCTACCTCCTGAACTTCTACACTTAGTAAATTTTCCAGCTGCATGTGCATAAAAAAAATCAACTAAGTATAAGAGATAAGAATATGTGTGGGCGGCACCCCTAAACCGGAGTATCCTAATACACATGAGAAGACTTGTTACAACCATGGAGGATTCCACAATCATTTGGAAACTCATCCAGGAGTGAGCCGAACCTGCAACACCCAAAATAAAATCAAGCCACAACTCCAATCGTCTCTGTCGCATACGCATGCCTGCACGCTTTCGATATTGCCACTTTTGAAATTGGTTTTTGTGCTTTTTTGATATGATAAATATCATAATGGCACTTTTAGAACCTTATTTTGCCCTTTTGGAAGGCTACCTTTGACACTTTCAATACTTAAATTTGCAATTTTGAAAACAGATTTTGGCACTTTCAAGCTCTGATTTTGTATTTTCGAAAACCAAACTCGACACTTTACAAGTATTATAATCACAGTGAAATTGAACATACTAGTACAACAAATATTCAAGTGTATTATTTAACAAAATAATTTCATTTTATTCACAATTGGCCTCACATCACTCATGCCATTTAGGTGCAGCAAGCAAGGCCATAATTGATCTAACAAGAATGTGTCATTGATATCTTGGAAAGTATACGTTTTTTTTATAATACAGTTCCCTTCCTCGTTACAAACATGTTTTTCTTTCAAGTCATCTACAATCACTGTATTCATAGCATCCCAACCATGGATCAAAATGTCCCAAATTTTTTTTAAAGGCTTGAGAAATACATAAGGATTTCCATCACCTTGATAACCCTCTCTGGCTATGCAAGAACAATATTCTTGTGTTAAAATTACTCTAAATTGTTCCCTTTGCAATCACGTTCTTTGTAATAATGTTGGAAAAAATTTGTCAATGTTTTTTTGTTGTGCATATGTCCATACCCCAACTTCAAATATACTAAAGAATTTCCAAAAAATTCCCTAAATCCTGGACGTATAAAATAATACTTTGTGTTTGATTCGATATCCGATGTTTGTGGCAATACGAATTTCTTTTTTTTATGAACCGCGTGTAACAAAACTCCATTGAAATCGAAAATAATCAATTGTTTACTAGTAACAAATCGTCTAGTATTTGCAAAGAAAAAACACACACACACAACCGAGTCAATAAAATATTATGTTTCAATGTTTCTAAGTATATTGCTTTCATGTTCTGCAAGTTTTGAAACAATTTTTGAAACACATCACCAGATACTTGATACGATGTCCCTAAACAATATGAGAATTGTGCAATAAAATTTACATCAATTAAATGTAGAAGTTGTAAAAAATATACAAATCACTAAATGAATTGTTGTCTGTATAATATGACCGTCATTTGAAGTTGAATGTCTTCAACCAACGCCCCATTTTTAAACAAGGCCCGAGATAATTCAACATAGAACACAACATTGTTTTTATAGTTATTTCTCTCTCTTGTGAACCGTCAAATGTCCAACTAGTTGACATTTTCAAGCAGTTTTCCTTGCTATTATTTGCTGATTGATATTGCCCTTTATCTAGAAACAACACGGCCGCTTTTTATATATATCTCCATATTGGATAAATGTTAAATTTTCAGAATTTACTTCAATCTGATCTAGGATCTTAACTGAGAGAACAACATGTACAACAGCATATCAATCATGGAGACAATAATGCAAGCACACAAGAGACACAAAGATTTACTTGGGGAAAACCATAAAGGTGAAAAACCCCAATAACTTCCTCAGAGATAGATAGAACAATGATACAACCAACCAAGAGAAATAGCCATAACCTAGCAGCAGATCCTCCTCCTCCATAAGTGCGCCACTCCTCCTTGAGTGCATGTGTGAGAAGTGAGTGAGCAAATAGAGTGCCTCCCGCACTCTATTTATACTTGACTTGACTTGCCTTTTTACCTAACTCATGTAGGCTCGAACTTAACCACATAACATAATGCTGGGTGGGCCGACCCCCAATAGGGTGGTCTAATAACCCTTTGACCCACATGGCTGACCCCCAATAGGGTGGTCTAATAACCCTTTGTCCCACATGACTTATACAGGGCCGACCCCAAACAAGGTGGTCTAATAACCCATCAAGTATAAGTTACGACACTTACAATATAAATGACGACACTTCCTTATAGAGGAATAATACCATCTCTATAGGAATACAACATACATATATGTGAAATACATTCCGAAGTTACATATACATCAACACTCCCTCTTAACTAGGAAGGTATTTCTCAGCACAGTTCTTCTAGCACAAGTCATCTTCTCTGGATCATCGTCACTAGATAATCGTCATCGAGTCATCATCATCGTCACTGCTGCTGCTATCTCAATCAATCTCTGAATCTACTCGTCATAGGAAGTTCTACAGAGCCAGTCCTTTTTCATACTGGATGTAGGCCCACCACCTGCAGGTCTTCATCATCACTGGCCATACTGTGGAATCCTCAGGACTTATTACGTGCATCACAAAACCTCGAAAGAGCATCCCAGGATATTACGGGTACACAACTCCAACCTGTAGGATCTCCCAGGGCGCTATTACATGTGACCCCACCACAAAACCTCGAAAGAGCATCTCAGGATGTTACGGGTACACAACTCCGACCTGAAATCTCCCAGGGCACAAATTACATGTGGTCCACCACAAAACCTAGCAAGAGCATCTCAGGATGTTAAGGGTACACAACTCCGACCTGAAATCTCCCAGGGCACAAATTACATGTGGTCATGGCAAAACCTCGCAAGAGCATCTCAGGATGTTACGGGTACACAACTCCGACCTGAGATCTCCCAGGGCACAAATTACATGTCCTCCCAGAGCAATGTCTTGAAAGAGCATCCCAGGCTGTTACGGGTACACAACTCCGACCTATAGGATCTCCCAGACATGCTCATCTGCACAACCTGATCCACGGCCACAGAGTATCAACCTGATACTCACCATACATCATCCTGATGTATCCATGATCATCCTGATCATCATCACTGCAACGTCCTGCTGCATGTCATCTGGAGCAACATCCTGAAGATCATCATCCATGATCATCCTGATCATCACTGCAACATCCTGCTGCATGTCATCTGGAGCAACATCCTGAAGCTCATCATCCATGATCATCCTGATCATCACTGCAACATCCTGCTGCATGTCATCTGGAGCAACATCCCGAAGCTCGTCATCTATGATCATCCTGATCATCACTGCAACATCCTGCTGCATGATCCACCTGATCATCAATGCATCTACCTGATGCATACCAAGTATCTACCTGATACATATCATCATACATGATCCTCCTGATCATCAATGCATCTACCTAATGCATACCAAGTATCTACCTGATACATATCATCATACATGATCCACCTGATCATCAATGCATCCACCTGATGCATACCAAGTATCTACCTGATACATGATACATATCACCATACATGATCCACCTGATCATACAATGTATCCACCTGATACATATACAGATACATGGTCCAAGCCTCCAACATGATGCACATACATACATAAATGATCCACCTGATCATATCCAGCATCCAACATGATGCATACATACATAAATGATCCAACTGATCATATCCAGCATCCAACATGATGCGTACATACATACATAAAAATGATCCAACTGATCATATCAAGCAGAAACCAGAACATCATCCTGATGCTCATCATCCAGCGCTTACATCCACAGCCATGTGAAGGATCCCCCTTCCAACATGCTTGGAATGGCTTCAGCAAATGTGTCCATCACTTCTTCCTCGAAGTATCCTCGATCTGAAGAATGCCAAGTCTCTCTCTGAAGTACTCGAACTTCACCCTGGCTAGTGGCTTCGTCAGCACATCTGCAATCTGCTCGTCCGTCGCAACATACAGGAGCTTCACAGCTCCTCTCTGCACCATATCCCTGATATAGTGATATTTGATCTCTATGTGTTTCGACCTGTCATGAAACACTGGGTTCTCGGACAGCTTTACACAACTCTGGTTATCACAGAAGATACCAGTAGCCTCCAACGGGAGATCAAATAGCTCAGACAGTAGCTTCCGTAGCCATACTGCCTCACAACTAGCTGAACAGTCTGCAACATACTCTGCCTCAGTTGTACTCAGTGCTACGCAGGACTGCTTCCTGCTAAACCAAGAGATCACACCTGATCCCATACTGAAGCAGCACCCAGATGTGCTCTTCCTATCTGCAGCACTGCCAGCCCAATCTGAATCAACATAACCCTGTAGGTTAAACTTTTGATTCGCCTCATACCTGAGCCCATAATCCACTGTACCCTTCAGTTACCTCAGATAATGCTTTACAACAACCAGGTGAACACTCCTCGGATCCGTCAGGAACTGGCTCAATGTGTTCACAGCAAAGCAAATGTCTGGTCTCGTGTTCGTCAGGTACATCAAGGACCCAATCATCTGGCGATCAACCGGCTCAGATGAAGCATCACATAGAAGCTTCAGATTTGATGCCATAGGTGTGGCCATGGCCTTGCAATCCATCATCCCGAACCTCTTTGGGATCTCTACTGCATACTTCCCTTGTCCAAGGAAGATTCTATCTGCACTCTTCCACACCTCCATGCCAAAAACAAATAGTGCATCATCCCCAAGTTCTTCATCTCGAACTCGGTAGTAAGCTTCCGCTGCGTATCGGCAATCAATCTATCCTTACCATACCAAGTTCTGCACATATATGATTTCCTATCATGTGTCTCAGAACCAAGTGGCTGCTCTACATACACTTCTTCTTCAACTACACCCTTCAAGGAAGCTGTCTTGAATCCATCTGGTGTATCTTCTATTTGATCACTTTTATATTTCTCAATGCTGCCATCTGCAACATGCTTGATCTGATAGTTCCATTTGGAAGTCATAGCAAACTTCCCTTCATGTCTTGGGATTACATCCCAAACATCATTCTTCATGATCGACGGATCATGGCATTTCATTTCTTCATCCCAGATCCTGGGAACTTCAATATCTTCAATAGATATCTTTATTTCTAGAACAAATGTTGTAGTCCTTTTGTAGGTGAAGATATACGGTCTTTCCTACAAAACAAGTTAAATTGCATGATTAGAAACATCTCATAATTTTCAGAACAAATTCTTACACATAAAAAAATATGTCATACAATCATGCAATTATCTTAGCCAATGCTTCAATACAACATTTATCCATATCCCATAACTTTCTAGATGCCTTCCAATCTCTACCAGAACATTATTAAGAGTGTGCACAACTCCCAACATGTCAGCAAAGAGGTTTCATTCTAGATAAGTAGTAATGGAATGTTGTACAGTGCCATAGGCCACTTACCCATGTATATTAGTAGTATATTGTTCATTAATGCAACTATTCTAATATGCACAATACATATCCTAAGTCTAGGAACATGAGCATATACATCATTGAACAATTTTATTTAAGAAATGACAATTCAAATACTTATCTTTGTTTGTTCGTTGGGTGGACTCCCTCTGAGTCTTCGCTTCCTTGCAGGAGCTGTTGGAGTCCTAATCTGAAGTAGCTTCTTCTACACCTTTCTGTTGTGGGATGTAGAGAGATGGTCAACTCCCTCTGAATATCTGCATCCTTGCATAAACCACTGGAATGTACTCCCTCTTGATCTTTGCTTCCTGGATTACCTGTTCTTGAATCTCATATTCATCCTTGGTCCCTATGCATGCTTATTAGTATCATGAATGTGTTATCCTTGTGATCTCATATAAAATCATACATTCATTAGTATACTATTAAAACACAATAATATCAAGCATGTATAGTTATGATCATTTCAAACAGAAATAATAAGCATTATCATTCAAGGTTTATGTAGGATTCTTATGGTTAGTCAAATCATAAGAAACATAACATGTCTAAACCTGTAATTACTCAAACCTATACCATCATGATTCTTCTGGTTAGTCATATCATCAATTATGGTAAGAAACATAATATGCATACAATCATTATTAACAACAACATAAGATCCTAACACAAGGTAGGATTCTAGCTTGATATAGGAAAAACATACCTGGATTAGCATGCTAGCTATTTATGTCTAACATACCCGTATGATATCTTCTTGTTCTTCTTCAATGACTTGTGCTAGTAACCTGTATAACTCATAGGTTAACCATTACAAAACCAAGTTATACATACCTCGTAAATGGATCTTCTATGAGATCCATGACAATGGATGAGTCTTTATTCTCATGTCATCATGATCATATGTTCTTGAACTGGAACATGATTTGTCTTCCTTGGTGTACCTTTCATGTTAGTAGACAACATAAACTTCATACAACACCATAATGCATTAGTACAATCATAAGTGTCAACACCTTAACCAATGAATATCTTCTATCATGCATTCATAATTTTGTTAAGGTGATACGACAAATCTAAAATCAAAATTGTACTAACCGTAATAACATGAAGACAAACATACCATAAACTTAATCATGAACAAATCTCAAAACATACCTCGATGAGTCATACCTGTCGAGATCGCTTGTAATCTCCTTATGTAAAGCCTTAGCCTCATCTCCCTCTAAAACAGGAACTCCTTCACTTATGCAGGTGACCAATCCATCTTCTTCTAGGATTAACCCTATCCACTTGATTTGCAAGAACTGGACCTAGAGCTGGATATGGGTTTGTCAGAGAAACCCCAAAAATTCAAACTTTGAATTTCAAACTTCCGAAAGGATAAAAATATGCGCCTTGATGAGCTGATCAAACTGGTATATTCAGAATTTGAAAACTGCAAAGTTTCACTCCTCAATTTTGCTTTTGAAACTTCTGGATTCACTGGACGTGACCCTGAACTGGGGTTTGATGAAGCCCACTCTTCTTCCCAATCAAAATGTTTGATCCAAAGCTCTAAGCTTCTATTTTTCTGAGGAGCTTCCAGCCGTGGTCACAGATTTCAAAAATTCCCATTTTTACAGAAGCCCTAATTTTCCACTTTTCTGATCAAAGTCCCGAACTAGGGTCTAATCAAGCCCGGCCTTCTGACCAACCAAAAATTCTGATCTTGGTCTCTAAATTTCTATTTTGATGAGTAGCATCCATCCGTGGTCTCCGATTACAAAAATTCCAACTTTCTCCAAAGCCCTAAATTCCGGAAGCCATGAATGAAGGTATCAAAAAATAATTCTGTTTTGACAGAAATATGTACCTGATTGTTTCTGGTGTAACTCCGAAATTTTTGATCCACAGGGTCTGAAAAAGTTTCCTGAGATAACCTGACCTGTTATCTTTCCATCCTGACAGGTCTGACCTCAATTGGATTCTCTGAGAGAGAGTTATGCCAAATGTCGCAACGTGACCTGTTTTGGGATAAAACAGGAGAGCGAACTTGTACGGCGTGCCACGTGTCACTGTTTTAACTTCGGCCTCTAAAAAAGTTTCCTGAGATATCTCGTCCTGTTACCTTTCCATCCTGACAGGTCTGACCTCAATTGGACTCTCTGAGAGAGAGTTATTCCAAGTGACGTAACATGACCTGTTTATGGGATAATACAGGAGAGCGAACTTGTACGGCGTGCCACGTGTCACTGGTTAAACTTCGGCCTCTGAAAACGTTTTCTGAGATAGTACAGACTGTGTACTACCTGTCACATTTTACGAAATTTCATTTGGAGCTTCCTAGCCCAAGATATGACCTTTTTCCCAAGGTCACCTGATTTTGACTCAGATCTGGAAGAGGCAGAAACCCTATATTGTACAGATCATAAATCAGAAAGTACAACGAATTAGAGGTTGTCCTTTGGACACAAGGTACCTGGAGATTTACTCTTCGACCTGTAACAATTTCAGATCCGAAAAATTCGCCAAAACGGATTTATAGCGAAAGTGCTACGATGACTGGTTTTTTCTATATCAAGCCCTAGCATCGTAAGTGCAACAAGTGTCATACATGCCATATCATGCCTTCTTTCAGGCTAGCTCTGATACCATGTTAAATTTTCAGAATTTAATTCAATCTGATCTAGGATCTTAACTGAGAGAACAACATGTACAACAACATATCAATCATGGAGACAATAATGCAAGCACACAAGAGACACAAAGATTTACTTGGGGAAAACCATAAAGGTGAAAAACCCCAATAACTTCCTCAAAGATAGATAGAACAATGATACAACCAACCAAGAGAGATAGCCATAACTTAGCAGCAGATCCTCCTCCTCCATAAGTGCGCCACTCCTCCTTGAGTGCATGTGTGAGAAGTGAGTGAGCAAATAGAGTGCCTCCCGCACTCTATTTATACTTGACTTGACTTGCCTTTTTACCTAACTCATGTAGGCTCGAACTTAACCACATAACATAATGCTGGGTGGGCCGACCCCCAATAGGGTGGTCTAATAACCCTTTGACCCACATGGCTGACCCCCAATAGGGTGGTCTAATAACCCTTTGTCCCACATGACTTATACAGGGCCGACCCCAAACAAGGTGGTCTAATAACCCATCAAGTATAAGTTACGACACTTACAATATAAATGACGACACTTCCTTATAGAGGAATAATACCATCTCTATAGGAATACAACATACATATATGTGAAATACATTCCGAAGTTACATATACATCAACAATAAATACATCCTTGAACGAATTTTTTTATATGTGCAGTACTTCACCAACATTATAATATGCAGACATTGAGAAATTATAAATAGTACTATGTTTACATTGCTCTCGACCCCAAGTAAATACAAAGTTTTCATTCTTCAACCATTCAAATATACCAAGGAATTTTTTAATTTCCATGTCGTCGAGCAAGGTAAACCACAGAGCAACGTCAAAATATTCTCTGGCAACATTGATAATATCGGGGCTGAACATCCGTGCATAATAACGATAGCAATTATGGACAAAATGAGGTTGTTTGGAAGAATATTCAATGTTGGATAACATCCAAACTCCAAAGAGCAATCCCTCTACTCCCAGGACCAATAGTTTCTTTTGCGGTGATATCCGGACTGGATACGAGAATCGTGCTATATATATAACCACAACAACAACACTTCGTTCATGAAGTTAATTATCACAAACATGCAACTGTAAATGAAGATTTTAATTTCCAAAGATTAATACAAAAATCACCCAAAATTTCACAGATTCAAATGATTTAATAAAACCATCACACTGAACTAATAATATGTTAGATTCAGATGAAAATTAGCAATGTCACCAAAAAAAAAACACATTGAATGATTTAAAATCTCCTTAGGTTACATCTAGTGTTTTCCGCTCTTGAAAGAGGAAATGATAGGTTACATTTGATGGCTGTCACTCAACTAGAAGAATGCATTGAAGGTTCTGATATCAGCTGATTCATGGATTTTACTAAGACACTTCCAGAGTCGATGTACCAATTCACCATTTGTCCTAGAGAATGACACAATAAAGGGCTTACTCAAAATACAATTTTCACATGGATGTGCTTTCACATCATCATCCTCCAAAACAATAATTGATTTATTACTTTCTGAAGTTTTCGTTGGGAACTCATCCCACACACGCTCCATATTTTTTTGTGTATTTCCTTCTTTATCGTAGGTACATCTCTCTCGAAACCCAAAAAATAGAATTTGTTCCCCATATGATTTTTCTGCACTACCTGCCCTCAAAATTTTTGTAAACAGTGACTTCCCCTCATTGACCCCAAATTTAGATGACCAAATCCCAACATTCAAATTCACCAACAGTACGTTCTTCCCCCTTTTTTACTTTTTTCCCTCCAACAGTATTTTTTTATGTCCCCTTTTTTCTGTTTTGGAGTCATTTTCTATGACTTTCTTGCGAAATAGAAAACCTTCCATTTCTAATATCAATAACATTTTTATATTGGGATCTGCACAGAAATATTGCTTGTCATTATATATTTTGGAATAAATTTGTTTTATCAATTTAAGTAGAAAATAATCTTTGTCTTTTACTTGTCAATGTCAGACCATCGTTTGAGTGGTGAGTAACATTGTTGGAGATATCGCTTTTTGACACCAAGCCCTCGCCTGGTTCATTATATCCAGTGTGTTTTTTTGGCTAGTATCCATGGACAACCTTGATTCCAGCTCTGGTTGTGGATGATCCACATGTTGAATAGCAATCCAATCATCTTGACCTGGAAATTTGCAGGTATACACTTTATATAACTTTTTTCAAGTATTCAAGGTTACTATCCCCGTTCATAATTTAGTTAAATTAACCAGGATCTTTGAAAAATAAATTTTTACCTTCTTGTCCATCTTGTTCTCCAGTTTGGTATTTCTTTGTGGATTCTCCATCACATTCAATGTCGTCATCGGATAATATAATTTTATTGGACGATACCTGAGTGTGATCTTTATTTCATGTTGTAGTAGAATAGAAATTTCAAGAATTGATTGAACATAATCGATCGAGAAAAGTAAAATACAATGAAACAAGACATCTGAAAATGTTAATACAAATACCTTGCTTTATACCCAGTTCCTGATAGAAATTGTTCATAAACAACTCTTGTTGTATTGTCTCAACAATATAAATAAATATTCTATCTGGCGAACTAATCAATGAACGAAGAGTTCTACCTCCTGCATACACCGAAAGAACTGTACCTCGAGAAGAGACCAGTGTGGAAACTATGTGATCCCATAATTCTTGTGTCCTTTATTTTGTAAAAATATGGCTTCTCGAACTATCATTGTTAACCTTGGGCAAAGGTAAATCAACCATTGGTAGGCCCTCATCCTTCAAATCCATATCCATTTGAAAAGTAGACAAAATTATCCTCATCCCTTCCAATTATCCAACACTGTATAATAGAGAATCCTATAAACAAGTCCTTGGAGAAATCTCTATAAAATCCCTTGGTAGGATTCCGCATTACCTTTTTTTTTTATTTCTTGCTAAAAAGTGTGAAACCTTTAGAAATCATACAAGAGTTTTCCATATCAGCTAAAAAAATACAAGTACATGCCGCTTCATTTGATTCTAAGTAGTACAACAACAAAAGCATATCTTCTTCTGTCCACGGACTATCGCAATTACACATATCAACAACAACAAATTCATAGCTGATTGTCGCACCAAAGAATGCAATGGATCTTAGTGCGTTGACCAAAGATGCAGGATAACAACATTGATAAGCAAACTCTGAACTATCTTTCACGACTTTAATGGACATACCCATCCCCTCTTTATTGATATATATGTTCAATATTTTCTCAGCATCATGTGGTAATTTGGTGCCATTATCCTCTTCAGATTCTTTCTTTCTCTTCTTAACCGGAGATTTTCCTTGATTTTCGGAGCATAAAATACTACACAGTTGCTAGAGATGATTTGGTGCAATTTTATAGATTTCAATGACATTATCGACAGTGATAATCTGTGATTGAAAAGTTTGAACGTCATGAACTTTGAAATATTCAAAGATCAAATGCTTGGTTGACCTCTCGTCCTTGGTTCGCTTGCAATATTGATATAAAGTCTCTGCACAAACATTTTTGTCGACTGATGTGCTCAGCCAAACTGATCCATTGATTATATTGTCCCCGACAACGGTCAATTCATCTTCATCAAGATCACACAATGGTCTAAAAAAATTAGATCCATGATTCTTTATTTTATTTTGAACAAAATCAACCTAAGTGATGCTCTTGGGTGAGCATGGCAAGGAAACACTTATGTAAAGATCAAATACAGACATCCATTTTCTCCACAGTCAATCCGATGTCAAAACAAGAGTTAGCTTGTCTTTAAGGCTGTCCTTTGTTTGAACAACAAAGATATCCATACATTCACCTTGGCAAGATTGCAAACATATAAAATTAAAGATAATATTTAATTTGCTAATTTCATAACACAAGCAGCAATCTAAAGACTTTGATTGATAAGAAAAAAAATTCTATACCTGCCAAGCATCACTAGAAGCGTTTCCATTTCCCAAGCGGGATGGCCTACCACAGGATATCCATTTCTCCCTTGATTTTACAACTTGAGAAATGAATGGAGTGTCTGCAAATTCCTTGTTTGATAAATTTTGTTGTTTGCACAATTTGCTGATAATGTGTTGAGGAACATATTTATGTAGAAGAAGAGTTGTTCGATGCTGATACCTTGAATGGACCGATTGATATTTATCAGTTTCAATGATTTTTTTTTGCACATAAATAGTATGCTTCCCATTCAATATATAAAAATTTATTGGAGGAAAATTATTTTCTTCTTCATTTCTAGGAAGAAATCCCAATGTGGTCTCCTTATCGAAAGGAAATAGAATAGCATCTCTCAATGTTGTTGTAAATGTTGAGAGAAGAGATAAAACCATATTTCCCACGACCTCTTGAGTCAACTTTTCGATATTGTAAATGCGGAGGCACAACAACACATCTTGTTACGTCAATAGAAAAAACTTTCTAATTGAACAAAAAGTATTTGATCTGTTCTTGTTGAACTTCTTTTGATATTTCTAAGCTCTTAGTCGCTTTCCACATCATCTCTTTAGAAGGACTTGATTTGAGTGCTTTGTAAGAAGATTTGGTCACATCTTTTTCAATATGATAGAGAAATGTTCTTCTAAGGTAGAAAATAATCTTTTCATGGACTACATTTATCAACTTCTTTTCAATATTCATGTAATGCAATATAAATGAAGTTTTCGCAGCCAAGATTCTTTTCTTCCATATCGACAAAATTCCTTTCTTCAAAGATGACGCGGTATTAATTTCGGACCGATTAGAAACATCATACGAAGGCAAAACCCACCCTTGATTCGTACATGAAACCGTATCTGAATCAGGACCACTTTTCATTAGATATGGTAAAAAATTGTAAACCATAAGATCAAGCTGTAGCAGGAAACACCGGTCTCTCTCGATCACTTCAACTTGAATACGCAAGAAATCGCCAGTAATGGGATCCGCAGATGTCAATATTCCAGCTCGAGTTGGAGCTCCTTCCTCATCCAAGTAGAATAGATATAAATCCGGGTACAAATTATCTGGTTCATCCATCTCAACATACCATCCATGCTTGAATAAACCAAGGTTGTGATATTTTAAGAATTCAAGGAATGAGATTTCCTGGTATTGACTAAGGCTCAACAACGCATACATGTTTTATCTTCAAAACAATAAATATTAAGTAGTTAATATAAGAATGCATACAATGTTTTTAATTATCAATTAGTGTTTTAATATTAGATAAATACTTGTAAATGTTCAGGATAATGATCGATGGATAAGGAACGACTGCTCAGTTTCAAAATGAATTGATTGATCAAGAACAAATCTGCTAGCATTATCCATTAGAGATCTGTTAACACCCAAAAAGTGCTCACTAGCTCATTTCCTTATTCACATGACCCATTTGTCCACTTTTCCACCATTTGAGCCTCTAAAGCCATCAAAAGGTCACCAAAAGACCATAATACACCCCTTTTTCCCCTCAAAATGAATATTTTCCTCAAAAAGCATAAAAAACCCTAAAAAAGGGTCCAAAATTCCCAAAAAAAATAAAAATATTCAAAAAAGGAAAAATGAGGGAAAAGGTACCTAAACCATGTTGGTCAATACCATTGGTTTCCTCAAAACCATAATGGTATTCCCCACCACCAAAAACTATAAAAAAGTGGTAGGGGCTCCTCACTTTCCATCCATCCATCATCCTATCCTCATGCTGTCAAAATCTCTCATGAGTTCTTGACCATTGTAGCAATCTTGGAGAAGAGACCATTGGAGCTTGGAGCTACTTACCTTGGAGCTGCTCAACACCACAACATCCTCACCATTTGAGGTATCATAATACAAAAGTTATTTTTTATTTTATTTCTTGTTCTTGTTCTTAAATCTTTTCAAGTTTATTATGATATGCATATGCTAGTTTAGTTTAGATTCAGATTTATAAATTGCTTTTGCTTTCAATATTTGAAACTGCTATCACTTGTTGATAGGTGCCCATAGCACTCTAAGCTTGGCTGCAAAACCAAGCCAACAATTTTTGGCGACTCCGCTAGCTTCGAATTCTTAGATCTCAGTTTTTTGCTTTAGATCTTAGTTTTTGTTAGTTTTAATCATTTTAATTCATAGATCTGCTATCCTAGACAGCAGATCCATTGCTGTTCTAGATCTTGGCCCCTTCTATTGCCATTAACAGCCTGAAATTTCCATTTTCGGGTTCATTTTTCGGCGTCCGTTTTTTAGCTTTCGCCTCGCGGTTTTTTGCCCGACAGTCGCGCGGCTCATCGCGACCTCGCGGCTTTTTTCTGCGCGGCGCGGCGCGGCTTCGCGGCCATTTTACGCGCTGCACATCGCGGCTTCGCGGCCATTTTTCGCGCTGCACATCGCGATTGTGTGACAAAAACCCGCGTTGCACATCGCGGCTTCGCGGATGAAACCCACGCTGCCCATCGCGACTGTGTGACCGAAACCCGCGCTGCACATCGCGGCTTCGCGGCTGAAACCCGCGCGGCCCATCGCGGTTGTTGTCCCGAAACCCGCAATGCAAGTTTTTTCAATTCGGCCAATTTTTTGAAAATTATTTTTTGCTGTATTTTCTGCCCATTTAGCATATTTTACAGCCTTAATTTTTCTACATTTTTACAGCCACATTAAATATTTTACTATTTAGAATGCTCATTTAAAAGTCTTTTTAAAAATTTTCAGTAATTGAAAGAGAGATTTTTCTGCATTTTTTAGATCAAGGTTTTACTGTTTATTTTCTCAATACTTTTCCCAAGCAACTTTTAAGAGATCCATTTATTTCTTGAAATATTTATGTTATTTGCTTCCCTTTAAATTATTTCAAAGATCCATTATTTTTGAATAGTTTTTTTTCAAGCATTTACATTTCAAAAACGCATTTATTTTTTGCAAAACTGGAAGCGTCTTTTCTTTCATTTGTAATCAATTGCCCAAGCGAGGCAAATCAATTTCGGTTTAAATACCACACTTGCACCCACTCTGCCACATAATTTAAACTGAGCCTTAAAATTTACCTTAAACTCAACAAACTTTTAACCCCACTTGGGGAGCACTTAAAAGAATTTTGTAGTTAGGTAGAATTGAGGGGATAGGTGTTCCAATAACACCCCTCAATTATTACATTTGAGACATAGTGGTTGTCCTCTACGGTACCAAAATCTCTTATAATTTTGACACGGTTATCAACCAATTTATCGGGAAGGCCTCTCCCTTAGGAGGGTTGAAATAGCCAGACTGGTTCCAGAAGTCTGAGTGGAATACCGCAATCCATTCAGCAACCGAAGGATACCTTTCGAAGTTCTCGGTGTACACCCCCTTGGTGTACAGCGGCGATAGAACCAAACTGCAGATTCACCCAACCGAACGTGTCATGAACGAGGTATCCTAGTTGCCACTCTTTAGGATTGTCTACCCGGTATCCCTCCCGGTAGGGGGATATCTAGACGTTGATTTAACACTCTATATTGTCTGACTTGGATTTCATCACCTTGCAGAGGATATCGTTTGTTGACTCACAATACTTCTAGTTAGGTGTTTGCATGATACATTACCCACCTTTGGTCTAGTAACACCTCTTTTTGCTAGAAACTGTTTGACTTTTGGTATTCTGACCAATTTTGTTGCATCCCTCCACTTATTATAGCACAGTTGCTATAATAAATGCTTTTTGAGGTTGATTTTTGGCCTGAGAGCCTTTATTTTTTCACTCCCCTTTTGCACTCATTGTTGCATTAGGGTTTCGAGTTTTTTACATCACCACCTTATACTGAAATTTTAAAAAAAAATATTTCTCACCATTGAGAATTTAAGACGATCTTGTCCTCTTCAGGGTGAACCTCCTTAGTTCAGTCTACTTGGCTCTACACATCACCGACGTAGAGCCTTATCCATTGACTCGACGCATCATCAGCCAAACATACATTCATCCGATTCTGACACGCCTCACTTCACATCTGATTCTGAGGCTGAATCCGAAAACCCTACTGAATTATCACCAACCAACCTCATGGATGGACCACAATACGACCCACTTTTTACCAGTACTATTGGAGATACATCCACAAACCCTTCTACTACTGTGCCATCCATGGTAACAACAACCCCTCTAGGCATGCCTAATATGGGGGACACTCCACCTTTAGGTATGCCCAACACAGGACTACCTCCTATTATGGGTATGCCAAACATAGCAATCACACCACCTGTCATTACCACAACCCAGATCCCAGGAATTCCTGGCGCTATTCCTAACCCCAGTGTAACCCATGTTGCACTTGGAAATGTTGTCCCATACCAAACCACAACGGTTGGAGGACACATACCTTCAATACCTAGCATACCCTTAGGGGCTACTGGACCACTACATAATGCCACCATTAATAGTTATGTCCCAGTCCCTATACCACACCCATCTGCTAGTTTACCTTACATGGCTATTCTGAACTTGTTCGGATATCCACATCATCTTTTTCAGGATCTTGCATGCAATTAGGGTTTGCATGCACTTTGCATGCATCCCAGTCACCAGGTTGATGCCTCCAACACCTTAGCCACCTTATTCTAGCACCCAGGATCCACTTACTTCAGAGTTTTAGCCCTCCTAGTCAGGAAGGCGCCCACTTCTCACCTACTACCAGAGAAGGGCGCACTTCTTCACCTACCACTGCAGTTCCACTTCAGTTACACTCAGTTAGCTCTGATTCTCCCTGATTTGAGGCTAGTTTCACTCCCGACTGACTGTTTCACTTCCGTTGGACCTCCAGATTGACTAGATGACTTGTTCTGACTTCAGTTAGCCTCCCATGCGCCCTCCACTGAGCCCACTTCCCTATATCAGTGCTACACACTTCAGTTACACATGTTACACTCAGTTAGACTCAGATTGACACCTGGATGACTGGTTCTTGTGCATTGATGACCACTACTGATTGATGATGAGGAATCCTAGTTGGAGTCAAGCTACTCCATTCAGTGATTCGAATGACCTCCTTAGGCAATTCGAATTGCTCAGTCATTGTGACTGTATTGTATTGTAATTATTCACACTTATTGGGATATTGAGCACTGTGCATGTTTTACATAATTTTACACCATATTTTCTATGTTCATCTGTTGTGATTGATTTACTTGTTCATTAGATCTGCTGTGACTAATTTTACATGGTATCAGAGCCATTGCAGGGACAAGATCTCTTTTCTATAGGTGTTTCTACAAGAAGATTTGAGTGAATTGCTCAAAAATTGCAAAAAGTTTTGGCATGAAAGATCTCAAGGGCATTCGCTCTTGTGCATGCAAAGCTTGAAAATACATCCAATACCACTCCAGAAGCTTGCGTTTCCACATAATTCCTGGATTTGATACATTGGACCCATTCAACATTGTTTGATCTCCAATCCCAGGTGTGATGCAACTCTAAAAGGGTGGATTGTTCGACCTCATTGTTCTTGGTTTATTGTGATTTGTAGGTTATTGTCTCCATCATTTGCATTCGCTACTCTTCCCTTGCAAGCTTCTCTACATCAGTGTGCACTCGCACCTAGCAATGGAATACTCTTCTTCAAAGCCTATCCTCACCCCATTCAATTATTTTGATTGGAAAGATGATATGGAGATCATATTACGTTCAAAAGGTTACTACCGAGTCACTCTTGGTCTTGAATTGGAGCCAAACAACTTGTTAGATAGAACCAAACACTACAACAAGCTTGATGAAGCTTATGGTCTTCTTTGTCTCTCCATCTCAAAAGATCTTCACTTCCATCTCAGCGGATTGAAGACTCCAAAATATATATGGGAGCAACTTGAAACACTATTTGGCAAGCAGGACGAGCTTAGGGCCTTTCAATTAGAGAATGAATTGATTGCCCTTAGTCTTGAGAATTTCGAGACCATAAATGAATTCTTCACAAAATTCAAGAACTTGAACTTGCAGTTGAAGAATAGTGGAGTTATCAAAGAGGATAAACAATTGATCCTCTCCATTCTCAGCAAGCTTGGTAAAGATTATTCGGTATTTGTCTCTACTTTCAATTCCGGTCGGCTAACTACCCCGAATTGGAAGATGCCTACCTTGAATGCCTTCATTGAGTCCGTCACAAAAGAGCATGACAAGTTGATTCAAATGGGGTCCATAAGCTCCAAAGATTCAGTCCTATATGTTCAAGGACCCAAGATCTCGAATGGTAAATGAAAGCAAAAGAAGGAGAAGCCCAAATTCGAGCCTCACAAGCAAAGAGAGAAAGGGAAACAGACAGATGCACCATCCAGTTCAAAGTTCAAGCAAAAGCGAAAAGAAGGTAACCAAAAAGCTAAATGTACTTATTGCAACCGTGGCTTTCATCCCGAAAGTTCATGTATGAAGAAGACTATAGATCAAATGGCCCTCGTTTTGGAAAAGAACAACATAACTCTTCCTGATGGTGCAAGGAAGAAGGATAGGAATGATGATCATGAAAGAGGACAAGCACTCATGGCAACTGTTTCGAAGCCCACTACTCTCTTGATAGATTTGGGTGCATCGAATCATATGGCTGCAAATATTGATTCTTTTTCTTCATTCGATTCAAACAGCTCCATCCCCATCCATTTGGGAGATGACTCAAAAATTTCTTCAAAGGGCAAAGGTACGATTCATGTAGATCATGGAAGCTTTCAGAATGTTCTCTATGTGCCTTCCTTGGCTTCAAATCTTCTTTCTGTGTATCAAATGACACACACTAGTGAAACAAAGCAAGTTACATTCAGCCCTAATACAGTTGAAATTTCTGATATCAAAAGTGGAAGACTTGTTGCAGTCAGAAAGGCAAACCACACTGCAAAATGCTATGAGTTTTCCCACTTTATTCCGCTTGCAAAGCCCACTGCTCTTCTCACACATGGTAATGAGGTTAGTAGGCTATGGCATGAAAGATTTGGACATCTTAATTATAATTATTTGCTGCTGCTATCAAACAAATCCATGGTAGATGGTCTTCCACAACTCCATTCCTCGAAGGCAATATGCACTGGTTGCATTATTGGGAAGCACCCCGAGCACAGATTCGACCGCGGAAAAGCTAACAGATCTTCTATAGTTTTGGGGTTGATACATTCTGATATCAGTGGTATTCTGCCCCATACATCATTAAATGGTTCAAGGTATGTTTTTACATTTATTGATGATTTTTCCCGCTTTACATGGGTATTCTTTCTCAAAAACAAGTCAGAAGTGCTTAGAAAATTCAAGGATTTTAAGGCTTCTGTTGAGACCGCCACTGAGAGCAAGATCAAAGTTCTTAGATATGATAATGGTGGAGAATATATCAAGGCCGAGTTGCTGCAACTTTGTTCCCAAAGCGGAATTCAGATCCAACATACAGTTCCCTACACACCCCAGCAGAACGGTGTAGTGGAAAGGAAAAATCGGTCACTGAAAGAGATGGCTACATGCATGATTGAATCAAAAGGTTTGGCTGCAAATATTTGGGCCAAATCAATCAATGTTGCTGCATACATACAGAACCGTGTTCCACATTCATCTGTGAAAGGTATGACTCCTTTCGAAGCATTCTTTGGTCACAAACTGGATGTGTCAAATTTGAGAGTTTTTGGCTCTACTGCGTGGGCTAGAATTCCTTCCAAGAAGAGACGAGCCTTGGATCCACAAAGTATTGAGTGCATACTGATAGGATATGGGGAAGAATCAAAAGCATATAAACTCATGGATATCAGATCTAAAAATATATTCATAGAGCGCAGTGTGCAATTTGAAGAACCGCTTCAAGAATTGCAACTAGTCGAGGAAGAGACTGCCGATTCACCGCCTTCACCAGAAGAAGATCCGTGCAGTGATAATGAAGGTATGAGTTCTGATATTTATGATAATTTAGTAGCACATGATGATCATGACATATCAGGTTTGGAATCCTACCATTATGATCCTCCTCAGTTACCAAAGTGGGCCCAAAACACTCTTCAATCTACTGGTTCGAACCTTGGAAATCCTGCTGATCCGAGAAGAACAAGAGCAGACTTTCAAAGAGCAGGTATGGCTCTTTCTATTGCTGATCCATTAATTCCTGAGATTTGTTATTTGATGTCTGGTTCAGATCCCACATCATACTATTCTGCACACCGAGATCCGAGATGGAAAAGTGCCATGGATGAAGAGTACAATTCTCTTCAAAAGAACAACACATGGGAGCTAGTTTCTCTTCCACCTGGAAGAAAATTAGTAAAGTGTAAATGGGTCTACCGCATGAAAGTTGCTGATGATAGCTCTATCAAAAAATACAAATCAAGGTTGGTGGAAAAAGGTTTCTCCCAAGTCCAAGGAGTGGACTACACTGAGACCTTTGCACTGGTTGCAAAGATGGATTCCATCCGCTTTGTTTTGGCTATTTCCGCATCCAAGCACTGGGAAGTGCACCACATGGATGTGAAGAGTGAATTTATACATGGAGACCTTGCTGAAGAGGTATATATGCAGCATCCAGAGGGCTACACATCAGATCCATCATTAGTTTGCAGATTGAAGAAATCTTTGTATGGGTTAAAACAGGCCCCAAGAGCTTGGTACGCAAAGATGGACTCCTTCCTTCTTTATCAGAATTTCCAAAGATGCAAATCTGATTCGAATGTGTATATTCAGCGAGTTAAAGGTAATTTTTTGGTTATTTTACTTTATGTTGATGATCTTCTCATTATTGGTAGCACTCTTACCTTCAATAAACAAGCTAAAAACTGCCTTAAATCTAGCTTTTGACATGAGCGATTTGGGCTTGCTGAGTCACTTTTTGGGCTTGGAGATAGCTCAAAATTTTGATGGGATCACTATATCTCAGAAAAAATATGCTTCCAACCTGTTATTGAATTTTAATATGGCTGAATGTAAGGCAGCCCCATTCCCACTCCTCTCAGGAATCAGTCTTGAGGAGGGAGATTCTACACCGCTTGCAGATTGCAGTATGTATCGACAGTTGATTGGTTCACTACTTTATTTGACACACTCAAGGCCTGATATTTCATATGCCGTGAGTGCTGTGTTAAGGTATATGCAGCAGCCACATGAGCTTCATTGTCAAGCAACCAAGTGGATCTTGCAGTATGTGCAAGGTACGAGACAGTTTGGCATACATTATGCTGTAGATTCTGAGCTTGATTTCATTGGTTTTACTGATTCAGATTGGGCAGGTGATAGCATTGATCAGAAGTCCACTTCCAGTTATGTTTTCATGATTGGTCATGGTGCTATTTGATGGTCCAACAAAAAGCACGCAGCCATTGCACTTTCTTCAGCAGAGGCAGAGTATCGAGGGGCAGTCAATGCCTGCATTCAGGCAGTTTGGTTGCAGGGTATTCTTTCCGAGTTTGGTTTTGGTGGCACTACTTCGACTGTCCTATTTTGTGACAATCAAAGTGCTATCAAGATCTCCACAGATCCAGTTCAGTGGCAGAGGACCAAACACATTGAGATTCATATGCATTACATTCGACAGTTGGTGCATGATCGCACCATCATTCTGCAATATTGCCCTATTGATGAGAAAATTGCAAACATCTTCACCAAGAGATTCACTGAGAAGAAGTTCTCTTACCTCCGTTCACTGTTGGGGGTGAGTTCCATCATGGTGGAGATAGATTGATCCATTATTATGCTTTAGCTTGAGGGGGGGATTTCTTCCCACTGGGTTTTCCCTCTTTCCTCACTTAGTTTATTTTCAGCATTTTTTGGATTATTGTATTGGGGTGACCTTTGGTCTTAGTTACCAGGGCTCCACATTATTTTCTTTTTCACATCATAGTCTAGCTTGAGGGGGGGTTTTTGGATATCCACATCATCTTTTTCAGGATCTTGCGTGCAATTAGGGTTTGCATGCAAATTCTAGGGTTTGCATGCACTTTGCATGCATCCCAGTCACCAGGTTGATGCCTCCAGCACCTTAGCCACCTTATTCTAGCACTCGAGAGCCACTTACTTCAGATTTTTAGCCCTCCTAGTCAGGAAGGCACCCACTTCTCACCTACTTCCAGAGAAGGGCGCACTTCTTCACCTACCAGTGCAGTTCCACTTCAGTTACACTCAGTTAGCTCCGCTTCTCCTTGATTTGAGGCTAGTTTCACTCCCGACTGACTGTTTCACTTCCGTTGGACCTCCAGATTGACTAGATGACTTGTTCTGACTTCAGTTAGCCTCCCATGTGCCCTCCACTGAGCCCACTTCCCTATATCAGTGCTACACACTTCAGTTACACATGTTACACTCAGTTAGACTCAGATTGACACCTGGATGACTAGTTCTTGTGCATTGATGACCACTACTGATTGATGATGAGGACTCCTAGTTGGAGTCAAGCTACTCCATTCAGTGATTCGAATGGCATCCTTAGGAAATTCGAATTGCTCAGTCATTGTGACTGTATTCTATTGTAATTATTCACCCTTATTGGGATATTGAGCACTGTGCATGTTTTACACAGTTTTACACCATATTTTCTATGTTCATCTGTTGTGATTGATTTACTTGTTCATTAGATCTGCTGTGACTAATTTTACAGAACTTACCAGACTTATCTATGCTAACCAACGATCCTATCAGGCACAACCCTACATGGCCATCCATGCCTACAAAGCTCCCCTTGGACATCCCCAAGTTTGAAGGAAAACCTGGGGAGGACGCCCAAAACCACATAATGTCTTTTCACCTATGGTGTTCATCTAACTCCATAGTGGATGACTCCATTCGACTGAGACTGTTGCAACGAACGTTCATTGGCTCTGCAGCCAAGTGGTACATCGAACAACCACATGGAACCCACCATACTTTTATGTCTCTCGCCTCCACTTTCCTTCAGTTTTTTCAGCTACATGTACGCTACGATGCAGGAGTTGAAATACTGTTGTCTTGCAGACAAAACACAGCTACCCACATCACCGACCACATCCATGAGTGGCGCAAGCGTCGTAGCCTCTGTAAGATTAAACTGGATGATCGTATATTTTTGGACTGGTTCCTTAAATCACTCCTACCCCTCATAGAAAAAGACGCTTCCGAACGACCCCAATCAGAGGAAGAAGCTATCCTAAAAGCTCAGCAATTCGACCTGATTTATGCCCAATCAGGCTATCTCTACACCATCATACCAGATGCCCCACGAGGCGATTCTTCACGCGGTGACACTCCAGGGGCATCACATGCCGCTGATGGTATTATCGGCCAAGTCACGACGCAAATTAAACCTTTTAGCATGGTGAGCACCATAAATGCCCCAGACCTCTCTAGGGATACATCTAATTCTAGAGCGACAACTTCGTACGCCCCAACGAATCAGACTCATCACACTCATGGACCCTCTTGTCCACAACATTGCTATGGGCAAGCGCCATTGACATATGTACCACCCACATACTATAACCAACCGGCCACCCAGAACCCAATTCATTTACCGCCACAACCAATGTATTACCCACAGCAAGCTACAACAACTAACCCAACACCTCCAATAGCTCAGAATTACCAACAACACCAGTAGGCAACTGGACCACCTCCATCCCCACCAAATTATTATCCACCACAAACTGCTCTTGCACCTGCGGCACCCCAAAATCCTCCCACTGCTCAAGGGCAAGTGTAAACACAACACAATTAGCCCCAACATCAAAACAACCAACGCAACCAGGGTGGACAACAAAACCGTGGAAGAGGACGTAACCGTGGAAACAACCAACAACATAATCAAGGTCCACCACCTCCCAATCCTCCAAATAATAACAATGCTTCTCCTCCCAACCAGAATCCTGATCGTCATCCCAAGCAGCCAAAAAACAATAATATGAGAAAAAACCACCCATGTTCTATATGTGGAGTCTATGGACATTACACTCATAACTGCCCCCATTTAGAGAAATCACGTAAACTTTGGGATGACGATGATCAACGCCAGGGCCACACTGGACAGCCAGCTCCACTCAATCAACCGCAACCCATGATATTACAAAACCCATTTTCAAACTAGGGAGTAGTAAATACTCGCCCTATGGATCCACCACAAGGATCTGCTGCACCCCAGCAGCAAATCACCTATGCCGCAACTGATTATCAGCATGCGGATCTAGGCACACACCATTTATTAATGATGTCATCCAATGACATCAACCTCCAAACTCGCAGGAATAAGTACGGCCCACCCCCAGAAACTCCTCCCACCGATGCATCCACCTCCCTGCCACCAAATCAACCACTACGCATACCAAATATGCCGTTGGATGGAGGACCTAAAATCCCTCGCATCCCTTTGCGAAGGATTAACAACAATCCTAATGCTCGCGCAACATCCAATTATAATGTCGTGGAAGACCTAGCACAATCCCCCGCTGCTATGTCTGCTTTAGAGGTACTGAAAACATGCCCTTCACAACGAAAACTACTATTATCCGCCATCGGAGGAGTAGACCCTGATGACACACACATGATGGCTTTCAACTTAGACCAAGCCGAACCTCGATTGCCATCAAATGTAGCTTTCCAAGTATCAGTAAACATTCGAAACCTTGTTGTGCATTGATGAAGGAGCCTCCACCTGCGTTATGTCCACCCTTGTGTGGTAGAAGCTTGGTTCCCCCGCTTTACAACCATCCACCACGGCATTACGAGCTTACGATGGACGCTCAGCTCAACCACAAGGCATTTTAGCGAACGTACCCATAGAACTAGGTGGCAAATTAGTTCTTATCGACATCGAAGTGATCAATGCCCAGCTCGACTACAACCTCCTTCTTGGATGTAGTTATATGTACAAAATGAAAGCAGTGGCTTCATCTATTTTTTGCCTCATGATGTTCCCACATGAAGGACGCTTTATCAAGATCGATCAACTCACATATTATGATCCTAACGTCCCCACAGCTCCTCAAAATGTGCTACCAATGATTGAACAAACCATTCAAAACGCACCAACATCATTTGTGTCATCAATTGGTCCTGGAATCTACACCGAGTCACCTATGACTTCCACATTTCCATCGATCTCACCACCTTTACCGATAAAAAAAACATCGGATTTGTGCACCTTGTTGCACACCACACAGCAACCTTCGTCACTACCACAAACACCCACAGTGCCTACTCATATTGGCACAACACCAATTCACACTATCCCGTTCTTGTTCCCATTTTATGGAGTTGTTAGTTCGCCTGTAATGGCTACACTCAACCTTCCTGTCTTAACATTAGGGATACCTGTATGGTACTTACCTGCTCCGAGCCCCCCGCTGACTCCGACTGTTATTTTACAACCGGTACAACCTATCCCTACTACCAGCCACCCACCCCCTCTGGCCACTCATTTGCAAAACAGACCACCCCCAATAGTGACTACGACATTAACATCCAGAAACGCCCCACCTCCGTTACAAAACAAATGGGGTAGAGGCCCACCAACTTATAGCACTGGACTCATAACTCGCACCCCCCAGCAACCCCCAAGGTAACTAAAAACCCCCCAACTATTTGCATTCCCCCTAAGTTCTTATTGTATGACGACATAGGCCATGCCACTCATCAATTTCCACAGTTACCTGCACTCCAAGAACACATGAATATGTTGGATGACGACACCGGGATTCCAGTGGTAAGACTAGATCCACCTCCTCACCCTCATGACAAAATGCTCCGCACTAACCACCCTTCTGCGATATGTGGCATTTATGGCCATTATTCACACCACTGCCCTGATCTCCCAGATTATAGAGCAGTCTTGTATGAGATGAACAACGCCTACTTAGAGATATCTCCTCTCCTCATCGAGGAGATCTACCCTCCGAAATCATCTACTTCGGAAGAAATCAATACGATCTATATGTTTTCAACCACATACAAACCAGAACCCATTGATTTATGGTCTGATTACTTTCATACCGATGAGCAAATTTTAGAAACACTCACTGCAACGGACTACCCTTGGGACGATATGCATCATCGCTCATACTTCCTCCCCGAGGTGTCTACATCCACCGCAGAAAACCAGCTATCAGTCGAGTCGAAATATTTCCTACCAACTAAGGTTGATTGGTTAAAAGACCCCATCCTAGCACCAGATGCCTTCAAAGAAGGGAACATGTCCAACATTTCCCCTATTTTACAAATCGACATTTCCACCACACTTGGAAAACCTGAGCTCATCTCGCTAGGCGCATCATGCACTCAAGCGGAAACTCAGGCATATAAGAAAATCTTCCAAGAGTTTCGTGATGTCTTCGCCTGGTCTTACACCGAGATGCCTGGCCTCGATCCCAAAATTGTGGAACATCACATCGACACTTGGCCCAATGTGCCTCCTGTCCGACAAAAGCAACGACCCATTCACCTGTCCAAGCTCCCAGCTGTTAAAGCTGAGATTGAAAAAATCCAAAAAGCAGGATTCATATATCCTATTGCCTACACCACCTGAGTTTCAAACCCAGTACCAGTAAACAAAAAAGTGGGCACCATACGTGTTTGTACTGATTTCCGAGATCTCAACCTCGCTTGTCCCAAAGACAACTTCCCCACACCTTTCATTGACCAACTAATCGATGAATGTGCGAGACATGAGGTCCTTTCTTTTATGGACGGTTTCTCTGGATATAACCAAATAAAAATCCATAAAGAATATCAATACAAGACAACTTTCACTACCCCATGGGGCACCTTCGCCTATCACGTCATGCCTTTTGGTCTCAAGAATGCTGGAGCCACCTTCCAACGCGCCATGACTTATTGCTTCCACGATCTCCACAAGATCATAAAAGTTTATCTGGACGACCTCACCGCTCAATCCAAGAAGCGATCTAACCATTTAGACGACCTTCGACAAGTTTTCATGCGTTGTCGAAAATACAACATCCGCTTGAACCCTCTCAAGTGTGTCTTTTGCGTTACATCAGGTCACTTGCTGGGGTTTGTTATCTCAGAAAAAAGCATCACTGTAGACCCCTTAAAATTCCAATCCATTATAGAATTACCGTCACCCCGTACATTAAGACAACTTCAAAGCCTTCAAGGGAGGTCCAACTTCCTCCACCGCTTTGTCCCTGACTATGCCACAACGGTCCACGATTTCCTACGACTACTACGTCTACATACCCATTTCATATGGGACCAACAAGCAGAGACAACTTTCACTGACTTAAAGAAAGCACTCACAAACGCCCCGTTGATTTCTCCTCCAGATTTCACAAAAGATTTCACCCTCTATGTTTCAGCATCCGAGCATGCCGTATCTGGAGTTCTTGTATAAGAAGATACTGCTCCCCGAGTGCATGTCATCTACTATGTGAGCCAGACCTTGTTCGGCCCACCCCTCCGCTACCCACATGCAGAAAAGATGGCCCTTGCCGTCATCTTTTTAGTACAAAAGCTGAGACATTACATTCTCTTGAGCCACACCACAATCGTAGCCAATTCCAATCCTATGGTTTACCTCTTGACGCGTCGCCTTCTTCAAGGCCGCGTAGCTAAATGGGTGATTATCCTGCAAGAGTACGACCTAACTTTCAAGACCCCAAAGAGCACCAAGGCCCTAGCACTCGCTCAACTCATCACAGATCTCCCATCCTCTTCGTCATCACCCGCTATCCAAATGGATCTCGTTGACGATCACATTTTCATCATTTCTTTTGACGACCCATGGTACGGTGACATCTTAATCTACCTCCGCACACAAAAATTTTGACCCCACATCGATTGTGACAGATGTCATCGTATACGACACCACGCCCCCCGATACCTCCTATTAGGCGATGTACTTTATCGATGCGGCGTCGATACCATCTTACGACGCTGCTTATCTCATAACGAGGCAGAACAAGTCCTTAATGACTGCCATAGCGGTGCCTACGGAGGCCATTTCTTCAGCATGGCCACTACCCAAAAATCATCCGTGCATGTTACTTTTGGCCTTCATTATTTACTGATTGCATCACCGCAGTCAAACATTGTCAAAACTGCAAACTTTTTTCCCCCAAGGCAAGAACCCCACCCGCCCCCTTCATCCAGTCGTCAATGTCGGACCATTCTGCAAATGGGCCATCGACTTCCTCGATTGCAATCCCACGTTAGTCGATGGTCATAAACACATTATTGTGGCCGTAGATTATTTCACAAAGTGGGCGGAAGCCATGCCAACTTACAATTGCAAGGCTGACACCGCAGCATGTTTTTTCCTCAACCATGTTATCACCCATTTTGGAGTGCCAAAACAACTCATCTTAGACCACGGCTCTCACTTCGAAGATGCCGTCTGGAGAGAATTATCAACCTTACTGAAATTTGAACACCATTTCTCCTCCGCCTACTACCCCCAAGGAAACGACCAAGTCGAGGCAATCAACAAAATTTTGAAAACCATCCTCCAGCGCACTGTAGACAAACACAAATCAAATTGGCACCACATGCTCTTCTCGGCACTATGGGCATACCGCACGTCAACCAAAACCACCACCGGTTTTACCCCTTTCCATTTAGTTCATGATGTCGAATCTGTCCTCCCCATCGAGTGCCAGATTCCAGCCCTACATATGGTCGTTGAACTCCTACCGGACACTTCCCCAATTGAGCAACGCTTATTACTCCTGGAGCAGGCCGATGAAGATTGGTGCACAGTCCTTCAAACCATGGAAGCAGCCAAGAACCGATCCAAACTGATTTATGACAAACATGTCCACCCAAGAACTTTTACTGAAGGGGACCTTGTCCTCGCCTATGATCAAGCTCATGATAAAACTGGGAAGGGAAAGTTTGTGTCCATGTGGCAAGGCCCATACATTATACAAACTTGCCTCGGACAGGGGGCATACATTCTGACCAATTCAGAAGGCAACCCCCTACGCAACCCACGCAACGGGTTGTACCTCAAGTGATTTTACCCATAGCAAATCTGATGGACACCACCATCCATTATTGTACAGTATTATTTTGCTTTTCACAAAAAATTCAAAAAACCTAAATATTTGTTTTCTTTGCATGAACATAGATGGATCCTGTTCCACTCTGCTACGTCGGTTTCGCTGATGGTGCAATCCGTTGGTCCCCTAATCTGGCCTCCGCAGCTTGGGTAATATATTCCCCTTCACATGAGTTGATCCACATCGACGGAGTGTGTTTAGGTGCCGCCACCAACAACCAAGATGAATATGATGCCGTGACTGGTCTCTTGGCCGCAGCTCTCCAAATGAGCATACATCACCTTAACGTTTCCTTGGAGTCACAACTCCTTGTTTCCCAGCTCAACAATGATTACCAGGTACGCGATCCCTGTCTTTTCAGAAAATTCTTGCGCACTAAACAAATGGTTCGACAGTTTGAATTCATTTCATTCACACATGTCCCAAGGAATCTCAACAATATAGCAGACCATATGGCCAACAACATTCTTGATTGGCACACCAATCAAACCATATCTTAAACAAAAATGCACCCACGTGCATAACATGTGCCTCCACGGGCATATACAAAAATCAAAATTGTCACGTCCCCTCCCATCATACCAGCATGATCGAGAGGACGTGGTGCTAAAACCGGGCAATTAGCCCACATTTACTTCTAACTAAGCATTCACACAGTATAAAAATTCATATGGAAATGTAAAATTATAAGAAAACACAGCGGAATTAAATTCATTAGCACATCCATAATACATTCAAGATATTCATCAAATAACAATTTCAAGATTAACACAGGAGAATACTTATCTTGACAAAGTAGTCCCAAGCAACTGACTATGCAACTGCAACGTTCCACCCAACCATAGGCCATTTGTGCTTATCAACCTCTTGATACAACTGCCACCCCCGAGCTAGGCATGATCTCTACAAGGAACCAGGGAACAACAGACTCACACATAACCAAGCATACACCAAGATGAGCCAAGCCAATCTGCAATTGGGTTTATCAGGCTGCTAGGACATGGAAGGGAAGAATTGCTAAGCTAGTATGCTCAACCACAGAGCTATGGATACCCCTCCCAGATCTATTCAGCTTGGCACTCACAATGCCTACACACCCAACACAAGGAAGTATTCTCTTCACTGGCACACAGTCCCTCAAGCCATACCTTCCTTTCTAGTGCTCTTAGGGTGTGCATAGAAAAGTAGCCAAAGCCCTCTTGATCTTCTTGAGAGGTTACTCCCTCTGCTAGGTTTATCAAGCCAATTTTGTCCACTACCAGTCCAAGGTTCTTGCTCACAGGTTCAAATCAAAACTAGGATGCACATCACAGTAGAACCACACTTATTGGGCATGGTAAAACGTTTTTACAGTGAGATACCCAAAGATGGGGTTTTCATTAGCTTCAAGAAAACGTGGGAAACCCAAAAACGAAACTGGAAGATGGGGAAC
The DNA here is from genome assembly GCA_027924585.1 of Larix kaempferi. Taxonomy (NCBI): domain Eukaryota; kingdom Viridiplantae; phylum Streptophyta; class Pinopsida; order Pinales; family Pinaceae; genus Larix; species Larix kaempferi. Next base: position 3,763,688 of record BSBM01000831.1, read on the forward strand.
AACACTGGGAAGCCAAATCCGTTTTTAGAAAAACGTCCATGGACATTCTGGGGCAAAAACGACCTCCATAACAGTCCCCAAATCGTGGTCCTTCTCTCCTAGCTACTGTATATGCAAAAACGAACTCCCAGGCATGGAAAAATGCAGAGAATGGATGAAAAACATGTAGGGAAAGACCCAGCTAGCTCCAACTGCGTGAGAGATGAAAGATTGACTGTTCAGAATGGATTTGGGAACCATTTTGTGGGTGTTTTCTTGCCCAAGGAGACAAAACATGATTTTCCAGGTTGATGGCTTGCCCATACCCGAAATTGGCTGCCATACCTCTTCATTCCCAAGGCATTAACTGCCTCAACCAATTCTTGGAAGAATTAAATGATTGGATCCATAACTCAAAATGGGTAGTTGGTGGTTTATGGGTTTTCTCATTGACACATGGATTAACACCATTGGATCAAGGGTTTGAATAATTTCCCTCCCTATTCCTTATAGAATCATGCCCCCATCTCTTTGTTGCATTGCATAGCTAGTTGTGGGTATTTTTCATTAAAATTCGTATTTACATGATGTATTATTTACATCGTGCCCATCTAGCACAAGAACCATAGGCATCTATTTCTTTAATTTCCAATACATAAAACGCTAAATCAATGGTGGGGCCTTGGCCTTGAGCTCCTCACCATTATTAAGTAACAATATTTACATCATTTATGATTTAATGCGAAGGGGGTCAAAATGGGGACGTGACAAAAATGATGCATCCACGTGCATAACATCTGCCTCCACAGGCATATACAAAAATCAAAATGTTGCATCCACATGCATAACATGTGCCTCCACGGGCATACAAAAAATCAAACATGTCTCCACGGGCAAACAAAAAGACAATTAATGCATCCATGTGCATATACGACTATATACCAAATCATATATATATATATATATCATCATAATATAGTCAAAACATGTCATAGGTACCCTCAGCACCCAATATACAAAAATACATCAGCCGTACAAAAAATACTTCCCCATATGCTCATCAACATTTGGGGGCAGATACAAGATCATCTAATCATCACGGTCCCCAGGATCCTCTGGCGCCTCCTCTACTGGCCTCGCCGGATCATGCCGAGCCCAAAATCTCCTCTCCGCCGGCCCCGCTGGATCATCTCGTAAACGAATCCTCCCCTCCGTCGGTCCTGCCGGATCATGCCGAGCCCCATCCCTCCACTCAGCCGCTAACAATGCTGCTATGAGCAGGATCGAGCGCCACTCACGAGGCGCATCGAAACAACGCTCGACGATGTCTCGATCCAAATCCCTCCACCCATCCTTTGGAAATCCTACTAGGATCATTTCTAGTGTCTCTCGGACACCCTCCACGACATCATCTCGAGGCCCAGATCCTCGATCGCGAGCCCCAACTCCTTGAGCATGCGGAGGCGGTACCGCTATAGGAGGTGGAATACCACCATCGCCCGTCCCCTACGAGCCACATAGTCGGCCGGTGGTACAGGACCAACATCTGCACAATCACACAAGTGAACCATCATATAAACATCTAACTATAATCATAACAAACACATCTAAAACACATGATATAGTAGAGAACAAAACACAAAACATACCATCTAAACCCCAGGCCTGTCCCTGGGCTCGAGGCATCTCCGGATCTCCTCGATAATCCATACCGGCATATGGATAGTCCTCAATCAGCAGGGGGATCTACTCCCACTGCTCATACATATCCTGCGAAAAGAACCCGTGGATACCACCACCACCGCGGGGCATCATCTGCCCCCACCGCACCATGCGCGGCTCGCTCACCAAACCGTCTCGAATCGGCACCCGTGGCCGCAAAGTCGGTACCCGCTCAAAGAAAAAACAACACAAAAAGGAGGAATAGCAGAACTCTCCCCCCTCCCGACTGACCTTGTCCAGATCTCTCCGGACACCAGCCAAAAACATCTGACCCCATGCATAGTAGGTCCCCCTCAGCACAGAATCCACCATCATCATTTGTCCCCCTGACAAACGATGTGGCACCGCGACACCCAACACCCGCAGAACATAAGCCCCAACAGCCCACATGTCCCACTCCTGCAATGATCTCAGGCTCAAAGCGTTGTTCTGCACTATCACCCCAACAACACAGAAGGTCTCCAGGAGATCCTCCATGTCCACACCTGCCAGGATCCTTGGCAGAAGATCCCCCACCTCCCCTAAGCGAGGAAACCCGGTAAGAAAATATACCTTAGTAAGGGTGATCTCCAACCTCTCACCCCCAACAATAATGAAACCCTCTGCAGGGACCCACAAACTCACCAATTTGTTCAGTAGCGGTCCTATTGAAACGCATCGGTGGAATCTGAGCGAACTTCAGGAGCCCACTCATAGCCAGAGCCTGCCGGACCCCCTGATCGGTCCGAATCCAAATCATCAAGTCCTCCTCCATCTCTCGCTCTCGCCATGACACCAATGGCCTCCTCAACATCCTGCCAAAAAACAAAGAAATTTTTTAGAACCAGAATTTTTTTTTCAAAAAATTCCATCGCGGCTTTTCCATCAAAAGCCGCGATGATCATCGCGGCTTTCATCCAAAAACCCGCGACGACCATCGTGGGTATTGACCACACAGTCGCGATAAACATCGCGACTGTCAGCCCTGAACTTGCGATGAACATCGCGACTGTCAGCACCGAACCCGTGATGTCCATCGTGGAAAAAGACTCGAAACCCGTGATATTCCACGTTGGAAGGCCAACATGGAATTTCGCGGCCTTCGGGGGCCCGCCGCTAACCAAAAAAGACATAATTGAAAAGGCTAAGGAGAATAGGGTTACCTGAAACTCGCAGAATCGAAAACCAATGGTCAAATCTCCCGAAAATCAAGAAAGAGCTCTGATTGCTCTGCCAAACTCACACGTAACAATGACATGTCATATGGGCCCCACACCCTATTTATAGAAATTTCACCATTTTTCAAACAACCATTGCGGTATCATATGATGTCCGTTCCTCAAACCGTTGGTACCGTTGGAATCAACACAGCGAAAAATTCATGATAGTTCTTTCCTTTTCCTGTTTTCACCAGGTCCATTTTTTGACAATTTTTTCACGTCCTCGTTGCCTCGGTTTGCGTGCCACATCGACCGTTCTCCGTTTTTGACAAGTCTTATATCGTTGGATTCAGTTTTCCGTGCTCGTGATGACGCTTGAGATCATTTTTGACTCTCACCTCTAGATTTTTTGGGCATTTTTTCCCATGCCCCTTCCTCCCCTCGGTTTGCGTGCTACATCGGTCGTTCTCCATTTTTGACGAGTCTTATATCGTCGGATTCAGTTTTCCGCGCTCGTGATGACGCTTGAGATCATTTATCGCTCTCACCTCCATATTTTTTGGGCATTTTTTTCCCATGCCCCTTCCTCCCCTCGGTTTGCGTGCCACATCGGCCGTTCTCCGTTTTTGACGATTCTTATATCGCCGGATACAGTTTTTCGCGCTCGTGATGACGCTTGAGATCATTTCTCGCTCTCACCTCCAGATTTTTTTGGACATTTTTTCCCATGCCCCCTCGTCCCCTCAGTTTGCGTGCCACATCGACCGTCATCCATTTTTGACAAGTTTGATATCGTCGGATTCAGTTTTCCGCGCTCGTGATGATGCTTGAGATCATTTCTCGCTCTCACCCCCTAATTTTCGAGCATTTTTTCAAAATGCCACTCACCACCTCGGTTTGCGTGCCACATTGGTTGTTGTCCCTTTTTGACAATCTTTATATCACCGGATCCAGTATTCCACACTCATGATGATGCTTGAGACCTTTTCTGGCTCTCATCAATCCCTTTTCGTTTGGTATAATTTTACCCCTTTTTCGGGCCGAGCAATCCCTTTTACGAAAAAGGCACTTAGGGAGTTTCTGTTAAGCTCTTTTCTGACTCCTAAAACAATGAAAAGATCGCCGAGCAACCTTGCTTCCTTTCATGCTCGCTAAAAGTATCTGAAAGGGCGTCTACCTGGTATAAGTTTACCCCTTTTCCGGACCTTGTAGACTAATTACGAAAAAGGAATACTCTAGTCACATCGGCTAGAAGAGTTCTCCATTTGCATCATTTTATGCTTTTTCGCGCTTTGGAGACTAACTTACGAAAAATAACACCAATGGAGTCCACTTACCGCTTTCAGACTCTCTAAACATGAAAGAGACCACGAGAAATCACCATCCTGGGCTCATTAAAAACCGATAGGACGATACTCACAACCACTGCAGAGTCTTCTTATCATTTTCAGACTCCTTAAAAATGAAAGCACCCATGAGCACGAACAATCCTGGGCTCACAAAATCCACAGGACAGTACCATTTCAGAGCACACTTTTATCCCTTCTTGGAGCTCATTAAAACTACAAAGAAGGACCCAATGGTGCTTCTCGACGCCACAACAGATCACGTCTACTCATATGGAAGCTTCCCCATTTTGGTCGGCTTTGTTTAGAGTATTCTGCAGTATGTCACCCTCAGAATCCCTCGACAACACCCATTAGCTTGACCCCCCAGAGTCAATACATACCCTTCAGTCCCTAAAAGCTATGATCCCCGCACCTACAAGTTAGTTCCCTACACTGCCAGGTCAACCATGTCATCATGCTCTGAACAAAGGAAGTTTGAGTCTACCCACTCTATGACCCCAGTTACTTCCCATCCCCACAAGTATGTCAGTCCTACCATCAGTACTACCACACTTCAGTTCTACACCTCGTGCTACTATCAAGGAAACATCATTGCCTTGTTAGTTGCTAGTCTCCCTCTGTTGACAACAACCAAATTTATTCCAGAGGATAGACCTAGAGGTCCCTGTGTCTTGGACTCATCACCATTTATGATGAGTGCCTACGAATCATTTCGAGAAGAGTCCTCAGTGCCTCTCCAAATGGTTGTTTCTCACATGCTCGACTTCAACACCTTGATCGCATCGTTGAGACTCGCACAGGGTATTGGTCTGTTCATTTATTTGTTCAAGACTCCGGATACCACCTGACTCTTCCACATTTTAGAGTCTACCTATGGAAACAACCAGTTACATTTTTTCTATAGATATCCGGGTTGCGCATGGCGACAGTATTCCGATGTACCCCAGTTTTATACCCCCTCGAGTATACAGTTACATGTACTTCTCAGAGATGACTCACAGTCATTGAGTCCCTACAGATGTTGGACATCTTCAGTTTCAGCAATTCATCAACCCTTCTGAGACCTTATTCAGAACGGTTGTTGATTTATTCCAGTGTAACATTTATTGAGATCAGTCATGTTATGATCATGAGTACATCCCAAAATAGTGTCCCCTTTGGACCATTATGATGTACCAGCAGATTTTTTATGTCTTATTCAGGTCCCCCTTCTTGGGACTAATTGTTATGTATATGTCTTGATACGAGCATGGGTATGCCCGCCTCGTCCATTATCAGAGATTATTCCTCATTCATATTGAGGCCATGTAATATTTTTTTGTTTTTGCAGCTTCCAAGGGCCATTGATCCAGTCTCCAACCGGTCTCTTCTCTTCCCCAAACCCCAGGAAAAAGACAAAAGAACTATGATGTCTATCGGCCATACGATGAGCTCCTGCCCTCACACATCAGGGGGCAATCTGTTAACACCCAAAAAGTGCTCACTAGCTCATTTCCTTATTCACATGACCCATTTGTCCACTTTTCCACCATTTGAGCCTCTAAAGCCATCAAAAGGTCACCAAAAGACCATAATACACCCCTTTTTCCCCTCAAAATGAATATTTTTCCTCAAAAAGCATAAAAAACCCTCAAAAAGGGTCCAGAATTCCCAAAAAAATTAAAAATATTCAAAAAAGGAAAAATGAGGGAAAAGGTACCTAAACCATGTTGGTCAATACCATTGGTTTCCTCAAAACCATAATGGTATTCCCCACCACCAAAAACTATAAAAAGGTGGTAGGGGCTCCTCACTTTCCATCCATCCATCATCCTATCCTCATGCTGTCAAAATCTCTCATGAGTTCTTGACCATTGTAGCAATCTTGGAGAAGAGACCATTGGAGCTTGGAGCTACTCACCTTGGAGCTGCTCAACACCACAACATCCTCACCATTTGAGGTATCATAATACAAAAGTGATTTTTTATTTTATTTCTTGTTCTTGTTCTTAAATCTTTTCAAGTTTATTATGATATGCATATGCTAGTTTAGTTTAGATTCAGATTTATAAATTGTTTTTGCTTTCAATATTTGAAACTGCTATCACTTGTTGATAGGTGCCCATAGCACTCTAAGCTTGGTTGCAAAACCAAGCCAACAAGATCAAATGCACATTTTATACAGTCATTTGAGATTGAATCGATCATTGAAGGAGCGATCATCATAGAAGGGGCGACTGATCCTTCTCATTGGAAGTTGGAAGTCGGGATAAATATTGTTTCTATGTTATAACTTAACCAATGTCCCGATATTTACTATTTATTACGAAAGTCAGAAGTTGGTAATTGTTTTCCTGTTAGCGCAATGCCAGTCGACAGGGGTTCCACTCACTGTCGACACATACCGCAGTCTTCCTGAGCACCGGCCTGGAGAGGGTTTATGCCTCCCAACAACACCTGCAGAGCAGATGAGGTCTCACCCGAGGCGTCCAGGAAAAGCAGACGGAACCATGTTTCCGTCGAATGAAGGAGGATGGTTGCGGCTACGATACTTAAACTTATTGCAACACTACTACAGAGATCTTTAATCATTGAACATAGTATTAAAGCAACATTCAACCAAGACATTCATCATTGCAACAATAGTAATTGTAAAGCAAGTATCGCATCAAGAAACATGACATTATTTGTATAGTGCAACATCGCATTACGATAACTGAACAGATTAAACACAGAGATTGTACCAAAATAGCTTCATCATATTATCAATGTCGACCTAGATACAATGTCTCTGCAAAAACTAGATCTCCACAATGACTCTTAACATCAAAACATACCCGGAAAACATACAACCAATATTAGAGCTTCGCATAATATCTCCAACATTCGATCATGATTATGATGATTTCTATGATTCTCATCACTTACAATTCTTATCTATATATAGGCTTCCGCCTTACAACTCTTGTCCACTTTCTAACAACTTGTTAACCGACACTATGGAAAAATGACTCAATATCTAACTGACTTATCCAAAAATGACCAAAAACCTGCATTCTGCGGTATAATTGACTCAACAATACATAATATGTGGTCCAAATGACCCAAAACCCACAATCCGCGGTACAATTGACCCAAAATGCATAAAATAATCTTCTGCTCGTCGCCTTTCACGCCATCTTCTACCTTGTTGTAGCATTGAATATGCTGCGATAGCACTCTACGAAATCGCCTGCAAACAGGCCCCCAACACAATCTTGTGGCTCGCCCTCAAGCCATGTCAACTAGAGATGGTGTACTTCATCATTTTGACCTTGAAGTCCTCATACGGTTGTTCAACTATCCACACTACCTGCTTGGCTTCCGTAGCCGTTGACTGACTTTTGACCATGTCTTCTGCAGATGGGTGATCTGTAAGCTTTTCCACTACCTGCTATCGACACTTCTGCACTGCCTGCAGAGCTTCACTAGCTTGCATCATGAATTTTCCGCCGCTGTCCTGGAACTCCTCTAATTGGGCTGCGCACGTCTTCTATCGCTCGTCCGCCTTGGCAGCACGGTGTTGCAAATATTTTAGCTCTTGAGACTTAGCAACTTGCTCCAGTGGTGGCATTGTGCGCATTGCCGCTTTCAATGTGGCCAACTGACCCTCCGTTTCCTGTCGACACTTAGTCAGCTGTTCAACCTGCTCATCATGAATAATGCGGCCCCAGAATTGTACAGTTTCAACCATGAGCCTGGTTTCCTGCGTCTCCAACTCCTCCATCTGAGTGAAAACTTCCTCAATTTCCCTTCTTCGTTCATCCACTTCAACCTGAGATGTACTCTATTTCATTTGGGCCTTCAACTCGTGATTCTCCTGTCGAAACTGAATAATGGCAGCGCCCAGTCACTGCACCCAGTGGAGCATGTCTACCTCTTCAGTGGGCTCCGACACATGTTGATAAGTTTCCGTTATCGCCCCGTCAACCCATACACTGTCGTCCCACATACGAGCCTTCTCGACAATAAGGAAATCGTGTTCCTTCTTGAGTCCTTCGATCTCACGAGCCTTCTCAGCCCATTGTTCCTTGATGTGTTCTTCGAGGTCATCCACGACCTGCCATGCAGAAGCAGCCCTAGCGGTCAATTCTTCGATAGTGCGCTTCGCATCGGCCTCACTCGCCTGTAGTTGTACACACATACCACTGATCTGCTGCAGTCGGTATGTCATTTCCTTGTTGGTAGTAGCTTGCATAGTGGTCAACCCTTCCGATGGCAATGCGTTAACATTGAGGGTCACCGTCTTCAACTACTGCAGCAACGTGTTTACTGCTGCATCTTCTGTCACAATTGTAGTCGGGGGAATTTCCACATTCCTTACCCGCGGCTCAGTGCTGATTGTGCCAAAGGTTGGTGCCACTACTTCCTCTGGTGCCTTTCCGGAAACTATATCATACAGAGACTCTAACCGAGCGGTGATTGCATGGAATCCTTCATCTGCTTTCCTTTCCATCTTTTCTATTGTCGCAGAGGATGCAGTATTGAGCACTGTGAGCAGGAGGCCCAACTGTGCCTCGACGGGCAGGGACAACCCGCTGATCGTTGCATGCTCCTGATACCTTTTCGAGCGGTTTTCTTCAAGGTCCCGGTCGCTATCATCCGATATTGTTTTGGTCGATTCTTGCCCTGAGTCATGGTGACTCTGCTGGTCCTGTGCTGATACCCGATGATCTGGGCCCAATTCCCGGCCACCGGCTTCTATCTCCGCTTAACTCATGGGTTGTCGCCATGCCTCCGGCCACTCATTCACGGTAGCCTCCAAATCTTCAGAGGTCACCTTATATGAGGTCTGCAACCATTGTCGATCAGGGTCCTGACTGGCTTGTATATGTATGGTATGCAGCCGAATTGCAAACGCCATGACTGGTCTGAAGCGCGCAGTAGTTTCTTCAGATATTAGTGGGACTTGTATAGCCACAGCACAAAGCATCTCCCAAAACAACCAAAACTGCAATTGGCAATCCCGGAGTCTCTCTGGCTCTCGTACATACCATAGATTCTGATATCACACACCCCGCTATTCTACTGCAGCCGAACAGTCCATGCTCTGGTACGTGCGGGGCTCCTTCCATGCGACGAAGGTGATCAACAACAACATCCAACTGTATGTGAAGGCACCCTTTCCCGATTGGACCGCCACAAAATCCTCCATTAATTGATTCAAGAGATACAGAGACCAGTTCATTTGGACCCCTTCCGCGCATTGCTCTGCGCATGCAACAATCCCCGAGTTGCACTGATTAGGTCGACCACCCCTAACCACTTTGAAGGATAGGATCTTAATGCCCATGAGTACCGCCTGATCATTGCAGCTGCTGGTGCGATACCCACACCCATCTGTTTCTAAGCCATATTTCTGTGCCAACTGCAGCGCCCGATTTTTGTCGTTTTCCTTTCCTTGGATGAACTGCGACGGATCGACTCCATTTTTAGGCAAGCCGGTTATATACGAAATTAAGTCGACGGTGAGCGGGACTTCTCTGTCTAGCCACAACGAACCACCATGAAAGCAAGCAAGGAGCTTCTTTACACATGCATTAACTTCCGCCAGTCGCCCAAAATGTGGCATGTTAATAAGTATTAACAAGCCAACCGACTTCAATCCTCGTTCCTAGTCTTGTACAACCGGTGTCGGGGAAAGGCGTGTCTCAGGCACATATGGGGCGGATGCAATGTCAGGGTAGGACACCATATCATGGTCATCGTAACGCAGGCGCATCAACGCTGGCCCAATATCAACATAGCACTCCATTCTATCTGCGAGTCCCGACATCCTTACACCATACTTTTGTTTCAAGTTTATCTTGCGTGGGGTGGCATCTGGCCGAATGGGAGGGATATACCCAAGGATGTCACCGGCTGACAGTCCCGCCCATGGGGCAGACTCGCGAATGCAGCGATTGGACTGCCCCACCTGTTCCTGAGCATCGCCTGCCGTCGCGACGGAGGATCGAAGCACTCTCTTACTCTACGTGGACTCAGAGTACTGACCTCCTCGTCACTTCTTAGCGACGACTGATGCTCCCACTGGCATATTTGCAACTTCTTGCTCGCCTGGCATACCTCGCAGCACTTCGTTATATGCTTATCAACACCTTTCTCAACTCAGGACTGCACTCTGTAACAACACTGCACAAATGATTTCTCGGTGTCTTCCGACCAACTCCGATCCATTTTTATAGCTTCCATCCGAATCCTCCGTAATCTCACAAAATCATGCATTAATTCAACCAAAATCCTGTATTAATGACGCAAATATGTTGTTGATCCTGTCAGCCGATCGGCCGGATCCACCATTAATGCCCTCATTCGAACAAGCGCCGTTAATTAACTGTTTTAACTTTTGTTATTTATTGCTGATTTGACCGGGTTGCAATAATACCACTTGTCGCCGACCGCTCCAAACTTGCGGCAGAAGCCTCCCTGCTTCCGCATTCCATCATTGTTGGTGCGCCATCCTGTCACCAATCAATCTACTTCTTTCTTCTCTTTTTTTTTTCCTGATGCGACTCAGGCATCACGGTGTTCCAAGCCCGCTTGACAGGGCTTCAACCTATGACCATTCACCAGTTTTGGGAGCATCGCCCTGTCCAGTTGCTGCAGCTGAACCGTGCCCCCTAAAGTAATACTATTGATGCAATACGAACCAAGACAATGCATCTGCAACTTCCCTGGATTTTTCATAAACTTATTGTCGTACAACAAAACCAAGTCACCCTGCTAAAATTGTTTGTTTTTGATGTGTCGATCATGCCATGCCTTCTGGCGATCCTTCTCTACCCCCTGGTGGAACCTAGTGATGAAACAATCTTCCTCCAACTGCACCAACTGCTCTAGACGTTCATCTAGTGCTGCTGCATCATCCAAGCCTGTTGCGGCCGCGATGCGCAGACTCGGGACAATATAATCCATGGGCATAATTGCTTCTTGTCCATACAGCAGCTTAAATGGTGTCTGCCCTGTCAGCCGTTTACATGTGGTGCAATAGTCGCACAATACTGCTGGGATTTTGAGATCCCAGTCATCGCGGTTCACATTACACACCTTTGTCAGCGCATGCTCCAATATCTTATTGAAAGCCTCCACCGTGCCATTCACCTGCGGATGATAGGGTGTACTCTTCTTATGCTGTATCTACAACTCCTCCGTAAATGCGCTGATGGTGCAATTCAGAAAGTGGCTTCCTTGATCGCTCAACAATATATTGGGGCAGCCGAAGCGAGTGACAATGTGGTCAAAGACAAACCGCACGGCTGTGGCCGTGGAGCAATCAATGACTGGTATAGCTTCCACCCATCGAGTCAAGTACTCTGTCGCTGTGCTAATGTAGAGCGCACCTGTGCGCTTCCCTGGTGTATTGATCGGTCCTACAAAATCCAATGCCCATTTGTCAAACGACTGCAATGTCAACTGGGGCATCAATGAAATCTCATCGCGTTGGGATGGTTTTCCAGTTCGCTGACAGACATCATAGGACCGCACATAGTCTATCGCATCATTATGCAGTGTGGGCCACCACAGCCCAACACGCAACACTTTCCTAGCAGTCGCCCTACCGCCATAGTGTCCTCCGACTACTCCTCCATGCGCTTCTGCTAATATCTGCGATTGCTCATGTGACAAGACACATCTGCGCAATACCTCATCGACACCCATTTTCTATAACTCTCCTGCAATTAGCTGGAAGTATGCGGCCTTGACTACCAACTGCTTCTTCTGACTGGTGGTGAACTCGTCTGGTGCAGTACCCATTGTTAGAAACTGAATGATTTCCTCAAAGTAGCCATTTGCAACCTCAACCCGAAATAGTTGAGCATCCGGTAAACCATCTTCAATGTTAGTCGGCTCCTCTCCTGTATCGATCCACGAGAGATGATCAGGATTGACATTCAACCATCCTGGCTTCACAATTACTTCAAAATCGAATTCCTGAAAAAGAAGTAACCAGCGGGATATCTCCCCCCCCAACACAGGCTTATTGACTAGGTATTTCAATGCGGAATGGTCGGTGAACATTTTAAAGTGCCCACCCAAAAAATAGTGTCTGAACTTCTGCAGCGCATAGACCATTTCCAGATCTTCCCTCTTAGTAGTAGTGTAATTCCTTTTGGCAGAGGACAGCTTCCGACTTACAAAATCAATAGGATGATCAAGGTCGCCTTCTCCTGGTTGAGCCAATACGATTCCCAACGCAATCGATGAGGCATCAACATGGACATGGAATTCCTTACTCCAGTTCGGAAATACCAGTATTGGTGCCGACACCATCTTCGCCTTCAGTGTTTCAAATATGTCGTGACATTCCGGGGTCCACTGAAATAGCGCATCCTTCTTCAGCAATTTCTCCATAGGGGCAGTAATCGCTGCATATCCCCTGATGAATTTATGATAATACCCAGTATGCCATAGAGTTGCCCGCAACTGCTTAACAATGGTCGGCAGTTGCAAGCTCAAAATGAGCGCAATATTGGCCGGATCGACCAACAACCCTTGCTTACACACAATGTGGCCAAGAAATATCCCAAACGGTGCACAAAAGATGCATTTCTTCAAATTCAGCGATATCTGGTGCTGTCGGCATCACTCGAGCATCAACCACAGATTTTCCAGATGATCACGGACCAAACCATAGACCGTCCAATTGTCCATGTATACCTGTAAAAATTTCTGAATGAAGTCTTTGAATGCAGCAACGACAACTCGCGAAAATATCGTAGGTGCGTTATTCAAACCAAACGGCATTACAGTGTATTGAATTCAACCCCCTTCAGTAACAAAAGTTGTCTTATGGCGATCTTCTTTGACAACACGGATCTGATGATAGCCAGAGAACCCATCTGTGAAGGAGTACATCTCCTGGCCACCCACACCTTCAAGCACTTCATTAGTAAATGGAGTGGGGAATGGATCATGCAAACATGCATCATTTAGTTTCTTGAGGTCAACGCAAATGCGCACTTCACCAGTCTGTTTATCCTGCACCACCATAGGACTAATCCATTCTCACTCCTCAACTGGTTCAATAATACCAGCGTCCAACATGTGATCCATTTCAGCCTTGACCCACTCATTATGTCGCGTATTCAATCGATAGGGTCACTGCCGGATCGGCTTAGCATCTAGTTTTAATGGAATCTTCATTTTTCCTAAGTCGCCCAGAATCCCCTTCATGTCGGAAAATTTGGTAGGAAATATGTCCTGAAACTCATGGAGCAAATCAGTGACCTTTCTTATCATCTCATCATCCTATTAATCCCCGACATTTGAAAACTTCGGAGTGTCCTTTTTCTCAATGTTAATCTTGCGGATCTTCAGCGGCTGACTGATCAGGTCGCTTGGCGCATTAGGTGGTACCAAAACATGACTTCCTTCTGAATCCGGGATATTCACATTCCACAGATCATCACCATCTTCTGGCCCACCACTGATATTGAAGCACTTCATGAGAGACTGCATCTGGTAGTGCGTGTGCGGATCTGCAAGATATGCTACTGGGACAACCTGCAGAATTACATCACGGATGAGCTGTAATGCATTATTAACCTCTGGATCAGCATCCGCAAAACTGAATGTATGGGTAAAACACACTGTGAGATCCAACCAAGTAGAAATGTCCCCTCGCAACTCAGCTGCAGTATACCATGAGCGTGGCATCTCATCCAAAGTATGGATAAAAGCATGGACCCACTCATCTTTTGGTCGCGATACCCATAGATGTTGACATTCCATCAAGTGACCATCAAGATCAGTTCACTCATCATACTTTCCAGTGTGGTAGACCTCAGTATCACCAAAATGTACCATCATCAATCTTCGGCATTTCAACCATCCATCAATTGATTCCTTGTGTGTCGCCCACCAGCGTGATGGATCAACCTTCAATGCTTCGTTCAACGCCAGCAATCGTTGTGGTTCAAAAACTCTTTCTTCGAACTCTGTCAGAAACTCGGATAAGCCAGGTAGTCCTTCATATATTGGTAGTGTAACCGTTTTAGTCGCAACACGGCATAATGACTGTGTGACCAACCCGCACTTACGGAGCGACACTTCGTGCAAGTGGTTCTGCCAATATTCCAGCGCATCATCAGAGTCGGAAGACGCAAAGCTGTAACTGCGCCATCCCAGCTCACCATTGGTAGTCAGATGTATATAATCTTCAGAAATATTGAATGCATGGTCCCATTTGCTGGGATTGTCGTCCTTTACTGGCTCTATGTAGCGGCATCCTTCAGCCGGATCCAACGGGGCGATAACTCTGAGATCGTGATTTTCAAAAGTCATCATCCATCGCTTGAAGTTGATTACAGCTCCACTATCATTAGCCCATCCAATCCCCAACAACGTGGGATAGGAGTTTTCTCCCTCAATTACTTCTATTACATCAAAGTCGGCACGTGTTTTCATTCCCTCAATGTCCACCACCATTCATGGAATTCTCCCAATTGGTGTTACCTTAGCGTGATTAGCTAATCAGAGCTGTACAAGAGACCAGCTCAATGGGGGGCTCCCCATATTCTGCCAAGCCTGCTTGGTCAAGATGTTGACATTCGAACCAAGATCCATAATAACTAAATCAACATCATAGTCACCAATTTTAATATTCATCTGCATCTCCTTACCCGTCTTCCGTCGTTGCAAAGAATTAACCGCGAGCTCTTGTCGATCTTGGGCCAGTCATCGCAACAAGGATTCAATCGCAGCAAGAGTGTCAGGATCTCTTGCCAGGGATAAACAATGTTCCAAAAATGTTCGAAGTGTGCTGGACCGCCATGACGGGCTAACCTCCGAAGTAGCATCAAAAGTAGAGGGCATGTCATACATGACAATTTTACCTCGGTCTTTTTCTAATGCACGTCGTGCTTGAATAAACGTCTCCCATTCCGCATCAATGTCAAATGATACCTTCTTTTTTCCAGCTAACCGGATCATTGAGCTGTCTTCTCCAGTTGTTTTCCTCCTCGAGTGACCACAGCAACGGAAGCATCTTGCGGTCTTGGTTCTGTAGAAATTGTTGCAATGTTTGCACCCTGGGCCTAGTTCAACGACGGATTCCCGGGTGGGTTCACATTCTGATTCTGATTCTACCATACATTCTGGTTCTGCACTGGTTGCTACACTTGGTTTTGGGCACGTTGCTGTGCCTGGGGCTGTGTCTACAATTGGGGAGTGTTCCCTGCCTGCCATCGTGCAATCAACCGTGGACAATTCTCAACTGTATGATCGTTAACAAAGCAGAACGTACACTAGTTCTACAACAGTGGGCAGTCTCGCTGATAGTGTCCCCATACCGCACAGTGATAATATTAAACATGTCCGCGACCACCTCATCCACTTCCGTGACCAAATCCTCCACCACGTCCTCCCCGGTATCCTCCCTAAAATCCTCCCTGCTTCTAGTACTGTGGTTGGTTGAACTGTTGCTGCATTGGTGCCGGTTGCATTCCTTTCCCTTGTTGTGCATACTGCGATTGCTGTACATATTGTGGCTATTGTGGAGCCATCTGCATTGGGGCATATTGTGGCATGAACTGCGGAATTTGCTGTTGCTGTGGTACAAACTGCATCTGCGGTTGAGGTAGCGTCTGGCCTACCTGTGGCTGCAGTTGCGATTGTTGTACGACACGTTAGTCGTCGTTGACATAGAATGCATCATACATTCTTTCTTGTAGCAACCCATATGCACGGCAATCTTTGTCATCGTGCCCCACCGACTTGCAAAATGTACAATAAAGATTTCTCGGGGTTGTGACCATTTTCTGCATGTATGGGAAATTGTCATGGCTGTGTCCATATACATGGCAGACGCGACACCAGGGCATGCTGCCACCATTCAACGGGTTTGGCGCCCCTGACACCAAATAGTTGCAGAAATCTGGGAAATTGTCCTTCGTATGCCCTTCTCCTCGGCACCGCGTACACCATACTTCATCGCACTATTCCTTGCCTTTCTTCAAATCTTGTAGTTGTGTAGTTAAGTTAGCGAGCTGTGTCTGTATGTGCGACATCCCGACTGCATTTTCTCCAATCGGCGACGCCTCCAATCGCATTGCAATCTCTAGAGCTTCACTAGGCGTCGAGATGTTTTGCTGCATCAACGGTAGCCGAATGTGTGGTAGCAGTGCCGTGATGAACCACTCTTTATGTTGGACGACGCTCATATCGAAACTAACCTTTTCCATCAGCGTCTTGAATTGCTAGTCAAAATCCCACACGGTTTCATTGGGATACTGCTTAATTTCCTTTAATTCTGTAATATACTGAGCCTCCGACTTGGGCTTCCTAAAATCTGCAATCAGTCCATCCCAGATCTCGTCTAGTGACTTCTCTAGAGCTCCTATAGGGACTAGAACAAACTTCATAAACCAATCTAATGCACGACCTCGCAGAGTCGTTGCTAATTGTCCTTTCTTAGCAGCATCATCGGTGATATGTTTTATGGTGAAGACTACTTCACACAAAAACCAATACTGTTCTGGGTTGTCTGTCCCACTCTTGTGGAACAACGGTAACTTAACATCATCGCCCACCATTCTGGGCTTCCTGCCTCCTTTCGCTGTACTACTACCAATCAAATTTTGTGGTGTTGAAGAACTTGGCAGTGTCGAAGTGGTATTTCTTGCTATCTGAGAGATAGTGAGCAGAGGTGTGGGTACGTTGGTGCTGGGGTTTGGTCCTACCTCTATCCTGGGTGTAGCCTGTTTGTCCTTGTTAGGACTATGAGGTTGCTTCGTCCCATGTGGTATTCCTTCATGGTCTTACGGTTCGACCGCAGCAGGACCTTCTCCTGTCCTCTGCCTCTTTTCCTGTCGGAACCTCTCTCCTCCCCTTATAAGACCACTTTCTTCCTTGGCTTCACTCATAGTCTCATCATGACTTGCACTCATCTACCCCTTACCATTCCATGTACCTCCCCCCAACTGTCGTAGTACCCACGGCCTCCGCCACTAGGCTGTCTACTGATCAAGATGCATCTTCAATATACCCTTTTCGCAAATAAGCATCTTGATCGACAGTAGAAACCTGCCCCGAGGTCCACGGAAACAATATCTTTCGGCTTCACCGTAGTATTTTTGAGTATCAACCGCAAACTCTATGATATATCCCTCTAGGATGCTATCGAACCACACTTTGACAGCCTGCGATGCTTTATTTTCAACCTCCTGTAGCTCCTGAATCAACTCGGGGGTCCAAGTCATCGGTTCACCACCCTGGAAGTTCCTCTTCTGGAAGGTTAACTTTGCCAACCACTCATACAAAATGACTGGGAATTCATAGAAGAACCATTCATGCGGTCTGTTGTGAATATATCTACCCAACCACTGATCTACTGTCAGTCGAGTGTTCCTGCTTTCCTCTTCAGTGAATTCCTGCAACTTCTGATCAAACCATTCTTGGATCTCCGGTTTTGTTGGATGCCACAACATGTCCTCCTTTCACTTTGCACACGGTCTTGACAATGGAAGCATTTGTTAGCGCAATGCCAGTCAACAGGGGTTCCACTCACTATCGACACATACTGTAGTCATTTTGAGCACCGGCCCGGACAGGGTTTGTCCCACCCAGCAACACCTGCAGAGAAGATGAGGTCTCACCCTAGGCATCCAGGAAGAGCAGACAGAACCATGTTTCCGCCGAATGAAGGAGGATGGTTGCGGCTACGATACTTAAATTTATTGCAACACTAGGACATAGATCTTTAAGCATTGGACATAGTATTAAAGCAACATTCAACCAAGACATTCATCATTGCAACAACAATAACTGTAAAGCAAGTATCACATTAAAGAAACATGACATTATTTGTATAGTGCAACATCGAATTACCATAATTGAACAGATTAAACACAAAGATTGTACCAAAATAGTTTCATCATATTATCAATGTTGACCCAGATACAATGTCTCTGCAAAAACTAGATCTTTGCAATGACTCTTAACCTCAAAACATACCCGGAAAACATACAACCAACATCAGAGCTTCGCATAATATCTCCAACATTTGATCATGATTCTGATGATTTTGATGATTCTCATCACTTACAATTCTTATCTATATATAGGCTTCCGCCTTACAACTCTTGTCCACTTTCTAACAACTTGTTAACCGACACTATGGACAAATGACTCAATATCTAACTGACTTATCCAAAAATGACCAAAAACCTGCATTCTGCGGTATAACTGACTCAACAGTACATAATATGTGGTCCAAATGACCCAAAACCCGCAATCCACAATACAATTGACCCAAAATGCATAAAATAATCTTCCGCTCGTTGCCTTTCACGCCATCTTCTGCCTTGTCGCAACATCGGAGATGTTGTGATAGCACTCTACCAAACCGTCTGCCAACATGGCCCAGCCTTCGTAGATTAAATATTTTTACATTTCTCTCGTAAATGAAGGGGCAGCCGACCCTTATTTTGACCAGTATTATTTTCATAATAGTTCTATAATGCAAGAAGGGGCGGCTGACTCTTATCTTATTTTAGATAAAGTCTGCAGCTGATTGCGCAGACTGGTACTGTTACCCTTCCGAGATAATAAAAGAACAGTTCTTGTGGATGTAGCTCCCACATGCGGTGAACCACGTAAATCAGTTTGTTTCTATGTATGAGTTTATGACATGTCTTTTATATGAGTTTATGTATTTACTTTCATATGTATATGAACGGTAATTGAACGTTGAGTAATTAGAATATAAGTGCATGAATGCGAAGAAGAAACACTTAGTATGATTAATGCGTAGCTAACTGGTGAATACTGTAGAGATTCATCATAGTTTTGTATATTGCGATAGCTGTGAAGTGTGAAGTCATATGTTATTCTATCCCATTAGTAGATGTTAAATAGAATGTTAAGCGAGGTTTTTAACCACATCTATGCATCGCCACGGTTACATAAGCTTAATTATGTAACCCCCCATATTTGCTTCAGGTGATACTTCAACTTGTTTACAAGGTGATACCAAAAGGGGCAGTGAAAGAGGTTTTGTTGTGTCTACATTTCTCTCGTAAATGAAGGGTCGACCAACCCTTCTTATGCTCAATGTTCTTCCAGTGTTCAACATTTTGCATATACATTAATTGACCGCCTAGCCTTCATAGGTTGAATATTTTTAGAATTCCTTCATAAATGAAATGGCGTCCGACCCTTCTTGAGCCCAGTATCTATCTTCAAAATAGTTCTAGACTACAAGAAGGGTCGGTCGATCCTTCTTGTGTTCACCATTCTAGATACAGGTGAATTGCTGGATATAGGTGTTAACAATTCTCTACTAAATGAAGGGGCGGCCAATCCTTCTTTCTGATATGGAGAAGCACACATAGAAAGCTAAGTTGCGAAGTAAAATAAGGGAGTAGCGATGCGAAGTTCAATAAGAAAGAACAACAAAGAACCTAAGTATCAACAAAATGTATCGGTGGTGGTTGGAGACTACCGAGGACCCAAATACGTGAGCATGTGGGCCAATTTGAAGCGAGAAAGACAAAGATTAAATAATGGGCAGTTGTATACATATTATGAGCAGTTATGCGAAGTTATCAAGCGCACTTCCCGTAATTCCAAAGGCCATAACAAAAACATATATTTGCAAGATGAGATTAAAAGCGGGCTTACACTTTATCTTCATATAGCCTAGAGAACCATCAAAAGCAGAATGGTATGAAGGCCTATTCCAACTGGACGTGTAGAGAATTGATATTATCATTGAAGATTGGCCGTGCAAATGGAAAATGGATGCGCTAGACACATTGATTACTACATCTGAGGAAAGCGCAAATGAAAATGACACCTAGGAGCCAAAAAATGGACTAGAGAAGGAACATGAACAAGAACAACAAGAAGCTGTTAATTTTCCAACAGGTGATAAGAGGAAGAATCCAGACATGCCGTGCCAGAAGTGTCGAAGAGGAAGAAGCAGAAAGCAAATAAGACTCCACTCGATGCGAAGCTGCATGACGATGATTGTTATTGCATCACAACACGAGTCCATGAGCATCTTGAAGAGACACTCGCAAAAAACTATAGCAAGCAAAAGGAACTCCAAGCGAGCATGATAGAAAGCATCACAGAACTAAACAAGTCCAGAGAGACTTGGTCAGGGAATTAGACTCTGAAGACTGATTAGAGGAGTCCAACAGAAGAAAAAGAAAAGCGCCAGCATTGACAATGAGACCCAGGTTAGTTCGCATAGAGCCGATGAACGTGATATTCCCATCGAATGAAATAACTGAAGGTGTAAAGAAGCTCGCACATATGGATATAAACGCGGGAATGTTTCCCATCGAAGGAATGCACAATCTGCATCTGTAGGTTGTGGAGGAAATTAGAGATAGAGATATGATCTCATACAACCAACATCTAAAGATGGAAGATAGTTATAAGGAGTTGAAGAATGAATGCACGTTGAAGAAAAATGAGCTAGAAAATGCTCTTGAGAGGCATAAAAAGTTAAATAAAATCGTAGTTGAAGTCTGTGCGAAGATCCCAGACTGCGAAGAGGAGCCTGAAGTGCTAGCGACCATTCTTAAGATTGGTGTTGCCATGGACAATATCGAAGTGAAAATGGAAGATATGGATATTTCTACAAAGAAAATATTGTTGACTTAGAGTCTCGGAAACAACCTGGCACTCTGCCAGAGGTAGAATTAGCAAGAGCCGAAGAGCTGAAAACATCAACTAAGAACATCTCCGTAGAAGTTGTGATGTGTCAAGACTTGCTAGAAGAAGTCATGGAAGTTTGAGATATACTGCAAGAGGATCCCGAATTATAGAAAATTCAGGATGAAGCTCACAAGAGGCAGAAGGACCTTGATTCTATGAACATGACTATGAAGGATTTATTGCTAATGCAAAAGGTCCAGAAGTTCACAGAAACGAAAGATATTCAGAATGAGATGAAGGCACTAAGGGAAAAGGAAGACAAAACTTCATCGAAGTTACAGTCTATGTAAGAAGAAGCATTGGCACTCTGAAGAAATTGAGGAGAAATTGTAAGAACTCCACACGACAGAGAGTATAGTAAAGAGTCAAATGCAAGAACCCATATCGGTGATGATGCTCAAAACGATTAAAGAATACAAGCAAGAGGCTAAGGAAGTAGTTGCAAAGTTAAGTGCAACTTGAAGGAATTTGTTGCGATGACAAACATCCCAAGTGATGTGTTGTCAAAGAATCATAGTGTAAGTGACTTGAGGACGAGTCACAAGTAAGTGTTAGGGGCCTATTCAGTGCGACCCAAGTACATGAAGTTTTGAAGGTGAGTACAGTTAGGCGAGGCACTACAGAAGTCAGAGTTGCACTGTCATAGAAAGCATCAGAGTTAGAGGAAGCAGCGCCAAAGGGACAACGATGTTAAATCTTAGCGTTGTCAACAGGAGAACCACGAGGTTTTTGGGTTTTGGGTACTATGGGGGTTGGCCCATAGTTATTGTAATATGTGACCTTCGGGCACATCTATATATAAGGGTAATTTTGTATGAGGAAGGGTTAGGTAGTAGAGGGTTGCTGGGATTTTGATGGTTAGACAGACCTTAGAAGAGAATAGTGATAAAGAGAGAACAAAATCTAGAGCGGAGTGGGTAGAGATCTGATTGTAGAGAAGATTCCGCAGTTGATTGCGCAGACTGGTACTGTTACCCTTCCGAGATAATAAAAGAACAGTTCCTGTGGACGTAGCTACTGCATGGGGTGAACCACGTAAATCAGTTTGTTTATGTGTATCATTTTATGCAGGTTTTGTATATGAGTTTATGTGCATTTATGTATTTACTTACATATGTATGTGAACGGTGATCGCACGTTAAGTAATTGGAATACAAGTGTGTGAATGCGAAGAAGAAACACTTAGTATGATTAATGCGTAGCTAATTGGTGAATACTGTAGAGATTCAATGCAGTTCTGTATACTGCGATATTTGCGAAGTGTGAAGTCATGTGTTATTCTGTCCCATTAGTGGATGTTAAATAGAATGTTAAGAGAGGGTGTTAACCACATATGCGCATCACCATGGTTACAGAATCCTGATTCTGTAACCCCCCATATCCTCTTCGGGTGAGACTTCAACCTATTTATAGGGTGATGCCGAAAGGGCCAGTGAAAGGGGTTTGGTTGTGTCTACATTTCTCTCGTAAATGAAGGGTCGACAAACCCTTATTGTGCTCAGTATTCTTTCAGTGTTCACCATTTTGCATATACATGAATTTCCAGCCTAGCTTTCGTAGGTTGAATGTTTTTACAATTCCCTCATAAATGAAGGGGCGATCGTCACTTCTTATGCCCAGTAATCTGTTCAAAATAGTAATAGAATGCAAGAAGGGTCGGTCGATCCTTCTTGTGTTCACCATTCTGGATACAGGTGAATTGATGGATATAGGTGTTCACAATTATCTACTTAACGAAGGGGCGACCGATCCTTCTTGTCGGAAGTCGCAAGCTAGGAAAGCTCACTCGGGACATATATTTATCCAAATATGGTGGAATATTAGCTAAATTCCTTAGATAAATATTTTTTGGTTTATTGATTGTGATATGGAATGCTAAATGTTGATGTGGATGGAAGATGGCAAATAGGGTTATTATGAGATAAAAACCTATGTAACATGTGGAATAGTGGGAATTTTGGATACAATTATGTTTCACATGTAACAAATGATTATCAGGATCATTGATGTGTGTTCACCATTCTGGATACAGGTGAATTGTTGGATATAGGTGTTCACAATTTTCTACTAAACGAACGGGTGGACGATCCTTCTTATCGGAATTCGGAAGTTGTGGTAAATATTGTTTATAAATTATAACTTAGACAATATCCCAATTCCTACTATTTACTTCGGAAGTCGAGAGTTAGGAATTTTCGTCCCATCATTTGTAGATTAAATATTTTCGATTTCTCTCTTAAATGAAGGGTCTACCGACCCTTCTTGTCCCTAGTATTTTTCCAGTGTTCACCATTATGGTTATACATGAATTGACGGCCTAGCCTTCATAGGTTGAATGTTTTTACAATTCCCTCATAAATGAAGGGGCAACCGACCCTTCTTCTGCCCATTATTATTTTCATAATAGTTCTATACTGTAAATAGGGTTGGTCGATCCTTCATGTGTTCACCATTCTGGATACAGGTGATTTGTTGAATATAGGTGTTCACAATTCTCTACTAAACGAAGGGGTGGCCGATCCTTCTTGTCACAATTCGGGATAAATAGGTGTTCACTATTCTCTACTAAACGAAGGTTCGGTTGATACTTCTTGTCAGAAGTCGGGATAAATATTGTTTATATGTTATAACATAGCCAAGTACCGATCCCTACTATTTACTGCGGAAGTCGGTAATCGAGAATTGTTGTCCCAACCTTCGTAGATTAAATACTTTTACATTTCTCTCTTAAATGAAGGGTCAGTCGACCCATCTTGTGCTCAGTATTTTTTCAATGTTCACCATTCTGGATATACATGAGTTGACGACCTAACATTCGTAGGTTGAATATTGTTAAAATTCTCTCATAAATGAAGGGGTGGTCGACCCTTCTTCTGCCTAGTATTATTTTCATAATAGTTCTAGACTGCAAGAAGGGTCGTACGATCCTTCTTGTGTTCACCATTCTGGATACAGGTGAATTGTTGGATATATGTGTTCATAATTATCTACTAAACGAAGGGGAGATCGATCCTTCTTGTCGGAAGTCGGAAGTTGAGAAATCTCACTCGAGACAAATATATTTATCCAAATACGGTGCAATATTAGCTAAATTCCTTAGATAAATAGTTTTTGGTTTATTGATTGTGATGTGGAATGCTAAATGTTGATGTGGATGGAAGATGACAAATAGGGTTATTATGAGATAAAAACCTGTGTAACATGTGGAATAGTGGCCAGTTAGGAGACAATTATGTTTCACATGTAACAAATGATTACCATGATAATTGACTTTTATGGACAAGAATATGTGTAGTTTCTTTGATTCATAATATGATTATCTTTTCCTTCAGGGAAAAAAAGCATCTAACTAGGATGAATTTTGCATTAATTTGGAAGAAAGAACATTGACAATATTTAAATGTGTGAATCAGAGCATATAAAATGAATTCTAACTCACATAGTACAATCAAATATGAGGCAAAGCGATAAGATGGTGTAACATGAAATACATTCACAAAAGAGAAATTAAAAGACTGAAGAAAGTGACAACATATGAATCTATGTTTCCGATAGACTTGTACTTATGCTCTTCATTAAAGTATTCAAAAAATATTACATCACTGTATTTTTTGCTCTCGGATCCAACCCCAATTACTTTGTAAAACCAAAATTTATAAAAAAAAATTCTTTGAATAAACCCTAACTAATTCTTTGCTAAATTTTTTTTTTCAAAGAAATCTCTAAACTTCAAGAACATTTGTTTTGTTGTCTACCAAGCTGGTATAGTGTTTCTTTGATTTGGGTTGTGATGTAACACTTGGGCTATTAACAAAGTAACCGCAACTTCATTGAAAATTAAGACACATGAATATTCATTCTTCATACAACTTGTATTTTGTTTTCCAAAAATTTTCAACAATTTTCCATTGCTCTTGAGTTGGGATTACATAATCCATCATTTCTTTCACCATCACCTCCAATTCTATGCATGATGTGTAACATACAACTGACAAATCCTTCTTAATCATTAGAAATTGTTCAAGTATTTCAAAATCGTCGGTCAATTGATCAATTATTGTCTTTCCAGTTAATCCTTTGACCAAACCTTCAAATTACGAGTGATCCATACGAGCCTGTACCATCAAACTGTGATAATTTTCTTGAGTCATTAATTTTCCATCGTCACTCTAAAAAGAACGTAGACCAATTTGAAAAGGACCCATAAATAATTCCTTAAAATTTTGAATTTCAAGGGCCATCTTTTGCGCTTTGTCTTCTACTTATTTAACACGATCATGCTTTCCAATAATATTTCTTTCCAAAATGATGATTGATGGTTTGTATTTGATTCCAAAACTCTTCATATCTAATTGGGTTAGAGTGTTTATAAATATGACTGTAGTTTTAGCTGTTTCTGAAGGCCTTTTTCAAAATGTCTCGTTTGCCACTTTACACCTCTGGAGAGCCATGTTTGCTATAGCATCTTTATCTTCTATAGAATTCAAATGTGACCATAATTTGGTGACTTCCACTGATATTGTATCCCATATAAGGTGTTTAGCTCCTTATAATGGAATCCTACCTATCAATTTATCTTTTAATTCATCAACTTTCTTTTGCAATTGTTTTCTATCACTCGAAGATTTCTTCTTTTCTTCAGAATTTTGAATTACTTCCTGTTTCAACTGCTAGTTTTCCGCTTTCAACTCTTATATCTCTACATAGTATAGACTAATTTGTGACATAGAAATGGTCAGTTCCTCTGTGGAGTAATTTTCCATTTGTCCTTCATCCGTACATAGAGATTGATCCCTTGGCTTCTCTGGCACTTGCACAGTTTCAATCTGATTGGTATTTAACACTGAAATTTGTGACAACAATTCAATCCTTTCTTTTTCCCAAGCATGATTTTCATCTTGTAACTTTAACATTTTACCTTTGTGATCCATCATTTATTGATATATGGATTCCTTTTCTTGTTGTAATGCTGTCAAATTTGGAGATTGCACATGTTGATTATTTTGCACCTTTAGTTTTTTCTTGAGCATTTGAATGGTATTTTATTTTTCATCAAGGAGCCTTTTGGTACACTGACTGTTCCCTGGCTTAGCTCCCACAGTCACAAGGTCCATTTGTAGACTTTTAATATGGATCAAATTTGCTTTGTTTTCTTCCTCCTCTTGCCTCAATTGACTCTCCAGCTTCGCTGTTTGGTAGAATTTTTCCTTACGGATAAGTCAAAATTCTCTTGACTTAAAGCAGATTCCTAACTGACCCTAAGACAAGAAACAAGACAAAACAAATGCTACCTTGAAATTCCTGAACTAACTTTCACAACAAGACTACATACATTCAAAAACAATGAAAGATATGGCACACCTTTCAATCTGACGTTTGTCCCACTTCTAGCTCTTGATCCAAAAGCCCCAATGTAGAACCTGTTGAGATCAAACAAAGAACAAACATACAAGCTTCCAAATACCTTGAAGTAAATATTAGATTCAAATCCAGATTAGATACATTCCATGCTAAAGACTAGTACAATACACATGAAATGGGAAAGACAAGACAAGTTATCTTTATTACAAACTTGAAGAATGCTTACAAAGGTTGCTTGATGTCCAAGCCAATCCTACAGCTCCAAGTGCTTCCTCCTCTAACTATCTCCACAAGGCTGCAAGATCATAAGTTTGATGCTTCTAAGAGTCCTCTCCCTTTCCCATGGAATACCTCTCTTTTATAGTGTATGGTAGGGTTAACCAACAAGAGAGATGGGTGGATCTAGGGAGAACTTAGTGGATTAGGGTTTCTAATCACAGAAAATGAGTTGAGATCGAATCAGGGATCCCAATCCTCCAATGTCTCTCGAAAATCCAAAATCCCAAAAGCCATGGAAAAAGAGCTATAAAAAGAGTACGGCGCCCAGTAGTCTGAGCATAACGTGGTAGTACCGCGTGTCAGGGACAAAGCATAGCGCGGTAGTGTAGACTACCGCGCAC
This sequence comes from Larix kaempferi, assembly GCA_027924585.1. Lineage (NCBI taxonomy): Eukaryota > Viridiplantae > Streptophyta > Pinopsida > Pinales > Pinaceae > Larix > Larix kaempferi. Next base: position 3,790,544 of record BSBM01000831.1, read on the forward strand.
CTATAACTGAGCAAGGCGCGGTAGTTAGGGTAAATAAAGTCTCAGCTGGGTGAAAACTTGCCAGGGTAAGTTTACCTTCAAGGTTCACTCATCATTTTTCTCTTCTGAGTGGTTTAAAGCAGTAGGGGAAGTGTCGTCAAATCTTTTTGTGGTGGAGATGTGACACTGTGGAATATGGAGGTATAACAGATGCCCCCTAAAGTGTGAGTTCAGAAGGGACTGATGGCCGAAAGACTTTACAAATATAGTGTGTAGAGATAGCGTTGAGGGGAGCGACAAGGAGCTGAAACAAAAACAAAGTGTTAGATATACCACCGAGGCGGGCATCCCCATGCTCAGAAACAAATGACTCAAAGCATGGTTGCCGACCAATACATTGCAGATCCATGAGTACTGAGATGATATAGACTGTGGACAGATCATGGCTACTATGAACAAGTGTAGATCCATGAGACAATAATGACATAGCCACGACCAATACAAAAAGTGGATCTATGTGACAATACAAGGGACATCTCCATCGCAACCTGGACTCAATCAAGATACAAAGGTGCGCCCAGGGTCTTCTACCTGCTCGCAAATGATATGAATCTAGCCATGTGATTACAAAGTGTTGAAGTCGAACATGGTAGATACCATTTGATTACCGGCCAATGATGTGAACCGTTAACAAATGCGAGGGAAATCACCAATGATGACGATGATCCCTAAGGTATCTGAATTACATCTCAATGTAATGCGAATAAATGAGTTGATGTCGAGCATTCGAGAGATTGTTCGATCAGAGGTCAATGATGTGAACCTACTGCCGAACACGAGGAAACCTGCCATTGAGGCATGCAGGTACCAAGGTACTAATGGTTGATCTCTAAGTCTAATTCCCGGATAGTGATTTGGAGTCGATGGGAATAGACTTGTCGAAGGTGGGCCATAATGTTTCCCACATCATCGACACAAAATTGGAACAAAAGATGGTATAAGATGATGAGACAATGGAGTATGTACTGACACAGCGGAGGCCTGACACAATGAAAGACTCTGAACAATGCAACCCTTTGAACATATAACGGCATGTAACAGGACTTGGCAGCAAGGATTATTGGAAACAGAGGATAGACACTGAATGAGTAAGCTCGTGGCCAGGGAGACGACTCAGGATGATGACCATGACTCAGTGAAAAATAGATACCCAGTATAGACAAGGGACAGACACATGCCATGTTCAAAGGTAACGATTGACAAGCTGCCAAAAATAAACTTGAATTGTTCCCCCATATTCCCACGACATGATAGACGAGTACCTCTTTGTTGTTTTTCGAGCTTGAAGAGGATAACAGATGCTCGGTGTAGCTCATCTCACGAATGAGTCCAATCTCACATGTTTTACGAACCTGAGAAAGGAGGGGTTCGTCCCAAAGTGGGTCCTTCGATGTTTAAATTTTAACGAGTCCAAGGAAGGAAAACTCGGTAGTTTTTCATATTTAGAGAGCTTGAAAAACTTAAAGGAAGCTCCGCAATGTACTTTTTCGTAAATTTAGTCCCTCAATCCCGAAAAAGTGTAAAACAATTCCCAAGAGAACTCTCCCAGTCAAGATTGACTGAGGTATACCTTTCTCGTAAATAGTCTAGACGGCCCGAAAAAGGGGTAACCTATCACCGAATAGATGACCTTTCAAATACTTTTACAAGTGTGAAAGAGTTAAGATCACTTGGCAATCTTTTCAATTTTAGGGAGTCTGAAAAGAGCTTAACTATGGACTCCAATGGTCTTTTTCGTAATTTTTAATTATTCCGGTCCGAAAAGAGAATAAAATACAACCAGGATAATACTTTCCTCATTGTTTTAACGAGCATGAGTAAAGCTGACCGAACTCGACACCATTTACTTGAGTTTGAAAAGCACGACATGGGTGTGAAAGCGCTTGGAATCTTTTTCAAGTTTTAATCAAGAGCACGAAAAAGATAAAGTAGGCTCAAAACGTCTTTTTCAAGTTTTAATCCAAAGCACGAAAAAGATAAAGTAGGCTCAGAATGAAGGTCAAACAGTGAATAAACGCCAGTATGAATATATCGCTTTTTAAAGGAGATCCTGTCAACAAAGTGCTCATGAAACCAGATATTAGTAATGTGAAATGGGCTTTATTTTAACCATATAAAATAATAAGTAAAAAATAGGTGAAAAAGCTATATAAAGAATAGGTAAAAGGAGAAAGTTACCATTTCACTTGTGTTTTTACCAAAGAGGAGATTTTACCCACTTGAGGAGCAAAACTTCAAGGATCCATATCGGGAGTTTCAGGGCACCGTTTCAACAACCGTTTGCGCCAGGTAAGAGCTCTCAAACTGCTCTTTCATTTTATGTATGAATCATTTGTTTTCAGTAAGAAAAATTAATTTTTGGGCAAGCCCTATTGGGCAAAAATCGCCCTTCACAGTACCGCGTGGGGCCCATATCGGGAAACGCGGTACTCTTCGACAGTACCCGCGCTGTGGCTTTAAACCGAAACGTGGTACTGTGCAGTACCGCGTGGCAAGGTTTGTCCCAGGCGCGATGAAGACGAATTTTAAGATGAAAAAATCATTTTTTCTTAAATTTTTTGCTGAAACCAAGTTGTTAAATGATTACTAAATGTTTCCCCTGACATTTTGCAGGATTTTGCAATTTGTTTGGGTCAAAATGGTCAGTTGGAAAGAAAGAGAGCATGAAGTAGATGATTTGGCGGCCTAAAATGACCTACCGACTGTGACCGCACTGTGAGAATGTGGTTTGCTGAAGTTCTTCAAGACCAAAGGAATTTGTCAGCAACCCAAACTTCTCACCCATCTTATTCAATTGTGGGACCCTGACATTCAAGCTTTCCGAGTGGGAGAGCATATCGTCGAAATTCAACTCGAGGACATTTACTTTCTCACAGGCCTCTCAAAAAGAGGAGCCCGGGTGAATTTTACCGGATACACAGCCTCGAAAATGAGCACAGATGATTTGATTGCTTGGTATTGCCGTCAGGGTTCGAGTAAGAAAAGAGGCAAAGTGGTCATAAAAGATGTTATAGAACTCCCTGTAAAAACCGTACTGTTCACCATTACACGTGCAACAGGGAGTACGGGTCCCCATCAGGCATCCCGTACACAAATGAATCTCGCAGCGGAGTGTATGGCGGGAACAGTATTTAACTGGTGTGAGGCGGTGTTGGCCAATCTCAAAGAACAAGTGCACAAGTGTAGGGTTGGAGCGAATTCTCAATTGAAATATTTACTTCAAGGTAAATATTTCAAATGTTGATTTGCTATACTTTTGAAGATATGAACTTAGAAAGTAGAGTTTTTGAATTACCTTCAAACATGTCAATTTGGAATTTTACTTATAAGTTTTGAAGCATAATGTTTTAGATAGTGCCCTTTGGAGGAGATGCAAAATAGATCTTTAAGAACACATGGTTAAAATTTTAGATCTTGGTTCGCTATATTTTTCGAAGGTATGAACTTGGGAAGGCTGGGATTTTAAATGACTCAAAAATCTTCTTTAAACAAGTTAGTTTGGCATTTTCACTATAACTTTTGATCCATGGCGTTCCAGAGAATGACCCTTAGAGGAAATGTCGCAGAGATATTGAAGAAATGTGGTAAAAGTTTCATATCTTTATTCATTACATGTTCATATTTATTCTTGTTGAATGTTCGGGTTTGTGACAATGAGAGAGACAATGAAAATTCAAGAGAAGAAGGTTGACAAAATCTTGCATAACTTTCTCAACGGTATCAGAATCACAAACTTGTTGGAACATTGGATCAACATACTTAATGATGATCTTGGTGATTATCTTGGCACATTCTATGATGATATTGGCGTAGATATTATTGGTGATTGTATTGAAATATTCCATGGTAATGTTATTGGCATGAGATCCCTCTAAGCTTTTGGAATGTACTATGAGGTCTATGATGTAAGTGTTTGAAGGTGCAAATAGATGAAGTCTATTGGTGATTATTTCTGGGATTTTATTACACTCTTTGGAGGCATCTTTATGGTCTTGCTATACATCTGAAGTATATCTTGGAAGAATTTGATGACATTCTTGGAGGAAAGATTTGAGGCATGTACAGGTTGACATTGTGACAGAGATAGTTTTTGTGGCATTGTGACAGAGACAATGATTGAGTCATTGTGACGAACATGAATTGTGATAGTGACAGCAATACGATGATTGTGGAAATGATAGATATAGGTATAGGGACAATGATACAGGTACAAGGACATAGATACAGGTATAGGTTGATGGAGACAGTGATACAATGGCAGTGGAATATTGTTCTTCTTATTCATATCAAGGTGGAAGGATGGGGCAAGGATAGGAGATTGAAGTCTCCTCTAGGTTGGTGCTTGTGATCTCAGGGAGATGGGGCTTCCTTCTAGTTGGTGCTAGTAAAACTATTGAGTTGGAGTTTACTGAGGACTGGATTCCTATCTATAGGTTAGAAATTATGAAAACCAAGGGGTTGTAGCCTCCTTCTGGATGGAGCTAATAAAATGAGGAGTTGGATCTTCCTTCAAGTTGGAGCCTATAAATGAATGGGTTGTAGCCTCCTTCTAGATGGATCTAGTAAACCGAGGAGTTGGAGCTTCCTTAAGTTTGGAGCCTATAAATTAGGGGGTTGGATAATCCTTCCAGTTGGTGCATGTAAATCAAGGAGTTGGAACTTCCTTCAAGTTGGATCTTGTAAAATAGGGGGTTGTAGCCTCCTTCTAGATGGATCTAGTAAACCGAGGAGTTGGAGCTTCCTTTAGTTTGGAGCTTGTTATAGGTCAAATATTCACTTCTACGTCCGTGATCACATTGCTCTGTCGATCACACAAAAGGACACTATGGATGGAAGAGCTAGATTGACCTTGGATGATTTGATACTGAGATCTTACATCTTCAGCTGAAAATATATTTTTTCTACATATTTAAGTGGATGTACGCTACTCTTATAACTGGAAACCCGCGCACATATTCTAAATGTGCACTACTCTTATAATAGACAACCCGCGCACATATCCTAAAAGTTACAAATGCTTGTTGTAAAGCACAAAAGTTGCATATTGTGCACTACTTTGGTTGTATGAAACCCGCGCACATATTAAGATGAAGTCAAAAAATATATTAAGATTGCGAATTGGGATTAGTTGAAGTTGGTTCTGCAACTTCCCCAACCTCCCAATTCAACCACCTCTCGATTCCAACTGCCTACCTTGTCCCATAAATACAAGGAGGATCCATGAGAGAGGGACCTAGAAGGAATACTTTAAGGGCTGTTACGCTGGAGGAATTCCCAAGTCATTGTGAAGAGCAGGAGCCCAGGACTTGGTTGTAGAAGCATCTTGACCGATCAGGTATATTTGTACTGATTCTTGTTTCTTTGACAATAAAAAGGTGGAAATACCCTTCCTGTCCCAAATTGAATGTCTATTGGATTGAATGTTCATTTGGTTTAATATCTGATTGTGGTTGATGTTTAATTGCTTTCAATTTCATCATATTTATTGCAGTCAAGATACGTTGAGGAAGGTTTCCTTTGTGTTGCAGGTTCATCATAGCAGAAGATCAAGTGGAAGACCAAGCGAAAGCTAGGACCAACCATTGATAAAAGGTACATCTTTCGATATCTTGATCTCTTTCATTTGTAGGAACTAAATGAAATGCAATGAATGTATTTACCTGTCACCCCGCCCAAGTTGGTAGTGTCTTCTCCTCACTATACGGTATTAATCCTGCAGAACAGACTGGCAACTCCCCTGGGGAGTAACCGGTTGTTTTTCTGCTCTAGGAGACCTTGTTAGGTTTTTCTTCCAGTCTATTTCAGTCTATTTGTTCTCTGAGAGGTCTTATAGGTCATTGTTGCCTGTTCTTTCTGTTTTGATTCATCTCAGTCTACTGTTGCAAAGTCTTTTTGTCTGATTTCAGACCTTGTGCGCTGGTTTACTGTACACACAGTAGCACATGTTATGTCATGAACGTTTCTTTGTCCACTACACAGTAGCACATCTTTCCTAGTGTGCGCTGGTTTCTGTACCACATAGTAGCGCACTTAACCTGCATACTTTCTGATGTGTGCGCGGGTTGCTAGTGTATAAAGTAGAGCATTTTCTGATGTGTGCACAGGTTGCTAGTGTATAAAGTAGAGCATTTTCTGATGTGTGCATGGGTTTTTAGTGTATACAGTAGCGCACATTCCTATAAGTTTGACCCTTTTTCTGTAGGGTTTTATTTTTGAATGTTGGGTCTGTTCCTTCTTTTGCTTTTCCTCTCTGCTGATGTGAGACACCCTTATGTCTTTTATGGGTCTTGTGTAACCTCTCGAGAGTCCTTTTAGTTCACTTCAAATACTGTTTAGGTGTCCTTCTGCTTGTTTAAGCCTTTCTAAACCTACTTGACTGTTCTGCTAGGGTTTGACCCCAGTTGGGTGCTTTTGGAAAGTTTTGATGATTTGATGCCTTCTGAAATTCTGTTCAGATCAGTTTGATTTGCTTGAAGCCTTCATAGCTTTTATTTTCAGTTTTTGTAGTGGTAAAGTGATTTTGGTTTGCTTTCCTACTCTGTTTACTTGGCTGGTGTTTTACTGGGTTTTGACGCTTAGGAGCAACCTTATCAGTCTGCCTTTCTGCTACATGCATCTTTTTCCCTTTTCTTTTTACATTCAGTGCCAAGTCTAGAGTTTTTTCATTTCAAAACAACTTGGTAGGTAGAGTTTTTCTCATTTTCTTATTTGATTATTTAAGCCATTAGTCTCTTATATTTACCGACACCGCTTTTAGATCTTACTTGTTCCATTTTCTGATTTCAGTTTCTTTGAAAAAGAGAAAAGTTAAAAATTGAAAATTCGTAGCATTACTGTAAGGTTTATCATTTCTGTTCGAAGTAGCATAAATTTTGTTTTGCTTTGAAAATTTAAATGAAAAAAAATCAAAAATATTTTTAGGTTTGCTTATCTTTAGTTTTGGAAAACAATGAATGAGAAAGTTTAGTGAAAGTTATTTACTTTTATGCACTCTTTATTTCAGTCACAACCACACCACACATTCCACTACAACCTTTGAGTAAAGAACAACCATTTAAAAAGAACACTTAATAAAATTAACTAGCAACATTTGTATTTTTAGGTATACACATCATCAACTAGCTTAGGCTAGGATTTCGGGTTTAAATCATCTTAAACCACCTGAAATCGGTTCATTACTCAACAATCATAGTACGACTATCTATTAGGTAAATCCACTTCTATCAAATAGTCATAGGATGCTCTACTCAAACCAGAGTTAAGCACAAGGCCATGGGTGATTGGAATTGTTGAGGATACCCCCTCACTTTGCCATCAACCATAAACTAGAGTTGACTCGCCTACAGGGGTCCACTAGTGCTTTTGGATTTTGGGCTTTGCTACCCTGCCCATGCGTTTCGACTAGGATGATGACTGTCCCCCCAGGTTATTTTGTATTGGTGGTAGCCTTAGTATCATAACCTTTAGGGATCTACACAAGTAGAGTGGAAGGATATTCCCACTCCACCTCGGATAGACGTGGAAGGTAACCATTTGGCAGTAATCCCGGGAGGGCGGTTTGGTGATTCAAACTCTTGCACCCTGACGGGCTGTGCATATTACCCTTTTTGTTCCCTTATTTTACCTTGTTTGTGAATATTTTTGACCTAATCCTGTATTACCATTGGTTCTCTTGCTTACATTTTGTACATTTTGGCCTTGGTAAGAATTGATCTTGTTCTCTTTGTTATTTTTCAATTGCTTATGATTTGGATAGAGTTATTGTTATGTAGAATTTTGTCCTACGGATAAGCCAAAGTTCTCTTAACTTTAAAGCAGACCTTAAACTAATCTTTAAAGCAAGAAACAAGTCAAAACAAATGCTACCTTGAATCCCTAGATCTAACAAACATCTCAAGATTAAAATGCTAGAAAGAGTAGAAGGAGTTTAACTAACTTTCTATCCAGACGCTTGTTTTTGGTATTTGCTCCAATCTCCAAGCCCTCACAAATGAACCTGTCAAAATGGAACCAAGACACAAGACTGCACTATTCTTTAGCAACCTGAAACATGAGTTAGAATCTAAATCTATGGAAGATACAAATCATATCATTAAAACAAGATTAACACAAATGATTTGGGAAAACAAGACAAGTTATTCCATTACAACTTGAAGAATACTTACAAAAGGTGCTTGATGCCCAAGCCAATCCTCCAGATCCAAGTGTCTTCTCCTCTAGCTATCTCCACAATGCTGCAAGACCATAAGTTTGGTACTCTCAAGAGACTTCCCCCTTTTTCCCAATGGAATGCCTCTCTTTTATAGTGAATGGTGAGGTTAACCAACAAGAGAGATGGGTGGATCTAAGGAGAGATAAGTGGATCAGGGTTTCTAATCGAAAGAGATGAGTTGAGATCGAATCATGGACCTCAATATTCCATTATCTTCGAAAATCCAAAATCCCACAAGCCAAGGGAAAAAGGCTATTAAAAGAGAACCGCGCTCTGCAAAGACTGCAGAACGCGGCACTGCCGCGTCTTGGGGAAAGACCATAGCGCGGTAGTGTCTAGTACCGCGTTTTGTCAAACTAGCAAGGCGCGGTAGTGTGTGTGGATAAAGTCTAAGGTGGGTCAAAACTTGTCAGGGTAGATTCACCTTCAAGGTTGACTCATCATCTGTCTCTTCTGGATGGTTTAAAACAGTAGGAAAATTGTCGTCAACTCGTTTTGTGACGGAGATGCGACACTGTGAAACATAGAGGTATAACAGATGCCCCCTAAAGTGTGAGGTCAGAAGGGACTGATGGACGAAAGAATTTACGAATATAATGTGTAGAGATAGCATCGAGGAGAGCGACACTGAGCTGAAATAGAAACAAGTGTTAGATATACCACCGAGGCGGGCATTCCCATGCTCAGAAACAGATGACTCAAAGCATGGCTGCCGACCAATACATTGCAGATCCATGAGTACTGAGATGATGTAAATTGCGGACAGATCATGGCTACTATGAACAATCGTAGATCCATGAGACAATAATGATATAGCCACGACCAATACAATAAGTGGATCTATGTGACAATACAAGGGACATCTCCATCGCAGCCTGGACGCAGTCGAGATACAGCGATGCGCCCAGGGTCTTCTACTCGATCGCAAAAGATACAAATCTAACCATGTGATTACAAGGTGTTGAAGTCGAACATGGTAGAAACCATTTGATTACCGGTCAATGATGTGGACCATTAACAAATGCGAGGGGGATCACCAGTGGTGACGATGATTCCAAAGGTATCAATAGTACATCTCAACGAAATGTGAATAAATGAGTTGATGTCGAGCATCCGAGAGATCGCTTGATCAGAGGTCAATGATGTGAACGTACTGTCAAACACGAGGAAACCTGCCATTGAGGCATGCAGGTACCAAGGTACTAATGGTTGATCTCTAAGTCTAATTCCCGGATAGTGATTTGGTGTCGACAGGAATAGACTCGTCGAAGGTGGGCCATGATGATTCCCACATCATCGACACGAAATCGGCACAGATGATAAGATGACGAAGCAATAGAGTATGTACTGACACAGCGGAGGCCTGACACAATGAATGACTCGAAACAATGCAACCCTTTGAACATATAACGGCATGTAACAGGACTTGGCAGCAGGGATTATTGATAAATAGAGGATAGACACCGGATGAGTGGACTCGTGGCCAGGGAGACGACTTGTGATGATGACCATAACTCAGTGAAAGATGGATACCCAAATATAGACAAGAGACGGACACATGCCATGTTCAAAGGTAACGACTGACAAGCTGCCATAGATAAACTTGACTTATTCCCCCATATTTCCCCGACATGATGGACGAGTACCTCTTTCTTGTTTTGCGAGCTTGAAGAGGATAACAGATGCTCGGTGTAACTCATCTCATGGATGAGTCCAATCTCACATGTTTTACGAACCTGAGAAAGGAGAGGTTCGTCCCAAAGTGGGTCCTTCGATGTTACCATTTTAACGAGTCCAAGGAAGGAAAACTCGGTAGTTTTTCATATTTAGAGAGCCTGAAAAACTTTAAAGGAAGCTCCATAATGTACTTTTTCGTAAAATTTAGTCCCTCGATCCCGAAAAAGTGTAAAACAATTCCCGAGAGAACTCTCCCAGCCGAGATTGGCTGAGGTATACCTTTCTCGTAAATAGTCTAGACGGGCCGAAAAAGGGGTAACCTATCACCGAATAGACGACCTTTCAAATACTTTTACAAGTGTGAAAGAGTCAAGGTCACTTGGCAATCTTTTCAATTTTAAGGAGTCTGAAAAGAGCTTAACTATGGACTCCTATGGTCTTTTTCGTAATTTTAAATTATTCTGGTCTGAAAAAATAATAAAATACAACCAGGATAATACTTTCCTCATTGTTTAACGAGCATGAGTAAAGCTGACCGTACTCGACACCGTTTACTCGAGTTTGACAAGCACGACACGGGTGTAAAAGCGCTTGGAATCTTTTTCAAGTTTTAAATCTAGAGCACGAAAAAGATAAAGTATGCTCAAAATGAAGGTCAAATTATGAATAAACACCAGTGTGAACGTATCGCATTTTTACTGAGGATCCTGTCAATAAATGCTCAAAAACTGGACATTAGCAATGTGAACAAGGGTTTATTTCAACTATTTAAAATAGTAATTAATTAATTAATTAAAAAAAATGTGAAAAAATGCTATATAAGGAATGGTAAAAATAGAAATTACTATTCATTTGTGTTTTTTACCCAAAGGAGACATTTTCACCCATTTAGGAACAAGATTTCAAGGATCCATACCGGGAGTTATGGGACACCGTTTCGACCGCCGTCTGCGCCAGGTAGGAGTGCTTGAGCCCCTCTTTCATTTCATGTAAGAAATTTTTGCTTTCACCAGGAAAAAATTGATTTTTTAGCGAGCCCTTTTGAGCAAGAATCGCCCTTCACACTACCGCGTGGGGGCCCTATCGAAAAATGCGGTACTGTCTAACAGTACCGCGCTGTATCTCCAAACCGAGGCACGGTAGTGTGGACTGCCGCGCGGTAGGATATCCCTCAGACGCGGCACAGGCGAATTTTGAGTTTAAAAAATCAAATTTTCTCCAATTTTCTGCTGGAACTAAGTTGTTAAATAATTACTAATTGCATTGTTTAACCTTTTGCAGGGATTTGCAACTTATTCGGAGCAAAATGGTAAGCTGGAAAGAGAGAGAGCACGAAGCGGATGATTTTGCAGCCGAAAATGACTTACCAACCGTGACCGCATTGCGAGAATGTGGTTTGCTAAAGTTCTTCAAAACCAAAGGAATTCGCCAACAACCAAAGCTCCTTACTCATCTTATCCAATTGTGGGACCCTGACATTCGAGCTTTTCGAGTGGGAGAGCATGTGCTTGAAATCCAACTCGAGGATATTTATTTCATCACGGGTCTCTCAAAAAGAGGGGCCCGGGTGAACTTTACCGGATACTCAGCTTCAGAATCAAGCACAGATGACTTGATTGCTCGGTATTGCCAGGCGGGTTCGAGTAAGAAAAGTGGGAAGGTGGCCATAAAGGAGGTCATAAATCCTCCTGTAAAAACCGTGCTATTCACTATCACGCGTGCAGCGGGAAGCGTGAGTCCACATCAGGCATCCCGCACACAAGTGAATCTCGCAGCAGAGTGCATGGGAGGAACAGTTTTCAACTGGTGTGATGCAGTGTTGTCCAATCTGAAAGAACAAGTGCATAAGTGTAGGACTGGGAAAAATACCCAGTTTGGGTATGGGAGCATCCTGGTCACCTCCTTTTTGGCGAGGGTGCCACTACTGCGTCCACAGATATCTATGCGCCTTCGTCCACCTACTGAGCCATGGATGGCTCGATGGAGTGACTATGCTGGACGCCTCGGGGGGCCTCAGCGGCTGGCCTTTGGCGAGGACTTCTTCTCTTGGCTAGAGGAGCAGATAGTCATGATTGATGACTATCCCTATTCAGGGGTAGATTTCCGTGAGGACATCGACTTGGCATTGCCGGAGGATGATGACTGGGATGACTCTGGTATGACCTTCATGGATATGTATTTTTTTTCCTTTTTGAATATTTAATTTTTATTGCTTTTATAGAATGTGTAAAAGATGCCTAATGTATATTCGCATGCATGTTGCAGACCGTGGACCACAGAGTCCAGCTGGATACTCTCCACTACGTCGTGGTGGTGTCGATCGTCAAGCTGTTCCTGACGAAGAGGAAGATGAAGACGAGGCAGGAGGTGTTCGGGACATTGAGAGGAACCTGTAGGGATTGAATCATGGTATCCCTGCTATGCGGATGGATGACGTCCCTTACCACCTCCAGCGGCATACTGTGGGTGTACCTGGTCGTATCAGTCAACTTCTTCGCAGGGTGGTTCGAGCTGTAGTGTGTTACCACCAGCAGCGGGAGGAGTCCGATGAGGGACATGATAGATCTCCTAGGTCTCCATAGATGGTCCTTTGATATTTTTGCGGCATGTACACGATATGTAGGCTTTGAGGGCCAATTTTTGTATATGGGCTTTGATCCCCAATTTTGTCTTTGACACAAACTTTATGTATTTTGGAAAAAACACTCTTATATACAGTGATATGGACCTATTTATGATCTAAATAATTACAATGACTTGTGCATTTTATTTTTTATGATGTTTTTATATATGGGCAAGATGCCAATCCAAAATGTAATTGGCCAATGAATCAGCAATACAATTGAATTCTCTCGGTATGTTCTGATATGTGATAAAATTAAATGACCGTTCCAAGAGGCGTACTCTTCAAAATAAACGAAGTAATGTGGGATCGCGAACTGTGTAAATACGGTTTAAATGAGAAACCACGAGTTGGGAATCTAAAAAGACTGATAAGGAGTCAATCCCGAGTGAAGCAACCTCTGTCAAGAGACCAATGACTGCATGGTACTCCGCGATATTGTTGGTTGCAGGACCTAAACAATTGGTTCCTGAAGAAATCAACTCGCCAGTGGGGGAATAGATCACCCATGCTGCGGAAGCGAGATTCCGGGTAAGTCGGCTTGCACCGTCGGCGAATCCAAAGTAGGCAGACATCTGCGCATAAAGTCAGGAGTCAAAGTAAGAGTGGATACATGAAGTCCACGCGCACACTAAAGAAAGAAAAAAGAAAACTAAGTACATTATGTACAACAAGTAACTCGCGTAGGGTAACCTCACGCGTAGAAACGTTTGAGGTATAACCCATTGCGGGGCCGTGCCAATGGCGTACCATCACAATCGATTAGTTCATAGGCTCCTTTTTCTAAGACACATTTTAAAATGAAGGGTCCGTACCACATAGATTCGAGTTTACCTTGTCCAAGCTTATCATGCATCTGATCATATGTAAGTACGAGGTCACTCTCATTGAAGATCCGAGGTTGAACGGATTTGTCGTATTGAGCTTTGACACGTTTTTTGTGAGCTTCATTAGCCAAAGCGGCGTCGCGGCGGGTTTCATCTAGCTTAGCTAGGTATAGAAACCGTTCCTCTTCGGAAGTAGTGTGTGGAAGTAGCTCTATGGCTATCTTGAGTGATGGAATTTCACATTCAATCGGGAGAATGGATTCTAGGCCGTACACCAGTTGAAATGGTGTAAACCCAGTAGCACTTTTCACTAAGGTTCGGTATGCCCATAGTGCCGAGAATAGAGATGAGTGCCAGTTGGATTTCTGGGTACCCACAATGCGCTGAATCATTCATTTCAGGACTTTATTAATGGCTTCAACTTGGCCATTAGCTTGTGGGTAATACGGGGTTGAGTTTTCGTGGTGAAAACCCAGTTTGGCACTTAGTTCTTCGATCATATGGTTCCTGAAATGGGAACCATGATCGGTCACAATCGACTGTGGGACACCAAATCTAGCTATAATATGATTGAATATGAACTGCGCTGCTGTTTTGCCGTCTTCAGCATATGTAGGCATCGCTTCATCCCATTTTGTAAAATAGTCTACAGCTACTATGACATAGTTATGCCCCCCGGCTGAAGTGGGCTTATAGTGCATAAAATTGATGCCCCATTTGGAAAAGGGGCCGACGACGATAACAGGATGGAGTGGAGCAGGATGCGGGCGTGCTTTGCCATGAAAAAATTGACATGGCGGACACTTCTTGACTGTTTCAATGCAGTCTTTGAAAATTGAGGGCCAGAAGTATCCTGCTCGTAGTATTTTCTGGGCCGTAGCCATCCCAGAGAGATGACCACCACATGCTCCAGCGTGGCAGTCGTTGAGAACGCGTTCCGCTTCATCTAAGGTTAAACAGCGTCGAAGGACAGTGTCGACACCACGTCGATACAGAGTATCGTTCACTATAAGGTAGTATTTTGCGTGATGTCTGATATGTCGCCGTTCATCGCGGGTGAGATCGGGATGGAAGCGTTGGGTTTGGAGATATAAGAGAATATCCCCATACCACGGATCAGACGTGCTAATGAGGAACAATGATTCATCGGGAAGAGAATCAATGGGCTCGGATTGCTCAGTAGCACGGGGTAGGTTACAAATTAACTCAGCGAAGACCAGAGATTTCTTAGACTTGGCTTTGACAAATTCCAAGTCAAACTCTTGAAGGATGAAAATCCAACGGGAGTACTTGCCCCCAAGCACTTGTCGTGTGAGGATATAGTACATTGGATTGAAATCGGCGATGACTGTGGTCCGGCGGAGTAAGATGTAGTGACGGAATCTCTGGACAGCAAATACTGTTGCCAGAGCCAGCTTTTCAACATGTGAGTAGCGAGTTTCAGAGTCAAGAAGACTCTTGCTGAGATAGTACACCACATGTTCTATGCCGTTGTGGTCTTCCTGGACTAACACCATACCAATGGTGGTAATCGAGGCTGCGAGATAAATAATGTAGTCCTGTGTGTAATTGGGGGGTTGAATCACATGATCTTTTGTTAAGGCTTCCTTTAAATTGTCAAGGAGCGTTGGGCTTCGTCATCCCATATGAAGTGAACATTCTTTTTGAGAAGCCGCATGTAGCCTTTTGTTATCTCGGATAGATTGCAGATAAAACGGCATAGAAAGTTTGCATGCCCTTGCAAACATTGAAGTTCTGGAATATTGGTAGGTGAAGGCAGGGCTATGATAGCTGCTACCTTTGCGGGATCTAGACGTATCCCGTCTTTGGAGACTATGAAGCCCAACAATTTTCCGGCTTCTACACAGAAGACACACTTATGCGGGTTCAAACGTATATTGTAGCGCCGACACCTTTCGAAGATGGCACTCAAGTGGTCTGGATGGTCTTCCCGAGTCCGAGAATGAGCGGGAAGATCATCAAGATATGGCTCTACGATATGTTTGATGTCATGGAATGCATAGGACATCGCCCGTTGGAAAGTTGCCCCGGCATTTTTCAGGCCAAAAGGTAACTTTCGATATGCAAAGATCCCCCAAGGGCAGATAAAGGCCGTTTTGTGCTGGTCGGCTGGGAGGATATCGATCTGATTATAGCCAGAGAAGCCATCCATAAATGAAAAGATAACACTTCCGGCACAGTTATCGATGATCTGGTCGATAAACGGAGTTGGGTAGTTGTCCTTGGGACAAGCCTTGTTCAAATCACGGTAATCAACACAGACTCTGATCGTTCCCTATTTCTTGGCTACGGGAACGATGTTGGATACCCATTCTGTCAATGGGACAGGATAGATAAAACCAGCACACAAAAGTTTTTCAACTTCTGCTTTAATGGCGGCTGCCTTACGAGGATGAACGGGTCGAAGCTTTTGCCGAACAGGTCGGGCGCCAGGGAAAGTTGGAATTTCGTGGACCACAATCGAGGGGTCAATTCCTGGCATCTCTTCATAACTCCAAGCGAAAACATCGCGGAAAGTTTTAAAGTAGGCACTATAGAACTCCGTTTCGAGGGGAGTACATGTTTTGCCAATGTGTACGTTTTCCACGATACCAGGCTTCACTGAAATATCGATGGGAGTGGTTGCCATAAGATTGGCCAAGTTTCCTTCGAAAAATATCTCGTCGAGGGAAGTGGGAACTTGGTTTGAACCATCCCAAGTGAAGCGCTGGGTTTAGTATCAGGCTCAAGTGACTGAATGGTGGGGAATGAAGATCCATGATGAAAATCTCCCCATGGTGGCTCATCACTGCACATAACCTCCATGATTGATTCGTCAGTAGGAAAAATCAAGTTGAGAGGATCAAAAAATGGTGGGTGTGGATGAGTTTCAGTCGAGAGCTATGCCACGGTGTGATCAGTAGAACAGTCGACCCAATCTGTGGCTGATTGGATCGCGTCATATGCTGCAAGGTTTCTGTTCAAAGGCATGGAATTGCCATAGCCTTGGATCTGAGTAGGACTCGGAATCACCCATGAATCATCGGAAGGGGTGACATGCGATGAAATCATGTTGACTGGTTGAAGATGGGTTCCCAGCTCTAGAAAAACTCCAATGAGGGAAGAATCCTTCATGAGACCAACACCTATGTCTTGGAACCGGTACCGAGGTTGATCCAATAATGGGACGGTATTGGTGGAGTTCGGATGGGAGTCTGGGATACATTAATCCAGTTGATCAATAGTGACAATTTTCCCTTCATGAGGAAATTGTAGAATCCGGAAGACTGTAGATGCTATGGCGGTCATGGCATAGAACCAGTTCCGATCGAGTAGGAGATTGTAATCCAAAGGTGCATCTACGACTTCAATGTGTACGGATACTGTTTTGCCCCCCAGTTCAACACTGATTGAGGGAATGAGTCCATATGGTTGAAAACCATGTCCATCAAACGCCCTGAGAGTAGTAGGAGAAGTTGTGACCTCGGGTGAGCCTAAGGCTCTCCAGCAGTTCAAAGACATAATCGACGTGGAAGCACCTTCATCTAGCACAGTGCGGTGGATGACATTTCCATGGATTTTTGTATGCACCTGAAAGGCTAACTGGTGAGAAAGCCTAGGTTTAGCGTGCTCCAAGTTAAACATGATGGAGTTTGAAGTATCTGGGTCCAGTGCCCCCAGTGCTGAAAGTAGGGTTCTGCGCTGCGTGGGGCAGTGTTGGAGAACCTCGAGAGTCGACATAGCGCAAGGTGCTTGAGCCAAATCCTCAACAATGTTGTAGTTTTGGGAAGCTCACGCATTCAGATTAAATGTCGCCTTTCGTATGGTGCCCTTGGGTGGGCGTAGCACCGTGTCCATTAGCGGTCTCTCGATATGGAGATGACCGTTAGGGGGGGGAATAGGAATCGGATCTTCAACGGGAGATTTGCCTTTGGATATCTCCGATTGTTTGTTTGAACTTGGAGGGTTGTCATAAGTCTTTGAACGAGTGGTGATATTAATCTCCTCATTACTTGTCATTAGGATTTCACGGTTTGTGGACGTCTCTCCACGGGAAGGATTGGTCAGGTTGCCACCTTGTGGGGATTCTTGGGCAACCATTTGCTGTTGCTGTTGGGGGAAAGGGTCAGTTAGCACTGCCGGACGAGAGGATCCTTTAACGAACTTGTTGACCTCGTCTTTGTAGGGATAGTCATGCGTATAATGATCATCTTGACAAATCAAGCAGGGAAACTTAGCTTTCCGACGTGGTTTCTGGTCATTCTGGGTAGGTTGTGGCTTGGGGTTCTCCTGCTGGTTCTTTTTGGTTTTGCCACGATTGTTTTTCTTCTTTCCTCCGGATGGTTGTGACGTAGATTGAACTGCATTCACTTCGGAGGAGACAGCAGGAGAGGTGGCAGCTTTTGAAGTGGCCTGGGTAAAAGCGGGGGAAGCAGAAGCTTGTTGTCCCGTCGAGTTGGTAGCAGGCTGAGCCTTGACTGAACCAACAATACCATCAATGGGTGGTTCAGTGGTAGTATTTGTTGGATCAGTGTGAACGCGGGAGGCATGTGGAAGAAGTTCATGTAAAGTACCAGATTGAGTATATACCAAATCCATGTATTGTGCTGCCGAGATGGCTTGTTCTTCTGTAACCGGTCCGCGCATAGCAATATCTCTGGCTATGGGAGGCAAAAAGGATTTTGTAAACCAATCAGCAAGTAGCTGATCCGGAATAGGTGCCTTTATTAGCCTATGGCGTCTTCGCCACTCGTGGATGTGATCCAAAATATGTGTAGAAGTGGTTTGACGTAGTGAAGTTAGCAGTTCTGTTCCAGTCTCATACCGGATGGGGAGCTGGAAATGTGTCAGAAACTGCATAGCCAAAGTGTTGAAATCACGAAAAGAGTGTTGGGGCAGCTCGATATACCATTTTGCTGCCGTTCCGGTGAGCGTGCGTTGGAAGAGCCGAAGTCGGATGGAATCATCCATCAAGGAGTTGGATGAACACCAAAGATGGAAGGTCATCACGTGGTTCTTGGGGTCTTCCCCGGGCTTGGCATCGAACTTAGGAATGTCCGATGGTAGTTTGGCTGGGATAGGTGGCCAGTGAGGTTCATGCCATATAGGATCGTTGATAAGCCTCGACAAATCAGGTAAGTCAAGTGTGGCCAAAAAGGGAAGTTGATGGTTGGTCTGCGGGTATGAGTAATAACCATGTGGTGTAGAGAACCCTGGAGGGCCCTGCATAGCATGCTGCTGTGTGTTGTACCCATATGTGTTTCCCGCGGGATACTGCTAGAAGTTCTGTGGATAGTAAGCCATCTGGTTAACCGATTGATTGTAAGCAGCCGGTTGGTAAGTGTTCTGCTGAGTGGGTATGGTACCTTGGGGTTGCTGAAACCCAGGAATGGTTGCTGTTCCTTGTTGGGAAAAAGTTCCTTGGAATTGTTGTGTTCCAGGGATGTTACCACTATATTGTGTAAGTGGAAGATTTTCCATAGCAGAGTTGGGGGGTGGCTGCGGCAGTGGTGTCCATGGAAGGCTCTTTCCTGCTTGAGGAGCGAGTGAAAATTACAGTGATGGGTTCCATGGAGTTATAGCAGCTGAAGGGTAAGGGAAGCCAGAATTCAAGTTGGGGGAAATCTGAGATTGCCCCCCAGCTTGATTCCAGTTTCCAAAATGTGAGTACCCCCCACTCTGTGGGATTTGA
The DNA here is from genome assembly GCA_027924585.1 of Larix kaempferi. NCBI lineage: Eukaryota > Viridiplantae > Streptophyta > Pinopsida > Pinales > Pinaceae > Larix > Larix kaempferi. The sequence continues at coordinate 3,809,614 of BSBM01000831.1, forward strand.
TTATCCCAAGAAGGAAGTATGCCTGACAGGGGTTGTTGAGAGTAAGGCCCGGTTGGAACACCGGAATAGGGTTTCCCACTGCCAGGTGGATTGTACATACCGAACTGAGTAGACGCTGCTGGTTGGGAAGCTTGTTGGATTGAGCCAATAGGTTGTCCGCCAGCAGTTAGGTTGGACGACCCTATATGAGGAGGCTGTTGACTGGGAACTAGGTTCCCAGCAAAAGGTTGTCCTCCAACTGGTTGGGTTGATGACCCTATGGGAGGAGGTTGTTGACCAACAATGGGGTTCCCAACAAAAGGTTTCCCCCCAGCTGGTTGGGTTGATGGCCCACCAGGGAGGGTTTGTATGTTGGAGTTAGGGACCATTGCAGTCGGTTGTCCACCTCCTGAAATAGTATAAATGGTGGCTGAAGGTGACCCTCCGGTCGAAACGGAAGATCCAACAGTATGACTAGGTGTTCTTCCGCCGCTAGCCAAATATGATAACATGGATTGGCCAACGGCGCCAAAAGTACTGATTTGCGGAGGAGGTCGTCCATATTGGACAGGTGATGACGGAGAAAAAACTGGGTTATCCCTCATAGAATGTGCACTAAACATAGGCGATGACAGCAAATGTGGGGAATTTAGCCCAGGGGTATCGGCGTCGTCCATAACGTGTTCAATGATAGGAGGACAAACGAGTATTGGGTCCGAGTTCATATCCTGAAAAATATTTTGGGGATCCGACGGAAACCTAGATATAGTAAAGTCCGAAGGTCCTGAGCCGTCTGCAAAGGAGTGATGAAATTCTGTGCTAGACGGGATGTTGGGAACCCTATAGTCAGAAGGACGAGAAACGGGGGGGTATCTAGACGCTGTCGAAAGAATTTGCTCTGTGCTGCGTCTAGGTTGTGCCGATGCTAACAGAGAGTTTGCTAGGCTAACCATACTAGACTGGATGGAAGCCATGATTTCGTGTCCCGGAGGGAGGTTGGGTAGATGTAAAGTGCGAGGTACGTTGCTAGAAGAACTTGTCTCCTCAGGATGAACACTGGGTGACGTGGTAATAACAGGCGGAAGTTCCGCCTGGGAAGTAATGAAGCCATAATCAGGTTCAAAAGGTGTGTCAGGTAGACGAGTATCTTCAACGATTTCAACGTATCCGCCTGGGACTGAAATTAAGCCAGGTATGTCCTGGTCGGACCCTTATGTGGTGCCAATAGATCCGTCTATATCATCGTGAAAAGTGTCTGATGGACGGGAAGTGTTGGCATCCGGTAGAAGGATGACCTCTGGTCTAGTACTCTGGGTTGTGCTAGGTTCAGCTGCTGTAATTGTATCCACTGTAACAGATAAATCTGGAATGACAGTGGGTGAGGTGACAGTGGAAGTCTCAGACATGCTAGTGGTTGCAGAAGCTGCAATAGATTCTGAGACTGTGCTGTGTGTGGCAGTTACGGGCGTAACTGAAGGTGTTGTACGTATCGGCGGTGGAATGTTTCCTCGACCAGCACCACGGCCAGGAGGAGAAGGAATGCGTGATGTAGGCGGACCAGTAGTCCGTGGCAGTGGTGGTGGTGGAGGGCTTTGGCCCTGTTGTCTTCGTGATCTTCGTGGTAAATCTGACATGATGACAGGAAAATAAAAATCAGGGGCAGTATCGTAAACAAAGAACTGAAAAACTCTAATGCAGCCGGGTGTGCAGAAGAGGAGCTAGAAAAAGCAAGGCTCACAGGCCAAAAAAAAGTAAGCTCTAAAATCTATACTGAGACCGCTGTCTCAATAAGCGAGCTAATGCAAAAAATGGCTAGAATGCCAACAAGCAGTCCCTACAAAGAAACAATGACCCTCTATGAAGATGAGACGCCAAGCAAACTCCTAACTAAGAGCTGGAGACCTCAACAGGCTGTATCCTTCGCAAGGTGATGAAATCCAAGTCGAACAATACAACATGAGAGACCGATATAAGAAGGATATCCCTCTACCGAAAGGGATCCTAGGTAAAAGAGCCCTAGTAGAATAGATACTAAGCCACCTCGTTCATGACACGTCGGAAAAGGTTTTGGGCACTTCAGCCTTCCGAAGAAGACAGCGATCGATGTTGCCTTAGGGCTAAGTGGAGTGCGGTATTCCACAGAGTCCGTCCGGTTCTCAATCTCGCGGCCGTTTAACCCCTGAAAGTTGGAAACAGTCAGGAGGCCCCTCCACAAACTAGCTGTGACCGTGTCAATAAGTACTAGAGGATTTTAGTTCCCTAAAGACAACGACTATGTCTTAGATGAAAATGACAAGGGGGAATTATTTTGATGCCTATCCCCGGTGTCCTACCTAACTACCAAATTCTTTTGATTTCCTCAAGTGAGGTTAAAGTTGGTTTAATTAGGGTAATTAATTTTAGTGGTTGTCTTACTCAATCGGGTAGTGGACGTGAAACTTGATGGTGTTATGATGACTCAAACCATGCAAATGAGAATGAATCACAAATAAGCCTTTGTCTTCGATGAAATCTAGCTAGGGTAAAGATAGAGGTTCTTCGATCAAATATGCATGAAATTTTTCACAAGCAAACATCAAAACAAGAGATTTTTCCTTTTTGATTTATAAACAAAGCCAAACTGAAGTAAACACTCTTTTCAATGCACTGATTTTACAATCTACAATGCTTCTACAATGAGGATTTCTGTGGCAAAATCAATGGTTTATTTCCCTATGCAAAATACCACTAGACTTTTTCAATTTAAACAACAAAATTGCTCTCAACTGATGATCTTTTTAATTTACTGAAAATGATAATGATAATATGACTGTAAAAGCTACAGTATTCAGTAACAGAGAACAGTGGTGTTGAGTTGGTTGTGGTGAAAAAATCAAGTCAATGCAATCAAACTGGAAAAATGACCAATATGTCAAAAGTGACACTAATTCAATCAACAATCAAGCTCACAAACTGGGAAATAATCAGATCACACAGACTATAAAATAATCAGGATGTTGATAGGCAACAGCAAAGACTACCTAAGGCAGAGAGAGACTCAGGAAACCAAGCAAGTAGAAAAAATTTACAAACTTGCAGACACTACCGCGGGTCAGGGTCTAACTGTAGCGCGGCACTGTGACAGTACCGCTCTGGTACTAAGGCAGAGAGCGCGGTACTACCACGCTGGAAGTAATTCTGAGGGCGCGGTACTGTGGCAAGGGAAGAAAAAAGCGCAACTTGAGAGGAAAAAAAAAAATTTTCAGGGTTGTTGCTAACCCAGGGGACTCAGTGATCAAACAGGGAGATAATCACAGCGAGGAGTGGTGAATAAAGGTCTAGAAAGACCGAGATTCAAACTGGTTTGAAGTGAAACAAAAACTCACAATGCAAAGATAAATGACTGTGAATTGAATCAATCAAGCAGTAATCAAAACTAGCGGAGTCGCCATTCTTGTTATGTAGAATTTTGTCCTACGGATAAGCCAAAGTTCTCTTAACTTTAAAGCAGACTTTAAAATAATCTTTAAAGCAAGAAACAAGTCAAAACAAATGCTACCTTGAATCCCTAGATCTAACAAACATCTCAAGATTAAAATGCTAGAAATAGTAGAAGGAGTTTAACTAACCTTCTATCCAGACGCTTGTTTTTGGTATTTGCTCCAATATCCAAGCCCTCACAAATGAACCTGTCAAAATGGAACCAAGACACAAGACTGCACTATTCTCTAGCAACCTGAAACATGAGTTAGAATCTAAATCTATGGAAGATACAAATCATATCATTAAAACAAGATTAACACAAATGATTTGGGAAAACAAGACAAGTTATTCCATTACAACTTGAAGAATACTTACAAAAGGTGCTTGATGCCCAAGCCAATCCTCCAGCTCCAAGTGTCTTCTCCTCTAGCTATCTCCACAATGCTGCAAGACCATAAGTTTGGTACTCTCAAGAGTCTTCCCCCTTTTTCCCAATGGAATGCCTCTCTTTTATAGTGAATGGTGAGGTTAACCAACAAGAGAGATGGGTGGATATAAGGAGAGATAAGTGGATCAGGGTTTCTAATCGAAGGAGATGAGTTGAGATCGAATCATGGACCTCAATCTTCCATTATCTTCGAAAATCCAAAATCCCACAAGCCAAGGGAAAAAGGCTATTAAAAGAGTACCGCGTTCTGCAAAGACTGCAGAACGCGGCACTGCCGCGTCTTGGGGAAAGACCATAGCGTGGTAGTGTCTAGTACCGCATTTTGTCAAACTAGCAAGGCGCGGTAGTGTGTGTGGATAAAGTCTAAGGTGGGTCAAAACTTGTCAGGGTAGATTCACCTTCAAGGTTGACTCATCATCTGTCTCTTCTGGATGGTTTAAAACAGTAGGAAAATTGTCGTCAACTCGTTTTGTGACGGAGATGCGCCACTGTGAAACATAGAGGTATAACAGTTTGGTTGCCATTATTGCCTACTAAAGAAGTGGTGTTTCAAGTTCAATATCATTTTACCTACAGGTTACAGAATGAGGGGATTATGGAAGCTGGACGATATGCATCTCAGTCTTGAGCTATGATGCAAAGGTATCAAGTTGATGTATTCCTCTACATCATTTTGGCTACCTACCCAACGTTTAGATGATGATGCAGTCAATCAAAGGATTGGAGATTTTGTACCTAATTCAGTATTTCGGGTCTATGATGATTCATAGTTGACCACTCCTATATCTCTGGGATCATCTCCACTTTCCATGATACAGACTCCTGAAATATCTCTTTGAGGATCCGTAGATAGGCCTTATTGGGAAATATGTTGTAACTACACGATCTTTCATACTTCTTTCATGAGCGTTGATGTATCAAAACATTGGGACTCTTTCAGAAGGGTTAGCCACAATTTGCATAAGATCTATTGAACAATGTATCAGACCTTTTTATAAAAGAACTTCTGATTTACCTGATTCAAATGTGTTGATCAATTTCGTGCGAGTGGCTATTCAGCCCCTGTTGTCGGAGGCAGGGCCCCCTTCTGTAACAGGTGCTGTTATAAGTAGGATTTCTTCCTTTTATGCATGATTATTAATGTTGATGAATTTAATATTTGATGCATTCTTCCACCTTCACTTTGAGCTCGTTAAAAACAGTAAGGAAGTTACGAGCATTCTTCCACCTTCACTTCGAGCTCGTTAAAAACAGTAAGGAGGATACGAGCATTATTCTACCTTCACTTAGAGCTCATTAAAAACAGTGAGGAGGCTACGAGCATTCTTCCATCTCTCCTTTGAGCTCGTTAAAAACAGTAAGAAGGTCACAAGTTTTTCTTTTCGGGCTCGTTAAAACTTTACGAAAAATATTTTTATAGAGTTCTTTCACGCTCTTGTTAGAATATTTAAATATGACAAGATTTTCGAGTATAGTTGTCCTTTCAGACTCGTTAAAGGATTTGAAGTGACATCCACTTAAGTATAAGTTTACCCCTTTTCTGGACTTTTGTGGATTATTTACAAAAAATGAATACTCTAGACATCAGTGGCTAGAAGAGTTCTTCTCTCATCGTTTTAGAATTTTTTGGGGGAGGAGACTAACTGTACGAAAAAGGACTTTTGGAGCCTTCTTTAGGGTTTTCAGGCTCTCAAAATATGAAAACACCAAGCGAGCACTCACCTACTCAGGCTCGATGTGAAATCCGCGAGAGGGTATATAGAGGATTGTCTAAGTTTTTCAGACTCTATAAATAGGAAAACACCGGCGAGCATATACCAACCCAGGCTCGATACTAAAATCCACGGGTAGGTTTATGGGGTTATTGTTTAATTTTTTCAAACTCCTTAAAATTGAAAACACCGGCGAGCAAGAACATATCTCGACTCGATATTAAAATCTAGAGATCAATATTATAGATTATTCTTCTATCTCTTCTTCGAACTCTGTAAACAATGAAGAAGGTCCCGAGTCTTCCTCCCATGGTCTCATTAAACTTTTACATGGTTGGAATTATTGAGTTTTCTTTCTTGGACTCATTAAAACAACAAGAAGGACATTATTTTACCAAAAAGAATAAGGGATGAGAAGGGTATATCACATCTTTTCATTTTCAAATGCAGTTAAGTGAGTCATGTCCTTGAAGACAACACCTATTTGAGTCTATCATTTCAGTTGGGTTTTAGGTTTTGACCTTAGGGTGAACCTGATCTCTGAGTTTTTACTCCCCCGGTTGGTTATTCTTCCAACCATATGGAGGGTCTGTTAATGTCTCCTACATTGCAGGCTTATATCACTTCCCCTTCATGTTGAAAAATTCCTAAGTCACTTTGTGTCGTGCTCACTGTTCAAGGATACAGCCTGTGCCGGCCATTCTGTAGTTTACCTTGACTTCATGTGTCGGCCATCCTAGTGTCAGTTTGTTTCATCTTGTTACTTGTCCTACTCCACATCATCTCATACCTTTGAGTGTTCCTCGTGTTGGATGATGGAGGATTCATTAAGGCCTCCCTTCCAATGAAATTATTCCCATCGACTTCAACTCATTATGTGACTTCAGCTCATTATGCTCTGGGAACGGATTTTAGAGTTTTGGTTAGTACCTTGGGGATTGCAATCATCAGTGGCAGTTTCCCTCACTATTGGATAATGGGAATATATTAATGTATCTTATTCGACAGGTTCCTCAAGTGTTCGACTTCAAGTCCACTTATTCACACTTGTTGGATCGTACTAGGTACCTTGGACCCCATTATCATTATCGATGGAAGTCCTCACGTTTCTTAACGGTATACATCAATGACCGGTAATCAAATGATACCCCCCATGTTCGACCTCAACTCATCTATTCACATGGTTAGGGTTTGTACCTTGGGTTGTTTGGATGAAGACCTTGGGATTTTGATAGCATCACCATATTTATGTTATCACCCAAGCTGCGCAAGACTGATCCTCACTCATTTTGGCTCTTCATGAGACATAGATACAGTTTGTTTTTATGGCTATGATCTCTCATTTTGACATGGATCCAAGCTTGTATTTCAGTAGCCATGCTATATATACATCTCCTATTTATGTATCGGAGATCATGTTGTATCATGCTACACATCTATATGATGTCAAGATTGTAATTGCTCGCTGACCTTGATCGTTGTTTCAAGTACTTTTGTGACTTGGTTCTGCGGTTTCTTGCTCCTCCTCTGACTTGGAATTATAATGTATTTCGGCCATCGTTTCCCTCTGACCTCACACATTAAGGGGAATCTATTATAGGTCAAATCTTCACTTCTATGTCCGTGATCACATTGCCCTGCCGATCACACAAAAGGACACTATGGATGGAAGAGCTAGATTGACCTTGGATGATTTGATACCGAGATCTTACATCTTCAGCTGATTTTTTTTTTTCCTGCATATTTCAGTGGATGTGTGCTACTCTTATAACTAGAAACCCCCACAGATATCCTAAATGTGTGCTACTCTTATAACAGACAACCCACGCACATATCCTGAAAGTTGCAAACGCTTGTTGTAAAGCACAAAAGTTGCATATTTTGCGCTACTTTGTTTATATGAAACCCGCGCACATATTAAGATGAATTCAAAAAATATATTAAGATTACGAATTGGGATTAGTTGAAGTTGGTTCTGCAACTTCCCCAACCTCCCAATTCAACCACCTCTCAATTCCAACTGCCTACCTTGTCCCATAAATACAAGGAGGATTGTGTTGGAGAAAACTTCCTATGGCTTGGGGTGGACCACAACAGACAGCTGACTACCAGAAATTAACTCAATTCTCAATGCTATGCTATATAAATGACAATGCTAAGATAATGAAGAACATAACCAACCTCGATCCAAACGTTTGGTTTAGATCCCCGTTGGAGCTTTCAATCCGTGCACTTGAACCTGCAAATTAATCTTGACAGCCAATATACAACAAGCGCATATAATATATAAACTACATTAACATCATCAATAGAAATGGTCCATGATATTATAAGTAAATGCAACCCAATGTAATATAAACAACATTCACAACATTAATGGACGAGAATATGAGTATTTCTATTAATAAATAGCAAGAAGTACAATGTGATATGACCTCTTGTCGGCAACCAATCTGAACCAAGATCTGGGTCTCTCCACTTGTGCCTCCACCACTTCAATCCTCCATGGAATGGAAAACTAAAACTATGATAGGAGTTTGGAAGGTGAACATAAAGGGTTCGCAACTACAAGGATCAATGAGTGTAGACTTAAGATAGGGAAAAAATCCACTAGAGTTCTCCTGCTCTCCTTTATCCTCCCGTCCATAAGCCATATGTGCTCAATATATAGTCCTCTCAAAGGTAAGTGAAAGGATACATCGAGGCATTTCGGGGCAAATGGAGGGCCAAAGGTCACCCTATGACCGCTTTTTGGGAGTAAAAAGTATTTAACTAGTGATTTTTACCATTTTATATGCTACCCACGGGCTATAGTGATGCAACTCGCGGGTACGCCCACTGTAGTGATGCAGCTAGTGTACAGGGGGAAAAATAGGGAAAATAGTGTGTCTGAAGGATATAAAGTGGATCTGAGACAGTAAAATGGACCCTGTAGGCCAAAGAGTGTTGATGCTTACAAGGTGGAAAATTACGTTGTAATAGATGCCCCCTAATGTGTGAGGTCAGAGACTGATGCTACGATGGCTGAAATACATTATAAATCTCAGAAGTGGAGTGATGGAGACACAAGTGGAAGGAGCAGCTCACTCGTCATAATTCAATAGTATCCCTGAGTACATGTTGGTATAATACAACAATCTGATACAATGGACATGAATAGGCAGTACATAGTGAATATATGTCGTAAGTGATCACATCCATGATCCCTCTCCAGTAAGATATAATGGTCTCCTGTTGAAAAGGAAACAACTGGTGCAAACTGGAGGTACAAACTGCTGATATCTGAGAGGTGATATCTTAGATGTAAAGTCATAATCATAAGTAGCATACTGAATGCCACTATTGCTTGGGGTCTTCTACACAAGTCTTCCACGGTGCAAGTCCCATCAAGTGAATAAAGGAGTTGAGGTCAAAATTGATGTGACATTGTTTGATTACTGGTCAATGATGTATACCATTAACATATGCGAGATAACCCACCAATAATGAAAATGGGCATCAAGGCACAGAGTACAATCATCAGAGTGTGAATGGATGTGTTGAAGTCGAACACTAAGATGAATCCATCGATCAGGGGACATTGATGTATTCCCAAAACTGTCGATGGTGAGAGAACCTGCCACTAATGATTGCAAGCCTCAAGGTACTCAACCGAGCTCTAAGCCTCAAGTTCCGGAATAAATGGGTTGAAGTCGACGGAACGAAACTCGCTGGAAGGAGGGAATTAAGGAATCCCCCATCAACCAACACAAGGTACCAGCTACACTGAAATATTTGGAAGAACTCAGGTGAAACGGACTGACTCAATAACGATGGCCGACATGCAATAGTCAAGAGATCTAAGGAGTGGCCGACTCTGGTTTCAGGACTTCCTTTGAACAAGAGCATGAGCAGATGGATAGACTCAGGCAACATACACTCAATATTAACTATGCGATGCAAGAGGCGTCATAAAGGGCTCCATAATGACTGGAAGCTTAACCAATCGGTGGAGTAAACTGAGAAACAAGTAAAACTCCTAAGGTCTAACTATTGTCCCGACTCATAATGTATGGAGTGGAATGAATGCTCTGTTCAAAGGCGACACAACAGCTGCCAACTAGAAGTAGTAACCATAATCCCGATCCGTCTTTTTGTAATATTTGATTTTTTTGGTCTTTTTCATATTTGGAAAAGCTTGAAAAAGAATAAAATTGATTATAGTACAACAAGTGAGGGAACGAGTGTCAAATAGAGATAAGACTAGTCCCAAGTAGTGGAACATACCTAAGATCAATGCAAGGAAGTGTGTGCAGGATGTGGACACTCGGGGGGGGTGTTCCCTCAGAGTCAAAAGGTCATCAAACTGTGAAGGGAAAATGGAAGCTCTGCAGGGCTCGATAGGGAAAAGTGCTCATGCACCAGGCTAACAACTGAGTAAGCAGGAGCCGACACAAGGCTCAAGCGGCAAGCAGGATGATGCAATGCAATCACAACTTGATATAAATGGGGGAGTCCTTATGGGAGATGGCCAGCATAAGACAAAGAAGAGTATGAGTCTTTATCGCAACGTCATGGCGTAACTACAAAGGACTCCTGATCCTAAGGACAAACAACGACATGGGCACCATAATGCAAACGTGGGTTCTAACTAGGGTAACCATGTTCGGAAAGGACCTACCGCCACATAATGACACTTCTATAACAATGTGAAGGCTCTGTGTCAGTTAAGAAGCGGGGTTGCACCTAGGGTTTATGAAAGTGGTCAAAAGGTCAAATGCATAATGCATGTGAAAATGACATCTAACCTATATGCCAGGTGTGAAATATACCTATTGTAGGCGCGAAATGGTCCAAAACAAGTCTCGCCGAAGAAATCTGGTCAAAAAATGCTACTCCAAGACATTATATTAGTCCAAAACAGTATATAATGGTGAAAACTATAGATAAGTGGGTTTTGAAAATTATAAATAGTAACAAAAAATTACAATTTACAATTCATTTTTACTATTCACCCATTTGGAGTTTTGTGGTTAGTTTTCACCGCAAAGTTGAACTGCTGATTCTGGGAGATACGGGTGTCCGATCATCGAACCGTCAGGAGTAGGTTGGTAGTATCATCCATACCTTTCATTTCAATGCTTTTATTTTTATTTTCATCGGTTGGAATTTTTATGTGGCCAAGCCCTAAATGGTCACGGCGCTACCCTCGGGCTACTACTATGTGGGTCATGGGTAGGGCAAGGTACTTGCAGTCAACTCATGTGTTGACCGCGGGTACGACCGTGAAGTAAGTTTTTTAACTAAAATTGACTAAACTCTTTTGTTTTTCTCCCTTCAGGATGGTTCTAGAGTGGAGAGAGAGGGAACATGACCAAGTGGATGAGGCCGTCTGCAATGATGTGCGTGCACAACAAGCGCTACAAGCATGTGGGCTATACAAATTTTGGAGCATAGGGGGTTTGAGGGCCCAAAACCTATTTATCTGCTGTTTGATAGATTAATGGGACATCAATGCACAGAACTTCAACGTAGACGGGTGTAACGTCCCCTTCTCCATAGAACAACAGGGAAGGAAACATTAACAACATACCGGGCTTTTGGTAAACTTAGCCCCAATATTTTTGCACATAAATTCCTAACATTTTGAAACTTATGTATGCAGATTCAATTCAACATAAACACAGCGGAATTAAACAATACATATGCACACAGTTTCATCATGCATTCAACATATAAACAACAGTCATTATTTAAAATGCTTGCAGGGCATAGAATTAACATCAAGAATACTTATCTCGAATTATAATGGCCCAAACGACTGGCTACGTGAGAGCGACGTTCCACCCAACCATAGATCTCTGTCCAGCCTGTATTCTTTCAGCTGAGAGATCACCCCCGAGCTGGGCTGTGTATCCACTAAGGAGGAACTAGATGGCTCACTCACAGTCAGGGTTTCACTCAAACATCCATGCTAAGCCAACACACGGTTGGGTTTCTCAAGCATGCAATAGGAGATGGAGGAGGATGCTAGTCCACTGAGCTCAATCCCAGAGCCACATACCCTTCAAGCTAGACTCAGCAATCCCATCCTCTATTCATACATCCACAATCGGATTTCTCACAGCTTTGTTCAGCAATTAACCCAAATCCGTCACTGATTTTCTGGGCAGTTAAAACTGGGTTTTCCCATGGATTTTGGGGTAGCTATTGCTCCCAAATTCGCCCCAAGGTTCATACCAATGGATCCCCCATTGGATTTCACTGTCCAATACCCAAACTGGGCGTTCTTGGCTTCCCAAAACGTGGGTTTCCTTCAAGTCGCGATTTCTGGTTTTCTCCTTGCTAGGAGCTCGTTTTTGGGTGGTGAATGATGTCCCATACTTCCACAATGGAATGGGGATAAGGATGGAGCAACCCCCAAGATTTAGAGTGACTTGTGGGACAAGTCAAAAGAGCCCATACCTTCCCATACGAATTTCAGGGCTGCCCATACTCCATCAAAGTCATGGGCTGAAATCTCAACCACTTCCTTACAATTGGCATTAATGTCACCTAAGGAAGTCAATGGGTTCACATAATGACAAATGGCAACCTATGGGTCACTCCCATAGCCCCCTCACCACTCCCTAGTGGATACACATGGCCCCTTCTCATTCGTTGCCTCCGTAGCCAGCTTTGGTATTTTATATTGCATGATGTCTAATTTACATCCTATTACAATTTCCATGGCTTAAGAGCACATGGTATCAAAATATCAAATACTTGCCCTTTAAATAAAATTCGGGCTTTTACTAGCGGGGCCTTGGCCTTGAGCTCCACGCTAGGAGAACATACATCACCTGTACGCATTATTTACATTTGAGGCTAATATGCTCTAAGGGTCGAATTGGGGGTATTACATTCCCCTCCCCCTTAGAACAACACCGTCCTCGGTGTTCCAAGACTTAGGCATACATATACAATTTACACATATCCAAGACTTCAAAAACTTTGCAGATCTGCTCTGCATTCTATCATTTACTTTGAACTTTCAGGATCAAGTCCTTTGATCTTCACGAACTGCTCCTGCTGATTCGGATCTTCCAGCTCATCCATGAGTGTGAAAACTTTATGGCTGCTACCTTCTTGGGGTTCTCTTGTTGGGCAATTGCGGAGGCAATGATCCCCTCCACACTTCCAACACTTCACTGGTTGCTTCATATTTGCATGCTCAATTTCCTTTGAGTCTTCCCACCTGGAGCGTCTCTTAATCGGACGATTGGATGAATGCTTCTTCATTGATCCACTTTTCTCTCCCATGCTGATTGCTTTCATAATGCTTTTTACCTCTTTCTGCAGACGAAGAGTGTCCTGCAAGACCTTGTGGTTCATCTCGTTCTGCTGCTTTTGCATCTTGAGCATCTCTCCAATATTTTCTTGGGTCTTGACAATTGTTTGAAGAAGACCTCCAGCCAATTCTAATAGCCCTTGGTCTGTTGCCATGGTCAATGGAAACAACTGACTGCACTTTGCTCACTAGCAACACTTGCCTGCACCGGCTGCAACCAATCGATTCAATTTCCACCTGTGAAATTCATCATTACAATTCTTGTTAGGCCAAGCATAACCCGAACATTTAAAAATCAGTCAATGGTTTATCCCCAGTTGACATGGATAGTCCATGCTTTACTCATGAGACTTCCACACTTTTTATGCTTTCCCAACATACACATGAATTCCTTCATGTTCATCCATTCACAATTCATTAATTAAATAACCCCACTTTTACTTTCAATCATGCATGCATTCAACAATTTTCTAATTTTATAAATGCATCAATAAAAAGGAAAGAGATGGAGCAGTAAGAGTTTCTCCTCTTAGTCTTGTTCCATTCTGGAACCCACACCACCACTGTGGTTTTCATGCTCCTGTCCTCTTTCACTTCAATGTGAATGCTTGACCTGCCCTTCTTGGCTAAGACACGTAGTGTCTATGGTCTATTCCATATCTTTCAACCATGGAGTTCCTCCACTTGGTTGGTCAAACTCTTGGCTGCTAGAACTCACACCGTTCTACTAGCTCCATCTTTCATTACTGCTCATGCTGAGCTCTTTAGGGTGGTTGCATGTCCACTTGCATCCTTAAGATGCTTCCATAGTCATTGCTTCCAACAATACCTACACTCAAACATTGAATTAATTCGCATGTTTAGTTTATTTTCATAGGAAACCCTAACCAAATCATATACACATGTATATTCATAAGCAAGAAATTACACAATAACCAAATACTTATCTGCACTCGATGTCTTCACTTTATTTCATAGGGTCCTTCTTTGCTTTACAAGCTTTGGAATCGCCTATGGATTTGGGTGTTTGGCCAGCGCGCAGGCTGCCCCTCAACATCTAACAGTCTTGTATGTTTTTCCAGCACGCAGGCTGCTCCACAACATCAAATAACCTTGTATGTTTGGCCAGCACGCAGGCTGCTCCAAATCATCAACCATCTCGCATGTTTGGCCAGCACGCAGGCTGCTCCAAATCATCAACAATCTCGCAGGTTTGGCCAGCACGCAGGCTGCTCCAAATCATCAACAATCTCGTATGTTTGGCCAGCACGCAGGCTGCTCCAAACCATCAACAATCTCGCATGTTTGGCCAGCACGCAGGCTGCTCCAAATCATCAACAATCTCGCATGTTTGGCCAGCACGCATGCTGCTCCAAATCATCAACAATCTTGCATGTTTGGCCAGCACGCAGGCTGCTCCAAATCATCAACAATCTCGCATGTTTGGCCAGCACGCAGGCTGCTCCAAATCATCAACCATCTCGCATGTTTGGCCAGCACGCAGGCTACTCCAAATCATCAACAATCTCGCATGTTTGGCCAGCACGCAGGCTGCTCCAAATCATCAACCATCTCGCATGTTTGGCCAGCACGCAGGCTGCTCCAAATCATCAACAATCTCGCTCAACCAGCCACTTTTTGGATTTACCAAGCAACTTTTAGTTCTTTCAGGGTCCTTGCTTCCTGCATTGACCAAGGTTTCCAACAAAGAAACAATAATGCATCAACTCACTGTTACCAGCTTTATGCTTGAAACCTTCATTATTTCAAATAAGAAATGAATGAAAATGAATACTTATCTGTACTGTGCATTTCCTCTCTGGTCCACAGGGTCCTGCTTTTACTTTATAAGCCTTGGGATCCTCCTGCGGACTAAGATGTTTGGCCAGCACGCAGGCTGTTCCAAATCATCAAATAATTAATGCCCTACCAGTACACCTTCACGCCGACTGGGTTTACCAAGCATTTGGTGGTGCCCAACCAATCCCATACCTGGTTGGCCCTCTCCATTGCCGAGCCAACACATACGTCTGGGTCATCGGCCAATGGAAGGTAATTGCACCACCGACCATTACAGGTCAAGGCTCCACTACTCTTGCCTTAGGCTTGCATCAGCCTTTCACGGTATCACAAACCCTCAATGCGCATAACAATTCTTCACCCACACAAGGGTGGCACTTCTTCTCTTATGTAAGCCGGCGGTTCCATTAAGGAATTTATTAGGTGACTTTCTTAACTGCAGACTATCATGGCCTCATGATACCCACTCACCCTACGCAAGGGTTACCACTGCTCATACAGTCTTCTTGAGTACTCTTTTCTTCACTTTTCCCTTTAATGTGCAGCACTGAGTTTCATATGTATAATCTGTCAACACAAAATGGATAGCGAGCTCATTAGTATCGCTGCCCTAGAATTGTAAACATATTTCATAACATTCACTATCCAACCTTGAAACACCAGGAATGCGTCCATTCCCTTAAGGCGTAGTCAATATTGGCGTCCCTAACATAACTCAGCACCAGAAAGGCGTGCACTCCTTACTGATGTGAACTATGAAGGTCCTAATCATACTTCAAGCAGTCTTTCATGATGGAAATAAAATCAAAACATGCTCTGCATATTAACTCTAATAATTAGATATATATATATCATTCAGGGTTTATGGAAAACTTATCCATTTTGTCGATGTTATTTCTCTTCTTTAATGAGGAATGGAGGCTCCTTCTCTGAGTTGACAGTCCCTCGGTTTGCCATCCCAATTCCTTTTTATGTTACCTAACCTTCATATGTCTTACTGACATATTCTTCACCATCCCACTCATATTGTTTACCAATCATGTAGTGCGGATGAAACATTAATAATGTCTTATGGCATTTCACCTGAAACCCATTTTCAAATCATGGAATCCCTTCCCATGAAGTTTGGCTTCTGCAGGACCTCTGTCATGGTCTTACTGCAATGTGTCTTCCTGGCACACTTATTAAACAGCCAAACAGTTAGCAACATTTAGCAATACAATTTCAAATCCGATTGCTCTATAACCAATCCATGGCACTAATAATTAAATTCAGTATGCATTTGCAACTCTGTCTACTACAGAAGTTGGTTTTCTTATCCATGAGGCTATCCTCATATTGTTTGGCTCCTGTAAGTGACACCACTCTACCCGTTATGGTCTTATGCCTGCCGCCATACATGAGCATCCACTTACAGCATGTCCTCCTGACACATTTTCATATAAGCCAAACAGTCATTAGTAAAATTTCAAATCCGAAACATTTACAAATCTGATATTTACAACTGTTCTTGCTAACAGAACTTAGAGCTCTCAACCATGAGAACCTTCTCATAACCTTTGGCTTTTGTATGTGGTAGATCCCGGTCTCTACTATGGACTTATCCTCATTGCCATATGTAAGACCTTCCTACCGGAAACTGAGACTTCAATCAGCCAAACATGTCATGAGTATCTATGCATATTATCATTTCCTTGCCACAACAGTCACTGAAGTGATCTCAGAATTATAACACTCAATAATTCAAAACACCTTCAGCCGTTAACATTTGAAATGTAACAAAATATATACACTTCTATATATGCGTCATTATCATAATAGAATTTTCAAGACATAGTCACACTATCCATGCAGCTTAACTAAATCGTAAATACTCATTATTTATTTTTCAATAACATATGCATCATCCCTATGCATTCATACAATGCATCACAAGATTTATAAAATCTCTTAATGCACATCTACTTAATGCTATCTTGCATTGTTTCATGAGTACTATGCATTCAATCATATCATGATCGAAGCATGACTATCTCATATAACTTGCATTACCATAATCAGGACCACCAATCCTCACTTGCCTTGGTTATTAAGCACATAACCAACATACACATGGAATTATATAGATTTATATGAATGCATTGATATTTCTAAACAGTCATAAGGTGTAAGGATCATTTCCTTCACTTACCCGCACCTCACCAAGCTGGGTAGGTTAACAGTCCCAATCGGTATTCAATATCACATGCAAACTAACTCAACATAACTCAAACATAGTTGAAGAGATCTTACCAAATCCTCTTTCAACATTCATGCAATTTGGCACCAATAATCATTACCTGCATGGTTACCATTAACATTTCCTGCTGTTACCTGATCAATTGGCCTCTTACCAAGGCTACTCAGTCTTTTTGCCAAATTTATGATCATAGATTTGTTGCACCATCCTTTCTGCATAAGGTTGTTGGCTTCATGCAACAACATCCTCAGCACATTTAGCCATGCTCTTTGTTATCTTTGGTCCTACAACCAAGACCAACATCAATAATGATTATCAACCACAATATTCTCTATTAGCGGTTCATTGCATATGCAGACTTCATTCTTTTACCAATATGCAATATCTCATTCATGCACAAGCATTTCCATATGCACTATGCAATAATTGTTAAGATGTTATCTAGTGCATATACATCTATGTAATACCTTACATTTTTAACATTTTTATGCCATATGACAATTTCATAATTATAAGTATGATAACAAACAGAGGTTTAAAGAATTATTCCCTTTTCGATCCCTCCTCGTATCATGGAATTTCTCTTCCATATCATGCAATTGTAGAAATTGCCCACATTGACAACAAAATTTGTTTGTCAAAGCAGCCGCTGGCACTCTTCTGCACTAAATAACTATGATATCTGTAGACCTCATTCAAACTCTGGTCATGCATCATTGTTCCCTGTTGGACAAGCTTTCCAATGCCTGTCTTCATGATCCATTCCGACATCAGGTGCGGAAACTGCATCCCTTCAAAAATGACAACTTTCACTTCAGTTTTGCACATTTTACACAGTTGCATTTTGGTCCCGAATGCCAACTTTAGCCTCCTGTGGAAGAAAATATATGAGGAATCACAAAAACGTTTCTATCGGGAGAAGTTAGTCCATATAACAAGGAACACTCAGCAATTCACGGATTTCAATTCCGATGCACCATTCATCTTCTATGAATTTCTGGATTTCACTACTTCTCACTTTTCACATTTTCCCAAAATTCCAAATTTTGGGCCAAAAACGACTATCTCCCAAACGGTGCATTTCTGGAAAATCTTCGTCTAACGGAAGCTGTCCGTCTTAATGAGAATATGAAATGTCTAGTTAAGTAAAATTTCTGATTCCCACATCTAGGGTCACTTTTACTGCCCACAAGCTTTTCAAAATCCCGAAAAAGTGGCCCGGAACAGTGCTTTTTGGCCTTCTTGCTCACCCCGACTCCACATCCTTTGGATTTTGGCTCCAAGATTCTGAACTTAACATCGTTCCTGCTTCATGGCCGTGCCTGGTCAATTTCAGCTCAAACCGACCTTCCGTCAAGCCTCAGGGCTCCGTCCTTCAAAAGTCACTATTCCCCATTTTCTGTCAAATCGGAGTGTAATGGGCCCGGGGTCTTCACTGGTCTTTTCATGGCCTCCGAGCCCCACAGGAATCATTCCATTATGAGTTCGGATGCTCTTGCTATCAAAAAACAAGTTTTAGCCACTTTTTTTTTTTTTTTTTTTTTTTTTTAAAATTTCAGGGATCTCTCCGCACTGATGTTATGTGGAATTCTGCCCTACGGATAAGTCAAAATTCCCTTAGACTAAAGCATACTTTAACTAACTCTAGGCTAAGAACAAAACGAAACAAATGCAACCTTGAATCCCTAGATCTAACAAACATCTCAGGATTAAAATGCTGAAGAGAATAGAATGAGTTTAACTGACCTTATGTCCAAACGCTTGTTTTTGGTATTTGCTCCAAGCTCCAAGTCCTCACAAATAAACCTGTTAAAATGGAACCAAAACACAAGTATACACTATTCTCTAACAACCTGAAACATGAGTTAGGATCTAAATCTATGAAAGATACAAATCATATGATTAAAACAAGATTAACACAAATGATTTGGGAAAACAAGACAAGTTATTCCATTACAACTTGAAGATTACTTACAAAGGGTGCTTGATGTCCAAGCTAATCCTCCAACTCCAAGTGTCTTCTCCTCTAGCTATCTCCACAATGCTGCAAGACCATAAGTTTGGTGCTCTCAAGAGTCCTCTCCCTTCCCAATGGCATGCCTCTCTTTTATAGTGAATGGTGAGGTTAACCAACAAGAGAGATGGGTGGATCTAAGGAGGGATAAGTGGATCAGGGTTTCTAATCGAAGGAGATGAGTTGAGATCGAATCAAGGAACCCAATCTTCCATTATCTTCGAAAATCCAAAATCCCACAAGCCAAGGGCAAAAAGCTATTAAAAGGGTACCGCGTTTTGCAAAGTCTGCAGAACGCGGCACTGCCGCGCTTTGAGGAAAAAGCAGAACGCGGTAGTGTCTAGTACCGCGTTTTGGGAAGATGGCAAGGCGCGGTAGTGTGTAAAAATAAAGTCCAAGGTGGGTCAAAACTTGCCAGGGTGGATTCACCTTCAAGGTTGACTCATCATCTGTCTCTTCTGGATGGTTTAAAACAGTAGGGAAAGTGTCGTCAACTTGTTTTGTGATGGGGATGCGACACCGTGAAATATAGAGGTATAACAGATGCCCCCTAAAGTGTGAGGTCAGAAGGGACTGATGGCCGAAAGACTTTACGAATATAATGTGCAGAGATAGCATCGAGGAGAGCGACACGGAGCTGAAATAGAAACAAAGTGTTAGATATACCACCGAGGCGGGCATTCCCATGCTCGGAAACAAATGACTCAAAGCATGGCTGTCGACCAATACATTGCAGATCCATGAGTACTGAGATAATATAAACTGTGGACAGATCATGGCTACTATGAACAATCGTAGATCCATGAGACAATAATGACACGGCCACGACCAATACAATAAGTGGATCTGTGTGACAATACAAGAGACATCTCCATCGCAGCCTGGACGCAGTCGAGATACAGTGATGCGTCCAGGGTCTTCTACCCGATCGCATGAAGATACGAATCTAACCATGTGATTACAAAGTGTTGAAGTCGAACATGGAAGAAACCATTTGATTACCGGTCAATGATGTGGACCGTTAACAAATGCGAGGGAGATCACCAATGATGACGATGATTCCCAAGGTATCAATAGTACATCTCAACGAAATGCGAATGAATGAGTTGATGTCGAGCATCCGAGAGATTGCTTGATCAGAGGTCAATGATGTGAACCTGCTGTCAAGCACGAGGAAACCTGCCATTGAGGCATGCAGGTACCAAGGTACTAATAGTTGATCTCTAAGTCTAATTCCCGGATAGTGATTTGGTGTCGACAGGAATAGACTTGTCGAAGGTGGGCCATGATGATTCCCACATCATCGACACGAAATCGGCACATATGATAGGATGATGAAGTAATGGAATATGTACTGACACAGCGGAGATCTGACACAATGAATGACTCGATACAATGCAACCCTTTGAACATATAACGGCATGTAACAAGACTTGGCAGCAGGGATTATTGAAAAATAGAGGATAGACACCGGATGAGCGGACTCGTGGCCAGGGAGACGACCCATGATGATGACTATAACTCAATGAAAGACGGATACCCAAATATAGACAAGAGATGGACAGATGCCATGTTCAAAGGTAACGACTGACAAGCTGCCATAGATAAACTTGACTTGTTCCCCCATATTTCCCCGACATGATGGACGAGTACCTCTTTCTTGTTTTACGAGCTTGAAGAGGATAACAGATGCTCGGTGTAGCTCATCTTGTGGATGAGTCCAATCTCACATGTTTTACGAACCTGAGAAAGGAGGGGTTCGTCCCAAAGTGGGTCCTTCGATGTTAATATTTTAACGAGTCCAAGGAAGGAAAACTCGATAGTTTTTCATATTTAGAGAGCCTAAAAAACTTAAAGGAAGCTCCATAATGTACTTTTTCATAAAATTTAGTCTCTCGATCCCGAAAAAGTGTAAAACAATTCCCGAGAGAACTCTCCCAGCCGAGATTGACTGAGGTATACCTTTCTCGTAAATAGTCTAGACGGGCCGAAAAAGGGGTAACCTATCACCGAATAGACGACCTTTCAAATACTTTTACAAGTGTGAAAGAGTCAAGATCACTTGGCAATCTTTTCAATTTTAAGGAGTCTGAAAAGAGCTTAACTATGGACTCCTATGGTCTTTTTCGTAAATTTTAAATTATTCTGGTCCGAAAAAAGAATAAAATACAACCAGGATAATACTTTCCTCATCGTTTAACGAGCATGAGTAAAGTTGACCGTACTCGACACCGTTTACTTGCGTTTGACAAGCACGACACAGGTGTGAAAGCGCTTGGAATCTTTTTCAAGTTTTAAATCCAGAGCACGAAAAAGATAAAGTGGGCTCAATATGAAGGTCAAATTACGAATAAGCACCAGTATGAATGCATCCCATTTCTACCGCAGATCCTGTCAATAAATGCTCAATAACCGGGCATTAGCAATGTGAACAAGGGTTTATTTATTTGAAATAGTAATTAATTAATTAAAAAATGTGAAAAAATGCTATATAAGGCATGGTAAAAATAGGAATTACTATTCATTTGTGCTTTTTACCCAAAGGAGACATTTTTACCCATTTTGGAGCAAAATTTCAAGGATCGATACCGAGAGTTCTGGGACACCATTTCGACCGCCGTCTGCGCCAGGTAAGAGTGCTTGAGCCCCTCTTTCATTTCATGCAAGAAATTTTTGTTTTCACCAGGAAAAATTTAATTTTTTGGCAAGCCCTTTTGGGCAAGAATCGCCTGCCGTACTACCGCGTGGGTCCCCTATCGAAAAACGCGGCACTGTTGAACAGTGCCGCGCTGTACCCTCAAAAAATGAGGTGCGGCACTGTGGACTGCCGCGCGGTAGGGTGTCCTCCAGGCGCGGCACGTGCGAAATTTGAGTTCAAAAAATCAAATTTTCCTCAATTTTTTCCTTGAAGTAAGCTGTTAAATAGTTACTAATTACTTTGTTTTCCCTTTTGCAGGGATTTGCAACTTATTTGGAGCAAAATGGTGAGTTGAAAAGAGAGGGAGCATGAAGTGGATGATTTTGCAGCCGAAAATGACCTACCAACCGTGACCGCATTGCGAGAATGTGGTTTGCTAAAGTTTTTCAAGACTAAAGGGATCCGCCAACAACCTAAGCTTCTT
Organism: Larix kaempferi; assembly: GCA_027924585.1. NCBI lineage: Eukaryota > Viridiplantae > Streptophyta > Pinopsida > Pinales > Pinaceae > Larix > Larix kaempferi. The sequence continues at coordinate 3,831,699 of BSBM01000831.1, forward strand.
ACTCACCTTGTTCAACTGTGGGACCCCGATATCCAAGCTTTCTGAGTGGGAGAGCATGTGCTTGAAATCCAACTCGAAGACATCTACTTTCTCACGGGCCTCTCGAAAAGAGGGGCCCGGCCGAACTTTACCGGGTACAGCGCTTCAGAATCGAGCACGGATGATTTGATTGCTCGATATTGTCAGGCGGGTTCGAGTAAGAAGAGTGGGAAAGTGGCCATAAAAGAGGTCACAAATCTTCCTTTCAAAACTTTTCTATTCACTATTACACGTGCAGCAGGAAGCGTAAGTCCACATCAGGCAACCCGCACGCAGGTAAATCTCGCAGCAGAGTGCATGGGCGGAACAGTTTTCAACTGGTGTGATGCAGTGTTGTCCAACATGAAGGAACAGGTGCACAAATGTAGAACTGGGAAAAATACCCAGTTTGGGTATGGGAGCATCCTGGTTACTTTCTTTCTGGCAAGAGTGCCATTACTGCGTCCACAGATATCTGTGCGTCCTCGTCCACCTACTGAGCCATGGATGGCTCGATGGAGTGACTACGCTGGACGCCTTGGGGGACCTCAGCGGCTAGCCTTTGGAGAGGACTTTTTCTCTTGGCTAGAGGAGCAGATAGTCATGATTGACGACTATCCCTATTCAGGGGTAGATTTCCGTGAGGATATTGACTTGGCTTTGCCAGAAGATGATGACTGGGACAACTCTGGTATGACCTTCATGGACATGTATTTTTCTTTTTGAATATTTAATTTTTAATGCTTTTTTAGAATGTGTAAAAGACTTCTAATGTATACTCGCATGCATGTTGCAGATCGTGGACCACAGAGGCCAGCTGGATACTCTCCACTACGTCGTGGCGGTGTAGATCGTCAAGCTGATCCTGTCGAAGAAGAAGATGAAGACGAGGCAGGAGGTGTCCGGGACATTGAGAGGAACCTGCAGGGATTGACCCATGGTATCCCTGCTATGCGGATGGATGATGTCCCCTACCACCTCCAGAGGCATACTGTGGGTGTACCTGGACGTATTAGTCGAATTCTTCGCAAGGTGGTTCGAGCTGTGATGTGTTACCACCATCAGCGGGAGGAGTCCGATGAGGGACATGATAGGTCTCCTAGATCTCCATAGATAGTCTTTAGATCTTTTTGCGGCATGTACACGATATGTAGGCTTTGAGGGCCAATTTTTGTATATGGGATTTAATCCCCAATTTTGTCTTTGACACAAACTTTATGTATTTTGGAACAAACACTTTTATATACAGTGATATGGACCTATTTATGATCTAAATATTTACAATGACTTGTGCATTTTAATTTTTTATGATGTGTTTATGTTGGGCAAGATGCCAATCCAAAATGTAATTAGCCAATGAATCGGCAATACAATTGAATTCTCTCGGTATGTGTTGATATGTGATAAAATCAAATGACCGTTCCAAGAGGCGTACTCTTCGAAATAAACGGAGTAATGTAGGATCGCGAACTGTGTAAACACGGTTTAAATGAGAAACCACGAGTTGGGAGTCTAAAAAGACCGATAAGGAGTCAATCCCGAGTGAGGCAACCTCTGTTAAGAGACCAATGACTGCATGGTACTCTGCGATATTGTTGGTTGCGGGACCTAAACAATTGGCTCCTGAAGAAATCAACTCGCCAGTGGGGGAATAGATCACCCATGCTGCGGAAGCGAGATTCCGGGTATGTCGGCTTGCACCGTCGGCGAATCCAAAGTAGGTAGACATCTGCGCATAAAGGCACGAGTCAAAGTAAGAGTAGATACATGAGGTCCACGCGCACACTAAAAATAAAGCAAAAAGCAAACTAAGTAAATTATGTACAAGAAGTAACCCGCGTGGGATAACCTCATGCATAGAAACGCTTGAGGTATAGCCCGTTGCGGGGCCGTGCCAATGGCGTACCATCACAATCGACTAGTTCATAGGCTCCTTTTTCTAAGACACGTTTTATGATGAAGGGGCCGTACCACATAGATTCAAGCTTACCTTTACCAAGCTTATCATGCATCTGATCATATGTAAGTACAAGGTCACCCTCATTGAAGATCCGAGGTTGAACGGATTTGTCGTATTGAGCTTTGACGCGTTTTTTGTGAGCTTCATTAGCCAAAGCGGCGTCGCGGCGGGTTTCATCTAGCTTGGCTAGGTATAGAAACCGTTCTTCTTCGGAAGTAGTGTGTGGAAGTAGCTCTATGGCTATCTTGAGTGATGGAATTTCACATTCAATCGGAAGAATGGCTTCCAGGCCGTACACCAATTGAAATGGTGTAAACCCAGTAGCACTTTTCACTGAGGTTCGGTATGCCCACAGTGCTGAGAACAGAGCTGAGTGCCAATTGGATTTTTGGGTACCCACAATGCGCTGAATCATTCGTTTCAGGACCTTATTGATGGATTCAACTTGGCCATTAGCTTGTGGGTAATGCGGGGTTGAGTTTTCGTGGCGAAAACCCAGTTTGGCACTTAGTTCTTCGATCATATGATTCCTAAAATGGGAACCATGATCGGTCACAATAGACTGTGGGACACCGAATCTAGCTATGATATGATTAAATATGAACTGCACTGCTGTTTTGCCGTCTTCAGCATATGTAGGCATCGCTTCAGCCCATTTTGTAAAATAGTCCACAGCTACTATGACATAGCTATGCCCCCCGGCTGAAGTGGGCTTACAGTGCATAAAATCAATGCCCCATTTGGAGAAGGGGCCGACGGCAATGACAGGATGGAGTGGAGCAGGATGCGAGCGCGCTTTGCTATGAAAGAATTGACATGGCGGACACTTCTTGACTGTTTCAATGCAGTCTTTGAAAATTGAGGGCCAGAAGTATCCCGCTCGCAGTATTTTCTGGGCCGTAGCCATCCCAGAGAGATGACCACCACATGCTCCAGCGTGGCAGTCATTGAGAACGCGTTCCACCTCATCTAAGGTCAAATAGCGTCGAAGAACAGTGTCGACACCACGTCGATACAAAGTATCGTTGACGATAAGGTAATATTTTGCGTGATGTCTGACACGTCGTCGTTCATCGCGGGTGAGATCGGGACGGAAGCATTGGGTTTGGAGATATAAGAGAATATCCCCATACCACGGATCAGACGTGCTAATGAGGAACAATGATTCGTCGGGAAGAGAATCAATGGGCTCGGATTGCTCGGTAGCACGGGGCAAGTGACAAATTAACTCAGCGAAGACCAGGGATTTCTTAGACTTGGCTTTAACAAATTCCAAGTCAAACTCTTGAAGGATGACAATCCAACGGGAGTACTTGCCCCCAAGCACTTGTCGTGTGAGGATATAGTACATTGGATTGAAATCGGCGATAACGGTGGTCCGACGGAGTAAGATGTAGTGACGGAATCTCTGGACAGCAAATACTGTTGCCAGAGCCAGCTTTTCAACATGTGAGTAGCGAGTTTCAGAGTCGAGAAGACTCTTGCTGAGATAGTACACCACATGTTCTATGCCGTTGTGGTCTTCCTGGACTAACACCATACCAATGGTGGAAATCGAGGCTGCGAGATAAAGAATGTAGTCCTGTGTGTAATTGGGGGGTTGAATCACAGGATCTTTGGTTAAGGCTGCTTTTAAATTGTCAAAGGAGCGTTGGGCTTCATCATCCCATATGAAGGGAACATTCTTCTTGAGAAGCCGCATGTAGCCTTTCGTTATCTCGGACAGATTGCAGATAAAACGGCGTAGAAAGTTTGCATGCCCTTGCAAACATTGAAGTTCTGGAATATTGGTAGGTGAAGGCAGGGCTATGATAGCTGCTACCTTTGCGGGATCTAGACGTATCCCGTCTTTGGAGACTATGAAGCCCAACAGTTTTCCGGCTTCTACACAGAAGACGCACTTATGCGGGTTCAAACGTATATTGTAGCGCCGGCACCTTTCGAAAATGGCACTCAAGTGATCTGGATGTTCTTCCTGAGTTCGAGAATGAGCAGGAAGGTCATCGAGATATGGCTCTACGATATGTTTGATGTCATGAAATGCGTAGGACATCGCCCGTTGGAAAGTTTCCCCGGCATTTTTGAGGCCAAAAGGTAACTTCCGATATGCAAAGATCCCCCAAGGGCAGATAAAGGCCGTTTTGTGCTGGTCGGCTGGGAGGATATCGATCTGATTATAGCCAGAAAAGCCATCCATAAATGAAAAAATAACACTTCCGGCACAGTTATCGATGATCTGGTCAATAAACGGAGTTGGGTAGTTGTCCTTGGGACAAGCTTTGTTCAAATCACGGTAATCAACACAGACTCTGATCGTTCCCTGTTTCTTGGCTACAGGGACGATGTTGGATACCCATTCTGTCAATGGGACAGGATAGATAAAACCAGCACGCAAAAGTTTTTCAACTTCTGCTTTAATGGCGGCTGCCTTACGAGGATGAACGGGTCGAAGCTTTTGCCGAACAGGTCGGGCGCCAGGGAAAGTTGGAATTTCATGGACCACAATCGACGGGTCAATTCCTGGCATCTCTTCATAACTCCAAGCGAAAACATCGCGGAAAGTTTTAAAGTAGGCATTATAGAACTCCGTCTCGAGGGGAGTACATGTTTTGCCAATGTGTACATTTTCCACGATACCAGGCTTTACTGAGATGTCGATGGGAGTGGTTGCCATAAGATTGGCCAAGTTGCCTTCAGAAAATACTTCATCGAGGGAAGTGGGGAACTTGGTTTGAACCATCCCAAGTGAAGCACTGGATTTGGTGTCAGGCTCAAGTGACTGAATGGTGGGGAATGAAGATCGATGATGAAAATCTCCCCATGGTGGCTCATTACCGCACATAACCTCTATGATTGATTCGTCGGTGGGAAAAATCAAGTTGAGAGGATCAAACAATGGTGGGTGTGTATGAGTTTCAGTCGAGAGCTGTGCCACTGTGTGATCAGTAGAACAGTCGACCCAATCTGTGGCTGATTGGATCGCGTCATATGCTGCAAGGTTTCTGTTCAAAGGCATGGAATTGCCATAGCCTTGGATCTGAGTAGGACTCGGGATCACCCATGAATCATCGGGCGGGGTGACATTCGACGAAATCATGTTGACTGGTTGAAGATGGGTTCCCAGCTCTGGAAAAACTCCAATGAGGGATGAATCCTTCATGAGACCAACACCTATGTCTTGGAACCGGTACCGAGGTTGATCCAATAACGGAACGGTATTGGCGGAGTTCGGATGGGAGTCTGGGATACAGTAATCCAATTGATCAATAGTGACAATTTTACCTTCATGAGGAAATTGTACAATCCGAAAGACTGTAGATGCTATGGCAGTCATGGCATAGAACCAGTTCCGACCAAGTAGGAGGTTGTAATCCAAAGGTGCATCTACGACTTCGATGTGTACGGATACTGTTTTGCCCCCCAGTTCAACACCGATTGAGGGGATGAGTCCGTATGGTTGAAAACCATGTCCATCAAACGCTCTAAGAGTAGTGGGAGAAGTTGTGACCTCAGGCGAGCCGAGGGCTCTCCAGCAGTTCAAAGACATAATCGACGTGGAAGCACCCTCATCTAACACAGTGCGGTGGATAACATTTCCACGGATTTTCGTATGCACCTGGAAGGCTAACTGGTGAGAAAGCCTAGGTTTAGCGTGCTCCAAGTTAAACATGATGGAGTTTGAAGTATCTGGGTCCAATGCCCCCAGTGCTGAAAGTAGGGTTCTACGCTGCGTGGGGCAGTGTTGGAGAACCTCGAGAGTTGACATAGCGCAAGGTGCTTGAGCCAAATCTTCAACAATGTTGTAGTTTTGGGCAGCTCGCGCATTCGGATTGAATGTCGCCTTTCGTATGGTGCCCTTGGGTGGGCGTAGCACTGTATCCATAAGTGGTCTCTCGATATGGAGATGACCATTAGGGGGGGGAATAGGAATCGGATCTTCAACAGGAGATTTGCCTTTGGATGTCTCCGATTGTTTGGTTGAACTTGGAGGATTGTCATACGTCTTTGAACGAGTGGTGATATTAATCTCCTCATTACTTGTCATTAGGATTTCGCGGTTTGTGGACGTCTCTCCACGGGAAGGATTGGTCAGGTTGCCCCCTTGTGGGGATTCTTGGGCAACCATTTGTTGTTGCTGTTGGGGGAAAGGGTCAGTTAGCACTGCCGGTCGAGAGGATCCTTTAACGAACTTATGGACCTCGTCCTTGTAGGGACAGTCACGCGTATAATGATCATCTTGACAAATCAAGCAGGGAAACTTAGCTTTCCGACGTGGTTTTTGGTCATTCTGGGTAGGTTGTGGTTTGGGGTTCTCCTGCTGGTTCTTCTTGGGTTTACCACGATTGTTTTTCTTCTTTCCTCCGGATGGTTGTGATGTAGATTGGACTGCATTCACTTCGGAGGAGACAGCAGGAGAGGTGGAAGCTTTTGAAGCGGCCTGGGTAAAAGCGGGGGAAGCAGAAGCTTGTTGTCCCGTCGAGTTGGTGGCAGGCTGAGCCTTGACTGAACCAACGATACCATCAATGGGTGGTTCAGTAGTAGGCTTTGTAGGATCAGTGTGAACGCGGGAGGCATGTGGAAGAAGTTCATGTAAAGTACCGGATTGAGTATATACTAAATCCATGTATTGTGCTGCCGAGATGGCTTGTTCTTCCGTAACTGGTCCGCGCATAGCAATATCTCTGGCTATGGGAGGCAAAAAGGATTTTGTAAACCAATCAGCAAGTAGCTGATCTGGAATAGGTGCCTTTATTAGCCTACGGCGTCTTCGCCACTCATGGATGTGATCCGAAATGTGTGTGGAAGTGGTTTGACGCAGTGAAGTTAGCAGTTCTGTTCCAGTCTCATACCGGATGGGAAGCTGGAAATGTGTCAGAAACTGCATAGCCAAAGTGTTGAAATCACGAAAAGAGTGCTGTGGCAGCTCGATGTACCATTTTGCTGCCGTTCCGGTAAGCGTACGTTGGAAGAGCCGAAGTCGGATGGAATCATCCATCAAGGAGTTGGATGAACACCAAAGATGGAAGGTCATCACGTGGTTCTTGGGGTCTTCCCCGGGCTTAGCATCGAACTTGGGAATGTCCGATGGTAGTTTGGCTGGGATAGGTGGCCAGTGAGGTTCGTGCCATATAGGATCGTTGATAAGCCTTGACAAATCTGGTAAGTCAAGTGTGGCCAAGAAGGGAAGTTGACGGTTGGTCTGCGGGTATGAGTAATAACCATGCGGTGCAGAGAACCCTGGAGGGCCGTGCATAGCATGCTGCTGTGTGTTATACCCATGTGTGTTTCCCGCGGGATACTGCTGGAAGTTCTGCGGATAGTAAGCCATCTGGTTAACCGGTTGATTGTAAGCAACCGGTTGGTAAGTGTTCTGCTGAGTGGGTATGGTACCTTGAGGTTGTTGATACCCAGGAATGGTTGCTGTTCCTTGTTGGGGAAAACTTCCTTGGAATTGTTGTGTTCCAGGGATGTTGCCACCATACTGTGTAAGTGGAGGATTTCCCCATAGCAGGGTTGGGGGGTGGCTGCGACGGTGGTGTCCATGGAAGACTCGTTCCTGCTTGAGGAACGAGTGGAAATTGAAGTGACGGGTTCCATGGAGTTGTAGCAGCCGAAGGGTAAGGGAAACCAGAATTCAAGTTGGGGGAAATCTGAGATTGCCCCCCAGCTTGGTTCCAGTTTCCGAAAAGTGAGTACCCCCCACTCTGTGGGATTTGATGATCCCAAGAAAGAAGCATGCCTGACGAGGGTTGTTGAGAGTAAAGCCCGGTTGGAATACCGGAATAAGGTTGCCCACTGCCAGGTGGATTGTACATACCAAACTGAGTAGATGCTACTGGTTGGGAAGCTTGTTGGATCGAGCCAGTAAGTTGTCCGCCAGCAGTTAGGTTGGATGGCCCTATGTGAGGAGGCTGTAGACTGGAAACTGGGTTCCCAGCAAAAGGTTGTCCTCCAACTGGTTGGGTTGATGGCCCACCAGTTGGAGGTTGTTGACTGACAATGGGGTTTCCAACAAAAGGTTGTCCCTCAGCTGGTTGGGTTGATGGCCCGCCAGGGAGGGTTTGTATGTTGGAGTTAGGGACCATTGCAGTCGGTTGTCCACCTCCTGAAATAGTATAAATGGTGGCTGAAGGTGATCCTCCGGTTGAAACGGAAGATCCAGCAGTATGACTAGGTGTTCTTCCTCCGCTAGCCAAATATGATAGCATGGATTGGCCAACGGCGCCAAAAGTACCAATTTGCGGAGGAGGTCGTCCATATTGGACAGGTGAGGACGGAGAAAAAACTGGGTTATCCCTCATAGAATGTGCACCAAATATTGGTGATGACAGCAAATGTGGGGAATTTAGCCCAGGGGTATCGGCGTCGTCCATAACGTGTTCAATGATAGGAGGACCAACGAGAACTGGGTCCGAGTTCATATCCTGAAAAAGATTTTGGGGATCCGGCAGGAAACTAGGTATAGTAAAGTCCGAAGGTCCTGAGCCGTCTGCAAAGGAGTGATGAAATTCTGTGCTAGACGGGACCTTGGGATCCCTATAGTCAGAAGGACGAGAAACAGGGGGATATCTAGACGCTGTCGAAAGCATTTGCTCTGTGTTGCGTCTAAATTGTGCCGATGCTAACAGAGAGTTCGCTAGGCTAACCATACTAGACTGGATGGAAGCCATGATTTCGTGTCCCGGTGGGATGTTGGGTAGATGTAAAGTGCGAGGTACGTTGCTAGAAGAACTTGTCTCCTGAGGATGAACACTGGGTGACGTAGTAATAACAGGCGGAAATTCCGTCTGGGAAGTAATGAAGCCATAATCAGGTTCAAAAGGTGTGTCAGGTAGACGAGTATCTTCAATGATCTCAACGTATCCGCCTGGGACTGAAATTAAGCCAGGTATGTCCTGGTCGGACCCTTCTGTGGTGCCAATAGATCCGTCTATATCATCGTGAAAAGTGTCTGATGGACGGGAAGTGTTGGCATCCGGTAGAAGGATGACCTCTAGTCTAGTACTCTGGGTTGTGCTAGGTTCAGCTGCTGTAACTGTGTCCACTGTTACAGATAAATCTAGAATGACAGTGGGTGAGGTGACAGTGGAAGTCTCAGACATGCTAGTGGTTATGGAAGCTGCAATAGATTCTGAGACTGTGCTGTGTGTGGCAGTTACGGGCGTAACTGAAGATGTTGTACGTATCGGCGGTGGGATGTTGCCTCGACCAGCACCGCGGCCAGGAGGAGCAGGAATGCGTGATGCAGGCGGACCAGAAGTCCGTGGCGGTGGTGGTGGTGGAGGGCTTAGGCCCTGTTGTCTTCGTGATCTTCGTTGTTGATCTGACATGATGACAGGAAAATGAAAATCGGAGCAGTACCGTAAACAAAGAACTCAAAAACTCTAATGCAGCCGAGTGTGCAAAAGAGGAGCTAGAAAAGCAAGGCTCACAGGCCAAAAAAAGCAAGCTCTAAAATCTATACTGAGACCGGTGTCTCAATAAGCGAGCTGATCAACAAAACTGGCCAGAATGCCAACAAGCAGTCCCTATAAAATAAAAAAATGACCCTCTACAAAGATGAGATAGCAAGCAAACTCCTAACTAAGAGCTGGAGACCTCAACAGGCTGTATCCTTCGCAAGGTGATGAAATCCAAGTCGAACAATACAACATGAGAGACCGATATAAGAAGGATATCCCTCTACCGAAAGGGATCCTGGGTAAAAGAGCCCTAGTAGAATAGATACTAAGCCACCTCATTCATGACACGTCGGAAAAGGTTTTGGGCACTTCAGCCTTCCGAAGAAGACAGCGATCGATGTTGCCTTAGGGCTAAGTGGAGTGCGGTATTCCACAGAGTCCATCCGGTTCTCAATCTCGCGGCCGTTTAACCCCTGAAAGTTGGAAACAGTCAGGAGGCCCCTCCACAAACTAGCTGTGACCGTGTCAATAAGTACTAGAGGATTTTAGTTCCCTAAAGACAACGACTATGTCTCAGATGAAAATGACAAGGGGGAATTATTTTGATGCCTATCCCCGGTGTCCTACCTAACTACCAAATTCTTTTGATTTCCTCAAGTGAGGTTAAAGTTGGTTTAATTAGGGTGATTAATTTTAGTGGCTGCCTTACTCAATCGGGTAGTGGACGTGAAACTTGATGGTGTTATGACGACTCAAACCATGCAAATGAGAATGAATCACAAACAATCCTTTGTCTTCGATGAAATCTAGGTAAGGTAAAGATAGAGGTTCTTCGATCAAATATGCATAACAATTTTCACAAGCAATCAAAGTAAAAAAAAAATTTCTTTTCTTTTCGATTTATAAACAAAGCCAAACTGAAATAAACACTCTCTTCAATGCACTGATTTTACAATCTACAATGCTTCTATAATGAGAATTTCTATGGCAAAATTAATGGTTCATTTCCCTATGCAAAATACCACTAGACTTTTTCAATTTAAATAACAAAAATTTACTCTCAACCAATGATCTTTTTAATTTACTGAAAATGATAATGACAATATGACTGTAAAACTACAGTGTTCAGTAACAGCAGACAGTGGTGTTGAGTTGGCTTTGGGAAAATAGCAAGTCAATGCAATCAAATTGAAAAATGACCAATATGTCAAAAGTGCCACTTAATTCAATCAATCAATCAAGCTCACAAACTAGGTAATAAGCAGACCATACAGACTGGAAATTAACCAGGATGCTAACAGGCAACAGTAAAGACTATTAAGGCAGAGAGGAACTCAGGAAACCAAGCAAAGATAAAAAAAAAAAAATTTAAACACTTGCAGACACTACCGCGGGCTATAGTCTGGATGAAACGCGGCACTGTGTAAGTACCGCTCTGGTACTAAGGCCTAGGGCGCGGTACTACCGCGCTGGAAGTGGTTATGAGGGCGCGACACTGTGGCAAGAGATGAAAAAAGCGCAACTGGAAAAGAAAAAATAAAGTTTTCAGGGTTGTTGCTAACCCAGGGGACTCAGTAATTAAACAGGGAGATAAATCCTGCGAGGAGGGATGAATGAGGGTCAAAAAGGACCAAGATTCAAACTGGTTTGAAGTGCAACAAAAAACTCACAATTCATAGATAAATGACTGTGAATTAAAATCAATCAAGCAGTAATCAAACCCAGTGGAGTCGCCATTCTTGTTATGTGGAATTCTGCCCTACGGATAAGTCAAAATTCCCTTAGACTAAAGCAGACTTTAACTAACTCTAGGCTAAGAACAAAACGAAACAAATGCAACCTTGAATCCCTAGATCTAACAAACATCTCAGGATTAAAATGCTGAAGAGAATAGAATGAGTTTAACTGACCTTATGTCCAAACGCTTGTTTTTGGTATTTGCTCCAAGCTCCAAGTCCTCACAAATAAACCTGTTAAAATGGAACCAAAACACAAGTATACACTATTCTCTAACAACCTGAAACATGAGTTAGGATCTAAATCTATGAAAGATACAAATCATATGATTAAAACAAGATTAACACAAATGATTTGGGAAAACAAGACAAGTTATTCCATTACAACTTGAAGATTACTTACAAAGGGTGCTTGATGTCCAAGCTAATCCTCCAACTCCAAGTGTCTTCTCCTCTAGCTATCTCCACAATGCTGCAAGACCATAAGTTTGGTGCTCTCAAGAGTCCTCTCCCTTCCCAATGGCATGCCTCTCTTTTATAGTGAATGGTGAGGTTAACCAACAAGAGAGATGGGTGGATCTAAGGAGGGATAAGTGGATCAGGGTTTCTAATCGAAGGAGATGAGTTGAGATCGAATCAAGGAACCCAATCTTCCATTATCTTCGAAAATCCAAAATCCCACAAGCCAAGGGCAAAAAGCTATTAAAAGGGTACCGCGTTTTGCAAAGTCTGCAGAACGCGGCACTGCCGCGCTTTGAGGAAAAAGCAGAACGCGGTAGTGTCTAGTACCGCGTTTTGGGAAGATGGCAAGGCGCGGTAGTGTGTAAAAATAAAGTCCAAGGTGGGTCAAAACTTGCCAGGGTGGATTCACCTTCAAGGTTGACTCATCATCTGTCTCTTCTGGATGGTTTAAAACAGTAGGGAAAGTGTCGTCAACTTGTTTTGTGATGGGGATGCGACACCGTGAAATATAGAGGTATAACACTGCGGGCCGGTTCAGCGAACGCTCCCGCAACTACGGGCCGGTTCAGCGAACGCTCTCGCAACTACGGGTCGGTTCAACGAACGCTCCCGCAACTGCGGGGCGGTTCACTGAATGCTCCCGCAACTACGGGGCGGTTCACCGAATGCTCCCGCAATGGCGGGCCGGTTCACCGAATGCTCCCGCAATTGCGGAGCCATTCGGCGAATGCTCCCGCAATTGCGGAGCCATTCGGCGAATGCTCCCGCAATTGCGGAGCCATTCGGAGAATGCTCCCGCAATTGCGGAGCCATTCGGTGAAGGCTTCCGCCGTTTCGGAAGACCTTCCCGAATTCTTCCGCGATTTCGGAGCCGTTCGCGGAATCCTTCCGCAGTTTCGGGGAGGTTCGCGGAAGCCTTCCGCAATTGCGGAACGATTCGCCGAAGTCTTCCGCAGTTGCGGAACGACTCGGCGAAGTCTTCCGCAGTTGCAGAACGACTTGTGGAATCCTTCCAAAATTTCGGAAGAGAATTCCTTCCGCAATTTCGGAAGAGAAATCCTTCCGAAAAATTCCTTTCGACGCCGACACTTAGAAAATTTTCCATCTTTTCGGAGCATTTCGCCAAATTTTTCCGCGTTGCGGGACAACTCGCGGAATCCTTCCGCAAATTTCGGAAGAGAATTCCTTCCGCAATTTCGGAAGGGAATTCCTTCCGCAAATTTCGGGCGACTTCCCGAACTCTTCCGCGTTGCGGAAAAACTCGCGGAATGCTTCCGCAGTTTCGGAGCAATTCGCCGAATGCTTCCGCAACTGCGGAAGTCATTCGGGAATTCTTTCCGAAACAAACTTAAACGGATTTTCAAAAACACTTAGGAAATTTTTAACAAACAGAGATCATTATTTTTGCAACAACACAGTATTCCAAGAAACGAAAATTGCACTTCTTTAAGCATGAAACAACAATTCAAAACAGCATAAGATGGCAGAGGTTGCCCATGTTCCTTTCTCTATTTCATAGAATGCACTCAATGCAATCAAATGCAAGCAATTTGCAAAAATCCCCAACAGTGATGCGACCTTAAGGTTTCTCTAATGCATTTTTGTTTCAAATACAAAATGCATGTACACACACAATGACTTATATCTTTGTGAAGGCCCAACAGCCGTAGTGTTGAACCTAGAGCTCTGATACCACTCTGTAACGTCCCCTTCTCCATAGAACAACAGGGAAGGAAACATTAACAACATACCGGGCTTTTGGTAAACTTAGCCCCAATATTTTTGCACATAAGTTCCTAACATTTTGAAACTTATGTATGCAGATTCAATTCAACATAAACACAGCGGAATTAAACAATACATATGCACACAGTTTCATCATGCATTCAACATATAAACAACAGTCATTATTTAAAATGCTTGCAGGGCATAGAATTAACATCAAGAATACTTATCTCGAATTATAATGGCCCAAACGACTGGCTACGTGAGAGCGACGTTCCACCCAACCATAGATCTCTGTCCAGCCTGTATTCTTTCAGCTGAGAGATCACCCCCGAGCTGGGCTGTGTATCCACTAAGGAGGAACTAGATGGCTCACTCACAGTCAGGGTTTCACTCAAACAACCATGCTAAGCCAACACACGGTTGGGTTTCTCAAGCATGCAATAGGAGATGGAGGAGGATGCTAGTCCACTGAGCTCAATCCCAGAGCCACATACCCTTCAAGCTAGACTCAGCAATCCCATCCTCTATTCATACATCCACAATCGGATTTCTCACAACTTTGTTCAGCAATTAACCCAAATCCGTCACTGATTTTCTGGGCAGTTAAAACTGGGTTTTCCCATGGATTTTGGGGTAGCTATTGCTCCCAAATTCGCCCCAAGGTTCATACCAATGGATCCCCCATTGTATTTCACTGTCCAATACCCAAACTGGGCGTTCTTGGCTTCCCAAAACGTGGGTTTCCTTCAAGTCGCGATTTCTGGTTTTCTCCTTGCTAGGAACTCGTTTTTGGGTGGTGAATGATGTCCCATACTTCCACAATGGAATGGGGATAAGGATGGAGCAACCCCCAAGATGTAGAGTGACTTGTGGGACAAGTCAAAAGAGCCCATACCTTCCCATAAGAATTTCAGGGCTGCCCATACTCCATCAAAGTCATGGGCTGAAATCTCAACCACTTCCTTGCAATTGGCATTAATGTCACCTAAGGAAGTCAATGGGTTCACATAATGACAAATGGCAACCTATGGGCCACTCCCATAGCCCCCTCACCACTCCCTAGTGGATACACGTGGCCCCTTCTCATTCGTTGCCTCCGTAGCCAACTTTGGTATTTTATATTGCATGATGTCTAATTTACATCCTATTACAATTTCCATGGCTTAAGAGCACATGGTATCAAAATATCAAATACTTGCCCTTTAAATAAAATTCGGGATTTTACTAGCGGGGCCTTGGCCTTGAGCTCCACGCTAGGAGAACATACATCACCTGTACGCATTATTTACATTTGAGGCTAATATGCTCTAAGGGTCGAATTGGGGGTATTACAACGGGAAAATACTCTCTTTGGAAGTGGAAGATATCTACTTCATTACTGGTTTGTCCCAACGAGGTGAGGTGGCAAGCCTTCGATCTTGTTCTGTGGGTGGTGGGATCACCATCCTTGACTATATAGAGTGGTATTGTGTTCCAAATACTTGGGTAGTGGGGAGTCAGGTTCCCATCAGAGCCATAGTCAATCTGAGCATGAAGGTTATAGTGGCTACCTTAGTGTGGATTACTGGTTCAAAATATCTTCACTAGGCATCCAAGCTAGTGATGTTCTATGCATCGCAGTGTATGCAACCCATGATATTTGACTGGTGTACCATGCTAGTGGGGTCCATGAAGAACCAATTGACAGAGTGCAAGCAAGGGGAGGAAAAAAACTTCGGATACGGGAGTATCTTATGCAGCTTCTTCTTTGAGCGAGTTTCGGGGCCCAGTCCGAGGGTTGAGGTCCCTCCTCATAGTCTCCGCGACCCAGCCTTGACCCAGTGGGCAGAGGTCTTGACTCGATAGGGTGGTGGCTGTCAGGCATCGCCATACACAGAGGAGTTCTTTCACTGGTGGGACCGACAGGTCATAGCTATAGAGGACTACCCCTATGCAGGGATAGACTTCCGCTAGGATCGTGACATGCCGCTTCCACTAGATGCAGCGTTCGAAGACATTGGTGAGTTACGCTTTTTATGTTTTTGGTGCATTAAATTTTTATGGATTTTTTATTATAGATGTAAATGCACAAATATTTTTGGGGGTAGTATCACATATTAATGTTTCACTATTTGCTCACAGGCAAGGGCCCAGTGAGACCCGAGAGCTTCCCGAGACATCGTCGCTGGGGCAGGGGTGACGAGGTAGTGGGTGTTGTAGCAGAGAGTACACTATGGACTTTGCGGGTCAACCTATCACGGATGACCACCAAGGTACCACAGATAGAGGTGGCGCGACCAGAGGATATGCAACGCCAAGTAGTGGGGGTGCCGGGTAACTGGGTACGACTACTGCAGCGTATAGCAAATACAGTACACTATTACTATCAGACACATCCTGTTGGGGTGGTAGCTAGGCCTCCTCGTAGGGAGTAGACATCTCAAAGTCCCATTTTTGTATCGATATGTATATTTTTGAGGGCTACGGGCTCCAGTTTTGTATTATGACACTACCATTTTGGACATACTATTTATAAAAAACTATGGTTCTCCGGTTCTACTATATGTGTGTATGTACAAATGTATGAATGTATATTTTATTTGTGTGCTTCATTGTGAATGTGACAAATGCCAATCTAATACATATTTAGCGTATGCATCAGATATATGATTAAAAATTCTCGGAACATGAATGCATGTAATTGAAATAAAATGTCATTCCAAGAGTCTTACCCTTAAGAATTTCCGTAGTAACGTAGGATCCCTCACACTATACTAACCATTCAACTGAGACACGACTAGTTGTGAATCCAAGCAGACTTCTAAAGACTAGATGCCATGTGAAATAGCACCTCGAAGTAGCTCAATCACGACACTATACTCAGCCACATTGTTAGATGTAGGACCAAGACAAGCACCTCCTGAAGACACAACTAGGTGGTCAGGTGAATAAATAACCCAGGCAGCAGAAGCAAGCTGCTTTGTATGACGGCTAGCACCATCTACAAATCCTAGGAATGTAGGAAACTCCGCTGACATCTGTCAATCAAATGGAAGCTAATCAGCAGAGCCGAAAACCAAAATCAAGCTAAACTATGTACAGAAACAACTATACAATAGTATACAAAAGTATTAGCTCGAACTAGAAGTTCAAGCGTAATACCGCTTGAGGTAGAGCCCATTTCTAGACTCCTTCAAGACGCTCCCCTCATAGTCCTCTAATTCATAGGATCCTTTTTCCAGGACATGCCTCACAATGTAAGGATCGTGCCACATGGGGTTAAACTTGCCTTCCCCTAGGGGTTCTTTAGCTTGGTCATATAAGAGGAACAAGTCACCTTCAACATATTTTCGGGGATGAACAGACCTATCATACTGAACTTTAACTCGATGTTTATTGGAATCTATAGCCACGGCGGCATCTCAATGTTGCTCGTCAAGTTGCTCAAGGTGGATTAAACATTGCTCAATATCGGTTGTATCAGGGAGGAGCTCTATGGCCAGTTTAAGCGAAGGGATCTCGCATTCAATCGGTAAAATTGACTCCACACCGTGTACTAGCTGAAATGGTGAGAACCCGGTGGCAGTCTTGAATGCGGTTCGATATGCCCACAAAGCAGGATATAACATAATGTGCCAGTTATTCTTGCTTTGTTGGATGGTACGTTGGAGAATGGTCTTTAAAGACTTATTTACTGCTTCAACTTGACCATTTGCTTGGGGATAGTAAGAAGATGAGTGTTCTTGATGAAACCCAAGATTGAGAGACAAATCCTCCATCATTTTGTTATGAAAGTGACTCCCATGGTCAGTGACAATCTCTTTCGGAATACCGAACCGAGTAATAATCTGATTGAACATGAAATGGGCTGCTGTAGCACCATCAGATTTTACGGTAGGCATGGCCTCATCCCATTTGGAAAAGTAGTCCACGACCACTATGATATGGTGATGCCCTCCAGCCGAAGCTGTTTTTCAATCCACCCCCTACTTGGTGAAGGGACCGATGGTGAAGACCGGATGGAGGGGCGCTGGATGCGAGTGTATATTCCGAGAAAACACCTGGCAAGAGCGACATCTCTTCACAACATTTATACAATCCTTAAATATTGAAGGCCAAAAGTAACCAGCTCGCATAATATGTTGGGCTGTAGCAAGCCCAAATACGTGACTGCCACACGCCCCAACATGGCAATCATTAAGCACATGCTTCGCTTCTTCGTGAGTCAAGCAACGATGAAGAATAGAATCCTTTCCTCGGTGATACAAAGTGTCACCGACGATAGTATAATCTTTAGCGTGATGTTTCACACGCCGTCACTTGTCCCGTGAATAATGTGAAGGAAACTTCAAAGTTTGGAGATATACAATGACATCCCCATACCAAGGGTCCTCTGACGAGATAAGAAACAAGTGTTCATCCACAAAGGAATCTTCTTGGATGACATCCTCATCAAGTCTCAGAAGGTCCGACATAAGCTCAGCAAACACCAATGATTTCACCGACTTCGCCGAAGAAAAATCAAGATCGAACTCCTGAAGGATCACAATCCATTTATTGTACTTCCCCCTATAAGGCGTCGTGATAGCACAAACTGAAATGGATTGATATGCGCTACAACTGTGGTTGTTCTAAGAAAAATATAGTGTCGTAACCGTTGGACTGCATGGACATTCGCAAGTGCCAGCTTTTCCATGTGAGTATATCTCAGTTCAACGTCTACTAGATTTCGACTAAGGTAATAGATCACATGCTCGACAAGCACATCATCAACTTGAACCAAGACCATGCCAATCATCTCTTGAGACACAACCACATAAAGTATAAAATATGGTGCGAATTTTGGTGGACTAAGCACCGGGGCTGATACCAAATCTTTCTTAAGGGCATCGAAAGACTGTTGGGCTCGCTCATCCCAGATAAACGGTGTGTCTTTCTTCAACAAGCGCGCGAAACCTTTGGTAAGATTAGCATAATTGACTACAAAATGACGTAGAAAAGTAGCTCTCCCTTGGAGGCTCTGAAGTTGAAACAAGTTGCGCGGAGGAGGAAACTGAAGTATTGCCTCAACTTTAAGAGGATCGACTCTAATACCCTCTTTCAAAACTATGAATCCTAGAAGGTGACCTGACCTTGTTATACCTCTATGTTTCACGGTGTCGCATCTCCATCACAAAACAAGTTGACGACATTTTCCCTACTATTTTGAACCATCCAGAAGAGACAGATGATGAGTCAACCTTGAAGGTGAATCCACCCTGGCAAGTTTTTGACCCACCTTAGACGTTATTTACACACACTATCGCGCCTTGCTAGTTCGCCAAAACGCGGGTACTAGACACTACCACGTTCTGCTATTTCCCCAAAGCGCGGCAGTGCCGCGTTCTGCAGTCTTTGCAAAACGCGGTACTCTTTTAATAGCTTTTTTCCCTTGGCTTGTGGGATTTTGGATTTTCGAAGATAATGGAAGATTGGGGTCCTTGATTCGATCTCAACTCATCTCCTTCGATTAGAAACCCTGATCCACTTATATATCCTTAGATCCACCCATCTCTCTTGTTGGTTAACCTCACCATTCACTATAAAAGAGAGGCACTCCATTGGGAAAAGGGGGAGGACTCTTGAGAGTACCAAACTTATGGTCTTGCAGCATTGTGGAGATAGCTAGAGGAGAAGACACTTGAAGCTGGAGGATTGGCTTGGGCATCAAGCACCTTTTGTAAGTATTCTTCAAGTTGTAATGGAATAACTTGTCTTGTTTTCCCAAATCATTTGTGTTAATCTTGTTTTAATGATATGATTTGTATCTTTCATAGATTTAGATCCTAACTCATGTTTCAGGTTGCTAGAGAATAGTGCATTCTTGTGTCTTGGTTCCATTTTGATAGGTTCACTTGTGAGGGCTTGGAGCTTGGAGCAAATACCAAAAACAAGCGTCTGGATAGAAGGTCAGTTAAACTCCTTCTACTCTCTTTAGCATTTTAATCCTGAGATGTTCGTTAGATCTAGGGATTCAAGGTAGCATTTGTTTTGACTTGTTTCTTGCTTTAAAGTTAGTTTAAAGTCCGCTTTAAAGTTAAGAGAGTTTTGGCTTATCCGTAGGACAAAATTCTACATAACAAGAATGGCGACTCCGCTGGTTTTGATTACTGCTTG
Organism: Larix kaempferi; assembly: GCA_027924585.1. Lineage (NCBI taxonomy): Eukaryota > Viridiplantae > Streptophyta > Pinopsida > Pinales > Pinaceae > Larix > Larix kaempferi. The sequence continues at coordinate 3,851,141 of BSBM01000831.1, forward strand.
ATTGATTCAATTCACAGTCATTTATCTTTGAATTGTGAGTTTTTGTTGCACTTCAAACCAGTTTGAATCTTGGTCCTTTTTGACCCTTATTCACCTCTCCTCGCAGTATTTATCTCCCTGTTTAATCACCGAGTCCCCTGGGTTAGCAACAACCCTGAAAATTTTATTTTTTCTTCTCAAGTTGTGCTCTTTCATTCCCTTGCCACAGTACCACTCCCTCATAACTACTTCCAGCGCGGTAGTACCGCGCCCTCTGCATTAGTACCAGAGCGGTACTGTCACAGTGCCGCGCTTCAGCCAGACCATCACCCGCGGTAGTGTCTGCAAGCTTTTAAATTTTTTATCTTTACTTGGTTTCCTGAGTTTCTCTCTGCCTTAGGTAGTCTTTACTGTTGCCTGTTAGCATCCTGGTTAATTCCCAGTCTGTATGGTGTGCTTATTACCCAGTTTGTGAGCTTGATTGTTGATTGAATTAGTGGCACTTTTGACATATGGGTCATTTTTCCAGTTTGATTGCATTAACTTGATTTTTTCACCACAACCAACTCAACACCATTATTCTCTGTTACTGAATACTGTAGTTTTTACAGTCATATTATCATTATCATTTTCAATAAATTAAAAAGATCATTAATTGAGAGCAATTTTGTTGTTTAAATTGAAAAAGTCTAGTGGTATTTTGCATAGGGAAATGAACCATTGATTTTGCCATAGAAATTCTCATTGTAGAAGCATTGTAAATTGTAAAATCAGTGCATTGAAAAGAGTGTTTACTTCAGTTTGGCTTTGTTTATAAATCGAAAAGAAAAGAAAAATCTTTTTACTTTGATCGCTTGTGAAAATTTTTATGCATATTTGATCGAAAAACCTCTATCTTTACCTTAGCTAGATTTCATCGAAGACAAAGGCTTATTTGTGATTCATTCTCATTTGCATGGTTTGAGTCGTCATAACACCATCAAGTTTCACGTCCACTACCCGATTGAGTAAGACAGCCACTAAAATTAATCACCCTAATTAAACCAACTTTAACCTCACTTGAGGAAATGAAAAGAATTTGGTAGTTAGGTAGGACACCGGGGATAGGCATCAAAATAATTCCCCCTTGTCATTTTCATCTGAGACATAGTCGTTGTCTTTAGGGAACTAAAATCCTCTAGTACTTATTGACACGGTCACAGCTAGTTTGTGGAGGGGCCTCCTGACTGTTTCCAACTTTCAGGGGTTAAACGGCCGCGAGATTGAGAACCGGACGGACTCTGTGGAATACCACACTCCACTTAGCCCTAAGGCAACATCGATCGTTGTCTTCTTCGGAAGGCTGAAGTGCCCAAAACCTTTTCCGATGTGTCATGAACGAGGTGGCTTAGTATCTATTCTACTAGGGCTCTTTTACCCAGGATCCCTTTCGTTAGAGGGATATCCTTCTTATATCGGTCTCTCATGTTGTATTGTTCGACTTGGATTTCATCACCTTGCGAAGGATACAGCCTGCTGAGGTCTCCAGCTCTTAGTTAGGAGTTTGCTTGCTATCTCATCTTTGTAGAGGGTCATTTTTTATTTATAGGGACTGCTTGTTGGCATTCTGGCCATTTTTGTTGATCAGCTCGCTTATTGAGACACTGGTCTCAGTATAGATTTTAGAGCTTGCTTTTTTGGCCTGTGAGCCTTGCTTTTTCTAGCTCCTCTTCTGCACACTCGGTTGCATTAGATTTTTTGAGTTCTTTGTTCACGATACTGCCCCCGATTTTCATTTTCCTGTCATCATGTCAGATCTACCACGAAGATCACGAAGACAACAGGGCCAAAGCCCTCCACCACCACCACCGCCACGGACTACTGGTCCGCCTGCATCACGCATTCCTGCTCCTCCTGGCCGCGGTGCTGGTCGAGGCAACATTCCACCGCCGATACGTACAACATCTTCAGTTATGCCCGTAACTACCACACACAGCACAGTCTCAGGATCTATTGCAGCTTCTGCAACCACTAGCACGTCTGAGACTTCCACTGTCACCTCACCCACTGTCATTCCAGATTTATCTGTTCCAGTGGGCACAGTTACCGCAACTGAACCTAGTACAACCCAGACTACTAGACCAGAGGTCATCCTTCTACCGGATGCCAACACTTCCCGTCCATCAGACACCTTTCACAATGATACAGACGAATCTGTTGGCACCATAAAAGGGTCCGAACAGGACATACCTGGCTTGATTTCAGTCCCAGGCGGGTACGTTGAAATCATTGAAGATACTCGTCTCCCTGACACACCTTTTGAACCTGATTATGGTTTCATCACTTCCCAGGCAGATCTTCCGCCTGTTATCACTACGTCACCCAGTGTTCATCCTCAGGAGACAAGTTCTTCTAGCAACATACCTCGTACTATTACTCTACCCAATCTCCCACCGGGACATGAAATCATGGCTTCCATCCAGTCTAGTATGGTTAGCCTAGCAAACTCTCCGTTAGTATCGGCACGGTTTAGACGCAGCACAGAGCACATGCTCTCGTCAGTTTCTAGATATCCCCCTGACACTCGTCCTTCTAACTATAGGGATCCCAACATCCCGTCTAGCACGGATTTTCGACACTCCTTTGCAGACGGCGCAGGACCTTCAGATGTTACCATACCTAGTTCCTGCCGGATCCCCAAAACCTTTTCCAGGACATGAACTCGGACCCAATTTTCGAGGGTCCTCCTACCATTGAACATGTCATGGACGACGCTAATACCCCTGGGCTAAATTCCCCGCATTTACTGTCATCACCCATATTTGATGCACATTCTATGAGGGATAACCCAGTTTTTTCCCCATCCTCACCTGTTCGATATGGACGACCCCCTCCGCAAATAGGTACTTTTGGTGCCATTGGCCAATCCACGTTATCATATTTGACCAGCGGCGGAAGAACGCTTAGTCTCACTGCTGGATCTTCCGGTTGGACCGGAGGATCACCCTCAGCCACCATTTACATTATCTCAGGAGGTGGACAACCGACTACAGTGGTCCCCAACTCTAGTTACCAAATCCCCCCCTGGTGGGCCATCAACCCAACCAGTTGGTGGACAACCTTTTGTTGGAAACCCTGTTCCGAGTCAACAACCTCCAACTGGTGGGCCATCAACCCAACCAGTTGGAGGACAACCTTTTGCTGGGAATCCACTTCCCAGTCAACAGCCTCCTCATATAGGGCCATCGAACCTAACTGCTGGTGGACAACCTATTGGCTCGATCCAACAAGCTTCCCAACCAACAGCATCTACTCAGTTCGGTATGTACAATCCACCTGGCAGTGGGAAACTTTATTCCGGTGTTCCAACCGGGCCTTACTCTCAACAACCCCTGTCAAGCATGCTTCCTTCTTGGCATCATCAAATCCCACAGAGTGGGGGATACTCACTTTTTGGAAACTGAAACCAAGTTGGGGGGAAATCTCAGATTCCCCCCAACTTGAATTCTGGTTTCCCTTACCCTTCAGCTGCTACAACTCCATGGAACCCATCACTTCAATTTCCACTCGCTCCTCAAGCAGGAACGAGCCTTCCATGGACACCACCGTCGCAGCCACCCCCCAACCCTGCTATGGGAAATCCTCCACTTGCACAGTATAGTGGTAACATCCCTGGAACACAACAATTCCAAGGAACCTTTCCCTAACAAGGAACAACAACCATTCCTGGGTATCAACAGCCTCAGGGTACTATACCCACTCAGCAGAACACTCACCAACCGATTGCTTACAATCAACCGGTTAACTAGATGGCCTACCATCCACAGAATTTCCAGCAGTATCCCGCGGGAAACTCATATGGGTATAACACACAGCAGTATGCTATGCAGGGCCCTCCAGGGTTCTCGGCACCACATGGTTATTACTCATTCCCGCAGACCAACCTTCAACTTCCCTTTTTGGCCACACTTGATCTACCTGATTTGTCGAGGCTTATCAACGATCCTATATGGCACGAACCTCACTGGCCACCTATCCCAGCCAAACTACCATCAGACATTCCTAAGTTCGATGCCAAACCTAGGGAAGACCCCAAGAACCACGTGATGACCTTCCATCTTTGGTGTTCATCCAACTCCTTGATGGATGATTCCATCCGACTTCGGCTCTTCCAACGCACGCTCACTGGAACGGCAACAAAATGGTATATCGAACTGCCACAACACTCTTTTCGTGATTTCAACACTTTGGCTATGCAGTTTCTGACACATTTCCAGCTTCCCATCCGGTATAAGACTGGAACAGAACTGCTAACTTCACTACGTCAAACCACTTCTACACATATTTCAGATCACATCCATGAGTGGCGAAGACGCCGTAGGCTAATAAAGGCACCTATTTCGGATCAGCTACTTGCTGATTGGTTTACGAAATCCTTTTTGCCTCCCATAGCCAGAGATATTGCTATGCGCGGACCGGTTACAGAAGAACAAGCCATCTCGGCAGCACAATACATGGATTTGGTATATACTCAATCCGGTACCTTACATGAACTTCTTCCACATGCCTCCCACGTTCACACTGATCCTACAAATCCTACCATTGAACCACCCATCGATGGTATTGTTGGTTCAGTCAAGGCTCAGCCTGCTACCAACTCGACAGGACAACAAGCTTCTGCTTCCCCCGCTTTTACCCAGGCCGCTTCAAAAGATTCCACCTCTCCTGCTGTCTCCTCCGAAGTGAATGCAGTCCAATCTACGTCACAACCATCCGGAGGAAAGAAGAAAAACAATCATGGTAAACCCAAGAAAAACCAGCAGGAGAACCCCAAGCCACAACCTACCCAGAATGACCAGAAACCACGTCGGAAAGCTAAGTTTCCCTGCTTGATTTGTCAAGATGATCATTATACGCGTGACTGTCCCTACAAGGACGAGGTCCATAAGTTCGTTAAAGGATCCTCTCGCCCGGTAGTGCTAACTGACCCTTTCCCCCAACAGCAACAGCAAATGGTTGCCCAAGAATCCCCACAAGGGGGCAACCCGACCAATCCTTCCCGTGGAGAGACGTCCACAAACCGCGAAATCTTAATGACAAGTAATGAGGAGATTAATATTACCACTCGTTCAAAGACGTATTACAATCCTCCAAGTTCAAACAAACAATCGGAGATAGCCAAAGGCAAATCTCCTGTTGAAGATCCGATTCCTATTCCCCCTCCTAACGGTCATCTCCATATCGAGAGACCACTTATGGATACAGTGCTACGCCCACCCAAGGGCACCATACGAAAGGCGAAATTCAATCCGAATGCGCGAGCTGCCCAAAACTACAACATTGTTGAGGATTTGGCTCAAGCACCTTGCGCTATGTCAACTCTCGAGGTTCTCCAACACTGCCCCACGCAGCGTAGAACCCTACTTTCAGCACTGGGGGCACTGGACCCAGATACTTCAAACTCCATCATGTTTAACTTGGAACATGCTAAACCTAGGCTTTCTCATCAGTTATCCTTCCAGGTGCATACAAAAATCCGTGGAAATGTCATCCACCGCACTGTGTTAGATGAGGGTGCTTCCACGTTGATTATGTCTTTGAACTGCTGGAGAGCCTTAGGCTCACCCGAGGTCACAACTTCTCCCACTTCTCTTAGGGCGTTTGATGGACATGGTTTTCAACCATATGGACTCATTCCCTCAATCGGTGTTGAACTGGGGGGAAAGACAATATCCGTACACATCGAAGTCGTAGATGCACCTTTGGATTACAATCTCCTACTTGGTCGGAACTGGTTCTATGCCATGACCGCCATAACATCTACAGTCTTCCGGATTGTACAATTTCCTCATGAAGGGAAAATTGTCACTATTGATCAACTGGATTACTGTATCCCAGACTCCCATCCGAACTCCACCAATACCGTCCCGTTATTGGATCAACCTCGGTACCAGTTCCAAGACATAGGTGTTGGTCTCATGAAGGATTCATCCCTCATTGGAGTTTTTCCAGAGCTGGGAACCCATCTTCAACAAGTCAACATGATTTCATCGCATGTCACCCCTTCCGATGACTCATGGGTGATTCCGAGTCCTACTCAGATCCAAGGCTATGGCAATTCCATGCCTTTGAACAGAAACCTTGCAGCATATGACGCGATCCAATCAGCCACAGATTGGGTCGACTGTTCTACTGATCACACAGTGGCACAGCTCTCGACTGAAACTCATACACACCCACCATTGTTTGATCCTCTCAACTTGATTTTTCCCACTGACGAATCAATCATAGAGGTTATGTGCGGTGATGAGCCACCATGGGGAGATTTTCATCATCGATCTTCATTCCCCATCATTCAGTCACTTGAGCCTGACACCAAATCCAGTGCTTCACTTGGGATGGTTCAAACCAAGTTCCCCACTTCCCTCGACGAAGTATTTTCTGAAGGCAACTTGGCCAATCTTATGGCAACCACTCCCATCGATATTTCGGTAAAGCCTGGTATCGTGGAAAACGTACACATTGGAAAAACATGTACTCCTCTCGAAACGGAGTTCTATAATGCCTACTTTAAAACTTTCCGCGATGTTTTTGCTTGGAGTTATGAAGAGATGCCAGGGATTGACCCGTCAATTGTGGTCCACGAAATTCCAACTTTCCCTGGCGCCCGACCTGTTCGGCAAAAGCTTCGACCCGTTCATCCTCGTAAGGCAGCCGCCATTAAAGCAGAAGTTGAAAAACTTTTGCGTGCTGGTTTTATCTATCCTGTCCCATTGACAGAATGGGTATCCAACATCGTTCCCGTAGCCAAGAAACAGGGAACGATTAGAGTCTGTGTTGATTACCGTGATTTGAACAAGGCTTGTCCCAAGGACAACTACCCAACTCCGTTTATCGACCAGATCATCGATAACTGTGCCGGAAGCGTTATCTTTTCATTTATGGATGGCTTCTCTGGCTATAATCAGATCGATATCCTCCCAGGCGACCAGCACAAAACGGCCTTTATCTGCCCTTGGGGGATCTTTGCATATCGAAAGTTACCTTTTGGCCTCAAAAATGCCGGGGCAACTTTCCAACGGGCGATGTCCTACGCATTCCATGACATCAAACATATCGTAGAGCCATATCTTGATGACCTTCCCGCTCACTCTCGAACTCGGGAAGAACATCCAGATCACTTGAGTGCCATTTTCGAAAGGTACCGGCGCTACAATATACGTTTGAACCCGCATAAGTGCGTCTTCTGTGTAGAAGCCAGAAAACTATTGGGCTTCATAGTCTCCAAAGACGGGATACGTCTAGATCCCGCAAAGGTAGCAGCTATCATAGCCCTGCCTTCACCTACCAATATTCCAGAACTTCAATGTTTGCAAGGGCATGCAAACTTTCTACGCCGTTTTATCTGCAATCTGTCCGAGATAACAAAAGGCTACATGCGGCTTCTTAAGAAGAATAATCCCTTCATATGGGATGACGAAGCCCAACGCTCCTTTGACAATTTAAAGGCAGCCTTAACCAAAGATCCTGTGATTCAACCCCCCAACTACACACAGGACTACATCCTTTATCTCGCAGCCTCGATTTCCACCATTGGTATGGTGTTAGTCCAGGAAGATCACAACGGCATAGAACATGTGGTTTATTATCTTAGCAAGAGTCTTCTCGACTCTGAAACTCGCTACTCACATGTTGAAAAGCTGGCTCTGGAAACAGTATTTGCTGTCCAGAGATTCCGTCATTACATCTTACTCCGCCGGACCACCGTCATCGCCGATTTCAATCCAATGTACTACATCCTCACACGACAAGTGCTTGGGGGCAAGTAATCCCGTTGGATTGTCATCCTCCAAGAGTTTGACTTGGAATTTGTCAAAGCCAAGTCTAAGAAATCTCTGGTCTTTGATGAGTTAATTTGTAACCTGCCCCGTGCTACTGAGCAATCCGAGCCCATTGATTCTCTTCCCGACGAATCATTGTTCCTCATTAGCACGTCTGATCCGTGGTATGGGGATATTCTCTTATATCTCCAAACCCAACGCTTCCGTCCTGATCTCACCCGCGATGAACGACGACGTATCAGACATCACGCAAAATACTACCTTATAGTGAACAATACTCTGTATCGACGTGGTGTCGACACTGTCCTTCGACACTGTTTGACCTTAGATGAGGCGGAACGCGTTCTCAACGACTGCCACGCTAGAGCATGTGGTGGTCATCTCTCTGGGATGGCTACGGCCCAGAAAATACTGCGAGCAGGATACTTCTGGCCCTCGATTTTCAAAGACTGCATTGAAACAGTCAAGAAGTGTCCACCATGTCAATTCTTTCATAGAAAAGCACGCTCGCATCCTGCTCCACTCCATCCTGTCATTGTCGTCGGCCCCTTCTCCAAATGGGGCATCGATTTTATGCACTGTAAGCCCACTTCAGCCGGGGGGCATAGCTACGTCATAGTAGTTGTCGACTATTTTACAAAATGGGCTGAAGCGATGCCTACATATGCTGAAGACAGCAAAACAGCAACGCAGTTCATATTCAATCATATCATAGCTAGATTCGGTGTCCCACAGTCTATTGTGACCGATCATGGTTCCCATTTCAAGAACCATATGATCGAAGAACTAAGTGCCAAACTGGGTTTTCGCCACGAAAACTCAACCCCGTATTACCCACAAGCTAATGGCCAAGTTGAAGCCATTAATAAAGTCCTGAAACGAATGATTCAGCGCATTGTGGGTACCCAAAAATTCAATTGGCACTCAGCTCTGTTCTCAGCACTGTGGGCATACCGAACCTCAGTGAAAAGTGCTATTGGGTTTACACCATTTCAACTGGTGTACGGCCTAGAAGCCATTCTCCCGATTGAATGTGAAATTCCATCACTCAAGATAGCCATAGAGCTACTTCCACACACTACTTCCGAAGAAGAACGGTTTCTATACCTAGCTAAGCTAGATGAAACCCGCCGCGACGCCGCTTTGGCTAATGAAGCTCACAAAAAACGCGTCAAATCTCAATACGACAAATCCGTTCAACCTCAGATCTTCAATGAGGGTGACCTCGTACTTACATACGATCAGATGCATGATAAGCTTGGAAAAGGTAAACTTGAATCTATGTGGTACGACCCCTTCATTGTAAAACGTGTCTTAGAAAAAGGAGCCTATGAACTAGTCGATTGTGATGGTACACCATTGGCACGGCCCCGCAACGGGCTATACCTCAAACGTTTCTACGCGTGAGGTTACCCTACGAGGGTTATTTGTTGTACATAATGTACTTAGTTTGCTTTTTGCTTTCTTTTTAGTGTGCGCGTGGACCTCATGTATCTACTCTTACTTTGACTCGTGACTTTATGCGCAGATGTCTGCCTACTTTGGGTTCGCCGACGGTGCAAGCCGACATACCCGGAATCTCGCTTCCGCAGCATGGGTGATCTATTCCCCCACTGGTGAGTTAATTTCTTCAGGAGCCAATTGTTTAGGACCCACAACCAACAATATCGCGGAGTACCATGCAGTCATTGGTCTCTTGACAGAGGTTGCTTCACTCGGGATTGACTCATTATCGGTCTTTTTAGACTCCCAATTCGTGGTTTCTCATCTAAACCGTGTTTACACAGTTCGCGATCCTACATTACTTCGTTTATTTCGAAGAGTATGCCTCTTGGAACGGTCATTTGATTTTATCACATATCAACACATACCGAGAGAATTCAATTGTATTGCCGATTCATTGGCTAATTACATTTTGGATTGGCATCTTGCCCATATATAAAAACATCATAAAAAATAAAATGCACAAGTCATTGTAAATATTTAGATCATAAAATAGGTCCATATCACTGTATATAAGAGTGTTTTTTCAAAAATACATAAAGTTTGTGTCAAAGACAAAATTGGGGATCAAATCCCATATACAAAAAAATGGCCCTCAAAGCCTACATATCGCATACATGCCGCAAAAATATCAAAGGACCATCTATGGAGACCTAGGAGACCTATCATGTCCCTCATCGGACTCCTCCCGCTGCTGGTGGTAACACACCACAGCTCGAACCACCCTGCGAAGAAGTCGACTGATACGACCAGGTACACCCACAGTATGCCGCTGGAGGTGGTAAGGAACGTCATCCATCCGCATAGCAGGGATACCATGGGTCAATCCCTGCAGGTTCCTCTCAATGTCCCGGACACCTCCTGCCTCGTCTTAATCTTCCTCTTCGTCAGGAGCATCTTGACGATCCACACCGCCATGACGTAGTGGAGAGTATCCAGCTGGCCTCTGTGGTCCACGGTCTGCAACATGCATGCGAATATATATTAGGCGTCTTTTACACATTCTAAAAAAGCAATAAAAATTAAATATTCAAAAAGGAAAAAATACATATCCATAAAGGTCATACCAGAGTTGTCCCAGTCATCATCCTCTGGCAATGCCAAGTCGATATCCTCACAAAAATCTACCCCTGAATAGGGATAGTCATCAATCATGACTATCTGCTCCTCTAGCCAAGAGAAGAAGTCCTCTCCAAAGGCTAGCCGCTGAGGTCCCCCGAGGCGTCCAGCATAGTCACTCCATCGAGCCATCCATGGCTCAGTAGGTGGACGAGGGGGCATAGATATCTGTGGGCGCAGTAGTGGCACCCTCGCCAGAAAGAAAGTGACCAGGATGCTCCCATAGCCAAACTGGGTATTTTTCCCAGTCCTACACTTGTGCACCTGTTCCTTCAGATTGGACAACACTGCATCACACCAGTTGAAAACTGTTCCTCCCATGCACTCTGCTGCGAGATTCACCTGCGTGCGGGATTCCTGATGTGGACTCACGCTTCCCACTGCACGCGTGATAGTGAATAGCACGATTTTTACAGGAAGATTTATGACCTCCTTTATAGCCACTTTCCCACTTTTCTTACTCGAACCTGCCTGGCAATATCGAGCAATCAAGTCATCTGTGCTTGATTCTGAAGCTGTGTACCCGGTAAAGTTCGCCCGGGCCCCTCTTTTCGAGAGACCCGTGAGGAAATAAATATCCTCGAGTTGGATTTCAAGCACATGCTCTCCCACTCGGAAAGCTTGAATGTCAGGGTCCCACAATTGAATAAGATGAGTAAGGAGCTTAGGTTGTTGGCGGATCCCTTTGGTTTTGAAGAACTTTATCAAACCACATTCTCGCAATGCGGTCACGGTTGGTAAGTCATTTTCGGCCGCAAAATCATCCGCTTCGTGCTCTCTCTCTTTCCAGCTTACCATTTTGCTCCGAATAAGTTGCAAATCCCTGCAAAAGGGCAAACAAAACAATTAGTAACTATTTAACAACTTACTTCCAGCAAAAAATTGGAGAAAATTTGATTTTTTGAACTTGAAATTTGCCTGTGCCGCGCCTGGAGGACACACTACCGCGCCTCAGTTTGAGGATACAGCGCGGTACTGTTCAACAGTACCGCGTCTTTCGATAGGGCCCCCACGCGGTAGTGTGGAGGGCGATTCTTGCCCAAAAGGGCTTGCTAAAAAATTAAATTTTTCCTGGTGAAAGCAAAAATTTCTTACATGAAATGAAAGAGGGGCTCAAGCACTCTTACCTGGCGCAGACGGCGGTCGAAATGGTGTCCCAGAACTCCCTGTATGGATCCTTGAAATCTTGCTCCAAAATGGGTGAAAATGTCTCCTTTGGGTAAAAAACACAAATGAATAGTAATTTCTATTTTTACCATTCCTTATATAGCATTTTTTCACATTTTTTAATTAATTAATTAATTACTATTTCAAATAATTGAAATAAACCCTTGTTCACATTGCTAATGTCCAGTTTTTGAGCATTTATTGACAGGATCCGCGGTAGAAATGAGATGCATTCACACCGGTGTTTATTCGTAATTTGACCTTCATTTTGAGCCCACTTTATCTTTTTCGTGCTCTGGATTTAAAACTTGAAAAAGATTCCAAGCGCTTTTACACCCGTGTCGTGCTTGTCAAACTCAAGTAAACGGTGTCGAGTACGGTCAGCTTTACTCATGCTCGTTAAACGATGAGGAAAGTATTATCCTGGTTGTATTTTATTCTTTTTTCGGACCAAAATAATTTAAAATTTACGAAAAAGACCATAGGAGTCCATAGTTAAACTCTTTTCAGACTCCTTAAAATTGAAAAGATTGCCAAGTGATCTTGACTCTTTCACACTTGTAAAAGTATTTGAAAGGTCGTCTATTCGGTGATAGGTTACCCCTTTTTCGGCCCGTCTAGACTATTTACGAGAAAGGTATACCTCGGTCAATCTCGGCTGGGAGAGTTCTCTCGGGAATTGTTTTACACTTTTTCGGGATCGAGGGACTAAATTTTACGAAAAAGTACATTATTGATCTTCCTTTAAGTTTTTTAGGCTCTCTAAATATGAAAAACTACCGAGTTTTCCTTCCTTGGACTCGTTAAAATATTAACATTGAAGGACCCACTTTGGGACGAACCCCTCCTTTCTCAGGTTCGTAAAACATGTGAGATTGGACTCATCCATGAGATGAGCTACACCGAGCATCTGTTATCCTCTTCAAGCTCGTAAAACAAGAAAGAGGTACTCGTCCATCATGTCGGGGAAATATGGGAGAATAAGTCAAGTTTATCTATAGCAGCTTGTCAGTCGTTACCTTTGAACATGGCATGTGTCCATCTCTTGTCTATATTTGGATATCCGTCTTTCATTGAGTTATAGTCATGATCATGGGTCGTCTCCCTGGCCACGAGTCCACTCATCCGATGTCTATCCTCTATTTATTAATAAACCCTGCTGCCAAGTCCTGTTACATGCCGTTACATGTTCAAAGGGTTGCATCGTTTCGAGTCATTCATTGTGTCAGGCCTCCGCTGTGTCAGTACATACTCCATTGCTTCATCATCCTATCATATGTGCCGATTTCGTGTCAATGATGTGGGAATCATCATGGCCCACCTTCGACGAGTCTATTCCTGTCGACACCAAATCACTATCCGGGAATTAGACTTAGAGATCAACCATTAGTACCTTGGCACCTGCATGCCTCAATGGCAGGTTTCCTCGTGTTTGACAGCAGGTTCACATCATTGACCTCTGATCAAGCAATCTCTCGGATTCTCGACATCAACTCATTCATTCGCATTTCGTTGAGATGTACTATTGATACCTTGGGAATCATTGTCATCATTGGTGATCTCCCTCGCATTTGTTAACGGTCCACATCATTGACCGGTAATCAGATGGTTTCTACCATGTTCGACTTCAACACCTTGTAATCACATGGTTAGATTCGTATCTTTTTGCGATCGGGTAGAAGACCCTGGGCGCACCTCTACATTTTGACTGCATCCAGGCTGCGATGGAGATGTCCCTTGTATTGTCACACAGATCCACTTATTGTATTGGTCGTGGCTGTGTCATTATTGTCTCATGGATCTACGATTGTTCATAGTAGCCATGATCTGTCCACAGTTTACATTATCTCAGTACTCATGGATCTGCAATGTATTGGTCGGCAGCCATGCTTTGAGTCATCTGTTTCCGAGCATGGGAATGCCCGCCTCGGTGGTATATCTAACACTTTGTTTCTATTTCAGCTCAGTGTCGCTCTCCTCGATGCTATCTCTGCACATTATATTTGTAAAGTCTTTCGGCCATCAGTCCCTTCTGACCTCACACTTTAGGGGGCATCTGTTATACCTCTATGTTTCACGGTGTCGCATCTCCATCACAAAACAAGTTGACGACATTTTCCCTACTATTTTGAACCATCCAGAAGAGACAGATGATGAGTCAACCTTGAAGGTGAATCCACCCTGGCAAGTTTTTGACCCACCTTAGACTTTATTTACACACACTACCGCGCCTTGCTAGTTCGCCAAAACGCGGTACTAGACACTACCGCGTTCTGCTATTTCCCCAAAGCGCGGCAGTGCCGCGTTCTGCAGTCTTTGCAAAATGCGGGTACTCTTTTAATAGCTTTTTTCCCTTGGCTTGTGGGATTTTGGATTTTCGAAGATAATGGAAGATTGGGGTCCTTGATTCGATCTCAACTCATCTCCTTCGATTAGAAACCCTGATCCACTTATCTCTCCTTAGATCCACCCATCTCTCTTGTTGGTTAACCTCACCATTCACTATAAAAGAGAGGCACTCCATTGGGAAAAGGGGGAGGACTCTTGAGAGTACCAAACTTATGGTCTTGCAGCATTGTGGAGATAGCTAGAGGAGAAGACACTTGAAGCTGGAGGATTGGCTTGGGCATCAAGCACCTTTTGTAAGTATTCTTCAAGTTGTAATGGAATAACTTGTCTTGTTTTCCCAAATCATTTGTGTTAATCTTGTTTTAATGATATGATTTGTATCTTTCATAGATTTAGATCCTAACTCATGTTTCAGGTTGCTAGAGAATAGTGCATTCTTGTGTCTTGGTTCCATTTTGACAGGTTCACTTGTGAGGGCTTGGAGCTTGGAGCAAATACCAAAAACAAGCGTCTGGATAGAAGGTCAGTTAAACTCCTTCTACTCTCTTTAGCATTTTAATCCTGAGATGTTCGTTAGATCTAGGGATTCAAGGTAGCATTTGTTTTGACTTGTTTCTTGCTTTAAAGTTAGTTTAAAGTCTGCTTTAAAGTTAAGAGAGTTTTGGCTTATCCGTAGGACAAAATTCTACATAATAGACCTCACCGCAAAGATGCATTTATTTGGATTCAATCAAATATTGTAGTGTATACATTGTTCGAGAATCCAACGAAGGTGCTTGGGGTGGTCCATTCTCTTACGAGAATGGCCCGCAAGATCGTCCAAGAAAACCTCCATTATACTTTTAAGGTCGTGAAAGGCATAGGTCATGGCATGTTGAAACGTAGCTCCCGCATTTTTTAAGGCCGAAGGGAATTTTACGATATGCAAACGTACCCCAAGGACAAATGAAAGCAGTCTTATGTTGGTCCTTGGGTTTGATTTGAATCTGGTTATACCTCGAAAAGCCATCCATGAACGAAAAAATTTCACTTCCCGCACATGCATCCAAGATCTTATCAATGAATGGAGTGGGGAAATTATCTTTCGGACACACACGATTCAAGTCTCTAAAATCAGTGCATACACGGATCATTCCCTGCTTCTTATCCACATGAACAGGATTTGCCACATATTCGGTAAGGGGAACGGGGTAGATAAAACCAGCTTTGAGTAGGTTCTCCACCTCTGCCTTGATAGCGGCTGCCTTCTTAGGGTTAACAGCATGAAGACGTTGTCGAACCGGTTTAGCATGAGGATACGTTCTAATCTTGTGCTCGACAATACTAGGGTCTATTCCTGGCATCTCCTCATATGACCAGGTGAAAGCTTCCCGAAGTTCAGTAAACAATTCGGTGTATATGGCAACCTCATCAGAAGAGTAATCATCACCGATGTGAATGTTCTCAACCTTTCGGGCATACGCGAGATGTTGATCGGTTGAGTCGGGGAAATATTAGCCATGTTCCCCTCCGCATAAATCTTATTTGAGCCCAAAAGAGCCATAGGGTGAACAACCATCTCTGCAAGAGTCATCCTGAACTCTTCTTGCTCAGCGAGATCAAGGTTGGGAAGGAAATAAGAGCGATGATGCATATCCTCCCAAGGTCTCTCACTACCACACATGGCCTCGATAATAGCTTCATCCGAAGATAAAGTACTATCAAGGAAATCGTTTGAACAAGATGAGTTGACTGCCCAAACTGGAAGCATAACGAGATATTCCTCATCTGTCCGAGAAGAGGGGAAATCTGGCTCTGCAGTGGCTTGTTGAATATCCTGATAAGAAAGCTCAGCAGCAGACAGTGGCATAGACATCCTGACATGCACAATGTCTCCAGACGTAGAACTCGTGGATGGTAAATTCCATGGATCGTCAAAATATGAAGTCTGGGACGGTACATTATGCAAAGGAGGAGATGCATCGTCGAAAATGGTTCCAATAAAATTCACGGGTGCAGGGAAATCATAAGATCCCATCAACGAAGGGTACATACCAACACCCATGTTCCCAGTTGCCGGCTAAGAATCTGTAACCTGTGGTACTACTGATCCTGTGGATGCTGTGGGAGGAGGATTAACTAAATCCAGCTGATCGATGGTCACAATCCTGCCTTAGTGTGGAAAGCAAATGATCCTGAATACAGTAGACGTGACAGCTTTCATAGTGTACATCCAATTTCGACCCAGTAAAAGGTTGTAGTCGATGGGCGCATCAACCACTTCGACTTCAATATCCACATGTTTACCTCCCAAGTGGACAACAAGGGAAGGGATAATCCCATGCAGCTTAAATGATCGACCGTCAAATGCAGTGAGCATGGTCCTAGACGTGAGTAGAGGAGGAGAGCTAAGAGATTTCCAATGAGCTAATGACATCATTGACACAGAAACGCCTTTGTCAACCACCGTTCTCTTGACGAAATTATTAAGGCACTCCACATGGATTTGAAAAGCCACGTGGTAAGGTAAGCGAGGTTGAAAATCAGTAGTGTCGAACTTGACAACGTTGGGATTCCCCCCATCCTGAACTCCTAACGCACTCAAAAGGGCATGCCTTTGAGAAGGGCACGCTTGTAAAACTTCAAGATCCGACATGGCACACAGAGTTTGGCCCAAATATTCTACAATGGAGTAGTTATGGGAGGCTCGGGCTTTGGGATTATGCGTAGAGCGCTTAAGAAAACCTTTCGGTATCCGTGGCATAATAGAGGGCTTTTCGATATGCAAGGAATTATTAGGAGGAGGGGGAGGCTCACTCCCCATATTAGGTTGTGGTGCGGCATAGTCGCGTTGACGAGTAGCAACACTAACCTATGATTGAACCATATTCATGCATCCATAACCACTAGTATTGGAAGAAGACGTTGCAGTCTCGTTAGGTCCATAACCAACAGCGGGAGCATGCGAAGCCATGCTTTGATGATGAGGAAGGGGATCCTTCAACACAGCTAGGCTCTGTGCAAGATGCTTCGATGCTTCTTCGATTCGAGGACACAAGCGCGTAGGATGATCTTCCCCACAAAGCTTACAAGTAAATTTCACCTTACGCCTAGGTTTACGGTCCTTGCCAACATTTCTGCCTTCCCAAGGAGGGTTGGAATTCTCCTTACGAGGGGTATTGCGATTTCTATTATTGTTCCCATTTTTTCCACCCTTAAGGTTATTTCTCCCCTTCTTACCACCAGGCTACTGGTTACCTAATGGGTTTTTCATTTTCACAATGTGTACATCGGATGAGGGGGTGGAAGTGGATAAGGTGTGAACCTATCTGGGAGTAGACTGGTTGAGCGACAAATTTTGCATTTGATTAGCCACCAAATGTATAGGGCAAGTACTTGCGGATCCCACGATTCCATCGGTATGCAGTCCAAGAACTGACTTGGGCTCATGTCGTGTTCGCGGTGCGTCAGGAATAATGTCATATAAAATGCCAGACTAAGAGTATAGTAAATCTAATTGCTGGACTTTTAAGATGGCTTGTTCCTCAGTCATAATACCGGACATCGAAACATCCTTAGCAATATATGGGAGTAGAGACTTGAGGAGCCATTCCAACAGAAACTTTGGAGGAATGTTGGCTTTCACTAACCTCTTCCGCCGATGCCACTCTTGAACGTGGTCAGAAATATGTGTGGCCTTATTCTGACGAAAGGTAGACAAAATTTTAGTACCAATATCGTAACGAACTGGCAACTGGAAATGATCCAAGAAAACCAAAGCGATCTCATTGAATCCCCTATAAGTGTTCCCAGGAAACTCAACATACCACTTCACAGCTACCCCTGTGAGGGTGCGTTAAAATAGTCGTAATCGAACGAAATCGTAATTCAACAAGTTGGAAGAACACCAGAGGTGAAACGTTGTGACATGATCACCCGGATCCTCACCACCTTTCCCCTTGAACTTAGGAATGTCTGAAGGAATCTTGGTAGGAACTGGAGGCCAACTAGGGTCGTGACACACCGGATCATTCATGAGCTTCGAAAGATCTGGAAGATTCAAATGCGTAAGGAACGGGAGCTGCGGCTGGAAAGCTTGATTATAAGCTCCCATAAAAGGTTGATTGTAAGAACCTGAAGGATAAGAAGGACCAAATGCTTGACCATGAGCATTAAACTGCTGATTATATGAACCTGTCTGACCATAAGCATGACCATGGCCATAAGGTTGATAACCTCCTCCGACCTGAACCATGTGAGAGTAAGCAGGTATATTTGAGCGCCGTATTGAGGTGGGTTGTACTGGTGGCCAGCACCAACTGTATTGTAGTAAGGGTTGCCACCATAAGTATGGGGCATATACGTACTATTCGTAGCGGGAACCGTGTTGTAATGACCATGATGGTAAGTTACATTCCCACCCCTAGCGTAAGCATTAGGATTAGCGTGAGCAATGGTGTGGTGACCACAAGTATGAGATGCATTCCCAACCCCAACATTGGTGTTACTAGTAGCAGGAATGGTGGCGTTATGACCATGAGGATAAGGTATATTCCCACCTCCTACATTAGCATTACTAGTAGCAGCAACAGACCTAAAAGTATGCGGTATATGTCCACCTCCGTGGTTGGGAGTAGTGTTAACATTTGTGAAAGTGGTCGTAGGTTGACGGGTGGTAGCATGTGTAAGAGGTGGTGGATGGCGAGTCGGGTTGCGAACAACATTCCTATTAAGTTGGGGAGTCCTAGGAGGTGGCCGTCTTCCAACATTAGCATTGTCAAGAGGACTGTGACCAATCCCCATACTATGTGTGTGAGTGGACAACGTGGTGCCCCCGGAAAGGGTATTTCCCCTAGTGGGTGCAGTGTTGCGAACACCATGACTAGTTCCAGTGTGACTACCAAATGCAGTGGAAGGATCGACTGTGTTGTAATTAGGCATACCAAAAGAGAACGCTATAGGGTTGATCGTAGGACCTGTGTCATCATGTAACTCTGGCATCCCGTATATATAATTATGTGGAAATGAAGGATCGAATGGGTCATCCTCGGGAGGATCCAAACCAAACAAAATAGGTTGGGTCTCAGGTGGATCACCCCCCCACGCCTCATGAAGAGTAGGGGTGTCTGAAGTGTGCTCGAATCTACCTGATGGATTTGTAGGTATTTCTCCTGTTTCAAAGTGTGCAGTAGTCATGACATCGAGGACGTATGTCTCGTAAGAATCCACAGACTCGGAGGGAGCCCGCCGGCGTCCCCTAGCAACACGACGTGAAAGCTCGGCCGGTTTTAAACCAGCCAACCGACGGGATCGGCGGAGAGTAGGAATATGCGCCACGATATCTCCAGAGAGAATATAAAATTGACAACATCTCCTAACGGCCAACTATCGATAAAAAATAGTAAATCAAAAGCACACACCTAGAGAAACTACAGCCAAGAGCAGACAAACAGAGTGACTAAATGATCTCCCGACACTAGAGCCAGTATGTCTCTCCTAGGATAGGCTTGAGACTCCCAAACTGTAGCCGGAGGTAACACAATCAGTTATAGAGGTTCCCAGGCTTCACTGCGTGCAAAGGGCCGCAACCCTCGACAACAAACAACTGTGTTGTCCAACCCCTATTTGACTCAAGACACAAATAGTATAACCACTGCAAGTACCCTGTGCGATACCTAGGTAAGGCAACTATGGTCATCGTAGTATAACCAATTCTCAGGGGGACAATCGCAGGTGGGATCCATCGTATGGGCAGGGTAGCTAAGCCCGAAACTCAAGAGGGTCAAATCCCCCAAGAGTCCCCAGATACGAACAAACCCTGGAAATATCTCCCACGTTCAGCCGGTATTGGAGGGATATCTCCGCAAACAACCTCCCGTGACCTCATGCTTAACTCTGGTATGAGTAGAGATTCATATGAACACTGATGTATACCATGGATTTCAGCACTCCTTGGTCAGACACATAATGTTTTGTCTAGTAGTCTTGGATCGTTTACTCACAATGATCTATTCCAAGACTCTAAACCTATGCTAGTTGGTGTACCCTATAAATAAAATCATTCTAATCAATTTTAGATTAAGCGTTAATTTTAATGGCTGTGGTTACTCAAAGGATATGGTCATGAAACTAGTGATGTATATGACTCAATAGTACACAAAATCGTCAAACTCTAGACTCATATATCCAATAAAAGCAATGCCACTAACATGCAAAATCAATCCAATAGTTTTGAAATAAAAATGAAACTCTTTTATATTTTCAACGCACAAGCAGAACCTAAATGAAAGCAGTAAGCACTCCATGCAAAATGCGGTACATAAATTTTTTTTTTTTTGTATTTTCACTTATAAGCAAAAGGAAAATGCAAAACTATTTTTTTGTATTTTTCAATATAATGAAATGAAAAATGCAAGCAAAATCTCACTATTCAGTTACCGAAATGCAAAGGAAATCACTCAGAAAACCTAGCATATCCTAAACAGTAAGACTCAGCCAATGGAATGAGCTTAACAATTAGGTAAAAACCAATGAGGCTCAAAACCAAGGGAAAAGAGGAGTTCTGGTCACAAACAAGGCTTGGAACAATCAGGAACAAGGCCAAAGAAGAATCTCAAAACCAACCCAGCAACTACCAAAATCCATAAACAAATCACCACCGCAGTTGTACGCTACTGTTGAAGGAATACCTACGGGTACCCGCGGGCTATAGTGTAGACAGAGGCGGGTAGACACGGGCAGAACTAGGCTCACCTATGTACAGGGAAAAGCAAATGAGCAAAAAAAGAGTCCAATGGCTAAAAAAAAGGATGTTTTCTATAGAGTATCCTAATGGCCAATCAATGACATTGAGACTCGACACACAACAACTCTAAGTAAGGACTAATGCTAAAAAATCCCCAAAAATCGATGTTCTCCCCAGCGGAGTTGCCATTTCTGTGTTGGAGAAAACTTCCTATGGATTGAGGTGGACCACAACAGACAGCTAAATACCAAAAATTAACTCAATTCTCAATGCTATTCTATATAAATGGCAATGCTAAGATAATGAAGAACATAACCAACCTTGATCCAAACGTTTGATGTAGATCCCCATTGGAGCTTTCAATCCATGCACTTGAACCTGCAAATTAGTCTTGACATCCAATATACAACAAGCGCATATAATATATAAACGACATTAACATCATCAATAGCAATGGTCCATGATATTATAAGTAAATGCAACCCAATGTAATATAAACAAGATTCACAACATTAATGGACGAGAATATGAGTATTTCTATTAATAAATAACAAGAAGTACAATGTGATACGACCTCTTGTCGGTAACCAATCTGAACCAAGATCTGGGTCTCTCCACTTGTGCCTCCACCACTTCAATCCTCCATGGAATGGAAAACTCAAACTATGATAGGAGTTTGGAAGGTGAACATAAAGGGTTCACAACTACAAGGATCAATGAGTGTAGACTCAAGATAGGGAAAAAATCCACTAGAGTTCTCTTGCTCTCCTTTCTCCTCCCGTCCATAAGCCATATGTGCTCAATATATAGTCCTCTCAAAGGTAAGTGAAAGGACACATCGAGGCATTTCGGAGAAAATGGAGGGCCAAAGGTCACCCTATGACCGCTTTTTGGGAGTAAAAAGTAATTAACTAGTGATTTTTACCATTTTACATGCTACCCGCGGGCTATAGTGATGCAACTTGCGGGTACGCCCACTGTAGTGATGCAACTAGCGTACAGGGGAAAAAATAGGGAAAATAGTGTGTCTGAAGGATATAAAGTGGATCTGAGTCAGTAAAATGGATCCTGTAGGCCAAAGAGTGTTGATTCTCACAAGGTGGAAAATTGCGTTGTAACAAGGATCCATGAGAGAGGGACCTAGAAGGAATGATTTAAGGGTTGTTATGCTGGAGGAATTCCCAAGTCATTGTGAATAGAAGGAGCCCAGGATTCGGTTGCAGAAGCATCTTGACCGATCAAGTATATTTGTATTGATTCATGTTTCTTTGACAATAAAAAGGTGGAAATACCCTTCCTGTCCCAAATTGAATGTCTATTGGATTGAATGTTCATTTGGTTTAATATATGATTGTGGTTGATGTTTAATTGCTTTTAATATCATCATATTTAATGCAGTCAAGATACGTTGAGGAAGGTTTCTTTGTGTTGCAGGTTGACATTGTGACAGAGATAGTTTTTGTGGCATTGTGACAGAGACAATGATTGTTTCATTGTGACGAACATGAATTGTGATAGTGACAACACTACAATGATTGTGGCAATGATAGATATAGGTATAGGGACAGTGATATAGGTACAAGGACATAGATACAGGTATAGGTTGATGGAGATAGTGATACAATGGCAGTGGAATATTGTTCTTCTTATTCATATCAAAGTGGAAGGATGGGACAAGGATAGGAGATTGAATTCTACTTTAGGTTGGTGCTTGTGATCTCAGGGAGATGGGGCTTCCTTCTAGTTGGTGCTAGTAAAACTATTGAGTTGGAGTTTACTGAGGACTGGATTCCTATCTATAGGTTGGAAATTATGAAAACCAAGGGGTTGTAGCCTCCTTCTGGATGGAGCTAGTAAAACGAGGATTTGGATCTTCCTTCAGGTTGGAGCCTATAAATTAGGGGGTTGTAGCCTCCTTCTAGATGGAGCTAGTAAACCAAGGAGTTGGAGCTTCCTTCAGTTTGGAGCCTATAAATTAGGGGGTTGGATAATCCTTCTAGTTGGTGCATGTAAATCAAGGAGTTGGAACTTCCTTCAAGTTGGATCTTGTAAAATAGGGGGTTGTAGCCTCCTTGTAGATGGAGCTAGTAAACCGAGGAGTTGGAGCTTCATTCAGTTTGGAGCTTATAAATTAGGGGGTTGGAGCCTCCTTCCAGTTGCTGCAGGTAAATCAAGGAGTTGGAGCTTCCTTCAAGTTGGATCTTGTAAAATAAGGGGTTGGTGCCTCCTTCCAGTTGGTGCTAGGGTGCTTGATATTAATGCAATCTTGTTATTTTTATATAAGAAAAGCATTATGTGGTTTTCTTTTGTCTGGGTTTCGCATCCACGTTAAATCTCTTGTGCATTGTGTATGATGTTAAGTGTTGGTTTTATGTGATGGTGAATGAAATTGTTAATGGTTAATGTTACATGTTGTACTTAAGGTTAAAAGTGTTAAAAATGGATAAATACTTATTCACCCCCCTCTTAGCATAATTTTCCAATAGTCAATTAGTATTAGAGTCAATTCCTTCAAGAGAGTCTGATAGCTGGACCGAAGATCTCTAGAGCACATGGATGAACATGAAAGTCTCTACTCTACAGATGGGGTTCGACTGTTCTATGGATCAAATTTTGATCTGATTGGATTATAAGAATGAGACTCCATTTACATGCACAAGGTTTTGATATCTATAAATCTGTTGTAAATGGTTACATCGCTCCAAAAAGACCACAAAAAGCTACAACCATGAAGGAGCTAAGAAATATAATGCAATGGAAATGGATATCATCTTGCATGGAATATATGATCATCTGAAAGATAAATTTGGAAAGTGTTCATCAGCTAAAGTGCTCCGGGACAAGGTACAAAATCTCTGCATAGAGGGACCTCATTCTTCGCATTATTTTTGTCCCAAGTACCTAAAAATATCGGGTAAATAGTTCATGAGGTTTGGATTCCAAAGAAGGCTTAAAAAGTATAAGGGAAGTAAGCTTACCTTAGGGATCCTACAAATTTATGCCAATAGGACCAAGTGCTTAAAATATTACGCAGAGGCACTAGAGCATCAACTACACAGGACCCTAGCCGATGACCAAAGAGCTATGCGGAAGGGTGTTGGTTTATCCAACAATACTAAGAGGTCGAGGGGGGGATAGTATTTTCTTTTTCAAACCTTTTATATACAATTGGTATTAAGCAAAACTTAAATAATCATAAGTAACTTGAATAATACAATTAACAATTTGAACACACAGGTTTATCGTGGAAACCTCAAAGGTAATGTTGATGTATATGTAACTTCGGAATGTATTTCACATATATGTATATTGTATTCCTATAGAGATGGTATTATTCCTCTATAAGGAAGTGTCGTCATTTATATTGTAAGTGTCGTGACTTATACTTGATGGGCTATTAGACCACCTTGTTTGGGGTCGGCCCTGTATAAGTCATGTGGGTCAAAGGGTTATTAGACCACCCTATTGGGGGTCGTCCATGTGGGTCAAAGGGTTATTAGACCACCCTATTGTGGGTCAGCCCACTCAGCATTATGTTATGTGGTTAAGTTCGAGCCTACATGAGTTAGGTAAAAAGGCAAGTCAAGTCAAGTATAAATAGAGTGCAGGAGGCACTCTATTTGCTCACTCACTTCTCACTCACGCACTCAAGGAGGAGTGGCGCACTTATGGAGGAGGAGGATCTACTGCTAGGTTATGTCTATCTCTTATGGTTGGTTGTATCATTGCTCTATCTATCTCTGAGGAAGTTATTGGGGTTTTTCACCTTTACGGTTTTCCCCAAGTAAATCTTTGTGTCTCTTGTGTGCTTGCATTATCGTCTCCATGATTGATATGCTGTAGATATGTTGTACATGTTGTTCTCTCAGTTAATATCCTAGATCAGATTGAAGTAAATTCTGAAAATTTAACATGGTATCAGAGCTAGCCTGAAAGAAGGCATGATATGGCATGTATGACACTTGTTGCACTTACGATGCTAGGGCTTGATATAGCAAAAACTAGTCATCGTAGCACTTTCGCTATAAATCCGTTTTGGTGAATGTTTAGGATCTGAAATTGTTCAAGACAAAGATAATATCTCCATGTACCTTGTGTCCAAAGGAAAACCTCTAATTCGTTGTACTTTGTGATTTATGATCTGTACAATATAGGGTTTCTACCTCTTCCAGATCTGAGTCAAAATCAGGTGACCTTGGGAAAAAGGTCATAACCTGGGCTAGGAAGCTCCAAATGAAATTTAGTAAAAAGTGATAGGTACTAAACAGACTGTAATATCTCAGAAAACGTTTTCAGAGGCTGAAGTTGAACCAGTGACATGTGGCACGCCGTACAAGTTCGCTCTCCTATATTATCCCATAAACAGGTCATGCTGCGACACTTGGCATAACTCTCTCTCAGAGAATCCAATTGAGGTCATACCTATCAGGGTGGAAAGATAACAGGCCAAGATATCTCAGAAAAGTTTTTCATAGGCCGAAGTTCAAACAGTGACACGTGGAAAGCCGTACAAGTTCGCTCTCCTGTTTTATCCCAAAACAGGTCAGGTTGCGACATTTGACATAACTCTCTCTCAGAGAATCCAATTGAGGTCAGACCTGTCAGGATGGAAAGATAACAGGTCGGGATATCTCAAAATTGTTTTTCAGACCCTGTGGATCAAAACGTTTGGAGGTACACCAGAAACAATCAGGTACATATTTCTGTCAAAACAGAATTATTTTTGAGTACCTTCATTCATGGCTTCCGGAATTTAGGGCTTTGGAGAAAGTTGGAATTTTTGCAATAGGAGACCACGGATGAATTCTACTCATCAAAATAGAAATTTAGAGACCAAGATCAGAATTTTTGGTTGGGCAGAAGGCCGGGTTTGATCAGACCCTAGTTCGGGACTTTGATCAGAAAAGTGGAAAATTAGGGCTTCTATAAAAATGGGAATTTTTGAAATCTGTGACCACGGCTGGAAGCTCCTCAGAAAAATAGAAGCTTAGAGATTTGGATCAAACCTTTTGATTGGGCAGAAGAGTGGGCTTCATCAAACCCCAATTCAGGGTCACGTCCAGTGAATCCGAAAGTTTCAAAGGCAAAATTGAGGAGTAAAAATTTGCAGTTTTCAAATTCTAAATATACTAGCTTGATCAGCTCATCAAGGCGCATATTTCTATCCTTTCAGAAGTTTGAAATTCAAAGTTTGAATTTTTGGGGTTTCTCTGACAAACCCATATCCAGCTCCAGGTCCAGTTCTTGCAAATCAAGTGGATTGGGTTAATCCTAGAAGAAGATGGATTGGTCACCTGCATAAGTGAAGATGTTCCTGTTTCAGAGGGAGATGAAGCTAAGGCCTTACATAAGAAGATTACCGAAGCGATCTCGACAGGTATGAATCATCGAGGTATGTTTTGAGATTTGTTCATGATTAAGTTTATGGTATGTTTGTCTTCATGTTATTACGGTTAGTACAATCTTGACTTGTCATATCACCTTAATAAAAATCTGAATGCACAATAGAAAATATTCATTGATTAAGGTGTTGACACTTATGATTGTACTAATGCATTATGGTGTTGTATGAGGTTTATGTTGTCTACTAACATGAAAGGTACACCAAGAAAGACAAATCATGTTCTGGTCCAAGAACATATGATCATGATAACATGAGGACAAAGATTCATCCATTGTCATGGATCTCATAGAAGATCCATTTACGAGGTATGTATAACTTGGTTTTGTAATAGTTAACCTATGAGATATACAGGTTACTAGCACAAGTCATTGAAGAAGAACAAGAAGACATCATGTGAGTATGTTAGACATAAATAGCTAGCATGCTAATCCAGGTATGTTTTTCCTATATCAAGCTAGAATCCTACCTTGTGTTAGGATCTTATACTGTTGTTGATAATGATTATTCATGAAGTCATAGGTTTGAATAATCATGGTTGTATGCATATTATGTTTCTTACGATAATTGATGATATGACTAACCAGAAGAATCATGAAGGTATAGGTTTGAATAATCACAGGTTTTATGCATATTATATCTCTTATCTTGATTGATGATTCAACTAACCTGAAGAGTCATAGGTTTGAGTAATTACAGGTTTAGACATGTTATGTTTCTTATGATTTGACTAACCATAAGAATCCTACATAAACCTTGAATGCTAATGCTTATTATTTTCTGTTTGAAATGATCATGACTATACATGCTTGAGATTATTGTGTTTTAATAGTATACTAATGAATGTATGATTTTATATGAGATCACAAAGATAACACAATCATGATACTAATAAGCATGTATAGGGACCAAGGATGAATGTAAGTTCAAGGACAGGTAATCCAGGAAGCAAATATCAAGAGGGAGCACACTCCAGTTGTTCCTGCAAGAAAGAAAAGGAGCACACTTCAGTAGTTTCTGCAAGGATGCAGATATTCAGAGGGAGTTGAACATCTGTCTACATTCCACAATAGAAAGGTGTAGAAGAAGCTACTTCAGCAGCTCCTACAAGGAAGCAAAGACTCAGAGGGAGTCCACCCAGTAAACAAACAAAGATAAGTATTTTAATTATCATTTCTTTCATATTTGTTTGTTTAAATAAAATTGTTCAATGATGTATATGCTCATGTTCCTAGACTTAGGATATGTATTGTGCATAGTAGAATAGTTGCATTAATGAACAAGTATACTACTAATATACATGGGTAAGTGGCCTATGGCACTGTACAACATTCCATTGCTACTTATCTAGAATGAAACCTCTTTGCTGACATGTTGGGAGTTGTGCACACTCTGAACAATGTTCTGGTAGAGATTGGAAGGCATCTAGAAAGTTACGGAATATGGATAAATGTTGTATTGAAGCATTGGCTAAGATAATTGCATGACTGTATGACATATTTCTTTATGTGTAAGAATTTGTTCTGAAAATTATGAGATGTTTCTAATCATGCAATTTAACCTGTTTTGTAGGAAAGACCGTATATCTTCACCTACAAAAGGACTACAACATTTGTTCCAGCAACAAAGATATCTATTGAAGATATTGAAGTTCCCAGGATCTGGGATGAAGAAATGGAATGCCATGATCCGTCGATCATGAATAATATTGTTTGGGATGTAGTCCCAAGATGTGAAGGGAAGTTTGTTATGACTTCCAAATAGATCTATCAGATCAAGCATGTTGCAGATGGCAGCATTGAGAAATATAAAAGTGATAAAATAGAAGATGCACCAGATGGATTTCAAGACAGCATGGTGTAGTCATATATGTGTGCAGAACTTGGTATGGTAGGATAGACAACTTTCTATCCAGTTTGGGCTTTACCAAGAGTAAAGTGAATTCCAACCTTGACTACAAGGTTGAGGAAGGAAATCCAGTGATACTACTTTTGTATGCGGATAACCTGTTTGTTACAGGTGATGATAGATTGATTGCCGACATGCAGCGGAAGCTTACTGCCAAGTTTGAGATGAAGAACTTGGGGATGATGCACTATTTGTTTTTGGCATGGAGGTGTGGCAGAGTGATGGAATCTTCATTGGACAAGGGAAGTATGCAGTAGAGATCCTAAAGAGGTTCGGGATGATGGACTGCAAGGCTATGGCCACACCTATGACATCGAATCTGAAGCTTCTATGAGATGCTTCATCTGAGCCGGTTGATGTCTCTATGTATCGTCAGATGATTGGGTCCTTGATGTACCTGACGAACACAAGACCAGATATTTGCTTTGCTGTGAACACATTGAGCCAGTTCCTGACGGATCCGAGGAGTGTTCACCTGGTTGCTGTAAAGCATGTTCTGAGGTACCTGAAGGGTACAGTGGATTATGGGCTCAAGTATGAGGTGAATCAAAAGTTTAACCTGCAGGGTTATGTTGATTCAGATTGGGCTGGCAGTGCTGCAGATAGGAAGAGCACATCTGGGTGCTGCTTCAGTATGGGATCAGGTGTGATCTCTTGGTTCAGCAGGAATTAGTCCTGCGTAGCACTGAGTACAGTTGAGGCAGGGTATGTTGTAGCTTGCTCAGCTAGTTGTGAGGCAGTATGGCTACAGAAGCTACTGTCTGAGTTATTTGATCTCCTGTTGGATGCTACTGGTATCGTCTGTGATAGCTAGATTTGTGTGAAGCTGTCCGAGAACCCAGTATTTCATGACAGGTCGAAACACATAGAGATCAAATATCACTATATCAGGGATATGGTGCAGAGAGGAGCTGTGAAGCTCCTATATATTGCGACGGATGAGCAGATTGCAGATGTGCTGACGAAGCCACTAGCCAGGGTGAAGTTCGAGTACTTCAGAGAGAGGCTTGGCGTTCTTCAGATCGAGGACACTTTGAGGAAGAAGTGATGGACACATTTGCTGAAGCCATTCCAAGCATGTTAGAAGGAGGATCCTTCACATGGCTGTGGATGTAAGCGCTGGATGATGAGCATCAAGATGATGTTTTGGTTTCTGCTTGGATATGATCAGTTGGATCATTTTTATGTATGTATGTACGCATCATGTTGGATGTTGGATATGATCAGTTGGATCATTTTTATGTATGTATGTACGCATCATGTTGGATGCTGGATATGATCAGTTGGATCATTTTTATGTATGTATGTATGCATCATGTTGATGCTGGATATGATCAGTTGGATCATTTATATGTACGCATCATGTTGGATGCTGGATATGATCAGTTGGATCATGTGTATGTATTTTTGTATATGCATCATGTTGGATGCTTGGACCATGTATCTGTATATGTATCAGGTGGATACATTGTATGATCAGGTGGATCATGTGTGGTGATATGTATCATGTATTTGTATAAGGTGGATACATTGTATGATCAGGTGGATCATGTATGATGATATGTATCAGGTAGATACATGGTGTGCATCACATGGATGCATTGTATGATCAGGATGATCATGGATACATCAAGATGATGTATGGTGAGTATCAGGTTGATACTCTATGGCCGTGGATCAGGTTGTGCAGATGAGCATGTAATTCGGTGCCCTGGGAGATCTGCAAATAGTATTTCGAGGTTTTGCCTATGGCATGTAATAGCGCCCTGGGATATCTGGAAGATGCTCTTGCGAGGTTTTGTCCTATGGCATGTAATAGCGCCCTGGGAGATCCGATAGGTTGGGCTGTGTGCCCGTAATCAGTCCTAGGATGCTCTTGCGAGGTTTTGCCATGACCACATATAATAGCGCCCTGGGAGATCCTACAGGTCGGAGTTGTGTACCTGTAACATCCTGGGATGCTCTTTCGAGTTTTTGTGGTGGGGTCACATGTAATAGCGCCCTGGGAGATCCTATAGGTAGAGCTGTGTGCTCGTAACAGCTTGGGATGCTCTTTCAAGGTTTTGTGACGCACGTAATAAGTCCTGAGGATTCCACAGTATGGCCAGTGATGATGAAGACCTGCAGGTGGTGGGCCTACATCCAGTATGAAAAAGGACTGGCTCTGTAGAACTTCCTATGACGAGTAGATTCAGAGATTGATTGAGATAGAAGCAGCAGTGACGATGATGATGACTCGATGACGATTATCCAGTGATGATGATCCAGAGAAGATGACTTGTGCTAGAAGAACTGTGCTGAGAAATACTTTCCTAATTAAGAGGGAGTGTTGATGTATATGTAACTTCGGAATGTATTTCACATATATGTATATTGTATTCCCATAGAGATGGTATTATTCCTCTATAAGGAAGTGTCGTCATTTATATTGTAAGTGTCGTGACTTATACTTGATGGGTTATTAGACCACCTTGTTTGGGGTCGACCCTGTATAAGTCATGTGGGTCAAAGGGTTATTAGACCACCCTATTGGGGGTCGGCCCACTCAGCATTATGTTATGTGGTTAAGTTCGAGCTTACATGAGTTAGGTAAAAAGGCAAGTCAAGTCAAGTATAAATAGAGTGCATGAGGCACTCTATTTGCTCACTCACTTCTCACTCACGCACTCAAGGAGGAGTGGCGCACTTATGGAGGAGGAGGATATGCTGCTAGGTTATGTCTATCTCTTATGGTTGGTTGTATCATTGCTCTATCTATCTCTGAGGAAGTTATTGGGGTTTTTCACCTTTACGGTTTTCCCCAAGTAAATATTTGTGTCTCTTGTGTGCTTGCATTATCGTCTCCATGATTGATATGCTGTACATGTTGTTCTCTCAGTTAAGATCCTAGATCAGATTGAAGTAAATTCTGAAAATTTAACACGTAAAACCAGTAAAGCTTTCTTATTAATAAGCTAATATTATACAAAATTGTTTTACAAGCACCAACTTGATGGAGAAATATCCTAGATTCTTCTGCCACTACAGAAAGAATTCACCTACACCCATGTTTTTCTACCTTCTCAACAGATAAGGATGCCCCAACACCCTAATTATCCAGCCATGACTGGAAGGAGGAAACAACCCCCTTAGCAGGCCTCAACCTGCCCCAAGCACCACCCAACCACCCTCTAATTTATAATAGTTTTGACTTATGTTTTTCATATCTTTAGTGGAAGCTCAAAATTTTGTCATGCTTCATCTATCTCACTGGCCTCTTTCTTGCTTCTGATATGCAATTACCAAAAATTCAGAGACACCTCTGGTCCTCTTCATACATTTGACTTGTATGGTTATATATCTTTTCAAAGAACTTTATTATTTGAAACATTGTGTCCTTTTAGGAAAATCATGTCTCTTCATAAAAAATATTGTATCCTTATAATGGCATTGATTCATCATTGATCTTCATAGTCTTTCAATCTTGTTTTAATTAGTAAGGAATTATTATTTTGTAGAGTTAACCAATTTTGGAAATTCTCCAAAGTTGGAAATTTGGCCAAATTGTTCTCCAAATATACCATAGCCAAACATATGTTCAACAAAGTGGATGTCAAATCGGCGGTCAACTAATATTTACAAATATTTCGCGTCCGATCCTTTTAATTAACCCTCGAGCATCTTTCAACAGCAAAATGATTCAAAACTGTTGGATCTTCGTTAATCCACATCGATGGTGGACTTCAACATGCACTTAGCTAGATTTCATAAAGATTTTGCATCACATCTTAAGCTTTAAACTTTGAACAACTTAACCTAGTTAAATTGTCCTGTACCGTTGGATCGCCCCATCCAAGATCGACGGTGGACTTGAAAAGTTTATGATCCCAATTATGAACCCTAGTCGTCAATCTATCCCATCAGTTGAATCAAAGGTAAGTCAGGGTAAGGTATCAGGTAAGGTATTTGACTCTTAATGTCATATAAAACTCTTTCAACTACTTTGATATTTAATTCCAACGGTTGTGGAGATTTATTCCGACCATGTTCAGGTCTTTTTGTTCATTTTCGCTCGTTTAAATTAGATTTGTCCATGTTCCCTCGTGTTTTCCGAAAATGTTGTGTAACTTAGCTTTGTCTTCGATTGTTTCTCCCTCCACTGTCCCTCCTCAACGTTTGGTTGTTGCGGTTTTAGAAAATGGCAGGCTCTGGAATCCGACCGGGGCTCTGCTTGGTGTCCGCGAGCTCCCATACCGGAAGCTTTGTTATAGCAATTCTTCAGGCCTATCTCCTTGTTTTATAATGGAAGAAGGTAGCAGTCGCGGAAGGACTAGCATCATTGATGCTAACAGTCGAAGACTGGATCATTTAGAAAAGGAGATAGCAGAGCTTCGGCGGAAGATGGAGGGGAAATGTGACAAAGAGGACTTGGAATCATTGAAGAAGATTATCAAGGATGCCATTGACCGCAATTTCGAAACTAACAAAAATGAACTAATCGAATAGATGCGAATTATCCTTCTTGAATGCGATGGATCCATCCAAGTTCAATGTGGCAAAGCCACCGGAGTTCAAGGTGACGTCGAAACCAACCCGACGACTTTGGTAGGTTCTGGACAGTCCCCTCAATCTGCCAGAAATCCCTCAACGACAAGATCATCAGGGACAAAATCAATGGAAACTGACTAAGAGAACCACGTGGCCCACCCAACACAGTGTCTTGTTATTTTCATGATAACTTTAATATTTTAGGTTTACTTTTTTGTTTTTAGATTTTCCGTTTCTGTTAGTTTAGGGGAGGGATTTTGCCTTATTTTCCAAGGCCCTTCTGTTCAGTTTGTATCGGCAGGTATTTTGGTACACTATATTTGGAAATGATTTAAACTTTCCGTTTTGAAGAATTTAACTCTGTATTTAAAAGAATTTAAACTTTACATTTTGAAGAATTTAACTCTGTATTTGAAAGAGTTGTATCTTTACGTTTTGAAGAATTTAAACTGGGTATTTTGGAAGAATTTAAACTGGCTATTTTTGGGGTTTTTTACAAAAGATAAATTCACTATTTGGTCATTTTTACTCTCTAATATCGCCTATATTTACATAAAATATATTTTTTTATCATAATATTCGCTTAAATTTACATGTTTCAGTAGTAAATTGTATGTTTCATATTTAATATTCTCCTACCAGTCTATATATATGTTTTTTTCAATCCAAAATAATCAGTTGTCTTTTCCAAAAATTGTTCTTTCCAACTGCTTTTGGTGAAACTAGTGCTAATAAAGCATGAATTCCCACATGGATTTCGTTTTACAGGATTTAATAATTATTTTATTTCGTTTTTCAGATTGAGTGAGGAACCATATTTTTCTTGGAAGTGCATTTTAGCTATTTTGTATAGATCTGGAAATGGAGTTGTGTTAATTTTCCAAGTAATGTTTGTAAATTACCTTACTTTACTTTGCATAATATACATGGTTATACAAATATACCTTAATTTTTAAGTTTGAAAATAATAATTTTTAATAAAACATTATCAATAGGATTATTATAAAAAGAGTATTATTGAAGGTCATGTATTTCAACAACGCCAAATTTTTTTAGTAAGACGAGTAAAATCGCCACCAAATTCCAACATTGGGACTCCGAGGGACCGCAAGCTATTATACCTCCATATTCCACAGTGTCACATCTCCACCACAAAAAGAGTTGACGACACTTCCCCTACTGCTTAAAACACCTAGAAGAGAAAAATGATGAGTGATCCTTGAAGGCAAACCTACCCTGTCAAGAATTAACCTAGCTAAGACTTCATTTACCCTCACTACCACGCCTTGCTCCATGTTAGGTGCACGGTATTCCATACTACTGCGCTATGCTCTTTCTCTGCCATGCGGTACTA
The DNA here is from genome assembly GCA_027924585.1 of Larix kaempferi. Taxonomy (NCBI): domain Eukaryota; kingdom Viridiplantae; phylum Streptophyta; class Pinopsida; order Pinales; family Pinaceae; genus Larix; species Larix kaempferi. Next base: position 3,884,992 of record BSBM01000831.1, read on the forward strand.
CCGCGGTATGCTCTGTTCTAGAGGCACGGTACACGTTTTTTAGCCTTTTTTCCATGGCTTGTGGGATTTTGATTTTCAAGAGATTTTTGAGGATTGGTGTCCCTGATACGATCCTAACTCACTTTCTGTGATTAGTAGGCCTGATCCACTAAACTCTCCCAAGATCCACCCTTCTCTCTTGTTGGTTAACCCTACCACACACTATAAGAGAGAGGCATTCCATGAGAAAAAGGGAGGACTCTTAGAGGTATCAAACTTATGATCTTGCAGCTTTGTGGAGATAGCTAGAGGAGGAAGCACTTGGAGTTGGAGGATTGGCTTGGACATCAAGCAACCTATGTAAGTAAATTCAAGTTGATAATAGAATATAACTTGTCTTGTTTCCCAAATCACATGTATTGATCTTGTTTCAATGATATGATTTGTATCTATTGTAGATTTAGATCCTAACTTGTATTTCAAGTTGCTAGAGAATTGTATATGCTTGTATCTTGGTTTCATTTTGACAGGTTCATTTGCGAGGACTTGGAAATTGGAGCAACCATAAAGACAAGCGATCAGATTGAAGGTCAGTTAGATCTCTTCTACTTCTTTTAGCACTTTAATCTTGAGATATCTGCTTAAGATCTAGGAATTCAAGGTAGCATTTGTTTAGTTTTGTCTTAGTTTAGAGTTAGTAAGAGTCTACTTTAATCTAAGAGAATTTTGACTTATCCATAGGGAAAAATTTTACCAACAAGAATGGCGACTCCGCTGGTTTGAACTCCATTTGATTGATTGAGTTGACTATCATCCAATTTTTTATTGTGATTTCTTCTTTCTCTTCAAACCAGTATTGAATTTTGGTCTTTTTGACCTTTATTCCTCCCTCCTCTCTGTATTTTTCCTCCCTGTGTGATCAGTGAGTCCTCTGGGTCTGCAGCAACCCTGAAAAACTCAGCTTTCTTTTCAAAAGTTACACTTTTCCATACTTTGCAACAGTACCGCGCCCTATACATTGACCACAGCGCGGTAGTACCGCGTATCCTGCATTAGTACCAGAGCGGTAGTATAGCAGTATCGCGCTATAGTCTTCTTCTGCCACGCGGTAGTGTCTGCATTTTTTCAAATTTTTCTTGCTTGCTTGGTTTACTGAGTCATCTCTTGATTTTCTCTGCCTTAGTTGGTGTTTGCTATTACCTGTTACTATCCTATTCATTATACAGTATGTGTGGTGTGTTTATTTCTTTTGTGAGCTTGATTATTTTGTGAGTTAGTGGCATTATTTGCACATTGGGTCACCCCTTCAGTTTGATTGCATTGGCTTGATCTTCCCATCACAACCAGACCATTACTACTGTTCTCTGTTACTGAATTGTGTAGCTTTCATAGTCACATTGTTTCCATTATTATCATTAAAATCTATTTTGAAAGTTATCATTGGAGAACATTTGTGTTGTTTGAGTTGAATTGATCTAGCAATATTATTATGCATTAGGAAGTGAACTACTTAAATTTGCCACAGAAATTCTCATTTTTTGAAGCATCTTAGTTGTAAGATCAGTGAATTGGAAAGAAGTGTTCATTTCAGTTTGGCTCTATTTACAAAAAGAAAACAAAAAAGTTTTTGTTTTGGTTTTTAATTGCTTGTGAAAGTTTCATGCATTTATGATCGAAGAACTCTCTCTCTTCCATAGCTAGTTTTCATCGAATATAAGGCTTATTTCAATTCATTCTCACTTGCATGGTTTGGGTCGTCATAACACCACCAAGTTTCACGTCCATTTACCCGATTGAGTAATACAACCACTAAAATTAATCTCCCTAACTGAACCAACATTAACCTCACTTGAGGAAATCAAAAGAATTTGGTAGTTAGGTAGGACACCGGGGATAGTCATCAAAATAATTCCCCCTTGTCATTTTCATATGAGACATAGTTGTTGTCCTCTAGGGAACTAAAATCCTCTAGTATTTATTGACACGGTCACAACCAGTTTATGGAGGGGCCTCCTGACTATTTTTAACTTTCAGGGGTTAAATAGCCGTGAGATTGAGAACCGGACGGACTCTGTGGAATGCCGCACTCAACTTATCCCTAAGGAAACATTGATCATTGTCTTCCTCAGAAGGCAGAAGTGCCCAAAACCTTTTCCAACGTGTCATGAACGAGGTATCTTAGTGAATTTTCTACTAGGGCTCTTTTACCCAGGATCCCTTTCGGTAGAGGGATATCCTTCTCATATTGGTCTCTCACGTTGTATTGTTCGACTTGGATTTCATCACCTTGCGAAGGATATAGCTTGTTGAGGTCTCCAGCTCTTAGTTAGGAGTTTTGCTTGTTATCTCATCTTTATAGAGGGTCATTTTTCTTTTTAGTGACTGCTTGTTGGCATTCTGGCCATTCTTTTTTATCAGCTCGCTTACTGGGACACCGGTCTAAGTATAGATTTTAGAGATTGCTTTTTTGGCCTGTGAGCCTTGCTTTTTCTAGCTCCTCTTCTGCACACTTGGAGGCATTAGAGTTTTTGAGTTCTTTGTTACGAAACTTCCCCCGGATTTCATTTTCCTACCATCATGACAGAACCACCACGGAGATCAATACGAGTACAGGGAAAAATACCTCCACCACCACAACCGCCACGGACCTCCGGTCCACCTGCATCACGCATTCCCACTCCTCCTGGCCGCGGTGCTGGTCGAGGGAACATTCCACCGCCAATACATACTACATCTTTAGTTCCTCCTGTAACCGTTACTCACAGCACAGTCTTAGAACCTCTTGCAGCTTCTACAACCACTAGCATATCTGAGATTCCCACTGTCACTTCACCCACTGTTATTCCAGATATATCTGCCACAGTGGACAACATTACAGCGGCTGAATCTAGTTACAGCGGCTGAATCTAGTAAATCCCAAAATACTAGACCAGCGGTCATCCTCCTACCTGATGTCAACACCTCCCTTCCACCAGAAACTTTTCACGATGACACAGATGGATCTGTTGGCACCACCGAAGGGTCCGAAAAGGATATACCTGGCTTGATTTCAGTCCCATGCGTGTACGTCAAAATTATTGAAGATACTCGACTTCCTGACACACCTTTTGAACCTGATTATGGCTTTACCAATTCCCAGGCAGAGCTACCGCCTGTTATCACCACTCCATCCAACATTGATCAGCAGGAAACCAGTTCTTCCAGCAACGTACCTCGTACCATATCTCTCCCCAACCTCCCTCCGGGACATGAGATCATGGCCTCCACTCAGTCTAGTATGGTTAGTCTAGAAAATTCCCTGTTAGCATCGGCACAGTTTAAACGCGACACAGAGCAAATGCTCTCGACAGCCTCTAGATATCCCCCTGTTACTCATCCTCTTGACTATCGGGATCCCAACATCCCGTTGTCACATACCCCAATTTTGTAAAAAATATGTAATTATTTTATTATATTCCTGAGACATTATGTTAAATTCAATGCTAAGTAGGAATTGATGACTCAGCAGAGTCACCAGAAATGGAATGTAATTCAGAATATTTTATTATTAATAAATAAATTACGGAGACAACAGCATGGGAGAGCTGTTAAAAAGAGGTTACTGGTCAAACTGGTGGATGGAACTAGGTGGAAAGGCAAAAGACAAGTGGCAGCATCCTCAAACACTTCCTAAGTTGCGGGTGGCAACTTCCCTATATTTGGGGTCATGATTCCCCAAGGAAGTGGAATCAGAGCAGGTGGCTCATTAATGATAGTTAACCCAACAAATACCTAGGCAATCTTTTAAATAGTACTCAATGAACAGAGCTGGGGGTTCGAATTGTTCTGGAGGGAGAATGCATTCAGGTGAATTTTATTCAGGAATCCCATTGAGGAAGAGGGAAAAATACTGTAAGGAAGTTGTTTGAGAGGAATGCTGCAGTAACTTGGTTCCATTATAGTTGTTTGGGCTGAGAGAATTACTTTGTTACACCTAGTTCCAGCCAGGGAGACTAGAGCAAGCTCGGGGGTCCTGAGAAGTGCTGTCTGGGCACTCTCCAGGAGTTGGTAGGGAGGAACAGCCTCCCATTGCTGTTGTTGTCCACAGATCAAGATAGGTTCTGCCATTTATTCCTTATGTTTATTAAAAATGAATGAATGTATGTTATGTTTATCTTCTTTATGTCTGAATAGTAATTAGTTTAGTAAAAATTAGCATCCATGAATATCAGTAGTAAAATTATTGAGAGTTACTGTGTTTTCCGCATCCCTTAATATCATTATTACATTACTGATAAGGTATCTTTAATGCTTTCCATACAATAGTAATACTTTAAGTAATAGTTTATTATTGTAATTATAAACCTAACATAATTATAATGGTTGAATAGCTAGGTAAGGGTTACGTATAAACTATTTACACTCTGTGAGAACAAAATTTAATAAACAATAATAGGAAACAATAGTAATTAAACAATAGAAACTACAGAATTTATATCCTGGTCAACCACCATTACAGGAGAATCGTACTCACAGATAGGATACCTTGATGAGGGTACAAACCCTAGTTACGATTTAACAAGTCTTTACATGACAATCAAATCATTATGTAAAAACCCTAGTTAACAAGTTATTTAGTCATTACCTATCAAACAAAACATTATGCAGAAACCCTAACAGAAATTCATCACAAAGAATTTATTCACAGTTAAATAAACTAGTTATTGTATTAAAAACAGAAGAGTAACAGAACAATATCTAGCTTGATATCGAGCTTAAACGTTACAGCAATATCCTTCCTTAAACTTTCATTTACCACAGAATCATAATCGAAATGACAGAACAAGCAATCAATTTGAATCGCAACTGTAAATTTTGGATCGAGCCCTATCATTTATTCAATTCACAACATCGACATAATCATATTTTAATTGATATCTTTAGCATTCGAATTTAGATCACAACTGTATTTTAGTTCGGGTCAAAACCCTACCAGCCCAGTTTAAACAAACGAGAGAAATTCTCAGTTTACAAGTTCACATCTCCATAACCTAAAGATTTTAACAGTTCCAAATAACCTAGTTATCGTTTTAGAAACAAAGGAACAAGAGATTAATAGTTAGCTCAATATTAAGCTTAAACACAATAGTAATATTTTTCAACTGTCTCTCAACTACCAACAGAGGCATAATCATAACGACAGAATCAACATCTAAACAAAATCATCACTGTAAGTTCCGGATTGAATCCTATCAGTTCTGACTTTACAAGAAAAAATATTAAAAATTAAGACAACGATTTCACCCATGGCCGCAGTTCATTTTCAAAATATAAGAGATTGTAAAAACGTAGAAACTATCTATGCATGCATTAAAACACCCCAAAGGTACAAGAACACGATATCATAAGTTATTTTACATAACCCTGGGTGAAAACCCTGAACACTTGTTTAGAATACAGTGAAGAACACAGGTTTAAAAGGTCGTAACCTCATCAACAGAACAGGCTCACAGCCATTGTTCTCTTCTCTTTTTATACAATAATTCTTCTGTAAGAAAACCCTAAATACCTCAAGAAAGATGAATAAATTACATTTGACTGCAGCCATAACATTCCATACACATCACAGGGCTAAACCTGTCAAGGAATTTGTGGTATCAAGCTGTTACAAGACCAAATAGAACGGAGATAGCCACAAAGATGGATCTTTCAAGTCCAAACCCTAATCGCTCTAACCAACCAGCAAGGAGGAAAATGCCATGGTGGAAACTAGGCTTACCCGGTAAAGCCATTTGTCGAAGCCTTGTGCCATCCACGCCTTCGAGAGGGACCAGAACCTGCAATGATAGAGTAATACCAGTTAAAAACTAAATTTTGGATAAACCATTTCTATTAATTGGAAAACAAAGGAGAAACCCGTAACTTACCAGTGATATGAAAGAAGTTCCAAACACAGTAATTATCCTGTCAACCACGAGCAGAGGAGGTGCAAAACCCTGCCCTTGTCACTGAAAGAACGAGATGGTAGAAGCAACGGGTGCCTTCCACAAGGGAATCCGTGACAAACACCAACTCAACAGATACAGTCACGCCGTGACAAGGTTAAGATGGGTAGCAAAAGGATAAACCCTGGACTCATAACAAACTTATAGCTACCAAAAGAAAAATAAAATGATCCCCAGCAATACAATGGACAAGCCCGAGGGCCTGAAGCAGCATAGAAGCTGCTAGCACACAATGCACAACAGAGACTGGACCGGGAGGGTTCGCAGGGCGACCAAGCCCGGAGGCAAAGGAGAAATGACCAAGTAGGGTTTGGTCAACTGTTTTATATCATCAAACACTTGGCTCTGAAACAACCACGTAGCATTTTAATATTTCCCATGCAGTGGGTCGATTTTCCATAGTTCTACGACGAAGATTCCCATCATTGGTTGCCAAATAAAAATCATAACCTAAATATCCATTAGGGTCACGATACCATAGTGTCACCTACCATATTTACAAAATCGAAGGGTTAGAACAATAACTTTGCACCTTGCATAATATTTAATGTAACCTTGTCTTACTTTCCAATTACACTATGCATTATGTTAACGTTCAAAACCAAGTCTTGAAGTGTTTAAAATATGGAGGATTTGATTCCTAACTATAAAAATCCTAAGGATACAGGAATCAAGTAAGTGAGATGTTATTCATAAAATTTATCACGACTTTTCCATTCACCCTATTTTTCTCATGTGTCAAGATGTAGATCATCTCTTTAAGGCTATGCGATGATGTAATGATATTGGGTTTAGTGGTTTACAATTATGCTACTAAAATGCTAATTGAGATAGATTTACACGGATGGTATAGGACTTGCCATTTTCTTCTTTAAGTAACTATGCTTGTAGGATTTAAATTCCATAACTCGTAACTTAGGATTAGGGTTACTCAAGTTCATTTCTTTTGTGGTTATAATTTAATAACCATCTCTTAACAGTTTCAGATTCTTGTGATAACAAATAGACTCCTGATGTCTTTAAGGCTCATTGAGTTAAATAAAGATAGTTGTTAGTCTTGTTCTTATATCTATTAACATTCGTAGAAATGGGAGTAGCGGTTCAATCAATACAAACCCTGAAACTGGTAAGAAGAAACACGTAACTGACAGAATATATTGCAAATGCTAGAAATAAGCAAATTTTATATTGACCACTCCAGATCCTGTATAAAGGAAATTGTAATAAAAAATATATTCTAACTTAAAAATTTGACTCGATACAATAATCATGGACGAGTAAAAACTGATCTGAGTATGGTCACACAATTGTATCCCACAGTGCTAAGTATGAAGCATATTTGCAATACAGTATTATCATCAAAGAAAAAATATTCCACCTAGTTGTTAAATTCATTGATTCTCCAGAAACATAGCTATCATATTAATTAGTCATTTCTAACTTTCTATCAGTACGATTATAAGAAGATCACAGGAAAGGTTCTACCTTTAAACACTTGATAACCTGGATAGCATGCTTAGACTTTTTACTGAATGATTTGGTACAAATAACTGATTTATAATACTTCAAAGATTTAAATGTAGCGACCTGCACTTTACTTGTATATCTGTAAGAGGAAGACAATTTGATGCATTAGCTCGGAAGCTAAGTAATCCCAGTCTGCTATGGCAACTCCCCCTTGTGGTTGAAAAACAGAAAACAATCAGCAACGGTAAAGAAATTCATATCAAAATCTAAGTATAACATCAGATCATTCAGACACATTTATGATCACTTAAGCTAATCAAATAGTTAAATGAATGCATTTAATAATATTACATGCTACTTTAAAAATTTTAAATTTTTCAGAAAATCTGGGTTTTGACATGTGGTATCAGAGCATGGTTCAAATACTAGGCCTTGATATGGCCCAACTAGTTTCCGCAGAATGGTAACAATGAAAAGAAAATTTATATAATGTACTAATTTGTATTTTTGTTTCATTTAAACAGAGCAGAAAATTTCCTTTTTCTGAATCTAACAAACAGGTATGGAGAAGCTAGGAGAATATGCTGAAGAGGAATCTCCAAACACTGAGACAAGACAGATGTCCAGAGAACCTGTGATAGAGGAGGTAATTGCTCACTCCTCAGAGCTGATGCAGACTATAAAGGGTTTAAAGACGGAGATGGAATCAGTTAAGAAGGATAATGAAAGAATTATGAAAACTAAAGAGCAGTTAAATCAAATTTTGATGGAAAAATTTCAGACTGAAGTGAGAAGCAAAAGATCTGAATCTGAAGAAGGTAGCCATCAAAAAGGGTCTAAAAAGATTAAACTAGCTAAATCTGACAGCAGTTCATCATCTGAAGAAAGAAGGGAACAACAAAGCTATCACACTACTAGTGACAGTAGCGAGGCTGAGTTGTATAACAGAAAGAAAAAGTACAGGCCTTATGAAGAGATTTCTGGGGAGTTCAAGAAAATAAAACCCCCAACTTTCAATGGAGAATCTAAAACAGGAGAAGAGGCAGAATCCTGGTTATCCGGGATGAGAAAATATTTCCAAATATACAACTACTCAAATCAGCTGAAGGCAAGAATGGCCATCTATAACCTTTCTGGAAAGGCGGATATATGGTGGCAAGACTTGAAAAGGGTCAAGGGGATCAAAGAAAAAGAGGTAAATTGGAGTACCTTTAAAAGGTACTTCAAAAAGAAATTTCTGTCCGAACAATACTATGAAGAAAGGGCCAAGGAATTTTATGAGTTAAAGCTAGGATCTATGACCATGAAGGAATTAAACAGTAAGTTTTTAAGTCTGTTAAGATATGTGCCGTATTTTGTTGAAGAGAAACCTAAAGTACAACGGTTCCTCAGCTGCCTGCCATATCATATAAAAGACAGAATCGAATATGATAACCCCAAAAATCTGGAAGAATCTATGCGAAAGGCTAATTTCTGTTTTGAACAGAATAAAAAGAAAGAAGGAATAGCCAACTGGAAGGCTGAAAAGAACAGTAATCAGCTTGAGTACAGGAAAAAGGAGTTTGTACCCCAGAAAAATTTCAAGAATAACAAGAACAGAAACCATTTTAATGGTAAAAACTTCCATGGAAGTAAAAATGGAGCTGCTAATAATTCCAACAACTTCAAGGGCAGCAAGGAGGCTTCTAACCATCATGGAAATTACACTAAGAATTTTGAATGAAAGGAGCCTGTTAAATGCTGGGAATGCAATGGCCCACACTATGCATCAGTTTTCCCAAATTGGAAGAAACCAAATGGTAATATTCATACTATACAAGATGAAATGACTGTTGGAGACTTTGCAAGGACTATGCCCCGAATCAATGCAGCGTTGGAGAACTACCAAGATGATTATCAAACTTCCATGGTGGAAGTAGGAGGTATGGTTAACAAAACCCCTGTAACTATTTTAATAGACCTAGGTGCTAGCCTTAGTTATATTTCACCACAGCTAGTAGAAAAATGTAATCTGACTGTTGAAAGGTTTGATAATTCTTGGTCAGTAGAACTAGCTACTGGGGCAAAAAGGAAGGTGACCTGTTATGTTAAGGAATGTGCTCTAGATATGAATGATTTTAAAAATACTGTTAAATTAAATGTTTTGCCACTTGGCTCGTATGACATACTTATTGGTATGGACTGGTTAGAACAACATAAGGTAGTTTTAAACTGTTTTGATAAAACTTTTACGTGTGTGAATATTAATGAACAGCCTGTAACGGTTAAGGGTATTCCTAGGAAAACTGTAATCAGGCAGATTTCTGCTTTACAACTTAAAAGAGCAGTCAGAAAAGGGTACAAAGCCTATGTTGTAACTATTACAGATGAGGCAGTTAAGTCTGAAATAAGCAAGATAACAGTAGAGGATATTCCGGTAGTGAATGAATTTACTGATGTTTTTTCTGGAGGAAATTCCAGGATTACCTCCCAAGAGAGAACTGGATTTCACAATTGAGCTGGTACCAGGTGCTGTACCCAGTTCAAAGGCTGCGTATCGTATGAACATTCTGGAGCTTAACGAATTAAAAACACAGTTAAAGGAGTTAATAGATAAGAAGTTCATTCGAACCAGTGTATCCCCTTGGGAAGCACCAGTAATATTCGTTAAAAAGAAGGACGGAACTATGCGACTTTGCATAGATTACCGTCAACTAAACAAGATGACAATTAAAAACAGATATCCGTTGCCTCGCATAGATGATTTGTTTGATCAGCTACGTGGAGCTACGGTGTTCTCTAAGATAGACCTGAGATCGGGTTATCATCAGGTGAGGATTAAAGAAGAGGACATATTCAAGACAACTTTTAGAACGAGGTATGGACATTACAAATTTGTCGTAATGCCATTTGGGCTTACTAATGCCCCAGCCGTCTTTATGTTTCTAATGAATAACATAATGCATAAATACTTGGACAAATTTGTTGTCGTATTCATCGATGACATTTTAATTTATTCTAAAAATGAAGAGGAACATAAAGAACATTTACGGATAGTCTTACAAGAACTGCGAGAACAACACCTCTTTGCGAAGTTCAGTAAGTGTGATTTCTTCAAGGATGAAATCCAGTACTTAGGTCACGTAGTGACTAAGGAAGGGATTTCAGTTGATCCTGAAAAGATCCAGGCAATCGAAGAATGGCCAGTACCAAAAGACGTAACAGATGTTAGGTCTTTCATGGGAATTACCGGTTATTACCGGAGATTCATAGAAGGCTTTTCAAAAATAGCCAACCCAATCACTTCCTTGCAAAAGAAAGGCAAGAAGTTTGATTGGAACTTGAAGTGTGAAGAATGCTTTAAGAAATTAAAGACTTTATTAACAACTGCACCTATTCTAAGAATAGTAGATCCTAATAAGGATTTCGTGGTTTGCACCGATGCTTGTAATGACGGTCTAGGTGGAGTGTTGACTCAGGATGGGCATGTCATTGCCTATGAGTCCAGGAAGCTGAAGGTTCATGAAAAGAATTATACCACTTATGATTTAGAATTAGCTGCTGTTATTCATGCCTTAAAGATGTGGCGACACCACTTAATAGGCAGAAGGTTTACTTTGATGACTGATAATAAGGGTCTAAAATACCTTTTAGATCAGCCTAACTTAAATGCAAGGCAAGCCAGATGGTTGGCCTTCTTAAGTGAATACGATTTCGAAATTCAGCACATAAAAGGAAAGGAGAATAAGGTGGCTGATGCTTTGAGCAGAAATGCAAAGCTGAATTTTACAACAGCTATCAGCACTTATACCTCTGATTTAAATGAACAGCTGGCTGAAGGGATAAAATTGGATGAAATTTATCAAAATTTACAAGCTACAGCTAAAGAAGAACCTACAGAAATTTTGATAAAGGGATATAGTCTAAATAAAGATGGATTTTTATTGTTTAAAGACAGACTGTATGTTCCGAATGTATCTAAAGTTAAACTGTTAATTCTGGATGAAGTGCATAAAACCCCTTACCCAGGGCATCCAGGCTACCAGAAAACTGTCACCATGTTGAGAAAAGATTATTTCTAGCCTAATATGAAATCTGAAGCAGCTGAGTACATAGCTAGATGTTTAGACTGCCAACAAGTAAAAATAGAACATCAACATCCAGCTGGGTTATTGCAACCTTTGCCTATTCCTAGTTGGAAGTGGGAAATAATCAGCTTAGATTTCATTACTGGATTACCCAGAAATCAAAATCAGAATGATTCAATTATGGTGGTAGTAGATAAATTAAGTAAATCAGCACACTTTATTCCTGTTAAAACCACTTACAAGGCTGCAAACATAGCTGATATATTTTTGAAGCAGATTTTTAGGTTACATGGTGTCCCAAAGGTTATTATTTCAGATAGGGATCCTGAATTCACCGGAAATTTCTGGAAATCTTTGTTTAAGGGATTAAACACAACACTGAATTTCAGCACTTCTTTCCATCCTCAGACGAACGGACATACTGAAAGAGTTAATCAAGTATTGGAAGATCTGCTAAGAATGTATGTTAAGGATCAACCAGGTAAGTGGGAGGATTATTTACATTTAGCAGAATTTGCATACAATAACAACTATCAATCGTCAGCTAAGTTCAGTCCTTTTGAAATTCTTTATGGGCATAAATGTAACACTCCTATCTCTTGGAATAACCTAGTAGATAGATTAGTGTTAGGTCCTGAATTATTGAAAGAAATGGAACAAATTGTGAAACAAGTGCAGGAAAATTTGAAGATTGCCTAGGATCGGAAAAAGAGCCAAGCAGATTTGAAAAGAACTCCTAAAGAGTTCCAGGTGGGTGAGCATGTGTTCATAAAGGTAATACCAAAGAAGAGCTCCCTAATATTAGGGAGTTGTGCAAAATTAGCACCACGTTATTGTGGTCCGTTTGAAATTCTATCTAGAATTGGTCAAGTTGCTTATCAGCTAGCATTACCACCTAATTTAAAAGTGCACAATGTTTTTCATATTTCTGTTATGAAAAAGTATGTTCATGATGCTACTCATGTGATTGATTGGAACGTTGTACAGGTAGAACCAAAAGGGGAAGTTCTGGTGGAACCGGATTGTATCCTCGGGAGGAGGGAAATTACTCTGCGGAACCGCACAATTGGACAGCTGAAGGTGCAATGGAAGCACCTTAGTCCTGAAGAAGCTACCTGGGAACTGGAAAGTAAGATGCGGGAAGCATACCCAAATCTGTTCCAGAAGGTGGCTAATGATGAGGAATAAGTAACATCGAGGACGATGTTACATTTTAAGGGGGTGTGTATGTCACATACCCCAATTTTGTAAAAATTATGTAATTATTTTATTATATTCCTGAGACATTATGTTAAATTTAATGCTAAGTAGGAATTGATGACTTAGCAGAGTCACCAGAAATGGAATGTAATTTAGAATATTTTATTATTAATAAATAAATTATGGAGACAACAGCATGGGAGAGCTGTTAAAAAGAGGTTACTGGTCAAACTGGTGGATGGAACTATGTGGAAAGGCAAAAGACAAGTGGCAGCATCCTCAAACACTTCCTAAGTTGCAGGTGGCAACTTCCCTATATTTGGGGTCATGATTCCCCAAGGAAGTGGAATCATAGCAGGTGGCGAATTAATGACAGTTAACCCAACAAAGACCTAGGCAATCTTTTAAATAGTAATCAATGAACAGAGCTGGGGGTTCGAATTGTTCTGGAGGGAGAATGCATTCAGGTGAATGTTATTCAGGAATCCCATTGAGGAAGAGGGAAAAATACAGTAAGGAAGTTGTTTGAGAGGAATGCTGCAATAACTTGGTTCCATTATAGCTGTTTGGGCTAAGAGAATTACTTTGCTACACCTAGTTCCAGCCAGGGAGACCAGAGCAAGCTCGGGGGTCCTGAGAAGTGTTGTCTGGGCACTCTCCAGGAGTTGGTAGGGAGGAACAGCCTCCCATTGTTGTTGTTGTCCACAGATCAAGACAGGTTCTGCCATTTATTCCTTATGTTTATTAAAAATGAATGAATGTATGTTATGTTTATCTTCTTTATGTCTGAATAGTAATTAGTTTAGTAAAAATTAGCATCCCTGAATATCAGTAGTAAAATTATTGAGAGTTACTGTGTTTTCCGCATCCCTTATAATCATTATTACATTACTGATAATGTATCTTTAATGCTTTCCATACAATAGTAATACTTTAAGTAATAGTTTATTATTGTAATTATAAACCTAGCATAATTATAATGGTTGAATAGCTAGGTAAGGGTTAAGTATAAACTATTTACACTCTGTGTGAACAAAATTTAATAAACAGTCATAGGAAACAATAGTAATTAAACAATAGAAACTACATAATTTATATCCTGGTCAACCACCATTACAGGAGAATCGTACTCACAGATAGGATACCTTGATGAGGGTACAAACCCTAGTTAAGATTTAACAAGTCTTTACATGACAATCAAATCATTATGTAAAAACCCTAGTTAACAAGTTATTTAGTCATTACCTATCAAACAAAACATTATGCAGAAACCCTAACAGAAATTCATCACAAAGAATTTATTCACAGTTAAATAAACTAGTTATTGTATTAAAAACAGAAGAGTAACAGAACAATATCTAGCTCGATATCGAGCTTAAACGTTACAGCAATATCCTTCCTTAAACTTTCATTTACCACAGAATCATAATCGAAATGACAGAACAAGCAATCAATTTGAATCGCAACTGTAAATTTTGGATCGAGCCCTATCATTTATTCAGTTCACAACATCAACATAATCATATTTTAATTGATAGCTTTAGCATTCGAATTTAGATCACAACTGTATTTTAGTTCGGGTCAAAACCCTACCAGCCCAGTTTAAACAAACGAGAGAAATTCTCAGTTTACAGGTTCACATCTCCATAACCTAAAGATTTTAACAGTTTCAAATAACCTAGTTATCGTTTTAGAAACAAAGGAACAACAGATTAATAGTTAGCTCAATATTAAGCTTAAACACAATAGTAATATTTTTCACCTGTCTCTCAACTACCAACAGAGGCATAATCATAACGATAGAATCAACATCTAAACAAAATCATCATTGTAAGTTCCGGATTGAATCCTATCAGTTATGACTTTACAAGTAAAAATATTAAAAATTAAGATAACGATTTCACCCATGGCCGCAGTTCATTTTCAAAATATAAGAGATTGTAAAAATGTAGAAACTATCAATGCATGCATTAAAACAACCCAAAGGTACAAGAACACGATATCATAAGTTATTTTACATAACCCTGGGTGAAAACCCTGAACACTTGTTTAGAATACAGTGAAGAACACAGGTTTAAAAGGCCGTAACCTCATCAACAGAACAGGCTCGCAGCCGTTGTTCTCTTCTCTTTTTATACAATAATTCTTCTGTAAGAAAACCCTAAATACCTCAAGAAAGACGAATAAATTACATTTGACTGCAGCCATAACATTCCATACACATCACAGGGCTAAACCTGTCAAGGAATTTGTGGTATCAAGCTGTTACAAGACCAAACAGAACGGAGATAGCCACAAAGATGGATCTTTCATGTCCAAACCCTAATTGCTCTAACCAACCAGCAAGGAGGAAAATGCCATGGTGGAAACCAGGCTTACCCGGTAAAGCCATTCGTCGAAGCCTTGTGCCATCCACGCCTTCGAGAGGGACCAGAACCTGCAACGATAGAGTAATACCAGTTAAAAACTAAATTTTGGATAAACCATTTCTATTAATTGGAAAACAAAGGAGCAACCCGTAACTTACCAACGATATGAAAGAAGTTCCAAACACAGTAATTATCCTGTCAACCACGAGCAGAGGAGGTGCAAAACCCTGCCCTTGTCACTGAAAGAACGAGATGGTAGAAGCAACGGGTGCCTTCCACAAGGGAAGCCGTGACAAACACCAACTCAACAGATACAGTCACACCATGACAAGGTTAATATGGGTAGCAAAAGGATAAACCCTGGACTCATAACAAACTTATAGCTGCCAACAACAAAATAAAATGATCCCCATTAATACAATGGACAAGCCCGAGGGCCTGAAGCAGCATAGAAGCTGCTAGCACACAATGCACAGCAGAGACTGGACCAGGAGGGTTCGCAAGGCGACCAAGCCCGAAGGAAAAGGAGAAATGACCAAGTAGGGTTTGGTCAACTATTTTATATCATCAAACACTTGGATCTGAAACAACCACGTAGCATTTTAATATTTCCCATGCAGTGGGTCGATTTTCCATAGTTCTACGATGAAGATTCCCATCATTGGTTGCCAAATAAAAATCATAACCTGAATATCCATTAGGGTCACGATACCATAGTGTCACCTACCATATTTACAAAATCGAAGGGTTAGAACAATAACTTTGCACCTTGCATAATATTTAATGTAACCTTGTCTTACTTTCCAATTACACTATGCATTATGGTAACGTTCAAAACCAAGTCTTGAAGTGTTTAAAATATGGAGGATTTGATTCCTAACTATAAAAATACTAAGGATACAGGAATCAAGTAAGTGAGATGTTATTCATAAAATTTATCACGACTTTTCCATTCACCCTATTTTTCTCATGTGTCAAGATGTAGATCATCTCTTTAAGGCTATGCGATGATGTAATGATATTGGGTTTAGTGGTTTACAATTATGCTACTAAAATGCTAATTGAGATAGATTTACACGGATGGTATAGGGCTTGCCATTTTCTTCTTTAAGTAACTATGCTTGTAGGATTTAAATTCCATAACTCGTAACGTAGGATTAGGGTTACTTAAGTCCATTTCTTTTGTGGTTATAATTTAATAACCATCTCTTAACAGTTTCAGATTCTTGTGATAACAAATAGACTCCTGATGTCTTTAAGGCTCATTGAGTTAAATCAAGATAGGTGTTAGTCTTGTTCTTATATCTATTAATATTCGTAGAAATGGGAGTAGCGGTTCAATCAATACAAACCCTGAAACTGGTAAGAAGAAACACGTAACTGACAGAATATATTGCAAATGCTAGAAATAAGCAAATTTTATATTGACCACTCCAGATCCTGTGTAAAGGAAATTGTAATCAAAAATATATTCTGACTTAAAAATTTGACTCGATACAATAATCATGGACGAGTAAAAACTGATCTGAGTATGGTCACACAATTGTATCCCACAGTGCTAAGTATGAAGCATATTTGCAATACAGTATTATCATCAAAGAAAAAATATTCCACCAAGTTGTTAAATTCATTGATTCTCCAGAAACATAGCTATCATATTAATTAGTCATTTCTAACTTTCTATCAGTACGATTATAAGAAGATCACAGGAAAGGTTCTACCTTTAAACACTTGATAACCTGGCTAGCATGCTTAGAATTTTTACTGAATGATTTGGTACAGCTAACTGATTTATAATACTTCAAAGATTTAAATGTAGTGACCCACACATTACTTGTATATCTGTAAGAGGAAGACAATTTGATGCATTAGCTCGGAAGCTAAGTAAGCCCAATCTGCTATGGTAACTCCCCCACTGGTTGAAAAACAGAAAACAATCAGCAACGGTAAAGAAATTCATATCAAAATCTAAGTATAACATCAGATCATTCAGACACATTTATGATCACTTAAGCTAATCAAACAGTTAAATGAATGCATTTAATAATATTACATGCTACTTTAAAAATTTTAAATTTTTCGGAAAATCTGGGTTTTGACACCCGTCTAGCACAAAGTTTCGTCACTCCTATGCAGATGGCTCTGGACCTTCAGACGTTACTATACCTAGGTTCCCGTCGGACCCCAAAAACCCTTTCCAAGACATGAACTCGAACCCAGTCTTCGATGGTCCTCCTATCATTGAGCACGCTATGGACGACATCCTCGATACCCCTCAACTAAATTCCCCACATTTGTTTCCATCACCCATGTTTGGCGCACATTCTATGAGGGATAACCCAGTTGTTTCTCCGTCCTCGCCTGTCAGATATGGAAGACCCCCTCCACAAATCGACACTTTTGGTGCCGTTGGCCAATCGACACTATCATATTTTGCTAGCGGCGGAAGAACACCAAGTCATACTGTTGGATCTTCCGTTTTGACCGGAGGGTCACCTTCGGCCACTATCTACACTGTCTCAGGAGGTGGAAAACCGACTGCCATGGTCCCCAACTCCAACAACCAAACTCCCCCTCGTGGGCCATCAACCCAACCAGTGGGAGGACAACCTTTTGTTGGGAACCCCGTTCCTAGTCAACAACCTCCTCCTGTAGGGCCATCCAACCCATCTTCTGGAGGAAAACCTATTGGCTCCATCCAACAACCCTCCCAACCAGCAGCATCTGCTCAGTATGGTATGTACAACACACCTGGCAGCGGAAAACCTTATACCGGTTTTCCAACCGGGCCTCATCCTCAACATCCCCCGTCAGGTATGCTCCCCTCTTGGGAACCTCAAATCCCACAGAGTGGGGGGTACTCACTATTTGGAAACTGGAACCCAGCTGGGGGGCAATCTCAGATCCCCCCCAACCTGAACTCCGGCTTCCCTTATCCTTCAGCTAATACAACTCCATGGAACCCATCCCTTCAATTTCCACTCGTCCCTCAAGGAGGAACGAACCTTCCATGGACACCACTGTCGCAGCCACCCCCCAACCCTGTTATGGCAAACCCTCCACTTACTCAATATAGTGGTACCATTCCTGGAACACAACAACTCCAAGGAACTTTTTCCCAACTAGGAGTAGCAACCATTCCTGGGTTTCAACAACCCCAGGGCACCATACCTACCATCCTCGCTCAGCAGAACATTCAACAACTGGTTAACCAGATGGCTTACTACCCACAGAACTTCCAGCAGTATCCCTCGGGAAACACATATGGGTATAACATGCAACAATATGCCATGCAGGGCCCCCAGGTTTCTTTGCACCACACGGTTATTACTCATACCTGTAGACTAATCGTCAACTTCCCTTTTTGGCCACGCTAGACTTACCTGATTTGTCGAGGCTCATTAACGATCCCATATGGCATGAACCTCACTGGCCACCCATTCCAACCAAACTCCCATCGGACATTCCCAAGTTCGATGCTAAGCCCGGGGAAGACCCCAAGAACAACGTAATGACCTTCCATCTTTGGTGTTCATCCAACTCCTTGATGGACAATTCCATTCGACTACGGCTCTTCCAACGTACGCTTACCGGCACGGCAGCAAAATGGTACATCGAGCTGCCACAACACTCTTTCCACGATTTCAACACCTTGGCTATGTAGTTTCTGACCCATTTCCAACTCCCCATCCGGTATGAGACTGGAACAGAACTGTTAACCTCACTGCGTCAAACCACTTCTACACACATTTCAGATCACATCCATGAGTGGCGTCGACACCGCAGGCTAATCAAGGCACCCATTCCGGATCAGCTACTCGTTGGTTGGTTCACGAAGTCCTTTTTTCCTCCCATAGCCAGAGATATCGCTATGCGCAGGCCGGTTACAGAAGAACAAGCCATCTCGGCAGCTCAGTACATGGATTTGGTATACACCCAATCCGACACTTTACACGAACTTCTTCCCCATGCCGCCCGCGTTACCACTGATCCAACGAAACCTACCACTGAACCCCCCATTGATGGTATTGTCGGTTCAGTCAAAGCCCAGCCTACTACTAACTCGACGGGACAACAAGCTTCTGCTTCCCCCGCTCTACCTCAGGCCACTTCAAAAGCTACTACTTCTCCTGCTATCTCCTCCGAAGTGAACGCAGTCCAATCTATGTCACAATCATCCAGAGGAAAGAAGAAAAACAATCGTGGTAAATCTAAGAAGAACCAGCAGGAGAACCCCAAGCCACAACCCACCCACAACGACCAGAAACCACGTCGAAAGGATAAGTTTCCCTGCCTAATTTGTCAAGACCATCACTACACACATGACTGTCCCTACAAGGACGAATTCAACAAGTTCGTTAAAGGATAATCTCGCCCGACAGTGTTAACTGACCCTTTCCCTCAACAGCAACAGCAGATGGTTTCCCAAGAAACCCCACAGGGGAGAAACTCGACCAACCCAACTCACGGAGAGACATCCACAAATCGTGAAATCCCGATGACGAGTAATGAGGATATTCATATAACCACTTGTTCAAAGACATACGAAAACCCTCCAAGTTCAAACAAACAATCCGAGATAGCCAAAGGCAAGTCTCCTGTTCAAGATCTAACTCCTATCCCTCCCCCTATCGGCCATCTCCATATCGAGAGACCGCTCACGGACACAGTGCTACGCACACCCAAGGGCACCATACGAAAGGTGACATTTAATCCCAATGAGCGAGATGCCCAAAATTACAACATTGTTGAGGATTTAGCTCAAGCAACTTGCGCCATGTCGACTCTCGAGGTTCTTCAACACTGCCCCACGCAGCGTAGAACCTTACTTTCAGCACTGGGGGCAATGGACCCAGATACTTCAAACTCTATTATGTTTAACTTGGAGCACGCCAAACCTCGGCTTTATCACCAGTTAGCCTTCCAGGTTCATACAAAAATCCGTGGAAATAGCATCCATCGCACTGTTTTAGATGAAGGTGCCTGTTAACACCTAAAAAAATCTGTTAACACCTAAAAAGTGCTCATTAGCTCATTCCCTTATTCACATGACCCATTTGTCCACTTTTCCACCATCTGAGCCTCTGAATCTAACAAAAGGTCACCAAAAGACCTTAGTACACCCCTTTTCCCACTTAAAAAGATTATTTTTCCTAAAAAAGCATAAAAAACCCTAAAAAAGGGTCCAAAATTCCCAAAATATTAAAAAGGGAATAAAAATATTAATTTTATTCAAAAAAGGAAAAAGGAGGGAAAAGTACCTAAACCATGTTTGTCAATACCATTTGGTTTCCACAAAACCACAAATGGTATTCCCCACCACCAAAACCTATAAAAAGGTGGTAGGGGCTCCTCATTTCACATCCATCCATATTCCTATCCTCATGCTGCCAAAATCTCCCTTGAGTATTTGGCCATTGTAGCAACCTTGGAGAAAGGACCCATTGGAGATTGGAGCTGCTCACCATTGGAGCCATTCAAACAACCTTCATCACTTGGAGGTATTGTTCTTGCAAGAATTTGCTTGCCCCATTGTCAATACAAAAAATTATTTTTTATCTTTCTTGTTCTTGTTCTTTAATTCAAAATGCACATGCTAGATTAGTTTAGTTTAGATTTAGTTTATTGTTATTTATTTCTATTGAAACTGCTGCTACTAGTTAGCAGGTGCCCATAGCACTAAGCCTGGTTGCAAAACCGGGCCAATAGTTTTTGGCGACTCCGCTGTTTTTTGAATCTTTAGATCTCATTTTTTTCTTTAAATCTTACTTGTTGATAGTATTTGGTAGTTTAATTCATAGATCTGCCACCCTAGACAGCAGATCCATTGCTGTTCTAGGTCTTGGCCCATTTTTTAGCCATTAACAACCCGAAATTCCCAATTTTTGGCTTCGTTTTTCGGCATCCGCGTACGGCTTTCGCCTCGCGGCTTTTCGCCCAACAGTCGCGCGGCTTTTTTCCGCGCGGTTCACCGCGGCTTCGCGGCCATTTAGCGCGCTGCACATCGCGGCTTCGCGGACCTTTTCCGCGCTGCACATTGCGGCTTCGTGGTTGAAACCCGCGCTGCACATCGCGGCTTCACGGTCAAAACCCACGCTGCCCATCGCGACTGTACGACAGAAACCCGCGCGGTCCATCGCGGCTTTTCTGTCAGAACCCGCGATGCTAATTTTTTCATTCGGCCGAATCGTTTAAAAAATTAATTTCTTACCGTACTTTCTGCCCACATAGCACATTTTCCAGTATTAGAAATTCTGCATATTTTATAGCCATCGAAACATTTTACTATTTAGAATGCACATGTGAAAGAAGTCTTTTTAAAAATTTTCATCAATTGAAAGAAAGATCTATTTTTGCATTTTATCTAGATTTAAAATTTTTTGTTGTTTGCTTCTTTAATATTTTTCCCATAGCAATTATTGAAAACGAAATCCATTTATTTCGAAAAGAAGTTATATTATTTGCTTTCCTGTTTGAAAGATCCTTTGTTTTTCGAATAGTCCTTGAAAAGCATTTAATTTCCATTTATTGAAAAAGTAATAAAATTTGCTTTTGTTTTCAAAAGATCCTTTGTTTTTTGAATACCTAGCATTTACTTTTTTCAATTTTTAGTTTAAAATACCACACGTGCACCCAATCAAACACTAATTTTAAACTGAGCCTTAAAACTTACCCTAATTTCAACCCACTTTTAACCCCACTTGGGGAACATTAAAAGAACTTTGTAGCTAGGTAGTATTGGGGGGATAGGTGTTCCAATAACACCCCTCAGTTCTTACATCTGAGACATAGTTGTTGTCCTTTAGGGAGCTAAAATCTCTTAGTATTTATTGGCACGGTCACAACCGGTTTATGGGAAGGCCTCTCCCCTAGGAGGGTTGAAGTCGCGAGGATGGTTCCGGAAGCCTGAGTGGAATACTGAAATCCATTCAGTAACCGAAGGGCTACCATTCGCAGTTCTCGGGATATCCCTATATTGGGGTATTGCGATCAAGGACCAAACGAAAGATTTACCTTTTCTCGTGTCATGAATGGAGTATCCTAGTAGCCATTCTTTAGGATTGATTACCCGGTGTCCCTCCCGGTAGGGGGATATCTAGCCGTGAACTCAACACTCAATATTGTTTGACTTGGATTTCATCACCTTGCAGAGAATATAGTTTGTTGATTCACAATAATTTTAGTTAGGTGTTTGCATGATTCAATCCACCTTTGGTCTAGTTACACCTATTTTTTCTAGAAGTTGTTTGCATGTTGGTACTCTGACCATTTGTTGCATCCCTCCACTTATTGTAGCACAGCTGCTAGAATAAGTGCCTTTTTTGAGGTTGATTTTTTTGGCCTGAGAGCCTTCATTTTCACTCCCCTTCTTGCACCCTTGGTTGCATTAGGGTTTTGAGTTTTTTATACATTACCATTTTACACATAATATTTTTTCACAAAAACTTATTTTCTCACCATTTAGAATTTTAGACGCTCTCGTCGTCTACAGGGCGAACTCCCAGAGTTCAGTCTACTTGGCTGGCCACGTCACCAACGCCGAGCCTTATCCCTTGACTCGACACATCGTCGGTCATCCAGACAGTCATCCGATTCTGACACGCCTCACTTCACTTCTGATTTTGAGGCAGAATCCGAAAACCCCACTAAGTTTTTTCCAACCAACATTATGGCTAGAACACCTTTTGACCCACTTTTTACCAGCACCATAGGAGAGACGTCTACTGACCCTTCTACTACGATGCCATCCATGGCAACACCTACCCCCGTAGGTATGCCTAATATGGCGGATACTCCACATTTAGGAATGCCCAACATAGGGCCACCTCCTGTTATAGGAATCCCCAACACAGGGCCACCACCTGTTATGGGTATTCCCAACATAGGGATCACACCCCCTCTGATTCCCACAACTAAGATTCCAGGAATCACCACTGCTATTCCTAACCCAAGTGTAACCCATGTTGCACTTGGAAGCGCTGGCCCATACCAGACCACACCTATTGGAGGACACATACCTTCAATACCTAGCATACCTTTAGGCGCTACTGGACCCCTACATCATACCACCATGACTAGGAATGTCCCAGTCCCAGTCACTACATCTGCTAGCTTACCATACATGGCGAGTCTGAACTTACCAGACTTAGCCAGGCTCACCAATGATCCTATCAGACACTATCCTGCGTGGCCTCAAATTCCCACCAAACTCCCCTCTGACATCCCTAAGTTTGAGGGAAAGGCAGGTGAGGACCCACAGAACCATATCATGTCCTTCCATCTATGGTGTTTCTCCAAATCCATAGTGGATGACTCTGTCCGCCTCCGTCTATTACAACGCACCTTCACTGGCTTTGCAGCTAAGTGGTATATCGAGCAACCCCATGGGACGCATGCCACCTTTACCTCCCTTTCCTTGACCTTCCTATAGTTCTTTCAGTTACCTGTCCGCTATGATGCGGGTGTCGAGATCCTACTGTCTTGCAGACAGAACACAGCCACCCACATCACTGACCACATTCATGAGTGGCGTCGACGCCGAAGCCTCTGCAAAATCAAGTTAGACGACCGTATCTTCTTAGATTGGTTTCTAAAATCCCTCCTCCCTCTCATTGCCAAGGATGTGGCATCCGAATGACCCCAGTCCGAAGAAGAAGCTATCCTAAAAACTCAGGAATTCGACCTAATTTACGCCCAATCAGGCTATCTCTACACCATCATACCAGATGCCCCACGAGGCGATTCTTCACGTGGTGACGCACCGGGGGCATCACATGCCGCTGATGGTATTATTGGCCAAGTCACACCGCAAATTAAACCTTTTAGCATGGTGAGCACCATAAATGCCCCCGACCTCTCTAGGGCTACATCTAATTCTGGAGCGACAAATTCCTATGCTCCAACAAATTAGACTCATCACACTCATGGACCCTCTTGTCCACAACATTGCTATGGGAAAGCGCCATTGGCATATGCACCTCCCGCATACTATAACCAACCTGCCACCCAGAACCCGATTCAGTTCCCGCCACAACCAATCTATTACCATCAGCAGGCCACACATGCTCCTGTTCACTCACAAGCCCCAACGGCTTATTTCCCACCACAGGTAGTCCTTGCTGCACCACAACCTCCGATCGCTCAGACTTATCCTCCAAACAACAACAACGCTACCCCCGCCAACCAAAACCCTAATTGATCACCGAAACAGGGTAAGAACCCCAATTTACGAACAAACCATCCATGTTCCATATGCGGGGTATACGACCATTATACACACACTTTCCCCCATTTGGGGCGAGCACGCCAACTGTGGTCTGATGACGCCCAACGCCAAGGGCACGCGGCACAACCAATGCCACCTCCTCAACCACAACCTATGGTGCTGCAGAATCCTTTTCCCACAAAAGGAGTGGTGAACACTCGTCTTTTGGATCCTCCTCAAGGAACCACAGCACCACAACAGCAAATCACATATGCTGCACACACAAACCAACCAATTGATTCAAATACTCATCATCTCCTTATGATGTCATCGTCTGACATGAATCAACCACCCAACAATCAACCACCCTTGTTACCCAAACCACCATTGGTACCTAGTCACATTGGTGTTACACCCACCCACACAATCCCCTTTCTATTCCCTCCCTCGGGCGTAGTAAGCGCTTCGGTTATGGCTACCCTCAGTCTCCCCGGGTTAACATTGGGATTACCCATGTGGTATATTTCGCCTCCCGTTCCCCCACCGACACCAAATGTCATCCTACAACCGGTGCAACCCATTGTCACTTCTACCCAACCACCTCTCGGTATCACTACCCCTTCCTCAGCTACAAATCCCCCTCCTCTCATCAGGCCCACTGGGGGCAGATGCCCCCAACCATACACTGCGGTACCCCCACCCAAGGCAGTTAAACCTCTCCCCGTGTTTCGTGCTCCTCCTAAATGCCCATTGTGTGATGAGTTAGGCCATCCAACCCATCAGTGTCCACAGTTACCTGCATTACAGGAACACACGCAAATGCTTGATGACGACCACAACATCCCGGTTGTCAAAATTGACTCAAACCCCAAACCTCGTGATAAATCATTACGCACAAACCATCCTTGTGCAATATGTGGAATCTACGGCCATTATTCACATCACTGCCCTGATCTCCCAGATTACAGAGCAGCACTGTACAAGTTGAATAATGTCGATCTAGAGATATCCCCTCTTCTCATTAAGGAAATTCATCCCCCACCATCTTCCTCCTCGGAAGAAATTAACACCATTTACATGATTTCCACTGGATACCCCTCTGTCCGGTCGGCCCCTTCCATTGATCCCTTTGACACACAGGTTCAACCCTTTCAAATCGACCAGGAAACCACATGTCCACAACATGGGGGCAGGCCCAAAACCTTACCTACTCATCATCATCTTGATCCTCGTCAGAGATACTGGGGGAATCCACCCCACAAATGGAATCCCCCATCATCATATCATCACTTCAGTATGCCACCACGACCCACAGCCTTATGGTATAACACCCCTCCAGCAGTTGCTCAATGCCCTATTGATCTCTCTCTGAGACAACATCTGCACCACATTGACACCTCTTAGTTAGGGGGCATAATAGATTACCTCAACCCCGGGATAGGGGGCATGATCAATCATTTTGAACCTTCCCCATCATCTCTATATCAACACCTCAATGATCCCACCGTTCAAACCAACACATATGTGATCCACAATCACAAACCCTATGCACATAGCATGGGGGCAGGTCATTAACCCTGCTGACTTCTTCACATGCGTGATCTCAACCATTTTTTGAGGTCACATATCACTTGTATATTCGATTTGATTTGATACACCTAGTATTCTACCCCTGCGGGTCATCATTTCTTCCCACCACTACATCCTTGGCTTGGTGGGCTCACCTTTATTGGTAGCCATTTTTTAACCTAATTATTTCCTTTGACCATTCCGGAGTCCTTATGACCTCCGTTTTTCGCACCATTTGCACCGTCGGATTCATATTTTCGTGCTCATGATGACGCTTGAGATCATTTCTCCCTCTCACGCCCAGATTTTTAGGGCATTTTTTCCATGCCCCCCTCGTCGCCTCGGTTTGCGTGCCACATCGACCGTCATCCATTTTTGACATGCCTTATATTGCCGGATTTAGTTCTCCGCACTCGTGATGACGCTTGAGATCATTTCTCGCTCTCACCTCCAGATTTTTTAGGCATTTAAAAAAAAAATGTCACCCATCACCTCGATTTGTGTGCCACATTGGCCATTGCCCCTGTTTGACAATATTTATGTCACCGGATTCATTTTTCCGCACTCATGATGATGCTTGAGACCTTTTCTCGCTCCCATCTACCCCTTTTTGTTCGGTATAATTTTACCCCTTTTTCGGGCCGAGTAATCCCTTTTACGAAAAAGGCACTTAGGGAGTTTCTGTTAAGCTCTTTTCTGACTCCTAAAACAATGAAAAGATCGCCGAGCAATCTTGCTTCCTTTCATGCTCGCTAAACGTATCTGAAAGGGCGTCTACCTGGTATAAGTTTACCCCTTTTCCGGACCTCGTAGACTAATTACGAAAAAGGTATACTCTAGTCACATCGGCTAGAAGAGTTCTCCATCTGCATCATTTTATGCTTTTTCGGGCTTTGGAGACTAACTTACGAAAAAGAACGCCAATGGAGTCCACTTACCGCTTTCAGACTCTCTAAACATGAAAGCAACCACGATCAATCACCATCCTGGGCTCGTAAAACCAACAGGACAGTAGTCATAACCACTGCAGAGTCTTCTTATCGTTTTCAGACTCCTTAAAAATGAAAGCACCAATGAGCACGAACAGTCCTGGGCTCACAAAATCCACAGGACAGTACCATTTCAGAGCACAGTTTTATCCCTTCTTGGAGCTCATTAAAACCATGAAGAAGGACCCAATGGTGTTTCTCGGTGCCACAACAGATCACGTCTACTCATATGGCAGCTTCCCCATTTTGGTCGCCTTTGTTCAGAGTATTCTGCAGTACGTCACCCTGAGAACCCCTCGACAGCACCCATTAGCTTGATTCCCCCCAGAGTCAATACATACCCTTCAGTCCCTAACAACAATGATACCCACACCTACAAGTCAGTTCCCTACGCTGCCAGGTCAACCATGTCATCATGCTCTGAACAAAGGAAGTTTGAGTCTACCCACTATATGACCCCAGTTACTTCCCATCCCCACAAGTATGTCAGTCCTACCATCAGTACTACCACACTTCAGTTCTACACCTCGCGCTCCTATCAAGGAAACATCATTGCCTTGTTAGTTGCTGGTCTCCCTCTGTCGATGACAACCAAATTTATTCCAGAGGATAGACCTAGAGGTCCCTGTGTCTTGGACTCATCACCATTTATGATGAGTTCCTACGAATCATTTTGAGAAGAGTCCTCAGTGCCTCTCCAAATGATTGTTTCTCACATGCTCGACTTCAACACCTTGATCGCATCGTTGAGACTCACACAGGGCATCGGTCCGTTCAATTATTAGTCGAAGACCCCGGATACCACTTGACTCCTCCACATTTGAGAGTCTACATATGGATACAACCAGTTATACTTTTCATATAGATATCCGGGTTGCGCATGGCGACAATATGTAGATGTACACCAGTTTTATACTCCCTCGAGTATATAGTTACATGTACATGTATTTCTCAGAGATGGCTCATAGTCATTGAGTCCCTACAGATGTTGGACACCTTCAGTTTCAGCAATTCATCAGTTATTCCAGTGTATCAGTTATTGAACTGTCATGATATGATCATGAGTACATCCCAAAATGATGTCCCCTCTGGACCGTTATGATGTACCAACAGATGTTTTATGTATTTTCTCAGGTCCCCCTTCTTGGGACTAATTTTTTTATATATGTCTTGATACGAGCATGGGTATGCCCGCCTCGTCCATCATTAGAGATTATTCCTCATTCATATTGAGGCCATGTAATATTTGTTTATTTTTTGCAGCTTCCAAGGGTCGCAGATCCAGTCTCCAATCGGTCTATTATCCTCCCCAAAACCCCAGAAAAAAGACAAAAGAACTATGATGTCTATCGGCCATACGATGAGCTCCTGCCCTCACACATCAGGGGGCAATCTGTTAACACCTAAAAAGTGCTCACTAGCTCATTTCCTTATTCACATGACCCATTTGTCCACTTTTCCACCATCTGAGCCTCTGAAGCTAACAAAAGGTCACCAAAAGACCTTAGTACACCCCTTTTCCCACTTAAAAATATTATTTTTCTTAAAAAAGCATAAAAAACCCTCAAAAAGGGTCCAAAATTCCCAAAATATTAAAAAGGGAATAAAAATATTAATTTTATTCAAAAAAGGAAAAAGGAGGGAAAAGTACCTAAACCATGTTGGTCAATACCATTTGGTTTCCACAAAACCACAAATGGTATTCCCCACCACCAAAACCTATAAAAAGGTGGTAGGGGCTCCTCATTTCACATTCATCCATATTCCTATCCTCATGCTGCCAAAATCTCCCTTGAGTATTTGGCCATTGTAGCAACCTTGGAGAAAGGACCCATTGGAGATTGGAGCTGCTCACCATTGGAGCCATTCAAACAACCTTCATCACTTGGAGGTATTGTTCTTGCAAGCATTTGCTTGCCCCATTGTCAATACAAAAAATTATTTTTTATCTTTCTTGTTCTTGTTCTTTAATTCAAAATGCACATGCTAGATTAGTTTAGTTTAGATTTAGTTTATTGTTATTTATTTCTATTGAAACTGCTGCTACTAGTTAGCAGGTGCCCATAGCACTAAGCCTGGTTGCAAAACCGGACCAACAGTGCCTCCACATCAATCATGTCTTTGAATTGCTGGAGAGCCTTAGGCTCACCCGAAGTCACAACCTCTCCCACTACTCTCATGGCATTTGATGGACACGGTTTTCAACCTTATGGAATCATTCCCTCAATTGGTGTTGAACTGGGGGGCAAAACAGTATCCATACATATTGAAGTCGTGGATGCACAATTAGATTACAATCTTCTACTTGGTCGGAACTGGTTTTACACCATGACCGTCATAGCATCTACCGTCTTCCAGATTGTGCAATTTCCTCATGAAGGGAAAATTGTCACCATTGATCAACTTGATTACTGTATCCCAGACTCTCATCCAAACTCCGCCAACACCGTCCCTTTATTGGATCAACCTCGGTAACGGTTCCAAGACATTGGTGTTGGTCTCATGAAGGATTCTTCCCTTATTGGATTTTTTCCAGAGCTGGGGACCCATGTTCAACCAGTCAACATGATTTCATCAAATGTCACCCCTTCCAGTGATTCATGGGTGATTCTGAGTCCCGCTCAGATTGAAGACTACGGCAACTCTATGCCTTTGAATGGAAACCTCGCAGCGTATGAAGCGATCCAATCAGCCACCGATTGGGTCGACTGTTCTACCCATCACACCGTGGCACAACTCTCGTCTGAGACTCATTCATACCCACCAATTATCGATCCTCTCAATTTGATTTTTCCCACTGACGAATCAATTATGGAGGTTATGTGTGGTGATGAGCCACCATGGGGAGATTTTCATCATCGATCTTCATTCCCCACCATTCAGACACTTGAGCCCGATATAAAACCCAGTACTTCACTTGGGATGGTTCAAACCAAGTTTCCCACTTCCCTCGACGAAGTATTTTCCGAAGGAAACTTGGCTAACCTTATGGCAACCACTCCCATAGATATTTTTTATGGCAACCACTCCCATAGATATTTCAGTGAAACCTGGTATCGTGGAAAACATACATATTGGCAAAACTTGTACTCCCCTCGAAATGGAGTTCTATAGTGCCTACTTCAAAACCTTCCGCGATGTTTTCGCTTGGAGTTATGAAGAAATTCCAGGAATAGATCCCTCGATTGTGGTCCATGAAATTCCAACCTTCCCTGGCACCCGACCTGTCCGACAGAAACTTTGACCCGACCATCCTCGTAAGGAAGCCGCTATTAAAGCAGAACTTGAAAAACTTTTGCGAGCTGGTTTTATCTATCCTGTCCCATTGACAGAATGGGTATCTGACATCGTTCCTGTATCCAAGAAACAGGGAACGATTAGAGTCTGTGTCGATTACCGCGACTTGAACAAAGCTTGTCCAAAGGACAACTACCCAACTCCGTTCATCGACCAGATCATCGATAACTGTGCCAGGAGTGTCATCTTTTCATTTATGGCTGGATTTTCTGGCTATAATAAGATCGATATCCTCCCAGCCGACCAACACAAAACAACCTTTATCTGCCCTTGGGGGATTTTCGCATATCGAAAGTTACCTTTTGGCCTTAAAAATGCTGGGGCAACTTTCCAACAGGCGATGTCATATGCATTTCACGACATCAAACATATTGTAGAACCATATCTTGATGATCTCACCGCTCACTCTCAAACCAGGGATAACCATCCTGATCACTTAAGTGCCATTTTCAAAAGGTTCCGTCGCTACAATATACGTTTGAATCCGCATAAGTGCGTCTTTTGCGTAGAAGCCGAAAAACTTTTGGGATTCATAATATCCAAAAGCGGGATACGCTTAGATCCCGCAAAGATAGAAGCTATCCTAGCCCTGCCTTCCCCCACAAACATTCCAGAACTTCAAAGTTTGCAAGGGCATGCAAACTTTCTACGCCGTTTCATCTGTAATATTTCCGAGATAACAAAAGGCTATATGAGGCTTCTCAAGAAGAATACTCCCTTCATTTGGGACGACGAATCCCAACGTTCTTTTGACAATCTAAAGGCAGCCTTAACCAAAGATCCTGTGATCCAACCCCCTGATTACACATGGGATTACATTCTTTATCTCGCAGCTTCGACTTCCACCATCGGTATGGTGCTAGTCCAGGAATACCACAACGGCATAGAACATGTCGTATACTATCTTAGTAATAGTCTTCTCAACTCTGAAACTCGTTATTCACATGTTGAAAAATTGGCTCTGGCAATAGTTTTCGCTGTCCAGAGATTCCGTCATTACATTCTACTCCGTCGGACCACTGTTATAGCCAATTTCAATCCAATGTATTATATCCTCACACGTCAAGTGCTTGGGGGAAAATATTCTCGTTGGATCGTCATCCTTCAAGAGTTTGACTTGGAATTTGTCAAAGCCAAGTCCAAGAAGTCTTTGGTCTTTGTTGAGTTGATTTGTAACTTGCCCCGTGCTATCGAGCAACCCGAGCCCATCGATTCTCTTCCTGATGAATCGTTGTTCCTCATTAGCACGTCTGATCCATGGTACGGGGATATTCTATTATATCTCCAAACACAACGCTTCCACCCCGAACTCACTCATGATTAACGTCGACGCATCCAACATCACGCCAAATACTACCTCATAGTCAATGACACTCTTTATCGACGTGGTGTTGACATCGTTCTT
The DNA here is from genome assembly GCA_027924585.1 of Larix kaempferi. NCBI lineage: Eukaryota > Viridiplantae > Streptophyta > Pinopsida > Pinales > Pinaceae > Larix > Larix kaempferi. The sequence continues at coordinate 3,916,523 of BSBM01000831.1, forward strand.
CGACGCTGTTTGACCCTAGATGAGGCGGAACGCGTTCTTAATGAATGCCACGCTGGAGCATGTGTGGTCATCTCTCTGGGATGGCTACGGCCCAGAAAATACTGCGAGCAGGATATTTATGGCCCTCAATTTTCAAAGACTGCATTGAAACGGTCAAGAAATGTCCACCATGTCAATTGTTTCATAGTAAAACACGCTCGCACCCTGCTCCACTCCATCCTGTTATTGTCGTCGGCCCTTTTTCCAAATGGGGAATAGATTTCATGCACTGTAAGCCCACTTCAGCCGGGGGGCATAGCTATGTCATAGTAGCTGTCGACTATTTCACAAAATGGGCTGAAGCGATGCCTACTTATGCTGAGGACGGCAAAACAACAACACAATTCATATTCAATCACATTATAGCTAGATTTGGTGTCCCACAATCCATTGTGACCGATCATGGCTCCCACTTCAAGAACCATATGATCGAGGAACTAAGTGCCAAGTTGGGTTTTCTCCATGAAAACTCAACCCCGTATTACCCACAAGCCAATGGCCAAGTTGAAGCCATTAACAAAGTCCTGAAACGAATGATTCAGCGTATTGTGGGTACCCATAAATCTAACTGGCACTCAGCTCTATTTTTAGCACTATGGGCATAACGAACCTCAGTAAAAAGTGCTACTGGGTTTACACCATTCCAACTGGTGTATGGCCTAGAAGCCATTTTACCGATTGAATGTGAAATTCCATCACTTAAGATAGCCATAGAGCTACTTCCCCACACCACTTCCGAAGAGGAACGGTTTCTATACCTAGCTAAGCTAGATGAAACCCACCGCGACGCTGCTTTAGCCAACGAAGCTCATAAAAAATGCATCAAAGCTCAGTATGACAAATCCGTTCAACTTCGGATTTTCAATGAAGGTGACCTCGTACTCAAATATGATCAAATGCACGATAAACTCGGAAAAGGAAAACTAGAATCTATGTGGTACAATCCCTTTGTTGTAAAACGTGTCTTGAAGAAAAGAGCTTATGAACTCGTCGATTGTGATGGCACGCCATTGGCACGGCCCTGCAATGGGCTATACCTCAAACGCTTCTACGTGTAAAGGTTACCCTATGCGGGTTACTTTTTGTACATAATGTACCTAGCTTATTTTTACTCATCTTTTGGTGTGCGCATGGACCTCATGTATCCATTCTTACTTTGACTCGTGATTTTATGCGCAGATGTCTGCCTACTTTGGATTCGCTGACGGTGCAAGCCGGCATACCCGGAATCTCGCTTCCACAACATGGGTAATCTATTCTCCCACTGGCGAGTTGATATCTTCAAGAGCCAATTGTTTGGGTCCTGCAACCAACAATATCGCAGAGTACCATGCAGTCATCGGACTCTTGACGGAGGTTGCTTCACTCGGAATTGACTCCCTATCAGTCTTTTTAGACTCCCAACTCGTGGTTTCTCATCTGAATCGTGTTTACACAGTTCGCGATCCTATCCTACTTCATTTATTTCGGAGGGTACGCCTCTTGGAACGATCTGTTAATTTCATTTCATATCAACACATACCAAGAGAATTCAATTGTATAGCTGATTCATTAGCTAATTACATGTTGGATTGGCATCTTTCCCATACATAAAAACACATCACAAAAAATAAAACACACAAGTCATTGTAAATAAATAGATCATAAAAATAGGTCCATATCACTGTATATAAAGGTGTTTTTCCAAATACATAAAGTTTGTGTTTTAAAGACAAAATTTGGGACCTAATCCCATACAAAAATTTGGCTCTCAAAGCCTACATATCGTATACATGCCGCAAAAAGATAAAAGCTGCAATCTAAGGAGATCCGGGAGACCTATCATGTCCCTCATCAGATTCCTCATGCTGCTAGTGATAACACACTATAGCTCAAGCCACCCTACGAAGGAGTCGGCCAATACGCCTAGGCACACCTACAGTATGCCATTGGAGATGCAAAGGGATGTCATCCACCCTCATAGCAGGAATACCGTGAGTCAAACCTTGCAAATTCCTCTCTATTTCTTGGACCCCTCCCGCTTCATCTTCGTCTCGAGCGGCTTGGAGATCAACACCACCTCGGCGTAATGGCGAGTACCCTGCCGGTCTCTGTGGTCCACGATCTGCGACTTGCACACGTACATAAATTAAAGTCTTTTACACATTCTAAACAAAAAAGAAAAAATATATATTCGAAAAAGAAAAAATATATCCATGAAGGTCATACTTGAGTTGTCCCAATCCTCATCTTCCGGCAGTTCCAAGTCTATGTCCTCGCGGAAATCCACCCCCGCATAGGGGTAGTCATCGATCATCACTATCTGTTCCTCGATCCACAAGAAGAAATCCTCACCAAAATCCAAACGCTGAGGTCCCCCAAGACGTCCTGCATAATCACTCCATCGATCCATCCATTGCTCGGTAGGTGGACGGGGGGGCATAGCTATCTGTGGGCGCAAGAATGGCACCCTCGCCAAAAAGAAGGTGACTAAGATGCTCCCATAACCAAATTGGGAATTCTCTCCAAGCCTGCACTTGTTCACTTTCTCTTTGAGGTTGGTCATCACCGCATCACACCAGTTGAATACTATTCCCGCCATACAATCCACTGCAAGATTCATCTGTGTACGGGATGCCTGATGGGGGCCCGTACTCCCTGCTGCATGTGTGATGGTGAACAACACGGTTTTTATAGGAAGTTCTATAATGTCTTTGATGACCATGTTGCCACTTTTCTTCCCTAAACCCTGACGACATTAACGAGCAATCAAAGCATCTGTGCTCGCCTCCGAGGCTGTGTATCCAGTAAAATTCACCCGGGCTCCTTTTTTTGAGAGGCCTGTGAGAAAATAAATGTCCTCGATTTGAATTTCGAGGATGTGTTCTCCTACTCAGAAAGCCTGAATATCGGGGTCCCACATTTGAATAATGTGGGTGAGAAGCTTTTCCTTCTTACGAATACCCTTGGTCTTGAAGAATTTTAACAAACCACATTCCCGCAATGCAGTCAAGGTCTCTTTGTCATTTTCATCCTCCAAATCATCCGCTTCATGTTCTCTTTCTTTCCAATGGACCATTTTTCTCCAAACAAGTTTCAAACACCTGCAAAAGGTCATGGGAAACATTCAGTAATTATTTAACAACTTGATCTTAGTTAAAAATTTAAGAAAAAATAATTTTTCCATCTTGAATTTCACCTCTATCGCACCTGGGAGAAACTTAACTGTGCGGTACTGCACAGTACTGCACCCCTGTTTAACCTCACAGCGCGGTACTGTTGCACAGTACGGCGCTTCCCGATACGTCCCCTGCGCGGTACTGTGAAGGGCAAAATTTTCCCAATAGGGCTTGTCCAAAAAATTACTTTTTCCTACTGAAAACAAGTTATTCATACATAAAATGAAAGAGAGGCTTAAAAGCTCTTACCTGGCGCAAACGGCTGTTGAAATGGTGCCCCGAATCTCCAGATATGGACTCTTGAAGTTTTTCTCCTCAAATGGGTAAAATCTCCTCTTTTGGTAAATGTACAAGTGAAATGGTAACTTTCTATTTTTACCCATCCTTTATATAACTTTTTTACTCATTATTTTATCTAGTTAAAATAAAACCCATTTCACATTACTAATATGTGGTTTCATGAGCACTTATTGACAGGATCTCCTTTAAAGAAAAAATACTCATACTGGCGTTCATTTATTGTTTGACCTTCATTTTGAGCCTACTTTATCTTTTCCATGCTCTGGATTAAAACTTGAAAAAGATTCCAAGCGCTTTTACACCCATCTCGTGCTTGTCAAACTCAAGTAAATGGTGTCGAGTTCGGTCAGCTTTACTCATGCTCGTTAAACGATGAGGAAAGTATTATCCTGGTTGTATTTTATTCTCTTTTCGGACCAGAATAATTAAAAATTACGAAAAAGACCATTGGAGTCCATAGTTAAGCTCTTTTCAAACTCCCTAAAATTGAAAAGATTGCCAAGTGATCTTGACTCTTTCACACTTGTAAAATTATTTGAAAGGTCGTCTATTCGGTGATAGGTTACCCCTTTTTTGGCCCGTCTAGACTACTTACGAGAAAGGTATACCTCGGTCAATTTTGGCTGGGAGAGTTCTCTCGGGAATTGTTTTACACTTTTTCGGGATCGAGGGACTAAATTTACGAAAAAGTAAACTGTGGAGCCTCCTTTAAGTTTTTCAGGCTCTCTAAATGTGAAAAACTACCGAGTTTTCCTTCCTTGGACTCGTTAAAATTTAACATCGAAGGACCCGCTTTGGGATGAACCCCTCCTTTATTAGGTTCGTAAAACATGTGAGATTGGACTCATCTATGAGATGAGCTATACCGAGCATCTGTTATCCTCTTCAAGCTCGAAAAACAACAAAGAGGTACTCGTCTATCATGTCGGGGGAATATGGGGAACAAGTCAAGTTTATTTTGGCAGCTTGTCAGTCGTCACCTTTGAACATGGCATGCATCTGTCTCTTGTCTATTTTGGGTATCGTCACTAAGTTATGGTCATCATCATGAGTCGTCTCTCTGGCCACGAGCCTACTCATTCGGTGTCTATCTTCTACTATCAATAATCCCTGCTGCCAAGTCCTGTTACATGCTGTTATATGTTCAAAGGGTTGCATTGTTCAGAGTCATTCATTATGTCAGACCTCCGCTGTGTCAGCACATGCTCCATTGTTTCGTCATCTTATACTATCTTTCGCTCCGATTTCGTGTCGATGATGTGGGAATCATTATGGCCCACCTTCGACGAGTCTATTCCCGTCGACGTCAAATCACTATCCAGGAATTGACTTAGGGATAAACCATTAGTACCTTGATACCTGCATGCCTCAATGGTAGGTTTCCTCGTGTTCGAAAGTAGGTTTACATCACTGACCTCTGATCGAACGATCTCTCGAATTCTCGACATCAACTCATCTATTCGCATTTCGTTGAGATGTACTTCAGATACCTTGGGGATCATTGTCATCATTGGTGATTTCCCTCGCATTTGTTAACGGTTCACATCATTGACCGGTAATCAAATGGTTTCTACCATGTTCGACTTCAACACTTTGTAATCACATGGCTAGATTCGTATCATTTGCGATCGGGTAGAAGACCCTGGGCGTTCCTTTGTATCTTGATTGCGTCCAGGTTGCGATAGAGATATTCTTTGTATTGTCACACAGATCCACTTTTTGTATTGGTCGTGGCTGTGTCATTACTGTCTCATGGATCTATGTTTGTTCATAGTAGCCATGATTTGTCCACAGTCTATATCATCTCAGTACTCATGGATATGTAATGTATTGGTCGGCAGCCATGCTTTGAGTCATTTGTTTTTGAGCATGGGGATGCCCGCCTCGGTGGTATATCTAACATCTTATTTTTGTTTCAACTCCTTGTTGCTCTCCTCGATGCTATCTCTGCACAGTATTTGTAAAGTCTTTCGTCCATCAGTCCCTTCTGACCTCACACTTTAGGGGGCATCTGTTATATCTCCACATTCCACAGTGTCGCATCTCCACCACAAAAAGAGTCGACGACACTTCCCCTACTGCTTAAAACACCCAGAAGAGAAAAATGATGAGTGATCCTTGAAGGCAAACCTACCCTGTCAAGAATTAACCTAGCTAAGACTTCATTTACCCTCACTACCGCGCCTTGCTCCATGTTAGGTGCGCGGTAGTCCGTACTACCGCGCTATGCTCTTTCTCTGCCACGCGGTACTACCGTGTTATGCTCTGTTCTAGAGGCACGGTACACTTTTTTTAGCCTTTTTTCCATGGCTTGTGGGATTTTGATTTTCGAGATATTTTTGAGGATTGGTGTCCCTGATTCGATCCTAACTCACTTTCTGTGATTAGTAGGCCTGATACACTAAACTCTCCCAAGATCCACCCTTCTCTCTTGTTGGTTAACCCTACCACACACTATAAGAGAGAGGCATTTCATGAGAAAAAGGGAGGACTCTTAGAGGTATCAAACTTATGATCTTGCAGCTTTGTGGAGATAGCTAGAGGAGGAAGCACTTGGAGTTGGAGGATTGGCTTGGACATCAAGCAACCTATGTAAGTAACTTCAAGTTGATAATAGAATATAACTTGTCTTGTTTCCCAAATCACATGTATTGATCTTGTTTCAATGATATGATTTGTATATATTGTAGATTTAGATCCTAACTCGTATTTCAAGTTGCTAGAGAATTGTATATGCTTGTATCTTGGTTTCATTTTGACAGGTTCATTCGCGAGGACTTGGAAATTGGAGCAACCATAAAGACAAGCGATCGGATTGAAGTTCAGTTAGATCTCTTCTACTTCTTTTAGCACTTTAATCTTGAGATATATGCTTAAGATCTAGGAATTCAAGGTAGCATATGTTTAGTTTTGTCTTATTTTAGAGTTAGTAAGAGTCTACTTTAATCTAAGAGAATTTTGACTTATCCGTAGGGAAAAATTCTACCAACACAAGCGTGTGCATGATTTCTTGGTTTTTCCATTGGATTTACTATAAGTTAGATCCATATGTTTATATTGAAATGGTACCATTAATATCCTTAATATTCGTTTATACAATCTTTATAATAATTGTAAAAATAAAATATGCCACATGTCACAATCTGAGCATTCCACGTGTCACCCTGGGAAACCAGATATAGACATTTTAACAACAAAATTTATAGAAGTTTTGCTTCAAAGAGCTTGCTGGCAAGTCAAAATTTTGTCAGAGAAAGAGAGGTTTCTCTTTCGTCAGGTTGTTTGATTTCGGGGTGTTGGAAGTAGATGTTGAGGAGAAAGAGCGTATGCTCCTTCCTCCAGTGATGATTTTTAGGAGTGGTGAAAGTAGATATTGGAAATCTAAACACAAATTTCATTGGAACATTGATTCGCACTGTTGGGCCCAGATTGAGATGAAGTTTTGGGAAGCACCTTTTTGAGGCAAGCAAGGAAGGCTGAGCTGAGTGCATCTCAGAAACACAATTTTGGCTAAGTATTGAGGATGCTGCGAAGTTGTGCGCAGCATCCAACTTTTGACGAGACTGCGGAGTTGCGCGCAGCGTCAAAGTTTTGACCGTGATGCGAAGACCAGTACTGCACTAAAGCAGTGCTGCAGAGTTAGGAGGCCACGTGGAGCCAGCAAAGGGGTGTGCTAGACAAGTATCAAGTGTAGCTACCGGCTCGACTAGGAGCAACCATTTTTGGAAAGATACTGCAGGATTGCCGAGCGACGGACGTAGGCAAAACAGGAAGGCGGCCACGCGTGGGTTGTTAAGGAAAGCGACGTTTGGAACATGTAGAAGGTAAAACCGTTAGAGAGAAACGGTTCGGCAGAAGCAACTTGCAGGAATGCGTGCGACAGGAAGGACGATAGCGATAGAATGAGGACGTGGAGATCCGCCACGATCAAGCAGACACTACCAGGAGCCAGCAAGCCGGTTTGGAAAACCGGTGCAGTTTTGGAAACCCTTAGGGTTTGGGGTTTTAGGTCTTCGACATTGTACATACATGACCTTCAGGCATGGTCTATTTAAGAAGACATTTTGTATGGGATGGGGGTTTGATTTGGGGGGTTCTTAGTGTTATTCTCTTTTTGGAATATTGTTAGTCTTTTGTTGTTGCTAAGAACTTAAGGAGATAACCTGTTTGTATTGTAAAATCTCTTCGAGCTGAGAATATTGTAAAGGATCTGCAGCTGTGTGTGCAGAGACCTAGCCAAGAGAAAGGAGAGTCTGCAGGTGAGTGAGCAGACTAAGAATGATTGCCCCATCCCTTTTGAAAGAAATATATTACCAACTGTTCTTGTGGACATAGCTTTCCATCTGGGGAAGTGAACCACATTAAATCCTGTGTTATGTGATGATGTTTATGAATGAATGACTGTCTGTAATTCTGTAGATTGAATGTTTGAATGTTTCCTTGCATGCTGTAATATGAGAACTTTGATATGCATTTACCAATAGGAGAAGTTTGGGAATGATATGCTAGGTTCCGTAGAAGCAGATGAATGGTGAACACTTCAATTCTATGTTAAGGTTGTGAATCAGTCATTTAAGTATAATTACTTTCTTAAACACAGCGAAGGAACGCAGCACAGTTAATCATGTTTATCATTTCAGTTCATGTTGTAATAATCCAAGTTCTTGACGAATGCTAGAAAGATAGCCAGTAAGTTCCTGAATGAATGGATGAGTGATATTCATTTCAATGCCTTAATGTTTCCAAGATTTTCCAAGTAGAGGATAATTGTGGGTGATTCGTAGTTCCAGTAGTAGGTTCGCAGCAGTAAAAAACCCTTAGTGTGGCCTGCAGTGGGTCCTCCACCGTGCAGTATTGCTCGCAGCATAGATCCTGCTGCGCACCGCATCACTTTTCCCCGCAGCGCACTCCTTCTGTCCTGCGCTGCGCAGCTTTTCAGATAAAAAACTCATCATTTACTTTGGAAACCTGATTCCACAGTACCCCATAAAGATACACCTCGAGTGAGATCTCAACCTGCTCGCAGGTTGTTGCCGAAAGGGCCGGTGCGAAGGGGTTTTGTTGGTCAAAGAGAGAACCGCAAAGAACCTGGATCTAATTGGAAACCTCTGGGTCAGTTTAAGCCAACAAATGGTTCCGTTGCCGCGCTAGAATCCATGATTAGTTGAAATGGTTTCGTTGAGTTGCAATCACGATGTGTGAAGAAGAATATCTGTTCCCGGAAGGATCTCACTATTGGAATCCTGAGAAGACAGAAATCCAAGCTTGGTGGGATAAGACCATAAGCGATTTTAACAAACAAGAAAATAGATATCCGCGTCTAAGCGACACACAGTGGTCGGATAGATATCTGTTAGATGACATTCACGAGATCTTTTGGGCATCGTTTCCAAACGAGCTTCATGCGTGGATCTCGCGGCTCGTAGAGAAGAAAAACTGTTTCCAAGGAGGAGTTCCTACGCAGTGGACTCCTGAGCTCACGGCGTAGCTTAAAGCGTTAGACAACCCATTGTCACACGCAGTTGATTATTGGGTCGATCATATGCTAGAAGGATTTGTAATAGAATTTTCTGTAGACACACTCAAATCCTACAGCCAAGCAGAAGCAAAATTTTTCGGAGGATTCCACGGTAAGTTTATGAACAATCTCAGTCTATACATTAAGATGTTGTTAGTTGAGAAAGGTGTTCTAAGAATGCAGTAATATGCTTGAAGTTTGTCATGATAAACAATACATATATTGATTCTAACAAAGAGACACATACTCTTAGAAGTGGTAAGAGATATAAAATTAATAAGAATCCAGAAGGCCCTAAACTACATATAGATACTGAGATCCCATGCGATCTTGATAGCGAAGTTGCACAACCATTTACCCTTGAGAATCCACTGGCTGCACAAACCATGCCACCCTTATTGCAGAACCCACCCGCTATGCATCCCACCCTGCAGACGAATAAGCCTAGTCCATCTCTACCGATAGTCCCATTTGTATTTACTACGCAGATCCCTTTACAGCAGCCGCGCACTAAATCCAGCGCTCCACCACCTAGTAGCACAATGGCAAACACTGATATGAAACTGCCAATATTCAGAGGAACTGGCCTAGAAGATCTTGATCAGCATTGGTTCCTTTGTGAAGCCGTATGGAGTGTAAGACAAATCCAGGATGATGTTGTGAAGCAAGCATAGCTCATCACCACTTTCAGGGATAGAGTGCTACATTGGTTTATGAAATACTCTACTGTACAGCCGAGAACCCTGGCAGAAATTAAAGTCGCATTGGTGGTAGAGTTCAAGAAACCTAAGTCTGAGTCTCAGTGTATAACTGAGCTGAAGGAAATAAAGCAGAGACCAACTGAAACGGTCTGGGAATTTGATCAGAAATTTAAGACCTTACTAGACCAAGTAAGTTTTGTTATACCACCAGAACAACATAAGGAATGGTTCATTGTTGTGCTGTTACCTCATATCAGATTACCATTGATGCAGTAGAAGGTTATATCCCAGGCAGAGGCCTTGGAAATTGCAATGAAGCTAGAAGCTTCGCCGATTGGTGATACTAGTTCTGGGATGTCTCAGATCCAGAACCAGCTGACCACCTTGACACTTGAACTACAGAGTATGAAAAATGGTAAATAACAAAGATATGAACCTAGACAGGAGGTCTGGTGTACAAGTTGTAAAGGAGAAGGCCATGACCGTGAGCATTGCCCACTATTTCGCGAGTATATTAACAGTGGTGCGCCTAAACCATTAAATTAGAATAAGGCCCCACGGTGTGAAATTTGTAGAACCATAGGACATAGACCTGAAGACTGTTACCTAATCCAGAAATATGTGAAAACCCCTAAGAATTTATACTGCAATTTCTGTAAATCAGTTGGACATGATGAATCCAACTGCCGCGCATATGAATTAATGAATGAACGAAAAAGGGATATGGACTCAATGCGAGGCGCTGGCTTGTACCACGTACAAGAAGAGACCCAACCAAAATAACAAAATGCACAATATGACCAGGGAGGATACAGAGGTCGTGGTGGTGGATATCGCGGTAGAGGCAGAAATGCTGGTCCGACATAAGGAAGAGGCCGTAGCCAAGTCATTTGTTATAACTATGGCCAACCCGGGCACGTGTCTAGAGATTGTGTTAACCCATGCACTACGTGCAATCATTGTAAATCATTTGAGCATGTCATTGAAGATTGCCCAGTATTAAAGGTGGAAATGCATAAGAGAAGACGAACAGAGGCACTGAATCCAAACATCCAGTGGATCGCAGTAGAGAATAGACCAGTGGATCCGAGCATTAACATGGTCACACGCAGTGGCACTAAGATAGGCCGCTACAGAGGAGCGAAAGCTTCAACATCAGGGGAAGCACATACGAAGAAGGATCCCCTTGAAACAGTATGGATAAGGAAATCTCCAGGAAAAGCACCCCCTCTTAACCTATAGAAGAAAAAGGAGGTATTCATTGACACGCGGGATACCTTTAGAGAACGAGCAGATAAGTCATCAAGGATCCCGCTACGCAGTGAAACACCGCATGTTGAAGACATGTCGACTCCGTATGACAAAAAAAGTACTGCGATAGATGTTCGTACTTCTGTTGCGCAGTTCTTGCGAAGCTGCATAAAGTTACTAAAAAGTGAAAAAGCCATTGTAGAGCTCCAGAAGCTTATCAGCCAATATGAACCTCAGATTGCAACAAAGACTCCAGATAGCACTGTACATCATATAAGGAAGCACAAAAGAACAGGACGAGAGATGAGGCTTACTGCGCAGATAGGAGATTTCGAAATGGATGAAGTCATCCTTGATCTGGGATCAGAAGTGAATGTCTTGACTAAGCAGACATGGCAATAGATGGGTCGACCAAAGTTGCTCTGGTCACCTATCCAGTTACGAATGGCTAATCAGGAGAAGTTCATACCTTTTGGCCACTTAGCTAATGTAGTAGTTGACATTGACGGAGTACAGAGTCATGTAGACTTTGAGGTTATTGAAATTGTGGATGATAGTCAACCTTTTCCAGCAATATTGGGAATTGATTGGGCTATGGATAACTTGTCTATCATAAACTTGAAGACAAAGAGGATGATCTTAAAAGGGAAGCATCTTAGGTTCATCGCACCATTGGATCCTAAAGATGGTGATAGATACAGTGAGCCGATTCGGGAGGAATCCCAAGCTCAAGATTTAGACCGACTATACCAGCTGACTGCAAACAAGGAAGACTACATTAATCCTACTGCGGACGGTATGCTCAGCTGGCAACGTGACAATTCTTGTATCTTTGACTCGGATACAGGATTGGAGAATTGGCAAAGCCGCGTGCATGAAGTATCAGCAAGAAGATGTGCGCAGGTTACATAATCATTGCGCTGGATCGGAAAAGAGGTGAGTCCTATTCCCACATATGATGGATCTGCTAATGTTTATAGTTTCATAAGGGAATATACTGCTGCTATACCAGATGAGCATAGATTTCCAGCTTTAGATATAACATTGCACGATACACCTACCAGATGGTGGAATGCACACAAGAAAACATTGACCACTTGGGATCAATGCAGAACTAAGATGCAGATCCGGTTCGCCGAAAAGGTTACTTTACCCTTTGAAAAGTATAATGGACAGACAGACCCTAGTCAGCACATTGAAATCTGTTCAAAGGCATGGGTGGAAAGACCAGTTACAGAATGGGTACATTTATTTGTACATACATTGGATGTGGGTATCCCCGAGAAATGGTACCTCGACCTGGAGTTGTGCAGTGAACTCACTGACTGGGAGCTGCTCGCTGTGAACTTTCGGAAGGACTTCAGTTTTGAAGACGAGAATCCATTAATCCATGAAGCATTATAGCTAATCAAGAAGCACATATTCTAGGACGACTGTCATCATCAAAACATAACATTGCAGGAATTTTTTGGGATAGAGTGCCTTCCTGCGCACCTACAGTCAGAATGGAAGGAACATGAAGAGCACTTGATCGAGTGTTACAAATTAGCTGAAGATACCAATGATACAAATGAAGATGATGAGGACAACCCGCAAAACATAGATATACTAGAATCAGAAGGCGCACGTGAGGTAGAAGGACCTCCGTTGGAAATCCCAGATATGACTGGACCAGTAAAAACACAAAAAGTGAACATTGGCACAGACAAAGAGCCGAAGTTTGCATCAATAGGAGATTATTGGGATGATCAGACTATTGCAGAGATCGTAGATACCTTACATGAGTATCAGGAACTATTTCCAACAAAATTTACAGAGATGAAAGGAATTTTGGGAGACCTAGGGGTCATGAAAATACCTTTAAAGCCAGGTGCTAATCCTGTCAAGCAGAGGCCATACAAATTGAATCCGCGCTATAAGGAAAAAGTTCGCGCAGAGCTAGATAAGATGCTAGAAGCAGGAATCATTGATCCAGTTGAAGAATCCGAATCGATTAGCCCCATGGTTGTTCAAGACAAGAAATCAAAAGGCGAGATCAGGATTTGTGTGGATCTCAGAAAGCTGAACGATGATTCCATGCATGACCCATTTCCTACTCCATTCACAGACGAAGTGCTTGATAATTTTGGAGGAAATGAAGCATATTCTTTCACTGATGGTTTCTCTGGTTATCATCAGATCAGGATTGATCCTGCAGATAGGCATAAGACGACATTTGCTACAGAATGGGGGTCATTCCAGTATATCGTCATGCCTTTTGGGCTGAAGAACGCACCTGCCATATTCTCTAGAGTCGTCGTCGCAGCATTTAAAGATTTTATGCACAAGTTTTTAGAAGCATATTTTGATGATTGGACTGTATTTGGTCTATTGAAAAATCATTGCGCGAATCTCTGCATGATGCTTGAGAAGTGTCGACAGCATCAAATATCCTTGAATTTGAAAAAGTGTATTTTCTGTGTGCCTTATGGAATTTTGCTTGGCCACATTATCTGTAAGCAAGGATTGATGGTAGACCCTACGAAGATTGCAATTATTACAAACTTACCAACACCAAATTCAGTCAAGATGTTGCGATCTACATTAGGCCATACTGGATATTACAGGAAATTTATAAAGGGTTATGCACAGATAACCGCAGCAATGAAAAAGCTGCTGAAGAAAGACGCACCGTTCATTTGGAACGTAGAATGCGAACAAGGTTTTGACACATTAAAAGAAAAGATGGTCACCGCGTCGATTCTAGTATTTCCGGACTGGACGAAGCCATTCCATGTCCATGTTAACGCATCATGTATTTCCCTGGGGATCGTGTTAGCTCATCCAGGAGACGGAGGTATTGACCACCCTATTGCATTTTATAGCAGAAAGATTTCGACAGCAGAGAAGAACTATACTACTATTGAGAGGTAAGGCCTTGCGATGGTATATGCCCTACAGAAATTTAGACACTACTTGCTGGGATCGCACTTCCTTATGTTTACCGACCACTCCGCATTGAAATATTTGGTCAACAAGCCATTGTTAGGGGGACGCATATACCGATGGCTATTGCTGTTCCAGGAATATGACTTTGAAATTGTTGTCAAGCCAGGTAGACTAAACTTGGGACCTGATCATCTGTCAAGGATCGAGTCAGGAGAAGAGCCGACGAATATTGAAGACAGTCTTCCTGATGCGCAGTTATTTAGTATACAGGTTGCCGATGATTATTACAAGGATATCATTGAATTCCTAACCACAGGGCTAGTACCCCAGTAATTCTCGGTCCAGCAGAAAAAACAGTTAGTGGTGCGCGCCGTGGACTTCACTATAATTGCAGGTCAGTTATACAAACTTGGCCCGGATGAAGTCCTGCGCAGGTGCGTACTCGATCATGAGAATCCATTTATTCTAGCCGACGCACACTCAGGAATCATGGGAGGTCACTATGCAGGAAGGGCTACTGCGCAGAAGATATTGCGCGCAGGGATATGGTGGCCTACGATCCATAAAGATGCCAAAGAACATTGCAGGAACTGTGATGTATGTCAGAGGACAGGAAAACCATCATGCCGAGATGAGATACCATTGAATCCACAGTTGACACTGTAGCCATTTGAAAAATGGGCAATAGACTTTGTGGGTCCTATAAAACCACTAGGAAAAAGAACGGGTGTAAGGTATATTATTACTGCTACAGATTACCTCACCAGATGGGCAGAAGCAAAACCAGTTAAGGACTGCAGCGCAGTTTATTTTTGAAGAAATACTCACTAGATTTGGCTGTCCGAAGATTTTGATGAGTGACCAAGGTACTCACTTTCTGAACAAGAAGATTGAGGCTCTTACAGAAGAATTTTACATCCGTCATCAACGCAGTACTCCATATCATCCACAGGCGAATGGTACTGTAGAGGCTTTCAATAAAATATTGGAGAACGCACTCACTAAGGTGTGCAATGTAAATAGAGACGATTGGGACCTGCGCGTCTCATCTGTGCTATGGGCATATAGAACCACATGCAAGAAATTTACAGGATAGACACCCTTTCGGTTGGTTTATGGGCAGGAGGCTATAATGCCTATGGAATATATTGTCCCTAGTTTGAGAATCACTGCATTTACAGGGATGGCAGACTGCGAAGCTCTAGAAGAAAGATTACTACATTTACTAGGCTTGGAGGAAGATCACTTAATCACAGGCTTCCACCAGCAAGCTCAGAAGGACCGCGAGAAAGCATGGCATGATCGCCATATAAAGAACAAGTGTTTTCAGGTAAGTGATCTAGTCCTCCTATATGATAGCAAATTCATGAAATTCTCGAGTAAATTTAAGATGCATTGGCTTGGCCCATATACTGTGATACATGTTACTAACACTGGTGCAGTCCAGTTAGCCAATTTAGCTGGTGATACTTTGCCAACTTTGATAAATGGAAGCAGGCTAAAGCTATACCATGATAGCACTGCTTCATAGAACCCTGAATAATGAACCAAGGAAGGAAATTCTAAGTGTCAAGTACAGTTGAAAGTGGACACTAGAAATGTAAATAAGTATGTAC
Organism: Larix kaempferi; assembly: GCA_027924585.1. Lineage (NCBI taxonomy): Eukaryota > Viridiplantae > Streptophyta > Pinopsida > Pinales > Pinaceae > Larix > Larix kaempferi. The sequence goes on from BSBM01000831.1 coordinate 3,932,034, forward strand.
ATGTATGATAAAAGGAAGAAGGTATGATAAGAAGAATGATCTATGTACCACGCGGCACTGTTGTAGCTGCGCGGAAGGGAAAAAAAAATCGAAGAAGAAAAATATATATGTATAGTGGAAGCTGCGCAGTTGGAAATTTTTGGCACTGCGAAGTAGCCACGCATTTGGAAATTTTTGGCACTGCGAAGTAGCCGCGCAATTGGAAATTTTTGGCACTGCGAAGTAGCCGCGCAGGGTTGCAGATGGCTTGTCGCGCAGTTCAGCGCAACACCCAGAGAAAAATAGCCGTTGCATGGCTTTTCAGAAAAATAGCCGTTAGATGACCGTTGCAGCAACCGCTTTAGCATTTAAAGCAAAGATAGTCGTTCTGAGCACGCTGACAACAGAAAAGACCGAAGGATCCACTCAAATTCGCCAACGGACACCACATTAAATGCTCATCTAGCCATTGAAGGGCACAGGAGAGGGTCTGCTGCGCCTATAAATAACACCATTGGGAGACTCGTGGGCATTACCAAGCACTTAGAATTTTCTTGCGATTGATCTCTCTGAGCTAGTAGCCATCTGTATTCTGTTTTCCTTAGCCGCTACCTCATTTGTGAATGTCCAAACCTTCCTTTAGAGAAGAAGAACTCACCCTTGAAGAAGAACTGAGGATCTATCAACAAGGAGGGATTTAGCAGTTAATGGAAACTCCAGTTACGAAGGTCACCGTAGAACAAGGTGAAGGATCCCGTAGATCACCAAGAATTAATCCCACGATGCAGGAAAAACCAAAGGATAAGGGGAAATTTGTAACTGCACCTCGATCTAATATCATAAAACTGGGATCCTCGACACAGAAAGCACCAGCCTTTCAAACAAAACCTTTAAAGATGACACTTGAATATATCTCCCCGTGGGCACTGAATGCCCCTATGTTTAAATTGCTCAAGAATGCGAGATACGACATCCCGTTGTCGCCTATGTCAAAGCATGTAAACGTTGCTAAGAATCTACTGGGAAAGATAGAAAATTGTAAATGGGAGGATTATGATCTCTTGGGAATGAAGAAAGACGAGCCAGATGTTCCCAAATACCTGGATTTTCAACCAGACTAGTATATGTGCTGGAAAAAGGACGCCAAGGGAACTCTGAACTTGGTAGCTGACAGTTGGTTAGCACCTGTCGTTCAGTCAGGGTTACTGAACTTGTTGAGATTACCACATTTTGACCATTCCCCAGAATTGAATATTGTGGTTCGCACATTCATGGCGCGAATCCATCAAGTTTATCTATGGCTGGACAGAAACGTTGATATTAACATTGATTTGATCCACCGCATCACCAGGTTAAGCACGCGCGGTAAGGATCCGAATAAATTATTCCAGGGGAAGAGAAAAGAAAAAGAGGCTGTTGAGAAGATGAAGAAGACCCACTCAGTGGTGAAGGACAAAAGAGGATTCCCGACAGAGGATATAGAGGACCGAGTAACAAGATTTGTAACGCAGTTGCTCGCAGGCAAGATGCTCAAAACAGCTAGACCTTCGGAGGTTCCTATGGGCACAATACTCCTTAGTGCTGCAGCGGCCGAAGGCCACAGCTTCAATTGGTGTCAGTTTCTGTTGAATGAGTTCCTTGAAGAAATCAACGAAACCCAGGTGAATGGCGGCCAGTTCCATTTCACCTGGCTCATCGTCCTCATTGCTTTGTGTGGATGGAAGGAGCCACCAGATTATGCGGGCGTTGTTATGGATAGCAAGGATCCTAGAGGGTTTAAGTTCGTCAACCTCTGGGCAAACACAAATGCAGAACGCCAGCACGCAATAGCAGAAGTATTTTACCAACACTATCTCCAGCTACGCGACGCAATCATGAAGACACCCTGCATTACAAAGCAGGTCACAGCGATGTACATCCACATCATCGACTTTGAGGCGGATATGAAATGTATCTTCATATCGCCGAAAGCACAAACTAGGAAACCGGAGTGGTTCCCAGGAAAGTACATCATGTATGAACAGGATATTGAGGACCTCATGAAATATTGGCCAGTAGAGTTCCGCATAGAGGTCATGGATGTGGAGACAGATTCAAAAGAAGATGAGCCGATCCCGCTCTCATGCCCAATTATTGAAGAAACATAGAAGAGAAAAGAAGCTGAGACTTTGGAGAAGCCAAGATCGAGGAAAAAGGCGAAGGCTACAAAGATTCAATCAGAGGCAGTCCTCAATGATGATTACTACGAGATGATAGCCGAAACAATCTCAGAGCAGATGAAGGAGCTTATGGTGGCTAAAGAAAAGAAGGACAAGGTCATCCACGATGACCTGCACCTGACGAGGCTCACAATGCAAGGCCTAATGAAGAAAATGGACGATGTCCAGAAAAGCTTGATGGTGCCACAGGAAGCAGGGGCTGAAAGGAGGTCGGTAGGAACCACGCAGCAAGGAAGCTAGCAGCTAGCAATAACGCTGCCGTCGAAGACCAGGATTGTCCATGTGGACCCATTGGCTGTTGTGTTGCCAATAGTAGAGCAAGTGGCCTTGGACACAAAGGGAGTTGAGAGGGTAGAGCTCGACTTAGCCAAAATCCATTTTCCAGGATTGCACTTCATCCACACACAGATCGTGGAGGAAATGCATGAACGGATGGTTGAAGTGATGAAGTTACAAGCAGAACTCACCGCAACAAATAGACAAATTCAGCAGAAGGCAGAAGTATAGCTACGCAACGAGTAGGACTGCCGACAGAATTTGGAGACCACCATATCCAATGTGGTGAAGGATATCAAAGGCATAGAAATCCAGGATGATCCCGCGGACACAGTTCTGAGGATCGGAGATAAGGTGAGGCCCTTGCAGAAGGAGATGCAGGACAAAGAGATTTATTATGAGGCCGATATTGCTACATTGAGGGATAAGGAACAAGTAGGCGCCATTAACTGAACAGTAGGTCAGAGAGCAAGCAGTGAGCGCTGCCTTGGAAAGCATCACAAGTGAGATGGATAAGTGCCAATCTCTCCTGGATAAGGTTTCACAGGAAATCGCAACCCTTGAAGAGGATCAGGGATTGCTGTAGATCAAGACCGTAGTACAAGAAAAACAGACCGCACTGGACAAGTTGAACACAGAGGTGAAAGCTCTACCACCAAGAGAAAGGCTGCCGAGATATAAGGAGATATCTTGCTTAAAGAAAGAAGTACATGATTTACGACAAAAAGAGACTGAGATAGATAATCAGTCGCAACAGCTCCTGGAGAATGCCATGGAGGTATCGCAGCAGATTGAAGATAAGTTAGTAGAACTGCGTGATAACCAAGAGCAGGTATAAGATCAAATTGGACAAGAAATAACTCTAACACTGCTTGAGACAATTAAATAGGTTGAGGAGGATACAAGAGAAGCAGTGGTGCAGTTGTGCAGTACATATGATGAGTTCGCGGCCAAGTTCGTCCCACCAGTCGCGGCGCAGAGTTAGATAGCTGAAACAATCAGTGGCTCGGGGACGACCCATATGTAAGTGTTAGGGGCATGTTGGGCCCAGATTGAGATGAAGTTTTGGGAAGCACCTTTTTGAGGCAAGTAGGGAAGGTTGAGCTGAGCGCAGCTCAGAAACACAATTTTGGCTAAGTATTGAGGATGCTGCAAAGTTGCGCGCAACATCCAACTTTTGACGAGACTGTGGAGTTGCGCAGAGTGTCGAAGTTTTGACCGTGATGCGAAGACCAGTACTGCGATGAAGCAGTGCTGTGGAGTTAGGAGGCCACGTGGAGCCAGAAAAGGGGTGTGCTGGAAAAGTATCAAGTGTAGCTACCGGATCGACCAGTAGAAGCCATTTTTGGAAAGATACTGCAGGATTGTCCAGCGGCGGACATAGGAAAAACAGGAAGGCGGCCACGCGTGGGTTGTTAAGGAAAGCGACGCTTGGCACGCGTAGAAGGTAAAACCGTTAGAGAGAAATGGTTCGGCAGAATCAACCTGTAGGAACATGTGCGACAGGAAGGCCGATAGCGACAGAATGACGACGTGGAGATCCACCACGATCAAGCAGACGCTACCAGGTGCTAGCAAGCCGGTTTGGAAAATCGACGCAGTTTTGGAAACCCTTAGGGTTTTGGGTTTTAGGTCTTTAACATTGTACAGACATGACCTTTGGGCATGATCTATTTAAGAAGACATTTTGTATGGGATGGGGGTTCACTTTGGGGGGTTCTCAGTGTTATTCTCTTTTTGGAGTATTGTTAGTCTTTTGTTGTTGCTAAGAACTTAAGGAGATAACCTGTTTGTATTGTAAAATCTCTTCGAGCTGAGAATATTGTAAAGGCTCTGCAGCTGTGTGCACAGAGACCTAGCCAAGAGAAAGGAGAGTCTGCAGCTGAGTGCACAAACTAAGAACGGTTGCCTCATCCCTTTTGAAAGAAATATATTACCAACCATTCTTGTGGATGTAGCTTTCCATCCGGGGAAGTGAACCACGTTAAATCCTATTTTATGTGATGATGTTTATGAATGAATGATTGTATGTAATTTATGTAGACTGAATGTTTGAATGTTTCCTTGCATGTTGTAATATGAGAACTTTGATATGCATTTACCAATAGGAGAATTTTGGGAATGATATGCTAGGTTCCGCAGAAGCAAATGAATGGTGAACACTTCAATTCTATGTTAAGGTCATGAATCAGTCATTTAAGTATAATTACTTTCTTAAATACAGTGAAGGAACGCAGCACAGTTAATCATGTTTATCATTTCAGTTCATGTTGTAATAATCCAAGTTCTTGACGAATGCTAGAAAGATAGCCAGTAAGTGCCTGAATGAATGGATGAGTGATATTCATTTCAGTGCCTTAACGTTTTCGAGATTTTCCAAGTAGAGGATAATTGTGGGTGATTCGTGTAATACCCCCAATTCGACCCTTAGGATATATTAGCCTTTAATGTAAATAATGTGTACATGTGATGTATGTTTTCCTAGCATGGAGCTCAAGGCCAAGGCCCCGCTAGTGAAAGCCCGAATTTTATTTAAAGGGCAAGTATTTGATATTTTGATACCATGTGCTCTTAAGCCATGGAAATTGTAATAGGATGTAAATAAACATCATGCAATATAAGATACCAAAACTGGCTACGGAGGCAACGAATGAGAAGGGGCCATGTGTATCCACTAGGGAGTGGTGAGGGGACTATAAGACTAAACCCTAGGCTGCCATATGTCATTATGAGAACCCATTGACTTCCCTAGGTGACATTTATGACTGTTGTAAGGAAGTGGTTGAGATTTCAACCCATGGCTTCAATAGAGCATGGGCAGCCCTGAAATTTGTATGGGTAGGTATGGGCTTTGTTTTCTTGTACAAGAAGTCACTCTACCTCTTGGGATTTGCTTCATTATCCTCCCCATTCCATGGTAGAGGACCCTAGCATTATTTCTCATCCAAAAACGAGTGCCAGCAGGGAGGAAACCAGAAAATCGCGACTGTGGGAGAACCCACGTTTTGGGAAGCCAAAAACGCCCAAAATGGGTATTAGACAGTGAAATCCAATGGGGGATCCGTTGGTATGATCCTTGGGGCGAATTTGGGAGCAATAGCTACCCCAAACTCCATGGGAAAACCCAGTTTTAACTGCCCAGACAATCAGTGACAGATTTGGGTTATTTGCTGAATAGAGCTGTGGGAAATCCAAGTGTGGATGTTCGAATGGAGGCTGGATTGTTTGAGTCTAGATTGATGTGGACCTAGCTCTGGGATTGAGCTCAGTGGACTAGCATCTTTCCCCATTTTCCTATTGCATGCTTGAAAACCCAACTGTGTGTTGGCTTAGCATGGCTGCCTAAGTGAAATCCTGACTAAGAGTGAGCCATCTAGTTCCTCCTTAGTGGATACACAACCCAGCTCGGGGGTAATCTCTCAGCTGAAAGAATACAGGCTGGACAGAGATCTATGGTTGGGTGGAACGTTGATCTCACGTAGCCAGTCGTTGGACATTTGCGTTGCAAGATAAGTATTCTCTGTGGTTTAATTTATATATATATATATATATATTCTGTGTTCTGCAATGTGCTAATCTGAATGTTATTTATCCATGTGATTGATATTGTAATGAAGTCTATGCATAGCATAAGAATGGGATTGAATCCCTGCATATGGAATCATCTTCTGTTTGTGCTTATGTGTGTTGTTATGTTGAATTCCGCTGTGTTTTATTGAAGTTACACCTGTATAGAGAAGTTTTTAATTATTACAGATTTATGAGTAAGAATATTGGGGCTAAGTTTACAAAAGCCCGGTATGTTGTTAATGTTTCCTTCCTTGCATTCGATGATGGGCGAAGGGGACATTACAGTTTGGTATCAGAGCCCTAGGTTCAACACTACGGCTGTTGGGCCCTTCACAGAGATATAAGTCGTGCATTTTAAATTTGGAACTAAAATACATTAAAGAAACCTCAAGATCGCATGGCTTTTATTTGTTGGAATGGGAAATCATTTCCATTACTGTTTGGGGATTTTTGCAAGCAGTTTTGCATTGATTGCATTGATGGCATTCTATGAAATAGAGATGGAGCATGGGCAACCTTTGCCATCTTATGCTGTTTTGATTTGCTGTTTCATGCTTAAAGAAGTGCAATTTTTTTCTTTTCTTGGAATACTGTGTTGTTTCAAATATGATTTCTGTTTGTTAAATTTCCTAAGTGTTTTCGAAAATTCGTTTAAGACTGTTTCGGGAAGAATTCCCGAATGACTTCCGCAACTGCGGAAGCATTCGACGAATTGCCTCGAAACTGCGGAAGCATTCCGCGAGTTTTTCTGCAACGCGGAAGAGTTCGGGAAGTCGCCCCGAAATTTGCGGAAGGAATTCCCTTCCGAAATTTGCGGAAGGAATTCTCTTCCGAAATTTGCGGAAGGATTCCGTGAGTTGTTCCGCAACACGGAAAAATTCGGCGAAATGCTCTGAAAAAGCGGAAAATTTTCTAAGTGTTGGCGTCGAAAGGAATTCTCTTCCGAAATTGCGGAAGGAATTCTCTTCTGAAATTGCGAAAGGAATTCTCTTCCGAAATTTCGGAAGGATTCCGCGAATCGCTCCGAAATGCGGGAGAGATTGGCGAGTCGTTCCGAAGTTGCGGAAGACTTCGGCGAATCGTTCCGCAACTGCGAAAGACTTCGCTGAATCGTTCCGCAACTGCGGAAGACTTCCCCGAATTGTTCCGCAACTGCGGAAGACTTCGGCAAATCGTTCCGCAATTGCGGAAGGCTTCGGCCAAGCGCCTCGCAATTGCGGAAGGCTTCGGCCAAGCGCCCCGCAATTGCGGAAGGCCACAACCAATCGCCTCGCTATTGCGGAAGCGTTCGGCGAACTGCTCCGCAATTGTGGAAGCATTCGACGAATTGCTCCGCAATTGCGGAAGCCGTCGCCGAACCGCCCCGCAGCTACGGAGGGATTTCCCACCCGAAAAAAAAAAGAAAGAGTAAAGTGACTAAAACTTGATTTTTGGATAGCAGGAGCATCCGAACTCAGAATGGAATGATTCCTGTGGGGCTCGGAGGCCATTGACGAAGGCCATGAAAGAACCAGTGAAGACCCCTAGCCCATTACACTCCGATTTGACAGAAATTGGATAATAGTGACTTTTGAAGGACAGAGTCTCGAGGCTTGACAGAAGGCCGGTTTGAGCTGAAATTGATATGAGGCAATCATGAAGCAGGCATGATGTTAGGTTCAGAATCTTGGAGCCAAACTCCAAAGGATGTGGAGTCGGGGTGATCAAGAAGGCCAAAAAACATTATTCCGGGCCACTTTTTCGGGATTTTGAAAAGCTGGTGGACAGTAAAAGTGACCCTAGATGTGGGAATCAGAAATTTTACTGAACTAGACATTTCATATTCTCATTAAGACGGACAGTTTCCGTTAGACGAATATTTTCCAGAAATACACCATTTGGGAGATAGCCGTTTTTGGCCCAAAATTTGGAATTCTGGGAAAAATGTGAAAAGTGAGAAGTAGTGAAATCCAGAAATTCATAGAAGATGAATGGTACATCGGAATTGAAATCCGTGAATTGCTGAGTGTTACTTGTTATATGGACTAACTTTGCACGATAGATAAGTTTTTTTGATTCCTCATAGATTTTCTTCCGCAGGTGGCTAAAGTTGGCATTCTGGACCAAAATGCAACTGTGTAAAATGTGCAGAATTGTAGTGAAAATTGTCATTTTTGAAGAGATGCAGTTTCCGCACCTGATGTCGGAATGGAGCATGAAGATAGGCATTGGAAAGATTGTCTAGCAGGGAACAATGATGCATGACCAGAGTTTGAATGAGGTCTACATATATCATAGATATTTAGTGTAGAAGAGTGCCAATGGCTGTTTTGAAAGAAAAAAAAAAACAAATTTTGTTGTCAATGTGGGCAATTTCTACAAATGCATGATATGGAAGAAGAGTTCCATGTTACAATGAGGGATCTAAAAGGGAAGAATTCTTTAAACCCCTGCTTGTTATCATACCTATAATCATGAAATTGTCATATGGCATAAAAATGTTAAAATGTAAGGGTTTACATAGCTGTATATGCACTAGATGGCATCTTAACAAACTTTGCATAGTGCATATGGCAATGCTTGTGCATAAATGGGATATTTCATATTGGTAGAATAATGAAGTCTGCATATGCAATGAACCACTAATGGAGAATTTTGTGGTTGATAATGCCTGTTGATATTCGTATTGGTTGTAGGACCAAAGATAACAAAGAGCATGGCTAAATGTGCTGAGGATGTTGTTGCATGAAGCCAACAACCTTATGCAGAAAGGATGGTGCAACAAATCTATGACCATAAAGTTGGCAAAAAGGACTGAGTAGCCTTGGTAAGAGGTTAACCGATCAGGTAACATCAGGTGATGTTAATGGTAACCATGTAGGTAATGATTATTGGTGCCAAATTGCATGAATGTTGAAAGAGGATTTGGTAAGATCTCTTCAAACTATGTTTGAGCTATGTTGAGTTAGTTCGCATGGGATATTGAATACCGATTGGGACTGTTAACCTACCAAGCTTGTTGAGGTGTGGGTAGGTGAAGGAAATGATCCTTACACCCTATGACTGTTTAGAAATCTCGATGCATTCATAGGAATTATATCATGCCATGTGTCATTTGGTTATGTACTTGATAACCAAAGCGAGTGAGGACTGGTGGTCCTGATTATGGTAATACAAGTTATATGAGATAGTCATGTTTCGATCTGCTTGAATGCATAGTACTGTGAAATAATGAGTATTTACGATTTAGTTAAGCTGCATGGATAGTGTGACTATGTCTTGAAAATTCTCTTATGATAATGACGCATATATAGAAGTGTATATATTTCGTTGCATTTCAAATATTAACAGCTGAAGGTGTTTGAATTATTGAGTGTTATAATTTTGAGATCACTTCAATGACTATTATGGCAATGAATGATTATGTGCGTAGATACTCACAACGTGTTTGGCTGATTGAAGTTTCAGTTTCCGGTAGGAAGGTCTTACATATGGCAATGAGGATAAGTCCATAGTAGAGACCGGGATCTACCACATGTAGAAGCCAAAGGTTATGAGAAGGTTCTCATGGTTGAGAACTCTAAGTTCTGTTAGTAAGAACAGTTGTCAATCTCAGATTTGTAAATATTTCGGATTTGAAATTCTACTAATAATTGTTAATGACTGTTTGGCCTATATGAAAATGTGTCAGGAGGACATGCTGTAAGTGGATGCTCATGTATGGCAGCAGGCATAAGACCATAACGGGCAGAGTGGTATCACTTACAGGAGCCAAACAATATGATGATAGACTCATGGATAAGAAAGCCAATTTCTGTAGTAGACAGAGTTGCAAATTCATATTGAATTTAATTATTAGTGCCATGGATTGGTTATGGAACAATCGGATTTGAATTGTATTGATTAAATATTGCTAACTGTTTGGTTGTTCAATAAGTGTGCCAGGAAGACACATTGCAGTAAGACCATGAGAGTGGACCTGCAGAAGCCAAACTTTATGGGAAGAGATTCCATGATTTGAAAATGGGTTTCGGGTGAAATGCCATAAGACATTATTAATGTCTCATCTGCACTACATGATTGGTAAACAATATGAGTGGGATGGTGAAGGTTATGTCAGTAAGACATATGAAGGATATGTAACATCAAAAGGAATTGGGATGGAAAACCGAGGGACTGTCAACTCAGAGAAGGAGCCTCCATTCCTCATTAAAGAAGAGAAATAACATCTGCAAAATGGATAAGTTTTCCATAAACCCTGAATGATATATATATATATATCTAATTATTAGAGTTAATATGCAGAGCATGTTTTGATTTTATTTCCATCATGAAAGACTGCTTGAAGTATGATTAGGACCTTCATAGTTCACATCAGTAAGGAGTGCACGCTTTTCTGGTGCTGAGTTATGTTAGGGATGCCAATATTGACTATGCCTTAAGGGAATGGACGCATTCCTGGTGTTTCAAGGTTGGATAGTGGATGTTATGAAATATGTTTACAGTTCTAAAGCAAGAATACTAATGAACTTGCTTATCCATCTTGTGTTGACAGCCTAAACAGATTGTAATTGATGTTACACACTAAAGAATCTAAATAAAAGGGATGTTGTGAGGGGTTGTGGTGGAAGGGTTAATCTAAATAAAAAGATGTTGTGGAGGTTGTGGGGATTTTGATGAAGGGTTGTGAAGTATTGATGGAATGGCTATTATGTGCCTATGGCTCCATAGTAGAGCCTTGACCTAGAAATGGTCGTAGTGAAGTTTCCTTCCAGTCAGCGTGAAGGTGTACTGGTAAGGTGTTGATTATTTGGTGATTTGGAGCATCCTGCATGCTGGCCAAACATCCTAGTCCGCAGGAGGATCCCAAGGCTTACAAAGTAAAAGCAGGACCCTGTGGACCAGAGAAGAAATACACAATACAGATAATTATTCAATTTCATTTATCTCTTGTTTGGAATAATGAATATTACAAGTATAAGTCTTGTAACAGTTAAGCTGATGCACTATTGTTTCTTTGTTGAAAACCCTGGTCCTATAGGAAGAAAGGACCCTGAAAGAGCTATAAATTGCTTGGTAAATCCAGAGAGTGGCTGGTTGGGTAAGAATTATTGCTGATTTGGAGCAGCCTGCGTGCTGGCCAAACATGCAAGATTATTGATGTTGTGGAGCATCCTGCGTGCTGGCCAAACATGCGAGATTAGTGATGATTTGGAGCATCCTGCGTGCTAGCCAAACATGCGAGATTGTTGAGGATTTGGAGCAGCCTGCGTGCTGTCCAGACATACAAGAATATTTGATGTTGAGGGGCAGCCTGCGCGCTGGCCAAACACCCAAATCCATAAGCGATTCCAAGGCTTGTAAAGCAAAGAAGGACCGTATGTAATAAAGCGAAGACATCTAGTACAGCGTTTGAGTGCAGGTATTGCTGGAAGCAATGACTACGAAAGCATCGCAATGATGCATGTGGGAATGTAACCACCCTAAAGAGCTCAGCATGAGCAGTAATGAAAGATGGGGCTAGTGGAATTGTGTGAGTCCTAGCAGCCAAGAGTTAGACCAACCAAGTGGAGGAACTCCATGGTTGAGAGGTCTGGGATAGACCATAGACACTACGTGTCATAGCCAAGAAGGGCAGGTCGAGCGATCACGTTGAAGTGAAAGAGGACAGGAGCATGAAAACCACAGTGGTGGTGTGGGTTCCAGAACGGAACAAAACTAAGAGGAGAAACTCTTACTGCTCTCTCTCTCTTTCCTTTTTATTGATGCATTTATAGAATTAGAAAATTGCTGAGTGCATGCATGACTGAAATTAAAAGTGTGTTTATTTGATTAAAGTGAATTGTGAATGCTAATTAATGAATTTCCTATGAATGGATGAACACGAAGGAATTCATGTGTATGTTGGGAAAGCATAAAAAGTGTGGAAGTCTCATGAGTAAAGCATGGACTATCCATGTCAACTAAGGAAAAATCATTGACTGATGTTTAAATGTTTGGGTTATGCTTGGCCTAATGAGAATTGTAATGATGAATTTCACAGGTGAAAAATTGAATCAATTGGTTGCAGCCGGTGCAGGCAAGTGTTGCTAGTGAGCAAAGCGTGGTCAGTTGTTTCCATTGACCATGGCGGCAGACCAAAGGCTATTAGGATTGGCTGGAAGTCTTCTTCAAACAATTGCCAAGACCCAAGAAAATCTTGGAGAGATGCTCAAGATGCAAAAGCAGCAGAACGAGATGAACCACAAGGTCTTGCAGGACACTCTTCGTCTGCAGAAAGAGGTAAAAAGCATTATGAAAGCAATCAGCAAGGGGAAGAAAAGTGGATCAATGAAGAAGCATTCATCCAATCGTCCGATTAAGAGACGCTCCAGGTGGGAAGACTCAAAGGAAATCGAACAGGTAAAGATGAAGCAACCAATGAAGTGTTGGAAATGTGGAGGGGATCATTGCCTCCACAACTGCCCAACAAGAGAACCTCAAGAGGGTAGCAGCCATAAAGCTTTCAGACTTGTGGATGAGCTGGAAGATCCGAATCAGCAGGAGCAGCTCGTGAAAATCAAAGGACTTGGTCCTGAAAGTTCAAAGTAAAGGATGGAATGCAGGGCAGATCTGCAAAGTTTTTGAAGTTTTGGACATGTGTAAATTGTATATGTATGCCTAAGTCTCGGAACACCGAGGACGGTGTTGTTCTAAGGGGGAGGGGAATGTAATACCCCAATTCGACCCTTAGGATATATTAGCCTTTAATGTAAATAATGTGTACATGTGATGTATGTTTTCCTAGCGTGGAGCTCAAGGCCAAGGCCCCGCTAGTGAAAGCCCAAATTTTATTTAAAGGGAAAGTATTTGATATTTTGATACCATGTGCTCTTAAGCCATGGAAATTGTAATAGGATGTAAATAAACATCATGCAATATAAGATACCAAAACTGGATACGGAGGCAACGAATGAGAAGGGGCCATGTGTATCCACTAGGGAGTGGTGAGGGGGCTATGGGACTAAACCCTAGGCTGCCATATGTCATTATGAGAACCCATTGACTTCCCTAGGTGACATTTATGACTGTTGTAAGGAAGTGGTTGAGATTTCAACCCATGGCTTCAATAGAGCATGGGCAGCCCTGAAATTCGTATGGGTAGGTATGGGCTTTGTTTTCTTGTACAAGAAGTCACTCTACCTCTTGGGATTTGCTTCATTATCCTCCCCATTCCATGGTAGAGGACCCTATCATTATTCCCCATCCAAAAACGAGTGCCAGCAGGGAGGAAACCAGAAAATCGCGACTGTGGGAGAACCCACGTTTTGGGAAGCCAAAAATGCCCAAAATGGGTATTAGACAGTGAAATCCAATGGGGGATCCATTGGTATGAGCCTTGGGGCGAATTTGGGAGCAATAGCTACCCCAAACTCCATGGGAAAACCCAGTTTTAACTGCCCAGACAATCAGTGACGGATTTGGGTTATTTGCTGAATAGAGCTGTGGGAAATCCAAGTGTGGATGTTCGAATGGAGGCTGGATCGTTTGAGTCTAGATTGATGTGGACCTAGCTCTGGGATTGAGCTTAGTGGACTAGCATCTTTCCCCATTTTCCTATTGCATGCTTGAAAACCCAACTGTGTGTTGGCTTAGCATGGCTGCCTAAGTGAAATCCTGACTGTGAGTGAGCCATCTAGTTCCTCCTTAGTGGATACACAGCCCAGCTCGGGGGTGATCTCTCAGATGAAAGAATACAGGCTGGACATAGATCTATGGTTGGGTGGAACGTTGCTCTCACGTAGCCAGTCGTTGGACATTTGCGTTGCAAGATAAGTATTCTCTGTGGTTTAATTTATATATATATATATTCTGTGTTCTGCAATGTGCTAATATGAATGTTATTTATCCATGTTATTGATATTGTAATGAAGTCTATGCATAGCATAAGAATGGGATTGAATCCCTGCATATGGAATCATCTTCTGTTTGTGCTTATGTGTGTTGTTATGTTGAATTCCGCTGTGTTTTATTGAAGTTACACCTGTATAGAGAAGTTTTTAATTATTACAGATTTATGAGTAAGAATATTGGGGCTAAGTTTACAAAAGCCCGGTATGTTTTTAATGTTTCCTTCCCTGCATTCGATGATGGGAGAAGGGGACATTACAATTCGCAGTTCCAATAGTAGGTTCGCAGCAGTAAGAAACCCTTAGAGCGGCCCGCAGTGTTGCATCCACCGCGCAGTACTGCTCGCATCATAGATCCTACTGCACACCGCATCATCCTGCCCCGCAGCGCACTCCTTCTGTCATGCGCTGCGCAGCTTGTCAAATAAACAACACATCATTTACTATGGAAACCTGATTCCGCAGTACCCCATAAAGATACACCTCGGGTGAGACCTCAACCTGCTCGCAGGTTGTTGCCGAAAGGGCCGGTGCGAAGGAGTTTTGTTGGTCAAAGAGAGAACCGCAAAGAACCTGGGTCTAATTAGAAACCTCTGGGTTAGTTTAAGCCAACATGCACAGTTTGCTGGAAAGTGGAAATATTCTCAGAGAAAGAGAAACCACTCTTTCTCCAAGTTGTTCTATTTTTACAATTCCCTCGTAAATGAAGGGGCAGTCAACCCTTCTTCTTCCCAGTATTATTTTCATTATAGTTCGAGACTGTAGGAAGGCTCGGTCGATCCTTTTTGTGTTCTCCATTCTGGATATAGCTGAATTGTTGGATAAAGGTTTTCAAAATTATCTACTAAACAAAAAGGCGACTGATCCTTCTTGTCGGAAAACGAATTCCGGGACATACATTTTTATATGTTATAACTTAGTTGATGTACGGGTGCCTACTATTTACAATGGAATTTGGAAGTCAGGAATTATCGACCTAGATTTCGTAGATTAAATATTTTTACAATTATCTCGTAAATGAAGGGTCGTCCGACCCTTCTTGTGCTCAGTATTCTTCATGTGTTCACCATTTTGGATATACATGAATTGGTGGCCTAGCCATCGTAGGTTGAATATTTGTACAATTCCCTCATAAATGAATGGTCGGCCGACCCTTCTTCTACCGAGTATTATTTTCATAATAGTTATAGACTGCAAGAAGGGTCTGTCGATCCTTCTTCTCTTCGCCATTCTGGATAAACTTAATTTCTGGATATAGGTGTTCACAATTATCCACTAAATGAAGGGGCGGCAGATCCTTCCATGCAAAAAATGGAAGTAGGTACAAACATTTTCTATATATTATAACTTTTCCTATATCTGGATCTCTACTATTTATAGTGAAAGTTGAAAGGCGGGAATTTTCGGCCTAGCTTTCATATATTAAAGTCTTCTGCAATTGCGAGGATTGTGGTGTATTTGAAGACTCTCTTATAAGATGGCTTGCAAACAATTTTCTTGAACTCAATGATGTTCCTTTGGATGTTTTACTAAAAAAGAACACAGATGAAGACATGGACAACATTCGAAATATTTTTGAAGAATGTCCCTTATAGATGGTTCTTCCAGGTGCTCCCCATTATGTATATACAGATGTTAAAGGTAGTGGAACAAGGCCATACAATTACATAAAATGACAATATAGAACTAAAATTTCTGAAATAAATTCAAGCTCGGTACCTTACAGGCTTGGAATTGATCAGGTTGCATTCCTTTCAAAAATTGTCACTGAACATTGTTGCTCAAATCTTTGTATGTCAAAAATTTCACTTCAATCGATAGTTGAATGTGTGAATAAATTTCATAGTATGAATGGAAATACAAGAAGACAGTATGTTATAAATTCTATGGGATCAAATGCTCATGTGGACAAAGAAGGAGATGACAGAAAAAGAAGCATGTTTACAATGAGATTAGACACAATAGACATCTATCAAAATTCATGGTATAAATGCCATGGGATAAAAAGGAGCACTTTCTACAATTATAAAACCATGTTCTTGAATGGTCATGTGAGAGATGTGCATGGTAACAGTGGCTTGAAAAAACTTTTGTACTTCGGCCGTGCCCAAAAGGCCCCTAACACTTACATGTGGCTCTCCCCCGAGCCACTCTCAGCGGGATTCTTTAACTGCACATCATTCGGGATGTTTGTCTTCGTAGCAAATTCCTGAAAAGTTGCGCTTAAATTCACAACTGCATCCTTGGTCTCTCGCTCAAATTCCTTGATTGTTTCGAGCATCATTGCTGAGATGGGTTCTTTCATGTTGTCTTTGATAGTACTCTCTGTTGTGTGGAATTCTTGCAATTTCACTTGAATTTCTTCAGAGAGTGCAAATTCTTCTTCTTGCATCGGCTGGAACTTCGACGAAGTTTCAGCTTCCTTTTCCCTTAGTACCTTCAGCTCCTTCTGAATCTCTTTCGCCTCTACGAACTTTCGAATCTTTTGCCTCGGCGGAAAACCCTTCATGGCCAGGTTGACAACATCGAGGTCCTTATGCCTCTGCTAGACTTCATCCTGAATCTTTTGTAGTTCGGGATTTTCTTGTAGTGTGGACCAAACCTTGTTTACTTCGTCCAATAGGTCTTGACACTTCGCAACTTCTGTGGAGATGTTCTCAGTGGTTGTCTTCAGTGCTTCGGCTCTTTCTTCCTTCACTTCTGGAGGAGTTCCAGGTTGTTGTCTAGATTCTAACTCAACAATCTATTCCTTATACCCAATCTCCATATCTTCCATATCTTCTTTGAGATTATCCATAGCAGTGCCAATCTTCAAGATGGTGGCTTCTAATTCTAGTTCTTCGTCGCAGTTTGGGATCCGCGTACAGACTTCTGCCATGGTTTTCTTGAACCTTTCCTGCTTCTCCTAAGCCTTTGCTAGCTCAGTTGTTTTCTGCGCATATGCATTATACAGCTCCTTGTAGCTATCCTCCAGCTTCAGATGCTAGTTATATGAAATCATGTATGTGTCTTGGATTTCTTCCACAACCTGTAGATGCAGATTGTGCAGTCCTTCAATGGGCAGCATTCCAACGTTGATGTCCAAATATGCTATCTTCTTCGCACCTTCAGCTAGTTCATCCGATGGAAATATGACATTTATTGACTCAATGTGAACTAATTTGGATCTCATATTCAACGCAGGCGCATCTCATTTCCTTCTTTGGCTTGAATCGTCTGATCTGCCTTTGGAGTCGGATGCTTTTAGCAAGTCTCTTTGTACTTGCTCCACTCATGTGACCATGCTTTTTAATTCTGCGATGACCTCCATCATACTTGCTCGAAGTTCCTATTGCTTGTTGTTTTTATCAATGAGTGTTTCTTGAAGGTGCACATAGGCTTGGTCTGTGATTCAATCATAATCGTCCTCATGTAATTGCACACCGATATGAGGTTTACTTGCTCTCTGCTTCTTTCTTGGTGAACTGTTCGGTACAGCTATGTCGGGATTCTTCCTTTTCTCACCTGCTGGTAAGTGAGCAGTTTGTTGTTGTTGCTGACTTTGTTCTCCATTTTTGTCCTGAGCTTCACTTTTATTCGAACTTTCCTCTGATTTAGTGATGAGCGTCTCTAACGCATCCATTTTCCATTTTGGCGGCCAATATTCAAGGATAATATCTATTTTTTGTGCATCCAGTTGGTATTGTCCCTTAAATCACTCTGGATTCAATGGTTCTCTTGGCTGAATAAAAATAGAATGCATGTTCACCCTGAATAAATATGATGATGTTATCTCCTCTAGAACACACGAATTAGACTTGATGAATTCGCATAACTGTTCGTAATATGTGAAAAATTGTACACTGTTCAAACTCTGTCAATCAGGTTTTGAATTTTCCCACATGTTCGCGTATATTAGTCCTCAACAATCTTCTATAAATGTCAGAATAGTTTGCTGATACCTAGGCTCTTTCCAGCCTACAAACGCAATCAAGACTAACAACCAGCTAAAGTGGAATGGTTGTCCTTTGTATTGCATCTCCGGAACATCTTCTAGGAAATCGTTGAGGAGGTAACCTGCCTAATTATACAGGACTCCCTCTTTAGACTTTTCAACTAAGGAGATTGTGGCAGCCGAGACCTCATTCGGTCTGTATTTTCTTACGATTTTTCCAGCGAGGAGTTGAACAGTAAACCTCATTGATTTATCATGGATCAGGCTTGATTGATATCTGCGGCCTGCTTTAACCAAACCAAATTCATGCTTCATTCTTCGCACAATCTCTTTTCCTTTGTCCTTTCCCACAAACTCTACTGCAGGATCGGTGCCTCTCTTGCTCAGATGCGTAATCCAATAGATCAAATCTATATTGATGTCAATATTTTGATCTAACCATAAATAAACCTGGTGCGTACATGAGAGAAATGTGTGCACCACCACTAAAATATCTGGACTTTTATCCAAGTGTGGGATTCTCAACAGATTGAGCAGTCATAATTGTTGCAACGGTGCAATCCAGTCTTGCGGGTGAATTGTTGACTGCTTCATGGATACATCCTCTTCTCGGTACATATACTTATCTGGATGAAACTGTGGATACTTAGCTTCATTCATCACATCGTGATCTACAAATTTGCAGTATGGAATTGTGCCTATCAGATTATCTTTTTTGCACACATGATTCTCCATGGGCAACAGGGTAATCTCATACTGTTGGTTTTTTCTCAATGTTACAATCGGTGCATCCCCTTTTCTTGGTGGTATGTACTTAGGTACCAGTAGGATTGGCATCATGCGAGGTGGTTTTGGCGAGTAGTGCTTATGTTTCTCTACATCCTTCGACCTTTCTGGTTTAGTCGCCTTTTTCTTGTCTTTCTGTTGCTGCTCTAGTTTATTTCGTGGTGAAGCCCTAGAGGTTCCGCCATTTTTCGGGATTGATTTCGGCGGCAGTGACTTCATGACTCCTTCTAGACCAGAGTTTTGGAATTCCTTTAAGATCTCTTCTAAGCTTCCTTACTCAGACATACACTATGGAATGATGCTTGCTCTCGACTAGTATTTGCTCAGAAATTATGTGTGGTAAATATTCAAAGTTACGGTAAAACTAGTAATTGTGCAATCCTTACCTTTTATAGGCATAGCTTCACCAAGCTGTGCCAAAAAACTGCTAGATTGTCATTTAATTCCTTGTCCGTTGGCAAAATATTCGTTGAGATATCAGTCCTTTTTCCCCATTAAATGTGTCTTATCGGACAAATATGCCTTAAAAATGGAAAAATCTGGTTCCCAAAAATAATATATAACGGCTAGTTTCTGAGCAAGAGTGTAACGACTAGTTACATCTAACTTCGCTAACAGATAGTGTAATGGCGAGGTTAAATTCACATTTTTCTTCTTTCTAATTGAACCTTGCAGCGCCGCTACTTGTCTTTTTTTTTCTTTTTTTTCTTTTGTTTAGCTTGACTTTCTATGTGCACTTCGCAGCACATCTTCATATATTGTAAAACTGCGCATTTTTTTTATCAAAACTACATGCAGAATCCGCCTTTTGTTTTAGTGTCCAATTTCAACTGCACTTGACACTTAAAACCTTCTTGCATTGCTTAAATGGTACCTGGAAGAGTAGGTCCATCCTTGTAAGGCTTTATTCTACTCCCATAAACCAGTCCTTGCAAGTTTTCTCCAAGTAATGTGACTAACTGAACTACTCCACCTTTAGTAACATTTTTAACAATATATGGCCCTAACCAATGCATTTTGAATTTTCCAGGAAAATTCATAAATTTACTATCGTATAGGAGAACAAGGTATCCTACCTGGAATAATTTATACATGAATTGACGGCCTATCCTTCGTAGGTTGAATATTTTTAGAATTTCCTCATAAATGAATGGGTGGTCGACCCTTCTTCTGCCCAGTATTCTTTTCATAATAGTTCTAGACTGCAAGAAGGGTCGGTCAATCCTTCTTGTGATCAATATTCTTCCAGTTTTCACCATTTTGGATATACATGAATTGACAGCCTAGCCTTCGTAGGTTGAATATTTGTACAATTCCCTCATAAATGAAAGGGCATCCAACCCTTCTTCTTCCCAGTATTCTTTTCATAATAGTTATAGACTGCAAGAAGGGTCGGTCAATCCTTCTTGTGCTCGGTATTCTTCCAGTGCTCACCATTTTGGATATACATGAATTGACGACCTATCCTTCGTAGGTTGAATATTTTTACAATTTCCTCATAAATGAAGGGGCGGTCGACCCTTCTTCTACCCAATATTATTTTCATAATAGTTCTAGACTGCAAGAAGGGTCGGTCGATCCTTTTTGTGTTCGCCATTCTAGATATAGTCAATTGTTGGATATGTTTTCACAATTATATGATAAATGAAGGGGCAACCGATCCTTCTCGTTGGAAAACGGAAGTCGGGACAAACATATTTTATATGTTCTAACTTATCTTGTGATTTGGTTTCCTAATTGTAGTGCAATATTATTTTATATTTTGTTAATTGTAATGTTGTGATTTCTTTGTTATTTGATTCTATAATATGTATGTTTGAAAAGTGAACACATAAAATTTGAAGATTTTAATGCCCCTCAAAGGGACTTCATTGATTACATAGTCCTATAACAAAAATTATCCATCAAATAATTGCAAAGCCAAAAGTTTCATACTTCAAGCATAGAAAATTCTATAAACAAGCAAGTATATAGATACCATTGATACATGATATATAATACACAGTCAAGTATATAGATAGGAACACAAGATAAGTAATGGTAGCAAAGTCAAGAAGTCTTCTATTAATCAGGACCAAGTACAATACAATACAATGTCTCAATGTCGCCTGTATCTAGCTCTCCAGCCTATATATAGTTTACATACGGTTACATAACAACCCCTCAGCTCACTAACTGACTCGACATGTGGTGATTGACATGACGGTTCGACATGTTATCCGAAGCGGTCGAACGGAGGACCTAGTTAGGCGGTCGACCTAGGCTTCTCCAACATCTCCCACATTAACAAGACCTTTCTTCATCCCGAAGAAATCAGAAAAAAATGAAGTTGGATGAATAGATGAACTTCACTGTGGTTTGTCCCGTAACTAAGTGTATCGGTTGACTCTGAGCTGGTACTAGCTTCTCCCTTGGCTGGAAATGGGTCGTGATGTATAGAAATGTGTCCATGCAGGAAGAAGAAGTTGACAGCATGGTATGGTACTAAAACAAAATTTGATGACTGCTACAAGCCTATCGTTGATGACCGCAACAACGCATGTTGTGTTAGAGAAGAAATATTCCAATACATCGGCTTGCATACCAATCAGTTATTGAAAGAAGAGTGACAGAAAGAATATTGGTGGAAATGTGGTTCGTTCCAAGGTACATAATGAAAAATCCATGTATTGGGACTTCAAGAGTGCTCGAAATTCCCATATATCATGGTCTGGTGAGGATTTTCCAGGGAGACGATGTCGAAATGCTCATATATCATGAGGAGAACTGGGGAGCGATCATAAGACTCAAGCATTTCTCATAAAACAACAAAAGAAAGAGAACAGAGCCAGTAAAGAAAAATTCTATGGCTTTCCCCAAGATTTCAATTTGTTGCGATATGGGGCATGGTTAGCCTATATATAGTGAGTATCCAGTAAGTTGATGGATTGAATGGGATGGGACGGATGGGGAATGATAATTATCACAGTATGGGGGGATGGTGTTCATAGATATCATCTATAGCGACTACAGATTTTGATGGAGTAATCATAGATATCACTTGTGTCAAGAAAATAATATCATCATGCTTCAATCGACATTATGTCTTGTCGCAAACAATTGATTATGCCTTTTCACGAAAAAAATATACAATTGCTATATATGATATCTATGACTACCATCCCACCCTACTATGATAATTACTATTCCCAATCCGTCCCATCCCATTCAATTCTCCAATTCACTAAGTAAAAAGTTCCGCGAGGTAAAAAGTTTTGCATCGACAAAGTTAAGAGATCCGCGAAGTAAAGTGTTCTACGAAGTAAAGAGTCCGCTAAGTAAATGATCGTCGAAGTGAAGTTTACTTGTCGAAGAAAATGATTGTCGAAGTGAAGTTTAGTCTGTGAAGTAAATGCCCGTCGAAGTGAAGTCCTTGGAAAAGTAAAAGTTCGTGACAAGACATAATGTCACGAAATTCCATATAATTGTTCAATGAGAAGATAGTTCCGAAAAATAGAGAGTGTGTGAAGAAGCGAGAGCAAGAGAGAAAGGAGAAGAAGAAAAGGTTCGCGATGTGTTTGTGAGCTCATAGTCGTGAAATGTATTAAGAGCCCAAGCCATGTAAAAGGTGAAAGATCAAAGTAAATTCCATCTCTGTGTAATGCGGAGAAGTTGCCCTGTTTTAACCCAGAATAACTTCTATTGATTTGTATGTCTTAGTAAGAAATATTTTAATAGTTTAAGAGTGGGATTGTCAAAGTTGAATCTTGACAAAGTTAAGAGGTCCACAAAGTAAAAAGTTTCACGTTGACAAAGTTAAGAGGTCCGCCAAGTAAAGTGCTATGTGAATTAAAGATTCCGCCAAGTAAATGCTCGTTGAAGTGAAGTTTACTTGTCGAAGTAAATTCTCGTCGATGTGAAGTTCACTCCATGAAGTAAATTCCTGTCGAAGTGAAGTCCTTAGCGAAGTAAAAGTTCGTGACAAGACATAATGTCACAAACTTCTATATAATTGTACAATTACTCCAGTTTGTGACAAGAGATAATGTCACGAACTTCTATATAATTGTACAATTACTCTATCAAAATCTACTGTCGGTACAGATAATATCTATGACCAACGTCCCCCCATACTGTGATAATTACCGTTCCCTATCGGCCCCATCCTAGTCCATTCACCAATTCACTAGCCACTCACTATATATAGGCTGAACCATTGTAATTGTATAGTTAAATAATAAAAATATAGTAACCTCACTATTCTCAATGTGCCACTTGTTTTCTTATTGATTGAAAAGGACTCTTTTAAATATGATATTCATTACTAATTTTGGAAAAATAAATATTTATAAGTTTTAAATCCGTAATAAAAAATTAGTAACCTCACTATACTCAACGTGCCACTAGTTTTCTTGTTTATTGAAAGAAGTGTTTTAAACAATGTCTTCATTCGAAAATATATCCGTCTTCCACTTTCCATATTCTAGGTTGGCCTGCAACAATAATCAAAATTACGAAAATGATAAATTCCAAAGTGCGGGATTATTTTAAAAGCATGAGTAAGGAAGACATGCATGGGCGTAAGGAAGACATGCAATTAGCACAAAATAAGGCAGTAAATAAGTAACTTTTATGCTTCAATAATAGTAAGATAGGCATAGGCATACGGTTACACAGTTATACCATTCTATATAAAAAAATTATATAGTAGCATTATACGAATAATATTTTTTTTTTAAAATAGAATCATTCTTTCTTTTTGTTTTTTTTTAAATAGAAACATTCTTTCTTTTTGGTTTTTTTAAATAGAAACATTCTTTCTTTTTGTTTTTTTTAAATAGAAACATTCTTTCTTTTTGTTTTTTTTTAAATAGAAACATTTTACTTTTTATTGCAATGGTGTAGATAAAAAATCTTATAAAAATAATGAAATCTCATAAAAAGAATGAAAAGTGAGTATTCTAAAACAACTACGATTTCGCCCGGAGAAAATGATTTTTTCAATCACGATTTTGCTGGAATCCGGGATATAATTTTTAGAATCTCAAATAACAGTATTAATCTGACATACTTTGGATGCCCTGGGGGTTTTCCAGGGTGATGAATTCATCTATATGTTCAGAAAAAACGATTTAATCAACACAAATCACCGTATTTTTAGATTTCAAATCGCTAGATTCCGACCAAGTTTTGGTCGGACGGGCGAATCGTCACACTTTATTCCGAAATTGACAAGTGATTTTTTAGTTTAAATTTCATTTGCATGGTAAAAAAAAAAATTACCCTTCTATGAGGAGCTATCCACTCACTATATATAGGCTAAACCATACCCCATATCGCAATAAACTGAAATATTCGAGAAAGCCATGGCATTTTTCTTTACTGCCTCTGTTATGTTTCCTTTGTTGTTTTATCATAAATACTTGAGTATTGTGGTCGCTCCCCAGTTCTCTTCGTGATATATGAGCATTTCGACATCAATTCCCTCACAAATCCTCACCACACCATGATATATGGGAATTTCGAGCACTCTCGAAGCCCCAAGACTAGGATTTGTCATTTTGTTCCTTGCCACCAATAAAGTTTTCGTTTGGTGTACAAGTTGGAATGGACGTGAGAAGATTAGTGGTCCATGTAACTGTTTTAATAGACACTTCCTTCTCTAAAACAACATGAGCTACCATTTTCATCAACGTTAGGCTTGCAAAATTCGTCCAAGCATATCCATGTTGACAACAAGAGAATCCATGTTGACAGTAAGAAAATAAATATTGATAGCAAGGATAGCCATGTTGACAGCAAGAGTAGTCATGTTGACAGCAAGAACAACCATGTTGACAGTAAGAATGGCCATGTTGACAACAAGAATGGATATGTTGACATCATGAATAGCCATGTTGATAGCAAGAATCACCATGTTGACAGCAAGAATAGCCATGTTGGTAGCCGACACGCTCCCAGACTTGAGGACCCATTTCTAGCCACGATAATAGCTGGTACCAGCTCAAAGTCATCAACTATCTACACTTAGTTACAAGAAAAGTTGCGGTGAAGTTCATATGTTTATCTAGCCCCAGTTATTTTCTGATTTCTTCGGGATGAAGAAATATCTTGTTCATGTGGGAGATGTTGGAGGAGCCTAGGTCGGTCACCCGACTAGGTCCTCCGTTTGACCACTTCGGAGAACTTGTCGAATCACCGTGTCAACCACCACATGTCGAGTCAGTTAGTCATGTCGGTTAGTGAACCGATGGTTCGTTATGTAACCGTATGTAAACTATATTTATATAAGATTGAAAAGAGAAAATAGAAAACCTTTGTCTATGTCGCAATTGGACAAAAAGGTTCCTTAAATAATAAAAAGAGTGATCTTGTATCAGAAAGAATTGGTCAGCCGTATTAAAGTATTTGTTAATTTAATATACTTCTAAGCTATTCTTTTAACTCTTAAAGGTAGACTTGTCTCCTTTTCGGTGATGGAGGGTGATACCATTTGTGGATATTTTGATGGTGCTTCAAATCTTGGTATGTTTGGAGTAGGTGTTGTATTTTATATTCAAATGGACCACATCATACACATTCAAGTGGGTGTTGGCAAAGGGGATTTCCTAAAAGCTGAGCTTCTAGCACTGCGGTGCTTGCTATGGTTTGATTGCAGGAGGGGTTACTTTGTTAGACACAATGGAACACTGAGAGGGGGGGGTGTGTCAGTGGGCCGGCACTTTTTATACTAATTTTCCAAGATAATTTACTTGGCCGACATGTCAAAGATTTTTTTTTTCTTTATCATTGACTAAGCCAACTTGTCATATTGTTTTCAAATTAAAATCATTTTTCTTAAGAAAGCCTTCTTTGCTTGATGCTCTCAAAATAAATTTTTTCCACGTCGTTATTTAATAATCCCATATGTTATGTGAATATGTCCTCATTCAATCCATTAACCAACAATGCATCAAGTGCCTGGGGCATTCAATCCAAGACTTGCCGGAATTTTAAGTGCATTTCAATTTATGGTGGCAAGAATTTTTCTTCCAAGTGTGGGAATAATGCATAAAGGCCTGTAGGCATTTTCTATCATTGTTGGCGGGAATTTTCCTTGACCTTACATCAACTACGGGCATTTCCTTCACAATTGCGGGCATTTTTCCAGGCCCTGCGGGCATTACCACTTGCCAGGTGAGCATTTCCATAAGCCTATGGACATTTTTTCAAGCTTTGTGGGCATATTATTAAGGCCTGCGGACACCTTTACTAAGTGCATTTGCTTCACACAAAATGTGAACTTGCGGGCATATTTTACATCCTTTGTGTGCATTTTCCTCACACAAAATTCCACTTCAATTTCAAAATCTACGGGCATTTGTCTAAGGCTTGTGGTCATCCAAAAAAACACTTTAAGACCCTAATTTAGCTTGTGGTAAAAATATCAAAAAGCCACCAAGTATGTGGGATTAAAGACCATGTTGTGGGTTCAAAGCTTCTTCACCATACATATGGGCTTCTTCTCATGTTACAAGTACCAAGCCTTTATTACCATAGTTACCACATTCAAGAAGACATTAAAGACTTCTTTTTCAAGCTATATACAAGCTCCGTCATGATCATATAATGTTCAAGTACCATTACCCCATCAAGCCACCAAGTGCGTGTGTTTCAAGACCTCATGAAGCCACAAATGACCACAGAATGGGGCATTTGGACCACCTAGTGTCTCAATTCCCAAACCACCCATGTCATGCTTGTCATGTCATCATCTATTCAATGGGATGCATTCAACAACAACTTCAAACAATGCATCAATATTTCTTCGCTTGACAGGCATTCTATTTGTCCTCCATACCAATTTTTGTTTGTAGGTGTGCCTTGACATTAACAGCAGTTGTATCTTGAAGTCTGAGATTGTTCCTAAGTCTTCTTCTCCAGTCATCATACTATTCAGATATGAGATTAGTTTTCTTCATATCGTTGGTTTATCCAGCAATACTGAGAGGGGGGATGAATCAGTATTGTCTTATTTTTCTTTTATTAAAACAATTAGTATTTAAACAAGATATGCTATGAATCAAAAAAGAAAAGACATGGAATTTTATCATGGAAACCTCAAAGAGAAAACCACAAAATCAAACTCATTAATAAGATGATTTCTACAAAATTGTTTTTTTACTACAACAGAAAGGATGCACCAACATCCCAGTTTTCTATTTGCATCAACAGATAAGGATGCCACAACACCCCTATTTTCCAGCTACTACTGGAAGGAGGCTACAACCTCCTTAGTAGGCTTCAGCCTACCCCTAGCACCACCCATCCTCCCTTGATATTTTAACTTCTAGATCCTTTTCTTAATTCATCAATTCTCCATCTGGAAATTCTTTGTTTTTCTGGTCTCTTCCTTTCTTGATGCTTTTTTTATTTGCTCTATAGAGACACCCTTCTTCCATTTCAAATATATGTTTATATAACATCACGTATCTCATATTTTTCACAGTCGCATCCCTTCATTCTAGAGCTCATGTCTTTTCACAATAATTAAATCTTTGTTTATTAATTTTTGAATTTGTTTATTATTCTCTGTAGAAAAATCGTATTTTTTTCGGGCATATTATAAGCCTTTCGGGTATGTACAAGGGCTTGTGGGCATATATTTAATTAAATATTAACACACAGAATTTAATTAATGTGTTATTAACAGCAGCATGGAATTCTTAAGCCTGCGGGCATATATCAGAGCTTGTGATCATATCTTGCGGGAAAACTTCCTGAGCCTATGGGCATATCCTGCGGGAATATCCTGCAGGCACATTTCTTGATCCCGCAAGCATATCTTGTGGGCATTTCCTTCACTTGCGGGCACATATTCTTATGTGAGTTTCCTTCTTATTCCTTCTTATGTGGGAATATCTTCTTATGCGGGCTGCCTTATGCGGACATATCAATATGCCTTTATGCGGGCATATTGTAAGCCCCTTCTGCGGGAATATTATAAGCCCCTGGAGGGCATAATTAAGCCCTTTCCGCGGGCATATTATAATCCCCTTGCGGGCATATTATAAGCCCCTCGCGGCCATGTTATAAATTCCTTGCGGGCATCTTTAGTCCCCTTCTGCAGGCATATTATAATCCTCTTGCGGGCATATTGGAAGCCCCTTGCGGGCATGTTATAATCCCCTTGTGGGCATATTGGAAGCTCCTTGCGGGCATATTATAAGCCCCTTGCGGGAATATTTAGCACCTTCTTCTTGTTGACATCAATTCCAACACATTATTCAACACATATATCTTCAACAGGTGGGCATTTCTCCTTTACTTGCGTGTGGGCATTTATATGTCTTCAAAATCCTTCACAAGATTTGACCTTCAGCATTTGTAAACTGAGGTTACCCGAGATAAAAAGTTAAAAAAAAAAGTCTTAATCAGTGTTAAACATCTTCTTGTTGTGGCTTCTTCATGTCCTCTTCAGTTCATTGGATCTTATAATGAATGTATCAACAATCATCCAGTAAATTTATAAAAGGTAAGCATGCATCAATGACAACATCACAATGTTGCTTCACTTTATTTTCTTTCCTTCATCTAATCATACTGCTCCCCCTATCAATATGCATCTTCTTTGAGTCACATAAAGCCAAATTGTATTACCTCACACTTTTCAGACTTCATCCTTTCCTGCTTTCCTTTTGTCAATTTTTGCAATCCAATCCTAGGACCTATTTCTTAGCTAGGAGTAGCCATTGTTTTCCTTTAAGTTCATCCTCCAACTCCATGAACTAAAGGTATACTGACGTCTTTGAAAGACATCAAGCTTGGCTTGCCACATGGCAGCCATCTTTGGTTCACTTCTTCCTTGTTGAAGCCAAGACCGGATTTGTGAAATGGAGATCTGTTATCTCCTCAAATAACATAGTCAATCTAGGTGATAGGAATTTATTGAAAAGTACATTTTTAAATTTATTTTTGGCTCATTTTTTAGAGTTTTAAGTAGGTACTAAGTTTGAAAAAACATTGCATTTTACTTTTTCTTCAAAAAAGAAAACTCAGGTTTTGGTGGCTTAGGCGGACATTTCAATTGTTCATTAGCCACCGAAAAACCAGCTTTCGGCAGCTTACAGCATGAAGACAAGATCCTTCAAGCAACCGAAATCAAAGGCGGTTTCAAACATTTTGGCAGCCCACATGCTTAAAGGAAAAATTATCCCAGCTACCGAAAGTGAGGCGGTTTCAAGACGGTTAAAGATCAAATCAAAGGTCAAATCTCAGAAGTTTCAAGGAGGCTCATCTTTCCCGTAGCCACCGAAAAGAATCAAATCTAGCTTGACACGATCTGAATAATTCAAAACCTGCTGCAATTATGATATGTTATGATCTGATCCTAATTGATTGAACCCTGCACCTATCCTTTCAATCTGAAATTTAAAACTGCGCATCCCTCGTAATTATATAGAATTTCAGTTTTAAAGTTCCCACATGTTCATATAAAACCCCATATACTGAAATTGACAGGTCATTTAAACTTTCATGATCAGTCTGTCCATCTACATCCCTCAAATCCAGGTTTTCACCTGAACATGCCCTTCATCTCTCACTTCTACCTGTTGCTGAACCTAC
This sequence comes from Larix kaempferi, assembly GCA_027924585.1. Taxonomy (NCBI): domain Eukaryota; kingdom Viridiplantae; phylum Streptophyta; class Pinopsida; order Pinales; family Pinaceae; genus Larix; species Larix kaempferi. The sequence goes on from BSBM01000831.1 coordinate 3,961,250, forward strand.
TCTTTCCTTAATTTGCGTCGACCTTGTCTCCCAAGCTCAAATTTTCTGATTGCAGGTGTCAAGAAATAGTTAATAGATGAATAAAGGAGGAGGACTGGTCCTCAGGAAAGAACTTGATGACATCTGTTATCTAGAATCACACCCCAAGGTGTGTCAATTTATCAAAGATGCAGGCTGCTATAAGTTTTGTGAAAAACTATAGGGATCACACCAACAAGTAGCAGAATCTTTTGCTATGACTTTTGATGGCAGAAAAGCAGTAATTGGCAAAGACGAATTTGAGGTGGACGAAGCTCTCATAGCTGAAGAAACAAAACTTCCAAGGATAGGAGAAACCTAGTTTAAAACTACTGCCACAAAAAATATGGAATTCAGGTCCTACCTAAATCCAGAACACAAAAATATTATATGGAAGAAGGACATTCCCATGTCCTATCTTGAAGAAAAATGGCAGCACCTGTTCAAGACAATCCTTGTCTACATAACCTGTGAGGGCAGATATAATAGAGTAATGATTTATCATTTCAAATTGATGAATCATTTCACTGGCAGAAGCACCTTGAACCTACCTTTTTACCTACACAAAATTTTGACTAAGATGGCTCATCAAGTCCAAGCTAAGCCAAGCAAAGTTACAGGAAAGTTATCTCATCATGGTTTGATCAAGCTCTTGGTTGGTGAGTTACTCCAAAGAAGGAACATTAGCTGGACATTTTTCCTGTTCTGGAATGAGTTTGAAGCAGAGCTACAGCTAAAAGATAATAAGAAATCCTCTTCAAAGAAATCTTCCACTCCCAGAAGTGGAAAGAGGAAAAGGAGAGCCATTTCTCCAATTGCAATTGATAAATCTTCTCCATCTTCCAAGCCTAAGAAGGCTAAAAATAAACTAGATTTCAGTAAGGGTATAGAGGGAGAAGTTTCTCCAAAGATTAAAAACGTCCTAAACCTCCCTTACACAGATTCTAAGGATGATGAACAACAAGAACCTGAAGCAGAACATGATGAAGCTGCAACAGAGCAAGAGCTTCAGGAAGTGGCTCCACTTGGCGAACAGAAGACAACATATGAAAACTTGCCTTCCCCTACACCTAATAAAGAGCAAGATCAGCAGGTCGCTGAAGCATCAACCAAGAATACAAAGAATTCTTCATCACAGAAGATCAATGAACTTCTCAGACATGTATATGAACTCGAAATACTTCAAAGAGTAATTAAAATAAGGAATGAAAAGTTGACTGAAACGAATGCTGAATTATATGTCTCCTTCCAAGGGCTAACTAAAAAGCATAGAAAGTTAAAGGAGAGAAATATAAGGTTGATAAGAGACAACATCAAGTTGAATAAGAAGGTCAAGCTTCTGAGAAACAAGAAGATGTCTCCAAAGCCCCAACCTAAGACACATTCAGACCTTGAAACCTTAGCAGCAACAACCATCAGTCTTGCCGACAGTACAGACCTAGCTCAAGGTGCAGAAGTCCTCAATAAGCAAAAATAAAGATCAGAAGATACAAGGTCACACATTTTTGTGAAGTTTATAGGATAAACTAAACAGAGATTTCGGTGGCTTAGGCAAACATGTCAAATTGTTCATTAGCCACCAAAAGCAAAGCTTTCGATAGCTAACATAATTAAATTTTAGCTTTTCTAGCCACCGAAAATGTAAAACAATGCAGAAAGCTACCATTTTGTACAGAGCAGAGATTCTCAAAACTAGATACCTCAAAGATGGCTTCTAATGCAAGATGAGGAGCAGAGGTATAAATACTAAGGTTCTGTTTCAGTTTTGAAGATGCCAAGGAAATGGAAGAAGTAAGGCTTCTTACCTATTTTTAGTAAAGATATGAACTGTCTGCCAGGTAGCAATTTCAGTTTCCTCCATCAACATCTCAAGATCATTGCAGTTGTCGAAGACCCTGAAAGATCAGTTGAAGATAATGTTTTGACCATTAAAATAGGATCTTTTCCTAGTTAATTGTAATCTGTTTTTTACTGCCTATTTTTAGTAAATCAGATCCAGTTTTCTTGGGATCTGGAACTGTCTTGTAAAGGCTATAAAGCCTAAAACTTCAAAAGAAATAGAGGGTTCGATTTTGGATATTGGCACACATATTGTAATTTTTCAGACTTCTCATTATATATCATAATCTAAGCTTATTTTGCCTATAATGTTCAGTTTCACTTATTATCCATTCGATGCTTGTATTTGAATGAGTGTTTCATTTCTTTAATCTGATCTAGTGTCTGAGAATTATCATCTTTTCAATACACTGATGACTGAGCTGTGCAAGTATCATTTGTTTATAACATTGGCCATTCATATATATAGTTTATGTATGTTTCTGCTGATGATATGAGATATGTCCATCCATATATTTTATCCAAAACCCCTGAATAGAGTTGGTTAAAAGCCTTGTCCATTGATATATCTGTCACGTCCCCATTTTGACCCCCTTTGTATTAAATCATAAATGATGAAAATACTGATATTTAATCATGGTGAGGAGCTCAAGGCCAAGGCCCCACCATTGATTTAGCATTTATGTATCAGCAATTAAAATAGATGCCTATGGTTCTTGTGCTAGATGGGCACGATGTAAATAAGACATCATGTAAATACAAATTTTAATGAAAAATACCCACAACTAGCTATGCAATGCAACAAAGAGATGGGGGCATGATTCTACAAGGAATAGGGAGGGAAATTATTCAAACCCTTGATCCAATGGTGTTAATCCATGTGTCAATGGGGAAACCCATAAACCACCAACTACCCATTTTGTCTCATGCACCCAATCATTTAATTCTTCCAAAGATTGGTTGGGGCAGTTATTGTCTTGGGATTGGAGAAGTATGGCAGCCATATTTTCGTGCATGGGCAAGCCATCAACCTGAAAATCGTATTTTTGGCTTGCTGGGTAAGAAAACCCCCACCAAAATGCTTCCTAAGGCAATTCCTCATGCATTACATCCTTCCTCTCACGCAGACTAAGCTCACTGGAAATTATCCTCACGTTTTTCACCATAACCCTACGTTTTTCCATGCCCAGGAACTCATTTTTGGTATTTTGCAGCATCTAGGGAAGGAGGGACGCGATTTTGGACTGAGGGAGAGGTCGTTTTTTCCCTTGGGGCATTTTTATGAAATGGGTCGCTCTCCTAGTCGAATTTTCCTAGTTGCCAATTCGTTTTGAGTCTACCCACGTTTTTCTGAAGCTCAGGAAACCCCACCTCATGCATTCCACTGTTGAAACGTTTTTCTCATGCTCAGCAAAGTGTAGTTTTGTTGTTATGAGCATCCTTGTTTGATTTGAACCTGTAAGCAAGAAACTGGAGTGGTAGTGGACAGAATTAGCTTGATAAACCTAGTGTAGGGAGTAACCTCTCAAGAAGATCAAGAGGGTTGGCTACTTTTCTATGCACACCCTGAGAGCACTAGAAAGGAAGGTATGGCTTGAGGGACTGTGTGGAAGTGAAGAGAATACTTCCTGGTGTTGGGTGTGTAGGCATTGTGAGTGCCAAGCTGAATAGATCTAGGAGGGGTACCCATAGCTCTGTGGTTGAGCTCACTAGCTTAGCAGTTCTTCCTTTCCATCTCCTAGCAGCCTGATAAACCCAATTGTAGATTGGCTTGGCTCATGTTGGTGTATGCTTGGCTATGTGTGAGTCTGTTGTTCCCTGGTTCCTTGTAGAGATCATGCCCAGCTCGGGGGTGGCAAGGGTGCTGAGAGATTGAGGAGCACACTGGCCTATGGTTGGGTGGAACGTTGCAGTTGCATAGCCAGTTGCTTGGGGCTACTGTTATAAGATAAGTATTCTCCTGTATATTCTTGCAATTATTTAATTGATGGATATCTGAATGTATGGTGATGGTGTAAATGATGTTACTTCCGTTGTGTTATAAAAATAGTTATGCATCTACATTTCTCTATTATATTATGTGAATGCTTATGTAATAAGTTCATGGGGCTAGATGCCCAGTTTAGTATCACGTCCGTTCTGCACTTTCATATGTATATGTATATTTTCATTTTACTTTGAATGTTTGTTTACCATGTATGGGGCTGAATGCCCGGTTTAACAACACGATCCTCTCCATCTAGCTGGTATGATGGGAGGGGATGTGACAGAATGGTATAAGAGCTGCTGGTTGCAGCAATGGACCTATGTGGGCCATATCTGATAGCAATTAAAAGGGAAGATTTCAAATTTTTTTTGGGGTTTTAAGTCTGTTTCTGGAAATTTTTGGTTTTAAGTCTGTTTCTATTTTAAGTCTGTTCCGGGAAGTCGTCCCGAAACTGCGGAAAGGTTCCACGAACCTTCCCGCAATTGCGGAAGAGTTCCGCGAACCTTCCCGCAATTACGGAAGAGTTCGGCGAACCTTCCCGTTGCGGAAGAGTTCCATGAATCTTCCCGCAATTGCGGAAGAATTCAGCAAACTGCTCCGAAACAACGGAGAAATTTTTTTTTTAAGTGAAAAATTTTCTAAGTGTTCGGCGTCGAAAGGAACTTGCGGAAGGAATTCTCTTCCGAAATTGCGGAAGGGTTCCGCGAATTGTTCCGCAACGGGGAAGAGTTCGGCGAGTCGTTCTGAAATTGCGGAAGACTTCGGCGAATCGTTCCGCAACTGCGGAAGACTTCGCCGAATCGTTCTGCAACTGCGGAAGACTTCGGTGAATCATTCTGAAATTTCGGAAGCATTCCGCAAGTCGTTCCGAAAAAGGCATTCCGAAAAATCACCCAAAACCGGGAAGCATTCTGCGCAACGGCGGAAGCATTCTGCGAACGACTCCGAAACTGCGGAAGCCTTCACCGAATGGCTCCGCAATTGCGGGAGCATTCACCGAATGGCTCCGCAACTGCGGGAGCATTCGTCGAATGGCTCCGCAATTGCGGGAGCATTCTCCGAATGGCTCCGCAATTGCGGAAGCCCTCGCTGAATGGCTCCGCAATTGCGGGAGCGTTCGGCAAATCGCCCCGCCATTACGGAAGCGTTTGGCGAACTGCTCCGCAATTGCGGAAGTGTTCGGCGAACTGCTCTGCAATTGTGGAAGCCATCGCCGAACCGCCCTGCGACGGCGGCATAATTTGTAAAAAAAAAAGAAAAAAAATGAGGGCGCTGCCCTCGACCCGCCCTGCAGTGGCGCAGGGAAGCCCCCTTGACCCCCTTTTATTTTCCCCCTCATATGTCGTTGTTTGTGATTTGAAAAATTGTCATTGTAATGTTTTCCCACGTGCATGAAGTAATTTGTGAATTCTGAGAATGTGATGCAGCTAACAATTGTGTTGATGAACACATTTCAGAGAGTCACAGTTATAGCAGGGTAACACTCTAGATAATATAGTCAGAGAGTTTTGGATCTTGGTTGGGCCAAGAAAATCAACATTATGGATGATGCACAGGATCCCTATGAGCCTGAGACAGATGCCATGGGGGAGAACATACAGGTTGAGAATGCTGAAACAGAATCTAATGGGAGAAGAAATCAAGAGACCCCTCCAGATGTTGCAGCCACCATGAGAAGCCTAAGGGTGGAATTGCAAAGCTATAGGGAAGATAATGAAAGGATGATTAAAGCTCAAGAAGAACAAAATCAACTGAATGCAGCCATGCTGCAGAGTTTAACAGACATCCAAAGGCAAATAAACTTTGGGCATCAGATATCAAATCTAGAAAGGGGTGGGAGTAGCTCTAGAAGAAATTCCCGTAAGAGGGCCAGTATCCCAATAAGAGTTTCTACAGACAGAACATATAGTCCAGAAATATCTTCTAATGAATCATCTGACTCTGAAGAATCCATTGAGGGTTCAAGCTCTTCATCTCATATGAGTAAGAGGAAGAAATACTACAAGAACAATTCACATGGGGAATTTAAGAAGGAAAAACCTCCTACATTTGACGGAGAGGTAAAATCTGGTCAAGAAGCTGAAGCTTGGCTTCTTGGGATGAGAAAGTATTTCCAAGTCCAAGACTACTCGGGAAATATGAAGGCAAGGGTAGCCATCTTCAACTTGAATGGAAGAGCATCTATATGGTGGGAACACACCATGCAAGTGAAGAAGATCAACGAAAGGAAGATCGTGTGGAAGCAGTTCAAGAAATACTTCAAGTAGAAGTACCTCTCTAATAGGTACTATGATGATAAGGTGAAAATTCAGCGTTTCCTAAGTGGACTGCCCCAGTCATATAAAGATAGAATTGAGTTTGATGAACCTCGGACTCTAGAGGAGGCCATAAGAAAGGCCAAGTATTGCTTTGATCAAAACAGAAGCAAACCAGAATTCCATAAGGCATGGAAGGATAAGAAAAATGAGAAGTTTGATCAAAGGAAGAAGGGGTTCAAGCCTCCTCAATTCAGGAATCAGCAAAGGCAGCCATCACAGGTTGTGACTAAGCCAACTAGGATGATGGGAGACAAGCCAAGAGATCCAAAGGAGCCAAGAGAACCACTTCAATGTTGGGGTTGTGGAGGAGACCACATGCTTAGGAACTGTCCACATCGGAATGGGAATGCAAATCAAGTTCACAACATCCAAGGAGCTGGAACTGTGGGTCAAGTGACGAGGACAATCCCTAGAATCTATGTAGCACTAGACGACCGCCAAGCAGATCATCAGTCAACTGTGGTTGAAGTTGAAGGTAAGATTGCTAAGCAATCTATTTCTATTTTGATTGATCCTGGATCTACTCACGGTTATGTCACTCCTAGAATTGTTGAGGTTTGTGCTTTCAAGAAATTAAAGCATAGTAAATCATGGTTATTTCAACTATCCACTGGAACCAAGAGAAAAGTTAGTGAAATGGTAGAGAAATGTCCATTAGAGATGGATGGGCTATTCGCTTGTGTAGATCTGAATATTTTACCACTGGGTTCCTATGATATTCTCATTGGAATGGATTGGTTAGAAGCACACATGGTTAAACTTGACTACTACAATAAGACATTTGAATGCATGGACGAAGAAGGAAACCCGAGGGTTGTAAAAGGCGTTCCAAAGGTGACTTCTGTTAGACAGGTTTCAGCCATGCAGCTGAAAAAGTTCTGCAGGAAGGGATGTCAACTGTATGCAGCCCACATTTTAAAGGCAGTAGAGAATGAAACTCTTAAATTGGAGGACTATCATGTATTACAAGAATTCAGGGATGTTTTTCCTGATGAGATTCCAGGACTCCCTCCAAAGAGAGACATTGACTTTACAATTGAACTTGTGCCAGGAGCGGCACCAATGTCTAAGACACCCTACAGGATGAGTACACCAGAATTGCTAGAACTGAAAATGCAATTACAAGAGTTGCTGGAAAAGAAATATATTAGGCCAAGTGTGTCCCCGTGGGGAGCACCTATTCTATTTGTGAAAAAGAAAGATGGAACACTCAGGTTATGTATCGACTACAGGCAGTTGAATAAAGTCACTGTAAAGAACAAATACCCATTACCCCGAATTGATGACCTTTTTGACCAAATGAGAGGAGCAAAGGTATTTTCAAAGATTGACTTGAGGTATGGTTACCATCAGGTAAGAGTTAAAGAAGAAGATATTCATAAGACAGCCTTTAGAACGAGGTATGGACACTATGAGCTTGTAGTGGTACCATTCGGTCTCACCAATGCACCAGCTACATTCATGTGTCTCATGAATAATGTTTTTAGCAAGTATTTGGACAAGTTTGTTCTTGTATTCCTAGACGACATTCTCATCTATTCTAAGAATGAAGAAGAGCATGAAGAACATTTGAGAATGACAATGCAATTACTAAGGGAGCATAAGCTATATGCCAAGTTGAGTAAATGTGACTTTTATAAAGATATAATTCATTATTTGGGTCACATCATCTCCGACGAAGGGATATCTATAGACCCTGAGAAGATTGAAACCATTATGAATTGGCCAACTCCAACGAATGTGACTGATGTGAGATCTTTTATGGGCCTTGCTAGTTACTACAGGAGGTTTATCGAAGGATTCTCCAAGGTTGAAAACCCGATCACTTCTTTACAAAAGAAGGGGATAAAGTTTGAATGGTCACCAAGATGTGAGGAAAGTTTTCAACGGTTGAAGAATCTTCTTACAAGTGCACCAATTTTGAAAATTGCAGACCCAGAAAAGGACTTTGTGGTGTGTACCAATGCATGCAATCAAGGACTTGGGGGAGTTCTTATTCAAGACAACCACGTGATATGCTATGAGTCAAGAAAGTTGAAGGAGCATGAGAAGAACTACGCTACTCATGATATAGAACTTGCAGCCATAGTACATGCCTTGAAGATGTAGAGGCATTACTTAATGGGAAGAAAATTTGAGTTAAGGACAGACCATTGTGGTTTGACATACTTATTTGATCAGCCAACTTTAAATGCTAGGCAAGCTAGATGGTTGGAATTTTTGTGTGAATTTGATTTTGAGATCAAACACATAAAAGGGAAAGAAAACAAGGTGGCTGATACACTCAGCAGGAAGGTACATGAAATGCATGTGGCAGCACTTAGTACTTGCCAACCAGATTTGAGGCAGCAAATTGTTAACCATATGGTTGAGGATGAAGTGTATGAGCAGATAAAGGGCAAATTGCTACAGCAAGAAAATATTATTTCTGGCCATGGATGAAGAAGGACATCGCTGAATACATCTCTAAGTGCATGGAATGTCAGCAGGTGAAGGTTGAACACCAACACCGAGCAGGTTTATTGCACCCAGTGCCAATCCCAGAATGGAAATGGGAAATCATTTCCATGGATTTTATTACAGGATTGCCAATGACTAAGAGACAACATGATTCCATCATGGTTGTGGTGGACAAGTTAACAAAGGCAGCACATTTCATACCGGTTAAGTCCACACATAAAGCCGATGCCATGCAAATATTTTCATGAAGGAAATTTTCAGATTACATGGGTTTCCTAAGGAAATAATTTCTGACAGGGATACCAAGTTCACTTCCAATTTTTGGAAAGGTCTCTTTGCAGATTTGGGTACACAGTTGAACTTTAGCACCGCGTACCATCCTCAAACAGACGGGCAAACATAAAGAGTAAACCAGGTGCTTGAAGACATGCTCCGCATGTATGTAATGGACAAGCCATCCAAGTGGGAGGATTATCTGCACCTGGTAGTGTTTGCATATAATAATGGGCAGCAAGAATCATTGGGAATGAGTCCATATGAGGCTTTGTACGGAAGAAGGTGTAGGACACCAGTGACTTGGGACAATCCAGTGAATCGAATTGTACTTGGGCCAGAATTGCTTAAGGAAATGGAACAAGAGGTTGCAAGGATCCGGAAAAATTTAAAAGCAGCCCAGGATAGACACAAAAGCTATGCAGATAAACATAGAATGCATAGGGAATTCAATGTTGGGGATCATGTATATCTTAGAGTGAGATCAAGGAAGAGTTCCTTGAAGCTTGGGAGTTGTGCCAAGCTATCACCTAGATATTGCGGACCATTTGAAGTGCTTGAAAGAATAGGGCCAGTTGCATATAGACTTGCCTTTCCTGCTAGCACTAAAGCTCATAATGTTTTTCATGTCTCCTTGCTTAAGAAATATGTACATGATCCTAACCATGTGATTAATTGGGATGTGATCCAGGTGGAACCCGAGGGAGAATTCCAAACCGATCCGTTATGCATCCTAGACAAGCAAGTAACATTGCTTCGGAACCGAGCCATCGGACAGGTAAAGGTGCAATGGAAGCACTACGGTCCTGATGAGGCTACATGGGAGCTGGAGGATTCCATGAGGGTGGCATATCCATTTTTGTTCAATTTTGATGAGCACTGAGGACAGTGCTAATGTAAGGGGAGGGGTATGTCATGTCCCAATTTTGACCCCCTTTGTATTAAATCATAAATGATGAAAATACTGATATTTAATCATGGTGAGGAGCTCAAGGCCAAGGCCCCACCATTGATTTAGCGTTTATGTATCGGCAATTAAAATAGATGCCTATGGTTCTTGTGCTAAATGGGCACGATGTAAATAAGACATCATGTAAATACAAATTTTAATGAAAAATACCCACAACTAGCTATGCAATGCAACAAAGAGATGGGGGCATGATTCTACAAGGAATAGGGAGGGAAATTATTCAAACCCTTGATCCAATGGTGTTAATCCATGTGTCAATGGGGAAACCCATAGACCACCAACTACCCATTTTGTCTCATGCACCCAATCATTTAATTCTTCCAAAGATTGGTTGGGGCAGTTATTGTCTTGGGATTGGAGAAGTATGGCAGCCAGATTTTCGTGCATGGGCAAGCCATCAACCTGAAAATCGTATTTTTGGCTTGTTGGGCAAGAAAACCCCCACGAAATGCTGCCTAAGGCAATTCCTCATGCATTACGTCCTTCCTCTCACGCAGACTGAGCTCACTGGAAATTATCCTCACGTTTTTCACCATAACCCTGCGTTTTTCCATGCCCAGGAACTCGTTTTCGGTATTTTGCAGCAGCTGGGGAAGGAGGGACGCGATTTTGGACTGAGGGAGAGGTCTTTTTTTCCCTTGGGGCGTTTTTCTGGAATGGGTCGCTCTCCTAGTCGAATTTTCCTAGTTGCCAATTCGTTTTGAGTCTACCCACGTTTTTCTGGAGCTCAGGAAACCCCACCTCATGCATTCCACTGTTGAAACATTTTTCTCATGCTCAGCAAAGTGTAGTTTTGCTGTTATGAGCATCCTTGTTTGATTTGAACCTATAAGCAAGAAACTGGAGTGGTAGTGGACATAATTAGCTTGATAAACCTAGTGTAGGGAGTAACCTCTCAAGAAGATCAAGATGGATGGCTACTTTTCTATGCACACTCTGAGAGCACTAGAAAGGAAGGTATGGCTTGAGGGACTGTGTGGCAGTGAAGAGAATACTTCCTGGTGTTGGGTGTGTAGGCATTGTGAGTGCCAAGCTGAATAGATCTGGGAGGGGTACCCATAGCTCTGTGGTTGAGATCACTAGCTTAGCAATTCTTCCTTTCCATCTCCTAGCAGCCTGATAAACCCAATTGTAGATTGGCTTGACTCATCTTGGTGTATGCTTGGCTATGTGTGAGTCTGTTGTTCCCTGGTTCCTTGTAGAGATCATGCCCAGCTCGGGGGTGGCAGGGGTGCTGAGAGATTGAGGAGAACACTGGCCTACGGTTGGGTGGAATGTTGCAGTTGCATAGCCAGTTGCTTGGGGCTACTGTTATAAGATAAGTATTCTCCTGTATATTCTTGCAATTATTTAATTGATGGATATCTGAATGTATGGTGATGGTGTAAATGATGTTACTTCCGCTGTGTTATAAAAATAGTTATGCATCTACATTTCTCTATTATATTATGTGAATGCTTATGTAATAAGTTCATGGGGCTAGATGCCCAGTTTAGTATCACGTCCATTCTGCACTTTCATACGTATATGTATATTTTCATTTTACTTTGAATGTTTGTTTACCATGTATGGGGCTGGATGCCCGGTTTAACAACACGATCCTCTCCATCTAGCTGGTATGATGGGAGGGGATGTGACAATATCTATGCACGCTTTGATTTAGTAAAACCTAGTGTTAGTCATCCAAATTGATCCAATTGAGAAAATCATTAAGTTACTAGGCATCTTCGAATTGCAACCTAGAAGAGTTTCCTGGAGAGATAACAAGATCTTTGACAATCCAAGATCTCATCCAGGATAACTGAGATGTCTTTAAACTTGACATATGCATCAGACTTTTAACCTTTCTTCTTGAGTTCAACCACCATCATTTCAAGCTTTTGACAAGTCTTCTCTTTCTCATCCAATTGGTGTTTCAAGACTTCTTCTATCCTTTTGGCTTCTTCCAACTGAGTCTTCAAATCAATATTGTCCCTTCATGTTTCTACAAGCTCTTTAGGGTCTTCACTAGTATCTTCTTGACAGGTAAGATTAATATTTAGTATTTCAAATTCATCATTTTTGTCTTTTAGCTCATCTTGAAAAATTGACTTGAGCTTCTTGAACAGGTCTATTGGCATCTCATGGTATTTTTCGAAGGATTGCAAATTTTTCCTTTTAAGTATAGAATTTTTCGTGACATCCTCTTCCCTTAAAATGGGTGCTAGGATTTTTTTCTTAGCATCTTTAAGATCATTTACCATTTTATCAAAATCATTGCTACTGTCATCAAAAGGATCCTTACCTCTACTGATATCTGAATCTTGCTCTTTCTTTTCTTCTTGCATCACATTTTCAGTGGGTTAGTTATGTTTCCTTCTTTGTGTCTTGGTTTCCTTTTTGGTATTCACCTTCCATCTTAAACCATAGGTCTTTTGCTGAAGTGTGTTCTCCTACACTCTCTCTGACAGAGTTTGAGAGTCCATCCATAAGAAAATTCAAAGCAATAGAGTTTTCCCTCATGACCTCCTTTTCTATAGCAGTCATAATCTTCTTGTTGGAACTAATGGGTGGATTTACCACAACCTCCCAGCCACCAAACTTCTTCAAGAAGGTTTTCATCTTGCTTCTCGAACCAAAATAATGTGTTATGTCAAATACTGGAACATCATTGTTTGATATTTCTTCTTGTGTGTCCACGGATCTCCTTCAAGATGGCTAGGATTGTGGTGAAGGCCCACTCTGATACCAATTTTTAGACATAATGGCACATTGAGAGGGGGGGTGAATCAGTAGGACAACACTTTTTACCAATTTCACTTCTTCAATAATTAAATAGAGATCATCAATTGCAAGTTATTAAATGCATCAACATTAATCAATCAATACAAACCATTAGAGACACATCACAAGATAAGTGGTGTAAACTTTATTATATGTAATTTGATATCAATTACAATGGAGGCCACAACCTTCAGGTTTGCATCAAATTCAACTAACTGAGAAGCACCAACTTCTATTCCAAGACCCAGCTTGGTTTTTTCTTAGATCCAACTAAGAAAAAGGTGTGCAAGACCCAGCTTGCAAATGCGTACTGATTACTGTCATCAACCTTTTACTCACTCATGCCACTCCTTGCCAAGTTATTGTCATGCACTTTTCATCAACTGCTGCACTTGTCATCAATTCTGATTCAACAAACTTGTCCACTTTTGTTACTCTGTCAAATGATTCTGTAGTAGGTGTCACTGACATCAACCTGTCCACTATCATGTCACTGTTGTCACAATCAAATCTTCAAGTTTGCTCACATATCAATGCTACTCAACCTTGTTACTCCTTGCTACTCAACCTTGTTACTGCTTGTTACTCCTTGCTACTCAACCTTGTTATTGCTTGTTACTCCTTGCTACTCAACCTTGTCATGTATCAACCTTGTTACTCCTTTGTCATTAATGGCTTGTCATCAATGACAACCATACTCAACATACTTTTCTTTGTCCATCTTTGGTGATTCCCAGGTGGTTACCAATTGGTTCAATGGTTTTCATTCATTCAAAGTATTATTATTGGAACCATGGATTAATTAAATGGATGGTTTAAATGCTTCTTTTGCTTAGATCTATTGCAGACATATTTATCGTGTGTTGTAATGATAGGTAATAATCCACTTCTCCTCCATTATTTGAGAGTAGGACTAAAATGCTTGGTGTTTGGCCATGCTTAAAAATATTGATACTGAGTGCACACTAAATTATTAATATGGTATAACGAGCGGAATAATATATATATAGGCCACCACCAATAGTCTTGCACGAATGATGCCCATTATCTATAGTTCGATTAAGAATATAAATTTCCAATAAATATAAGTCGTCAGTACAATAACCATCTGATTATCTTCTGGTTTTCTACTTCTAGAAAAAAGAATATATTGAAGGACACATAGGATCACACCTGGTTGCATGGGTAAGTGCCATCAATCATAAGAAGATACCAACTTTTATAATATCTCATGTAGGTGGTTTTGGGATCACAGGAAGTGGTTTTCCATTACAATTTTTCATTCAGCGGAACGATCCTCGACTTGACACGTGGTAAGCGGTAAAAATTCCGCTACCACTTACCCTTTTCATTCTCTGCGCTAGTTGAAAGTATGAAATCAACATCAACCATAGATATTTTTTTCGTCGCTCACCCACTGTAGATTTGCTTCCTAACTTTAACAAGTACCAAAGTTAATTTTTCCAAAGTTGCCAACGTTATAGAACATGCACCTTTTCCTAGCGGATTCCCTGTCCGCTATAGATATCAACCCTCCTGGAATCTAAACCGCTGATTTTGTCATAAATTACTTCATTTGACGCATCGAGTTTTTGCGGGCATTGTCTGGCCGCCATAGTATTTACCTGACCACAAAAATATTCGCAGTAGTTCCATGTAGTAGTGACGACATATAATTTTTGAGGGTTTGGGTTCTTGTTCCCCTGCAACAACAATAAATATTTGGTGCGGCAGTCGAAGCTCGGGTAATAGTTCCATGCAGCAGGCTCTGTTTTACGCATGGTCCCATCTACGTTCAATGCATCTCAATCCCTACGCAGGTTCCATGCTCCATTCAGATTTCAGTCGCACACTACCACACTCCATTCGCACGCTCGTTCTACTCCAAATTCCATGTAGGTTCCAGGATATTGAACTCTTATATAAACAAATCTCTGAGATGGGGTTAATTATTATTTTCACTACAACTTTTTTTTCAGCAAAAAAAAAACATACAATTGATATTCAAGTTGAATCAAATAGTACATGGATGTTCAAGTCTTTAAAAGACTTATCAGCATAATAACTTATCAGAGCTCAATGTTCTCTATATAAGACTTTACAAAAAAGGGAAATGTAACTTTCAAAACCATATTACCAAAATACGACATCTAGAAACAATCCCCGAATAGATCATCATTAAAAAATACTTACATATCCCATATCACATATGTAATTTCCTGTAGTTTTCCTAGTATAAACTACGGGACATGACCCAAACACTAGTACTTCTTATCTTTTCCAATCATAAAACATCTAACAGACCAAAATAATAGGGGTTATCTGAATAAAGTTGTAGTTATATCAACAGGGAGATATAGTTGTCCATAGGATCAATTTCAATTGAACAATTTTTTCGATGTTCCTTATTAAGCTAGGTGGCATGGCATTGTTAGACATCAATCCTTTAAGTGTATGCAAGGAAATATGTAATGTATTACTCATATCTAGTAATATTTTATTTAGCAATTTTTTTAATGAAACGTTGAGTTAATTTATTATTGTCATTTGAAGTGTAATTTTTTTAATTAAAGCCCTTCATGCTAGAAGGGTGGTATAAATATATAACCTTCAACCTGAAATTAAGTTCGGCCCTTCAAATTTGATCTCTGATACCTATCCCAAAAAACTATATAAGTTAAAACCATATGTTTACATTGAAATGGTACCATTAATATCCTTAATATTCGTTTATATAATCTTGGGACTAATTGTAAAAATCAAATATGCCATGTGTCACAATCTGAGCGTTCCATGTGTCACCCTAGGAAACTAGATATAGACATTTTAACAACAAAATTTATAGAAGTTTTGCTTCAAAAAGTTTGCTAGCAAGTCGAAATTTTGTCAAAGAAAGAGAGGTCGCTATTTCATCACATTGTTCTATTTCGGGGTGTTGGAAGTAGATGTTGAGGAGAAAGAGCATTTGCTCCTTCCTCTAGGGATAATTTTTAGGAGTGGTTAAAGTAGATATAAGCACTCTAAACACAAATTTTATTGGAACATTGCTTCGCATAGTTTGCTAGAAAGTGGAAATATTATCAGAAAAAGAGCGGCCGCTCTTTCTCCAAGTTGTTCTATTTTTACAATTACCTCGTAAATGAAGGGGCAGCCAACCCTTCTTCTTCCCAGTATTCTTTTCATTATAGTTGGAGACTGCAGGAAGGTTCGGTCAATCCTTCTTGTGTTCTCCATTCTGGATATAGTTGAATTACTGGATAAAGGTTTTCACAATTATCTACTAAACGAGAATTGTTGACCTAGATTTTCTACATTAAATATTTTTAGAATTCTCTCGTAAATGAAGGGTCGGCCAACCCTTCTTGTGATCGATATTATTCTTGTGTTCACCATTTTGGATATACATGAATTGGCGGCCTAGCCATCGTAGGTTGAATATTTGTACAATTTCCTCATAAATGAAGGGTCGACCGACCCTTCTTCTACCCAGTATTATTTCCATTATAGTTCTAGACTACAAGAAAGGTTAGTCAATCCTTCTTCTATTTTCCATTCTGGATAAAGTTAATTTCTGGATATAGGTGTTCACAATTATCCACTAAACGAAGGGGCGGCCGATCCTTCCATGCGGAAAATGGAAGTAGGTCAAACATTTTCTATATATTATAACTTTGCTTATATCTGGATCTCTACTATTTAAAGCGGAAGTCGGAAGGCGGGAATTGTCAGCCTAGCCTTCGTAGATTAAATATTTTTACATTTATCTCGTAAATGAAGGGTCAACCGACCCTTCTTGTGTTCGGTATTCCTACAATGTTCACCATTTTGGATATACATGAATTGATGCTTGAGCCTTCGTAGGTTGAATACATTTTCAATTCCCTCATAAATGAAGGGGCGACCGACCCTTCATATTCCCAGTATTATTTTCATAATATTTGTAGACTGCAAGAAGGGTCGGTCGACCCTTCTTGTTCTCAATATTCTTCAGGTGTTCACCATTTTGGATATACATGAATTGACGGCCCAGCCTTCGTAGGTTGAATATTTTTACAATTCCCTCATAAATGAAGGGGCAGCCGACCCTTCTTTTTCCCAGTATACTTTTCAAAATAGTTCCAGCCTGCAAGAAGGGTCAGTCGATCCTTCTTGTGTTCGTCATTCTGGATATAGGGAATTTCTGGATATAGGTACTCACAATTATCTACTAAAATAAGGGGCGCCTGATCATTCTTGTCTAAAAATGGAAGTGATCAGGAAAAACCTTTTTTATATGTTATAACTTAGATGATGTCCATATCCCTATTATTTATAGCAGAAGTCAGAAGTCGGGAATTGTCGACCTAGACTTCGTAGATTAAATATTTTTACATTTCTCTCGTAAATGAAGGATCGATCGACGCTTCGTGTGCTCAGTGTTCTTCCAGTTTTCAGCATTTTGGATATACATGAATTGACGGCCTAGCCTTCGTAGGTTGAATATTTTTACAATTCCCTCATAAATGAAGGGGCATCCGACCCTTCTTGTGCCCAGTATTATGTTCATAATAGTTCTAGACTGCAAGAAGGGTCATTCGATCCTTCTTGTGTTCACCATTATGGATACAGGTGAATTGATAGATATAGATGTTCACAATTCTCTACTAAACGAAGGGGCGACCGATCCTTCTTGTCAGAAGTCAGAATTCGGGACAAACAATTTTTATATGTTATAGCTTAGTCGATGTCTGGGTCCCTACTATTTACAGTGGAAGTCGGGAGTTGGAAATTGTCTCCTTAGCCTTCATAGATTAAATATTTTTACATTTCTCTAGTAAATGAAGGGTCGACCGACCCTTTTGACTTATTTGATAATATATACTAGTGGAAAAATGATTCTTTGTTTAAAATAAATAATTTTTTTATGTGCTCCTATTATTTATATTTCATAAATCGCTTCTGAAATGGATTTTGGTTCTGAACAATGTGCCCTGTTATTTTATATTTCACAAATAGATTCTTAAATGGATTTTGGATCTCAACAATGTGTGGACTTCCTTTTGAATGGATTGAAAGTTGTTGAAGGAATCTCTTTTCTAGAGAGAAAAATATTGCATAATATCAGCATTCATGATGGATGTATCATTGTAAATGTTATCAAGACTTTAAATGCAAGTATTCAATTTCCCTATCCATCAGAAGGTGTAGATACAATGTCAGAGGCAGTTAGTGGTTATATTCAATGGCCTGTATCTGAAATCATTAACCACATTGGGTCTTCTCTTCACGAGAATGAGGTGAATGATATACCAGCTTCTACTTTGTTGAGTGTAGAACATATCATAACAACTGAGAATAAATCTTCTTTTATTATGAGGAAAATTAAGTTGTTACATAAGTGTTCAAAATGTAAGGATTGCATTTCCATAGGTTTTGTAACAAATGTGAGTGGTATCAAATGCTCATGTGGCCAAAGAAGGATATGACATAAAAAGAAGCATGTTTACAATGAGATTAGACACAATAGACGTCTGTCAAAATGCATGGCATAAATGCCATGGGATAAAAAATAGCACTTTCTACAATTATAAAAGCATGTTCTTGAATGGTGATGTGAGAGTTGTGCATGGTAACAATGGCTTGGAAAAAACTAGGGTGAACACTGTTGCACTGGTAGATACTATTAATAAAATTGTAGAAGAGAATTCAGACAAATATCCACATCTTACATGATTAATCAGTGAAGATGGAACAAGGACAACCGTGAAATTATTGTCATCTAATATGTCCCATGGTTTGCTGCGAAAAATGGAAAATGAAGAAATCGAAAGTATCGGTTTTCCTCCAGTATCACAATCCTCCTTTAGCAAGGTGATGAGAGAATATTTTTGAGATGTTAAAGTTTCTAAATCAAACTCCTTTGCAAGGTGTAATGAGTGCATTACAATACAGGATAGGCTTAAGAGGACTACTAATCCAGCTGAGGTGGAAAGGTTACGAGGACATCAGGACGCTCATAATAAATATATCGCAAATTGTCGCCAAGTGTATTATTCTCACAGATTAGCTTCACAAAAAAATCCAAATACTTTTCTGAGTATTGTCCATGACAAAATGGACAAGTCAAACAATTTCATTCCAAGTGTTGGAACTGGAATTGTACCTAGTTCACTTGAATCTTTTTCTTGGTTTTCTATTTCTTTTGTTTTTATTTCTGATATTTGAGTTTTATTTCATACATCTTCTTTGTTTATTTGAGTTTGATGTATTGTTTTATTATTTTGCTTGTTCCATTAACATTGGCTTATTAAAAATTTCTTTTCTTATTGATCTTCAAAACATAAGCGGATTATGCAAATTAATCATATGTGAATAGTATGCAAGCTTTATGTTTACAAAATATATTATATCTAATATTTATGTTGAAGATTATGCAAGTTTTTTTTCCTTGAGATATTCTGACAGAGCAATCACTAGAGTTCATAACTATGAACGTTGTCGGAATCCCTAATCATCCAAGATCGTGGCTCGTCCTCACCATTCATTATGGCGTGTTCTTCTCATGAATGAAGGACCACGAGGAACCTGTTCCTCATATCATAGCAAGTGTTAAGTTTATAATTTCAACACTGATGATTCGAAGATAAACTGAAGCCACGTGTTTTTCTAATTCATAGCGTTGTCCATGATTCCCGCCATAGTTACTCTGTTATCAGGCAATCAGTGGGGTTGGTAATCAAACACAACAAGCATGGGCAGGAGTGGAAAACTCTGTAGATTGGAGCCGGCAAATACAGAATGGGCTAAAGATTTTCCAAAATGTGCAGAGTTGTTCAAGAAAGCTGGGTGGTTCACGTTTTTTGAGAATATTTTAGGTAATAATTTGAAGGTTACTCATGGTGTTCGCTAAAAAATGCTCAAATCCCTGTGTAAGCTTTGATACCCTAAAATTTGAGTTGATAGAAGAGTTAATTGTTGAAGCCATTGGTATGGCTAATGAAGGGGAACGCTTGTTTAAGAAGATCCCGCTTGAATTTGATCCAAGCCTGTTCTTATTGCCAGGTTTCAAATCCCTTGACTGGAACAAGGGTATTCATTTAAGTAATATGAAACCAGAGTGGTGGAAGGTAGTTGGTATTGTGCAAAGCTATATCACAAGTGAAGGCAGGTTTGCTTCAGTTTATAAGTACCATATCAGGTTTTTATTGCATTTGAATGATCAAGCAAAGATGAACCTACCCTATTATCTTTTAAAAAGTCTCTTGAAAATTTCAAATAGGGTTAAAGGTCATGTGGATCATACGAACCAGTATCTTTTTCATCATAGTCTGGTCAAACTAATAGTTTTAACAGAGCTGCAGAAAAGCAATCGTAGTTGGAAAGATTTTTTGTTCTGGTCAAGGTTTGAAACAGAGGATAATGAACCTGAAAGAAATCTCATATCAAGAAAATAGGTTGGCTTCATAAACAAGTTTAAAAGAAGCATTGTTGAAGAAGTGCATAAAACTGGAGATGATGATGTATTGGGGAAAATTGTAAAGCTTAATGATACAGAATAGGGACAGATAGCAGTGGAGGAGCAGCAGGAGTATATCTCTAAAGAAGATAGTTTTGCAGAAGGTATTTCTATTTCGAATAATGAAGAAAGTATTGGTTTAATTGTTAAAAAGTAGGAACCTACCCTTGAAAAAGATTCTCTTGTGCTGGATACTCTTCTTCATCTCGTTGATTTTAAAGCAGATGTTAAATCTATAATGGAACCTGAAAGGCCTAGATGGAGACCTAAAACAAGAGCAACCAATAAATTGAGATTGAATATGAGAAGAATATTGCAACCCAAATTGGGTAGAGAACAAGTTACCATTATTCAGGACTCCTCGAGTGAGGAAGATTTAAGAGATGGAAAACTAGAACAACTTGTCAAACAAAAGGGAAAGAAACATCAAGATTCAACAGAGCCAATGGAAAAATCAGATGAAGTGGCAGAAAAATAAAATGTTTTAAATAATGAACAAGGAATGAGTTTGATAATTCTTCATGCAGATGCAGCAGCTAAAGAATCAAGTGAGACTTATGAAGATCGTCTTTTTGAAAATCTAGTTCTTCCATTAGATTCGAATGAAAATCAAATACTTCAAGGATAAATTAAAGTGAATTCTGAAGTTCATAATCTTAAAGAATCATTACAGCGGTATAAGAGGTATATTGGGTTTCTGAATGAAAAAAATGACAGGCTTGTGTTGACTAATAAGAGACTTAGAGAAGATCTTGAAGATGTCAATGGTCATTATCAGGAGCTTATTTTAGTTGCGAAAGATGTTTTAAAGAGAAAAAGGGATGCACAGGGGAAAATTGAGGAGCTAACTAAACATGTTGAAGATTTAAATAAGCAGGATCAGAAGTTATCAAGCAAAGTTCAGGTCATGGAAGCAGAGGAAGCTCGTCTTTGCAAAATATCACAAGCACTGGATGGAGTAACCCTTTTGGCAGAACCAGCAAAGCAATTCTGATTGCCACATATGCATACAGTTGTCCAATAAAATATATAACACATTTTTTATCAATAGGTGTGCATTTCTATTTTTAGTAATTAAGTTGTTATAATTAAAAAGACTCCTTTTTATATGTAATGACTCAATATACTCGAGGCCTTAGAAAGTGGATCTTAAACCACTTCATTTTGATATTTGTAATTATAAAAGAAGGAAGAACAGAGGGTAAAGGGGTTGGTCTTTGGGTTGGTTTCTGTTCTGGAAAGACAGTTAGGACTGTGGTATCAATTGCTATGAAGTACATATGATATACTCACCTGTAAATTTTGAAGACTCATGTATGGATTGAAATATAATACATAAGCCATATGTTATTATTATTTTCTGGTTAATGTTTATGATCTCTTTGATCACCCTACTTACTATTTCATTGCTTGATAAAGGTTTTTATCCTGTTGATGCTTTTAAGCTTGTGGGCATAGTTAGAACTTTTGTTGTATTTGTATGGTTTATGATTATGTTTTGTAATTCTTATATATTAGTATTCATATTTCTTATGATTTAGTGTTTATATGTAATTCATATTTCTTTACTCTTTTCATGAATGATACCTTCAAAAATCACAAATTTTAAAACCATTTACTTTCAGTTTCTTTGGACATTATGCTTTTCAATGTTTAGTCTTTCATACTGGATTGTTATAGCTTGTATCTCTTTGTAGTCTTGATACAATTTCTAGGAAAAACACCTTTTGGCGTCGTTGTCAAGGATGGAAGTGAAGCATATCTTCCATGGGAAATTACTACTAATCTGATTTTGGAAGGTGAACAAGATCAGAATATTTTACAGACTACATTTCACCAAGAATTTGTCACAGTGGCTTCTAGGAAAACAAGAACAAGGGATAATCCTACATCTCCATTACAACCGGGAGTCCCAAATCCAGAAAATATTTTGAGAGAGGCTAGGAAAAATTTGACCTCTACTTCATCAAGAAGATTTCAATCTCCTCTTTCAATAGAAATTCCTGATCAGTCATAGCCCATATCTCCTTTTGTATGTTCAGAGCCTAAACTAGAAGAAAAAGAACAATATTTATCTTGGCTTATTCCTACTACCCAAGTTAATACCTTCCAAGTCTACACTAATCCCTTATCTTCTCACAAGGTCAAAACATAGTCTCTTGATTCTGGAATCTTTCTGTCGAAGTCTCGGCCTCTAGCTTATACACCACTTACAAGTAGGATCCCTCTTGATCAATTAAAACCTATAATCCTACTTTCCAGCCAAGCTCAAGTAAAGTTAATAGATATCCTTCTCCATCGACCCAGACTAATTCCGAGATGGCAGGTCAGCCTCTTGACATGATGGATTGTATAGTGGCTGCAAGATACGCTCCACTAGTCCTCCCTCAGCCCCTTAATTCCCTTCCTGCAGGATATTATCATAAGTATCTTCCTAGGTTCAATGGTCAGGGTGAAACTACTGCAGAAGAACATTGGAATGCTTTTTTCAATTATGCAGATAATCAGAACATTGAGGCTAAGGATGTTTGGATGAGGATGTTTGTTCAGATCCTGGATGGGGAGGTAAGGAAGTGGTTCAGAGAATTACCATCCAATTCAATAAATGGGATAGAAGAGCTAGAGGAAGTGTTTATGAGACGATGGGGGGAGACAAAGGACTATCTTTATTACATCATAGAGTTTGGAGCTTTAAAAAGAAAGAAAGATGAAGTTGTAGAAGATTTTTCAAAGCGTTTTAATAAAATGTATACAAAGATTCCAGCTGAGATAAAACCCTCTGAGACATCGGCTAAGTTAACTTATGCAAATTCTTTTGATCATGAGTTTTCTTTGTGGTTGAGAGAAACAAGGTCTGTAACTCTGCTAAATATGCAGGAAGTTGCATTGGAAGTTGAATCAAACATTTTGGCTTCAAACAAGCTTAAATATAATCCAGATTGTCAAGTGCATGATAAGAAGGGTAAGGATGAAATGATGCCAACGACTTCTACATCAAAAACATCAGACAAAAAAATGGATGAAATGACCAAGTTGCTTAAAAACCTATCTTCAAAAGTGAATCATATGGAGATGGATAAGAGTCCAAATAGACCTATACATGAAGGAGATCGAAATCCAAATCAGTTCAGACGACCATTTGCTCCCAGATTTTTGCCCAGAGAGAGACGAAATAATGATATTCAAATAGAAAGAAGAGATAATGAAGATCAGAGGGTTCCACCACCATTTCAAAATAATTTGTTAGATGAATTAGAAGAGTTTGAATATTTACAATTCGATGATGCGGATCAGAGTTTAAATCACCTTGGAGAGCAGTCATCTGAAGGTTTTCTCACTAAATTTCATTATCAGAATTATGATTTTTTCGGTCCAGCTGCTCATCAAGAAGAAAGTGATCTCAGTCTGGTATGTCCAACTGATATTTATCAATCATATCCAAAGAAATCTTATAACCTAATTTCTGGTCCTAAGCAGCTTTCTCAAATTCCCAAAAAGAAGGTGGTTGTTCCTAGTAAACAGTTACTTAATCCAGCATTGGAGAAGAAGCAAAACCAAGGTAATCAAATTAATCCTACAGAGATTGAAGAGATTAATAAAAACACTCAAACTTTCAATTTTGAGAATGAACTTAGTAAGCTTAAGATTCTTGTTCCATTAACTGAGTTGATGAAGACACCTTTATATAGGGATCCTGCACATAGAATACCGGGTTCACAACTTAATCAACTTCCTTCAGATACTGTAAATCTCCAAGATGAACATCCTACCATTACCCTGGGCTCTTCTTCACCTGATAAACCTGAGGATACCTCATTTTCCTCCTCCTTTTTACATTACCTTGACCGTCCATGATCAAATGTTACACAATTGCTTGTTAGATTATGGAGCTTCCCATAACCTTATGCCTAAAGCAGTCATGGAAGCCCTTGGTTTGAGTGTTACAAATCCATATCATGACTTGTTTTCATTTGATTCCATAGCAGTCAAGTGCTTAGGAGTGATTAAAGATCTTGTGGTAAGTCTTGCACAGTTACCTATGAAGAGTGTCATTATGGATGTGGTTATTGCTGACATTTCTCCTAAGTTTGGTATGTTACTCTCAAGGTCCTAGAAAAAACGAGTAGGAGGCACATTGCATATGGATTTGGCATATGCTACTAGTCCGGTATTTGGGGGAGAGCATAGAAGGTTGTACAGAGAAGTACAGATTGCTTATTTAGTGAGTGATAACAAGAATCCAACAAATCATCCAGTTTATGTTGTTAATGAAGATATGGGATCCTGTATGTTACACTTCAGTAATGAAGACACAACTAGCATTTTTAGTGTGGACAAAGAAGCACCAATCAGACATACTATTGAAATCAAGATGATTTATGGAAAATTTACTTTGATGGCTCATCATCTAAGGAAGGAGTAGGAGCAGGTATTGTTTTGATTTCTCTAGGAGGGAGGTTATTTGTCTAATGTACAAGCTGGAATTTCAAACTACTAATAACATAGCTAAGTATGAGGCATTAATACTTGGACTGAGAGCTGCGAAGGATTTGGGAATTCAGTTGCTATCTATTTTTGGCGACTCTGAATTAGTGGTCCAGCAGGTGAAAGAAGTCTATCAAGTAAAGAAATAATTGTTGAAGGTATACATAAATGAGGTATGGGACATGGTAGACAATTTCTTTCTGGAATTTAATATTTCTTTTATACCTAGGGATCATAATCAAACAACAGACTCCTTGGCATTGGTAGCCACCTATTTCAAAATTCCAAAACAGACCCAGTTAAAATATCCAATTGAAGTCAAATATAGACCTTCAATACCAGACAATATCAGAAAATGGAAAGTATTTGAGGATGATTTGGAAATTTAAAGGTTCTTGGAATTGACTGGGGAGTTCTCTACTTCATTGATTGATCAAGGTGAAGATGATGGAAATGATAATACTGCTGCATACTTAGAAAATTCAATTGTTGAGCATGAGATCATTGAATTAAAAGGAAATCATATCCCCAAAGGGCTCGTTCCTCTTGAGAGAATTTTTTCTAAAGATGATACTTTGCTAAAGCCCACCATGCAATATTTAGAAGAGAATGTTCTAAGCTGTAACATTGGCACTACAGATCAACCTAACATGGTGAAAGTTTCCAAATCTCTCTCAGACAAAGAAAGGAATAGGTATGTTAAACTGCCGAAAGAATTTGTTGACATCTTTGCTTGGTCTTATGAGGACTTGAAGACCTATGACATTATCATAATTCAGCACAAAGTTCCTTTGAATCCAAACACAAAACCTTTCAGACAAAAATTGAGAAGAATTAATCCAGCTTTGCTTCCAGTCATAGAAAAAGAAGTCAAAAAACTGTTGGATGCAAAGATTATAGTTGCACTCAGATATTCCTCTTGGGTAGCCAATTTGGTTCCGGTACGTAATAAAAATGGTGAGATCATATTATGTGTGGATTTCCATAATATAAACATATCCTCACTCAAAGATAATTATCCACTGCTCAAGATTGAGCAGATTCTGCAGAAGGTGGTAGGTGCCCAGAGAATTTCGATGGTTGATGGATTCTCGGGTTATAATCAAATTTTTGTGCATTCGGATGACAGAGAAAAAACAGCCTTCACTACCCCTTGGGGTACCTTCATGTACGATAAAATTCATTTTGGTCTTATGAATGTTGGCACGACCTTTCAAAGATCTATAGATATAGCTTTTGTTGGAGAAAAAGAAAAGTTTGTAGTAATGTATCTGGATGATATCACTGTGTTTTCTCATTTTGATGATGAGCATCTTAAACATCTCAGGAAAACATTTTTGAAATGTAGAAAATTTGGGCTTTCCTTAAATCCTAAAAATTCACATTTTGTTGTTCAGGAGGGTAAGCTTCTAAGACATCCGGTTTCAGCATGTGGAATCAGAATAGACCCAGAAAGAGTCAAGGCTATTTTAAAAATAAGCATCCCAAGAAGTAAGAAAGATGTCCAGTCATTCATTGGAAAAATAATTTTTTTAAGATTGTTTATCCCAAAATTTTGCAGAAACTATAAAGCAGATAACAACAATGTTGAGGAAATACCAGGAAGTGAAGTGGACAGCAGAAGCTAGATCTTCATTTAAAAAAATCAAACAAGCCCTTATAGAAGCTCCAGTGATGGTAAGCCCATATTCTTCAAATGATTTCTTGACCTTTTCTTTTGCATCTCAGGACACTCTAGTTGTTGTTCTTTTACAAAAAAATGCAGATGGGTTAGAACAGCTAATTGCTTTCTTTAGCAAGACTTTGAGAGATTCAGAGTAAAATATAGTATATTAGAGAATCAAGCATATGCATTGGTCAAGGACTTGAATTTCTTTAGAATCTATGTCTTACATTCTAAAATCATAGCTTATGTGCCTAATGCTGCAAACAAAAAAATTCGGACTTGGCCTGATAGAGAAGGAAAAAGGGGACGATGGATTGCTAAAATGATGGAATATGATGTAGAGATTAGACCTACTAAGCTAGTAAAGGGACAAGGTTTAGCAAGAATTTTGGATGATTCAAATTGTGATTCTTTAGGCCTTCATCTAGTGGCAAATCAACCAACACAGGAAGAGTTACAAACAAAGAAAAATGAAGAATACATTATGGATAAATATGAAAAATCTGTATGGTATGTTGATATTGTTTATTTTCTATTACACTTACAGTGTCCATCTCATTTAGAAAAGAAATTAGATAGATCATTGAAATTGAAGACTACTAAATATTGCTTAGTAAATCAGCAATTGCATTGGAGAGAACCAAGAGGATTATTGCTCAGATGCTTGGAAAAATCAGAGACAGAAGAAGCAATTGCAGAATTGCATGAAGGAGGTTGTGGAGGTCATAAATACTATAAAGCTACATCTTTTAAGATTCTAATATCTCTATACTATTTTCCTTCTTTATTCTCAGATGTATATAAACAGGTCAGAGCTTGTGTACAGTGTCATATATTTGTAGGTAAACAAAAGCTTCTATCTTTACCTTTAAAACCTATTGTAGTAAATTCTCCTTTCCAGCAGTGGGGATTGGATTTCATAGGTGAGATCAATCCCACTTCCAGTGGACAACACAAATGGATACCGACAGCTACTGAGTTTTTCACTAAATGGGTGGAAGCAATTCCTACTCAAAATGCAACTAATAAGGTTATCATTAACTTCATACAAGAAAATATTTTGAGTAGGTTTGGGTGCCGTAGAAAATTGTTGACTGATAATGCTCAGGCCTTCAAGTCTAGAGCTATGGTTAGTTTCTGTGATCAAAATGGAATTATCTTGAAACATTCTACACCCTATTACCCCTAGGGGGATGGGTTGGCTGAATCAACAAACAAGAACATCATTCAAAGCATCAAAAAGTTGTTAAGTCAAAATAAAAGGTCCTGGGATTCAATGTTAAAATATGCTCTTTGGGAAAACTGTATAACCACCAAAAAAGCAATAGGTTTGTCTCCCTTTCAGTTGGTATATGGTACCGATACTGTGTTTCCTATTCAATTAGGTATTCAAGTGATGATTTTTTTTCAAGACAGTCAGGAAGAACCAAATTATATTCAAAGAAGAATCTTCTCATTGATTGAATTACAACGGGAATGAGAGGCTTTAGTAGAAACAACTCAAGCTTACAGAAATAAGATCAAAGAGAAATTTGACAGGAAAGTAAAAGAAGATACTTTTTCTCCTAGAGACATGGTGCTCAAATGGGATGCTATAAGAGATCAGAAAGGTCAGCATGGAAAGTTTGATCATTTATGGCAGGGACCTTTCATAATTTCTAAAAGTATGGAAAATAATACCTTTGTACTGCAGAGTTTGGAAGGTGAGGAATTGTCCAACCCAGTGAATGGACGATTCCCTAAACATTTTTACAGTTACTAAAGGTAAGGAACTTTCATTCATTGTACATACCAGTGTAAATGAGTTGAATAAGACTCCAATACCCAATGGAATTTTGAAAATAACAGGGAAGTTTCAGTTTAAATTACAAAGGCACTGGTATACATGATCTTGAAACCTCGCAAGGAGGATTTCATCCACCGGCCGAAGCCAGATGGAACTGGAATTGTACCTAGTTCATTTGAATCTTTTTCTTGGTTTTCTATTTCTTTTGTTTTTATTTCTGATATTTGAGCTTTATTTCATACATCTTCTTTGTTTATTTGAGTTTGATGTATTGGTTTATTATTTTGCTTGTTCCATTAACATTGGCTTATTAAAAATTTCTTTTCTTATTGATCTTCAAAACATAAGTGGATTATACAAATTAATCATATGTGAAGATTATGCAAGCTTTATGTTTACAAAATATATTATATCTAATCTTTATGTTGAGGATTATGAAAGTTTTTTTTTAATTGAGATATTCCGGCAGCGCAATCACTAGAGTTCATAACTATGAACGTTGCCGAAATCCCTAATCATCCAAGCTCATGGCTCGTACTCACCATTCAGCCTGACGCATTCTTCTCATGAATGAAGGACCCCGAGGAACCTGTTCCTAATATCATAGCAAGTGTCAAGTTTATAATTTCAACACTGATGATTCGAAGATAAACTGAAGCCACGTGTTTTTTCTAATTCATAGTGTTGTCCATGATTCCCACCATAGTTACTCCGTTATTAGGCAATCAATGCGGTTGGTAATCAAACACAACAAGCATGGGAAGGAGTGGCAAACTCTATAGATAGGAGTCAGAGAATACATAATGGGCTAAAGATTTTCCAGAATGTGCAGAGTTGTTCAGGAAAGCTGGGTGGTTCACATTTTTTTAGAAGATTTCAGGTTATAATTTGAAGGTTACTCATTCGTTTGCTAAAAAATGATCAAATTCTTATGTAAGCTTTGATACCTTAAAATTTGAGTTGACAGAAGAGTTAATTGTTGAAGCCACTACTATGGCTAATGAAGGGGAACACTGGTTTAAGAAGATCTCATTTGAATTTGATCCAAGCCTGTTCTTATTGCCAGGTTTTGAATCCCTTGACTGGAACACGGGTATTCATTTAAGTAATATGAAACCAAAGTGGCGGGAGGTAGTTGTTATTGTGCAAAGTTATATCACATGTGAAGGCAGGTTTGCTTCAGTTTATAAGTACCATATCAGGTTTTTATTGCATTTGAATGATCAAGCAAAGATGAAACTACCCTATTATCTTGTAAAAAGTCTCTTGGAAATGTCAAATAGGGTTAAAGGTCATGTGGATCATACGAACCAGTCTCTTTTTCACTATAGTCTGGTCAAACTAATAGTTTTAACAGAGCTACAGAAAATCAATCGTAGTTGGAAACATTTTTTGTTCTGGTTAGGGTTTGAAGCAGAGGATAATGAACCTGAAAGAAAGCTCATATCAGGAAAACAGGTTGGATTCATAAACAAGTTTAAAAGAAGCATTGTTGAAGAAGTGCATAAAACTGGAGATGATGATGTATTGGGAAAAATTGTAAAGCTTAATGATACAGAACAGGGACTGATAGTAGTGGAGGAGCAGCAGGAGTATATCCCTAAAAAAGACAGTTTCGCACAGTTTTGCAGAAGGTATTTCTATTTCGAATAATGAATAAAGTATTGGTTTAATTGTTAGAAAGCAGGAACCTACCCTTGAAAAAGATGCTCCTATGATGGATACTCTTAGGGATACTCTTCTTCATCTCGTTGATTGTTACACCTAAAATCCTACCATCAAGAGATTCAGTGTATACATCCCTGAAGTTTCATTGGCTAAGTCATTTACCTGGAAGGGATACCATTGCATTTGTGCAAGGTTTTGAGAGGTCCTCATAGGATGCACTCATGCAACCTGCGACGTCGCAGCTTAATCTACTGCAGGGTGTGACGAAGTCAGTTAATGGACAAAAATAGGTCCTTCGAGCTCATTCTCGAAGCCTGCTGACTTGGACCCTTATCCCTAACCTCTTAGGGGAGTTGGCACTCGGTTCCTAACCTCTTGGGGGGATCCCCTATCTCTCTCCTACCATATCTCAACCTACCCTATCCATACCCTATCCACTTAGTCCTATATAAGTGAAGCTCTACCCCTCTCTAAAGGGAGGAAGTCTATAGTGCCTACATGCTGGTGAAATCATATTGGAGAGATCTCTAACTCATCCATTGAGAGACTCACACTTCCTTGGGAGGATATGGAAATTGGCTTGGATGGAGAAGGGCTACTACATTAAGTCTTGGTTGTAGTCTATTCTTACCTATGTACTTTCCCTATATTTACAGTAATAATAACGCTTTCCACCAATATTGTTTATGCATAATGATATTGTGTAGTTTACCTGGTTAACTATTTACTTAGATCTCTTGTTGTATAGATGCGCTTTACTCGTTTGGATTGTTCTATGTGTCTTGACAGGTCTTGAAACTGAGATCTTACGACTGCTAGACGTGGAGCAGTATCCAGGAGAAAGGATTGTGAAGTTAAGGTAAGACATCTAGTCACTTGATTCTTAATCAGATCTAGGAAAGTAGTTTGTAGTCTGTACTATTTGTTCTAGACTCACATTGAGCTAGCGAGATCCAGCCTGTGTCCGCTCGAGCGGATTGTCCGTCAAACAAATCTAGCGACCATACTGGGGAAAAGAACATTGCTTTGTAGTTATCAATTTGAATGTCATTTTTCAGTTGATTTCTTTCCAAGCCATTATATTTTGTCATTTCCTTCTTTAGTTGATTTCACCATCACATCTTCACTTTAAAGAGTCTGATTGCCTTCCTTTGAGTTTGTACTTCTCATTTGCAGACCTTTTTTATGCTCATTACCTGGAGAATTGGTTCATTTTTTAACTTAGATCTCACCTGTCGCACCTGGTTAGTGTACCCAAAGCGACACTATGTTGTTTTTTATCTCTGTTCTTTGCATGTTAGCCTATCGTCGCAACCCTTCCATTGGTATTCTGCGACATCGTCGCACTCCCTACATTGGTGAACTGCGACGTCGCACTGTGTACAAGCACAGAGTGCGCCGATCTATCATTTTTTCCATACAGGCACCTTTTATCCATTTCTATTTTGAGTTTGGTTTGTGTGCAGACTCCCTCTGTACTGTAAGATCCAGTCAGAGATCCCATTTTGCTTTGTGTGATTGAGTTGTTTGGTTTTGTTTGGAGTTGTTTTGGGTTCCATCTTGGACAAGTCTGAGATTTGGTAGTGGTGGACACTCTTGTCTCCCCCACCTGCATCCACTCACCCTTGCATTCCCTCCTCTCCTTTCTAGATCTAATCATTGTATTAGATCGGTCTCCAGACCTCATTTGCATTCATCTTTGAGCTTTACTTGCTTTTAGTGTTGCTTGTTACTGATTGATTTTGAGTGTTTGTGTGTATTTCTAGTCCATTGAGTGCTCATCTTTTCTTGAGATTTTCTGAGTTATTAGAGTGCTGCGAGTAATCTTTTCAGTTCAGTATTTATGTTTAAAAGCATTGTTGTTGTCAAATTGTTATTTTGATACATCCATTGAAAGATCAAAATTACTTTATTTCCGTCATTTTTCAAGATCATTTGAAGAATTGCACATGCATTGGAATGTCTCATTTGTAGATATTTTGGAAAAATTGAAAGAAAATTGTATTATTTGTGTTTTTCATGAACTATGAGTTGCTCATTCTCTTGAAAAATTCGAATAGACATCAAGTTTTGCAAAAGTAGTTCCATGCCTGGAAATTTGCATTGTATCTTTTGGTTTTGTGCTTTTAGGCCATTGTAGTGAAAGTGAAAAGCTTGCTTACTTTACTTAGAAACTCTCTCTTTTCGTCACTTAGCATCATTTTCGTTTTGAAAAGATAAAAGAAAAAGAAAAACATGCATTGATTTGGTTTAGTAGTGTTGTGTCTTTTATGTTTTGCTGAAAAGGAAAAAGAATACTTCATAGTCATTTTTTGGTAGATTTGGGATTGTCTTGTATTTCATTGCCCTAGTGAAATTGTTGGAAAGAAAAAGAAAGTTTCTCCTTCCTATACATAGATTTCATTGAAAGAAAAGTGTATTTTTGCATGTAGTTAGGGCCTGCATTATGTTTAGGATTATGTACTCACCTCATACATTCACCTAATCGTCCAGATAAAATTAACGGTAGAACTAGGGTAAAATTTTAGTAACTTGCGTGTAAGTTAGAGACGTGTTCCAGCGTCGTTAAGCGGCACTGTCGTTATTTTCCAGCACTGTATCCCGGGGGTATTGTAGTATTCCATGTACTTATCGATATATCGAGCTCCTTCACATACCCACCAAGTCACCTTTAGTACTTGGCATATATCGAAGGGTGTATCACGTACTCGGTAGTATATCGAAAGGTCTCTTGTCGAACGGTTGTGCATTAGATAGCACCACTATGGATTTGAGCTCCCACGTACCTTGCGTATATCGGGAGACACCCTTAGGATTCCTGAAACCAACTGAGTTAACCTTTTGGCCATCTTGGCAGAGAAATACACTGAGAACAACACTCGAGGAGCTACTACACACGTACCGTCCAGGTAATCGGGTATTCAGGAAAGGGTACGGTCCCAATCCTCCTTGTCGCGTTTTACTGTTGGACCGTGCAGTATATTGCGAGTTGCGAATACTTGACAATCCTATGAGGTTCCAGATTGTTGAATCCACTCTTATAACATAAGTTTGCTTGTGGCCTTAGTTTGTGTAGGGTTTGTCTGGTCTACTTTTCTTTCGTTTAGATTTCCTTAGGAGAAACTTTTTGTTTCAGTCACTCTGGCTGACTTTCCTTGGAGAAGGTCTCGCAAGATTCAGAATTTGCCACCCGAATATCCCCTTAACCAGGAGGTAATTTTGAGGGTAAGGATGGATCCATCGGCCAAGGTCGGGTCACATGAAGTGGAAAACCCCACTTTGAATATTGGAGGACTTTTTTTCCCTCATACTCTTCTAGATTCACCTGCCTCTCATCCCCCACAGGGTGAAGAAGCACAAATCCCTAGTTCACAAGACTTACCTCTCGTTTCACTGGGAGATCCTGGGTCATTAGAATGGATAAATGAACCCCAGGACGACCCCACAGCAACAACTGGTCCATCAACAGCTTATTGGACATCTTCTACAGGCCACCCAGTGGCCCATTTTGTCGTTTCACCCCCACCTAGTGAGACTACTCCGAATGACCCCTTAGCCTACTATCATAGCCAATTGGCTCACTTTCATTCTATGGCTGAGAGGTGTCATATTTTAAGTCTCCAACAAAGGGTCGAGGACCCAACGTTACCTCCTTACAGACCAATCCTGGGTAACTCTTTATCTTTTGAGTCACCAGAATCATCTACGCAACACGTGACCACTACTGAAACTAATCAACCATCCATTCCTGCACATGCATCTCCTAGACAGGATACCATTTCAGTACCTCTCACAACCCAACCTATTGAAGGACAATAGCCCAACACACCCGTAACTACCGTAGTTACATCACCTGCTCCTCCCCCACCCCAAGCTTCAAGGGGAGGATACTCTTCACCCCCTACCTTCTTTACAAGTAGTGGTAATCCTACGGTGAAATATTAACAACCAGTGTTGGGTCAACCTTTACTTAGTGGTCATCAAGTTGTTGCTGGGGGACAACCCCCGTCTCTTAACCATAATACTGCAGCAGGAGTTCCCATCAGGCCTTCCGTTGGAAATTCCTTACCTCCTAGACCTTCCACTTCGGGACTATCCCATGTTGGGGGACCATCGAATGTAATTCAACCTCCACCGAGTCAAGCGTATCCAAGTCATATCAACCCTGTGTTGGGTCAACTTAATCCTGTAAACGCACTCTACGGGGTACCCTACCCCGGTAATCCTTACACTCTATGGGGACAACAAAATGTTTTAAAACATGGACCCCCACTTACAGTCCCTCAAGTCTCTCCACCCCCATTTGGTCCACCCCCACCTCCCATTGGAGGCGGAGGGCCCCCACATAACTCCGGAGTAGGTGGACCTCTACCTTTTGGTGGAGGACCACCTCATTTCGGTCATCATGGCCCACCCCCCCTAGCGACAGTGGTGGGGGAGGACCATCTCATCCCGGTGGTGGCGGAGGAGAAGCACCCCCTCCCGGTGGTGGTGGTGGAGGACCCTCTCATCCTAGTGGCGATGGTGGTGGACCATCACCCTACTATGGTGGAGGTGGTGGTGGAGGCATGTCCTATTCCGGTGGTGGTAGTGGACCACCACCTCCTCTCAGTGGAGGCGGCGGCGGCCCATCCTACCCTGTTGGTGGTGGCGGCGCCCCCCTCCTGGTGGCAGAGGCAGGCCCTCACCTTATGGAAATGGGCCACCTTATTATGGTTATGGACCACCTTATTATGGCGGCGGACCTACATTTGGTCCGGGCGGCCCGTACCCCTATGGCCAGTTTCCTCCTGGAACACCTTATGGTCAGTCGACACAATGTCCCATGGATCCTTACACGCCTTATCTGTACTATCAGTACTCGCAGCCTAATCAGCAGCTTCCCTTTTTGGATACTTTGGATCTACTTGACCTGTCTCGCTTAACCAACAACCCCATCTACCACAGAACTAATTGGCCACCCATTCCGGTAAAACTTTCGTCAAATATCCCAAAATTTGATGGTAAGCTGGGTGAGGATCCTAAAAACCATGTGATGACATACCACTTATGGTGTTCATCCAACTCCCTGATGGACGACTCGATCCGTCTTCGGTTATTCCAATGGATTCTCATTGGTTCAGCTGCCAAGTGGTATATTGAATTACCACCTCATTCTTTTCCTAATTTTGGTTCTCTTGATATGAACTTTTTGACTCATTTCCAGCTGCCTATACGGTATGAAACTGGTACAGAGCTTTTAACCTCGCTCTGTCAAAATAGTGCTACTCATATCTCAGATCATATACATGAGTGGCGGAGGAGACGACGTCTCATTAAGGATCCTATTCCATATCAAATCCTAGCAGACTGGTTTATGAAGTCTCTCATACCAACCATAGCAAGAGATGTTTCCATGGGTGGCACTGTCACTGAGGAACAAGCCATCGCTCGTGCCCATTTTCTAGACTTAGTCTATGCTCAATCTGGCACATTGTTTGATATTCTTCCCGACGTGCCCCGCAACAATTACGACCCTGCAAAACCACCCAAGGGACCCCAAGCCGATGGCATCATTGGATCCCTTCACACCTAGCCTTCCTCTTAAACTGTTGGTTCATCGGACCCCCAGGGTCCTTCCTCGTCACCAACACAGGATGGTCACGGCACCACCAAATCATCCACTCCTGCTGTCACCGAAGAATTGAATTATGTTTCATCAGCTTCACCTCAAAAGTCTGGTGGTAAGAAGAAGAACAAGGGGAAACCTAAGAAATATTCCACCCAGCAAGAACAAAAGAGCACCCCTGATGATACCAAACAGAAAAGGAAATTGAAGTATCCTTGCCTACTGTGTGGTGATGATCACTTTTCTAAAGAGTGCCCCCATAGAGATGAAGTTCAAAAGTTTCTTAAGGGAAAACCCACACCCACAGTTCTCAACGATCCATTCCCTGCTCAAAATCAACATTCGGTCGCTCACACTTCTTCTTCCCAAGGAGAAGCATCCACCACCGCACATGTTCTCATGGTACGTAATGAGACTATCAACATGAACACCCGTTCTCGTTCGTATGACTCCATTCCAGCCAAAGAACCCATTGGAAGTAATACTGAAAAAGCTTCCACTTCGATGCCCGTACCGGCTGCTCCTCACCATAGAGAATCCCTCTCTTGAGTCAGTGTTGCGTCCACCCAAGAGCACGATTAGAAAATCAGTTTTCAATCCTAATGCTTGGGCTGCTCAAAACTACAACATTGTATAGGACCTAGCACAAGCTCCTTGTGCTATGTCTATGCTCAAGGTCTAGCAAAACTGTTCGAATCAGTGCAAGACTCTCCTCATTTCCATCGGTGCAGTTGACCCGGATTCATCGAATACTATCATGTTCCGGCTAGAATACTTCAAACCGAGGCTCTCCCATCAATTAGCATTTCAAGTTGCTACAAACATTGCTGGGAAGATAATCCATCATACCATTTTTTACGAAGGAGCCTCTACGTCAGTCATGTCGATCGCCTGTTGGAGAGCCATTGGTTCTCCCGAGTTTAACCGTTCTTCTACCACTTTGAGATCCTTCGACGGACATGGCTTTCAACCTCATGGGATATTACAAGCTTTACCAATCAAGCTAGGGGGAAAGACCGCAACCCTTAACGTGGAAGTAGTCGCTACCCTATTATATTATAACATTATGCTTGGTCGTAATTGGTTTTACTCCATGACTATGGTTGCATCATATGTCTTCTGCATAGTACAATTCCCCCATCAAGGTCGAATTGTCACAGTCGACCAACTGGATTTATGCACACCTAACACCAATACTCACCCGGGCGATAACGTTCCTTCGATTGGACAATCTTTGCAAAAGTATGAGAGTGTGGGGGTTGGACTCCTTAAGGATTCATCCCTTATGGGCGTCTTTCCTACTTCGAATCCCCCAAACCATGTTGCCACAGTGAACATGATCTCCTCGCAGATTTCATCTACCCCTAACTCCACTTATTCATGGCTTGTACCTGATGAAGCCACCACACACTTGATTGGAGACACCATGCCTCTATCACCCGCTGAACTCATGTATGAGGCTATCCAATCAGTGCCAGAGGACCACTTAGCTGTGGCCTCCACCTCCTGTTCTCTACAACGGACATCATCTGATCCTCTGCTACAGACTTTTCAATCTGACGAGTCCATTTTGCAAATCATGAGTGCAGATGATCCACCGTGGGAAGACCTCCACCATCGTTTGTATTTCTTTCCCTTGTTGGATACTGTGGAGAACAACATTCACACCATCTTTTCACTGAATGTCTACTTTGGCTCTCAGTACTTGATACTCGCATATCAAACAAACTCCGAAGGGAACTTCGCCAACATTGAGCCTACCACTTTAATAGACATTTCGGTTACTCCTGGTGTAGTGGAACACATTCAGTTAGGCCAGAAGTGTTCCCTTGAAGAAGTCATTGCCGCCACGGCCTTATTCAAATGATTCTGAGACGTGTTCGTTTGGACCTATGAGGAGATTCCTGGGATAGACCCCTCCATTGTTTTACACGAAATTAAAACCTATCCTGATGTACAACCTGTCCGCCAAAAGCTGCGACCGGTACACCCTCGGAAGACTGCGGAAATCAAGGCAGAGATTGAGAAACTCTTGAAGGCCGGTTTCATTTACACTGTCCCATTGACAGAGTGGGTCCCAAACGTCATCCCTGTTAATAAAAAATAGGGTACCATCTGTGGTGTCGACTATCAGGATCTCAACAAAGCTTGTCCCAAAGACAACTACCCGACTCCCTTCATCGACCAGATCATCGACAATTGTGCTGTAAGTGTCATTTTTTCATTCAAGGATGGCTTTTCCGGATACAACCAAATTGAGATCCACCCTGCCGATCAACACAAGACTGCATTCATCTGCCCTTGGGGAATGTTTGCGTATCGCAAACTTCCGTTTAGTCTTAAAAATGTTGGTGCCACATTCCAACGGGCCATGTCATACTCCTTCCATGATGTGAAGGACTTTAAGGAACCTTACTTGGATGACCTCCTTGCCCACTCAAAGCAGCATGAGTTCTACTTAGATCATCGGACGGTCGTTTTCCTCAAATCCAGGTGGTACAATATCCATTTGAATCCTCACAAGATTATTTTTTGTGTCGAGTCCGGACGCCGCTTAGGCTTTATCGTCTCGAAAGATGGGATCCGTATTAATCCCTCGAAGGTGGAAGCCATCGTCTCTCTTCCACCTCCAACCAACATTACGAAACTTCAGAGTTTTCAAGGACGTGTGACTTATTTAATGCATTTTGTTTGTAATTTCACACAAAATACGCAGGGTTACATGAAATTGATGAAGAAGGACGTCTCGTTCATCTGGGATGACCAAGCTCAACGACCTTTTGATAGTTTAAAACATGCCACCATGCATGCCCCTGTGATCCAACTGTCGAATTACTATCGAGATTACATTTTATATCTCGCCGCTTCTGACACCACTATCGCCATGGTTTTGGTACAAGAAGACCAGAACGCCCAAGAACATGTGATATAATATGCCAGTAAAGGTCTTGTTGACGCTGAAACTCACTATTCACATGTTGAGAAGCTCGCTCTCGTAGAAGTCATGGCCGTGCATAAGTTCCGACATTACATTTTGCTTCGCACCACCACCATCATCGCTGATTCGAACCCCATGTACCACGTTCTGACTCGTCAGGTACTTGGGGGCAAGTATTCATGCTGGATCGTGATACTGCAAGAATTCAATATTCTTTTCGAAAAAGCCAAGTCGAAAAAATCTTTGGTGTTTGCTGAACTCATTTGCGACCTCCCCCATACTGATGTAGAGCTTGAGCCCAATGATTCTTTTCCGAATGAGTCATTGTTTCTTATCAGTGCGTATGATCCGTGGTATGGAGATATCACATTGTATTTTTAAACCCAACGTTTCATCCCTGAATTGTCTCGTGACGACCATCATCGCATACGCCACCATGCAAATTATTATTTGATTATCAGTGATACTTTGTACCGTCGTGGCATTGATTCCATCCTTCAACGTTGTCTGACTCATGATGAGGCTGAACGCGTTTTGAATGACTATCACGTTGGGGCATGTGGTGGTCACCTCTCTGGGATGGCTATAGCCCAAAATATTTTGTGCACAGGATATTGTTGGTTGTCTATCTTCAAAGATTGTATCGAGGACGTAAAAAAATGTCCTCCATGTCAACACTTTCATACAAAAAAGCACACCCATCCCGCCCCATTACACTCGGTTATTGCCATTGGCCCCTCCGCTAAATGGGGCATCGATTTCATGCATTGTAAGCCTACCTCGGCCGAGGGGCATAGTTATATCATTGTAGCTGTGTGCTACTTTACAAAGTGGGCCAAGCCAATTCCTACATACGCGAATGACAGCAAGACCGCCAAGCTCTTCATGTTTAATCATGTAATAGCGCAGTTTGGAGTTCCTCAAGTGATAGTTACTGACCATGGTTCTCACTTTATGAACTATATGGTTGACGAGTTGAGTGATAGATTGGGTTTTTCGCTGTGAAAACTCAACACCGTACTAGCTACAGTCGAACGGACAGGTCGAGGCCATTAACAAGGTCTTGAAAACTATGGTTCAACGCATGGTGGGTACGCATAAGGCCAATTGGCATAATATGCTCTTCTCCATGCTTTGGGATTATAGAACCTCCATTAAAACCACCACTGGATTTACCCCCTTCCAACTAGTGTATGGATTGGAGGTGGTCCTTCCCATTGAGCGCGAGATTCCGTCTCTCAAGCTCGCCATCGAACTTCTCCCAAACACTATTGTCGAGGAAGAACGCTTTCTCTACCTAGCTAAGCTCGATGAGACTTGTCAATATGTCGCTCTTGCCAATGAGGCTCATAATAAACGCATCAAAGCGCAGTACCACAAATCGGTAGAACCTCGCGCTTATAGCGAAGGAGATTTGGTCCTCACATATGACCAAAAACATGATAAGCTGGGGGCAGGAAAGTTTGAGTCCATGTGGCATGGTCCTTACATAGTGAAACGCGTCTTGGAGAAGGGAAATTATGAGCTTGAAGACGATGACAGGATATCTTTGGATGAGCCCTGCAATGAGCTCTACCTAAATAGGTACTATGACTGAGTCTTTCACGCATTAGTACTTTTGTATATACTGTACATTGTGTGTGTGTGTTTTTTGTGTGGTGTGATGCTTTTGATTTCTTGCATGTTTAGGTCTTGTTTCGTTTCTTATACCATGTTCCGTCTGCGTGTGCAGATGGCAATGTTTTACGGATTCATGGACAGCGCTAGTCGGCATACCCGCAACCCTGCTTTGGCATCCTGGGTACTCTATTCACCTACTGGCGAGCTCATCAGCTCAGGGGGAATGTGTCTAGGTTTCGCAACAAACAATGCTGCAGAATATCAAGCAGTCATTGGAACCCTAATTGACGCAATTTCTTTGGGTATGGACCACGTTGTCATCCACCTGGATTCTCAACTAGTGGTCTCTCATCTTAACCGAGTTCACGAAATCCGCGATCCTATCTTACTCCGTCTCCTGGAAAGGTCCTTCGAGTCCATTCAGTACCTGCACATTCCACGAGACGCGAACATAGTTGTCGATTCTATGGCCAAATTCATCTTAGATTGGTACATTGCACACACATAAGCATATATCATGAACTGTTAAAAGTAGACATAACATGTAAATAACTCATTTTATATCGGCAAACACATAGCAAGACCACACCATTCATCCATTTTAAACACATAATGTATAAATCGTCGAAATGTCTGTATATATATATCATCATAAAAAGTAGTGATAGTACAAAATCTGAAGCCTCATAGCTTTCAGTAAGTACAAAAAATATGAGACCTCCAAACTCTCAGTACATGCATGATAACAACATAAGGCCTATCGCCTGGCCTGTGCAACCCTAGGTCTAGCAACTCTAGCCTGTTGAGTGTAGAAACAGTCAACTGCTCTCGCAACCCTGCGAAGCAGCACGCAGTTGCTCCAACCGTGTACACTTGCATGGGCCATGGCACCTCATCTTCCGTCGGCTCAGGAACATCTAATGTCAACCCACTAAGGTTGGCCTAGACTCCATCCATCTCTGCAATGGTAGCATGTATGGCAGGACCCAGGACTTCTCCCTCTCCTCTCTCTCTCCTCGCAAGAAGAGAGAATCCCACTGTTCGTATGGGGCCAACGTCTGCACACACATGTTGTTAACTTGTCATCACTATAAAAAAATATATATATATATAAAAGCACAAAACTTAAAAGTGCAAGGGTTTATTTTTCTTACCTATGTCTCCCCATGCTGCTCCCTCGGGAAGCGACAATTCAAGGTCATCTCTGAAGTCCGTACCATTGTACGGGAAGTCTTCTACCATAAGTAACTGGCCCTCTAGCTAACTGAAAAAATCAATACCATATGAGATGATGCAACCCCCACCATGTCGGGCCATCACCTCTATCCATCTAGTCATGTGCGGATCCCTAGGATCCTTGTCATCCAATGATCCCTGAGGGCGCAAGAGGGGAACACGCCCCAAGAGGAACGAGATCACTATCGAATCGTAGCCAAACTGTTTGAGCTCTCCCCGCCGACACTTAGTCAACTGAGCTCGCATGTTTGCGAGGAGTCCCTCGCACCAGTTGAAGATCTTTGGAGACATGCAGTCCTCCGCATATAGCATCTAAGACCTAGTGGCTAAGTGAGGAGCTTGGCTCCCTGCCATCCTCATAATGGTGAAAAGTATGGCGCGCAATGGACGTTCCGGTATGTCTCTAATGGGAATATTCCCACTCGAAGCACGGGTGTTGGGAGTACAGTGTTGTAGGATCATTTCGCCCACAGTTCGATCACTTCCACGTGATCCTGTAAGAAGCACATTGTCCCCTCTTCGGGACAATCCAGTTAGGAAGTAGATGTCCTCGACATCTATGGTAAGCACGTGCTCACCAATCATGAAATATTGCTGGGCCGCATCCCAGCATCGGAGCATATGTGTCAGTAGTGGGATTTGGGCCCTCATGCCCTGGATCTCGAAGAACTTGAGGAGCCCATAGTTCCTCAGTTCTTCCACACATTGTGGATCATTTGCAGCCTGTATATCATTTATCTCATGCTTCCATTCACGCCACTCCAAGACCATTATGGTTGCTGGTAACCTACCAAAAGGAGAGTTTAAACATTGTTAACACTTGCTTCAACCACCAAAAGTTCTTTTTTTTTGGGCATGGTTTGTGTTTGGGGTTGGACGTTTCCGTCGTCAGACCCCGTTATTGCAAACATTGAGACATCATCACAGTCCAGCCATGCGACCTTTGCGATGACTCAGTCTCGTCGCAGTTCCCGAAAGGGAAAATTGTAACGACCCAAGGACGCAATGGCCCTTCACAAATAAAGCTAAAAACCAAAAAAATGAACCTAATTCAAAAATGTAAACCACTACAATTATGTTGGATGAAGTTTAGAGTTACCTTCTCTGGACGGTGGGTGAAATGGTCGCTCGTAGCTCCCGGAATCGACAAGTGAAGTTTTGGCTTCAAATGGCACCTCTCCTCCCAATTTGGCAAATGAAACAATGGTGACTCTATTTGACCCATTTTTCTATTTATAGATCAAAATGGAATATTCTTTTTTCAAATATTTGATTCCTTCAGGCCATTTTCTATAGTTTGGATCGATTTCTATCATATTTGAACGGTTGGTTGACTATTTGACCTAGTTTCCGAGTGTGCAGGAGTTGTTAAGTGTTTTTTCACATCATTTTTACATTGGAACGGTCATCTCAGGTATGAACACCCCTTGTATATTTTGTCGTTATCTTTCCATTCATTAGATTGTAATTATTTTACGATGATGAGCTTACTCTTTGTTCTTTCTCGTGCTCTTGAAACTATGAGAATACATTATCAAGTTACGATTTGTCACTTTTCCGGGCTCGTTAAACTCCTACGGAAAAGGAACCCCCTGGAGTCTATATTTAAGCTCTTTTCAGGCTCTCGAAATATGAAAAGATTGCCAAGCGAACTTGTTGCGTTCACACTTGTTAAATGATTTGAATGGTCGTCTTCCTCGTGATAGTTTACCCATTTTTTGGACCAGGGGGCACTACTTACGAAAAAGGTATACTCCATCCAATCATGACTGGAAGAGTCCTCTCCTGCGTTGTTTTACCCTTTTTCGGGCGATGAGGCTAACTTTACAAAAAAGGACCATTGGAGTCTTGTTTAGTTCTTTTTAGACTCTCTAGACATGAAATGACGACCGAGTTTACCTTCTATGGACTCGTTGAACTTTGACATTGAAGGGCCCGTCATGGGATGAAACCCTCCTATCCCAGGTGTTGTTCAGGAAATCTACCCTATAGCGAGGAGATGGACACTACCAACTTAAGGGGGTGACATGTAAATGCATTAATCATATTACATAGGCTTCTACAAAAGGAAAGAGATCAAGATCATAGAGGGTGTACCTTGTTAACGAAGTTTGATCCTAGCTTTCACTTGCTCTTTTGATCGATCCTCCACTTGATCTTCCGTTCGACAAACCTGCAATACAAAGATACCTTCCTCAGTGTGTCTTGACTGATATAGCAATGATGAAATTGAAACACAATTTAGACATCAAATACAATCAAGCATTAATCCAAACAAACATGCAATCCATTAGACATTTGATTGGGACAAGAAGGGCATTTCAACCTTTATTGTAAAGCAAATAAGCAGTACAATGATACCTGATCATTCAGAGTGCTGGTGAAACCAGATCCTGGGCTCCTGCTCTTCACACTAACTTTGGAATTCCTCCAGCGTAACAACCCTTAGTGCATAGTTTCTAGGTCCCTCTCTCATGCATCTCCCTTGTATTTATAGGACAAGGTAGGCAGTTCAAATTGAGAGGTAGTTTGAATGGGAAGTTGGGGAAGTTGTAAAACCAACTTCAACTAATCCAATTCCGTAAAATTAATATATTTTTAATCATTTTTTGAGGAAAATGTTGCTTTTATAAGGAAAAGTAGGGTTTTTCTAACGAAAAATGCCCCTTTTATGAAGCAAAGTAGGGTTTTCCTAAGGAAAAAGCTACTTTTATGAAGCAGAGTAAGGTTTTTGAAGGGAAAAATGCTACTATTGGCTTCTAGACTAGCGTTTTTGCTCAAAAGATGGCAAAAAGGTGGATTATATCATCTGAAAGAGGGTAAGTCTAGGCCATTCATCATCTAGGGTCAAAATGCTCTTCCATCCCGTTTGTCCTTTTGTGTGATCATCAGATAAAGGAGATCATGGACGGAGAAGTGCGGTTTTGAACTATAACAAATGTCCCCTAATGTGTGAGGTCAGAGGGAAGCGATGGCCGAAATACATTATAATTCCAAGTCAGCGGAGGAGTAGGAAACCACAGAACCAAGTCACAGAAACACCTGAAACAAAGATCAAGGTCAGCAAGAAATTACAGTCTTGACATCATATAGATGTGTAGTGTGATACAACATCATCTCTGATACATAACCAGGAGATGTATATATAGCATGGCCACTGAAATACAAGTATGGATCCATGTCAGGAAGAGAGATCATAGCCATAACAACAAATTGGATCTATGTCTCATGGAGAGCCAAAGTGAGTGAGGCTCAGTCTTGCGCAACTTGGGTGATAACATAATGAGGTGATGTTATCAACAACCCAAGGTACAAACCCTAACCATGTGAATAAATGAGCTGAAAGTCGAACATGGGGGGTATCGTTTGATTACCGGTCATTGATGTATACCGTTAATAAACGCAAGGGCTTCCATCGATAATGATAATGGGGCCCAAGGTACCTAGTACGATCCAACAAGTGTGAATAAGTGGACTTGAAGTCGAACACTTGGGGAACCTATCGAATAAGAGACATTGATGTATTCTCATTATTCAACGACGAGGAAGACTGCCACTAGTGACTACAATCTCCAAGGTATTAACCAAAACTCTAAACTTCATTCCCAGAGCAAAATGAGTTGATGTCGATGGGAAGAAGTCCGCTGGAAGGGAGGCCTTAAGGCATCCTCCATCATCCAACACGAGGGACACTCAAATGGTATGAGCTGATGTAGAGTAGGACATTTAACAAGACTGACAC
The DNA here is from genome assembly GCA_027924585.1 of Larix kaempferi. Lineage (NCBI taxonomy): Eukaryota > Viridiplantae > Streptophyta > Pinopsida > Pinales > Pinaceae > Larix > Larix kaempferi. The sequence goes on from BSBM01000831.1 coordinate 4,006,122, forward strand.
TAGGATGGCCGACACATGAGGGCAAGGTAAACTGCAGAATGGCCGACACAGGTTGTATCCTTGAACAGTGAGCACGACACAAAGTGACTTAGGAAGTTTTCAACATGATGGGGAAAATGATGTAAGCCTGTAATGTAGGAGACATTAAAAGACCCTCCATATAGTTAGAAGAATAACTAACTGGGAGAGTAAACAACTCAGAGATCAGGTTCACCCTAAGGTCAAAAACTAAACCCAATTGACATGATAGACTCAAGTAGGTGCTTTTTTCAAGGACTTGACTGACTGAAACTGCCTTTGAAACGGTAAGATGTGATATACCCTTCTTATCCCTTATTCTTTTTAGATAAAAGAATACCTTTCTTTTTTTTTTAGTGAGTCCAAGAAAGAATGAAAACTCAATAGATCCAACCATGTAAAAAGTTTAACGAGCCCATGGGAGGAAGAATTAGTACCTTCTTCATTGTTTATTGAGTTCGAAGAAGAGATAGAAGAATACTCTATAATACTGATCTCTGGATTTTAATATCGAGCTGAGATCTGTTCTTGCTCGCCGATGTTTTCAATTTTAAGGAGTCTGAAAAACTTAAATAATAACTCCATTCACCTACTCGTGGATTTTAATATCGAGCCCAAGTAGGTTAATGCTCGCTGGTGTTTTCCTATTTATAGAGTCTGAAAAACATAAACAATCCACTATTCACCCTCTCGTGGATTTCACATCGAGCCTAAGTAGGTGAGTGGTCGCTTGGTGTTTTCATATATAGAGAGCCTGAAAACCCTAAAGAATGGCTCCAAAAGGTTCTTTTTCGTAAAATTAGTCTCCTCCTCCGAAAAAGTATAAAACAATGGAAGAAGAACTCTTCTAGCGCATACAAGAGTATACCTAAAGTATACCTTTTCCGTAAGTTATCCACCGAGGCCCGAAAAATGGGTAATTCTATACCTAAGTGAATGTCGCTTCAAATCCTTTAACGAGTCTGAAATGACAACTATACTTGGAAATCTTTTCATATTTAAAGAGTCTAACAAAAGCTTAGAGAAAACTCCATAAAAATATTTTTTGTAAAATTTTAATGAGCCCGAAAAAGTAAACTCGTGACCTCCTTACGGTTTTTAACGAGCTCAAAGGAGAGATGGAAGAATGCTCATAGCCTCCTTACTGTTTTTAACGAGCTCGAAGAAAAGGTGGAAGAATGCTCATAACTTCCTTACTGTTTTTAATGAGCTCGAAGGGAAGGTGGAAGAATGCTCGATGCCTTCTTACAGTTTTTAACGAGCTTGAAATGAAGGTGAAAGAATGCTCGGTGCCTTCTTACTATTTTTAACGAGCTCGAAATGAAGGTGAAAGAATGCTTGGTGCCTTCTTACTATTTTTAACGAGCTCGAAATGAAGGTGAAAGAATGCTCGGTGCCTTCTTACTGTTTTTAACGAGCTCGAAATGAAGGTGAAAGAATGCTCGGTTGACTCCTTCAAGTAGGGTCGAGACCTGGGATCTCTTCATGAGGTCTGGCAAAGATGTCGCGGAAATCATTAAAAAGATTGGTATATGGAATAATCTCATCAAGATAACATCCCGTTCCAATAAAAATGTTTTCCACGACCCTGAGTTTGGTGGAAATGTTAATCGGGATGGTTCTCGATATATTAGTCATATTCCCTTCAGCGTAAACAACTCTTGAAGTAGAAGGAAAAGAGGACAAATCAACAAATCCACCGGGTCTCATAGAGAACTCTCCTCTCTCTATCTTGTCTAGATTTGGAAGCAGGTAAGACCTATGATGAATATGTTCCCATGGCTGGTACAGGCCCATCATCGCTTCCAAAATGGCTTCATCAGAAGGAAACATTGTGTCTAAACAATCGAAAGAGTGGGTAGAATTCATCGACCATGCAGGAGCATAGTCCATATCTGACTCGGCAGAGACTGGCGGAGTCATGATATGTTCTGTTGCAGCATGTTGTGCTTCCATGTAGGCTACTTCTGCAACGGATAAAGGAACGGATGGTTCTAATATAGTAGGAAGGATCCACGGATCAGTCCTTAGACCAACCGTGAAAGTTTCAGTAGATGAACCTTCATCAGAACGAATGAAAAAAATGGGAGCGGGTAGGTCAAAAGTGCCTATTAATGACCTGTAAATCCCTCCTCCTAAACTCTCGCTTACTGGGGCAGATTGATCAACTAAAGGAATAGTGGAATCTGATGAATTTTGGTTGTTTTGCCGAGAGAACAAAAGTTGATCGACTGTGACAATCTTGCCTTCGTGGGGGAACATAACAACTCGGAAAACTGTCGATGCAATGGCTCGCATGGAATATGTCCAGCTCCTGCCTAACAGTATATTGTAATCAAGCATAGCGTCCAGAACTTCAATCTCTACACCAATTTTCTTACCTACAAGTGTAATTTCAAACGATGGTAGAACTCCGTGTGGACGGAAAGTCTTGCCATCGAAGGCAGTAAGCAGTGTGTTAGAGGAGGCTAACTTGGGAGAACCCAAATCTTTCCAGCAAGAAATGGACATCACGCACGTCGACGCGCCCTAATCTACGACAGCCACTCTAATGGTCATAGGACCATGAATCACTTCTATCTATAGGGCGACGTGGTACAGAAACCGATATTTGATATCAGACATATCAAAGTGCACAGTCATATTGGATGATTCCATACTTCCAATCGCTGACAGAAGTGCATTTCGTTGTAATGGACAACTTTGCAAAACTTCTAAGGTGTACATAGCACAAGGAGTCTAGGATAGATCTTCAACCACGTTGTAGTTGGTAGCAGCCCGAGCGTTGGGATTGTGCGAGGCCCGTTTCAAGACACCTTTCAGGATCTTGGGCAACGAATCCACTGGAATGTGGAGAGGAGTGGAAGATTCAGGAATCTCTTTATCCTTATTCTGCACATCCGGGGTATAATTTCTTGCTCGCATTTGCAAAAGTGCATCCACGCTAACCATATTAATGAACATTTGATAAACTGAATCATGAGTAGTGCCCCAAGCATTGGAGGTGCTAGAAGCTGAAACCTGCCCCTTAGGAAATGGATCTTTAAGTACGGCAGGTTTCTTTTCTTGAAGCATCTTCTGGGATTTTTCAATCAGAGGGCATTGGTGAGTGAGGTGATCCTGCTTGCAAAGTTTACAAGGGAACTTTCTTATTTTCTTTGTTACCCTCCTCGGCATTCTCTTTGTTTTTGGGCTTTTGCCGGTTCCCCTCTCCTTTGTTTCCCTTCTTTTTGTTATTGGGCTGTTGAGGGCCCTTTTGATTGTTTTGAACCTGGTTTACAGATTCGGTAGTAGAAGGAGAGGTTGTGACGGAGGTCATTTCTGCAGTCGATGTTTTGATGGATAAGGCATGAACCTGGTTAGTCAACGCTTCGAAAGCTGCAGAATCAACTGAACCCACTATGTCATCAGCATGTGGTCCATTTTTAGGTCTACCAAGATCAGTATTTGATCGCAGTGTGTTTGGTATAATCTCATAAAGTAACCCAGACTGTGCATAAACTAGGTCTAGTAGTTGAGTCCGTAAGATGGCTTCTTCCTCTGAGGACATTCCAGAAGTAGCTAATTCCTTAGAAATGTAAGGAAGGAGTGATTTCAGATACCAGTCTGAAAGGAATTCTGGAGGTATATTGGCTTTAATGAGCCTCTTCCGTCTTCGCCACTCCTGAATGTGATCAGATAAGTGAGTGGCCTTATTCTGTCTAAATGTAGACAAAAGATCTGTCCCGGCATCGTACCGAACAGGAAGCTGGAAGTGGTTCAGAAAAAATGTCGCGAGATCCCGAAAATTAAAAAAGGTGGCTGCAGGTAACTCGATGTACCATTTGGTCACATCGCCAATTAAAGTTCTTTGAAAAAGTATCAACCTGAAGGAATCTTATTTCAACGAGTTCGAAGAAGACCATAAATGGAAAGTGGTAACATGATCACCAGGATCTTCACCAGTTTTTCCTTGGAATATTGGAATGTCCGAAGGTAGTTTGGTGGGGACTGGTGGCCACGTAGCATTATGATACACCGGATCGTTTGTTAACTTGGAAAGATATGGCAAATTCAGAGTTGCCTGAAATGGTAAACAAGGTCTACAAGATGGCATTTGATAAGTTGGGGTCATAAAGGGGGAACCTCCCATATTCTGAAGAATGAACTGCTGGTTGGGGTTTCCCCCAGCCATCTGCTGGTAGGGGTTTCCCCTATCCATCTGTTGGTAGGGGTTTCCCCCTGCCATCTGTTGTTGTGTGAAAGTGTTGTTGAAATTCCCCCATCCAAATGAAAGTGGGTTGGTACTCTGAATGTTTTTCCACTGAGCATGGGTGTTAGCCCTGCCATATTGTTGATTAAGGATGTTACCTCCTCCTCCAGAAAGCAAAGAAAAAGGGGTTTTTCCTACAGGTACATTATTTTGATTCATGTTGTAACCTGGAAAGGTGTTAAAACCAGGGGTAGTCGAGGTGGACGGCGCAGTCATGGTACTCATGATAGGAATAGTTGCAGAGGCATTCGGCCCTACATTGGGTGTGGAAATCCAAGTACTAGGTATATGGTATGACTGTTGAATTGTAGGAGGTGGACCGATATTCACTGTATTACTAGGTCCAAAAGTAGGGGTAGAGGCGGATGTCAAAGTTGTTGAGCTTGGCATGCCTAACATACCAGCGTTAAAACTGAAGGACGGAGTTGACACAAAAATTATCTGTGCCGAACTCGGTGTAGCAGTGGAAGAAGGATTTGCAGTATTTGTATTCATACCTATTGTGGGAGTCTGTTGAACTCCCTGTTCGCCTCCCGGGTTAGTCATAATATGCCTAGGTGTGAACAAATATGCACTATAATCAAGTTGTTGGAAACCAACAGGTACCAGAAGCGGATTGTTAAGTTCAGTCAGAGGAGGATTAAAAGGAGTATTAAACTCACCAGAAGTGAGATCCTCAATATCAACTATATTAAAAGCTTGCTAATCTGGAGTCCTAGGTTGTGGTTCACCAAGAACCTCTATTTCACCAGTAGTTTCAAAAGGACCACTGGAGTCTGTCCTCTGTCGTCTTGGTGGCGGTAGTGGTTCCACTCTAAGTGGGAGAAGGTTTTGCAACCTTCTAGACCTACAGAGCTGTTGGTCTTCCACAATTATATATAAAAATAAAACTAAGTAAAAACCAAGTGGCCACTAAGACTAAGGGGAAAACAGCATACCACTAAAAAATCCTAAGTATACAAACAAGGCAAACAAGATTCCTTCCGGAGAAGAGTCTCGGATGATGAGGGCCTAGAAAAAATCAATGAAGAATGAAGAACAGCTACCCGGGGTCCACAATACAATGAATAAGGGTGCAAGCACTGGAATCACCCAATCGCCCTCCCAAAGACCTGCAAGGGATTTCATCCCATGTCTGTCCTAGGTACAGCAGATATACCCTCCTCTATCACCTGTGTATGATCCTATGGTCAGATACTAAGGCTACCATACATACGAATCATCCTGGGGGGATAGTCATCAACCTAATCAAAACGCATGGGAAGGGTAGCAAAGCCCAGAGTCCAAAAGGACATCTGTACGCGAATCGACTCTGGTTTATAGTGAAAAGAAACGTGAGGGAGGTATCCTCAACGATTCCGATCTTTCACGGCCTTGTGCTTAGCTCTGGTTTCAGTAGAGTTTCCCAGGAATATTTGATATATATGGGTTTACCTATATGAAAATCTTACTACGATTGTTGGGTAATCAAACTAGTTCTGAGCAGTTTAAGGTGCTTTAAGCTCAAAACTCTAGCTTAAGCTAGTTGGTGTTGTGAATCCCTAGAAAGAAAAATCGTTTCTAATTGATTTTATTAAAGTTCTTTTTAAGGTTACTTTTTACTCAACGGGGTAGTGCATTGTGTGGTGTGGTTGCAACATAATGTAAAGTGTGAGAAATTAAACAACTTTCAACAACAAAAATGACTCTTTTTCTTTTTCACTTATGCTCTTTCCAAAATGAAAACTAAGCAAACCTAAACAAAGTTCTCTTTTTTCATTTTCTTTTCAATTTCAGAACAAAGTAAACTATGCTACTCTGAAATGATTATAAGCCTTACTATTCTAATCTACCAAACTCATTTTTTGCTTTTTCTGTTATATGATAAAGACTTGTTCTACAAAGTTTTTATGACAAAAACTTCAAACTTGGAGACAAAGTGGAAAGAAAATGGGGATGGGAGACGCTTATAACTGGAAAGCCAACTTCGAAATCTGCTTCAAAGCATCAAACCCTAAACAAAAGAACTAGGCCAAGTAGATGGTAGGAAAGCGAACTAAAGATGACCTTACTAACACCAACAGAAGCAAACTAAGTACTTCTACTCACTTGAAACTGAAACTAACAAAGCAATTAGGAAGCATCTAGACTCAAAGAGCTTTTGAAAACACCTTAAGGACTCATCTTGGGATAAAAACCCTAAAACAAAGGATAAGATACCATTAGAGTGTACTAGTGTTGCAACAAACAACAAAATTCAATAAACAAAGGTTTGCAGACCTGCAACAAGTAGCTGAGGTATGACCAAGCAGCTTTGTTCAACAAATAACAAGGCACGGTTTCCAAAAGAGTCACAACAAACAAGACACTTCAAAAGTACTCAAGCAAGCAAAAATGACCTAAAAGGGTTAGGGAGAAGCAAACAAGACTCAATAAAGGCACAGAGACCTCAAAGATCAGTTAAGAATCCAAGGCAAGAGGCTGGAAATCAAACCAAACAAGCAGAGATTCAATCCCTAAAGCAAACAGAGACTTACAGGAAAAAACTCTACTATGCAGTAGAGAACCAGCGTTTTTTTTGGGGGAAAACCCTACTGTGCAGAGATAGACCAGTATTTTTATGTTGAAAAAAGCTACTGTGCAGAGCAAAACCAGCATTTTGCAGGGGAAAACGCTACTGTGTTAAGCCAGACTAGTGTTTTTAACGAGAAAAAAGCTACTGTGTTAAGCCAGACTAGTGTTTTTAACGAGAAAAAAGCTACTGTGTTAAGGTAGACCAGCGTTTTTGCCAAGGAAGGCTTAAAACAAGCTTCAAAACTTCAAACTGGGATGAGTCAAGTGAAGACAACAGGATACTGTACCCTACAAAGCCTCTTAAGGGATCAAAAGATCAAAAAGTACTAGAAGGAATGTTAAAAACAAGTCTCCTATAACATAAAACAAGCGGTCCCTAGCGGAGTCGCCAGTCTGTTGTTCGGGAAATCTACCCTATAGTGAGGAGATAGACACTACCAACTTAGGGGGGTGACAAGTAAATGCATTAATCATATTACATAGGCTTCTACAAAAGGAAAGAGATCAAGATCATTGAGGCTGTACCTTGTTAACGAAAGTTCGATCCTAGCTTTCACTTGCTCTTTCGATCGATCCTCGACTTGATCTTCCGTTCAACAAACCTGCAATACAAAGATACCTTGCTCAGTGTGTCTTGACTGATATAACAATGATGAATTTGAAACACAATTTAGACATCAAATACAATCAAGCATTAATCCAAACAAACATGCAATCCATTAGACATTTGATTGGGACAAGAAGGGCATTTCAACCTTTATTGTCAAAAGCAAATAAGCACTACAATGATACCTGATCATTCAGAGTGCTGGTGCAACCGGATCCTGGGCTCCTGCTCTTCACACTAACTTTGGAATTACTCCAGCGTAACAACCCTTAGTGCATAGTTTCTAGGCCCCTCTCTCATGCATCTCCCTTGTATTTATAGGACAAGGTAGGCAGTTCAAATTGAGAGGTAGTTGGAATGGGAAGTTGGGGAAGTTGTAAAACCAACTTCAACTAATCCCATTCTGTAAAATTAATATATTTTTAATCATTTTTTGAGGAAAACGCTGCTTTTATGAGGCAAAGTGGGGTTTTTTCTGATGAAAAACACCCCTTTTATGAAGCAAAGTAGGGTTTTTCCAGGGAAAAAGCTACTTTTATAAAGCAGAGTAGGGTTTTTGAATGGAAAAACGCTACTATTGGCTTATAGACTAGCGTTTTTGCTCAAAAGATGGGAAAAAGGTGGATTATATTAGCTGAAAGAGGTTAAGTCTAGGCCATTCATCATCTAGGGTCAAAATTCTCTTCCATCCCTTTTGTCCTTTTGTGTGATCATCAGCTAAAGGAGATCACGGATGGAGAAGTGCAGTTTTGACCTATAACACCAAGTTCAGAAAATATTTGGGATTGGACTCATCTATGAGATGAGCTATACCGAGCATCTAGTTACCCTCATCAAGCTCGTAAAAAAAACATGAGACACTCATCGTTCTTGATGGGGAAAAAGGAAAGGTTTTATGTTACACCCCTTATCAGTGGCAGTATCTAGTCATTTCTTGAACATGGCACTCATCTGCATTTTCATACTACACTTGGATCATCCATTTGTCTTCGAGTTTCACCTATTTCCTGAGTCTCGTTACTCCTTTGAGTCATTCAAAGAACGCATCTATCATCAATTGCATTAGGAGTTGAAATCATAACTCATCAAGTCAATACTGCCAAGGCATGCCATGCCCATGTTCAAGAATACTCTCACTGCTCATTGTCTGCAGTCAGTACACCTTCCATCATGTCGGACTACTCTGATTCAGTCTCGCATGTCACTGTATCGTTCGATCTGCTCTACATATCCTTTGTCGTTTTTCGTGTCAATGATAATCATTCATTCCCCTGTGATCCAACCGCCAAATTACTATCGAGATTACATTTTATATCTCGCCGCTTCCGACACCACTATCGCCATGGTTTTGGTATAGGAAGACCAGAACGCCCAAGAACATGTGATATAATATGCCAGTAAAGGTCTTTTTGACGATGAAACTCGCTTTTCACATGTTGAGAAGCTCGCTCTCGCGGCATTCATAGCCATGCATAAGTTCCGACATTACATTTTGCTTCACAGCACCACCATCATCGTTAATTCAAACCCCATGTACCACATTTTGACTCGTCGGGTACTTGGGGGCAAGTATTCACACTGGATCGTGATACTGCAAGAATTCGATCTTCTTTTCGAAAAATTCAGGTCGAAAAAATATTTGCTTGCTGAACTCATTTGTGACCTCCCCCGTACTGATGTAGAGCCTAAGCCCAATGATTCTTTTCCGGATGATTCATTGTTTCTTATCAGTGCGTATGATCCGTAGTATGGAGATATCACATTGTATATTTAAACCCAATGTTTCATCCCTGAATTGTCTCGTGATGACCGTCATCGCATACGCCACCATGCAAAGTATTATTTGATTATCAGTGATACTTTGTACCATTGTGGCATTGATTCCATCCTTTGACGTTGTCTGACTCATGAGGAGGCTGAACGCATTCTAAATTACTGTCACACTAGGGCGTGTGGCGGTCACCTCTCTGGGATGGCTACAACCCAGAATATTTTACGCACAGGATATTACTGGCCGTCTATCTTCAAATATTGTATCGAGGACGTAAAAAAATGTCCTCCATGTCAACACTTTCATACAAAAAAGCGCACCCATCCCGCCCCATTACACCCGGCTATTGTCGTTGGCCCCTTCACTAAATGGGGCATCGATTTCATGCATTGTAAGCCTACCTCGGCCAGGGGCCATAGTTACATCATTGTAGTTGTGTACTGCTTTACAAAGTGGGCCGAGCCAATGCCTACATACGCAAACGACGGCAAGACCGCCACACTCTTCATGTTTAATCATGTAATAGCGCAGTTTGGAGTTCCTCAAGCGATAGTTACAGACCATGGTTCTCACTTTATGAACCATATGGTTGACGAGTTGAGTGATAGATTGGGTTTTCGACGTGAAAACTCAACACCGTACTACCCATAGTCGAACGGACAGGTCGAGGCCATTAACAAGGTCTTGAAAACTATGGTTCAACGCATGCTGGGTACGCACAGGGCCAATTGGCATAATATGCTATTCTCCATGCTTTGGGATTATAGAACCTCCGTTAAAACTGCCACTGGATTTACCCCCTTCCAACTAGTGTATGGATTGGAGGCGGTCCTTCCCATTGAATGCGAGATTCCGTCTCTCAAGCTCGCCATTGAACTTTTCCCAAACACTACTGTCAAGGAAGAATGCTTCCTCTACCTAGCTAAGCTCGATGAGACTCGCCGAGATGTCACTCTTGCCAACAAGGCTCATAAGAAATGCATCAAAGCGCAGTACAACAAGTCGGTAGAACCTCGCGCTTATAGCGAAGGAGATTTGGTCCTCACATATGACCAAAAACATGATAAGCTGGGGGCAGGAAAGTTTGAGTGCATTTGGCATGGACCTTACATAGTTAAACGCATCTTGGAGAAGGGAGCTTATGAGCTTGAAGACTATGACGGGATATCTTTGGGTGAGCCCTCCAATAGTACTATGTCTGAGTCTTTCACACATTAGTACTTTTGTATATACTGTACATGGATTGTGTGTGTTTTTTGTGTGGTGTGATGCTTTTGATTTCTTGCGTGTTTAGGTATTTTTTCATTTCTTATACCATATTCTGTCTGTGCGTGCAGATGGAAATGTTTTACGGATTCGTGAATGGCGCCCATCGGCATACCCGCAACCTTGCTTTCGGCATCCTGGGTACTCTATTCACCTACCGGCGAGCTCATCATCTCAAGGGGAATGTGTCTAGGTTTCACAACCAACAATGTTGCAGAATATCAAGCAGTCATTGGAACCCTAACTGACGCCATTTCTTTGGGTATGGACCATGTTGTCATCCACATGGATTCTCCATTAGTGGTCTCTCATCTTAACCGAGTTTACGCCATCCGCGATCCTATCTTACTCCGTCTCTATCGACGAGTCCGTCTCATGGAAAGGTCCTTCGAGTCTATTCAGTACCTCCTTCGAGTCTATTCAGTACCTATACATTCCACGAGACGCGAACACAGTTGCCGATTCTATGGCCAACTTTATCTTAGATTGGTACATTGCACACACATAAGCATATATCATGAACTATTAAAAGTAGACATAACATGTAAATAGCTCATTTTATATAGGAAAACACATAACAAGACCACACCATTCATCCATTTTAAACACATAATGTATAAATCGTCGGAATGCCTGTATATATATATCATCATAAAAGGTAGTGCTGGTACAAAATCTGAAGCACGATGGCTTTCAGTGAGTCTCTACAAAATCTAAATCCTCGTAGCTTTCAGTAAGTACAAAAAATATGAGGCCTCCAAGCTCTCAGTACATGCATGATAACAACATAAGGCCTATAGCCTGGCCCGTACAACCCTAGGTCTAGCAGCTCTAGCCTGCTAAGTGTGGAAACAGTCAACTGCTCTCGCAACCCTGTGAAGCAGCACATTGAAGCACACAGTCGCTCCAACCGTGTACACCTGCATGGGCCATGGCACCTCATCTACCGTCGGCTCGGGAACATCTAATGTCAACCCACTCAGGTTGTCCTAGACTTCATCCATCTCTGCAATGGCAGCATGTACGGTAGGACCCAGGACTTCTCCCTCTCCTCGCAAGAAGAGAGACTCCCACTGGTCGTACGGGGCCCACGTCTACACATACATGTTGTTAACTTGTCATCCCTATAACAAAAAAAAAATTATAAAAGTACAAAACTTAAAAGTGCAAGGGTTTATTGTTCTTACCTATGTCACCCCATGCTGCTCCCTCGGGCAATGGCAAGTCAGGGTCATCTCTAAAGTCCGTACCACTGTACGGGAAATCCTCTACCATCAGTAACTGGCCCTCTAACCAGCTAAAAAACTCAATACCATATGAGATGATCCGACCCCCACCATGTCGGGCCATCACTTCTGTCCATCTAGTCATGTGTGGATCCCTAGGATCCCTGTCATCCAGTGGTACCTGAGGGTGCAAGAGGGGAACCCACTCCAAGAGGAACGAGATCACTATCGAACCGTAGCCAAACTATTTGAGCTCTCCCCACCGACAGTTGGTCATTTGAGCTCGCATGTTTGCGAGGAGTCCCTCGCATCAGTTGAAGATCTTCGGAGACATGCAGTCCTCCGCATATAGCATCTGAGACCTAGTGGCTAAGTGAGGATATTGGCTCCCTGCCATCCTCGTAATGGTGAAAAGTATGGCGCGCAATGGACGTTCCCGTACGTCTCTAATGGGAATCTTCCCACTCGAAGCACGGGTGTTGGGAGTACAGTGTTGTAGTATCATGTCGCCCACAGTTCGATCACTTCCACATGATCCAGTAAGAAGCACATTGTCCCATCTTCGACACAATCCAGTTAGGAAGTAGATGTCCTCAACATCTATGATAAGCACGTGCTCACCAATCATGAAATATTGTTCGGCCGCATCCCAGCATCGGAGCATATGTGTCAGTAGTGGGATTTGGGCCCTCATGCACTGGATCTCGAAGAACTTGAGGATACCATAGTTCCTTAGTGATTCCACACATTGTGGGTCATTTGCAACCTGTATATCAGTTATCTCATGCTCTCGTTCACGCCACTCCAAGACCATTCTGGCTGTTGGTAACCTGCCAAACAGAGAGTTTAAACATTATTAACACTTTCTTCAACCACCAAAAGTTCTTTTTTTGGGGGCATGGTTTGTGTTTGGGGTTGGACGTTTCCATCATCACACCCCGTTATTTCTAACAGTGAGACGTCATCGCAGTCCAGCCGTGCGACCTTTGGTACAACTCAGTCTCATCGCAGTTCCCGAAAGGGAAAACTGCGACGACCCAAGGATGCAATGGCCCTTCACAAATCAAGCTAAAAACCAAAAAAATGAACCTAATTCAAAAATGTATACCACTACAATTATGTTGGATGAAGTTTAGAGTTACCTGCTCCAGATGGTGGGTGAAATGGTCGCTCGTAGCTCCCGGAATCGACAAGTGAAGTTTTGGCTCCAAGTGGCACCTCTCCTCCCAATTTGGCAACTGAAACAATGGTGACTCTATTTGACCCATTTTTCTATTTATAGATCAAAATGGAATATTATCTTTTCAAATATTTGATGCCTTTAGGCCATTTGCTATAGTTTGGATCGATTTTTATCATATTTGAAAGCTTGGTTGACTATTTGACCTAGTTTCCGAGTGTGCAGGAGTTGTTAAGTGTTTTTTCACGTCATTTTTACATTGGAACGATCATCTCAGGTATGAACACCCCTTGTATATTTTGTCGTTATCTTTCCATTCATTAGATTGTAATTATTTTATGCTGAGCTTACTCTTTGTTCTTTCTTGTGCTCTTGAAATTATGAGAATACGTTACCGAGTTACGATTTATCACTTTTCTGGGCTTGTTAAACTCCTACGAAAAAGGAACCCCCCGAAGTTTATCTTTCAGCTCTTTTCAGGATCTCGAAATATGAAAAGATTGCCAAGCGAACTTGTCGCATTCGCGCTTGTTAAAGAATTTGAATGGTCGTCTTCCTGGTGATAGTTTACCCCTTTTTCGGACCATGGGGCACTACTTACGAAAAAGGTATACTCCATCCAATCATGACTGGAAGAGTCCTCTCCCATGTTGTTTTACGCTTTTTCGTGTGATGAGGCTAAGTTTACAAAAAAGGACCGTTGGAGTCTTCTTTAGTTATTTTCAGACTCTCTAACATGAAATGACGACCGATTTTACCTTCTATGGACTCGTTAAACTTTCACATTGAAGGGCCCGTCATGGAACGAACCCCTCCTATCCCAGGCGTTTTTCGGGAAATCTACCCTATAGCGAGGAGATGGACACTACCAACTTAAGGGGGTGACAGGTAAATGCATTAATCATATTACATAGGCTTCTACAAAAGGAAAGATATCAAGATCATAGAGGGTGTACCTTGTTAAGGAAGTTCGATCCTAGCTTGCACTTGCTCTTTCGATCGATCCTCCACTTGATCTTCCATTCAACAAACCTGCAATACAAAGATACCTTCCTCAGCGTGTCTTGACTGATATAACAATGATGAAATTGAAACACAATTTAGACATCAAATACAATCAAGCATTAATCCAAACAAACATGCAATCCATTAGACATTTGATTGGGACAGGAAGGGCATTTCAACCTTTATTGTCAAAAGCAAATAAGTAGTATAATGATACCTGATCATTCAGAGTGCTAGTGCAACCGAATCCTGGGATTTTGCTCTTCACACTAACTTTGGAATTCCTCCAACGTAACAACCCTTAGTGCATAGTTTCTAGGTCCCTCTCTCATGCATCTCCCTTGCATTTATAGGACACGGTAGGCAGTTCAAATTGAGAGGTAGTTGGAATGGGAAGTTGGGGAAGTTGTAAAACCAACTTCAACTAAACCCATTCCGTAAAATTAATATATTTTTAATCATTTTTTGACGAAACCGCTGCTTTTATGAGGCAAAGTAGGGTTTTTCTGATGAAAAACGCCCCTTTTATGAAGCAAAGTAGGGTTTTTCCAGGGAAAAAACTACTTTTATGAAGCAGAGTAGGGTTTTTGAAGGGAAAAACGCTACTATTGGATTATAGACTAGCGTTTTTGCTCAAAATATGGGAAAAAGGTGGATTATATCAGTTGAAAGAGGGTAAGTCTAGGCCATTCATCATCTAGGGTCAAAATGCTCTTCCATCCCTTTTGTCCTTTTGTGTGATCATCAGCTAAAGGAGATCACGAACGGAGAATTGCAATTTTGACCAATAACAGATGCCCCCTAATGTGTGAGGTCAGAGGGAAGCGATGGCCGAAATACATTATAATTCCAAGTCAGAGGAGGAGCAAGAAACCACATAACCAAGTCACAGAAACACCTGAGACAAAGATCAATTCTAGCGAGCAATTACAGTTTTGACATCATATAGATGTGTGTACGTGACACAACATGATCTCCGATACATAACTAGGAGATGTATATATAGCATGGCCACTGAAATACAAGTGTGGATCCATGTCAGGAAGAGAGAAAATAGCCATAACAACAAACTGGATCTATGTCTCATGGAGAGCCAAAGTGAGTGAGTCTCAGTCTTGCGCAACTTGGGTGATAACATAATGAGGTGATGCTATCAACAACCCAAGGTACAAACCCTAACCATGTGGATAAATGAGTTGAAAGTCGAACATGGGGTGTATCGTTTGATTAAGGGTCATTGATGTATACCATTACCAAACGCGAGGGCTTCCATCGATAATGATAATGGGGCCCAAGGTATCTAGTACGATCCAACAAGTGTGAATAAGTGGACTTGAATTCGAACATTTGGGGAACCTATCGAATAAGAGACCTTGATGTATTCTCATTATTCAATGACGAGGAAGATTGCCACTAGTGACTGCAATCTCCAAGGTACTAACCGAAACTCTAAACTTCATTCCCAGAACAAAATGAGTTGATGTCGATGGGAAGAAGTCCACTGGAAGGGAGGCCTTAAGGCATCCTCCATCATCCAAAACGAGGGACACTCAAATGGTATGAGTTGATGCAGAGTAGGACATGTAACAAGACTGACACTAGGATGGCCGACACATGAGGTCAAGGTAAACTACAGAATGGCCGACACAGGTTGTATCCTTGAATAGTGAGCACGACACAAAGTGACTTAAGAAGTTTTCAACATGATGGGGAAAATGATCTAAGCCTGTAATGTAGGAGACATTAAAAGACCCTCCATATGGTTGGAAGAATAACCAACTGGGGGAGTAAACAACTCAGAGATCAGGTTCACCCTAAGGTCAAAAACTAAACCCAACTAACATGATAGACTCAAGTAGGTGCTGTGTTCAAGGACTTGACTGACTAAAACTGCCTTTGAAATGGTAAGATGTGATATACCCTTCTTATCCCTTATTCTTTTTAGATAAAAGAATACCTTTCTTGTTGTTTTAATGAGTCCAAGAAAGAATGAAAACTAAATAGATCCAACCATATAAAGAGTTTAAGAAGCCCATGGGAGGAAGACTCAGTACCTTCTTCATTGTTTATCGAGTTCGAAGAAGAGATAGAAGAATACTCTATAATACTGATCTCTGGATTTTAATATCGAGCCGAGATCTGTTCTTGCTCGCCGGTGTTTTCAATTTTAAGGTGTCTAAAAAACTTAAACAATAACTCCATTCACCTACTCGTGGATTTTAATATCGATCCCAAGTAGGTTAATGCTCGCCGGTTTTTTCTTGTTTATAGAGTCTAGAAAACTTAAACAATCCTCTATTCACCCTCTCGTGGATTTCACATCAAGCCCGAGTAGGTGAGTGCTCGCTTGGTGTTTTCATATTTAGAGAGCCTGAAAACCCTAAAGAATGGCTCCAAAAGGTTCTTTTTCGTAAAATTAGTCTCCTCCCCCAAAAAAGTATAAAACAATGGAAGAAGAACTCTTCTAGCGCATACAAGAGTATACCTAGAGTATACATTTTTCGTAAGTTATCCACCAAGCCCGGAAAAGGGGTAATTCTATACCTAAGTGGATGTCGATTCAAATCCTTTAACGAGTCTGAAATGACAACTATACTCGGCAATCTTGTCATATTTAAAGAGTCTAACAAGAGCTTAGAGAGAACTCCATAAAAATATTTTTTGTAAAATTTTAATGATCCCAAAAAAGTAAACTCGTGGCCTCCTTACAGTTTTTAACGAGCTCAAAGGAGAGATCAAAGAATGCTCGTAGCCTCCTTACTATTTTTAATGAGCTCGAAAAAAAGGTGGAAGAATGCTCGTAACTTCCTTATTGTTTTTAATGAGCTCGAAGGGAAGGTGGAAGAATGCTCGATGCCTTCTTACTTTTTTTAACGAGCTCCAAATGAAGGTGAAAGAATGCTCAGTGCCTTCTTACTGTTTTTAACGAGCTCGAAATGAAGGTGAAAGAATGCTCGGTGCCTTCTTACTATTTTTAACGAGCTCTAAATGAAGGTGAAAGAATGCTTGGTGCCTTCTTACTGTTTTTAACGAGCTCGAAATGAAGGTGAAAGAATGCTCAGTTGACTCCTTCAAGTAGGGTCAAGGCCTGGGATCTCTTCATAAGGTCTAGCAAAGATGTTGCAGAAATCATTAAAAAGATTGGTATATGGAATAACCTCATCAAGATAACATCCCGTTCCAATAAAAATGTTTTCCACGACCCCAAGTTTGGTGGAAATGTTAATCAGGATGGTTCTCGATATATTATCCATATTCCCTTCAGCGTAAATAGCTCTTGAAGTAGAAGGAAAAGAGGACAAATAAACAAATCCACTGGGTCTCATAGAGAACTCTCCTCTCTCTATCTTATCTATATTTGGAAGAAGGAAAGACCGATGATGCATATGTTCGCATGGTTGGTCCAAGCCCATCATGGCTTCCAAAATGGCTTCATCAAAAGGCAACACTCTGTCTAAACAATCGAAAGAGTGGGTAGAATTCACTGACCATGCAGGAGCATAGTCCATGTCTAACTCGACAGAAACTGGCGGAGTCATGATATGTTCCGTTGCAACATGTTGTGCTTCCATGTAGGCTGCTTCTGCAACATATAAAGGCACGGATGGTTTTGATATAGTAGGAATGATCCACGGATCAGTCCTTAGACCAACTGTGAAAGTTTTAGTAGATGAACCTTCATCAGAACGCATGAAAAAAATGTGAGCGAGTAGGTCAAAAGTTCCTATTAATGACCCGTAAATCCCTGCTCCTAAACTCTTGCTTACTGGGGAAGATTGATCAACTAAAGGAATAGTGGAATCTGATGAAGTCTAGTTGTTTTGTCGAGAGAACGAAAGTTGATCGACTGTGACGATCTTACCTTCGTGGGGGAACATAACAACTCGAAAAACTGTCGATGCAATGGCTTGCATGGCATATGTCTAGCTCCTGCCTAACAATATATGGTAATCAAGCGGAGCGTCCAGAACTTCAATCTCTACAGCAACTGTCTTACCGACAAGTATAATTTCAAACGATGGTAGAAATCCGTGTGGACGGAACGTCCTGCCATCGAAGGCAGTAAGCAGTGTGTTAGAGGGGGCTAACTCGCGAGAACCCAAATCTTTCCAGCAAGAAATGGACATCACGCACGTCAACGTGCCTTCATCTACGACAGCCCGTCTAATGGTCATAGGACCATGAATCACTTCTATCTGTAGGGTGACGTGGTACAGAAACCGATATTTGATATCAGACATATCGAAGCGCGTAGTCATATTGGATGATTCCATACTTCCAATAGCTGCCAGAAGTGCTTTTCGTTGCAATGGACAACTTTGCAAAACTTCTAAGGTGGACATAGCACAAGGGGTCTGGGATAGATCTCCAACCATGTTGTAGTTGGCAGCAGCTGGAGCATTGGGATTGTGCGAGGCCCATTTCAAGACACCTTTCGAGATCTTGGGCAATGAATCCACTGGAATGTGGAGAGGAGTGGAAGATTCAAGAATCTCTTTATCCTTATTCTGTACATCCGGGGTATAATTTCTTGCTCGTGTTTGCAAAAGTGTATCCGCACTAACCATATTAATGAACGTTTGATTAACTGAGGCATGAGTAGTGCCCCCAGCATTGGAGGTGCCAGAAGCTAAACCCTACCCCTTAGGAAAAGGATCTTTTAGTACGACAGGTTTCTTTTCTTGAAGCAGCTTCTGGGCTTTTTCGATTAGAGGGCATTGGTGAGTGAGGTGATCCTGCTTGCAAAGTTTACAAGGGAACTTAACCTTCTTCTTTTCTTTGTGACCCTCCTCGGCATTCTCTTTGTTTTGGGGATTTTGTTAGTTCCCCTCTCCTTTATTGCCCTTCTTTTTGTTATTGGGATGCCGAGGGCCCTTTTGATTGTTCTGAACCTGGTTTACAAATTTAGTAATAGAAGGAGAGGTTGTGACGGAGGTCATTTCTATATTTGATTGTTTGACGGATAAGGCATGACCTGCTTAGTCAACGCTTCGAAAGCTACAAAATCAATTGAACCGACTATGTCGTCAGCATGTGGTCTAGGTTTAGGTCTTCCAAGATGAGTATTTGATCGCGGTGCATCTGGTATAATCTCATAAAGTAACCCAAACTGTGCATAAACTAGGTCTAGTTGTTGGGTCCATAAGATGGCTTCTTCCTCTGAGGACACTCAAGAAGTAGCTACTTCCTTAGAAATGTAAGGAAGGAGTGATTTCATATACCACTCTAAAAGGAATTCTGGAGGTATATTGGCTTTAATGAGCCTCTTCTGTCTTCGCCACTCCTGAATATGACCAGATAAGTGAGTCGCCTTATTTTGTCTAAATGTAGACAAAAGATCTGTCCCAGCATTGTACCGAACAGGAAGCTGGAAGTAGTTCAGAAAAACTGTCGCGAGATCCCGAAAATTAAAAAAGGTGGCTGCAGATAACCTAATGTACCATTTGGCCGCAGCGCCAGTTAAGGTTCTTTGAAAACATCTCAACCTGACAGAATATTCGTTCAATGATTTCGAAGAACACCATAAATGGAAAGTGGTAACATGATCACCAGGATCTTCACCAGTTTTGCCTTCGAATTTTGGAATATCTGAAGGTAGTTTGGTGGGGACTGGTGGCCACGTAGAGTTATGATACACCGGATCGTTTGTTAACTTGGAAATATCTAGCAAATTCAGAGTTGCCAGAAATGGTAAACGAGGTCTACAAGATGGCATTTGATAAGCTAGGGTCATAAAGGGGGAACCTCTCATGAACTGCTTGTTGGGGTTTCCCCCAGCCATCTGCTGGTAGGGGTTTCCCATGGCCATCTGCTGGTAGGGGTTTCCCCCTGCCATATGTTGTTGTGTGAAAGTGTTGTTGAAATTCCCCCATCCAAATGAAAGTGGGTTGGTACTTTGAATGTTTGTCGAGGCTGGGTGTTAGCCCCGCCATATTGTTGATTAAGGATGTTACCCCCTCCTCTAGAAAACAAAGAAAAAGGGGTTTTCCTGCAGGTACATTATTTTGATTCATGTTGTAACCTGCAAAGGTGTTAAACCAGGGGTAGTCGAGGTGGATGGTGCAGTCATGGTACTCATTATAGGCATAGTTGCAGAGGTGTTCGGCCCTACATTGGGTGTGGAAATCCAAGTACTAGGTATATAATATGACTGTTTAGTTGTAGGAGGTGGACCGATATTCACTGTATTACTAGGTCCAAAAGTAGGGGTAGAGGCGGATGTCAAAGCTGTTGAGCTTGGAATGCCTAACGTACTAGCATTAAAACTGAAGTATGGAGTTGACACAGAAATTGTCTGTGTCAAACTCGGTGTAGCAATGGAAGGAGGATTTATAGTATTTGTATTCATACCTATTGTGGGAGTCTGTGGAACTCCTTGTTCGCCTCCCGAGTTAGTCATAATATGCCTAGGTGTGAACAAATATGCACTATAATCATGTTGTTGGAAACCAACAGGTACCAGAAGTGGATTGTTAAGTTCAGTCCGAGGAGGATTAAAAGGAGTATTAAACTCACCAGAAGTGAGATCCTCAATCTCGACTGTATTAAAAGCTTACTGATCTGGAGTCCTAGGTTGTGGTTCACCAGGAACCTCTATTTCACCAGTAGTTTCAAAAGGAACACTGGAGTCTGTCCTCTGTCGTCTTGGTGGCGGGTAGTGGTTCCACTCTAAGTGGGAGAAGGTTTTGCAACCTTCTAGACCTACGGAGCTGTTGGTCTTCCACAATTATATATAAAAATAAAGCTAAGTAAAAGCCTAGTGGCCACTAAGACTAAGGGGCAAACAGGATACCACTAAAAAATCCTAAGTATACAAACCAGGAAAACAAGATGCCTTCTGGATAAGAATCTGGGATGATGAGGGCCCAGAAAAGATCAACGAATCATGAAGAACAGTTACCCGGGGTCCACAATACAATGACTAAGGGTGCAAGCACTTGAATCACCCAACCGCCCTACCCAAGACCTGCAAAGGATTCCCTCCTACGTCTATCCTAGATACAACAGATATACCCTCTGTTGTCACCTGTGTATGATCCTATGGTCAAATACTAAGGCTACCATACATACGAAATATCCTGGGGTGACAGTCGTCAGCCTAGTCAAAACACATGGGCGAGGTAGCAAAGCCCAGAGTCCGAAAGGACCCCCGTACGTGAATCGAATCTGGTTTATGGTCAAAAGGAACGTGAGGGAGGTATCCTCAACGATTCCAATCTTCCACGGCCTCATGCTTAGCTCTGGTTTGAGTAGATTTTCCCAGGAATATTTGATATATATGGGTTTACCTATATGAAAACCTTACTACGATTGTTGGGTAATGAAACTAGTTCTGAGCAGTTTAAGGTTTTTTAAGCTCAAAACTCTAGCCTAAGCTAGTTGGTGTTGTGTATCCCTAGAAAGAAAAATCATTTCTAATTGATTTTATTAAAGTTCTTTTTAAGGTCACTTTTTACTCAACAGGGTAGTGCATTGTGTGGTGTGGTTGCAACAGAAAGTAAAGTGCGAGAAATGAAACAACTTTCAACAACAAAAATGACTCTTTTTCTTTTTTGCTTATGCTCTTTCCAAAATGAAAACTAATCAAACCTAAACAAATTTCTCTTTTTTCATTTTCTTTTCAATTTCAGAACAAAGTAAACTATGCTACTCTGAAATGATTATAAGCCTTACTATTCTAATCTACCAAACTCATTTTTTGCTTTTTCTGTTATATGTAAAAGAAAAAGTGCTCGAAACTGGAAGCAAGTAAGACCTATACAAAAGATACTAGTAAGGAATAATGACTTTAAAGCTCACAAAAATCAAATCGATGACTTGATAAAGACTTGTTCTACAAAGTTTTTATGACAAAAACTTCAAACTTGGAGACAAAGTGGAAAGAAAATGGGGATGGCCGGAGACGCTTATAACTGGAAAGCCAACTTAGAAAGCTACTTCAAAACATCAAACCCTAAACAAAAGCACTAGGCCAAGTAGATGGTAGGCAAGCGAACTAAATATGACCTTACTAACACCAACGGAAGCAAACTAAGTACTTATACTCACTTGAAACTGAAACTAACAAAGCAATTAGGAAGCATCTAGACTAAAAGAGCTTTTGAAAACACCTTAAGGACTCGCCTTGGGATCAAAACCCTAAAACAAAGGATAAGATACCATTAGAGTGTACTAGTGTTGCAACAAACAACAAAAGTCAATAAATAAAGGTTTGCAGACTTGCAACAAGTAGCTGAGGTATGACCAAGCAGCTTTGTTCAACAAAGAACAAGGCACGGTTTCCAAAAGAGTCACAAGCAAACAAGACACTTAAAAAGTACTCAAGTAAGAAAAAATGACCTAAAAGGGTTAGGGAGAAGCAAACAAGACTCAATAAAGGCACAAAGACCTCAAAGATCAATTAAGAAGCCAAGGCAAGAGGCTGGAAATCAAACCAAATAAGCGAAAATTCAATCCCTAAAGCAAACAGAGACTTACAGGAAAAAACTCTACTGTGCAGTAGAGAACCAGCGTTTTTTTCTGGGGGAAAAACCTACTGTGCAGAGATAGACCAGCATTTTTCTGGTGAAAAAAGCTACTGTGCAGAGAAAAACCAGCGTTTTGCAGGGGAAAACGCTACTGTGTTAAGCCACACCAGCATTTTTCAGGAGAAAAAAGCTACTATGTTAAGGTAAACCAGCGTTTTTGCCAAGGAAGGCTTAAAACAAGCTTCAAAACTTCAAACTAAGATGAGTCAAGTGAAGACAACAGGCTACTGTACCCTACAAAGCCTCTCAGGGGATCAAAAGATCAAAAAGTACTGGAAGGAATGTTAAAAACAAGTCTCCTAGAACAGAAAACAACCGGTCCCTAGCGTAGTCGCCAGTCTATTGTTCGGAAAATCTACCCTATAGCAAGGAGATGGACACTACCAAATTAAGGGGGTGATAGGTAAATGCATTAATCATATTACATAGGCTTCTACAAAAGGAAAGAGATCAAGATCATAAAGCGTGTACCTTGTTAATGAAGTTCGATCCTAGCTTTCACTTGCTCTTTCGATCGATCCTCCACTTGATCTTCCGTTCGACAAACCTGCAATACAAAGATACCTTCCTCAACGTGTCTTGACTGATATAACAATGATGAAATTGAAACACAATTTAGACATCAAATACAATCAAGCATTAATCCAAACAAACATGCAATCCATTAGACATTTGATTGGGACAGGAAGGGCATTTCAAGCTTTATTGTCAAAAGCAAATAAGCAGTACAATGATACTTGATCATTCAGAGCACTGGTGCAACTGGATCCTGGGCTATTGCTCTTCACACTAACTTTGGAATTCCTCCAGCGTAAAAACCCTTAGTGCATAGTTTCTAGGTCCCTCTCTCATACATCTCCCTTGTATTTATAGGACAAGGTAGGCAGTTCAAATTGAGAGGTAGTTGGAATGGGAAGTTGGGGAAGTTGTAAAACCAACTTCAACTAATCCCATTCCGTAAAATTAATATATTTTTAATCATTTTTTTAGGAAAACGCTACTTTTACGAGGCAAAGTACGGTTTTTCTGATGAAAAACGCCCCTTTTATGAAGCAAAGTAGGGTTTTTCCAGGGAAAAAGCTACTTTTATGAAGCAAAGTAGGGTTTTTGAAGGGAAAAACGCTACTATTGGCTTATAGACTAGCGTTTTTGCTCAAAATATGGGAAAAAGGTGGATTATATCAGCTGAAAGAGGGTAAGTCTAGGCCATTCATCATCTAGAGTCAAAATGCTCTTCCATCCCTTTTGTCCTTTTGTGTGATCATCAGCTAAAGGAGATCACGGACGGAGAAGTGCAGTTTTGACCTATAACACCAGGTTCAGAAAATATTTGGGATTGGACTCATCTATGACATGAGCTATACTGAGCATCTGGTTACCGTCATCAACCTCATAAAAAACACATGAGGCACTCATCGTTCATGATGGGGAAAAAGAAAAGCTTTTATGTTACACCCCTTATCAGTGGAAGTATCTAGTCATTTCTTGAACATGGCACTCATCTGTATTTTCATACTACACTTGGAACATCCGTTTGTCTTCGAGTTTCACCTATTTCCTGAGTCTCGTTACTCCTTTGAGTCATTCAAAGAACGCTTCTATAATCAATTGCATTAGGATTTGGTATCATAACTCGTCAAGTAAATACTGCCAAGGCATGCCATGCCCATGTTCAAGAATACTCTCACTACTCGTTGTCTACAGTCAGTACACCTTCCATCATGTCGGTCTACTCTAATTCAGTCTCGCATGTCACTATATCGTTTGATCTTCTCTACACATCCTTTGTCATGTTTCGTGTCGATGATGGGGGATTAATCATGGCCTTCCTTTTGCGGATTCATCCTTGTCGACTTCAAATCATCATCCGAGGATTGAATCTAGAAACCAACCAAGTACCTTGGCCCTGCATGCCTCAATGGAAGGTTACCTCGCTTTCAACATGAGTTTACATCATTGACTCTTGATTGAAAGATTTCGTCTCGCATTCGACTTCATCTCATTTATTCACACTTGATGGTATGTACTGTGATACCTTGGGGATCATTAACATTAATGGTGATTTCCCTCGCACTTGTTAACGGTATACATCAATGACCGGTAATCAAGTGGTTTCTACCATGTTCTACATCTAGACATTTCTAATCACGTGGATAGATTTGTATCATCGCGGGTTCATCTTGAAGACCCTGGGGAGTCATGTTTTATCCAGGTTGAGATGGAGTTTGTATTGATTCATGTCACACGGATCCACATTTGTATTGGTCGTGGTTGTGTTATCATCTCATCATGGATCTACGTTTGTGTCTAGTAGTCATGATTGTGATCAGTCGGTCATTACTACCATGAATCTGCAATGTATTGGACGACAACCATGTTGTATGTCATATGAGGTAGTGTACTCAGAGTCAGTTATACTACGGCAGTGTCCTTCGTCTGACAAGCCATTGCCATTCTTTCTGTCAAAGCATTTCACCTGTCCAATTTTCCAACAACTTCATGCTTTGGGGGGCATTCTGTTACACCTAAAATCCTACCATCAAGAGATTCAGTGTATACATCCCTGAAGTTTCCTTGGCTAATTCATTTACCTGGAAGGGATACCATTGCATTTGTGCTAGGTTATGAGAGGTCGTCACAGGTTGCACTCATGCAACCTGCAACGTCGCAGCTTGATCTACTGCAGTGTGCGACGAAGTCAGTTAATGGACAAAAATAGGTCCTTCGAGCTCATTCTCAAAGCCTGTTGACTTGGATCCTTATCCCTAACCTCTTGGGGGAGCTGGAACTCAGTTCCTAACCTCTTGGTGGGATCCCCTATCTCTCTCCTACCATATATCAACCTACCCTATCCATACCCTATCCACTTAGTCCAATATAAGGGAATCTCTACCCCTCTCCAAAGGGAGGAAGGCTATAGTGCCTACATGTTGGTTAAATCATATTGGAGAGATCTCTAACTCATCCATTGAGAGACTTGCACTTCCTTTGGAGGATATGTCAATTGGTTTGGATGGAGAAGGGCTACTACATTAAGTCTTGGTTGTAGTCTATTCTTACCTATGTACTTTCCCTATATTTACAGTAATATAAACGCTTTCCACCAATATGGTTTATGCGTAATGATATTGTGTAGTTTACCTGCTTAATTGTTTACTTAGATCTCTTATTGTATAGATGCTCTTTACTCGTTTGCATTGTTCTATGTGTCTTGACAGGTCTTGCAGCTGAGATCTGACGACCGCGAGACGTGGATCAGTATCCAAGAGAAAGGATTGCGAAGTTAAGGTAAGACATCTAGTCACTTGATCCTTAATCAGATCTAGTAAAGTAGTTTGTAGTATGCACTATTTGTTCTAGACTCACATTGAGCTAGGGAGATCCGGCTCGCATCCGCTCGAGTGGATTGTCCGTCAAACACTAATTTTAAAGAAAATGTTAAATCTATAATGGAACCTGAAAGGCCTAGATGGAGACCTAAAACAAGAGCAACCAATAAATTGAGATTGAATATGAGAAGAATATTGCAACCCAAATTGGGTAGAGAACAAGTTACAATTATTCAGGACTCCTCAAGTGAGGAAGATTTAAGAGATGGAAAACTAGAACAACTTGTCAAAAAAAAGGGAAGGAAACATCAAGATTCAACATATCCAATGGAAAAATCTGATGAAGTGGCAAAAAAAAAAAATGTTTTAAATAATGAACAAGGAATGAGTTCGAGAATTCTTCATGCAGATGCAGCAGCTAAAGAATCAGGTGAGACTTATGAAGATCGTCTTATTGAAAATCTAGTTCTTCCAGTAGATTCGAATGAAAACCAAATACTTCAAGGAGAAATTAAAGTCAATTCTGAAGTTGATAATCTTAAAGAATCATTACAGCAGTATAAGAGGCAGATTGGGTTTCTGAATGAAACAAATGATAGGTTTGTATTGACTAATAAGAGACTTAGAGAAGATCTTGAATATTTCAATGGTCATTATCAGGAGCTTTTTTCAGTTGCTAAAGATGTTTTAAAGAGAAAAAGGGATGCACAGGGGAAAATTGAGGAGCTAACTAAACATGTTGAAGATTTAAACAAGCAGAATCAAGGGTTATCAAGCAAAGTTCAGGTCATGGAAGCAGAGCAAGCTCCTCTTTGCAAAAGATCACAAGCATTGGATGGAGTAACCCTTTTGGTAGAAGCAGGGAAGCAATTCTGATTGCCACGTATGCATACAGTTGTCCAATAAAATCTATAACACATTTGTTATCGATAGGTGTGCATTTCTATTTTTAGTAATTAAGTTGTTATAATTAAAAAGAGTCCTTTTTATATGTAATGACTCAATAGACTCGAGGCCTTAGAAAGTGGATCTTAAACCACTTCATTTTGATATTTGCAATTATAAAAGAAAGAAGAATAGAGGGTAAATGGGTTGGTCTTTGGGTTGGTTTTTGTTCTGGAAAGACAGTTAGGACTGTGGGATCAATTGCTATGAAGTACATATGATATACTCACCTGTAAGTTTTGAAGACTCATGTATGGATTGAAATATAATACATAAGCCATATGTTATTATTATTTTCTGGTTAATGTTTATGATCTGTTTGATCACCCTACTTATTATTTCATTGCTTGATAAAAGTTTTTATCCTGTTGATGCTTTTAAGCTTGTGGACCTAGTTGGAACTTTTGTATTTTTATGGTTTATCCTTATGTTTTGTAATTCTTACATCTTAGTATTCAAATTTCTTATGATTTAGTATTCATATTTCTTTACTCTTTTCATGAATGATACCTCCAAAAATCACAAATTTTAAAACGATTTACTTTCAGTTTCTTTGGACATTATGCTTTTCAATGTTTAGTCTTTCATACTGGATTGTTCTAGCTTGTATCTCTTTCTAGTATTGATACAATTTCTAGGACAAACACCAAGGATGGGTAAGAAGGAAAAATATTTTAGTAATGTTATGAATCTTCCCATATCATTGACTGGAATGTTGACTCATGGGAACAAGACTGGGGGTTTTTCTCATTTCATCCTCTCATTTTTAAAGATGGGATCAAATTTCACCATGAAATCCATGGCTAAATGATTGAAGACTCTTGAAGAACCAGTGGTTGATAAATATGGTGAATTTCTCTACAAAGGCGGAACATCTAAGCACCAATTGCATGATGCTCTATTGCAATCAGAATCATATGAAAAGAGTGTGATTTACAGATAAGATGTAATGCAACATGATATATTGTGTGTTGATGGTACTAATCAATGCATGCCAAATAGAAAACTACCACCCATATTGTTGTTGCAAATGGATAATTGTTTAGGCGATAACAAAAACCGCTTTGTATTTGCATTTTTATCTCTTTTAATAGCAAGGAGAGTGTTCGAGATAGTTGAAGTTGGATTCCTCCCGGTCGGACACACCCATGAAAACATAGATGGAACTTATGGAATTTTATCAGTAAAGATAATGCGCAAGGATATATTTTCACTCTTGGAAATTATGGATACGTATAGGACATGTGAAGATCAAAATTTCTATATCCCTTGTCTAATTGATGAACTTTACGATTTTAAGAGTTTTGTGAAACCCCGCCTTTTGGATGGAAATGCCAAGATCATCGGTATCAAAAAATGCCAGTTTTTTAAATTTCATCTCATAGATAAAATTCCAGTCATACAATGGAGGGCATCACATCAGGAAGAAGCTTGGTCGTCTCCTATTCATCTCTGGCGGTCATAGCTAGATGGTAGCCCAGACTTGACGGTGGGACAACCTAGGTTATTAAATCTGCAATCAAAAAGACCTTCGGACATTGACGAAAAAAAAAAAAAAAAAAGGAATAGAAACATATATTTCATTATGGAATCGAAGGATTGAGAAGGGAGGTGAACAATTTTGGCGCCCCAAGTTAAATTATTGGGAGGTTGTATATAAAGATTTGGACAGTCCCCTCGAAAGTGTTGATCAGTCATCAACTAAATTTTGGCCATCGACAAGCCATGATATTCATAGTAGTGAACCTAAAAGATCTGAACATGAAATTATGGATGCCTATTTGAAGGAAAATGTTCCTTCTTTACAGGATTGCTATGTTGGACTAGTATGCAAAAAGCCTAGAGATGAGTTCATTCCAAGAGTGGATGTTGTAAAAGGCCAAAGGGTCATTGTGTTATCACCAGAGCCAGATTGTGCAATATGGTTGGGAAGGGTGTGTTGGAATATTCTCACCATCATTTTTATATTTTGCATGCGTGCATGCATTTGCATGCAACTGCATGCATCCAGTCATCATCTTGGTGGTCTCCCCAGCACCTAGATCCTATTTTCATCTCCCTAGAGCCTGTCTTCAACCCCCAGTAGACCTCCTACCTACCTGATGTGCCCTATTTGATTCTTATGCATGACATGTGTTCCTTTTCTCACCTACCACCAGTTATCCTTTAGTTAGAGCACCTTATCTCACCTACCAGGAGTCTGACAGTCAGTTAGTGCATTGATTGAGAAGTTCTTCCACTGATTTCTCATGCTAAATGCATGTAGCTCCTAGTTAGCTAGTTCTGGAGTGCCACTTGACCTTCTAACAGCCTCATGCACCCTCCTTGGAGTCTCCATCCCCTGATTTATGCCTAGACGGTTATGTTAGACTCTGTTAGAATCACTTGACTGAATATTACCATTTATGACTGATACTATTGACTGGATGATGTCTCCAATGTAGTACAAGCTAGACTTTGAGCATGATTCGAATGACCTCCTTGGTTAATTAGAATTCTCTACACATTTATTGTATTATTGTATTCATTATTCACAGTGCCAGCTCACAACTGATGTATGATACTGCTATTCTCCATTTTTTGTGTTCATGAGTGATTATTGAGTGCATTCTTCTCTTCTTCTTTGCACTTCTTGAGAGTTTGTTTTGTGAGGCTTGTTGCAGCTATTAGATCCTTCTGCATATTATCACATGGTATCAGAGCAGTCAGCAGTTATTCGAATTGCATCCATTGCAGCAGTTGCAGCATTTCTTTGAGTAGCTATCTTTTCCTGAGCACCAGAAGCCTCTGAGTTTCCACAACAAATCCTAGTGCTATTACCTTGAATTTACTGGAGCAATCCAGTGAGGTCTAGCCAGGTGTGAAGGACTTAGTCATATGTGCTCAGGTGTCTTAAGGTAGCGTTCATTCGAAGTGTAGCAAATATCCATCAACAAAACTCTTCTTGTTTTGCAGGTTTATTCACCCATTTGAATTCTTCTTCAATTCGACCTTCACTGTTCAGATGGATCTAAAGCTCACCTCTTCCAACTATTTCGAATTGAAAGCTAAGATGGCTCTCTTCATGAGATCCAAGAGCTTCACCAGGATACTAAATGGAACTATGGTCGAACCACTCAGTACAGTAGAGAAATCCAAGTACTTGGATAGGCTTGATGAAGTAGTAGGCTTACTTCTTCTCTCAATTTCTGAAGATCTTCACTTCCATGTCATCGATATAACATCTCCAAAAGAGGTTTGGGACAAGCTTGAATCCCTCTTTGGACAGAAAGATGATCTAAAAGGTCATAAATTGGAGAATGAACTCATCTCTTTGAGTCCTGAAAACTTCGAATCCATCAATGCATTCTTAAGCAAGTTCAAAAACTTGATTTCTCAATTGAAAATATATGAGATAGTGAAAGAAGACAAACAACTCATTCTTTCCATTCTCTCTAAATTGGGGCCAAATTTCTTAGTTTTTGTCTCCACATTTCAGTCAGGTAAGATGTCCATTCCAAAATGGAAGTTTCCCTCATTTGATGACTTCATCCAATCTCTTACTGAAGAGGAGGAGAAGATAATATCCATGGGAATGATCAAACCAAAGTTGGATTCGGCCCTTACAGCTGTTGAGGCCAAAAGAGCAAATGCAAAGGGAAAGCAAAATATTTTTGAAAAGAGAGCGAATGATACAAAGCCAAAATATGTTCCATATCAGTCAGATGGGGCTTCGAACCCAAAGAAGAACAAGCAATATCAGAAAGAGAGATCCAAGTGCACATATTGTCATCGAGGATTTCATCCTGAGAGTTCTTGTATGAAGAAGACTATAGACTTGATGGCTCAGTTACTTGAGCAGAACAATCTTCTTGTACCTGCATGTGCAAGGAAGAAAGATACTAATACTGAACCTTCTAGATCTGAGGACAACAAGAGATGTCAAGCCCTCATGGAAAGAGCATCAACAGATTCTTCATTCATCATAGATTCAGGAGAAATAAGACATATGTCTTACTCCAGAGATCTCTTCTCCAACTTCAAATGCTCAGTTGGCCCTTCCATCATGTTGGGAAATGATTATGTAGTCTCCTCACAAGGGATTGGAAGAATCAATCTTTACCATGGCTACTTTTCTGATGTGCTTTATGTTCCTTCTCTCACAACAAATATACTTTCAGTGTATCAAATGACTCATATTGGAGAGCCCAAAAGAGTCATATTTTCTCCAAATGAAGTCGAGGTACAACACATGGTTTCAGGGAAAATCATTGCAAAAGGAGTTGCAAATCATAAGACAAAACTCTATGAGTTTTCACACTTCTTACCTCTCTCAAAGGAGTCTGCTCTTCACTCTCATGCAAATGAAGAGAGTAGGCTATCTCATCTCAACTACAATCATTTGCAAAACTTGCAATCTCAAAATGTGGTTGAAAGTCTTCCAAATGGCAAAGATTTACCAAAGAAGTTGGGAAAAAGAGGACTCTTGAAGAAGTGTGAATGCTAGATCCATATCCACAAGAACTTGAAGATATAGCACCAACTGGTTCAAATCCTATGGCAAAGTGGGCCACCACTACTGCATCCACTAGTGATCTTGTTGAAGATCCATCATCATCATGTCATAGTTCCTTTGATAGTGATCTCACCTATGCTGTTTCAAAGAAGACATCAAAGAACTACATGCACATTCTGAAACAGTTTCACAACATTCACATTTTTGGATTTGTTCCTCCTTTGAGTGATGATGAGCAAGAAAGCACAGCTCCTTCATATGAGATTTCAGATTCAAAGTTTGGATATGATGATGAGCCAGTTGTACTTGCTTCTTCACATGATATTTCAGATTCAGAGTTTGGATGTGATGATGAGCTAGTTGTACTTGCTTCTTCACATGATATTTCAGATTCAGAGTTTGGATGTGATGATGAGATAGTTTCACTTGCTTTTTCACATAAGATTTCAGATTCAGAGTTTGGATGTGATGATAAGCCAATTTCACTTGCTTTTTCACAAGAGATTTCAGATTCAAAGTTTGGAAGTGATGATGAGCAAGAGAGCGAATCTTCTCCACATGAGATTTCAGATTCAGAATCTGAAGATGGAGATGATGACAAGGGAATGCTAGATCCAAATCCACAAGAACCTGAAGATCTAGTAACTGATGATGAAGATGAGCGAATGGGAGATCCAGATCCACAAGAACCTGATGATCCTCCTCTTCCTCGATGGGAAGCCATTACACTCTGATCTCCTGGTGATTTGGTTGGTGATCCACATGATCAGAGAAGAACCAGATCAGATTCTCAAAATGGAAGGTTTCATCCTTCTCACATTACTAATCCATTTCAGATCGATCAATCCTTCTTCGGAAAAGAAGGACACTTGTCTCCTTCTAGGGTGAGTGATGATATGCTACATTAGCATCCTTCAATCTATTTTGAGGGAGGGCTTTCTTCCCACTGGGTTTTCCCTCTTCCCTCACTTAGTATAGCTTGCAGGGGGTGTTGGAATATTCTCACCATCATTTTTATATTTTATATGCCTGCATGCAAATATACATGCTGCATGCATCCATTCATCATCTTGGGGTCTCCCCAGCGCTTAGAGCCTATTTTCAGCTCCCTAGATCCTATCTTTATCCCCTAGTAGTCCTCCTACCTACCTGATGCGCCCTATTTGATTCTTCTACATGACATGTGTGCCTTTTCTCACCTACCTCCAGTTATCATTCAGTTAGAGCACCTTATCTCACCTACCAGGAGTCTGACAGTCAGTTAGTGCATTGATTGAGCAGTTCTTCCACTGATTGCTCATGCTAACTGCCTGTAGCTCCTAGTTAGCTAGTTCTGGAGTGCCACTTGACCTTTTGACAGCCTCATGCACCCTCCTTGGAGTCTCCATCCCCTGATTTATGCCTAGATGGTTCTGTTAGACTCAGTTAGACTCACTTGACTGATTATTACCATTTATGACTGATACTACTGACTGGATGATGTCTCCAATGTAGTCCAAGCTAGAATTTGAGCATGATTCGAATGACCTCCTTGGTTAATTCAAATTCTCTACACAGTTATTGTATTATTGTATTCAATATACACAGTGCCAGCTCACAGCTGATGTATGATACTACTATTCTCCATTTTCTGTGTTCATGAGTGATTATTGAGTGCATTCTTCTCTTCTTCTCTGCACTTCTTGAGAGTTTGTTTTGTGAGGCTTGTTACAGTTGTTAGATCCTTCTGCGATTATCATAGGGTGATTGGAAATATTTATTAGGATTTAGATGCTAGTACTGTTGGGTCTTATAAAGTAGAGGTGCAATGGTGGAAGCCAATAGGAGCATCGAAGGATCCGAAGGTCTTGTACAAAAACTGCTTAGATAGAAAGCAACAATGGGTTGTTGGTGCAGAATAAAATATGATGATCGATGTAAATAGCATCATATGGGCATGGTCACCAAGGCTAGGATGGATAGGAGAAAAAATTAGAATAAATGAGAAGGGCCTTGCAGCAGTTAAGGCACAACGAGAACATATGGGGCATAGTATTGAGAGTGGGATGGATGTTCCTACGGATATTGTTTGATGTGATCTTCAATCAAAATTTGCATTTTTTTATTTGAAATTCACACTTTTCAAATCAAAATTTGCATTTTTTTATTTGAAATTCACACTTTTCAAATCAAAATTTGCATATTTTGATTTGAAATTCACACTTTTTGAATTGAATTCATAGTTTCATAACAAAAAACTGCAATTTTAAGGTTCATAAGTAGTCAAAAAACACACTATTCGAATAGAAAAACACACATTTCAAAGCCAATATTGCCACTTTCAGAAGCTGTTTTTGCACTTTAGAAAGGTTGATATTGACACTTTTAAAGTCTAAATTCACACTTTCTTAGTCCAAAATTTGCCTAATATGTCCAAATTTAATGAAATTGGCGTTAAACCCAACTGTTTAATATACTTATCGAACTTTTGATACCACATCCTGGGTGATTGTTTTAGACCATAGAAAAACTTCTTGATATTATAGACCAACTCATTTTCTCCACCTACTATAAAACCATCAAGCTACTTCATATAGATTTATTCTTCAAGATCACCATGAACAAATGTTGTCTTTACGTCCATCTATTCTATCTCAAGATAAAATGTTGCAGCGAAACACATTAGTACCATTATGGAAGTTAATTTAGTAATAGGAGAGAAAATTTCACCAAAGTCGAATAGCTCGTCTTGAGAATATCCTTTTACTACTAGTCGAGCCTTGTACTTTTTGACTTGACCTGTTGCATTCATCTTTTCTTGAATTCCCACTTACTATCGACAGGTTTTCTTCCATTTGGTAATGCAACTAGATCACTGGTTTCATTTTTCTTTAAAGACTCCATATTTTCTTCCATGGTCCTTTTCGAAAGTTTACTCTCTATCGATTCGATGTAACAATAAAATAATATTAAATATAACTAATATTAATGGTCATGCCCTTTGGGTGAAAAGGTGCAAGATAGGCTTATTTAAGCCCACTTCAATTGTATTATTTATCATCCTACATTACATTTTTATACAATTTTCTACATTACGTTCGCTTTCAACAACTTTGCTACTCCATTGGTATCAGAGCTCCGGACGCCTGCTACAAATCACCGTCGTTGTCTGAACTATCGCTGCTGCCTCCTCTTTTCTTTATTCCACCGGCCCACCTCCACACATAGACTTCTCTTCGTTCCATTGCCCTCTACTCCCCACTCCTTCGCTCACACCTCTCCCTGTTCACCCCACCCTGCCCTCCCCTACCACGCCCTCCTTCATCGCTATTGCCTCCCTGCACGCCCACCATCACCTGTGCACCCTCCGCCACCTTCTGCTGCACCCACCTCCCCCTTACCTTATCCTCCCCATCTACGTCCCTCCTATCCACCTGCTCGCTCTTCCATCCACTGCCTAATCTCACCTCCATCCTCCTTCCCTCATAACTGCATGCACCATACCCCGACCCTCCATCCTCCTGCGCCCTCCTCCCTCCTTCTTGCGCCCGCTCCATGATCCCTCCCTTACCTTCTCTTCCTCCCCACTCCCGCCCCACCCTCCGCTACCTGCAACCGTCCATGCCCACCCTCTCCCCCCCGCTACCTGCAACCGACTACTCCCACCTCCGCTACACCCACCTCCTTCTTACCTTCCCCATGCTCACGCTTCCCTCCACCACCAGCTGCCACCTCCCTCCCATCACAGTCCCCGCCAGCCCACGGCCTCCTCCTCCACACTGCCTTCCCCCTCCACACGCCCTTCACCATCAACCTCCATGCCGACCATCCCTAGCGGCCTCTGCCTCGGCCTTGGACTGTTTAATTTTTTAATATTAATAATATTTATTAATATTATTGTTCATTAATATTATTATTAATTTTTTTTTAAAACTATATTATAATAATTATTATTATTATAATTCCTTAAAAAAAGAGAGAGAATCATGGCGGGCTGGCTTCGTACAGCAAATAAAAATAAATCCACGTTTAGCGCCGAGAATATTCCACCAATCACCAGATCAATGAGTGAATTAAACGCCCAATTCGATTCAATCAATGAGAAGATTAAGAAGAACTATGAGGAACTCCAGGCGAAGATCGATCAAACCAGTGACAATTTGGCAACGACTTGGACACAAATCACGTCACGAATAGAGCATTCCGTTCTCACTCTACAAGACAACTAAAAGAAAAATGAGGCAGTTTTAAAAGCCATCTTGGAAAGATTACAATTACCAAAAGATCTGCAACCCAACTCTCCTAGAACACTGGATCAGCCGGATCCTTTCAACACATCGTCATCATTCTCATACACACAAGGACGCCAAATTCGGGTGAAAGTCAAGCTACCCAAATATGATCGGGACGAACGACAGTGCATAGCGTGGGTTAACAAAACTGAAGAATACTTAGACATCCACAATATCCATTACGAAGAGGAGAAAATTAAATATGCCTCCATGCATCTAGAAGGCAACGCTTACAACTGGTACTTATGGTGGAATAAAACTGCAAGAATCTGTTCACAACTGGGTTAGTTTCAAGAACGACCTCATCAAAAGATTCCAAGGTGTTGAAGAAAAAGACTTATTTGCCAAAATCATAAGGTTACAACAAAAAAGCAGTCTCGATGAGTACACATGTGAGTGGGAAGCACTCTCAACTCGAGTTCCAGAGTTAACTGATGACCAACGACTACAGACCTACATACACGGCCTAAAACAACACATCCATGATGAACTAGAGTTACATAACATCTCTACCATGGAGGAAGCATGACGTAAATCCAAGATTATTGAAAGCAAATCCGTTCATACAAATTTCGACCGAGACGACTCCGAAAATAACCCCATCCAATCAACATGCACAGGAAATACAAGATATACACCGCCTCAACTTAGGGAAGGAACGAAGCCCAGTTTAGAGGCCCAAAGAATAAAGGAAGGGAAATGTAAGTTCTGTGGAGACAAATGGGATCCTAAGCACAGATGCTTACAAAAGAAATTGTATGTCTGTGAAGAAGAGTTGGAAGTCAATAACGATGCTAAGAGTCAACAAGACTACCCCACAGAAATCGAGGAGGACGCCCCACAAATCTCATTAGCCGCTATTACCGAAATCTCCCAACCGCAAACATTGAAGCTTAGTGGACATATAAAAAATAATGATGTCACAATTCTCATCGACTCTGGCAACACCCATAACTTCATTAATGTCAACCTTGCTAAGATATTTAACCTATTTGTTTTTCCAGTACCTAACATGAAAGTTATGATAGCAGATGGAAAGAAGATTGACAACGTAGGAAAATGTCACCAAGTCAAGTTACAAATACAAGAGTACAACTTAGAATCAAATTTCTTTGCGGTACCGCTAGGAGGAGTCGATGTTGTATTAAGAATACAATGGTTACAAACCTTGGGTACATACTCCGCAAATCACCAAGAACATTTTATTGAGTTCCATGCGTTCGGGAAAACACACAAATTATACGGGTTCCAACCATCTCCGACACAACTGGTTACATCACATCAGATGGAAAAGTTACTTTGGAAGGGCGCACCAACGTACATACTTCAATGTCAAGAAATGAATCTTCTAACAAGTGAAGAAGATAGGGACAAACAACCAGAGATACAAAAGTCGATTCAAAAACATTGCAAGATGTTTCAAGAGCTACCTATGGAGCTCCCACCAAATAGAAAAATCGAACACATATTCGAAATAGAACCAAGGAGAAAACCCACCAGTAGCGAACCATACAGGTGTCCACATCAGAGACGATGCGGCAGTTCACATAATCATTGTCGTCAAATAAGCTTTGAGGACAAAGCTTCCCTTAAGGGGAAGGCAATGTAACAATAAAATAATATTAAATATAATTAATATTAATGGTCATGCCCTTTGGGTGAAAAGGTGCAAGACAGGCTTATTTAAGCCCACTTCAATTGTATTATTTATCATCCTACATTACATTTTTATACAATTTTCTACATTATATTCGCTTTCAGCAACTTTGCTACTCCATTCGATCACTCTTTAACCAGCATAAGATTTTCATCTATGGTAGATAATGAAAAAGCAGATGAAATTGGGGTGGAATGTACCTTTTTGGTTGTTATATTGCTCGACCAAACCTCCTCATGTACGGAATCTATTGTTCCACCTCTTCGTCGAATTCAGTCGACTCTCCCAAATCCATAATTTCATCGTTCATTTCAAATTATTTCCTTTCGTGTCCCTTTTCTCTTTCAACTTTTTCAGTCCTAGAGATTCCTCTGACTTCCCTGTAGATCACATGCCAACTATAAACTCCTTTCTTGTCACTGAGTTCCATAGCTTATATCCTTTCATCCCATCCTTGTACTCGATGAAGACGTATTTCTCCAACTTGCAGTCGAGTTTATTTATTTTCTCCTTTGGGACATGCACAAAGGAATCACACCTGAACACTCTGAGATGTGTAAGAGAGGGATTATTTCCATCCTATGCCTCATATGGAGTCTTGTCGATCAGATCCATTGACGGTGACCTATTCACCAGGTAATATGTCATGTTGATT
The DNA here is from genome assembly GCA_027924585.1 of Larix kaempferi. Taxonomy (NCBI): domain Eukaryota; kingdom Viridiplantae; phylum Streptophyta; class Pinopsida; order Pinales; family Pinaceae; genus Larix; species Larix kaempferi. The sequence continues at coordinate 4,043,880 of BSBM01000831.1, forward strand.
GCCTCCACCCAGAATTCTTGTTTGACTCCTACACCACAAAGCATGCTCCTGCCTTTCTCTATCATCATCCTATTCATTCTTTCAGCAACTCCATGTTGTTGAGGCATATAGGGAGTTTTGTTTTGTTGAGCTATATTGTGTTATTTGTAGAACTGTTCAAATGATTTTCCACAAAATTCTCATCCATTGTCATTTCTCAGCACCTTGATCTTTTTTCCAGTCTGTTTTCCCACAAGAGCTTTGAACTCTTGAAATTTCCCAAAAACCTTTGATTTCTTCCTCATAAAATACAACCATGTCATTATGGATAAATCATCTATGAAAGAAACGTAATACTAAGATCCTCCTAGTGAAGGGACCGACACATGTACAAACACATCATTATGTTTTTTATGATGATGATTATGATTAGCGTCCACTGAGACCCTTTGGTCTATCGAACGTTAATAGAAGATAAATGGATTACTTGGATTTTTGTAAAATTTGGTTCCTATGAAGGAAAAGCTGAGAAAGAAGCGTTCCTAGGTTCCCATAATTTTGACAAGTTAGAAGATCATGGAGATTAGATTTGTAGCAAAGATTAGGAAACTGCGATCGAATGTGGGTGTATGCAGGGCACTCTAAAAGAAAGTGAGATTCGTCCTCAAAGCTCATGGACTCACAAAGCTGGGAGATCATTTCCTCCCATGGTGTTTTAGGAATTATACATTGTCTTGTTTCTCTATGAATCTCATGGGAGTTCATTCTTATCTTGGCTATATTAATATTCTTCTTTGAACTTGTTAAGATAGAGAGGTAAGTTTGGTCTTCTAGATTAGGATTAATGACTTCCTTGTAATATCTTAACTTTCTTTTACCCTCTAACTCTTTCTCTTCCCACATTCTCGCTTTGAACTTATATGTGATAGTTTTTTTGAGGTTGTTGATATCTTGCAAAGTAGTGTTTTCATCAACCCCCCAATGACTTAACCAATCCATGACATCTTTGTACCAACCTCTCTTGAACCGAAGATGACCTTGACTAGAATTTGAAGCAATTTTAGGGAGTCTCTGGTCTGCCATGTCATTTATCTTATTCTTGTACAACAAGTATCTATACATAGATATGCTTTCAATGGGGGGGAGACCCACTTCCATAAGGAGAATAGGATAGGGCATGTTGCTCTTAATTTTGAGATTATACGTGATAAAAAAAAAATTCAATTTGCTCGATCTTCCTCCAGGACTTTTGGGAGATGCTACTCCAGTATTTCTTTAGCTCTAGTAGAAATAGATGAGAACCTTACATGACTCTGTTTACCATAAATACAATGTTCACATAAATCGACTTTTTCATAACAGTGAGGGAGAATTTTGATCATACCTTTGTTGTGCATAGCACGAAGTCATTTCTCACCTATGTGGCCCATCCACTGATGCCACGAAATGTCCGCGTCAACTAGACAAGAATATGTTACGACGATCTTAGGATAAACTACATTAGATTTTTCATCGGTGTTTGTTGTGCCCAATAGTTTGTATATGGTTCCATTTCAAACACCTCTCACCAGCACCATTGTTCCTTGCACATCTTACAAATATCTTTCTCAAATATAGATTGTACTTCTCCATTCCCCATCTTACTTACTGATATCAGGTTTCGGTCCAAACCTGGAGTATGCAGGACTCCTAAAAGTGTTCTTGTTCTTCGATCTTTCGGATTTAGTCTAAATTTTCCCCGTCTGACTATCCCGGTCGGTAAGTCATCTCCTAATAGGAAATCATTTTCGTAATATTCTCATACTCACATAACCACTCTTTATGAGGTGTCATATGATATGATGCACCTGAGTCGATCAACTAAGATTCACAATCTGATTGTGTACTTGTGGAGGCCAAATACATAGCGCCTTTCTCCTCTTTTGAAGTCTTGTTATCAGTTGGTTAACCTTCCTCAGTCCATTTTCCTTTATTGACTTCTAGAAACTTATATTTATGTCTATAGTGCCCAAATTTACCGCATCGACGATATTTTTTCGTCGTCGAACCAAGGGATCTTGTCTTAGATATAACCCTCGACTTCGATCTTCTATCAGAGGTTTTTCCTTTTCCTCTATCTACTAGTTTACCTCTAATTGTTAAGGCATCATGGGTCGAGCCTTTCATATTATTTTGTCTCATCTCTTATATCAATATAGATGCAACTGCATCGTTGATCTTCAATATGGTACTATTGCTTCCAATAGCCACGACCAAGTTATCCTGGGAGTTTTGCAAGGAGCATAGTAGACTAATGCATTTTTCCTCCTCGGTGATTTTAATATCCACAGAAAACAACTGACTAATCACAATGCTTAACATGTTCAAGTGCTTTGTGACTGAGTCACCTTCACCCATCCTCAGGAGGTACAACTTCTTCCAAAGAAACAACTTGTTAACCAGATATTTTGACCAATACAAGCTCCCCAACTTTTCCCACAGCTTCTTTGCAGTGTCTTCTTCAGATACATTCAACAATATAGATTTTTATAAACAAAGTTGAATAGTATTCCTTGTCGTTCTATCAATATTTTTCCAGTCTTCCTTCAACACACCCACTAGAGTCGTTCCCGGGTCGATTGCAATCCAATGTTCTTGATCTACAAGGAGATCTTCCATTTTAAGCTTCCAAAGCTCAAAAAAATTCCCATTAAACTTTTTAATTTTCTATCCTCGATGTGTTATCCATTTTTAACTATAGATCAATGTTTAGGAATTCCCACTACAAAAATTATTTCCCCAGATCCAGGATCAAGCCAAAACCCTTAGCAACAAAGGCGTCCCCCTGCAGCCAACTTCGGCTCCGATACCAACTATTGCGATTTCGATACCAATTATAGAATATTTCCAATTTGATTCATATAATTAAACAATACACATAAAAATTAGGATAACAATGGCATACAACACATCAACACATAACATGGAAATCTGGAAACCTGATCTTAGGAAATCCAGCAAACCAGTGACCTCTCTACTCATCTATTATCAAGAATAAATTTACTACACTTGGGTGGTACCAACACAAACCAATTGACACTCATATTACACATGTAATACACACAATACTCCTCTATCTCTCATATTACATAGCCTTTACACCTTATTTATAGGTGAAATACAACTAATTTCTCTTTAATGCCCGTCCAGAACCTCCTAACTGAATATGGTTATTTTGTAACAACTACATTGACCTGCCAACCATAGTACCCTATCCATTGAGATTCCATTCATCCAAGTGTTTCGTCAACTTTCATCAACCAGTCACTTGTCATTGACCAAACAACTATTCTAGTTGGTCATTCGACTATACTTCCACCATCTGTTGCCTCCGACTATAGTGGAAACCTTGGAATTTTTCAACCATAACACCATTTCGTACTTTCCTATCGCTCCTTCTGCTACATAATGTCTTTGAGGAGGTTCCAATTCTTCTCTTAATGTAGATGTGGGGAAGGGTCCAATTCTGCCTTTCTCATGGTTAGGAGAATAAGAAGGATCCCCTTTAGGCCATGAACACGATGCATATATCCTCCTTTTAGATCTTAGATTAGGGACATCCACCCTTGCGATGTGATTTGTTTTTATGATCATGGAATCCATTTCCTTTTTGGAGATTGATTGTCCATTACAATCCATCCTCTCTGCAACTTGGCTCCGTGGTTTTCCAAATCATATGCTTTCCCATTATTTTTCCTTCTAATGTGATACAAAAGCATTGAGCTCAGGTTAATGAGGAGATTTAGAATCCTTCTTTGCATTCACCCATGATTTGAATATTTTCCTTGGATGATATTGCACATTTTCCTAATTACAATATTTGAGTCTCCAAAAATAAGGATTTTTAATATCTTTTGAGGGCTTATAATCTCCACCCCTTGCATTAAGGTGCGCCACTCCTCCTGATTTCTTGTTTTGTTCCCAAGTACCCAAGTGAATGTTTTCATAATATTTCCTTCGGGATCCATTATAACCCCTCCCACACTTTCCTTCCCAGGGTTACCTTTTGAAGCTCCGTCAAAAAATAAATAATAGCAGGAACGTTTCATCCTCCACTCTTCAAAACCAGAGGGATCCATTTCAAGCTCCCAATTAAAGGTATTCCTATCATGCTTACCTTTGGACTGAAGGTAACTCTTCAGGATAAATTTTTCCACCCAACACATCTCTTATTTAGAGAGCGAATCCTTGTCTAGGAATTCCTGACCCAAAACTTACATAGATTCCATCAAGAGGTGTTTTACTCAAACAACAGTTGTATTGGGGTCCAACTTATTTCCCTAAAAAATTGCTTCGTTGCAAGCTAGCCATAATTGCCAACAAATATTTTTTGTCAAGGCACTCAATACTTTACTAAGGGTAGGATTTTTATTAAGCAATCATGCTTATAGCTCTCGCTATTTACTATAAAGATCAGTTAGTTGCAGAGGAAGAAATAGATCAGCATTCAACTCTTTCATTACTATTATCAAAATATTTTGCAAGAATTCACACTCCAAGAAGAGATGCTTTGTGGTTTCTTCGGATTTTCTTACAAAGAATACACCACAAAGGCCCTTCATATCCTCTTCGTTTTAGGTTATCCATAGTTAGAGTTTGATTATGATCCAAAACCTAGTTGAATGTGTTGATTTTCAATGGACTATTTGATTTCCAAATTTTCTTCCACATACGAGCATAAGGAGGAGAAGGAAGTTTGGTTAAGATATTCCCATGCTCTTCTTTTACAGAGTATATTCCAGTTGATCCCCATCCCCTACAATCCTTATCCTTTTGTGTGAGGGATCCATTCCTTGAAGAGAAGATAGGAGCATATCATATTCATTTGATAAATACTCAAGAACCTCAATTCACCTCTAGTCCTTCCAAGTTCTAGATTCCATCCGAGGGTATTTTCTTTGCTTTGGTTTGATGTCTATCATATCCCACTCCACTTGCAGGTCCTCCAAGATTTATCCACAGGGGTCATGGACTTTAGTTCCACCTCTTCTTTCACAGGAGGAAATTGCGGTGTAAAATATTCAACTACTATACAGTTGTTATGTAGGCCTTGATATTTTAGATCAGAAAGAGATTTCCAAAAGTCAGATTTCTAACTATATTGGGTTGGCCCATAGATGTTACATATCATTACTATTCCATTTCCTTCTAAATCCTCCACCTCAACTAACAATCGATCTATGTTCTCATATGAAGAAATAAGTCTATATTTGCTACTATCCCACCAAGATAAGTTACCTCCTGAATTTCATTGTGCATTGACTGCAATCCCTTGTCCTTTTTTCCATATTTATCCCATTTGATTTACACGGTTTCCTGTGTCCATTTTTGTCTCAAATACTATGAGAATTGAAACATTTTCATTCCTGATCATACTTCTTATTGCTTCTATTTTGTATTTCCTTCCCAACCCTCTATAGTTCCAAGAGACAACTTACATTATTTTCTGATAATAGGTGGGCCTTACTTATCTCTCTTTTCCTCTGCTCCTCCTTTCTGCACTTTCCCTGCTGAGATGACCTTAATGTGTTGATCTAAATTGTATTGCTTCCCCACCACCTTGTCTTTAGTTTTTTCCATCTCTTTTTGAACCCTGTTCTATTATAGCATAATTTTCCACCTTGTGAGCATCAGCACTCATTGACCTTCAGTATCCATTTTATTGACTCAGATCCACATTTTATCCTCCAGGAACCCATTGTTCCCTACTTTTGTTCCTGTACGCTAGCTGTTCCACTATACTTAGCGTATACGTAGGTTGCACCAATGTAGCCCGCGTACATCGAGTTAAATGGTAAAAAACAATAGAAATTCACTTTTCACTCCAAAAAGCGGTCTTAGGGTGACCTTTGGCCCTCCATGTACCCCAGAAATGACTCAATTCAACATTTCACCTACCTTTGAGGAGTTATATATTGAGCTCTTATGGTGCATGGAAGGAGGAGGAAAGAGAGAGCATAGAAACTCTATTGGATTTTTGCCGCAACTTGAGTCTACATCCATTAATCCTTGTTGTTGTGAACCTCTTATGTTCACCTACCAAACTCCTTTCATAGTTTGAGTTTTCCATTGCATGGGGGATTGAAATGGTGGAGGCACAAGTGGAGGGACCTAGTTCTTGGTTCAGATGAGTTTCCAACAAGAGGTTGTATCATGTACTTCTTGTTTTCATTAATAGAAATACTCATTTTCTCGTCCAATTGATCTTGTAAATGTTTGTTTAATTACATTGGGTTACATTTGCTTATTATATCATGGACCATGCTATTGTTTATGCTAATATATTTCATATATTATATGCATTTGCTTATATTTTTTTGTTGAGACTAAGCTGCAGGTTCTAGTGTAGATTGGAAAGCTCAACGGGGATCTACTTCGAACATCCGGTTGAAGGTTGGTTATTTACTCCAAATTTTAGCATTTACATTTATAATAGAATTGCATTGGGAAATGAGTTGGTTTTTGGTAGTCATATGTCTGTTGTGGTCTGCCGCGAGCCATAGGAATTTTTTCTCTGTAACATGTTCGACTTCCTTCCTTTCTTTGTGGGTGGTTCATTTTCCTCTTCCAATCTCTCTGAAGATTCATCCTGAACTGCCTTATATTTTGAGCGAGCTACTGAGCCCCATGAATTGAGAGAGTTCTCATATTTGACTTTAAATATTGGTTGATATGGAAGGATGGGGATATAGTTTGTAATACCCCAATTTTGACCCTTATGAAATATTGGCTTTTAATGTAAATATTGTATACATGGGATGTATGTTTTCCTAGTGTGGAGCTCAAGGTCAAAGCCCCGCTAGTGTATGTTCGGATTTTATTTAAAATGGACAAGCATTTGACATTTTGTGAACCATGTGCTATTAAGCCATGGAATATTGTAAAATTGATGTAAATATTTAATATTTCAATAAAATACCAAAACTGGCTATGGGAAGCAACGAATGAGAAGGGGCCATGTATATTCCACTAGGTAGTGGTGAGGGGGTTGTGGGGATGAACCATATGCTGCCAAATGTCATTGTAAGAACCCATTTGACTTTCCTTGCTGACATTTAATTCTATTGTAAGGAAGTTATTGAAGAATTCAGTCCATGGCTTCAATGGAGCATGGACAGCCCAGAAATTCGTATGGCAAAGTATGGGCTTTGTTTTCTTGTACTACAAGTCACCATACCTCATGGGAATTGGTTCTTCCTCATTCCCATTCGATTGTTGAACATCTCAGCATCAGTTTTCATCCATTACGAATTCCCAGCAATGAGAAAAACCAGAAACCGCAACTTTGCAAGAACCCACGTTTTGAAGAGCCATAAACGCTCAGATTTTGGTATTGACAGTAAAATCCAATGGGGGATCCATAAATATGAACCTTGGGGTGAATTTGAGAGCATTAGATACCCCAAAATCTATAGAGAAACCCAGTTTTTATAGCCCAGAAATCCAGTGACGGGATTGAGTTATTTGATCACCGAATTGAAAAATTCCATGTCTGAATTCTAGAACAGAGGTTGGGAATGCTTGATAAACCCCGTGAAGGTTGGAATCTCAAGGATTTAATAGCTTGAACCTTTCTATGCCCATCCTGAAGAGCGCTGGAGGGAAGGGATGCCTGAGGGACTGTGCAGCAGAGAAGGGGACCTTCCTTGTGTTGGGTGTGGTAGGTACTGTGGGTGCCTTGACTGTTTGAATTATCTTGAGATGCATATAGCTTTGTGGTTGAGCTCACTAACTTAGCATTGCTCTCCCTTGTCTTTTGTATGCTTGATAAATCCAACTTTGTGTTGGCTTAGCATAGCTGTTGAGTCAAACCATGGCTGTGAGTGAGCCCATCCAATTCCTCCTTAGTGGATACACAACCCAACTCAGGGGAAATCTCTTAGCTGAAATAATACAGGCTGGATAGAGATCTATGGTTGGGTGGAACATTGCTCTCACATAGCCAATTGTTTGGACAGCTTCATCTCAAAGATAAGTGTTCTTTGTGTTTAAAGTATATGCATTATGTGTTCTGCAATGTGTTAATTCTAAATGAAGTCTGTGCATAGCGTTTTCATCCATTACGAATTCCCAACAGTGAGAAAAAACAGAAATCGCAACTTTGCAAGAACCCACGTTTTGAAGAGCCATAAATGCTCAGATTTTGGTATTGATAGTAAAATTCAATGGGGGATCCATAGATATGAACCTTGAGGCAAATTTGAGAGCATTAGATACCCCAAAATCCATGGAGAAACCCAGTTTTTATAGCCCAGAAGTCCAGTGACGGGATTGAGTTATTTGATCACAGAATTGAGAAATTCCATGTGTGAATTCTAGAACAGAGGTTGGGAATGCTTGATAAACCCAGTGAAGGCTAGAATCTCAAGGATTTAACAGCTTGGACCTTTCTATGCCCATCTTGAAGAGCACTGGAGGGAAGGGACATCTGAGGGATTGTGCAGCAGAGAAGGGGACCTTCCTTGTGTTGGGTGTGGTAGGTACTGTGGGTGCCTTGACTGTTTGAATTATCTTGAGATTCCTATAGCTCTGTTGTTGAGCTCACTAGATTAGCATTGCTCTCCCTTATCTTTTGTATGCTTTATAAACCCAACTGTGTGTTGGCTTATCATAGTTGTTGAGTGAAACCATGGTTGTGAGTGAGCCCATCTAGTTCCTCCTTAGTGGATACACAACCCAGCTCGGGGGAGATCTCTTAGCTAAAAAAATACAGGTTGGACAGAGATCTATGGTTGAGTGGAATGTTGTTCTCACATAGCCAGTTCTTTGGACAGCTTCATCTCAAAGATAAGTGTTCTCTGTGTTTAAATTATATACATTCAGTGTTCTGCAATGTGTTAATTCTGAATGATAATTATAGATGTTAATGGAATGGATATGAATTATGTGCATAGCATGAGAAGGGGACTGATTCTCTACATATCGAATCATCATTATCTACTTGTGATAGATATCTCGATGCATTACAATTATGTGTGTACAAATATGATTTAATTCCGTTGCGTTTATATTGAGTATGAATTGCATACAAAAGTTTTTATTTATTATGAATTTATTAGTAATGTATGGGGTTGAGATTGCCAATAAGCCCGGTATGTTTGGTCATGTTTCATCCCTTGCATTATTTGATGGAAGGGTACGTGACAGAGTGGTATCGGAGCCCATGTTGCAGCACTGTGGCTACTTGGGCCAAACTCTGAGTTTGCAGACAATTAACAGAATGTTTTAATGTGGTATTGGTGAAGTTGGGACGTCATTTTCGAATGAAAAATGGCAGGATCAGAGTTCTCAGTTGGGGCAGAGGACCACATAGGTGCATAGAAATTTGCAGGAGCTTTCCAATGGTACCAGACTCGTCTCATTTGGCTAAGGGACAAAGGAGATATGAACCCCATAAGTTGCAGGAACGAAGGTGTTTCTACAGTTGGGGATTTCGGGTTGCGAGAACGCAAATTTTTGAAAATTGCGTTTTGGGATTTCCGCAATTTCGGGATTTTAGGTTGCAGGAACGCAAATTTTTGAAAATTGCGTTTTGGGATTTTCACAATTCCGAACCCGCAATTTTGGGAATTCGGGTTGCGGGTTGCGGGAACGCAGATTTTTGAAAATTGCGTTTTGGAATTTCCGCAATTTCAGGATTTCAGGTTGCAGGAATGCAAATTTTTTAAAGATTGGGTTTTGGACAGGGTAATTTTTAGGGGCGAAATTTAGCCAATTGGCTATTTTTTGGACTTTTTTTCAAAAAATAAATTCGTTATTTGGTCATTTTTAGTCTCTAATATCGCCTATATTTACATAAAATATGTTTTTTTATCATAATATTCGCCAAAATTTACACGTTTTAGTAGTAAATTGTAGTTTTCATATTTAATATTCGCCTACCTATCTATATCTATGTTTTTTCTAATCCAAAATAATCGCCTAGAATACTATACTTAAGTGTAATATTATAATCCTTAAAAATTTCCCTGGTTTTGGATTTTCGCAATTTAGGGTTTTGGGTTCAGGTAAAAAAAGAAAAAAAAAAGGTATAAAGCCCGAAAATTGATTTTTGGATTACAGGAGCATGCAGGATCATAATTGGATAAGGTCAGTGGCGTTCTGAGACCATTAACAGAAGCCATGAATGAACCAGTGAGGATCCCGATCCCATTATGCTCCAATTTGACATAAATTTGGGATTAATGGCTTTTATAAATCAGTGTCCCGATGCTTGACAGAGGGTCAGATTGAGATGAAACTGATATGGATCAGTCATGGAGTAGGAACGGTTTTAATTTTGGAAGCTTGGAGCCAAACTTTAAAGGATTTAGAGTCGGGTGTGCAAGAAGACCAAAAAACACTATTCTGGACCACGTTTTTTGAATTTTGAAAAGCTTGCAGTGGATGAAAGTGACCCTGTAATTAGGATTCAAGAAATTTACTGAGCTCAACATTTCATATTCTCATTAAACCAGACATATTCCATTAGAAAAAGATTTTCCAGAAATGTACCGTTTGGGAAATAGCCATTTTTGGTCCAGAATTTGGAATTTTGGAAAAATGTGAAAAGTGGAAAGTAGTCAAACCCATAATTTTATAGAAGATGAATGGAGCATCGGAACAGAGATCCATAAGTTGTTGAGTGTTCCTTGTTATATGGACTAGCTTCTCCCGGTGGAAATGTTTTAGTGATTCTTCATAGATTTTCTTCCATGGGTGGCTGAAGTTGGCATTCCATACCAAAATACAACTATGTGAAAGTGTAGAATATTGGTAAAAGTTGTCATTTTTGAAGTAATGTAGTTTCCACACCCGATGTCGGAATGGAGCTTGTGGATAGGCATTGGAAATCTTATCCAGCAGGGAACAATGGTGCATGACCAGAATGTGAATGAGGTTGTCATACCCCATATATATTTAGAGCAGAAAAGTGCCAGTGACTGTTTTTGTCAAATTGTTGACAATATGGGCAATTTCCAAAATTGCATGAATGGGTAAATGAAATGAAGACATATTCACTCTATAAATAGTTCCATGAGTTTGATTATGTTAAATATTGATGTTTTATATTTCTATATGCATTCATAATATGTCTAACAATATTTTCATAATGCACAGTGCTTGCAGCTCATAAGATTTAATAGTGTAGCAGAAGTAGCATACAGGGAAGAGAGTCTCCAAAGAAAATGGTGACCATAAATGATGCTCAGGATCCTTATGAACATGATGAAGATGTGCTAGAAGAAAATGTGCAAGAAGGGAATGCTGAGACTGAATCCAATGGGAAAAGGGAGCAAGTCACTCCTCAGAATTTGGTTGAAACCATGGTGAGCTTCAATGAAAGGTTGATGAAGGCTCAAGAAGAACAAAACCAACTCAATGCTGCTATTTTGCAAAGCATCACTAATATGCAGCAGAGGATAAGCCTTGGTTCCAACCCAAGCAATGTAGGTGAAGAAGGAAGAGATGCAGAGAGTCACTCTAGAGGTCGTACAAAGAAGAGGACCCCAAGCCCAAGGAAGAGTTCTGTGAGCAAGAAGCATATAACACCTTCCTCTAGATCTTCTCCTAGCAAATCATGTGACTCCATAGGCTCTTAAAGAAATTCAAGGAATATTCCCAAGAGATTTGATGGAAGAAAGAAGTTCAAAGGCATCCCACAGGGAGAATTCAGGAAGGCAAGGCCTCCCACATTTTATGGAGAAGACAAGACTAGCCAAGAGGCAGAGGCATGGCTTCTTGGGATGAAGAAATACTTCAGAATTCAGGACTACTCAGGAAATGAAAAGGACGGGATTTCCATTTACAATCTAAATGGAAGAGCTTCAATTTGGTGGGATAACATCTTGCAAGTGAAAGGGATCAGTGAAAGGAAGATCAACTTGGAGAGATTTAAGAAGTACTTCAAGGAAAAATATCTTTCTGCTAGGTATTATGACAATAAGATAAAAGAGTTCAATGAACTCAGGTTGGGACAAAAATCTATGGAAGAACATGTCCATAAATTTTTTAAATTATTGAGGTATGTGGATTACATTAAAGATGAAAGAGTAAAAATCCAATCCTTCCTTGGGAGTCTACCTCAAATTTTCAGAGATAGAATTGAGTTTGTTAATCCACCAAGTCTTGATGAATCCATTAGAATGGCAATGCATTGCTATAAGAAGAATAAAGGATAATTAGAGGTTAACCCAGCATGGAAAGGAAAGCCAAGAGGGAGGTTTGATCAAAAGAAAAGTGGATTCAAACCACCATTCAAAAGTCATCCCAGAACCTTCCCACGAGAGCAGCAAGAAAAGAGTGGATTCAAGCTAGCAGTAGCAACAGAAAAGACATCAAAAGGGCCACTTCAGTGTTGGGGATGTGGAGAAAACCACATGCTAAAAGATTGTCCACATCGGAAGGAGAATCCCCGAAGGTTGCACAACTTAAAGGGAGCAGATATAGTGGAGGACATGGAAAGGGAAACGCCTCAAATTTATGCAGCATTGGATAATCATTAGGCAGATCATCAATCATCAGTGGTGGAAGCTGAAGGTAAGATTGCTAAGCAATCTATTTCTGTTTTGATTGATCCGGGATCTACTCATAGTTATGTTTCTCCAAAAGTGGTTGAAGGTTGTTCTCTTAGAAAAGTGAAGCACAATAAGTCTTGGCTAATTCAATTAGCCACAGGGACCAAGAGAAAAGTTAGTGATGTAGTGGTGGAGTGCCCCATAGAATTGAATGGACTCCACACACATGTAGATTTAAATGTACTGCCATTAGGATCTTATGATACACTAATTGGCATGGATTGGTTGGAAAAGCATAGAGCCAAGTTGGACTGTTATGAGAAAGCACTTGAATGTATTAATGAAGAGGGAAGGCCAAGGTTGGTAAGAGGAATTCCCAAGCAAGTTTCAGTAGGACAAATTTCAGCCTTACAGTTGAAAAAGTTTTACAAGAAAGGTTGTCAATTATATGCAGTTCATATATCAGATTCATCAGAGGACCAAAGTCCAAGGATAGAAGATTTCTCATCGTTGCAAGAGTTCCAAGATGTGTTTCCAAATGAAGTGTCGGGACTACCACCAAAGAGAGATATTGATTTTACCATCGATCTTGTTCCAGGGGCAGCACCAACCTACAAAGCTCCTTATAGAATGAGCACACCGGAATTGGTAGAGTTAAAGATGCAGCTACAAGAATTAATGGACAAGAGGTATATCAGGCCTAGTGTGTCTCCTTGGGGAGCACCGGTGTTGTTTGTCAAGAAGAAGGATGGGACTTTAAGGCTGTGTATTGATTACATGCAGCTAAATAAAGTGACAGTCAAGAACAAGTATCCATTGCCAAGAATTGATGACTTGTTTGATCAAATGAAGGAAGCTAAAGTGTTTTCCAAGATTGACTTGAGTTCTGGCTACCATCAAGTGAGGATTAAAGAAGAAGACATTCACAAGATAGTTTCAGAACTAGATATGGTCATTATGAGTTCTCTGTGGTGCCATTTGGTCTTACCAATGCACTTGCTACATTCATGTGTCTCATGAATAGTGTATTCAGCAAATATTTGGATAAGTTTGTGATTGTGTTCTTGGATGACATTCTTGTCTATTCAAGGAATGAAGAGGAACATGAGGAACATCTAAGGATAGTGTTGCAAGTCCTTAGAGAACATCAGTTATATGTCAAGTTAAGCAAGTGTGAATTTTACCAAAAAATGGTGCAATATTTGGGTCATATCATTTCTGAAGAAGGAATTGCAATTGATCCAGAGAAGATTAATTCCATCATGGATTAGTCTACTCCAAAGAATGTTTCAGATGTTAGATCTTTTATGAGTCTTCCTAGTTACTACAGAAGGTTTATTGAAGGCTTCTCCAAGATAGCTCATCCAATCACTTCATTGCAAAGGAAGAATATCAAGTTTGTATGGTCCGAAAAATGTGAGAAAAGTTTTCAGCAGTTAAAGGAGTTACTTACCAGCGCTCATGTTTTGAAGATAGCAGATCCAAAGAAGGATTTTGTAGTGTGCACAGATGCTTGCATTGAAGGGTTAGGTGGAGTGCTCATGCAAGAAGGATTTTAATGTAAATATTGTATACATGCAATGTATGTTTTCCTAGCATGGAGCTCAAGGCCAAGGCCCCGCTAGTGTATATTCGTATTTTATTTAAAATGGACAAGCATTTGACATTTTGTGAACCATGTGCTATTAAGCCATGGATTATTGTAAAATTGATGTAAATATTTAATATTTCAATAAAATACCAAAACTGGCTATGGGAAGCAACGAATGAGAAGGGGCCATGTGTATTCCACTAGGGAGTGGTGACGGGGTTGTGGGGATGAACCATATGCTGTCAAATGTCATTGTGAGAACCCATTTGACTTTCCTTGCTAACATTTAATTATGTTGTAAGGAAGTTGTTGAAGAATTCAGTCCATGGCTTCAATGGAGCATGGGCAGCCCAGAAATTCGTATGGCAGAGTATGGGTTTTTTTTTCTTGTACCACAAGTCACCCTACCTCATGGTAATTGGTTCTTCTTCATTCCCATTTGATTGTTGAACATCCCAACATAATTTTTCATCCATTACGAATTCCCAGTAATGAGAAAAAATAGAAATCGCAACTTTGCAAGAACCCACGTTTTGAAGAGCCATAAATGCCCAGATTTTGGTATTGGTGGTAAAATCCAATGGGGGATCCATAGATATGAACCTTGGGGAAAATTTGAGAGCATTAGATATCCCGAAATCCATAGAGAAACCCAGTTTTTATAGCCCAGAAGTCCAGTGACGGGATTGAGTTATTTGATCACCGAATTGAGAAATTCCATGTGTGAATTCTAGAACAGAGGTTGGGAATGCTTGATAAACCTAGTGAAGGCTGGAATATCAAGGATTTAACAGCTTGGACCTTTCTATGCCCATCCTTAAGAGAACTGGAGGGAAGGGATGCCTGAGGTACTGTACAGCAGAGAAGGGGACCTTCCTTGTGTTGGGTGTGGTAGGTACTGTGGGTGCCTTGACTGTTTGAATTATCTTGAGATGCATGTAGCTTTGTGGTTGAGTTCACTGGCTTAGCATTTCTCTCCCTTGTCTTTTGTATGCTTGATAAACCCAACTGTGTGTTGGCTTAGCATAGTTGTTGAGTGAAACCATGGCTGTGAGTGAGCCCATCTAGTTCCTCCTTAGTGGATACACAACCCAACTTGGGGGAGATCTCTTAGCTGAAATAATATAGGCTGGACAGAGATCTATGGTTGGGTGGAACGTTGCTCTCACATAGCCAGTTGTTTGGACAGTTTCATCTCAAAGATAAGTGTTCTCTGTGTTTAAATTATATGCATTTTGTGTTCTGCAATGTGTTAATTCTGAATAATAATTATAGATGTTAATGGAATGGATATGAAGTTTGTGCATAGCATGAGAAGGGGAATGATTCTCTACATATCGAATCATCATCATCTACTTGTGATAGATATGTTGATGCGTTACAATTGTGTGTGTACAAATATGATTTAATTCCGCTGTGTTTATATTGAGTATGAATTGCATATAGAAGTTTTTATTTATTATGAATTTATTAGTAATGTATGGGGCTGAGATTGCCAATAAGCCCGGTATGTTTGGTCATGTTTCCTGCCTTGCATTATTTGATGGAAGGGGACATGACATAGTTGTTCTCTTGCCCTATTTCCATAAGAATTGGTTGCTCGTACCTACTTTTTGTCCCTTTTCCATGAGGATTGGCTACTCTTCCTTTTCATTTCTTAGATGAGTAAACTACGACCCTGAACTTGCTTCGGCCTATTTCTTCTTCTAATTCCGCTAATGCCTGAAATTTGTTTGATAGTGAGACCTCTTTCTGAATGTTTTTCTAAGGGGTTGTTTCAACTTTTTTCCCCTTTCTTGTGACTAGGTTCCATTCCTCTTCTTGATTTGTTTCTGCATCTTGGGGTTTTTTATTTGAACAATGCTTCACAAAATGCCCATATTCATGACATATTTTTCATTTGAAAGGTATATGTTCATAGTCAACTTTCTAAAGGTGATTCTAGCCATCCATTGTAAGGTTTATGACTTCTGGAATCCCTTTCTCTAGATCCACCTCCATGCAAATCCTAACACATGAAAAAAGAGGAGGTTTTTGTTCTAACTTGTCTATATATCCTCCTAGAAAGTCCCTATTACCCTCATATCCTCATCAATTTCACAATGAAGAGGGAGGTGTAGGATTTTTACCCAAATAGGCACAGCAGAGGGAAAATCATTCTCCGAATCAAAAGAGACGTCCCATTTATTCAGGTACATTCCTCTTGGTCCCATAAAATATGGGCCATTACAAAAAAAATAGGCCTCGATCTCCTTTCTTTTCAAAAAGGAAAACAAAAAAACCCTTCCACAAAAGTTTTTTTGCACATTTCCTTGTATAAGTGGCCTCTAGTTATTATTCATCCAAATTTCAGTGGCTCTAGGAGAAGGAGATATGTAACAAACCTAAAATATATAGATATTAAATAATAATATTAATAATAGTCATTAACAATAATTATCCAAGGGACATCACCCTTGTGAACAACCATTAGAGGTGCCCTTTGGAATTGTATTTATACGGGGCCTCTCATTACATTGTAATCATCTTATCAATTTATAAATATCTTATTTACCATTGGAATGTGGTACTCGGATTATTTGTGGGAATTTTAGAGTATTTACTGTGGTTAAGAAGCTTTTACGCTTCATTGGTATTAGAGCCCCTTCTGGGGCCTCCAATTGGGGCTTTTAGCCATTTGGTAGAGTTTCTCTACATTGTTGGTCTGTGACCAAGAATTCGGGCCTTTATAATCCAGAATCTGATTGAAGAAAGAATCAAAGTAAAATTGAGGGAAGGAAGTCCACAAAAATCAAGAAATAAATACCGGCTCATTCTCCTACACACATCCATTTCCGCCACTCAATTTTATCCACACCCATTCCTTTCCCCGTCGCTTTCTCTTATCCAACCCCATCCTCCTTGGCCCCCGTGCACAAGTCTGTCCCTTCTCTCCCTACACACGCCCTCTCCTAATTTTTTCATTGCTCCCCTTCCCACTATGCTACACCTCTTTCTCATCTACACCATACCATACGTGCCTCTCCTCTCCACTTCTACTCTACATGCCACCTTCGCAGTCTCGTCCACCTGAGCTGCACCCTTATCCCATCTTGGCCACCACTATGCCTCTAATCCACTTGGATTTCTCCTACCTATGTTCCACCTGCACCACCATTCTCTCCACTGCGTGTCTCCCTCCACCCAATACTTATGCGATCTTTCCCCCACGATTTTCCCTCACACCTCCCACTCTACTCTGCCCTCTCGCCCGAGCTCTACCGTCCACACTTCCTGTCGCGCCCTCTCCCCTTTGCAGGCCTCCTCACCCACCCATTGAGTGCTTTGTTGCACGCCCCCGCCCCCTCTCCCTCCACTCCTGCATCCATAGCCCCCGCTCTCGCTCCACCACATCACCTGCTCCCCACTGGCGCCAGCTCAACCCTCCTGAGCCGCTCCAACACTATTTTCCCGCTCGACCATTATGCAGCTCCACCTCCACGTCCAACCTCCGTTCTCTCAATCGTCCTCCTCCAAGACTCTGCCTCCCAATAACCATAAACCCTAATTCGAATTAGGTCAAAACAAAAAGTTACAATATAATAATAAATCATTATTATATGATTATAGTTCTGACCTTATAAGAAACTAAAAATATATAATATAATAATATTAATTTCAATTATTATTATTATTATATTTTTATTTTTCACCATTAATCCTTAGAAATTAACAATAGTTATTATTATTGAAAAAAATAATAATTATTGTTATTATACTATATCACATTTCAAAAACAAACAAAAACTATTAATAATAATATTATTATTAAATTTTAATAATTATTATTATTATCAAAGAAAAAATAAATCAATTCTTTTGAATAAGAATTGTTTGGAGAACAAAACAAATCAAACAACAAGTTCAAGCCTCGTCAAAGTAAACAAGAAGAATCGGAGACAATTGTCGATAGCCCATCCTTGAAATTTCATGATATTAGTATTATTATTCATAATATTATTATTACACATAATAATAATTATAATCCATTATAATTATTAGTTTATACTACAAAGAAAAGAAGAAGAGAAGAGTCAAAGGAAGGCAAATTACCGTAGAAGAAGTTAAATATCAGTTATCATCGAAGAGCAATATTAAGTCAGAAGAAGGCCCTTATTATCAAAAAAAAAAAAAAGTCAAGGGAACATTCGTCAAAGAAATCGGTAACCACTTATCATCCATCATTGAAGAAGTCAAAGGAAGACTTGTCAAGGAAGTCAAAGAACCTCTATCATCGAAAAAGTCGAAGAATATCTATCGCCAAAGAAATCAAAGCCAAAAGAATACCAAGTCCAAAAAGAAATCAAGTCAAGAATACCAAGTTATCGTCCAAAGACATGAATTATGGAAAATTCAAAATCAGAAAAGAAGTCGCAGTTACAAGCAGCATTGGACGAATTAGAGCAATGTAAGGCGATCAATAAACATCTACAAGTTGAGGTTGAGACGCAAAATTTGTTGAAAGAATGGAGATACAATGAGAATCATCGCTTATGGAATCAAAAGCGACAACTAGAACTAACCATAAGAGATAACAAGAAAATGCTATCTGATCACGATAAAGAAATCTCATGTTTGAAAATTCACAATCAAAACCTAGAAGACCGGATCAAAAAGTCAAAAAATGACGACAAATCACCATATGGAAGCGATAATGATTTAGAAGAAGAAATAAAGCATCTAAGCAAGCTCATCATGGACAAAGGTGATGAATTGGCGCAAGTCCGGAGAAAGTTAGAAAATCAAGAATTCGAGTTATGTCAACATCGACAACAGGAGGAAAAACTCCAGCAACAGTATGACGACATTAGAAAGACGCATAAGCTGGAGGTTACAGCTACCAAGAGCACGTTATCAAATAACAGTGAAGAAATATATCGGTTAAGAAACCATATCAAAACATTAATTGGAAAAATTAGGAAGTTGAAAAGTACCAAAATGACAGAACAATCAAACGAAGATATCGAAGGAAAACTACTGGATAAAGAGGAAGAAAACTAACACTTAAGAAATCTTAATCAGGAACTAGAAGAACAAATCAAGAAGTTAAAAGAGGACAAAAATTCGCAAGACGAAAGGTTCGAGAAAATTCAGAGTAATAACAATCTACTAGAGAACAAAGTAGTGCAAATCCAGAAGGAAGCATCCGGACTCTCCAGAAAACAAATTCAAGTTGAAGAAGAATAATTAAATACAAATTCAATCCTCGTCATAGTTAAAAAAGGAGTCAATCTAGTAGGAAAACAAACAACAAGAACTCCTTATCGACACCTCAATTATAAACATCATTTTGACCAACGACAGGGTCAAAATGAACATACACCAAGGAATTATGATGTCAGACAAGCAAGAACATCAAATCAAAATACTAAGCAACAAACGAAAAGACCCATCCCACAAAGCAATCAAATATCTCCGATAAAAATAGATCTCGGATGGACCACATCAGAAACAATGCGACAGTTCTTCTATGGAATTCGTAACTCGTATCGCCTCATTTCCTCAAGTGTCGCAAATTCTAAAAGAATGGATCTATAGATGACAGTTCAAACAAAAAATCAAACATAACCTTTGTCTTCAATAAAGCTTTGAGGAAAAATCTTCCCTTAAGGGGAAGGCAATGTAACAAACCTAAAATATATAGATATTAAATAATAATGTTAATAATAGTCATTAACAATAATTATCCAAGGGACATAACCCTTTTGAACAACTAGTAGAGGTGCCCTTTGGAATTGTATCTATACGGGGCCTCTCATTACATTGTAATCGTCTTATCAATTTATAAATATCTTATTTACCATCGAAATGTGGGCCTTGGATTGTTTGTAGGCATTTTAGAGTATTTATTGCGGTTAAGAAGCTTTTACGCTTCAAGATAGCCCAATAAAGTACCCTCCAATCCTCTTTCCAATAGTGTTATTGTCTTATGCTTTGACGCATTGGAAGTCATATCCACTTCAAGAATGGTAGATCTCTTCACAAACTTTGAGTTCTAATCTATATTTTCCACTAGTGCAGAGGCATATTTTACCACTTCCCTGAAATTTTCTTTTAAATGGTGTGCCCTTTCAATGATAATGTGACCAACTATGGTGAGATTCATTATTGCTTGGGCAATCATTTTTTGACAGATAGAGAGAAGATGCAAATCCATTTTATTCAATAGAGGTACATTAGGAACATTTTCAAGAAATTTGGGATGGAAAATTGCAAATCAATAAGTACTCCAATGGAAGTAGGTAAAAAAAATCACTAGAATTGTGTCCCAAAACACAAGAAGAAGAAAATTATATGATATGTTTCCATCTCAGAACATTGTTGGGAGCCTAATGTATGCAATGGTTTCAATAAAACCTTATATTGCATACGCTATAAACATTGTGAGTCAATTTTCTGGGACTCTTGGACCACAACATCGGGTGATAATCAAAATAATTTTTAAATGTCTTCAAGGAACAACAAAGCACGTAATTACATTCAGTGGGAGTTGAGAAAATTATTTGAAACTTATAGGTTAATATGACGCATATTGGGAAAGGGACATTAATAGCAAGAAATCAACTTCAAGATTTTGTTTTATCCTTGCGGAGGTGCATTTTTTTGGTCAAGCAAGAAATAATCGATTGTTTATATTTCCAACACATAAGCAGAATATATAGCAGTTAATACGGTTGAGAAGATTATTACAAGACATTGAGATTACTCATACTCAACGAACAGTATTAAAGTGTAACAACCAAAGTTGCATAGCCATGAAAAAACATTCAAGGTATCATGGGAAGGTCAAACATAGAGGGATACAATACCATTCCATATGTGAATAAATTGAGAAGAATAATGTATAAATGGAGTTTTGTACCATTAAAATGATGGCAATGAAGGCATTTACAAATGCATTGCCAAGAATCAAGTTTGAGTTTTGTAAAGCGAGATTCAATGTACTACAACCTGGTTGAAAAATATTTGGTTAAATGGGAGTGTTAGACACATGGAAAATGTAGTCGAATATTTTGATGTTGTAGTTAGCAATTTAAGACTTTTTGTTTTCAATCAGAGACATCTAATCGCATGGATGATATGTGATTGTTATAGTAGAATTATTATAGGTTAATGAGAAAATACATTAGAGTTTGAGTAGGACTCACCTCCCCTATTCTCTTTAAATGTATCGTTATTTTAAGTTGAAGCCTGACTAAAAACATCTTTTACAATTTGCTAGAAAATATTGTGTTCCTGTGTATTCTTCGACTAGGTTTCATAATTCATTTTTTTTTTCAGTTTTTTAGTTTCATCAAATATATGTTGTTATCTTTGAATATGACACTATTGCACTTAAAGCAATACTTCAAAATGTACATATATTTTGAGTGGGAACACACCCTCCATGAGATGGTGAAAAGCAACATCAAAAACCCTTCTTTTAAGGTCAAAGATGCATCCTAAGAGATGTGACCATCATCTTAGGATATTTTTGGAGGTTTTCATGGCATAGTTGAAGGACATATGCAGAAGAGAGTTCCAACAAGAAAAGTCTCCAAAACTCATTCCAAGGAAAAGAAGGCATGGTAAAAGGCCAAATTACATTATATGAGGTATGCCTCAACTAGAGAGAAGAAAACTAGCAACTATGCATTATTTCAAGGATTATGGCATAATTTGAGAAGCATGCCACCCTTTATGGAGTTCTATTACTATTTTGAGAAGATGAAACTCGTAGACGGTCATTTTTTAAGAGCACCAAAGCTGGGAAGGTGAAACATGTCAGCAAGGAAGTATCTAGCAGATTCCTCGAGCCTAAAGAAGACCCTAGATGAGGAGCACCCTCCTCCAAGGAGGCTTCTAGACCTTCTTGTGTATATTTTAATATTGTTTATCAGAACAAAAGAGCAATCCATAAATTTCTAGAGAATTATTTGTAATATTTTATTAGAGAATGATTAAAGAAAGCATATATAAAGGGGAGAGAGCTCTCATTTGCAAAGGCATGGTTGGAATTGTAGGAGTTCCACTCCAAGCTTAGTTGAATATGTTTTGGAATGAATAATTTAAGAAACAATCTAATGAGAGGATCTTTGTCTTCATTTCCTCTTTCTTGGGATAATTTGATTGTAGAAATTATCACTTTTAAAATATACTAAAATAATATTTTTAGAAGTGCAAGTTTGATCCAAAAGTATACATTAGGATTGAGGTGAAAGACTCCCTTCTTGTTGTAATCATTATATTCATTGAAGAATTTTGTTGTTGTATCTCTCAATTAAGGTTGTCCACTGTCTATTGAGGGTTTCCCTAACTAGAGTTTCAAAGTTAAGTGTGGTGTGTCTAGGATCTCTTGATCTTGGGTGAAACCACATTTGTAAAATGATGTATTATCCATTATTCATTCTATAATATAAAGTGGCTTGACTACTTGTGTCTACTTCATTTATGATTTCATATGTTATTGTTATTTTATTATTCATGTTTGTGCATCACTACTTTGTTGATTTTGTACTTGCTGTGAGGAGAATCTTTGGAGGAGTCCTTTAATTTTCTACATTTTGAAGTAAATCCACGTGATTAGTTTGAGCATGTTTATAAGAAAAAAAAACATTATGTTGATATTTTAAAGTTTGAAATCAAATATACATTTGTGTCCAATTCGCAGTCAAAGAGTCAAAAAGACACTTTAACACATTAATCAAAATGCAAACAAGTATATTGTTTCCAATATTACATTCTTCCTCAGCACACCAACTTTAGCGTTCATCGATAACAACTTTAATTCTTCATTATTTGAAATGTCCAAATAGTAAGCCAAAAACCAGGTCTAGTAGAACAAAAACTATTTGAATTATTATCGGTTGCAATTAATACAAAGAGCTTTCAACGTCTGATAGGAGAGTTCTCCCTCTGAATTATTGTTTAGTAAAGGTACCCTCATGCAATAAGATTGCTTGTTTAGAAAGTTAATATGCTTTCATATTACATTCTCAATAAATATGTATGAATTAAAGAAATTCAAAATTACTTTTTACTTCTTGCACTCTATCGATAATATCTAAAATAACTAAATTTTCAATTATGCATTGTTGATTAGCGTTTAAAACCACTTTATAACAATCTAACTACACCTCCATATTGTTCGAACCCTTTTGATACTCCATTTCCCATTGGATAGACACTAGTCTTGGCAATCCACAATCCGGTTTATTTCTAAAGTATACCATAAACATTTTTTTAGGGAATCCCCCTTGTGCCAAAAAAACATTGGCCTAAAATGAGAAAAATAGTTGTTTTGGTAACACTAAGCAACCTTCCTACATGCTTCTAATTACACTTGATTTTGGAACATCAAATAACTTTGAATGTGGATTTGGGAGGTAACACACCCAATTCAAAAGCCCCCTTGGAGACAATGCTCTCAAAAAAGTATGATTAAGATGATATTCATCAAAGCAAATTGTGGACAAATTTAGACAAGGAAACAACTATTGATTTTCCCAACCATTTGATTTTCAATAATGTAAGCATTACAGGTAAATAATATAACTTCATATCAAAGCACTCTTACCTTACCAAATTTAGCATATATATATGATAGGTTAATAGACTCATTTACTAGAAAAAATGACTTTTATATTAAAGGGTTTTTAACTTAGCCAATTTAGCATATGAATGAAATAGGACAGACTTTGTATATGGCTTGCATCCTAACATTAAATTTGTAGTTGTGACCCCAAAAAAAGTTACATATAGGAAATTGGTTGAAGCAACTATTGAAATAGAAGTGAAATTTATGTAATACCTCATATCATGGAAGGTTTATCAAGAATATTTGGGTAATCATAAGGTTTATCTATAGCTTAAAGAATACTTGGGCAATCAAAAGGATGTTAAAAAGGTTAATTAATTAGCTCAAAAAACTTATTCAGGGACGAGGATATAAATTCAAAAGAGAATAATTTGATTTGTAGTTGTGACCCCAACAAAAGTTACATATAGGAAATAGGTTGAAGCAACTAATGAAATAGAAGTGAAATTTATGTAATACCCCATATCATGGAAGGTTTATCAAGAGTATTTGGGTAATCAGAAGGTTTATCTATAGCTTAAAGAATACTTGGGCAATCAAAAGGATGTTAAAAAGGTTAATTAATTAGCTCATAAAACTTATTCAAGGATGAGGATATAAATTCAAAAGAGAATAATTTGATTATCAAGACAAATATGTAAAATGATCTAAGTTATATATTAAATTTGCAAAACATATATATGTAAAAGGAAAATATGGTCCAAGTTATATACCAAGCTCACAAAATATACATAATGTGATAAGCACAAAACTTTTAACCACGTTTGATTTTATTATAAATGTTGTAATAAAAGAAAAAGAAAAAAGTAAAGAAAGTAAAAACCATAAAAGAATGTTTATCAAGCTCAAGATTGACATTTTTCATTCAACTTATATACTAAGATCACAAAATATACATATTGCGAGAAGCATACAACTTCAAACCATGAAAGATGTTATAACCAAAGAAATGTCAAAGAGAAGTAAAGAAAGTAAAAGCCATAAGAGAATGTCTACAAGCTCAAGATAAAAAAAATTCCTCCCCTCCTATGCCTCCCATGTGCATTAATGGAGGATGTTCGAGATGTATGCTCCCACAAGATAAACTTTTTCCTCCCCCACCTATGCCTCCCATAGGCATTAATGAAGGGTGTTCGAGATGTATGCTCCCATAAGATAAACTTTTTCCTCCCCCACCTATGCCTCCCATAGGAATTAATGAAGGGTGTTCATGATGTGTGCTCCCATATGCATTAATGGAGGATGCTCATGATGTGAATACCACAAATAAGTGAAATAATCACTCTAACTAAAGCAAAGCAATCTCATAAATTCTTTAGTGTAGCATGTAGAGTCATGTAACTACCCAATCTATCTATTCATTTCTCAGTATTTTAATTTGTCTATTATGGATTTTTAGGGATTAAAATACATATGCGTCCTTTAAGTTAAAATAAAGATATGCAAACCCCAAAACGGTATGCATGGCGCATGGAGATGAGGATGAGCTGTCGGAGGAGCCGCCTCCGTCTGTCAGTAGGTGGGAAGAGTAATGGTTGAATCATGCGAGGTAAAACCCTTTAAGAGGATAGGGGTGACGAAGGGAATGTCCCATTTAAGAAGACAAGACAACATGAGGGTAGATGGCAGAAGAAGGAGGTCATCGTTAAGACGGATCCACTGTGGGTTGAGTAGTTCGAGTAGTTCGTACCCAAAGAGCATGAGAATTGTAGGAGGAAAGTCTGCTGCAAGATGAGAGCTGGGGCAAAACTTGAATTCACCATCAATGTCATCTTTGGGACCATGATGAAGCTCGTAATTTATGGTACAGGTTGTAGAGTCTCGAAAATGGGATATATAGGGCGTATAATCGTTGGAGAAGAAATGAAGGACAAGGAGAGGAAATGGGTTGATGCTCTTATTGTGAGTTGGGAGCTCAACATGGTTAAAGTCTTCAAGGTGGCTATGGCACCCCACCAGTGCATGCGCAGCCACTGCAGGGGAAGAGGCAAAGGGGAGAGAGACCCTTCTAAAGTGTACTAGAGACAAGCGTATGCGGAGGTGATTCCTCCTCATATTGACGAGGCAATTTCGATGATGGAGGAAGAAGATATGCAAACGAACAGGGAGGAGTAGGGCCCGGAAACGATTTTGAGCCCCTACTGGACGATGAGAAATATTATGGCTAGAACTATGATGGAATGTGAAAGCTTCGAAGATCTAATAACCCAGATACTTAGCAATTTGAAGGAGGACATGTTGAGGAACATTGTAGACATGGAAGTGGTTATGGACCTCGCAAATGCTCTATTCAAACGCCATCCAGATGAAACAAAATCCCCTCGAAAGGACCTTGTTTAGTCACCATTGATTCGCAAGCCCAAGTCGTCGAAGGAAGGGACCCCCCATATGAAGGGTCGGGGTAATCCTAGTTTCTATGTTTATGTCATGTGTGAAAGAGTTCTATGTTTTGATGTTGGTTTTGTGTAACATCTTCAAGCCGAGGGTTATGGGTTCGTGTTTAAGAATGATATATGATTATACGAGGGAGGTTTTGATCTCATGTGACAAAGTGAGAAGGAAGGATTTTTGTAATGGGGTGGGGGGTCGCAAGGGGTGAATTGGGGTCTCTGATTAACATTTGGTTTGTCTTGGACAGACCAATTTTGTAACAATATGTATAGTTCCTTTTTTGTTTAGTAATTGAAGGCTTTCCTATCTTACTCATAGAAAAATATATATATATATGCAACAAATTTACTTCATAGTCTACCCTTGGACCCCCTTTGCTCTAAGAACTTACAAAGAATACAACATATGCCCAAGAAGGTTCTCTTAATAATGACAAAGGACGTATTGATAACTATGAAAGCAATCATCATGCATTTGGCTAGTGCAAGCAAGTGCCCAGTCAAAACTCCCATGGGTGAGATGCACTAATCTATGTCAAACAAATTCAATAGAGAATACATCCACACATGTGGATAAACATATATTGAGTTCCCCACAATATGTCTATTCAAAAAATAAAACACAATTATGAGAAATTATCCTAGATACTTTGACAAAAGAAAAGGTAATCATGCAATATCCCAATAGAAAATCAACATGGATCATAAAATGAATATATATATATATATATATATAAAACAAAACACAATAGTAAAAGTACAAGGAGAAACCCTCTCCTCTTTCATAAGTGAATATTTAGAAAAACTAATTTAAAAAATATTACAAGGAAATATATACCTCCTCAAATACATGATTATTGAAAGAAAAAACATGAATATGTAAAACCATTGAAAAAAACTTCTCCACCAATACATGATTATTAAAAAAAAACTAATTCTAAGAAATATTGCAATGAAAAAAAATGAATACTCACTTAATTCTAATAAATATTGCAAATAGTCCATTGGTTGTAGCCTGGGTGGTTGGGAGGAATGTTGTTACCCTCCCCACCCAGGTTCAATACTTGTAAGTGACATATTGCTCTTGTTGAGCTCATATTGTATGATTGTAATTCGTGCCACCTTGATTCTCTAGAATAGCAGGTGGTGACCATTTCCCAAGTGGACTAATAAATATTGCAATGAAAAAAAATGAATACTCACTGCAAGATAGTAAGGATAATAAAATTACAAGAAAAAGCCTCTCCTTCATTAAATTTTGATTTTTCTTTTTAAACTTTGATTTTTCTTATGATATTTTTTAGAATTAGCTTCTTTCAATAATTATTCTAACTTATTTAAGCAAATCGAAGAAATTGTTGTTATTGTGGATGAATATTTTATATCCCCAATTAAGAAGATATAGGCAGACCTCCATATAAGACATGTATTACAATGGTGAACCAATTTACACTTTGACCCAAAGGGAAGATATGTATCATTCTCATTACATTATGTAGCATACAAACACTTTACACATTTGACATCATCAATTTTTCCAAAGTGAGAAGAGCATACAAAATAAAAAAAATTCCTGAAGATATTCAATATATACTCTAAGGACTATACAAATGTACCTACAAGTAAATAATTATTATAAATAAAAAAAAACTAAAATAGTCATTATGTTGTTCAACAATATGAAGCCTTACGAGGAAGAGATGGATGCTACTAATAATAAGCATGTCTCAAGAAATTATAATACTAATGTACCCAATCTCTATAGAGATATAGTTGTACTCCATATTATGAAGGATCATCAATATGACAAAGTCCATAAAAGTGGAGATTCATGAATAATTATATGTAGTGATTGTTAACTAGTAGCAACTCTTGAGTGAGTCATAATTGTGTTTTATTCAACATATATAGTTACCAATCTCATATTTAACTATCTAGTCATTAAGTAATGGATCATGCCTAGTCATTAAGCAAGTAATCACATATTCATTAAGACAAATGAAAATAAACCAATCATATATCTAATTGTCAAATAATTTTAGGTTTTTTAAAAAGAATCCATTCCACTTTTCGTTGTTCCTTACAGGTCAGAGCTATAGCTTCGTCCTGTAAAGTATATGTGATCCAAATGATCCTTAGGCAGATAGGATCCTTGGTAAGAGATAAAGTCAAGAGTGATGTTTTTTTTCCAAAGTTAGGCAAGGGCCTCCAAAATCTAGTACTGGTGGATTTATGTACTTTTCAAGTGTTCAATGTCAAGTTCAGCGCAAGTTTAGAGTTAAGGAGGGTCTAGTAGTTTTACTCAATTTTAAAATGTGCTTTGGAAGAAAAAGACCAAAATAAATGAAAAGCATGTTCATTTTGTTTTTATGATTGTGGATGAATGCACAAATTCAAGTGTCCAATATAATTCTCAAACCCGTTGGGAACAGTTAGAGGATGTTGTCAATTCCTTCGAAGCTATTTCATTCATTCACACCCTCGGAGAATGAAATATGGAAGAAGATTCCTTGTCAACGGAAGCCAACAAATACCTGAAGGTCATTGATTTCTGAGAATTCCTTCAAAGCTATTTCATTCATTCACACCCTCAAAGAATGAAATATGGAAGCAGATTCCTTGTCAACGGAAGCCAGCAAATACCTGAAGGTTATTGATTTCTGAGAGTAGAGAGATGGAAGCTCAAGTATATGTAGGAATAACTCTTAGCCAATGCAGGAATAAGAGGCAGTTCACACAACCACACTACACACAAAAAGCAAAGCAAATAACTTGTTTGTAACACTTAACTTGTGACCTATCAATACTCAAACCATAAATTAAGTGGTTGTACTAATTTTATAATTACTTATTTCAAATTTAAATCAATTACTATCAAATAAATCTTGACAATACTCTTGTGTCATATTTATACAACTTAAGAAAATGATGCTTAATAGTAAAAATGGTAACATATAAATAACTATCAATATAATCATCTTTATTTTTTTATAATAAAGATGAAATTATGCTAGGAAAGCAAAATACTTATAACAAATATAACTTCCATTTTGGAAAGAAATATTAATAAATCTAGTTAATGGTATGTATATCATATAATGCCAAGCTATGAAAACCACCTAGGCATTTAGTGCGGCTGCCATGTTGATTTAGAATTCATTGTAATTAACCCTACTTTGACCTAATTTGATTGATAGGGTAACATAAAGTCAAATTAACGTAACAAAGCAATTCATTATTATTAACCCTAATTCGATTGATATGGCAATATACAATCAAACTAACGTAATACAGCGCATCAGAGTGGCGCAGCGGAAGCGTGGTGGGCCCATAACCCACAGGTCCCAGGATCGAAACCTGGCTCTGATACAATCAGCTGTGGCTTCTGCGTTAACGTTTTTTTAATGGCATATTATTAACTTCTCTCGTCTGCATCCCCAGTCTCGAGTACAGTAGGAAATCCTGGATTAATAACTAGTAAGTAAAGGATCTCGCCTATTGCATTTTGCACCATTGTCAGTAATAGTGACCGCTTCTTGCAATGCCGCCACCGCTGACGACTGGAACCTCAAGTCCGTCTTGAAGTCCTGGGCGATCTCCCTTACGAGCCTCTGGAAGGGAAGCTTTCTTATCAACAATTTGGTGCTCTTCTGGTACTTTCGGATTTCCCGAAGAGCAACTGTGGTTTTACTTGAAAGTGTCAAGTGCATGTAGCGGGTCATCTATGCCTTTTGGGATGAAGCAATTTCTACTATTGCATATATATAGAACAGGTTGTCAGCCACTGCAATGCATAAGAAGACACCTTATGAAGCATGGCATTGAAGCAAGCTAAGTGTCAATGGTTTGAGAATTTTTGGTTGCTTAGCATATGCAAACATACTAAATGAAGAACAAAGGAAGCAAGACGATAAGAGCAAGAAATGTATAATTGTTAGATACACCATGGATGCAAAGGAATACTGAATTAATGGTCCTATAACATGTGAGATTCTAGTAAGAAGAGACATCACTTTTTATGAAAGTTCAATTATACACCAATCAACAGAGATGGAAAATGGTAAGGATTTAAAAAATAAGGTTTTATGATCTCAAATCTAAAGAATAATCTGAGCATGAGGATTTTACTCCAGCAAGACCAATACAACTTGCATCCACATAACAAACATGGCATGAACAAGGAAGGTTGCGGCTTCATAAATCAACAAGACCTGGAAATCCCAGTCAAAAGGCATTGGAATCACATGCAATTCATGTAGAATTTGATGAACCACTCAGGAAACACTTGAAAGTATTTATGCAACAGATTGGAGGCAAGCAATGGATCTCAAATATGAATCAATCATAAAAAATCAGACTTGGGAACTCATAGTCTTCCACCTCGAAGAAGAATGATTGGGCATAAATGGATATTCAAACAAACGTACAAGTTAGATGGATCAATAGACAACTACAAAGTTCGTTTGGTGGAAAAAGGTTACTCCCAAATCATGGAAAAAGGTTTGGCTTATCATAGCACCTTCTCACTTGTAGTCAAGATAACACCCAAGAGAGTTATGTTAGCAAGTGCTTAGTGCAACAACATTAGAACTTCATGTACATCAACAATTATAAAAACAACATTCTTAAATGTTTTTTAACTAAAGATGTTTGTATGGCACAACTAGAAGGCTACATAAAAGAAGGAAAGGAGCAATTGGTGTGCAAGATATAGAAAACATTGTATGGACTAAAACAATCCTCAAGAGCATGGTATGAACATATTGATGGGTTTCTCCAAAAAGGATACATGAGTTGCAATGCTGATTCAAATGTCTGCATCAAGGATATTACTGAGTTAATGATCATTTTAGCCTTATATGTTGATGACATTATCATCATTATGAATAATGATATTAAGATGCATCAAGGATATTTCTGAGTTGGTGATCATTTTAGCCTTATATGTTGATGACATTATCATCCTTATGAATAATGATATTAAGATGTTAAAGTTGTTTAAATCTTCAGTAGCTGCAGAATTTGAGATGACCAACTATTGTGAGATTCATTATTGCTTGGGCAATCATTTTTTAAGAGATAGAGAGAAGAAGCAAATCCATCTTAATCAAGAGAGGTACATTAAGTACATTAGAAACATTTTCAAGAAATTTGGGATGGAAAATTGTAAATCAATAAGTACTCCAACGAGGTGAAAAAAAATTGCTACTGTGAGTCAATTTTCCAGGAATCTCCGACAATGAACCATGGCATTGGGCAACAGTCAAAATAATTTTTAGACATCTTCAAGGAACAACAAAGCACGTAATTACATTCAGTAGGAGTTGAGAAAAATCTTTGAAACTCACAGGTTATTATGACGCAGATTGTGAAAGGGACATTGATAGCAAGAAATCAACTTCAAGATTTTGTTTTATCCTTAGTGGAGGTGCAATCACATATTTAAGTACATCAGTTCAAGATAAATGAGAGTAAAGCAATCACATATCTAACTGTCAAGAATCTTCAATTTTTTTTAAGAGAAAGTCCATTCCACCTTTATTGTTCCTTACAAATCAGACCTATCAGACCTATAGCTTCGTGCTGTAAAGTGTATGTGATCCAAAAGATCCCTAGGCAGATAGGATCCTTGGTAATAGATAAAGCCCAAGCATGATGTTTTTTTGACAGAGCTAGCAGGGCCTCCAAAGTCCAGTGCTCGTGGATTTCTGTACCTTTCAAATGTTCAATGTCAAGATAGATGAATTTTATAATGTGCTTTAGAAGAAGAGGAAATAAGAAAATGTAAAGCAGGTTCATAAATAATATTTCTAAAAACTAATTTTCTCAAAGCTATTTCTTTCATTCACACCTTAGGAGAATGAAATATGAAAACAGATTCCTTGTCAACGGAAGCCAGAGAATACCTGAAGATTATTGATTCCTGAGTAGATGGAAGCTCAACTATATTATCACTCATATTCTGATTCCAAATTGGTTTTCACTATACCACACCTGTTGTTATTTTTCCTGACTTTTGTTCACTATAAAGGTTTATATGTTTTTAATTAGAATTAGTATTTTTATTTTTTATAATAATCTACATATAGGACTGGTTTTATAGACTTTGTAAAAACAGTTTGTAGTGATGTATGGATTTGGAAAGGAGAAAACATGGATTGTATAACTAGCACAGTCACTTAACTTGTGTTTATTTAACATATGATTAATGAATATAGATAGGCCACAAGTTAAATGCTAAAACGACACCTTATCCATGCAATAGCTACCAATTATCACATGTAAAATGAATATTTTTGTAATATAATTTTACACTAGTAGATGTTTATATTTCAGAATTTAAGGTGGACTAGCACCTATGCTTTTCCTAGATTGCACGAGAATGAGACAAGTGTACTGTTCAGATTGATTTTATGGTAATAGTTCCAAATTCAAAATAAACAATTTTTAAAAAATATAAAAAAACAATGGTAGCTATGCATGGATAACTGGTAGCTGATGCATGGATAACTCTTAACTAATGCATGGAGAACCAGTTTGTGCAACTATGCTTGGAGAACCACTTTGTGCAACTACACATGGAGAACAAGTAATGTCTCCTTGGCACTTAACTTGTGACCTATGAGTGTTCACCGGCCACAAGTTAAGTGGCTGTGCTAGTTTTATAATTGTTTATTTCAAATTTGGAACAACTTTCATCAAATAAATATTGACAATACACTTGTGTCATCTTCATACAATCTAAGAAAATGATCTTTGATAATACAAATTATAAAATATAAACACCTATTAATATAATTATTTCTAATTTTTTATAATAAAGATAAAGTGATGATAAAAACAAAATTCTTATAAAAAAATATAATTTCCATTTAATTTAGGAAAGAAATAATCATATTTAAAAAAATGGAATATATATATATATTGTTAAAAAATAGAACATCATCGCTATACAATACAGTGCCGCTGCCATGTTGATTTGGAATTCATGTATATCATATCATGCCAAGCTATGAACACCACCTGGGCATTCAGTGCCGCTGCCATGTTGATTTGGAATTCATTGTTATTAACCTTAATTTGATTGTTATTCTTCCTAATTTGATATAAAGTAAAAACACCGTAGTAAAGCAATTTAATGTTATTAAGCTTCTTTTGATTGGTAACGCAATATAAAGTCAAAGTAATATAGCACAGCTCATCAGAGTGGCGCAGCGGAAGCGTGGTGGGCCCATAACCCACAGGTCCCAGGATCGAAACCTGGCTCTGATACATTCAGTTGAGGCTTCTGCGTTTAATTTTTTCACGGCTAATATTATGATGTTCTCTCGTCTGCATCTCCACTCTCAACTACAGAAAATTTCAAGAAACAGCAAACACACCATTGTCAGTGATACAGAAAATTTCAAGAAACAGCAGAGATGTTGCTGTGGAAACACACCATTGTCAGTGATCCTGGTGGGCAACTTTCATATCAGCAATCCGGTGCTCTTCTGGTACTTTCCTCGCATCTGCAAATACTCGTTTTACAACAAAAATCACACGGTGCCACTTAAGAACCAGAGGAAATACTCCTTTTACAACAAAAATCACACGGTGCCACTTAAGAACCAGAGGATATTCATGAAGAAAATGAAGAACCACGGATATAAGATACAAGTGATCCTTAGGAAGATGAAGAATCAATCACAAGAGTACATGACTCAATTTATTCAAGTATCCTACCTCCCATATAAATGGTCATCACTTCAAAAAAGTTCATGGCAATGGAGCAACCATGAGTTGTAACTTGAGATAAACGCACAATCTTCACCTCAACCATAGAAGTAGAGAATTCTAAACTCAAAAATGAGGCTCAAGGAGAAAGGCTAACAAATAAATAAGGCATTGTGCTCACAATCAACATCATTTCAAGCTTTTGAACATGGATCCAATTTCAAAGAAAGCTAGCGATTAAATCCAAATCATTCAATTTTAGGGGATTAGGAAGAAGAAATAAGTAGGATAGTTTAAGATTTTTTATTTAAAAGCTAAAATCAACAATTGTATTATTGTAGAGATTGATAAATTAATGCAAGAGATGCAATTCTAATATATTATTATGAAAAACAAAAAGTAAATAATGGCACATATACACAATACATAGGATGTTAACCCTAGAACCCTTAGTAGGGAAAAGCAACAAACTTAAAGTCATGCTTCTTTCTCATTGTATCAATAAAACAATTCAGTATAGTATTTAGGTATTTTAGAACATCACCCAACCCAAATATGCCAAGCAATATTATATTGCAATGGTTCGAAAAACACCAAAAAATTAGGAGATTGCTCCATCCCATGCCCCTCCCAACCAAGGATCTATCAACCTCCCCCCGAACCCTCCTAATTATCATGTTGGGATGCATAGTCTAACTATGAATAATATAACACGTCAATAAACCAAAATAAAGGAGTAATAAAGTATTTTTAGAAATAAAAAACCTCTATTGGAGAGGATGTCATGAATCTTGCCTAAATCTTGATGATTCTCAGAGGTGTTGGCTACATTAGGGTATTTGTAAACCCTCCATAAGGTAGAAATAATCCTTATCCCTCATTGGATCATAATTGTGGTCTATCTTGATCTAGAAATATCACCCAATTAAATATGGTTGTTGTGTCTCAACTTCATGAAGGATAGCCATCATTTATTTTTTCATAGGTGGACTTGCCCAAGTTCCGCTCACAAAGTTGCTTACAAGTGAAGGCTAATGGGCGTCTGTCTTGCATCAATACTGTGCCCAAAAGATAGAAAAATGAATCAAATTCTAAGACGAAAGTCTTAGTGAAATCCAACATGGCTAAAAACATGCATAGTCAACATACCATCCTTCAAGATGGAGAAGGATTATTTTGCTACCTCATTCCATTAGAAAGCATTATTTTTTAACAATGATGTAAGAGGAGCCGCAATTTTAGCATAATTTTGTACAAATTTATAGTAGTAGCTAGTAAGTCCAAGGAACCCCCTCAAGTTTTTAAGAGTTTTGGGGTGGCCACCAGTTCTGCATAGCTTCCACTTTCTTAGGGTCGACATGAACACCATCATGACTCACAATATGTTCCAAATATTCAACCTCAGTTACCCCAAAATCACATTTGAAGAGTTTCGAAAATAACTAGTGATTCTGTAACAATTGCAAGGTACGAGAAACATGCTTGAGGTGGCTTTGTCAGGAAGGGTTGTAGACCAAGATATCATCGAATAAAACCAAGACAAACTGGTGGAGGAAAGGGCAAAAGATCTTATTCATGAGGATTTGAATAAGATCTTATTCATGAGGATTTGAAGATCCGAAACAGTTTTTATATTAAGTGTGATAAGAGTTTCACAAAAAGTACTGGGACAAAAATCTGAAGCTCATGGCTTTCAGTACATCATTGTTGTAGAAATTTCTCCCTACGGGTAGGTAGAAACTCTCTTAGGATAAAGCAGGATGTACTGACTCTATACTAAGACAAAAAGGAAACAAATGCTACCTTGAATCCCTAGATCTAACAAACGTCTCAAGATTAAAATGCTAGAAAGAGTAGAAGAAGTTTAACTGACCTTCTATCCAAACGCTTGTCTTTGTAGTTGCTCCAATCTCCAAGCCCTCACGAATGAACCTGTCAAAATGGAACCAAGACACAAGAATGCACTATTCTCTAGCAACCTGAAACATAAGTTAGAATCTAAATCTATGAAAGATACAAATCATATCATTAAAACAAAATTAACACAAATGATTTGGGAAAACAAGACAAGTTATTCCATTACCAACTTGAAGTCATATACAATAGTTGCTTGATGTCCAAGCCAACTTCCAACTCCAAGTGCTTCCTCTAGCTATCTCTGCAGAAGTATGAAGATCATAGGTTTGATGCCCCAAAAGTCCTCCCTTTGGCCCATGGAAAGCTTCTCTCTTATAGCACATGGGAAGGCTAACCAACAAGAGAGAAGTGTGGATCTATGGAGGGTTTAGTGGATCAGGCCAGCTAAACAGAGAAGGAGTTAGGATCGAACCAAAGGTGGTAATCCCAACAAATTCTCCTCGAAGATCGAAATCCCAAAATCCAAGGCAAAAGGGCTAATTTCAGACTACCGCGCCCCTACAACTGAGCATAACGCGGTAGTACCGCGCCCCAGGTAAGGATCAACACGCGGTAGTGATAACTATCGCACCCCTGTAGATGTTCAGGGAGCGGTAGTGCTCACAAACATGGCTAAGTTGGGCTGGCAGATGGCAGAAAAAGGTTTTGCTTTCAGTGTTCAGTCAATGGTTTTCACTCTGGATGTTCAGATGATCTTTAAGGGAAACTGTCGTTTAGGTCGCTAGTACAAGGATGCGACACTAATACATAATGTGTAATATTGAGGTATAACAGATGCCCCCTAAAGTGTGAGGTCAGAAGAGACTGATGACCGAAAGACTTTACAAATATGGTTCGGAGATAGCATCGAGGGGAGCAACAAGGAGCTGAAACAGAAACAAAATGTCAGATATACCACCGAGGCGGGCATTCCCATGCTCGGAAACAAATGACTCAAAGCATGGCTGCCAACCAATACATTGCAGATCCATGAGTACTGAGATGATATAGACTGTAGACAAATCATGGCTACTATGAACAAGCGTAGATCCATGAGACAGCAATGACACAGCCACGACCAATACAAAAGTGGATCTGTGTGACAATACAGAGGAAATATCCATTGCAACCTGGACGTGATCAAAATACAAAAGGGTGTCCAGGGTCTTCTACCCGATCGTAAATGATATGAATCTAGCCATGTGATTACAAGGTGTTGAAGTCGAACATGGTAGAAACCATTTGATTACCGGTCAATGATGTGAACCGTTAACAAATGCGAGGGAAATCACCAATAATGACAATGATCCCCAAGGTATCTATAGTACATCTCAACGAAATGCGAATAAAGGAGTTGATGTCGAGCATCCGAGAGATCATTCAATCAGAGGCCATTGATGAAAACCTACTGTTGAATACGAGGAAACCTGCCATTGAGGCATGCAGGTACCAAGGTACTAATAGTTGACTCCTAAGTCTAATTCCTGGATAGTGATTTGGTGTCGACAGGAATAGACTCGTCGAAGGTGGGCCATAATGATTCCCACATCATCGACACGAAATCAGAACGAGAGACAGTATGGACCGATGAAACAATAGAATATGTACTGGCACAAAAGGAAGGTTTGACATAAAGTGGAGGTGGACTCAAGGTAATAACCCTTTGAACATACAACGGCATGAAACAGAGCTTGGCAGCAGGGATTACTTGAACAGACAGAAACACATGAAGTGTGAACTCATAGCAATAACGAGGACGCATTATCATAATGATGATACTATCAGCAAGACTGACTACCCAAAACAGACAAGGTGAGGATGCATGCCATGTTCAAAGGTGATGACTCACAAGTTGCCAACAAGGTAAACTTGACTCATTTTTCCATTTTTCCCCCGACATGATGGACGAGTACCTCTTTGTTTTTTAACGAGCTTGAGGAGGATAACAGATGCTCGATATAGCTCATCTCATAGATGAGTCCAATCTCACATGTTTTTCGAACCTGAGAAAGGAGGGGTTCGTCCCAAAGTGGGTCCTTCGATGTTTGATTTTACGAGTCCAAGGAAGGAAAACTCGGTTGTCATTTCATGTTTAGAGAGTCTGAAAATAACTAAAGAAGACTCCAACGGTCCTTTTTCGTAAGGTTAGCCTCATCGCCCGAAAAAGGGTAAAACAACGCGGGAGAGGACTCTTCCAGTCATGATTGGATGGAGTATTCCTTTTTCGTAAGTAGTGCCCCCTAGTCCGAAAAAGGGGTAAACTATCACTAGGGAGACGATCATTCAAATCCTTTTACAAGCGTGAATGAATCAATTTCGCTTGGCAATCTTTTCAATTTTAGGGAGTCTGAAAAGAGCTTAACTATGGACTCCATGTACAACTTTGTCATGGTTGATGATCGAGTACGACAAAGGAAAAGTAAACTCGGCACAGTTCCTTTTCCGTAAATAGTCTAGCGAGGCCGGATAAAGTGATAAACCTATACTCGTTAGACACACCTTTTTACTCCAATTATTTAACGAGCACGATAATGGTATCAAAAGCACTCGGAATCTTTTTCATGTTTGGATCCAGAGCACGAAAAAGGAAAAAGTAAGCTCAAATCACTTTTCATGTTTTTAACCAGAGCACGAAAAAAGTGAAAAGTAAGCTCAAACACCATCTTACTGTTTTTAACGAGCTCGAAGATAGGTTGGAAGAATGCTCATGATGTCTGCTTCATTTTTTAACGAGCTTGTAACAGAAAATGAACTATGCTCAGGATAATTTTCATGGTTTAGTGAGCTCGAAACCTAAAAAGGAAAGTATGCTCGGGATAATTTTCATGGTTTAATGAGCTCGAAACCTAAAAAGGAAAGTATGCTCGAAAATGTTCCCAATGGTGAACTTCTTCCCATCATGAAATCCAAAGGTTGGTACATGCCCCCAGCATGATTGCTAGAAGTAAGTGACTTAGCTCCAACGTGATGTGGAGAGGTGATCGAGTTGACTTCAACGTAACTTCCAGAGGTTGAAGACATGCCCCTAAGCTTCATTTCATTCGCCTAAGGTATAGGCAAGTGAAAAGAAGGTTCATTTACTAAGTCTACGAGGAGACTCGACTCAAAGGGAAAGGATATGTTTCATTTTTTAACGAGCTTGACACAGGAGTAGAACTTTGCTCAAAATACTGGTTTCATTTTTTAATGAGCTTGAAGCCAAAGGTAAACTCTGCTCATGATTAAGGCCCATTGATGGGTTCCCTCCCAACATGATGATCAGAGGTTGGTAAATGCCCCCAGCATGATTGCTAAAGGATAAACATGCCCCCCAAGCTTTGTTTCGTCTGACTACTCTTCTTCCTTACCCAAAAATCCTGGCTACTAATCCAAATGTGTTCACCAGGGGGGGTAGGGAGAACCAGGACCAAGTGACCCAGGCAGATGAAAAGAAGGTTCAAATCCTAACTCTAGCGAGAGACTCGAACAAATGGAAGGGAGATCTATTTCATTTTTACACAAGCTTGAAATAGATAATAACAATGCTTGAAAGGGTCCTTTTTATTTTTTAATGAGCTTAAAACAGACAGAAATTATGCTCGAAGGTAGTTTCATTTTTACGCAAGCTTGAAACCGAACGTAAACTATGCTTGGGATTGGTTTCATTTTTACACAAGCTTAAAACCAAGAGTAAACTGTGCTTGAGGGTCGGTTTCATTTTTTAACGAGCTTGAAACAAAGAATAAACTATGCTCGTGGTGACCTGTTTCATTTTTTAACGAGCTTGACACATAAAGGGAACTCTGCTCAAAATGATGGTTGGTTTCATTTTTACACAAGCTTAAAACCAAAAGTAAACTATGCTTGAAATGATGGTTTCATTTTTTAACGAGCTTGACACCGGAATAGAACTTTGCTCCAACGTCCCCCCTTAGGGGGAAGAAACCACTAAAACATGTGGAACATTTAGGGAAGTCTGGTGACTAGGAGTCATGCGATGAGTGGGTGTCACAAAGGAAAGTTGATCGATGGTCACAACATTCCCATGATGGGGAAAATACATCACTCGAAAGAGTGAGGACACTACAGCCTTCATGGCATGGACGTAATCGCGTCCAAGGAGTAAATTAAAATCTAAGGGACCTTGGATGACCATAACATCAATACAGACAGTTTTCCCTCCCAAAGTGATAGGTAACTGAGGAAGGGACCCTAAAGGTCCAGTAGGCCTTCTATTGAAAGCCAGTATCTGGTCAGTGACGGGCACAAGCTGAGGAGAACCTAAGGCTTGCCAAGCAGTTGAGGATAGAATACTAACAGAAGCTCCTTCATCAACTATCGTACGAAAAATTTCTTTATCGGAAACTCCTACAGATATTTGAAAAGGAACACTCGAAGGAAGACGAGATTCTGTTAGACCATTCCAATCAAAGGAAATAACCTCAGTACTTGGAGGGGATCTCGTGGAAACGGACAGGGTTTCCCCTTGCCGAGGACATTCTGAACCGATAAGGAAAACATCAGCGGTTTCCAATTCACTCTCGCTTGGAAGATAAGAATGAGACGAAGATTGCGTCAAGATGACTGCTTCAGTCTGGACTTTCTCCAATGAAAGAGCGGGATCGAGTGACGATGACAGCGACTCAATCACTTCACTCTCGGAAGGGAGAGCGGGATCAATTGCAGATGAAACTGAATTGATCACTTGATCAACCAGTGGGGGGTCAAGGGACAGTTCACCATGGTCTGTTGGAGGCACCAGTTGAGAACTAGTAATATCTTCCAACCACCGCGAGGCTTCATCCATGCTTGGACAAAGGAAAGTACGGTGCATACCCTTGCATATCAAACAGGGATATAGGACTTTACCCTTACGACCCTTCACCAAGGGGTCACTGGTTGAGGGAGTGTCATCGACATGATGGTCAGAGGTCGACGATACAAGTGGTTTGGGTTTTTTAGACCACACTTCTGATACACGGGAAAGATCAGGACAATCCTTGAGAAGGTGATCACCCTTGTAGAGTTTGCAGGGGAACTTGGGCTTACGAGGTGTTTTCGTAGAATGAGTGCCATTAGGGGCAACCGGTTTACGCTTGGTCTCTTCTTTATCCTTCTTCTTCTTAACTTTCATTTTCTTCTTCTTCTTATCCACCTGATTACTAACACTATTGCTTTCATTAGGCGAGGAAGAAGGAACGGAAGAAGATTCATTCGACGAAGAAGGGGAAGGATTAGTTTGGGTTTGACTCTCTCGTGGTGGAGAGTTAACATTCGAAACATTGGGTGCAATCGGAATTACCAGATTGAATAACCATACCGGCAATCCTATGGTTAATCCAGGAAGATTTAACGTGGCAATAAAGGGAGGACCAATATCTCCAACTGGAGGAAAAGTAAAAGGTACCCCTTGAAAAGGGGTCTCCGGATTGGTAGTCCCAGAAGGAGCATGGGCGCATGGAGGTGGATTCTCCATGGAACAAAACTAAGTGATGTGGACGAAGTCTTGTTAAAAAGAACTCAAAAACCCTCAGGCAACCGAGCGTGAGAAAGGGAAGCTAGGAAAAGACAAGGCTCACAGGCCAAAAGAGCAAGCTCAAAAAACTATACTGAGGCCGCTGCCACAGTAAGTGAGCTGTACAACAAAACGGCCAGAATGCCAACAAGCAGCCCTACAAAGAAAAAGACCCTCTATAAGATAGCAAGCAAAACCTCCTAACTAAGAGCTGGAGACCTCAACAAATTGTATCCTTCGCAAGGTGATGAAATCCAAGTCGAACAATACAAAATGAGAGACCAATAATGGAAGGATATCCCTCTACCGAAAGGGATCCTGGGTAAAAGAGCCCTAGTAGAATAGATACTAAGCTACCTCGTTCATGACACGTCGGAAAAGGTTTTGGTCACTTCAGCCTTCCGAAGAAGACAGCGATCGATGTTGCCTTAGGGCTAAGTGGAGTGCGGTATTCCACAGAGTCCGTCCGGTTCTCAATCTCGCGGCCGTTTAACCCCTGAAAGTTAAAAACAGTCAGGAGGCCCCTCCACAAACTAGCTATGACCGTGTCAATAAATACTAGAGGATTTTAGTTCCCTAAAGACAACGACTATGTCTCAGATGAAAATGACAAGGGGGAATTATTTTGATGCCTATCCCCGGTGTCCTACCTAACTACCAAATTCTTTAGATTTCCTCAAGTAAGGTTAAAGTTGGTTTGATTAGGGAGATTAATTTTAGTGGCTGTCTTACTCAATCGGGTTATGGAAGTGCAACTTGATGGTGTTGTGACGACTCAAACCATGCAAATGAAGATGAATCGAAATGAGCCTTTCTCTTCGATGAACACTAGCTAAAGTAAGGAAGAATTCTTTTTGTTCCCAATATGCACAACCCAATGCACATGCAATTTTATTTCTTTTCAAAATGATAGAAAGAAGTAAAATATGTACCCAAAACTAACCCAAAGCAATTAAAAAAAAAAAAAATTCTTTATATGAACACCAAACGTAATGATTCTAATCCATTTCCTATCTTTTCACACTTGAAAAAGACACATCCAAGCTACAGAAAGAAAGATTCTACAAATGCTTCCAATCAAATGCAAGTCAAAGAGAAGAACCTAATAATATCGTCTAACTCAAATGCACATAATATGAAACAAGCATTTCTTCTTCTCATGAATGTAATACCAAGAATGTCAAATGATTAAATTAAAGCAAGAAGAATACCTATGTGTTTCAATTTCATGAATATGGTAAAAGAATGACAAAATCAAGCTTCTCTTTTGAACTAAAGTGGAGGCAAGGAATCAATCTTTTCAAACAATCATTAGATAGGATGCAAAGGAAATAAGATGCCAAGCAATCCAAACACACCAAACCAAAAATGATCTCAAAACCTTAATATGGGTCAAAACGACTAAAGGATGCACGATTCATGGCCCCCCATTCTGCTTAAAAATGCAAGCAAAACACTAGTGTTTACTCAAAGGGCCAACATGGATCCAAATCTCGAAAATACCCAAAAATAACCAAACAAACCAAATAAACACACTTTCCAGGAACTACCGCGGGCCTGCGGGCCACCTGGGAGCGGTACTGACAGACTACCGCGCTGTAGACAGCGCTTAAGGGGCGGTACTGCAAGACTACCGCGCTGTAGACAGCGCTTAAGGGGCGGTACTGCAAGACTACCGCGCTCTGGACAGTGGTTAAGACGCGGCACTACCGCTCTGTAGGCAGTTATGGCGGCGCGGTACTGTGTGAACAGGGAAAGAGGCGGAAATTTGAGAAAAGATCTTGACTTTTCAAGGGTTCACCAACCCAGAGGACTTACTGATCTGTAACAGAAGTCTAATGCAGAGAACAGGGAGGTGAATGAAGGTGAAAGAACCCAATTCTTATAATCAATGAATGAAATTGAAAGCAAACTTCACAAGCAAAGAAAATGGACTCAAATTCCCCAGAGGAGTCGCCAGTTTTTGTTGTAGAAATTTCTCCCTACGGGTAGGTAGAATCTCTCTTAGGATAAAGCAGGATGTACTGACTCTATACTAAGACAAAAAGGAAACAAATGCTACCTTGAATCCCTAGATCTAACAAACGTCTCAAGATTAAAATGCTAGAAAGAGTAGAAGAAGTTTAACTGACCTTCTATCCAAACGCTTGTCTTTGTAGTTGCTCCAATCTCCAAGCCCTCACGAATGAACCTGTCAAAATGGAACCAAGACACAAGAATGCACTATTCTCTAGCAACCTGAAACATAAGTTAGAATCTAAATCTATGAAAGATACAAATCATATCATTAAAACAAAATTAACACAAATGATTTGGGAAAACAAGACAAGTTATTCCATTACCAACTTGAAGTCATATACAATAGTTGCTTGATGTCCAAGCCAACTTCCAGCTCCAAGTGCTTCCTCTAGCTATCTCTGCAGAAGTATGAAGATCATAGGTTTGATGCCCCAAAAGTCCTCCCTTTGGCCCATGGAAAGCTTCTCTCTTATAGCACATGGGAAGGCTAACCAACAAGAGAGAAGTGTGGATCTATGGAGGGTTTAGTGGATCAGGCCAGCTAAACAGAGAAGGAGTTAGGATCGAACCAAAGGTGGTAATCCCAACAAAATCTCCTCGAAGATCGAAATCCCAAAATCCAAGGCAAAAGGGATAATTTCAGACTACCGCGCCCCTACAACTGAGCATAACGCGGTAGTACCGCGCCCCAGGTAAGGATCAACACGCGGTAGTGATAACTATCGCGCCCCTGTAGATGTTCAGGGAGCGGTAGTGCTCACAAACATGGCTAAGTTGGGCTGGCAAATGGCAGAAAAAGGTTTTGCTTTCAGTGTTCAGTCAATGGTTTTCACTCTGGATGTTCAGATGATCTTTAAGGGAAACTGTCGTTTAGGTCGCTAGTACAAGGATGCGACACTAATACATAATGTGTAATATTGAGGTATAACAATCATGCTGAAAAAATTGTGAAGCTCATGGATTTCAGGAATCACTACATGTAGATAATAAAACTAATTGTGGCGTTCATGATAACATATCACGTCCCTGGCTACTCGGCGAAGCAAATTTCTAATACTCACGGAAACTCCCACTGTATGGTGTTGATAACATCGCAATAGGTCATCCAGTGACATATCTAGAATGTCAACAGTCAACCTTTCCAGGTTCTCTTCAGTCTCCGTGAGAACTTCGCTCGCCTCTCGGTCACGGTCAGAGATGGCCCTCCCTTCTCCTCGCCATTGAATGGGAGAAGCTCTAGGTGGCCTCTCTGGCCAATATCTACATTAGTGAAATACAAAGAGTCTCAGTACACAAAAAAATTATATATTCAAAAAATGTATAAAAACTTGAAAAGCATGAAAATACTTTCTTACCTATGTCGCACCAGGTAGACCCTTCTGGTAGCGCCAAGTCGGGATCCCCTCGGAAATTCGTGTCGACGTATGCATAATCCTCCACCATGAGTAGCTACCTACGCACCCATCAGAAGAAAGTTGGCCCATAACTATGTATCGGACCATCGTGACGGCCAAATAACTCAACCCATCTCATCATATGTGGTTCTCGTGGATCAGGTCTAGCTATCTGTATGTGTTGTGGACGGAAGTGAGGAACGCGCTCCATACAGAAGGATACCAAAATGGACTCGTAACCAAACTGTTTGGTTCTTCCCAACCGACATTTGGTCAACTAAACTTTCATT
This sequence comes from Larix kaempferi, assembly GCA_027924585.1. NCBI lineage: Eukaryota > Viridiplantae > Streptophyta > Pinopsida > Pinales > Pinaceae > Larix > Larix kaempferi. Next base: position 4,088,801 of record BSBM01000831.1, read on the forward strand.
ATGCTCAATAGACACTCGCACCAATTGAATACGGTAGGTTGCATGCACTCTATGGCATATAGCATTTGGGAACTAGTTGCTTGGTGGTGGGATTTAGTTCCCGCTACCCACACCACAGTGAAGAGAATGGTCTTCAATGACAGATTACAGACACTTTTGATCATGATCTTCTCGCTGGCCTTCCTGGCTCAAGGCTCACAATATTAACTGATGAGTGCATTAACATCCTCATCACCTCCGATATGCCTTGATAGAGAGGCACGAGCTCCTCTTATTGAGAGCCCAATAAAAAAATAGATATCATCTATCTCCAAGGTGAGGATACGGGTCCCCACTTGAAAATGAAGCTCTACAGGATCCCACATCCCCATGAAAATATTCCAACAAAGGGACTTGGGCCCTCATACTGAGTAAGAAAATATTTCTTGAGCCCACACTCTTGGAGGGCCAACATAGTGGCATCATCATTCAACCCTTCTAGATCCTCCAACTCATGGTCGGTCTCCCTCTCTCTCTCCACTCCAACATTTTCTTGATTGAGACCTGCAAAACCATTAATGAGGGTATTAGAAACCATTCATCTAAGAAAAACCCAAAAAAAAATTCCATATTTATATTTGGGCCACCTTTTGCGATTGACGCAATCCGACTTTGCATACAGCGCTGCTTCGACGCAGGTTTCCATTTCAGGAGCCACATTGACCCAGATCGACGTGTTCCTCAAAAGAGACAACCGCATTGATCCAGGGGCGCATTTTTACCCAAAAGACCGACCCAAATCCATCTAAAAACAGTAAAAATTTGCAGTAACTCAGCTTAGGAAATGAAATGGAGGGACATTGTAGTTACCTAGAGCTGACAAAATGAAGATCCACTGCCTGGAATGGCCGAAATCTCCAACACAAGTATCTACCTCAAATGGATTTTACCGTCTTTTGTAAGAATGCAATGGTAAAGTGAGTCTCTTTCACCTCTATTTATTGACTTGAAAGGCAATATTTTATTATTTTTACCTCATAATATTTTATTATTTTTACCATTTATTGCTAAAATCCCTTTGTTTATTTATTATTATGGTTTCTCACACTTGTTTTGAGATTTCAGGTCAAAAATAATGATGAAGTTATGGTCCAAACTATCTTTCATGCTTGAGAACACTTTTTGGAGTTGTCTTTAAGCTCTTTTCATACTCCTAAAATAGGAAAAGGTTGCCAAGTGAACTTGTCTCTTTCACGATTGTAAAAGTGTTTGAAAGGTCGTCTATTCGGTGATAGTTTACCCATTTTTTGGACCATGTAGAATATTTACGAAAAATGAATACCTTAATCAACCATTGACTAAGAGAGTTCTTCTGGGCATTATTTTACACTTTTTCGGGCCTAGGGACTAACTTTACAAAAAAATTCACCCCAGAGTCTTCTTTTGACCGTTTTAAACTCTCTAAACGTGAAAAGTCATCGAGTTTGCCTTCTTTGGACTCGTGAAATCAAACGTTGAAGGACTTTTTTTTGGGACTGAACCCCTCCTTTCTCAGGTTTGTAAAACATGTGAGATTGGACTCGTCGGAAGGATGAGCTATACCAAGCATCTATTATCCTCCTCAAGCTCGTTAACAAACAAAGAGGTACTCGTCAATCATGATGGAGAATAAGGGAAGGGAAATGCACCTGTATCTGTATCTATGGCAGCTTATCGTCGCCCTTGAACATGGCACCTATTTGTATCTCATCCAAACAATCGAGTAATCATCTTGTCTTTGAGTCGTTTCAAGTCTTTGAGTCTTTTACTCCTTTGGGTCATCCAAAGAATGCTCCATTCATGTTGCATTATGTCTTGATTTCCATCTCACTAAGTCAATGCTGCCAGGTCATTTTTCGTGTCATAAAATGTTCAAGGGAAGTCCTCCATTTGAGTCAAAATTTGCAGTCGTCAAGCTACCTGTCATGTCGGTCATCCCCGAAGCAGTCTCTCAACAACACTTGTCCATACACCTTGTGTCAGTACATGCTTATTTGATCTACCATCCAAAATCATCTTCCTATATCAATTTTGTGTCGATGATGGGGGATACATCATGGCCTTTGACGGATCTATCCCTATCGATACCAACACATTATCCAAGGATTAGATTTAGAAACCACCTAGTACCTTGAAGCCTGCATGCCTCAATGGTGGGTTTTCTCACTTTCGATAGTAGGTTTACATCATTGACCTATGATCGAATGATTCCATGGATGTTCGACTCCAACTCATTCATTCGCATTCGTTGGAATGTACTTAGATACCTTAGGGATCATTTCCATCATTGGTGATTTCCCCCACACTTATTAATGGTTCACATCATTGATCGGTAATCAAGTGGTTTCTACCATGTTCGACTTCAATACATTGTAATCGCATGGTTAGATTCGTATCGTTTTAGAGGACGGGTAGAAGACCCTGGGTTGTTCTGATGTCTTATTATTACGCCTAGGTTGCGATGGAGATTTTATAGTAGGTTCCCACACAGATGTTATGGTGGATACCTCGTTGATGTACTGTCACACATATCCGCTCTTGTATCGGTCATGGCTGTGTCATAATCTCACCATGGATCTACGCTTGTATCTTAGTATCCATGATTGTGTTCAATCATTCAGGTATGGATCCACGTTGTATTTTGGTGGCCATATCCTCAGTCAATATCAAAATGGATCTGCAATGTATTGGTCGACATCCATGTCTTGAGTCATTGAGATGTTTAGTTCGGAGATGTTAGAACTTGTATTGCAAAGTCATTAATCGTTGTTGTCAGTTTTTCAACCGATGGTTCTTCTCTCTAATAGTCACATCAAAGTACATCACCTATTCTATTCCTCTAGCTTCGTACTTTGGGGAGAAATCTGTTACACGGAATTTTCATCAGGGGTACAAAACCATGTGACCTTACCTTGCCACAATCCCTTAAGTCACTTTCCTAGTGAATGAACTTTGAATATCTTACCTTGCAACTCAACTTATTTTGTGACTTCGGCGTGCTTTGCTCTACTGGCAATGTCTGTCGAAACCCCATCGACGCAGTATGTCCTACTTGTAACTCGCATCGATGGCGCATTTTGTCTTCATATCAATCTGCATCAACCCAATCATGCGCATGTTTCTCCACAACAAACTGCGTCGATCTCCCCACGAGGGTAAAATTAGGTTTCGAGAAGCTTCTAGAGAAAAATCTCGAATGATAGCCTTTCCCTCCTATTGTTATGGATCATACTCGACTTACACCATTGTGGGGACCATAAATCATCCACTCCCCATACTTTTCTCAACCTCTCTTTATCCACATTGTCCTATAAATTGATGCCTTGGGCCATGGGTGAGGGGAGGAAGGTTGGAGCTAGGTAAATGCTGGAGAAATATCCCTAGACTTGGAGACTTTTGAGGTGTTTTGTATTCAAGGTGAAGATGACTTGTTGGAGTAAGAAGAACCCATTGAAAAGAAGCTACAACACCAAGGCCTAAATGGTTGTACTTTCTTTCCACCAATGTTAATGCAATTGTATTTTTCTTCCCATAAATTTGATGTTCATGATCATGTATTGTAAGATTCCTTGGTCACTTGCATAAGTCAATTATACTATTTCTACTTCAGTTGTTGTTGTCTTGTCTTGATCTGTAGCAGGTTCTCTTGTACGCAAAGTTGGATCCTGATTGCTTCTGGATCACAAGAATAAATGTTGTATGAGAGGTAAGTTCCCTCTATACTCATCCATTGTTACTATTTCATTGACCTAGGTAAAGGTTTATACAACTTGTCTCTTTTTGTTCTAGATCTGAACCATTTAGACTAGGGACTTCGATCTTTATCCGCATCAATCGAAAACTCCTCAAACAAAGCATGCATCCATTCCTTGCGATATACTCGCTAAATTGGAAACTTATCATGCATGAGTGCTCTATATAAATTGGGATCTATGCCCTTCTATCATGCATACTAAGATTAACAAAAGCAAACCTCCAATAACATTAAAACTCTATGTAAAAGTATAACGGCTAAATCTAAAAATACATTTAAACTGGAAATAGTTGAAGGTGGTTGCATGCATGTGCCCTCTACCAAACTGCAGGTTATATCACTATCTCATGCACCTTCATTCTTCATGTTCATCACTAATGTAAGGAAAGGTTGAAGATGGATCTTTGCTCTCTTCTCTGTTGTGACATCCCTATAAGGATCATTGGCTGAACAACAAATAAAAACTCTTTAACACATGCATTAGAAATATATTATAGAGGTAGTAATCTCTGCGAACGACATTGTTCGTTTTTCTTAAAAAGGTTTGTGATCTCCTTGCTCTTTTTCACCTTTAGTGTTGTTTTTTTTCTCTACTCATTTCTTCTGTAAAAAACCTCCAAATTTTGCTTCTCGTACCACTTCGGTTTCTCATTTCTGGTAACAAAGGTAGTAATCTGATGGACGTTTGTTATGGAATCCATGTTGTTGGTATCCATATGAATGTCTATTTATTGATTATGCCTCTCTATCTCTAGCTCTTAGTCAGAATTATGTCAAGGTTTGACGTTCGACACCAAGGCAATTCCACACTTTATACCTTGTCAGTCTTAGTCTTAGTAACCCAAGCCCACCTTGATCACTTACCTAGTTTTTTATCCAAAGGAAACCAAATTGAAGGGGGTTGTCTCCACTTTTTCATCCATGAAAAATAGGAATCCAAGTAAAGGTCCAATAGGTTTTGTATCAATCTCTCCCCAATCACACTACTTAGAAACTACTCGATCTGGTCTATTCTCCCCGACCCCCAAATATAAGCATAGAGATTAACAACCAACTGGATGGCATATTAGATATACTATGGAATTGATAATGGAAACTTTATTTGGTCAATTCTTTTTTCTTGGAGGTGAACACTTGTCTTTAGTTTGTTCACCCTATTACTAAAATGAGAATTGGTTAAGATCTTGCAGATTGGAAACTCCAAGTTGCAAATGGAGAAACCTTGCCACTGAATCAATCTCAAATTTATCAGTCAAGCCATGCATTTCAAGCATGCATCTATACCAAAAATGTTCCTAAAGGATTTCTAACCGTGACTCACTTTTAGAAGTAAAAAGGTGTTTGAGCTAATGATCACCCTGCAATGTTAAATCCCATTTAATGAAGCCACAAGTGAAGCCACAAGCAAACTTTAGTACAATCCTTGACTGGCACATGGGAAAAGAGGAGGATGTGCTAATGATGGAGGCGAGACATTAAGGACCCAGCATGGGAAGCTGAAGGAGACATGAAGGGTGGTGATGCAGTAATAATTACTTGTGTTCAATGCTTTGGATGCAAAATAAATAGAGCTTGTTTGGTCGAAGCACATCATCATTTCCCTGCACGGGAGTAGAGTGTCACCATTCTTGGTAATATTGGCAACATGGGGGAGGATTGTAGAGTCTATGGGAGTTCAAGGTTGGAATTGTAGCAAGTTTTTTGGTACCTTTATCACCATGGCATCCCACAAGGGCGCACGAAGACACAAAGGATGAAATAGACAAAGAATCCTGAGTCTCGAGGGAGCGATGAAGGTCTTTCTTTCATCCTGGACATTCCATCTCATCGAGCACACTGTGGAGGCTATGGAAACTTCAACGCTTGAGAAGAAAGGGCAAATCAACAAATTGCAAGCCCATATTGGGTTGTCAAAATTATTCTTTCCCGGGCCTTATTAGACAAAGAGGTTCAACAGGCTTAGACCCTACGCATTATTGGTTGCATACAAAACAAAATGGAAGCAATTACCATCATCTAGATGAGGTTGCTGAGGTCGTGGGGTTGTATCAGATTGTGCCTAGAGCGGGAGGGACAAGCTTCGGAAGCCAATGTTCACAATCTTCCCAGCACTGCTGAACATTAAATTGTAGCTCGTAATTTTGTTCAAGTTGGGGGTAGCTTGTTTTGTTCAGGATTGTGTTTCTTTTCAGTTCCTCTTATGGTCAATATTTGGTATTTAGGGATTATGATAAAAATAGCAATCTTATGGTTGATATGCACAATACTTTCTGGTAGACTGGTTTCCCATTTGTGGGCAAGTTCTTTCATGTTTTGTGTTAAATTAAACAATGGTCTCAATCCTTAAACCCAGTGTTAAAATTCTGATTGCCATAGCTCTTCCCAAGGGCAAGACCATCAACAAATTTTGTACTTTATTTTCTCTCTTCTTAGTAGAAGGTTCCCATCAAGCTTACAAAAAAAACCTCAAATGTTTATCAAGCCCATGATTAACCTTTTCCACTCAACTTATATACTAAGCTCATCATATATACATATGCCAAATTGGACATTAAAATTAACCCCTTTTTTCTCTAACCACCTATGCCTCCCATAACACATGTTCTTTAAGGATTAATACATGTTCTTTAAGGACTAATGGAGGATGTTCATGATGATGAGTGTGAATACCACAAGCAAGTGCTACAATCACTCTTCATAAAGGAAAGCAATCTCATGAAAGTATCACAAGCAAGTGCTACAATCACTCTTCATAAAGGAAAGCAATCTCATGAAGGTATCACAAGCAAGTGCTACAATTACTCTACCTAAAGGAAAGCAATCTCATAAAGGTAACACAAGCAAGTGCTACAATCATTCACTTAAACAAACTCACGAATTCTCAATCAAATGAAGGTACCACAAGCAAGTGCTACAATAATTCACTTAAACAAACTCATGAATTCTTTTATTGTAGCATGTAGAGTCATACAAATTGAATTAACCAATGTATCTATTCATTTCTTAGTGTTATAAATTGTATTATTCAATGTATCTATTCATTTCTTTTCTTAGTGTTATAACTTGTATTATCCAATGTATCTATTCATTTCTTAGTGTTATAACTTGTATTTTATGTAGCCTTGGGTATCAAAATACTTGTGTTCTAAGTTAAAATAAAGATGTGCACACAATTACAACATGAATAACATGAATAGAGTGAAGACTCCCACATTAATAGAGGATGACTTGATAATTAAGGGATCATCATATATTTGGCTAGTATTGTGCAAGCAAGTCCTCAATTAACATCCCCATGGGTGGGATGCACTAGTCTATACCATCAAATTTACTAGAAATTACATCCACAAATGTCACAATATGTTCCTTCGAAAAGAAAAAAACAATTGAGTGGTCATCTAAACACTTTGACAAAAGAGAAGACAAAGACATAATCATGAAAGATCTCCTTCGAAAAACAAAAAACAATTGAGTGGTCATCTAAACACTTTGACAAAAGAAAAGACAAAGACATAATCATGAAAGATCTCCTTCGAAAAACAAAAAACAATTGAGTGGTCATCCTAAACACTTTGACAAAAGAGAAGATAAAGACATAATCATGGAAGATCCCAATAGAAAATTTATTGCTAGAAAAATCAATATTGACTTTGAAATGCAAAAAAAAAATGTTGAATATGAATTACAAGACACAAAAGATATTAAAACCAAAGGAAAAAATTACAAGAGATAGATAGTGAAGGAAAAACCTTCGCCTCTAATAAGTGATTATTCAAAGATACTAGCCCACAAGGGTGTAGCTCAACCAACAATTCACTTGATATGAAGGAAATGTTGTAATGGAGGTTAGAAGTTCAAATCACCCCAACTTACCCATGCCTCATGCTTGTGGGCTATGTGGATGCACCTAGGAGTATAGTGGTAGTAGACAGGAATGGATCCCTGAACCCCGTGTCACACAAGTACCAAGCCCTTCCCAATTGCCAATTCCCTAGTTACAAAAAAATAAAAAATAAAATATTCAAAAATACTAAAATCAAAGTTTCACCTAAAATTAAAATGTGTCTATTAAACAGTTACATCACCTGCTCCTCCCCCACCCCAAACTTCACAGGGAGGATATTCTTTACTCCCTACCTTCCTTACGGGTAGTGGCAATCCTACGGTGAATAATCAACAACCGGTGTTGGGCCAACCTTTTCCTAGTGGTCAACAAGTTGTTGCTGGGGGGAAACCCCTGTCTCTTAACCATAATACTGCAGCAGGGATTCCCATCGAGCCTTCCGTTGGAAATTCCTTACCTCGTGGACCTTCCACTTCGAGACTATCCCATGTTGGGGGACCGTCCAATGTAATTCAACCTCCATCGATTCAAGTGTATCCAGGTCATCTTAACCTTGTGCCGGGTCAACTTAATCATGGAAACGCACTCTACGGGGTACCCTACCCCGTAATCCTTACACTCTATGGGGTCAACAAATTTTTTTACAACATGGACCCCCACTTACAGTCCCGCAAGTCCCTCCACCCCCGTTTGTTCCACCCCCACCTCCCATTGGAGGTGGTGGGCCCCCACATAATTATGGAGGAGGTGGACCTCTACCTTCTGGTGGAGGACCACCTCACTTCAGTCATCATGGCCCACCTCCCCCTGGTGGAGGTGGTGGAGGACCACCCCCTCCTCCCGGTGGAGGCGGGGGAGGACCATCTCATCCCGATGGTGGCAGAGGTGCAGCAACCCCTCCTGATGGTGGTGGTGGAGGACCTTATAATCCTGGTGGTGGTGGTGGTGGACCCCCACCCTACTATGGTGTAGGTGGTGGAGGAGGATCTTACCCTTCCGGCGGCGGCGATGGCCCACCACCCCCTCCCGGTGGAGCTGGTGGAGGCCCGTCCTATCCTGGTGGTGGTGGACCACCACCTCCTCCTGGCGGAGATGGTGGTGGCCCATCCCACCCTGGTGGTGGTGGCGTACCCCCACCATTTGGAGGTGGCCCACCCCCTCCCAACGGTGGAGGCAGGCCCCCACCTAATGGTAACGGGCCACCTTATTTTGGTTATGGACCACCTTATTGTGGCGGCGGACCTACATTTGGTCCGGGCGGCCAGTACCCCTACGACCAGTTTCCTCTTGGAACGCCCTATGGTCAGTCGATAAAAGGTCCCACAGGTCCTTACACGCCTTATTTGTACTATCAGTACTCGCAGCCTAAGCTCCAGCTGCCCTTTTTGGCTACTTTAGATCTACCTGACTAGTCTCGTTTAACTAATGACCCAATTTACCATGGAACTAATTGGCCACCCATTCCGGTGAAACTTCCGTCAGATATCCCAAAATTTGATGGTAAGCCAGGTGAGGATCCTAAAAACCACGTGATGACATACCACTTATGGTGTTCATCCAACTCCCTGATGGACGACTCGATCCGTCTTCGTTTATTCCAACGGACTCTCACTGGTTCGGCTGCCAAGTGGTATATTGAATTACCACCCCATTCTTTTCTTGATTTTGGTTCTCTTGTTATGAATTTTTTGACTCATTTCCAGCTTCCTATACGGTATGAAATTGGTACAGATCTTTTAAACTCGCTCTGTCAAAATACCGCTACTCATATATCAGATCATATGTATGAGTGGCGGAGGAGACGACGTCTCATTAAGGCTCATATTCCAGATCATCTCCTAGCAGACTGGTTTACGAAGTCTCTCATCCCGACCATAGCACGAGATGTTGCCATGGGAGGTGCAGTCACTGAGGAACAGGTCATCGCACGTGCCCACTTACTAGACTTAGTCTATGCTCAGTCTGGCACATTGTTTGATATCCTTCCTGACGCACTCCACAACACTAACGACCCCGCGAAACCACCCAAGGGACCTCAAACTGATGGCATCATTGGATCCCTTACCACCTAGCCTTCTTCTCAAACAATTGGTTCGTCGAACCCCTCGGGTTCTTCCCCATCACCAACACAGGCCGGTCATGGCACCACCAAATCATCCACTCATGTTGTCACCGAAGAAGTGAATTCTGTTTCATCGGTTTCAGCTCAAAATTATGGTGGTAAGAAGAAGAATAAGGGGAAACCTAAGAAATCTTCCACCCAGCAGGAACAAAAGAGCACCCTTGATGATACCAAATAGAAAAGGAAGTTGAAGTATCCTTGACTACTGTGTGGTAATGATCACTTTTCTAAAGAGTGCCCCCATAGAGACGAAGTTCAAAAGTTTCTTAAGGGTAAACCCACACCCGCAGTTCTCAACGATCCTTTCCCTCCTCAAAATCAGCAGATGATCGCTCACACTTCTTCTTCCCAAGCAGAAGCATCCACCACCGCACATGTTCTCATGGTGCGTAACGAGACCATCAACTGGAATACTTGTTCTCGTTCGTATGACTCCGTTCTAGCTAAAGAACCTGTTGGAAGTAATACTGAAAACACTTCAACTTCGATGCCAAACGTAACCATACCGGCTGCGCCTCTCACCATAGAGAATCCCTCTCTCGAGTCAGTGTTGCGTCCACCCAAGAGAACGATTAGAAAATCGGTTTTTAATCCCAATGCTCGAGGTGATCAAAACGACAACATTGTAGAGGACCTAGCACAAGCTCCTTGTGTTATGTCGATGCTCAAGGTCTTGAAAAACTGTCCCAATCAGCGCAAGACTCTCCTCGCTGCCATCGGTGCAGTTGACCCGGATTCATCAAACACCATTATGTTCTAGCTAGAGTATTTCAAACCGAGGCTCTCCCATCAATTGGCGTTTCAAGTTGCCTCAAACATTGCTTGGAATATAATCAATCGTACCATTTTGGACGAAGGAGCCTCCACGTCAGTCATGTCGATCACATTTTGGAGAGCTATTGGCTCTCCCGAGTTGAACCGTTCTCCTACCACTTTGAGAGCCTTCGATGGACGTGGCTTTCAACCTCATGGGTTGTTACAAGCTTTACCAGTCGAGCTGGAGGGCAAGACCGCAACACTTAACGTGGAAGTGGTCGCTGCCCCGTTGGATTACAACATTCTGCTTGGTCGTAATTGGTTTTACGCCATGACTGCGGTCGCATCATCTGTCTTCTGCATAGTACAATTCCCCCATCAAGGCTGAATTGTCACAGTTGACCAACTGGATTTATGCACACCTGAAACTGCTTCTCATCCAGGTGATAACGTCCCTTCCATTGGACTATCTTCGCAGAAGTATGAGAGTGTGGGGGTTGGCCTCCTTAAGGATTCATCCCTTATGGGCATCTTTCCTACTTCGGATCCCCTAAACCATGTTGCCACGGTGAACATGATCTCCTCGCAGACTACATCTATCCCCAACTCCACTGATTCATGGGTTGTTCCTGATGAAGCCACCACACACCTGATTGGAGACATTATGCCTCTATCACCAGCTGAACTCATGTATGAGGCTATCCAATCAGCACCTGAGGACCACTTAACTATGGCCTCCATTTCCTGTTCTCTACAATGGACATCATCCGATCCTCTGCTATGGGATTTTCATTCTAACGAGTCCATTATGGAAATCATGAGCACAGATGATCCTCCGTGGGAAGACCTCCATCATTGTTCGTCTTCTTTCCCCTTACTGGATACTGTAGAGAACAACATTCACACCATCGTGACACCAGATATCTATTTTCGGTCCTGGCCCACGATACTTGCATGTCAAATGGACTCCGAAGGCAACCTCACCAACATTGAACCCACCACCTCGATAGACATTTCGGTTACCCCTGGTGTAGTGGAATACATTCACTTAGGCCAGAAGTGTTCCCCTGAATAAGTCATCACCACCACGACCTTATTCAAGCGATTCTGAGACGTGCTCGCTTGGACCTATGAGGAGATGCCTGGGATAGACCCCTCCATTGTTTTACACAAGATTAAAACCTATCTTGACATCAAACCTGTCCGCCAAAAGCTGCGACCGGTACACCCTCGGAAGACTGCGGCAATCAAGGCAGAGATTGAGAAACTCTTGAAGGTCGGCTTCATCTATCCTGTGCCATTGACAGAATGGGTCTCAAATGTCGTCCCTGTTACTAAAAAGCAGGGTACCATTCGCGTCTATGTTGACTATCGGGATCTCAACAAAGCTTGTCCCAAGGACAACTACCAGACTCCCTTTATCGACCAGATTATCGACAATTGTGCTGGAAGTGTCATTTTTTCATTCATGGATGGCTTTTCTGGATACAACCAAATTGAGATCCACCCCACCGACCAACACAAGACTACCTTCATCTGCCCTTGGGGAACGTTTGCATATCGTAAACTTCTGTTTGGTCTTAAAAATGTTGGTGCCACATTCCGGCGGACCATGTCGTACACTTTCCACGATGTGAAGGACTTTGTGGAACCTTACTTGGATGACCTCCCTGCCCACTCAAAGCAACGTGAGTTCCACTTAGATCATCTGACGACCGTTTTCCTCAGATGAAGGCGGTACAATATCCGTCTGAATCCTCATAAGTGTATTTTTTGTGTCGAGTTTGGATGCCTCTTAGGGTTCATCGTCTCGAAAGCTGGGATCCGCATTGATCCCTTGAAGGTGGAATCCATCGTCGCTCTTCCACCTCCAACCAACATTACGGAACTTCAGAGTCTGCAAGGACGTGTGACTTATTTAGGCGTTTTGTCTGTAATTTCGCAAAAAAGAAGCAGGGTTATATGAGATTGATGAAAAAGGACGTCCCGTTCATTTGGGATGATTAAGCTCAACAATCTTTCCAAAGTTTGAAACATGCCATCACGCATGCCCCTGTGATCCAACCGCCGAATTACTACCAAGATTATATTTTATATCTCGCAGCTTCCAACAACACTATCGCCATGGTTTTGGTACAGGAAGACCAGAACGCCCAAGAACATGTGATATACTATGCCAACAAGGGTCTCATTGACACTGAAACTCACTATTCACATGTTGAAAAGCTCTCTCTCATGGCAGTCATTTCCGTGGAAAAGTTTCATCATTACATTTTGCTCCGCACCACCACTATCATCGTTGATTCAAACCCCATGTACCACATTTTGACTCTTCAGGTGCTTGGGGGAAAGTATTCACGTTGGATTGTGATACTGCATGAATTCGACCTTCTTTTCGAAAAAGCCAAGTCAAAAAAGTCTTTGGTGTTCGCTGAGCTCATCTGCGACCTCCCCCGTACTGATACAGAATCTGAGCCCAATGACTCATTTCCATATGAGTCATTGTTTCTTATCAGTACATCTGATCCATGGTATGGAGATATCACATTGTATCTTCAAACCCAATGTTTCAGCCTTGAATTGTCTCGTGACGACCGTCGTCGAATACGCCACCATGCAAAGTATTATCTGATTATCAGTGATACTTTGTACCATCATGGCATCGATTCTATCCTTCGACGCTGTCTGACTCATGGTGAGGTTGAACACGTTCTGAATGACTGTCACTCTGGGGCATGTGGTGGTCACCTCTATGGGATGGCTACAGCCTAGAAGATTCTGCACGCAGGATATTATTGGCCATCTATCTTCAAAGATTGTATCGAGGCCATAAAAAAATGTCCTCCATGTCAACATTTTCATACGAAAAAGCGCACCCATCCCACCCCGTTACACCCGGTTATTGCCGTTGGCCCCTTCGCTAAATGGGGCATCGATTTCATGCATTGTAAGCCTACCTCGGCCGGGGGGGCATAGTTACGTCATTGTAGCTGTGGACTACTTAACAAAGTGGGCCGAGGAAATTCCTACATACACGAATGACGGCAAGACCGCCGCACTCTTCATGTTTAACCTTGTAATAGCGCGGTTTGGAGTTCCTCAAGCGATAGTTACTGACCATGGTTCACACTTTATGAACCATATGGTTGACGAGTTGAGCGAGAGATTGGGTTTTCACCATGAAAACTCAACACCGTACTACCCTCAGTCGAACAGACAGGTCAAGGCCATTAACAAGGTCTTGAAAACTATGGTCCAACATATGGTGGGTACGCACAAGGCCAATTGGCATAATATGCTCTTCTCCGCGCTTTGGGATTATAGAACCTCCGTCAAAACCGCCACTGGATTTACTCCTTTCCAACTAGTGTATGGACTGGAGGCGGTCCTTCCAATTAAGTGTGAGATTCCATCTCTCAAGCTCGCCATCGAACTTCTCCCAAACACTACTGCTGAGGAAGAACGCTTCCTCTACCTAGCTAAGCTCGACGAGACTCACCAAGATGCCGCTCTTGCTAACATGGCTCATAAGAAACGCATCAAAGCGCAGTATGATAAGTCGGTAGAACCTCGCACCTACAGCGAGGGAGATTTGGTCCTCACATATGACCAAAAGCATGATAAGCTGGGGGTAGGAAAGTTTGATTCCATGTGGCATGGACCTTAAGTAGTGAAACACGTATTAGAGAAGGGAGCTTATGAGCTTGAAGACTATGACGAGATATCTTTGGGTGAACCCTGCAATGGGATTTACCTTAAGAGGTATTATGCTTGAGTCTTTCATGCATGAGTACTTTTGTATATACTGTACATGGCGTGCGTGTGTGTTTTCTGTGTGGTGTGATGCTTTGATTTCTTGCGTGTTTAGGTCTTGTTTCATTTCTTATACCATGTTCTGTCTGTGTGTGCAGATGGCAACGTGTTATGCATTCGCAGATGGCGCCAATTGGCATACCCACAACCTTGCTTCGGCAGCCTGGGTACTCTATTCACCTACCGGCGAGCTCATCAGCTCAGGGGAATGTGTCTAGGTTTCGCAACCAACAATGCTGCAGAATATCAAGTAGTCATTGGAACCCTAGATGATGCCATTTCTTTGGGTATGGACCGTGTTGTCATCCACCTGGATTCTCAACTAGTGGTCTCTCATCTTAACCGAGTCTATGTCATCCGCGATCCTACCTTACTCTGTCTCTATCGACGAGTCTATCTTCTGGAAAGGTCCTTTGAGTCCATTCAGTACCTGCACATTCCACGAGACGTTAACACAGTTTCCGATTCTATGGCCAACTTCATCTTAGATTGGTACATTGCACACACATAAGCATATTCATGAATTGTTAAAAGTATACATAGCATGTGAATAATTTATTTTATAAGCAAACACAAGACCACATCATTCATCCATGTGAAACACATAATGTATAAATCATCGGAATGTCTGTATATATATATATATATATATATATATCTCAAAAAGTAGTGCTGGTACAAAAATCTAAAGCACGAAGGCTTTCAGTGAATCTCTACAAAATATGAAGCCTCATAGCTTTCAATAGTACAAAATCTGAGGCCTCTAAGATATCAGTACACACATAGTAACAACCCAAGGCCTAGCACCTAGCCCGTACAACCCTAGGTGGTCTAACAGCTCTGGCCTACTGAGTGTGGAAACAGTCAATTGCTCTCGCAACCTTGCGGAGTAGCGCGCAGTCGCTCCAACCATGTACACCTGCATGGGTCATGGCACCTCATCTACCGTCGGCTCGGGAACGTCTAGTGTCAACCCACTCAGGTTGGCATAGACTCCATCCATCTCTGCAATGGCAGCGTGCACTGCAGGTCCTACGACTCCTCCCTCTCCTCTCTCTCTCCTAGGAAGAAGAGAGACTCCCATTGGTCATACAGGTCCCACATATGCACACACATGTTGTTTACTTGTCAGCACTACATAAAATAAAAAATCATAAATGCACAAAACTTAAAAAGTACAAGGTTTATTTATTCTTACCAAGGTCTCCCCATGCTGCTCCTTCTGGCAGCTGCAAGTCTGGGTCATCTCTGAAGTCCGTACCACTGTACGGGAATTCCTCCAACATCAGTAATTGGCCCTCCAGCCAAGTGAAGAACTCGGTACCATATGAGAGGATGGGATCCCCACCATGATGGGACATCACCACCGTCCATCTGGCCATGTGTGGATCCCTAGGATCCCTTTCATCCAGTAGTACCTGAGGGCGCAGGAGGGGAACCCGTTCCAAGAGGAATGAGATCACTATTGAACCGTAGCCAAACTGTTTGAGCTCTCCTTGTCGACACTTGGTCAGCTGATCTCGCATGTTTGCAAGTAGTCCCTCGCACCAGTTGTAGATCTTCAGATACATATAGTCCTCCGCATATTGCATCTATACTCTAGTGGCTAAGTGAGGAGCTTGGCTCCCTGCCATCCTAGTAATGGTGAAAAGTATAGCGCGTAATGGGAGTTCCCGCACATCTTTAATGGGAATCTCCCCACTAGAAGCAACAATGTTGGGAACATAGTGTTGCAGGATCATGTCACCCACACTCCGATCACTCCCACGTGATCTAGTAAGAAGCACATTGTCCCCTCTTCGGGACAATTCGGTCAGAAAGTAGATGTCCTCGACATCTATAGTAAGCACGTGCTCACCGATCACGAAGTACTGTTGGGCCGCATCCCAGCACTGGAGCATATGAGTCAATAGTGGGATTTGGGACCTCATACCCTGAATCCCGAAGAACTTGAGGAGCCCACAATTCCTCAGTGCTTCCACACATCGTGGATCATTTGCAGCTTGTTCATCATCTAACTCATGCTCCCGTTCACTCCATTCCAAAACCATTTTGGATGCTTGGAACCTGCCAAAAGGAGAATTTTAACATTGTTAGAACTTGCTTCAACCACCAAAAGTTCCTTTTTTGCGCTTGGTTTGAGTTTGGGGATGGACGTCGCCATCGTCGCACCCTATTTTTGCAAACAGTGCGACGTCGTCGCAGTCCAGTTATGAGAAACTTGCGATGACTCAGTCTCGTCCCAGTTCCCGAAAGGGAAGGCTGCGATGAGCCGAGGGCGCAATGGCCCTTCCCAAACCAAGCCAAACCCCCAAAAAATGAACAAAATTCAAAAATGTAAACCACTACAATTATGCTGGATGAAGTTTAGGGTTACCTGCTCCAGACGATGGGTGAAATGGCTTCTCGTAGCTCCCAGAATCGACGAGTGAAGTTTTGGATCCAAACGACACTACTCCTCCCAAATTTGGCAAATAGAACAATGGTGACTATATTTGGTTTTTATTTCTATTTATAAACAAAATGGAATATTCCTTTTTCAAATATTTGATGCCTTTATGCCATTTGCTATAGTTTGGATCAATTTTATCGTTTTTGAACGTTCAGTTGACTATTTGACCTAGTTTCCGAGTGTGCAGGAGTTATTAAGCGTCTTTTTATGCCATTTTCGCATTGGAATGATCATCTCAGGTATGAACACCCCTTGTGAATTTTTGTCATTTATCTTTTCATTCATTATATTGTAATTATTTAATGATTATGAGCTTACTCTTTGTTCTTTCTCGTGCTCTTAAAAATATGAGAATACGTTACCGAGTTACGTTTTATCACTTTTTCGGGCTCGTTAAACTCTTATGGAAAAGGAACCCCCTCGGAGTATATCTTTAAGTTCTTTTCAGGCTCTCAAAATACGAAAAATATTTCCAAGCGAACTTGTCGCGTTCACGCTTGTAAAAGGATTTGAATGGTCGTCTTCCTGGTGATAGTTTACCCCTTTTTCGGACCAGGGGGCACTACTTATGAAAAAGGTATACTCCAGCCAATCATGACTGGAAGAGTCCTATCTCGCATTGCTTTACCCTTTTTCGGGCGATGAGGCTAACTTTACGAAAAAGGACCATTGGAGTCTTCTTTAGTTCTTTTTAAACTCTCTAAACATGAAATGATGACCAAGTTTACCTTCTATGGACTCGTTAAATTTTTACATTGAAGGGCCTGCCATGGGATGAACCCCTCCTATCCCAGGTTCAGAAAATATTTGGGATTGGAATCATCTATGAGATGAGCCATACTGAGCATCTGGTTACCCTCATCAAGCTCGTAAAAAACACATGAGGCACTCATCGTTCATGATGGGGAAAAAGGAAAGCTTTTGTATTACACCTTTATCTGTGGCAGTACTTAGTCATTCTTGAGCATGGCACTCATCTGCATTTGCATACAGTACTTGGATCATCTGTTTTTCCTCGAGTTCCGCTTACTTACTAAGTCTTATTACTCCTCTGAGTCATTCAAATAAAGCTTCCATCATCAGTTGCATTAGGAGTTAGTGTCATACTCGTCATGTCAATACTTCCAAGTCATGCCATGCCCATGTTCAAGACTACTTTCACTATCCATTATCTGCAGTCAGTACACCTTCAATCATGTTGGTCTACTCTGAGTCAGTCTCGCATGTTACTGTACCATCCGACCCACTCTACACATCCTTTGTCGTGTTTCATGTCGATGATGGGGGATTCATCGTGGCCCTCCTTCGATGGATTCATCCTTGTCGACTTCAGCTCATCATCAGAGGATTGAATCTAGAAACCAACCAAGTACCTTGGCCCTGCATGCCTCAATGGCAGGTTGCCTCACTTTCAACATGAGTTTACATCATTGACTCTTGATTGAAAGATTTCATCTCGCGTTCGACTTCAACTCATTTATTCACGCTTGATGATATGTACTATGATACGTTGGGAATCATTGACATCAATGATGATTTCCCTCGCACTTTTTAACGGTATACATCAATGATCGGTAATCAAGTGGTTTCTACCATGTTCGATGTCAAGACATTTGTAATCACATGGTTAGATTCGTATCTTTCCGGGTTCAGCTTGAAGACCCTGGGGAGTCATGTTTTACCCAGGTGGCGATGGACTTTGTATTGAGTCATATTACACAGATCCACATTTGTATTGGTCGTGGATGTGTTATCATCTCATCATGGATCAACGTTTGTGTCTAGTAGCCATGATTGTGTTCAGTCGGTAATTACTACCATGGATCTGCATTGTATTGGTCGGCAGCCATGTTGTACATCATATGAGATTGTCAGTTCAGAGTCAGTTGTACTGCAGCAGCGTCCTTCATCCGACAAGTCCATTGCCACTCCTTCTGTCAAAGCATTTCACCTGTCCAATATTTTAAACAGCTTAGTGCTTTGGGGGGCATTTTGTTACACCTAAAATATTACCACCATTAGATTCAGTGTATACATACCTGAAGTTCCATTGGTGAAGTCATTTACCTGAAAGGACACCACTGTTTTTATGCTAGGTTTTGAGAGGTCGTCGCAGGCTGCACTCATGCAACCTGCGACATCGCACCTTGCTCCACTACAGGGTGCGACGAAGTCAGTTAATGGACAAAAATAGGCCTTTCGAGCTCATTCTCAAAGCCTGCTGACTTGTACCCTTATACCTGACCTCTTGGGGGTGCTGACACTCGGTTCCTAACCTCTAGGAAGGATCCCATATCTCTCTCCTACCATATCTCAACCTACCCTATCCATATCCTATCCACTTAGCCCTATATAAGTGAAGCTCTACCCCTCTCTAAAAGGAGGAAGTCTATGGTACTCTTATGCTGGTGAAATTAGGCTCATAGATCTAGCACTCTAGCTTGGGAGACATCCACTTCTCTCTAGGAGCTTTGACATGGCTTGTCGGAAGGAGCTTGCAACGTTAAGGAAATGGTTGTAATCCTCTTTTCTATTGTACTCTCCACTTTTCAATACAGCTAATACAATTGCTTTCCATAAATGTTGTCGCATTGATGATGTTTAGAGTTTTCCTCCTTAACTGTTAACTTAGATCTATCATATGAAATGTATGCTTTCACTATTCTTGGTCTGTTATATGTTCAACAGGGTATAACCATTTAAGATTTGGCAGCACTGGAGCATTGGATTAACGAAGTAGAAAGGGATCTGCAAATCCAAGGTAAACAATCTACTATTCCATTTGCACTTCTATTTGATCCAGGAAAGTATTTTGTGTTCTGTCCTATTTGTTCTAGACTTACGTTAAGCTAGGGAGATCAGGCCTTGAGTCCGCTCTCGGTAGATTGCCTGTCAAACAATGAAACAAAATGAATAGGCTATGCACATACATGAAACAAAATGCCATATACCTAGGCTATGCACATACATGAAACAAAAAGGTCATATACCTAGGCTATGCACATACATGAAACAAAATGAATAGGGTTGAACATGGATCACAAGTGGAAGTTGACATGCATGCATGACTTAGAAGTAGAAACACATGTACATCAATTATATGCACATACATGAAACAAAATGCCATATACCTAGGCTATGCACATACATGAAACAAAAAGGCCATATACCTAGGCTATGCACATACATGAAAACAAACTAGGGTTTGATGAAATACAAATTGCATACTATAACTAGGGTACAAACCAACAACACAAGATTAGAATGTAGGCATGTGAGTAATATGTGAGGGAGTGTGAAAGTGACAATAAATTCTGAATTTTAAGTTTGAGCGAACTCAATTGAAAAACTGACCTCACACACATCTAGGCAATCAGTCACTTTCACTACTTTTGTATCAATCTTAACCTTTCCATTAGACTCCTAAACATCTCACCACATGTCCATGTGCTCCCAACTCATGTGACTTTAACAAACTATGATAATTGTTGGTATTGAAAGTAAGGATGTACATATTACCCAAAATACAAAGAAGGGTGCAAAGCGAAGAAGGAATAGTAGTACAGTGGGTGAATTACAAGCAATGGAGGCAAAACCAAGTTTCTTTTACAATTTCCAAAGTCAAATTTTACTTGCATACCACTGTAAAAATCAACATCATTATAGCTGGAAATTACTTATGTTTGACAGTCCTAGGTTCAGTTTAGGAAAGTTTAGGGTGTCAAAATAGGAACTTAGGGCTAAGCAAAAGGGAATTTACAGTCAGTAAAAGAGGTAGTCCTGTAGGTTGTTTAGACAAAAAAAATCAGCAACTAGTGCCTTACGTTGAAGGATTATGATACTAGGGATGTAAGTCTAGGTATCTAGGATATGATAGAAGCCTAAGGAGTGGGAGATAAGGGTTAGTCAGGGCTGCAAAATAGTTGAGGTCTGCGTTTATTTTAGGAGCAACTGTAGGGTAGTTAAGGTTTATTGATCATTCATAATCTTAGGGTTTATTGGTCATATGTAAAAATTGGCATATATATTCATAAACTTGACATACAAGAGAACTTTTGGCATATGAAGATGATGATGATAAACTTGACTCAAGAGCATGCTATTTTCTGATTTCTATTTGGTGGTGTCTAAAGACACTGTTTGTTCTTGGCGCCTCTAATGTGCCTTAGATAGTGTTTGTATCCTAGGAACACGAAAGGCTAAACATTAGTACTCTCATAAGAAAATAAAGAGAACCCAATGAAAATGTGCAAAACATTATTTATAGATAACTCACCTGAGGTTGTAGGATCGTGTTTATAGTGTCCAGTATCCTCTGAATAGTAAATTATGTCTGCGAATGGTATCCGACAATCATAGGTTAGTACATTGGGAATAAACTAAAGGCTAAATAATTGAAATTGTGCTTCAACGCACACTTTAAGGATTAAATTTAACGCACTTGACAATCTAGCCACACTGGACAATCTAGTAACACTTGACAATGCACTCACTCGAGTAGGCCATATGAATCATCTCTACTGCCGATGGTGTCCATCAATCTCTCGTGCTCTAAATGAGGTAGCAAGTATCGTACCAATGACCTATTTTTGTTCGAAATTGTGCGCAACTTGATGTTTATAACAACTACCAAGTTGGTGAAGTGGTATACAATAGATCCTGGTCTATAATCCTGATAGGCATACCCACCCTTCCTTTTTTGTTGTGTTGCTAGTGTCAAGTAATCCCCTTTTATAACCATCGAACCAGTTGGGAATTCAATATTTTCATCATCTGTAACAGGTTCGAGAATGGTTTGTTTCCCCTCTAAGCAACGTGCCAACCAATAGTCAAAACCCCATTCATTATTTTTTGGGGCAACCATTGCATATATCTGACCTGTGAAAGGAAATGGAAAAAGGTTAAAAATACATAAATATTAAAAAAGGTCTTGCATGTAACATAAATAAAATTTCTTTCAATGTAAAGGCTTGTAGTGATTTAGGTACTACTAATTTACTTTTTTGTACCTGCTTGTATGAGATCCGATATGTGATCATAGTCGGTAGAAATATATGTCTGATCATATTCCAAATGGTTTATTTCATTAACCCCCTTGAAATCGGTGCCAAGTGTCACTCGATCCCATGTATCAACTGTATCTGTATACTCACAATCATCCCATTCATCGATGCTACAGGAACTACAAAAGCAAGCCTTCAATCTTGTCCAAATTTGTAGGGCCGAGTTGTATGAGCTTCTAATTGAATGAAAACCTCGAGTTCCATGCACTGTGTTCACCCGATGTGTTTGGGATTGGTCCATATCTGTCACCTCCCGGAATATTCTCCGCACTAGGTGTTTCCTTGTTGCTTGTTCTCCCATCACAGATGCACACCATTTGACTATAGATGAAGCGTCTTGAAGGCGGGCACCTGTAAACTTCATCTCTTCCCTTCGAAGGGTAGTTTTTATGCATGCACCAACACCATCGTGCTCTCCTTTTCCATGACCTGTTTCTAAGTAGTTCCATGTATGTGGCACCTTGTATTTTATGTGCAACAAACACAACCATTGAAATACATGTCCATTCTTGAACTGTCTAGCACAACCATCTGACCAAATCAAATGACGATAAAATGGTATATCCATAGCTATCACATGATCATAGAACAATTGAAACCAATGTTGCACATAATGGATGTCATGGATCCAGTCGTCACTTATGTAAAAGTGACTTTCTTTCAATATCACATGTTTCTCTTCATTGCTATCTGGCCCATGTCGACAAGTGATATGGACCATTATGCTCACCTACTCTGAGTGATAGTATTGACTTTGTATTTCATTTTGTGGTTGTAGGGTGTAATTTTCCGCAAAGTCAACCACTGATAGTATTGTTTCGAGAGGGAAGGTATCCTGGCATATTCTGAATTGCTCATCTTGCCACCGTGCCATATCGACATGCTGAATGTACTGTTGGATCTTTCCACAGAACTCTGGAATAAAATCACATACTTGCACATGGTGGAAAAAAATAAACAATGTTATATCACAACATAAAAATATTTACATGAATATTAATATACATCAATATTTAACAATGTTATAAAACAACATAAACAATGTACACTCAATTAAATGAACATTATTCGTGTAGATTGTCACCTGTGAAGTTACCAATTTAATCTTCTTGCTTTCTTTCCCATCACGTAGCTGATATGTCTCATACTGAAATTTCTTCTTCTCAACAATTGCATTCCTGAATGCTTGATCTTCACTCTCATGGATGCAATCGGACCATAATGATAGCCCACCAGAATTGTTGCAAGAACCCTCTACACATTGTTTTAAGTAATGTGTCTTCCCATCTTGCCTCGGACACATTATGCTTTGGATGAAATCTCTAGATGACATTGGCGGTACTGTACTTGAGCATTCCTGCACATGGTTAGGATGCAAAAAACGATGTATATGTGCAAATTTATGATAATATAGATCAAACTCTATGTGGTATCTACAACAACAAGTGTTCCGGATTCTATTGATTCTAACATACCAAGGCTTGCATTTTCAAAAGATCTTTGTCCGAGCCTTAACTCTACGTGGGAAAATTTAAACATCTCGAACAATTGAGTTTGTGTCATGTCAAGATAATTTTTAACATGAGTTTCATTGTTCATAGAACCCCTACAGCGTTTTAACACATCCTTTGTGTTAGAAGAAGGCCTAGTGTTATCGTTCCAAAAAGTGTGCACTAGTCCCTTCACTGCTTTGACCAACTTCATGTATTTGCGGGGAAACCTACCGCTAAATGCCCATAATGTTTCCATTTGTCCCTCTACATCAAGGTTGTCTCTTCTTACTGAATATTTTTTAAGTGTCTTTGGATGTAAAGGAACCATTTCTGATGTGCATTTAAGTAAACGACGTTGTCTTGTGGATCTAGATACAATTGATTCAGCCAATACGTGGCAAGCCACATTACAGTCTTTTGAACGAGTTTTTTGACCAATCGATGTGAATGCAGTAGCAAGAGATTTAACAATGTGATTACTCGATTCGGTATTCTTCAATGCTCTTATGCCTAACTTTTTTCTAACAGTTGCCATACTTCTAGATTTAATCAAAGCTAAAAACAATTGGCATTTACCGCTTCAGATTTTGGTTCAAAATATTGTTTCATTATTTGAGAACAATGACGAAGGATAGTGCGTTTAGCCACCTTACCTTCCATGGAAGTCAATTCGCTCTCGTCCACTTGTATGCATTTAGGATTTCTATTTCATTTTGATGCGAGATTTGTTGTCGTTTGAAATGCTGGAGTGACATTTACATCCATTACAGGCTGACAACTTCGATTAGGAGATTAAACCACCTGGCATGGTTATTGCAGAGTCTCGCCAGGAACTTAATGATTGAATTCTTCAGAGGGCTGTCCACTTAATAATGGACCAAGATTTTCATACCATCTTGCATTAAAGTTGCAATATCTTCCTCAGCCTCTTCGTCAGGTATCTGTGTAATAAATGATAAATTGCAGGTTGAACACTACGCTCTGTGCAGGTTTCAGAAGAATTTTGTCTTTTGTTGTATAGTAAAACTGGCCCACGGCCTGCAACCCAAGATTATTTATTAAACACATATCGCATATGTGATATAACACATCTCCGTTTTAACGCATATGCGTTATATCGCATATGCGATATGAACTCTATGCTTTTTACTAACGGCCAGTTTGTATAACATGATCACTAAATCGTATATGCGATATATCACACATGCGTTATATCACACATG
The DNA here is from genome assembly GCA_027924585.1 of Larix kaempferi. Taxonomy (NCBI): domain Eukaryota; kingdom Viridiplantae; phylum Streptophyta; class Pinopsida; order Pinales; family Pinaceae; genus Larix; species Larix kaempferi. The sequence continues at coordinate 4,113,339 of BSBM01000831.1, forward strand.
CGATTTAGTGCATATCAACTATTGAAACCTCATTTAACCTTATAATGCAACCCATACCCATGGTTAAGACCTATCCTCATTACACATAACCTCATAATGGAACCCATACCCAACCTAGAGGCCAAATATCCCATCTAGAAGGCATGTGTGGTGATTAAAGGACTCATTTATAGCTCATGAGCCATAAAAGCTTCATTTAGGTCCTATGACCCTACCTTTTCTTCCATGACCATGATCAAAGTCCCAACCTCATAATGACACCCTTATCCCATTTAGACTCCATTTATAGGGCTTGTCATAATCTGGGACCTTGTCATTTGCCCATGAACCATAAAAACATCATTTAATCCCTAGAAGATTGGATTTATCCTTGGACCATGGTAGTGTCTTCAGAACTATGTCTTGTCTGGAAATATTCGTAATGGTTCCTATATGACCATGGTCAACTCCTCGAGAACAATATTCAATGCATAAAATAGTCTAATGGCACATATATCCCATATTAAGGTTAAATATCCCCTTTAAAGGGCATGTGTAGTGGTTTAAAACTTGTTTCTATTACACTTATGTCCCATTACCATGGTTAAGACCCTGAGACCCATCCTTAGTGCATAAAACCTCATAATGACACCCATATCCCACTAAAGGCCAAATATTCCATCTATAGTGCATGTGTGTTGATTTAGAGACTCATTGGACCATCTTTTCTTCCATGACTATGGTCAATGTCCAGAGACCCATCCCTCCCATCCAAAACCCTATAATGGCACCCTTATCCCCTTATAATACAATTTATACTCCCAAGATTCCATCCAGACAATCTATGGGGTGGCTCATGGCCCAACATTACATTGATTAATCTAAAAGAGGTGTGGGGGGAGTCAAAGGAGGGAGAGAAAGTTGTAGAGGGAATCATGGGAAGGAGGGATGGGTAGGGGAGAGATATGGGGGGGATGAAGGGAGGAGAAATATAAGGGGAAGGGAGGGATGGGTCTTTGGACATTGATATGAGTGGGGACTGAAGGGAGGAGAAATATAAAGGGAAGGGATTGGTGGGAGGGGAATAAATATAAGTGGGAGGGAGGGAGGGAGGGATATAGGGGGGATGGAAGAGGGTTATATATAAGAGGGAGGGATGATTGGATGCAAGAAAGATATAGGATATTGGATGGAGGAAAAATATAGCATAATGGATGGAGGGACAAATTGGGGGGGGGGGGTCTTTAAAGAGTGAGAGGGAGGAGAGGGATGGATGGAGCGGTGGTCTAGAAAAAGGTATAGAGTGAGTGAGTGAGAGAGACAAATGGGGGGTGGTTAAAGAGTGAGAGGGGGAGAGTCAGAGAGAGAGAGAGAGAGAGAGAGAATGATGGATGGAGGGATGGTTAGAGGGTGAGAGAGTGGTATAATAACAATGAAAGAGTAGGGATTTAGGGAAATGAAGGATGGTTACACCAAGGGATAGAGATGAGGGATTGTGTGTGTGTGTGTGTGTGTGAGAGAGAGAGAGAGAGAGAGATCATGGATATTAAGGAAAGGAGAGAAAGATGGAGAGATGAAGGAGGGATGAAGGCTTGAAGGTGGAGAGAGGAGGTAGGGGGAGAAAGTGAAGGATGAGTGAGTGATGGGATGGAACACATGGAGGTAGAAGGAGAGGGAGGGAGGGAGAGAGAAAGGGTTTTGGCCTGAGGGAGGGGGGAAGAGAGAAAGGGTTTTGGCGGGAGGGAGGGGCAACAAAGGAATTGTTTTAAAGGGTGTGTGGATGTGTGTATGTGTGTGAGAGAGAGAAAGGGGGAAGATAGGTTATAGAGGGAGAGGGGGTGTGGTGTTCCAAGACCAAGAGGTGTGTAAGTTTGTTTGAGGGGGGAGTGGTGAGATTATGAAGGAGGGGGGATTTAGGAAGATAGGGGGAGAGAGAGAGAGAGGGAGGAAAAGGGGAGAGAGAGAGAGGGTTGAGGGACGGTTATAGAGGCAGAGAGATAGTGATAGAGAGAGGGTGTGTGGATGTGTGTGTGAGAGACAAAGGGGGAAAGGTTGGTTATACAGGGAGAGGGGGTGTGGTTTTTCAAAACCAAAAGGTGTGTAAGTTTGTTTGAGGGGGGAGTGGTGAGATTATGAAGGAGGGGGGTTTTAGGCAGAGAGGAGGAGAGAGAGAGAGAGGAAGGAAAAGGGGAGAGAGAGAGGGTTAAGGGACGATTATAGAGGCAGAGAGATAGTGATGGAGAGAGGGTGTGTGGATGTGTGTGAGAGAGACAAAGGGGGGAAGGTTGGTTATACAGGGAGAGGGAGTGTGGTTTTTCAAGACCAAGAGGTGTGTAAGTTTGTTCGAGGGGGAGTGGCTCGATAAGGAAAGAGGGGGGATTTAGACAGAGAGGGGGAGAGAGGAAGAGAGAGAAGAAATTATGGGGGGAGAGAGAAGGGGGTGGAGAGAGGAGGTAGGGGGAGAATGTGAGGTATGGAGTGAGTGAGAGGATGGAATACATGGAGGTATAAGGAGAGGGAGGGAGAGGAGAAGCGAGAAGGGAGAGAGAGGGAAAGGAGAGAGATGGAAGGGGGAGAGAGGGAAGGGGGAGAGAGATAGGGCTGAGGGATGGTTATAGAGGTAGAGGGGTGGTGAAGGAGGGAAATAATGATGGTTAGATAAAGAGGGATGGTGATCTTTTTCTTTTAGATGGGGTTTCTCCCAAAGCCTATCCATTAACTTGGTAAAGTATTTTTTACTCTCCTACCAATATACTAAAGATAAAACGCATATGCATTATATCGCATATGCGATATGAATTGCATATGCGAAATGAATCGCATATGCGATATGAACAAGGAAAAAATGCACATGCGTTATAACGCACATGCGTTATAACGCATATGCGTTGTTTTAAAATTTAAAAACTCGGCGGGAACAAGGCTTGGGATGATGTTCGGAAATAGCTTCAGACTACCGAACCTATTGGCTAGAACAAAACAAACAGGACCATTGCCTGTATTTTAGAACTCTATCAATATGCTCAGTTTCAATGGCGTGTTTTGCTATGAAAAACTCAATATTTTTTAATGAAAATATAGAATATTGTAGAGTATGATCTAACGATTCTGAATATGTAATTTTTTCATAAAAATGTATGTTTTATTTATTTATTATTAATTTTCTAAATGACACACATCAGTTTTCGAAAATACATACATCGACTGGTTTTTATATAACTTTTGATTGCCTTCACCATTTCCCAAGAAAACTATATGCTGCACTAGAGGAGACTAAGCTCTACAATCGTATATATAGAAATCAATGATTTCATTAAATTTTGCCCCTAAAGTGTTGCACCCACATAACATTTTCATTTCAAGGTTTTCTGACTTCAATTGATCTAGGAGGATCATCTCATCGCCAATCAGGTTTAAAGTCTTCAAACATCAGTTCAAAGGTTACAGTGGTAAAGATCTCTTCGTCAGCTTTCTGTCAACGCTTGTTTCGTGTAAAATGGACTCCAGATGAAGAAGTTGTGTACATTTGAAGTTCGTCAATATTAATTAAACATAGTTTAAAAGTTATTTTAAAACTATGGGAATCGAACCCAAAGCCTTGTGGAAAGACCAACATGACCCATCATCAAAATGGTTAAAGAGTTGAACCATAGTATATGCCTCACCATATTCCAAGCATATCACATAAAGGTTATATTATAATATGTTAAAAAAAAAAAGGTTATATGAAAAAGGTTGAAATATAATATTAAACCTATGGAATGAACCAACCATATATAATATGGAACTTTATATCATATAAAGCTTAAAACCTTATCCAAGCATGTTATAACGTGGCACAAAGGTTATATTATGGCGAGCCAAACCATATTTTAAGACATTTCAAACCATGCAATAAGAACCATGTCAAAACCATAACACATACCACATAGGTCAAGGGCTAATGGTGTAATATTATATTCAATGTGTATAACATAAGGTTTGAAACATATTGAAATCCCATAAGTTCTAATGCAAGCGGTGGAATGGTAACGTGGAGGCACATAACATAAAGCGCCATGATAATAGACCATAGGTTATAACCATATCATAACAATATAAATGCCAACGCGCCACATATCAAAGAGAGCATGGAGGGAGGTTTCACGGGACGTCTCCCCAAATATTGGAGCGTTTTTCCATTGGGCCACGGGCCTTCCATTGATACAGAAGCGGTGGATTTAGTTTAAGAAATTACAGCGCCTTTCACTATAGAAAGGGTCACGAAAACCAAGTCACGGGCAGGTTCAGCAGTCGGAGTTCGGAACCTCGGGTTTTCAGAATAGAGCGCCTGTATAGTTTCCGAGGTGGAGTACGGGCACAGTTCCTGAGATGAAGTAAAGAGCATTTAATGTTTTTGTTTTTTTGTGTAGATTGGTTGTCTCGAATTAGGTGCCAGAGGAGGCCTCAGGAAAACAAGGTCAACTTTATACTCATTTTGCTCAGAATTTCGCAAGGAATTCAATGGTGCTGTTTATTTCTGCTTCTGATTGACATAAAATAGAGGTGTTTTCCAGAACGCCCAAGTTGTAATATTTGAAGACTGAATAAGATTGGCCTTCCCATTGGAAATGGCCAGGAGATGTAGCCCAGGTTGTGTTATTTTTATGGTTTGCATATGTTCTTTATGTGCTTATGTGTTGATTTGAAGCATTTTTAAATCATCTTTTAAGTCAATTTTTATGAATGTTTTCATGCAAATTACACATGCAAGTTTATTGGTTAAAAAGATCTTGATATTTTCAGATCATCAATAATTAATAATAATAAAAAAATAATTCATGAAATTTTCTGAAAAAATAGTGTTGCACTAGGCCCATATGTCCTTTATATGTCTGCAACATTTTATCCAAAATTGACATCATTTACCTCAATAAGTGTTGCACCCACACAAACATATATGTTATGATGCGCTGAAAATTTGAAAACCCAATTTAACGGAAACTAATTTTATAATCATTTACACAAATTTTTTATAGATAAATGTTATATATTATGAAGCTGATTCAATTAACTATCTTTTGACTCTTTACTTCATCTTCAAATCCGTTACAGAAGTACCCCTACTTGTCACCTAAAGTTAGAGGTTCCAGGTTTTTTCAGTATTATGTGGCATCTAAAGTGTCTTTAAAGGAGTCCATGATTGTGCATCAGCTCTTATATGATTGACTAACAATGTATTTTTTTTACATGGTTATAGGCTTAACTAACAGTGCAATTTCCTTGACAACGATGAAAAATGACAAGCAGATCTATGTATATGTAGTAGGTAAATTTTGTTAAAAGCAATTTTTTCATATATATATATATATATATAAATATTTTATATAAATATATATATATAGTGTGCATTACAAGTTTTTCAGTGCAAGGCTAAGCCAGTTGTTGGCACTAAAGTGAAAAACAACTTATATTGGTTACTTTCTAGTTGTCATTTGGTGGAAAAAATTTATATACATTAAGAAATATTTTTATAGTGTATATGGTAAGTTTTTAGTTTTTTTTAAATGAACATTATTACTTATAATGATTTTATACTTTTTTGAATTAACAATTTTCTATATTTGTTTGAACTAACAATTTTTTTATGTAAGATAGATAAAACTTGATTTAACGGTATATAGATATAGTTATGATAACTAACTCTAATCATTACAAATACTATTCTTACCGAAATCCCATTTACACACCTAAAAAATGGATTATTACATTATATATTATGAATAGATATAAACAATTGCATATATATAAATTCTCTACTGCATTTGTATTTATCATAGTATATATATACAATGATACACTGGAGCAAAATGTAGATTAATTTTTTCTCTCAACGATGTCTATCTTTGTTGGAGCACATTCATGATAAAAAAATGTACTCGTAGCAATCAAATCCATAACCTATTCTGTGTTACATAATAAAAACTGATATTTCAAAATACACACAACTAGTTCAATTATTTACCTTGCCTAGTAGCACAAAAGTTATGACTCCAATTTAATGGAATCCACATATGGTTTCCTTCTAAAAAATGTATGTCAGATGCTTGGGAAATCCTGCTTTCGAGAACGAATTAAGTTAGATGCTTGTTGAACACTCCCTCCAAGAACAATTCAAACCACCACCCCACTTGAGGACTGTGTCTTTTCAATAAGTGTTAGGTCGTAATTTGTTCCATAAATGCATTTATAGAGTTGTGTGACATGTGGTATCCTTTCCTCTAGCCTCTTTTGGTGCACTGTCAGAAAATATGGAAGTATAAGTCTTTATAAAATTACAAGCACCTCTACAAAGTGTTCTTGGCTTCCCTCTATGAGCTCATTTTTACAAACCATGCCCAAGGCCGACCAAATAGAACACAACGTTGATTTTATTTTATTTAATTTTAAAATGAACCATTTCTTAATGTATAATCAAACGCAAACAATTTGATTTATCATTGAAGATGTGAGAATTGGATGTGATAAGAAGATTGTGTATCAAAATATGTTTTGAGACTAGGTTTTTTTTCTTTAATGTAGTAAATATTTAAAAATTAGTTTTTTTTCTTCTTCAATGTAGTAAATTTTCAAATAAATATTTAGATGAGTTTTGTATTTCTTCTTCAAAATAGAAAAGAGTTATTTAGATTTATTAATATAATTTGAAGATCTCATTTTTATAGTTTTTTGAAATAACTAATTGATAGTCTATATAAGAGTAGATTTACCAAATTTTTCTAGTTTATATGTGTCTTTATCAAACTAGACTTTTTGAAATAACTTATTGATGATTTATACGAGGGCAAACTGGCAAAATATCTAATTCTTGGGCAATTAATATGTGTTTTTATATCAGAAGAAGACAAACTCTTAACAAATCAACCAAACCAAAAAGACAATTTCAAAATAAAAATTATTTATTAACAAATATATTATATAAATTTGTTCTTATAATCTTGTTAAAATGAATACTATCTATTACTAAATATTATTATTGAAATAAATACAAAAATAATCAACATTATTTGATCCTCAAACCAAATTCCATTTATTCATTAAAATATAAAACAATATAACATTTTATATAACATTTATGATGTTCCAACATTATTCACATAACCATATTTTGAAGTTTTAATGATTGAAGTTAAATCCACATGAACAAAAATCGACAAGATTTAGTTATAAACAAGCATAACCAAAAATCGACCAGATTTAGTTATAAACAAGCATAACCATCTTGATGGGAAATTAGTTATTTTTTTAAAATTATTTAAATACCACATCGGCATCAATATTAAAGGACAACATATACGATCAAATTATGTTTTATTTTAGAGACTACCCGAGGATAGCAATTTCACTGCAAGATCAATAAAATCCTTTTAGTTCATTTGCATATAATTAATAAAAGCATATAGTATATTTTCTATTAAAAACTCATTCTAATAAGTTTAAAAATATATTCTCTAATTAAAACTCACACTAATAAGTTTAAAAGGATTAAAAATAAGGACTTCCAACAATAAAACCTTACGTATTTATATGGTTATTTCTTTCTAAAATATTAAAAGGTGGTATACTGCCTTCATGAATCATATAATTAATATATAGTTATTGTGTTTAATTAAAAACCTGTCATGGTTTTATTAATTTGATTTTACTAAGAATATGTTAGAGTTTTATTAATTTGGTTTTGCTAAAAAGTATATTGGTCATTTATAGATTACATGTAATTATTGTGTCTAATTAAAATTTTGTCATAATTTTATTAATTTTGTCTTTGCTCATGTTAAATAATAATATTTAATTTAAAATTTTGACTTTATATATATTAAAAAATATTAATGTTACTAAATTTATTAAATAAATTTAGTTAAAATTACTTAAATACTATGTCAAAATATAAGAAAAAGAAACTTCAAATATAGCAATGAACAAGTAAAAAGTTCCAATAAATCTTACATATAGTAATGAGATATGAAAATAAAGAAAGATTATTGATCCATGCAATAAAATAAGAATCTCTAAGCAAGTCACGTTACTTGTTGTCGAAGATAATTAGTTCAACTAGTTATGGGTCTATACCAATGACATGATAAACTTTAAGCAAATTAGCTTGATTGCTTAGTAGTAAAAAACACCTAGCTTACTTTGGTTTTTGTCATGTTTTTTTTGTAGGTTTTTCTTTTTATAGCTTTAGTGTTATAATAATAGTTGTTAGCAAAGTCGGGGACATTGTGACCTCGTGACACTTGTTTATAGTTACTACTCTAGCCTACATAATTAACCTAAGCAATGAATGTTTACGTTCATTACAAGTTCTCCCTCTTAAAGAAGTTTTTCCCTAAAGTGGAATTTGGAAATTTTCTTTCAAAACAATGACTATGCATTCTTCTAAGATGTCTTAAATTGATAAATTATTCCATTGGATCTAAGGTAGTTATAGAGTCTATGATTATTTTTTGTCCTTTCTCTTGGTACCCTTTCAAAATGTGTGTGACATTTTTGGGTTGTTCTACTTGGTTTCTAGGTCTATGCAATATGCCTTCTTAGGATATTAGCTTGGTACTCTTTTAGAGTTCAAAGTTCATCTTCCCTTGTTTTAAGGAGGTTTCTATGGTGATTGAGGATTCACCATACAACGTAAACATTTTCCCTTTCCATATGTATTTTATGAATCACTTTTGTGGATTAATGGTGTAGGTACCCTATGTCATTAACCATTATTCTCTTAAAGTTGTTTCCATTACACCAAGTGGCACGACATATAAACTAATGTGCAATTGGAACTTGTGCATTTGTGACGTCACATTAAGACACATAAACTTTTGTATCGTCAACTTGAGAAAAATTCTACAATTTTAACTATAAGGTCCCTCATTGGATATACAAGGATATTTAATTACTTTGATACATTGATATCAATGAAGTTATGAGTACTCCCAAAGTCCACAAGTATGATCACACTTGTACTTTTCACTAACCCTTTAAGCTTCAAGGTTTGAGGTTGTAGGATTCATGCCATTGCTTCTAGTGAGAGCCCGAGAAATTTTACATCATCATACCTCTTGAACTTCATGGTTTGTGACATGATTACCAAATCTTTGGTGAATCTACATCATTATACCTCTTGGGATTCATGGTTTGTGTTATAACTATCGACATAGTTGTTAGTGATAAATTTGGCATGGCCTTTTCGTTGTGTTTTCACCTAAATCAATGTCGAATACCTCTATTCCTTTACCATTTTCAATCTTGCAATGGTATAAATTTTTATTTTTGTCTCTGTTTGGTTTATGGCTTGCAACAATTATTTTCATTGAAATGGTATGGTGAAACACATTCATTGGTTATCTTATTGATCCATAATAGTTCAACCTACAAAGTCAATTCACTAGTACACAAGTTATTAACTTTTTAAATTAAAAAATTAAATGTTCTTTACTTTGTTGGTTTAATTCGCCTTGTTATGTAATGTTTTTGTCATTTATTGTAGTCAAATTGTCTTAATCCTATGCAATTGATATCTTCATATTTTATAGTTTATTTAAATAAAGAATTCAACTCAACAAAACCATGTAATCACACAACATAGAAAATAAAGGATTTACCTTGGAAACCAAAATGGGAAAACCAACATCGTAGAGGAGGCTTGCTTCATCCAAAGAATCTCAAGAATCTCAAGAAGCATAAGATTATAATTTAGGCTAAGATAGAGCTCTATTATTCAAGTCCAATGACTTATGTCAAAAAAGAAAGGGTACCACACTTAATCAACTCTTGATAAACTCAACTAGGAAAAACCTATTGTATGATATGGATTCTTATTTGATCAACTCTTGATAAAGTCACCATCCAAATTATAGGTGATCTCTTGTTATAGATACAACCATCAAGCGTGTCCTTATTTTTCTTTGGAATCTTGGCTCTAGCAATAGTTTCAAATCTAATAAAGCTTCTTCCTTTTGTGTGCCTAGCATTAGTCTTCTTCTCCCCATGAATGTTGTCTTCTTAGCTCCCAAATGCAAGGATGGACGACTACCAAAATAACTCCCTACTCTCTAAACTAAAAGCAAAGATTCAAACAATCAAAATTTCCAATAGTCCATCTTTGGCTTTCGATTTCCAAGTTAATGAGTTATTCTCACTCTATACAAAACTCCACCTTTATAAAAAGAACAATCGACAAGACATAATCATTCTTTTAGGCTAACCATGCAAAATAATTTCATGAATGGAAAATGGATTTATGTTCATGACATCTAAATCAATTCGTTAATTTCCCAAATTGTTCCCCATACCAAATTGAGTCAATGTAAAGATCAATTTATTCATTAGCATTCCTTTTCTATCTAATGGTCACCTTCCAATTGATCACTTCCCAATTGATTTAAAGAAAAGGCCTCAATAATTCCAATCCAGAGTCCATTGGCTTAGTCCCATGTCCATTTAAACCGAACCAACGAAATTTTCCCAATCATTCTCACCAATCACCCCCCTCCTTGACTAGCGTTTATTTCCCTTTATAAAACGGTGTGCCCCCTTGTGGAATGCCAAATGCTTCCTCACTTGGTTTCATACAATTCCCACAACCTCCATGGTCTCCCTCCAAGAATATGTTGCATCTTCACCTACTTGTCGATGTCTTATGCCACATGCATGGTCATCTCAACATTTGGCATTTACCCTTTTTGAGGGAAGAGGGCCATCTTAGATGTGGAATAATTAGATGTGGCTACAGTGAGGTAATGGTTGTGAGGTGTAAAGCCACGTGGAGGTTCCAAATGAAGTAAGGTAAGGAAGTGCCTCCACTCACTAAACTTCATATTCCTTCTTCATCTACATTACCTTTCCAATGAGAGAGCAATGTAGTCATGTGGATATGTAGAGTGAGGAAAAGTGAGGCGGTTATTATGCACATTGTGTGTCATGTTAACATACTAATTAATTTTTTCAAATACTTGTTTATATAAAGGACTTTTCCAAGGCATCCTTCAATTGCTTTGGAGCCTACTTCAAATACTTTGTACCTTCAAGCTACTCCACAAGATTTTTAATCCAAGATCCTTTATAATATTTATGATTCAAGGTCCTCCATAAGCTTTAATTATCCAAGATAACCTATTCCAAACTTATATAAAGACACGATCTCAAACGAAAGGGAACCTTATGAATTGTTTTGAAAGATAGAGAAGATTTTACAATTATAGAAGTGAATGCAAGACACCACAAGATAGATGTAAAAATACTTCATTATCTTCTAAGATCCATTCAAATCACTAATTCAAAGAACATGATGTATTTTTCTAACTAAGGAGGTTTTTCTTTATCACATTAGCCTTGACCTTGTCTTCTTTAATAGAGGCTATGTTCCCAATCTATATTTTTTTTTGTACTCATCTTTCTTGGGCCCACAACTTACGTTTTTATCACATTATCTTCAAACATCTTTGAAATTGAAGCAACCAATATCTCCAATTCACGAGTGTATTCTTCCACATATCCTATATGTTGAATCTAAGCAAGTTTGGTGAAGACCTATTACTCTTTCATGTTGTAAAATATTTTAACCAAGTTTAATTTAAACATTTGTAGTTCGAACGCAAGCTGTTGGTTTTGTTAACCCAATGTAAATCCAATAGTAGGTGGGACCTTAGAGGTACATTAAAATGTTGAGATCATTTTATCACCATTCAACATTGGGTTAATTTTGAAATGCCTTTCAACCTTGTTTAACCATATGGGATTCAATTTGGGTTCATTCCCATCGAACTTGAAAACTTGAACTTTTAATTTCTCTGTAGGCCCTACTTAAGCATTTAATACTGTGTGAACAAGGAGATCTTCGATTTCCTTAGCTTATGTTTTGCGGGGTTTTGGATCAGTTGGATGTTGACATCTACAATTGACTTAGTTGCGTAAAGTCATTTAATTTTTTGTTCAATATATCATATTGCTTGTTCATCTCATCCCTAAGATTTGTGACTTACAAGCATACCTTGATGTTTCTCACAGAAGTTGATGATGAATCAAGCAATCCTTGTTTGAAATGTAATAGTTATACCCAAAATTTCAAATCTATCACAAAATTTCACTTCATCCTTTTATGATTCTTCCCTTGGACATCAAAAAGAAAAAGAAAAAGAAAAACAACTCCATGTAAAAGGGGAAAACAATATGAAATATACTTAGACATGTAACACTAAGTGTGATTATTAAAAACATTATTGAAAAATATTTTGAAATTAAATTAGACATAGAGGGAAAATAGGATATAATGTACATTTTTTTAATCTTTCCAAATCTTTGAATAAAACAACATTGTAGACATGTAGATTTGTACAATGAATCTATACAATACTCCATCAGGTATTAGTAAATATTATTAGAATAAACTACTACAAATTAATGATTAATTATTTATTTTCATGTAGATTATTACAATATGATTCATTTGATTTATAGTTTAGCTCTAATTCGATATAAAAATTGATAAAAAAAAACATTTATCATATCACTAAATTTCCAATTATACAAGGATATGCACTAGATAAAAAGATTTATCTAGTCATGCAAAATTCAACATTTTATTATTTAGCAAGCTTATTGTATTGTCCATTCCTTAGAAATGTATATCCCAAGAAACACTTTTGTTTAAACACAAGCACATAAAGACACTAACTATGAATACAAAATTAGAGTTATATGATATTCCTATTAATATCTTTTAGACGGTTCTCAAACGCGACCTCCTAAACATAGAATGACAATATTTTATCCTAATTACAAGAGAACCACCAATTCTAAGAGTTGGGGAACCTATTCTCGTAGTTTCCTAAGTTCTAGAAGCTTTGGAACATGTAGGAAATATTCCAACAGCATGGGTAGTGGTTCCAAATGTTGCGGGAGCTTTCGAGTGGGGGCCACCACTCCAAATTTCATTCTCATGACATTTAGTGCATTTCCAACTATTTGGGGCTTAAATTGTTTTTGTCTATTATTTTGCATGGTTAATGTTACTTTCGTTTAAAAAAAGTTTTAGAGTAAACCCAATTCAATGTTATAACTCTAGATATTGTTGAAGCACATAATTGATTATAAGGAAGAATAAACTCAACAAGAGTTGCATGCAGCTTAGTCCCTGCTTTATTATACAAAAGTAAAAATCAATATTAAATATCAACTAATAAAGGAGGAGATTGTACTTACAGACTTGCATATGCTCATGCTTACTAGTGTCTCATGTTTGTGCTTGCTTGTGCTTGTGCTTGTGTCTGGTTGGCTTTGTGCCTGTGCTTGTGTACTGGTTGGCTTTGTGCCTGTGCTTATGTGATAGAGGAGGAGAATGCTTGTGTACTGATTTGCTTGTTGGATGTATACACCCCACACTTAGGAGGTATACTTAGAGATATAAAAGATTACAATTTAAAATCTAAAGAGAGTCTACAACCTTACAAAATTCACTAAAATTAAAATTAGTTGAACTCTAAACTATGAATCTTAATCTAAATGTTGCAGCCTTTTTACAATTTAAAAAAACATTATAATTCTCTCTATATATACCATACGCACTTTATCAAGATTACCCTTTTTTTTTACATAGGTCTTTTAAACTTATAATTATACTAATTATAGTGATTACTTTACTAATGGAAACCCTTTCTTAAAAAAAACCACAAAAAAGTACACAATTACTAAGAATAAAAACAGAATCACACAATTAATATGTTTAGTATTAACATCAAATTCAATAAAGTTTCATTAAAGAATATACATAATATTCCCGATATGTTTAAAATATTATATCATATTAAAAAAGAATCCATTACATTTTAAATCTTTACGAAAATAATTTTATTTCTTTATGTTCTTTACAGGCAAAATAAGTTCCATTTCTAGATTGAGGTATTGAATTATCTAATATTGGATACAAGTACTGTGATTATGGGATCGCGGAAACTAGAGTGAGTCCAATCTGATGACCTCAAACTGTATGAGCGAGAGATTGTTATGGATGTTTGCCTCAAAATCAGAGTCGGGCTGCAGTTTAACGACTTGAATGGGACTGGGGTTGTTGCCGGCACACTGGAGCTGCCTATCCACTGAAAGTCGCATGGAACCCATAAATAGTGAAACCCTGGCGTCTTGCAGAACCACCGTCGTTCTAGCCTTCATTAGATGCACTGTTTAAATGATGTATATCAGTAGTTGGGATCGTAATAGATTTGCATGAAATTAAATGTATAAATGTTATATATATATATAACGTAATGATCAGTGGTTGGGATCGTAACAAATTTGTAGAGATTCATTGGAAGCCATTACAGTTGGTACTTCAACTTCTCCTCGTTTACAATGATAACAATTTGTTGAGCCACACAGATTCGACCTTGCCCCGGGCCTTACAACTAAATTGGTGAAGTTCAAAAGGTTTCTAGAACACAGATACTAACGTATCCATTGAATTGTATACTGAAAAAGATGGCTTTAAAGAACACCATAGATGACATTTGTTCTAAATACTGTGTGCAGCGACCAAGTGGACAGACACACGTTTGCAGCGGAGCGACCATGACCATAACGCAGCTGAAACGAACCCTTGAATGCCTCCCAGCAAGATAACTCAAAACTTTAACCAGTGCTTGTAATACCTTGCCCGTGACCCCTGCCACTTAAAACATTCACACCAAACCTGTATAGAAGAAAATACAAAGAATCAACAGATCACTGATGCCAATCAATTGTGAATAAAGGATTTTGTAGATCATTACCTAATTGCCTGTCCATACTAATATTCGTGTTGGGTGTGGAGTGGAATGCCCACTGGACAAGATTTTCTCCTCCTCCTCCAGATAGGCAAGCTGCAACAGTGTCCTGTCACGCCCCCAACGCTCTTTGTTACCTTGGGAGCACAGGATACCATTTTTTATTATTACTGTACAACGTTACATATTGTCTCTAAAACCAACCTGACTGGCCTAAGACCTCGTATTTGGCTTTCTCAATTGCACCCAGGCTATTGTAATCTCTAGTAGTCTGCATCTATTTCCACAACGTTGTACACGCCAAACAACTATTTTCACAACGTCGTACACTCCAAACCAGGTTAGTTGGATATCGTGACGCTAAACCAGGTTGGTTGGATATTGTGAGCAAGAACAAACACATACACATATTGCCTCCCCAACCATCTCCTCTGCCTGGAGTCTCTCAAAAACTTGTTGAAATCTTTCTGAAACTAATCATGAAAATAAGCTTCTTTAAAAGCCAGAGATATGCAAGTAATGCTACAGCTGAAGGACATGCAGATAACATGACATACAGAGTCTGCAGACAACACGTTTCATTAGTTCTCCACTGCATCGAATCCATCAAAAACTGCATGCCTGCTTCTTCATTGAAAAGGAAAATCCTGCACCTTGACTGCAGCTACGCCATCGAAAAGGGGAATCCCTGACAGGGCCAGCAAGGTCAGATTGTCAAAGAAAAATGAAAAGATAAATTCCACAATAAGACGATCCACGGATAAAACTTAAAGAAATCATAATGTAGAACTTCAAAAACTATAACTTAAAAACTTGTGACCCGTGTTGCAGAAAGTTAAAAAACGGATCGATTCCATAATTCCCTGCACAGCAGGGAATAGTAAATTAAGAAAACGCTGAAGATATGTTTTTCTTCCACGACACGCATTCTTTTTATGATGATTGTAACGAAGCCCGAGATTAACGCTGACTTAGAATTTCATTAGTAATTAAGATTGTAGAAGTTAATTGCCTTTTTTTTTTTGTAGTAGTTGGTTGACTGCCTCTCTGGCAGTCATAAATGATGGATTCGGAAGTAATTATTGACAAGCATAATTAAGTGATTAAGTGGCCTAAACGTGATAAGTTTAAAACGATAGAATGTTATATGATTTTGTAATCTTGAAGGTTACTAAATGCAACCACTCCTTAATAAACTTGTTAACCTTGATGCCTCTCAACTCAACCGGATGCCTATGCATGTTGTCATAATGTCATAATTACTAGGAAGAAAATATTTAAGTGTTAACTTTTGCAAATTTAAAGTGATGTTCTTTTTTTTTTTTTCTTAATGTGTGACAATGATAAAAATTGTCTTTTCAAGCACTTTCCACCAATAAAATTTACACATTTATTTAAATACTTTATTAAATAAATACAAATAAATAAATAAATTCTTTCAACTTTAGATAAACTATAATCAAGTTTTAGAAATACTTTCATTCTAGGTAAATTAATAGTAAAAAGTGGAACATATAGTCTATGCCTACAGCAGGGACTAATAATACACATTCATATTATATATAACTAGAGTACATATTATGATGGCATTTACTTCACTTAAGAAACTAGAAACCATATTTGTTCAAAACCCTAAAAGTTAATAATAACTAAAAAAAACTATATTTTAGCCAAAGTCATTGAGGTGACTTTATTATATATGTGATCTTTATATTCTGACAACCTCTCTTAAGGATTATATTATTGAAAACAAAACTCATTGAAAGAAAACACACTTTGACTACAAATACAATTACTAAAAACTAAAACCTCATATAATCCAAGTACCTAGCATCATTGAACACCATTTGCACATGAATGTCTCATAACCCTCGTAAAGGTATGATACCAAACTTCCAAATCCCAAATCTCCCTTGAACTATAGAATAACAACCCCCACATGCATGTCTCATAACCCCAATGAGATATAGTTTTCCAATGCACAAACATCCTTTCCTATTAATAAACTATCTATCCTCCCCTATAATACTCCCCATATTCAAAGTTTGGACCCCTTAAATTGCAAACAATGTTGGTTCTTCAACAAGATCATCACAACTGTGAAAAAACGTTTTTGGATATTCAACAATTGCTACATCCCCTTTGATAAAGACAAGGACAAGAAATGGATCTCGGGTGATGGAATATTTTCTAGGGTTTATGCATGTATAGACTAGAGGGATCATGGTGCTACTAGGAAACATTGATCTCGAGGGGGGTGATATTGACCTGGTTGATTATAATCCAGATCCCGTTGAAGAGGTGCACATATTTGGCTATGAGATCCAGTCACACCAAATGGATGCATCACAATCCCTTATTAATTAACTCGATCATCAGATTGAGGGGTCTAGTTTACAACAAGTAAATAAATAAAATACCTCTATCAATAGGGATAAAATATTCACAAGTGGGTCTCATCTAGAGGAATATCTATTCCCTATTAGGACTTGGGATTTGCACAATGCAGATCCTTTTCTATAGTAGGATTCTAGTGCATAGGTGGATGGTGATTATGGTGTCCTCAACGGAGAATCAAAGGTGACATATTTTCCTGTCCTTTTGGATTTCGTGACTACCCCTTTTCCACATTCTCATCCTTTGGAAACACATACTATCGATGATCGCAATGACCAACTTGACAGTTTTGATATTTTGCTTGAGGAAGTCCTGGAAGCATGCTTTGTAGTGGAAAAGATTGAATGACACAACCTTTCAGGCATTGAACCCGCGACCTCTCTCTACCACTATTCCTTCACCACAAGGATTTTACCACTAGCCCAAAATGTAACCCTCGCTATGGATGCCAAATAAATTATATTTGAATTTGTGTTTTTTCACCACAAGGATTTACCACTACTCCAAAATGTAATCCTCACTATGGATGCCAAATAAATTATATTTGAATTTGTGCTTTTTTGGTCTATGGTTATTTTGTTACCATAGAAAGGGGGGCTAGTTATGCCCTCTGATGGTTCTATATAAGAGCTCTTGCCATTGAGCCAAGAACACAAGTCCTTGGGAAGACAAGTCAGTTGCACACAAGTCACTTGGAAAATAAGTCCTTAGGAGGACAAGTCATTCTGCACACCAATCATTGTGGAGGACAAGTTTTGAGGAGGCCATTGGGGTCAAGGTTCGAGGCATGGAGCAAGCTTGGCACATTATGGAGTGGTCATCAATATTTGGGTAGCAATTCTGAGTTTGAATTATGCCTTTAATTTGGTGCATATTTTATGGGTTGTTTGTGATTATAGTTTTGCATAACTATTGAAATCCCATGATAATATGTGAAAGCAAGAGAAGTGGTCATTTGTATACTTTATGGTGGTATTGAAAACCATTGAGTCTGCCACCAAATGCATGCATTCAATATGTTGACTTGTACATGTGCACACATGTTGAGGTGGATTTTAAGACCGCAAAGTCTTCCAAGAAGTGCCCTTTTTGTCACATTGTGACTTGAAGATTCATGTTTCTATGATGTAATGGACCTATGGACCTATGGCCATTGATTCTGAGAGAGTCCATTTATGCCACATGCTTGTGAGAATTAACTCTTTGCATTGTATGAGAGCACCTCTTCGATACTACCACTGTTGTGGGAATTCTATTTCCACATGATGATGTGGGAATTTAGCCCTTTGTAAATGAGGGTATCTTTAAATGAGTGAATAAAGTGGTTCAACGATTGAATGAGCCTGGAGACATAGCCAGGGGGTTTGGTGAAATCTGTTACCAAACGAGTATCTCTTGTCTCACGTTTTCCTTATGCATGTTATTTCCACAACAATGTTCATTAAGTGGTGATATTTGAGACTAGCAAGACAATCATAAAGTTTAATATGCACATTGGATTCAAGCCTTTAATTACAATCAAGTTCAATAAAATGGTCTTATAACTGAGCCTTTTGTTAAGTAAGCCTAGAATCAATTTCAAGTTGGTTTCAAGGTCATCCCCGGATCAGATCAAGTTTGGTATCAGAGCAAGATTGACAAGGATTACATGTGTTGAATCAGAAATGGGAAAAGCAATGAAGAATGTGTGGCTCAAGGAGCTCAAAGAAATCAACCAGAAAATTCAAGCAAAGAATGTTGAATTGAGGAGGCTGCTATAGAAATCAAAGATGACAAGAAAGAACTGCAATACATTCTTCAAAAGATGACAAGAAAGAACTGCAAGACATTCTTCAAAAGATGCAAGAAAGATTGCAAGAGTTTCAACTTGAGTTGCAAGCCAAGGATGAGATGTTGGCCAAGCTTCAGAACAATGATGAAATGGAGAAGAGACAAACTTCTACCATAGATGCAAAAACCATGACCAAAGTGAACATTGTAAGAGTTGCAAGCCAAGGATGAGATGTTGGCCAAGCTTCAGAACAATGATGAAATGGAGAAGAGACAAACTTCTACCATAGATGCAAAAACCATGACCAAAGTGAACATTGTAAGTAATTCATCATGTTTTCCATGTTCTCCTGAAGAGGTAAATGATTCCTTTGGTGATTTTGAGAAGCATATGAAAGGCATTGGTTTTAAGAACCTTACCAAGATGGGATATAAAGGAGGAGGACTTGGCGTTAATGGCCAAGGAATCATTCAGCCACTGGAGATGGCAGGAAGACCTTGATTTGTAGGTTTGGGATACGAGATTGGAGAATGCTCCAAAGTAGTTGAAGCAAAGCATCAAAAGAAGAGCCCAATCCAATACCAAAAGGTGACACATCACTCCATGATGATCAAGATTACGAGTCATCTCCAAAGGGAGATGATCATTACAAAAGAGGAGCTAAGGAAAGTTCTCTGCACCTGACCTACACAGAGACAACCAAGCAAGGTATAAAAAGTCTCATTATTCCAAAGTTCCTTTTGATTATAAGAGAATTGGCAATGTAAAGCAAAGTTTATGGCATCGAAGACCATGTACGTTTTGTGGTAAGTATAACTATGCTATTTCCAAGTGTTGGAAATTAAATTTGTACAAGAAGGTAATGGAAACCATGAAGAAACCAAGACACAAAGACCCCTCTCCACGTCAGGAGGAAAAGAAGGGCAAGAAAATATGGGTAAAGAATAACCATTGCACCCATTGCAACAAGGGTGGACATCAGGAAGCCACATGTTGGACGCTCCATCCATATCTACATCCCATGAAGGATAAGAAAGTTGATCAAGCACCTATGAAGGAACTGATCAATGAAACGACTGAGAAAGGAAGCCAACTCCAAGAAGAAGGCCAGCTATAATGATAGCTCGAGAAGGAGGACATATTCTCCTTGATGGCTAACATGAGCTTACTTTTTGAGTTAATTGAAGTTTAATCATTGTAAATCACTTGTTGCTTTTAAGACCCCACAGAAGGGAACATTTATAAAAGTGATGACATGTATAACATCACTTATTTAGGAAACGTAGTGAGATTTTAAGGCTTTTGTTGAAGTAGCAAGGGGTATGGATTCTGTTGTAAAGTTGAGAAGCATGTTTGATCTCTATGTAAAATTTTGGGGTCTAAAAGTCCTTCAATGTGGGGGAATGATCCAGGAGGATCTCAAAATGCAAAGAATTCGAAGACCTCAAATCTCAACAAAAATGGCACCATCACAAAGGGCTCGACGATATATTTCCGACAATGTTTATTTCACCTCAAACGAACTTCGGACGACCGAGATATCGTGATCTGAAGTTTTGGATTTGTGCAGAATGAAAAAAAGGGGTGCCACATGGCACCATTGGAAGGGTGACATGTGGCCTTATGGTTTTGATGTGGAAACCCCTCATAGTGCCATGTGACAGGTTGTAGAGTTGTGTTGGTAGTAGCTCAAGGTGACATGTGGCAGGTGACTATGCATATGTGGACAACTAGCCCAATGAGAAGCTACCACGTGGAAACCTATCACTTGCTAATTGCGATCTATCAAAAGTTTTGTAGTTGCACCAAGGATTGAACCCATGATCTCTCTCTGCCACTATGCCTTCACCACAAGGCTTTTACAACTACACCAACACATAATCCTTGCTATGGATGTCAAATAAATTATATTTGAATTTGTGCTTGGTTAAAAGCCATGGTTGCTATGGATGTGTAGCCTCTCACTGGCTAATTACGGTCTATCAAAAGTTTTGTAGTTGCACCAAGCATTGAACCCATGATCTCTCTTTACCACTATGCCATCACCACAAGGCTTTTACAGCTACACCAACCGAGGATTGAACCCATGATCTCTCTCTACCACTATGCCTTCACCACAAGGATTTTACAACTACACCAACACGTAATCCTTGCTATGGATGTCAAATAAATTATATTTGAATTTGTGCTTGGTTAAAAGCAATGGTTGCTATGGATGTCAAATAAATTATATTTGAATTTGTGCTTGGTTAAAAACAAGACTTAATTTATTTGACTTTGTGCTTGGTTGAAAGCAAGACTTAATTTATTTGAATTTGTGCTTGCTATGGATGTCGAATAAATTATATTTGAATTTGTGATTGATTAAAAGCAAGACTTAATTTATTTGAATTTGTGCTTGGTTAAAAGCAATACTTGAAGAGCAATGTGCTTGGTTAAAAGCAATACTTGAAGACCAAATGGTTGCTATGGATGTCAAATAAATTATATTTGAATTTGTGCTTGGTTAAAAGCAATACTTGAAAAGCAATGGTTGCTATGGATATCCAATAAATTATATTTGAATTTGTGCTTGGTTAAAAGCAATACTTGAAGAGCAATGGTTGCTATGGATATCATTGCTATGGATATCAAAACTTGAAGAGCAATGGTTGCTATGGATATCAAATAAATTATATTTGAATTTGTGCTTGGTTAAAAGCAATACTTGAATAGCAATGGTTGCTATGGATATCAAATAAATTATATTTGAATTATCCAATAAATTATATTTGAATTTGTGCTTGGTTAAAAGCAATACTTGAAGAGCAATGGTTACTATGGATATCATTGCTATGGATATCAAAACTTGAAGAGCAATGGTTGCTATGGATATCAAATAAATTATATTTGAATTTGTGCTTGGTTAAAAGCAATACTTGAATAGCAATGGTTGCTATGGATATCAAATAAATTATATTTGAATTTGTGCTTGGTTAAAAAGCAATACTTGAAAAGATGATGAGTTTTGAACCCATGACCACCCACACTACGTACCAACGTCCTCACCAACCCACCTACTAGTTATCCTTGCTATGTATATGGGTTATATTTAATTGGACTTTGATTTGGACGGATTTAAAAAAAAAAAAAAAAAAAAAAGGGAGTGAGCGAGAGCCCGCAGGTTTGACTCCGGGTCTCTCGCCCAATTACAACTGCCCGACACCAAACACATGGCACGTGCCCCAACATACAACCATATTATGGTGGGTTTAAAACCTTATGCCAAAGTTTGCCAACGGATTCTACTCCAAACATTCAAAAGGGGACAAAACATTATTGTTTGGACTTTGGATTTATGCCCAAAAGGGGCGCCACCATGGAGTTGACCCAACATATATATATGGTTGGTTAACCATATTATGGTTTTAATTAATATTTGTTGGGATATGGTTATTTTGTTACCATAGAAAGGGGGCTTAGTTATGATCTCATGCATGGTGATATATAAGAGCTCTTACCATTAAGCCAAGAACACAAGTCCTTGGGAAGACAAGTCATTTGGCAAAGAAGGCCTTGGGAGGACAAGTCATTCTACACACCCGTCATTGTGGAGGATAAGTCTTGAGGAGTTCATTAAGGTAAAGGTTTGAGGTATGGAGTAGGCTTGGCACATCATGGAGTGGTCATCAATTTTTGGGTAACAATTCTGAGTTTGAATTATGCCTTTATTTTGGTGCATATTTTATGGGTTGTTTGTGATTATAGTTTTTTGTAACTATTGAAAGCCCATGATAATGTGTGAAAGCAAGATAAGTGGTCATTTGTATACTTTATGGTGGTATTGAAGACCATTGAGTCTGCCACCAAATCCCTGCATTCGATATGTTGACTTGTACATGTGCACACACGTTGAGGTGGATTTTAAGACCATGAAGTCTTCCACAAAGTGACCTTTTTGTTGCATTGCAACTTGAAGATTCATGTTTCTATGATGTAATGGACCTATGGCCATTGATTGTGAGAGAGTCCATTTATGCCACATGCTTGTGAAAGATCAATTTTAGTCAGGGGAGATTGTCTCTTTGTAGGAGAGACATTACCACATGCCTGTGAGAATTAACTCTTTGCATTGTATGAGAGCACCTCTTCAATACCACCACTATTGTGGGAATTCTACTGCCACTTGAAGATGTGGGAATTCATCCCTTTGTAAAGGAGAGTATCTTTAAAGAATATAATAAAGCAGTTCGATGATTGAACGAGCCCGAAGATGTAGCCGAGGGGTCTGGTGAACTCCGTTACCAAACAAGTATCTCTTGCCTCATTTTTTTCTTATGCATGTTATTTCCGCAATGATGTTCATTTAGTGATGATACATGAGACTAACAACACAATCATAAATTTTAATATGCACATTGGATTCAATCCCTTAATTGCAATAAAGTTCAATTAAAACGATCCTATAACTTATCCTTTTGTTAAATTAGCCTAGAATTAGTTTCAAGGTCATCCCTGGATCAGATCAAATAAGCTAGGGAAAACCATTAGGGTTGAAAATTCCTTCATAGATAGCTCTAGTCATACTATAGTTTGTGTTTTAGTTGATATTGATACTATATATAATATACTTAAATATGGAATTGGTAGCTCCAGTCTCGTCAATATGATTGAGTTGTCATTACACTCTATTATCGAATGGCCTTGCTTGGTTGAGGGATTGAAATGTTCGAGAGGGAGAAAGGGAAAAAATATTCGTTCATTGGCTAAAAAGGCCCCTTTGGGTTCTTCTGGGGAGACATATTCTAATTCTTACCTCCGCCATGATAGACATGATTCGATGTTGATGAAATCAACGTGGGAGCAGTCGATTCCACCACTAGACGAGGTGGTAGTGATTATCAATTGAGGTCCCTTTCTAGGGCCTTCAAGTAATGTCAAGAGTTTGTTCTAAGGATTGGGAGTTAATAAGACTAAAGATTCATCCTCCTAATTAGTGGGGAGGAAATATCTTCTACAGCTGGCATAGGAGGAGGCAAGACTTGAAGCACAACAAGGGAAGTAATTATTGATTTCAAGGGTTCTTAGAGCACATGTGCCCCACAGTGAGGTACCTAAATGATCATACTATCCCTAGATATTAGGGGGTTGGGAAATATTAATAAGTGATTGGCCCTTCGTAGGATGATAGAGTAAGAGAAGTCATATTTACTTTTACTACATGAAACTATTGGGGGATGGGGGAGGGGGGATAAAATAATGTAGGCGTTCTTAGTAAGTTATCATTTGGTTGGGATTTTATAGCAGTGGATTCATCTAGACTATCAAGTGGCCTCATTACAGGGTGTAACTCCTCACTAGCCTCATTATAGGGTGGAACTCTTCATTCTCATTGATAAATTCTTATGCAATTTCTTCAAGTCTCTTCATAAATTTCAATTGAAAACGATTGAACAATTTTCTTTTGGTTTTTAACATGTATGCCCCTATGGTGCCCAATCAGAATTTAGGGACTATTTATTTTCCTTGGGGGTGATGATTGAGGCTCATCATAAGGGGGAATTGAATTTTCACCATAAATAGGAATGAGAGTTGGGAAGTTTTTGCTCGTGCCGATAGGATGGGTGAATTCTTTCTTCACAGTCTTGAATCTCACAACTTAATTGATGTGAACCTACAATCATAAAACCAACATGGCATAATAATAGAAAATACAGGGTTAGCCTCATTATAAGATGGAACTCGTCACTCTCATTCAGGTGGACTCATTACAAGGTGAAACTCTTCACTCATTGATAAATTCTTATGTAATTCTTTAAGTCTCTTCGTAGTGTTCAACTGCAAAGGAAGTTTGGACCATTCTCTTTCAGTTTTTAATGCATATAGCCCCTACGGTGACCACAAATAATTTTGGGACCAGTTCTTTTCATTGGGGGTGATGAATGAGGAATCACTCATCATAGGGGGATGGAATTTTCACCATAAATAGGGATGAGATTTGGGGAGTTTTTTTCTCATGCCAACAAGATGGGTGAATTCTTTATTCACAGTCTTGAATCTTACAACTTAATTGATGTGGAACCTATAATCATAAAACCAACATGGTGGAATAACATAAGAGGCAGGGATATCTTCTCTAAGCGACCTAATCGGTTTTTGATGGCAAGTGATTTATTTCAAGTAGTTGATAGAATCTGTTCTTGGGTGGGTTCTGGTGGTTTTTCATATCATAGCCATATCCAGGGAAAATTTTAGGGGCGAATTATAGCCCATGGGCGAATTTATAGGTGTCACCGAGAAACCCTGAGCGAATTTTTAATATGAAATGAGTTTTTTTTAATTTAACATATTAGCCCCATATTTATTTAACCCATAGTCAAAAGAAATCGAATAGCCAATGTCGCGAAATAGGAAAAATTTATGTAGCACAGTAAACTAATCTCGAAATGGTGAATTCGCCCAGAAATTCGGGTAATGGATGCCCAGAAGAGTTGGTTCGCCCACCATTTAGGGTAATGGAGGCCGCGAACAGTTGGTTCGCCCACCATTTAGGGTAATGGAGGCCGCGAACAGTTGGTTCGCCCAGCCAGAAACCAAGGCTGCAATCAGTTCTGAGTTGGTAAGTTGGTTCGAAGATTTTGGTGATGATGCCCACGAGCAGTTGGCTCGCCCCACGTTTTCAGAAATGGCGGCCCAGCATTGAGATTTTTTATGAAAATCTCATTTCAAATTTTCAAATCGCCCCAACTGAAACTCCCCTTGATTTTGGTTAACGGGGGTTTGAATTGACAGTGGCTTCTGCAGTTGTTCAAAGTTTCTTGGGGTTTACAGTCTTCACTGAGGCTAAGAGGTTAGTTTTGTTTTCAATTTCATAGAACTAGATGTCTGGATAACAGCGAATGGTTTCTTAATCTATGATTTTTGGATACTGGCATTACCTCAAGGACCATCAGCCAAGGGTTTTGAAATGTGAATTTTCCAGCTATTGATCCAAAGATTTTTGGCTAGTGGCATTTCCCTAAGTGCTATAGAACCAGGGGTTTTGGATAATCTACTCGTTGGGGTTTAAAACTCTCTTTCATACCCAATAATAACTTTCTTGTTCATTTTGCAATAGAATGATCTCTCTCCAGGGTGCGCTCTTTTTTTGGCTAGTGGCATTTCCCTAAGTGCTATAGAACCAGGGGTTTTGGATAATCTACTCTCTGGGGTTTAAAACTCTCTTTCATACCCAATGATAATCAATGTAAAAAAAATGGGAGACAAATTTGGTAAAAAAACTCGATGTGCATTTGGTCATCTCAAATAAAATCCATTGGGTTCAGCTAATAAAGAAGACATAATAACTATTACTCAACACCTTTGACTGATCAAACTACCATCCAAAAGTAGCTCAATATAGTTTTCAAATAAGCATTGATTTTGAAATCATTTATGATGGAAAACCATGCCTCACATTTTTCATTCTTTAGGTCTTTCTCGTCCTTAAATACCTAAATGTTTCCATTGGAATCCTTGCTATGAAATTAAATTTTATCACTTCAACGAATACTTTTGGTTCTGTGGAGTAGCCCAAAGATTGTGATTAGAATCATAAACTGGATTGTGGCTTGTCTGGTTAGGAGGCTTAGGAACCAATATCATCCATAAAAGAAAATAATCCATCTTCATACAACTAGATCATGCAAAAAAATTAGTGTGGGGATGGCTTATGTGCATCAATTTTGAGAATTGGTGCAACAATGGAATATGTGATCTTGAGCCTATGGATTAAAGCTCTCTCGGTCTGTTAAAATTGGTCTTTCACACGTGAATGCTACAGGAATGAAGTAGAAACTAATGCACCCATTAATCAAACATGGCATGAAAAACATGCAATTTAAGGGCATTTATAGTACACACTAACATAAGAATACTAATAGAAGCAGGATGTTTAGGTAATGACTCACTAGACAAAAATGTTCTAGATAATTCAAGGACTTCTCTGTGGAGCTTCAGCCATAGAAGAAAGAATCTGAACTAAACTAATTAGAAACAATGGTGGTCGCATTGCATAATGAAGATCCCAAACCCTCTAGCATTCCTCCAAGTCCAACTTCTGTAATGGAGTATGATGCTAATTTGAATTCTGGATTAGTAGATGTTGCAAGTTGCAACTACTTCTGGTCATGTTATTGCTACACAGTTGATTAGTATGTGCTCCAATGGAGGTGTTGGATTCCCTGCATCATTTATACAATCTGATCTGGTTTGAGATTCAGAATGAAGCTAGAACCCAAGAACATCATGTTTGTTGGTGAAGAGAAGATGGGGGTAGTTGTGGAAGAATCTTATGGACATTGTGCTAAACAACATATTAATGGTACCAGTCTTGGTTTTGAGCAGCCAAGAAAGAGGTGATCATTGATAGGCTCTCTTACTGTTTTTCTAGTAGCTTGTCTTTTTGGGACAACATTTTTAATCCTCTTTTTTTGTTGTCATGGAGATTCTGGCGATTTACTAGAACTTTCTCCATTGTTGCACCGAGAGTAGCGAGGTGCTCTACATCCCAATATAAGGGAGATAACAAAGTGTTATGCAACTTCCTCTTATTACAAGAAGTGTATAAACTATAGATGACCCGTTGACAATCAGTCTAGATGTTGGATAAAATCCCATCTCATATTCTCTTGGGGTCAAAAATTTAAGTTAAGAGGCTATTATATATTTAGTTAATTTTTTGCAATTAAAAATTATAACGTAGAGGCTATTATTTATATAATTATCTTTTGAGGATTTTTTGTTAATTTTCCAGTCAAACTAAATAAAATTAATTAACTAAATACAATTCTATAATTTATTTTGAATTTAATATGGAAAGGATTATACGTTATTTTGACTTTATTATGGCAAGGCTTAAGTCTTAGTCTGGAAAAAAAAATCATGTACATTGTAAATAATCAGCAGAACTCATGCATTTACTTGGATTTTACATATGAAAAGCTATCTGTAATGCTGAAGATCAATTATATTGGGATAGTCATCTGTATAAATATGCTCAACATTGTTTGCAGGATCTGCACTGAAGTTATTGTGGTTGTTAACTAGGCTAAATGCTTGGAGACAGGAAAGAGTGTGGATATCAAAAAAGTGTTACAAGATAAATGGTACAAAAATAAAGAGTTGCAGAGGATGCATTTTATAGACCATCCAAATGTGGTTTCCTTTTACAAGAGACGACCAAAAAAGCATTCAACTAGTGGTCCACTGCTGGTGGCACAAAGAAAAGTGCAATAGACTGACAAACCAAGTTTGTGGACAAGCCTCTTCACATGTAAGAGTTTGTCATCTCTAGGTCATACCGAGTACATGCACATCAATGGGGATGGAAATAGGATGAAGTTAAAAACTCAAGACTGGCATGGTTGTTCTACAACCTCCCAGCCTGAGGAAGTAGAATTAGCAGCTAGAACAACTTTATGTTCTCAAAAAATGGAGGCATATTTTGCATCCCATCAGTGGCCCATACCACCAAAGAAACCTTTTCGAGTAACTGCTAAGTATAAATGGTCCATTCTTGTGCTAAACTTATGGAAATGTGCTATCCTGGTAGACATGTTCCCTTACAACAATGGCTGTTGGAGCCTAGGCCGCAGCTATGGTAAAGCTGTGAATTTTGAGGAAAAAGCACAAGTATTGAAGGAAAGTGCTTATTTTGAATAAACACCAAATTTTGGGTAGAAGGAAGACGGTGCGCAGTACGGTGCCAGATGGATGAGCTCGACGCAGATTACGGATTGGAACTCGCGGAGCTCGCGTGCACGTCATAGAGGAATGAATGTGGCTGAATAGAAAGCTCAGCTACCATAATAAATGAAGCGACGGAGTAGAGGGATCAGCTACCCTCATTTAAGATTAAGTACAAAAGTTATGGTTGCTCGGATCAAGGAGGAGCAATGGACCAAAGCATTGAAGGCGAAGGACAAGGTGCCCATACCCGCAATCTGCGCCGGAAGTCACGGAACCTGCAGGAAGTGGCGACGTGACTGCAAGCGGAGCCTACAGTACACCTAGCCATGTGCGTGGTTAGGGTTTTTGGGGATTACTGTTGGGAAAGGCCCACAGTTTTGTAAAGGTGCGACCGTCATGGCCACCTATATATATGTGTAATTGAAAAAGTTAGATGTTAGTCAGTTAGCCAGCCTTTAGATGCTGAGATACAGGTTAGCTGGTTAGTTAGGTTTCAGTTAGTCAGTCAGCTAGTAAGCTAGC
Organism: Larix kaempferi; assembly: GCA_027924585.1. NCBI lineage: Eukaryota > Viridiplantae > Streptophyta > Pinopsida > Pinales > Pinaceae > Larix > Larix kaempferi. Next base: position 4,142,505 of record BSBM01000831.1, read on the forward strand.
CATTCAGTCTTCTATTGTGTTGTTAGAAGAAGAGTTAGAGTCGGGATAGCCGTGGAGTTAATCCCTGAGTTGCAGACAGTCTGAGTCGACATCTGAACTATTGTAATCTCTGTAGAGGAAGAGACCAGATCGAGAGAAGGGCTACCAGCTGTGTGCGCAACATTATTGTATAAGTCCCCTTTGAGTTAATATATGAAACACTCCCCGTGGACGTGGTTTCCCGAGGAGGTGCATTCCTTACGTATTATTGTTATGGTAATGATCGCGTGAATGCATGTCTGAGTTGTTATCTGTGTTTCTATGAATGTTGCGTTATCTTTATGAATATGTTGAGTTCGTTCTCGAAGCTTCCTTGGTAACTATAATCGTTAAGTGTCAACGAATCTATACAACGCTATCGCCGCAGCGATAGAGGAATGCAATACTGCGCTGGGCGCACAGGCAGGAAAGATATATAGAGCGTCGACGCAGGGGATAAGTCACCTCGTGCGCCGGAACGGAGATGCCGCGCAGCTAGGCTGTTGAGCGAGAAGTCAGCGCAGCTACGCCGAGGGGTTTGCGGAAGAGTTAGGCAGTACGCTCTGAGGAATCGTCGCAGGAAAAAGAACAGTCTTCACGTCGCCTAGGTTAAGGAAATCTGATTCCTTAGCCCCCCCATAGCCACTTTGGGTGAGACCTCGAGCTGCTGCGCAGCTCATTGCCGAGAGGGCCAGTGCGCCAAGGGGTTTTGTTGCTGCGCTTCATTAAAAATCGGGTCTGTCCAAAAAGAATCCAACAAATGGTTTCGTTGCCTCGTGACTTGTTACTGTGAGACTTGTTATTTCGGCGATGCGCGAGATTGAGGCAAAACCCAGAGAAAGAAGGAGCCAACAAATGGTTCCGTTGCCTTGTGACTTGTTACTGTGAGACTTGCTATTTCCTCGACGTTTGAGATTGTTGCTAAAGTCAACAAAGGGTTCCGTTGCTCAGCTAACAAATGTGTTACTGGAATCCTACAGCTAAAGAAATTGAAGACTGGTTTGATTTAAAGGCTACAGAGTTCGCTGAACAAGAAAACAAAAGCTCTAGACTCCAGACAGAAGACTGGTTGCAGAAGTATATCTATACTGACCTTCACGAAATTTTCTTTGTCACATTTGCACTTGAGTTGTATGCTTGGATAGCTAAGTTAGCAGATACTAGACCCACTGTGCATGTTGATCGACCCGTCGCTTGGACACCTGAGCTAGTCAGTATTTTGAAGCGGGTAGACAATTCTATGTCCCGCGCAGTAGACTTTTGGTTGAATAGTCTACTGGAAGGTTTCATCACTGAGTTTGCAGTAGATACAAGAAAGAGTTTCAGTGAAGCTGAGAGGAGTTTCTTCCAAGCACCCAGAGGTAAGTTCTTAAATTCTCTGAACTTATGGATTAAAATGCTTCTGTATGAAAAAGCAAAACTATGCATAGCTTCCGATGAATAGCATAGACAAGTAATGTCCACAGATTCTGATAGTGATCCTGAACTTATTGGTTGCACTCGTAGTGGAAAACGGTATAAAGTAGGCCTTGACCAGCATTCTTTTGAGTCTAGCCCAGAAAATAGCCAAGTTCCTAGAGCAAGTCATATAGAAAGACAAGGAAGTGCTCATATCCCTTATCACCCCTTTACACCGCAAAAGCCAGACGGAGCTCAGTATAACCCCGCCGTAACACCTTCTAGTAGACCACACGGTACTTCTAGTACCTCAGCACCACCTTTATTTAACCAGCCCAAAAGCACTGCTACGGCACCTCCACCTCAACCTAGCACAAGAAGGATGGGTGATGACATGAAGCTACCAACTTTTAGAGGAACAGGGATAGAAGACCCTGAGCAGCACTGGTTCCTATGTGAAGCCATTTGGACAATTAAGCAAATTAATGATGATGCTGTTAAACTGGTTCAGTTAGCAACCACACTAAGAGAAAGAGCCTTGACTTGGTTCATGAAATACTCAGCAGCACATAATAGGACGCTTGCTGATGTAAGAAATGTTATGATTAGAGAATTTAAGAAACCTAAATCAGAATCACAGTGTATAACAGAGCTCAAAGACATCAAACAGTTACCCACAGAATCAGTATGGGACTTTGACCAGAAGTTCAAAGCCTTGATAGATCAAGTAAGCTTTGAGTTTGCACCACAACAGCATAAGGAATGGTTCATTGCTGCGCTGCTCCCACACATTAGACTTCCTCTTATGCAACAGAATCTCAATACTCAGGAACAAGCTCTAGAGATGGCTATGAAACTAGAAGCTTCACCAATTGCTGGAACAAGCAACGATGTTGCGCAGTTGCAGAACCAATTAGCAAACTTAACCTTGCAAGTGCATGATATTAAGAAAGGCAAGGATGTTAAGGAAGAGATTTGGTGTACAAAATGTAAAGCGCAAGGTCATTCAAAGGACCATTGTCCCGTTTTCATAGAGTATATTGCAACTGGAGCACCTAATCCTTTACCACAGGCACAGGGGCCTTGGTGCGAAATCTGTAGAACTAGAGGTCATAGACCACAAGAATGTCACTTACTTCAGAAATATGTACAAACTCCAAAGAATCTATATTGTAATTTCTGTAAATCAGTAGGCCACGATGAGAACAATTGTAGAGCATACGATCTTATGATAGAAAGAAAGCATGATGTTTATAGAGTACAATCAGAGACACAAGGACCCACCGCAGGTCCACAGTATGACCAAACTCGCGACAGCCGAGCAGGAAATTATAGGGGTCGCGGACGCGCAACAAATTTTGGTCGCAGAAGAGGACAAATCACTTGTTATAATTGTGGAGCGCAAGGTCATTTTACAAGGGATTGCCAAAATCCTACAACCATCTGCAAATACTGTAAATCCTATGATCATGCCATTGAAGAATGCCCTCAGTTGATGGCTAAGATGCAAGCAAAGACGCCACAGGTCAATCAGAATATTCAGTTGATTGGAGTAGAAAAAAGAGAATCAGACCCTACAATTAATATAGTCACGCGCAGTGGAGCAACCACTAGTGCGCCAGAGATGAGAACTGGAAAGCAAGCGACTCAATGGGTGCGCCACGCTAATATTAAACCAGCCCCACTTAACTTGCAGAAGCAAAAAGAAGCATTCAAGCAAGCTCAAGAGTACTTCTCAGATCCAAGCGCTTCAAGTTCTGTCGCACCGCCGCGTAATGATATTAGATCGCAAGTGCTAAGGCAAGACAACCTGGTACAAGAACAGGCCACTAAATTTGGAAGGCCTGATGAAGAGGATGCACTAGGTAGTGTCCATACTTTTCTGAGGAACTGCTTAAAGTTGTTGCGCAATGAAAAAGCAACTATGGAACTTCAACACCTATTGGATAAATGTCAACAATCTGCTTCGACGAACACACCGCAGCGTGCTATTCACCAGATTGGGAGTCATACTAGAACTGGAAAAGAGATGAGGCTCACAGCGCAGATTGGAGCATTTGAAATGGACGAAGTCATTTTAGATTTGGGCTCAGAAGTTAATGTTCTCACTATGCAGACATGGGAACAGATGGGAAGCCCTCAGCTTACAAGATCCCCCATCCAGCTAAGACTCGCGAATCAGCAACGAGTCTCTCCATTGGGCAGATTACCCAATGTACCTATTGATATTGAGGGAGTAAGAAGTTCTGTAGACTTTGAAGTAATCAAAATTCTGGATGATAGTAGACCTTACCCAGCACTTTTAGGTATAGACTGGGCATTTGATAATTTGGCTGTCATTAATTTGAAGAAAAGACAGATGACCTTTGAGGATGACCAGCTTAGGGTCATTGCACCACTTGATCCTATTCAAGGGCCAAGGTATATAGAACCCATTCGGGCAGAAGAAGAAACGCGCCACATGGAAAGTTTGTATCAGATGACTGCTAGTCAGAGTGACTATGTCAATCCCACAGTAGATGGCCATATCAGCTGGCGATGCGATAGCTCGTGCACATCAGACTCAGATGCAGGATTGGAAAACTGGAAGAATCGTTTACATGAGGTTTCTGCAAGACGTTGCGCCATGATGACTAAATGCATTCGATGGATTGGCACAGAATTGACCGACACTCCCATTTTTGATGGTTTAACTGACATACGCGAATTCATACATGCATATGAACAACAACTTCCAGAACAGCAGCGCATACAGGCACTGGATGTAGCACTGCGCGCTACACCCGCAAGATGGTGGGGTGCGCATAAAGAGAATATTCACACATGGCAAGACTGTCGCAGATTGATACTGCGTAGATTTCAGGACACCACAGCAGAAGTGTTACGCAAATATGAGGGGCAGAGTGACCCCAGGTCACATGTTGAAGCATGTAATCAGCAATGGTCAGGTATTCCAGAAGATGAGTGGGTTCACCTATTCATCCACACATTGGATACAGTTCCCAGGAACTGGTACACTGAAACAGAATTGCGCAGAGGCACTATCAGTTGGCCTCTTATGATAGAAAGTTTTCAACTTACCTTCAGCTTTGAGTTAGGGCATTCAAGCATTGACCACGCTTTAAAATGTATTAAAAAGAAGGTATTTGAACAATGTCCATTACCAGAATATTCCCAACCAGATTGGGCTGTCCAGATAGAACATGCCCTGGAATGCTATAATTTCACCACTGAAGAAGAGGACAATGATCCTCGCAACATCAATATTCCAGAATCAAAAGGAATGCGCAATGTTGAAGGTCCTCAGCTTGATATCCCTGCCATTACAGAACACATCAAGCTCAAAAAGATTAACATTGGTACAGAAGCCGAACCCAAGTTTGCTTCTATAGGAGATTACTGGGATGATGAAACTGTTGGGCATATTTCAGATTTATTACGTGACTACCAGGATATCTTTCCTACCAAGTTCACGGAAATGAAAGGCATCCTAGGAGACTTAGGAGTGATGCGCATACCTCTCAAAGCAGACGCCAAGCCAGTAAAATGACGCCCATACAGATTGAATCCGCGATATAAAGAAAAAGTTAAAGAAGAAATTGATAAAATGCTCGCAGCAGGTATTATTGAGCCAGTAGAGGAAAGCGATTGGATTAGTCCTATGGTTGTACAAGAGAAAAAGACAAAAGGAGAAATAAGAATTTGTGTGGACTTGCGCAAACTCAATGATGCATCAGCGCATGATCCATTTCCCACTCCTTTTACAGACGAAGTGCTTGATAACGTTGGAGGACAAGAGGCTTACTCCTTCACTGATGGCTTTTCGGGATACCATCAGATCAGAATCCATCCAGACGACCACCATAAGACTACTTTTGCGACTGAATGGGGCTCATTCCAGTACACGGTAATGCCCTTTGGTCTTAAGAACGCACCTGCTATCTTCTCTAGAGTCGTTGTTGCTATTTTTAAAGAATTCATTCACAAGTTTTTAGAAGTCTATTTTGATGACTGGACTGTATTTGGTTTATTAAAGAATCATATAGGGAATCTGCGCATGATGTTAGAAAAATGTAGACAGCATCAGATTTCCCTTAACTTGAAAAAATGTATCTTCTGTGCTCCTTTTGGTATTTTGTTGGGTCATATTGTATGCAGACAAGGACTCCTGATGGATCCTGCGAAGGTTGCCATCATTGCTAATCTACCTGCGCCCAACTCAGTCAAACAATTGCGCACTACATTGGGACATACAGGATACTACAGAAAATTTATCAAAGGATATGCAAAGATCACAACACCTATGGAAAGATTGCTGAAAAAGGATTCGAAGTTCCAATGGACAGAAGAATGCCAACAGAGCTTGGATACACTTAAAGAAAAGATGATCACTGCGCCAATTCTAGTTTTCCCAGACTGGAGAAAACTCTTTCATGTTCATGTCGATGCTTCTTCCATAGCATTAGGAGTCGTGCTTACACAACCGGGAGAAGGAGGTATTGACCACCCGATTGCTTACTCCAGCAGAAAGCTATCCACAGCCGAGAAGAACTACACCACTACAGAAAGAGAAGGACTAGCTATGGTGTATGCCCTACAGAAATTCAGGCACTACTTATTGGGCGCACATTTTAAAATGTATACTGACCATTCTGCTTTGAAATACTTGGTCAATAAGCCAGTGTTAGGGGGAAGAATTTGCAGATGGCTACTGCTTTTCCAAGAGTATGATTTTGAGGTTATTATAAAGCCAGGCAGATTGAATGCAGGACCTGACCATTTATCCAGGATAGCGTCAGGAGAGGAACCTACAAGTCTGGAGGACAATCTGCCTGATGCGCACTTGTTTTTTATTCAAGCAGCAGATGAATATTATTCCGATATTCTTGAATTTCTCACTACTGGGCAAGTGCCGACTGAGTTTACAATCTAGCAGAAGAAGCAACTTGTTGTCAAAGCCGCAGACTTCACTTTGATAGCAAGCCAACTCTATAAGTTGGGCCCCGACGAAGTCTTGCGCAGATGTATCTTACCGCATGAAAAAAGCTCTATCATCGCAGAAGCGCACTCAGGTACCGCAGGAGGCCATTTCGCAGGAAAGCCGATTGCGCAGAAGATCTTAGCCGCAGGTCTTTGGTGGCTGACATTGCACAAGGATACTAAGGAATTCTGCAAATGTTGCGATGTGTTCCAGCGAACAGGAAAACCCTCAAGGAGAGATGAAATGCCGCTAAGACCCCAGATAACACTGCGTGCTTTTGATAAATGGGCCATTGATTTTGTAGGACCTATCAACCCACCAGGAAAAAGAACTGGTGCGAGATACATCATTACAGCTACTGAATACCTCACCAGATGGGATGAGGCGAAGCCAGTTAAGAACTGCGATGCTGCCACTGCCGCGCAGTTCATTTTTGAGAACATTATCACTAGGTTTGGATGTCCAGTGATTCTCATGAGTGATCAGGGTACACATTTCCTCAATGAGACTATAGAGGCCCTTACTGAAGAATTCCAAATTAGTCACCATAAGAGCACACCCTACCACCCTCAAGCTAATGGTACAGTGGAGGCATTCAATAAGATCCTTGAGAATGCCCTGACGAAGATCTGTAATCAACAAAGAGATGATTGGGACCTTAGAGTCACAGCTGTATTATGGGCTTACAGAACCACATGCAAGAAACTAACAGGTCAGACACCTTTCAGTTTGGTGTATGGACAAGAAGCAGTTATGCCCATGGAATACATTGTCCCCAGTCTCAGAATTGCGCAAATTACAGAGATGGCAGATACTGATACCATGAGTGAAAGAATTTCACAATTGCTTGCCTTACAAGAAGACAGACTTTTAGCCGGATTCCATCAGCAGGTACAGAAGGAAAGACAAAAAGCTTGGCATGATAGGCACATTAAGAATAAACACTTTGAACAAGGAGACTTGGTACTCCTCTATGATAGTAAATTCATCAAGTTTCCGGGTAAGTTTCGTGTACATTGGTTAGGCCCTTTTCGGGTGACAAAGATAACAGAAGGAGGAGCAGTTCAGCTTGCGAAGCTTAATGGAGAATTGCTATCTACAATGACCAACGGGAGTCAGCTCAAGCTTTATCGCGACGACCACTCCACCCTGTCAAATTAATATATTGCTAAAGAAGTGCAGATGTCCGGTGTAGTTGAAAGAGACATCGCATTGTCACAGTCTACATGGAAGTTGCGAGACACTTTCAGTTTTCGGCTTCCCGCGCAGTTCCTTGAAGCATCCGCGCATGTCGAATAAAATTTGTGTTGAGTGAGCATATATCCGCGCTCTTGCGAAGTTTTCCTCGGGCCGTTGAACCGTCGGTCTTGCGGAGTTCCCTGTGTCAATTTGTCGCTTGAGGAGTTCTCGGTGTGGACCCCTCTATATGCACAGTTACCTAAGCTGAAATGACCTGCCGAAAAATTTGAATTATAGCAGTTATGTAGCCGCGTCTAAGAATAAATGAAGGATAAGCCCGCAATTTAAGTATAGCCGCTCTGACAGATTCGGCTTGATATCAGTAAGATTTTCATTTAACTCATGCGCCGAAAGCTTTAGCTTCCTCCGAAAGGCTGTCAGAGCCCGTCCATCACAATAAATGCACCGCAGAGGCGAGGGGGATAGCGGGGGTGTCAACTCATGCATAGGCGCCTACAGCTAGTAGCCCCACTTGCCCGCATTTACTGTCGCCTTTTGCTATAAATACCCCACACTTGTATATTTTCGGGTTACTTTTCTCGAGTTGCATAGTCTTGTTTGAGAATCTAAGTTATTGTTTTCAGAGCCGAGTTGTGCAGAGTGTTTCCTTTGTTTTCAGCGTCCATATCCTACGCTGTTCCGCCGTTTGTTTGACCAAGTTCTTGTTCCCTATACCGGTTCACGACGGAGAACCTGTCAATTGAAGAAGTTGTTCGTCAATTCCTGTGCCGAGGCTTAGATTTCGGCATGACTACTCCCGTGACGGCCTCGACTTATGTACACCCTAGTTATAATGATCCCAGACAATCTCCGGGCACGAGAGCATCTCAGCAACAGCCAGAAGAGCCCGTTCCAGAGCCGTTGGCCACCATGGTGAATTATATTCCGCTGCATCTAGATGATGCGCCAGAGGTACATATCCCGAAGAATGCAAAGTATCCGATTCCATTACCTCCACTACTGGCTGGCGTGTGACAAGAAGGGTCCCTCCTTGGACACCTTCCACTGGTCAAGTTCTCTGATTTCAACCTGGGAGACTATAAAATGTATCCTCAGTTCGCGCCAGATCGATATCTGACGGTAGTTCATAATCCCACCAGAAAGGTTGATGAATTCATCCCAAAGGGATTCGCAGCAAACTTAGAGAAGCATGGTTTGCTGAACTTGTTGAAGCTACCGCACTTCGGGCGTAGCAACGAAGTCAATGCAGTTGTTAAGACACTGTTATCCTGTGTTCATGGAGGTTACCTTTGGCTGGGGAGGCCAATTGATTTAAACGTTGATTTGATTCACCGCATCACCGGCCTATCTAAGGCTGGTAAGGATCCCAATATTCATTTTGTGGGAAAAGACAAGGATAGAAAATTGGCTGCACAGCTGGTGCAGAAATACAACTTAACAAGAGGAGGTCGGGCTTATGACCTCACTATAGTAGAAGACGAAGCACTTAGATTTACAGGAATTCTGCTTGCAGGTAGACTTCTCACAAAGTGCAGACCGAAGGAAGTTACTAGAGCTGTCATGGAGCTCGCCATCGCAGCTGCGGAGGGAAAACAGTACAACTAGTCTCTCTTCCTTCTCAATTCTTTCTTGGAAGACTGTCGAAACGTCCAAGACAACCCCGGTCAGTTGTTCCATTTTTCTTGGCTTTTAATTTTATGTGCTCTTGTCGGGTGGAAGGAGCCCCCGAACACTCAGTTCCTTCCGCGCCGCGCAGGAGAGCCCGCTGGAATCCGCTATGTTAACCTTTGGGAGTCTGCTAATCCCGCGAAGCGCAAGATGAACCGTGCTGTATTTTGTGAATACTACCATCTCCTCAGAGATACCATTCAGGAAATGCCAAGGCTGAGTGAGGAGACAGCGAAAATATATGAAGGAAAGTTGGCCTTTACCGCCAACTTGCACCAAATTTACCTCCGCCCCTGCGACATTCAAGAGGAATGGGCCATAGGCCTTTACAGGATGACCACCGAGGATGTTGAAGAAACTATCAAGTCCTGGTCGGATGAATGGAGGGAGGCCGCCGAAATCGCATCCGCGATGCCACCCGCCGCTGCGCAAGAGAAGGATAAGGGCAAGGAAGCCCCCGAGCAAAGAAGTGATGAAGGTTCAACAGAACCAGCAACCAAGAAACAAAAGGTGTCGCATCCCTCTAAGGCCATTCCCTCGGGGATCGACCAGTATCTGAAAGAGCAATTTCGCGAGCTGCGGACCGCGCACGCTCATATCAGAAGTGCTCTAGACCTGCAGTTTGTGGAATTAAAAGGTCTCGCAGGAAGAGTTGCGCAGACCCATGCGCCAACATCTACTTCGCAGGCGCCACAAGTAGCTACAAGTACCGAGCGAGTTGAAGTACTTGCAGAAAGGCATACTGTCGTGCACATTCCGCCTACAAGCATGACACTTCCGGATCCGCTCGCTGCACTACAGGTAAGCGCAGTTGGGCCCGTTGAAATAAATTTGTCTTTAATTCCTATAGAGACTCTACATATAGTGCATGAGAAAGTTTCTGTTGAGTTGAGAGCTAGAGAGCTCTCTACCTTCCATGCAAACCAAAGATTGCAATCGCAGGAGATAGAGTTGAAGGCAAGCCATAAGAATATATCCGAGAAGCTCGCACTTTATGAGGCACAAGACATTGGCATAAGGAACGCAGTTGATGAAATTGCCCAGGAATTGCCAGCCTGCGAGATTCAACCAGACCTTCCTCTGGTTGAGAAAGTTCAAATTATTGGAGGAAGGGTGAAAACCCTGGAGCATGAGATAGTTGCTATGGCTGAAGACCATAGAATACAGATCGCAGAGTTAGAAGCTCGTGTTGCAGCTCACTTAACAGATGATAGCCAGGAACAATTTGAAGCGCTGCGCAAAACTTCTACACAACTGAAGAGCAGAGCAGATGAAGCCGAGAACCTAATGAACCAAGCTATGGAGGCTTGGACGGAGCTTGAGACGCTCCCTTTCAAGGTTGGTCTTTTTGAACAAGTACAAGCCGTAGAACAGTCCCTAACTGTTATGACCGAAGAAGCTAAGGCCTTAGAAGGCTTAGCAAAAATGAGGAAAATAAGTGAAGTGCGCAGAATCCAACAACAACTGCACAAGCTCAGAAATGAAGATGCTAAACTCACCAATAGCATTCAACCATTTATGGATGAGTATGCTGACCTTGCTGACCAGATCGAGGCGAAAATCAAAGAAATTGCAGAATCTCAATAGGTGATTGATGGCACAACTAAAGAAGAAGCCACTACAGAAACGGTGCAGACAGCTGTGGAATGTGTCGATGAAATGGACTCCGCTATTGCACAGTGGAAGAAAACATTCGCGGAGAACCAAGCAAAAGCAGATGCACAAGTAAAGCGACCACACGCTAGTGCGAGTGGCTCGAGGGCGAGCCACAAGTAAGTGTTAGGGGCCTGTTGGAGCCTAGGCCGCAGCTATGGTAAAGTTGCGAATTTTGAGGAAAAAGCACAAGTATTGAAGGAAAGTGCTTATTTTGAATAAACACCAAATTTTGGGTAGAAGGAAGATGGTGCGCAGTACGGTGCCAGATGGATGAGCTCGACGCAGATTACGGACTGGAACTCGCGGAGCTCGCGCGCACGTCATAGAGGAATGAATGTGGCTGAATAGAAAGCTCAGCTACCATAATAAATGAAGCGACGGAGTAGAGGGCTCAGCTACCCTCATTTAAGATTAAGTACAGAAGTTATGGTTGCTCGGATCAAGGAGGAGCAACGGACCAAAGCATTGAAGGCGAAGGACAAGGCGCCCATACCCGCAATCTGCGCCGGAAGTCATGGAACCTGCAGGAAGCGGCGACGTGACTGCAAGCGACGCCTACAGTACACCTAGCCATGTGCGTGGTTAGGGTTTTTGGGGATTACTGTTGGGAAAGGCCCACAGTTTTGTAAAGGTGCGACCGTCATGGCCACCTATATATATGTGTAATTGCAAAAGTTAGATGTTAGTCAATTAGCCAGCCTTTAGATGCTGAGATACAGGTTAGCTGGTTAGTTAGGTTTCAGTCAGTCAGTCAGCTAGTAAGCTAGCCATTCAGTCTTCTATTGTGTTGTTAGAAGAAGAGTTAGAGTCGGGATAGCCGTGGAGTTAATCCTTGAGTTGCAAACAGTCTGAGTCGACGTCTGAACTATTGTAATCTCTGTAGAGGAAGAGACCAGATCGAGAGAAGGGCTCCCAGCTGTGTGCGTGGAGTTTCCTGGAAAGATCTAAGGCTGCAGCTGTGTGCGCAGCATTATTGTATAAGTCCCCTTTGAGTTAATATATGAAACACTCCCCGTGGACGTGGTTTCCCGAGGAGGTGCATTCCTTACGTCTTATTGTTATGGTAATGATCGCGTGAATGCATGTCTGAGTTGTTATCTGTGTTTCTATGAATGTTGCGTTATCTTTATGAATATGTTGAGTTCGTTCTCGAAGCTTCCTTGGTAACTATAATTGTTAAGTGTCAACGAATCTATAGAACGCTATCGCCGCAGCGATATAGGAATGCAATACTGCGCTGGGCGCACAGGCAGGAAAGATATATAGAGCGTCGACGCAGGGGATAAGTCGCCTCGTGCGCTGAAACGGAGATGCCGCGCAGCTAGGATGTTGAGCGAGAAGTCAGCGTAGCTACGCCGAGGGGTTTGCGGAAGAGTCAGGCAGTCCGCTCTGAGGAATCGTCGTAGGAAAAAGAATAGTCTTCGCGTCGCCTAGGTTAAGGAAATCTGATTCCTTAGCCCCCCCATAGCCACTTCGGGTGAGACATCGAGCTGCTGCGCAGCTCGTTGCCGAGAGGGCCAGTGCGCCAAGGGGTTTTGTTGCTGCGCTTCATTAAAACCCGGGTCTGTCCAAAAAGCAGCCAACAATGGCATACTGACAAAGTGACAACAATCCACTTTTTGTTATTCACTGCAGGCAAACTTTAAATTAACTGAATCAATTTTTAAATTAATATACTATAAAAATCTGAGTCTAAGTGGATCAAGAAGAGAGTGAGCCTATGGATCCTCATATTGAGTGAAGGAGTTTCAACCTCTAAAGAGAAAAATGTTTCAATAGAAACCCCAAATCTCTGCTCAAATGCATTTGATGTGAATACCACCGGCTCTAAGATTGCAACAGGGGGTTTCCAAGAAACCCCATTCTCTTCAATCTTCATTTCGATGATGAAGGTTGTTTCCCTTTCCCTTATCTGTTCTTCACATCCTTGAACCCCACTAGCCTCAACGACAAAAGGGACATATCTCCCGATGAGTGCCTCATTGAGCTGTCCTCCCCGGGTAGTTTGGTTGGATTCCCACCATCCGAAGAAGATTTTTTCTTCTTCCTCCTGGCTGAAGCTTTCATAGGGAAATCTTGAAACAGATGCCTATGGGAAAGCTGAAAGACAGAACTGACAATGAAAAGGTAAGTTTTGATAGTCAATCATTTGACACCAGGACTGCTCACCCCATTAAAAAAGGACTTCTTCAAGGAGACTGCTTTCAAGAGAAGTCATTACCTGAATTATTGAACTATCCATGGTGTGGTGAGTTTCTTAGGCCAAACCCTGAAAGGAGCCAATCTTCTCTTCCACAATACTGAAATTATTTTGGTCCCAGAGATGAAGGGGGAAAACAATGGAGGCGTACCCACAACAATGATTTTTCCTTAAAAGTCCATCTCAAATCAAAGGATCGGGACCAAGGCATTGAGACCAGGCTAGAAGAAAGATAGGTTCAGGGACACCCTCAAAGAACTTCTTCCTTGTCCACCCGATTATCAAACAGAGGATTGAATCCTTTTTGAAAAGGAGTTATGCAAACATTACCTCTAGCAACAACAGCTGAGGAATATCCAATCCAGTTAACAATCATAGAGATATGTGGTTTTGGACCATGGAGGTATCCTATCAAGGCACTAATCTCCAGGTCCTTGGCACCTTCCACTACCCATTCACCCAGTAACGGAACCTTCACCAAACCAGATGGGGTACAATGTTTCCCGCCTGTGGAAACCCTAACATCATTTTTCCTGCCTCCTCTATCCTTTATTCACAGTACATACCTCCATTTCCAGTACTCATCTTTGTTGCTTGCACTGGAGTCTCCATCTCTAATTCTGACTTCAGTAAACCATCCTTTGGGTAGCCAATTTGGGGATTCATCAACATAACAGGCCTATGTGATTTATCTGAAGGAGGTGTATTGGGTTCACGATTTCCTACTTGGCCTTTAATGGCTTGAGATTCATATTAATCAGGATGAATTGTAGGATATTCACTCATAACTTCATGTGTGGTTTCCCCATAAGCAGAAGAAGGCTTGGCATCTACATTGCATACTGAACTGAAGAAGGATTTTCAAATGGCATGTGTTCAGTCTGGTCTATGCAAAGGATTTCCATGTGGGTGTTGGTGTTAAAAGCAGATAGATTCAAAGGGCCTACAGTTTAGGATTTCCATGTGGGTGTTGGTGTTAAAAGCAGATAGATTCAAAGGGCCTACAGTTTAGGATTTCCATGTGGGTGTTGGTGTTAAAAGCAGATAGATTCAAAGGGCCTATAGTTTAAATTTTAAAAACAATGCTCATGTCTTATAATTATGAGCTCTGTGTGAATAATGCAGTGACCATGTTGCAGCTCTGGACTGACAAGATTAAGAAGGTTGCAAAACTCAATACAAAATCAATGTTTTCCATAGTTCTTAATGGGTCACAGTGGCAGTTAATCACAGACATTCCTGTATGTACATTTTCAATTCATTGAGAATGTTTTTGATGGAAGATTCCTTTGTTCTTGTATTGTAGGTTCAATAAAGGTAGTTTGCTTTAAAAGTTCTTAGTTTTTCAAAGTACTTGGCACCCGTCCAAGAAAATAATTTCAGTTCAAATCCAGGTTCTTAAGAGAGCTTATCCCACCAATTGAATAAGGAATTGCTCTAGTAAGTTTGTTACCAGCAATGGCCGATTCTGAATACTTTTCAATTAAAAAATAGTGGGCTTCTTCCCATATGTAAGTAGCATGTCTGTTTCCATTCTGATGCAAAGCAGTACATAGCCCTATTGTGCCACGGGAAACAAGAGAGATGGATGGCTGATCTATTATATTGTTGTTTATTGGTCAACAGAAAAGCTTTCGATCTGTTTCATATGCTCTTTGCCTATTATATTTTTGCTTGTGTGAGGAAACTTGAATCTGTTTAAATTCTGCATGGACTTTTGCTTCCAATGGTAACAATCATCACTCTAGCTGCCACTATGTAAGCTTTAAAAAATATTTTATTCTATGACCAAAAAGTGTTTTCATAAGACTTTATCCCCAGTTTCAAGAAATATTGGAGCTTCCCCAACTATTGGTCTCTAGATACAATTTATCTACGACAAATGGAAAGAAAGGATAAGGAATCCCCATGACACCCTTTGCTCGTTTAATGTTCCCATTTACTTCGAAAATTATGGCACAGATTAAACAAATTTTCCATGCTAGTTTCAGAGGACAAGTCATCTGGTGACAGAAATTCTTTTTTAAAATGGATCTCTAATTTCTTGGAATGAAAAATTAACCTCTCTTGCAATTGTTTGGGATGTGTCTACCAACAAAAGCATAATCCTCATGAAAATTAAAACAAACATTTTAATAAATAAATTTGAGACATTGTCATATGCTGAACTTCATCAACATAACTGACCTAAATATGGTTCACCAGATCTGCAAATGTTAAAGTCAACATTCCTTTGCTTTTGCCTTTCATAGCACAAGAAAAGATCATAGTTTGCTTCTTTTTTATTGGCATTTAAGATAGAAAGTCAACTTCCCGCCATCCTCAGGAGTCTTCTTGACTTATCATGAAGTTTGAAGAATTAATTTATATCAAACTGCCTTTTTAGTTTCTTGTAATTTTAGTGAATATCACAGAAGACTTGAGTCCTCTTGTCATATATGCACTGAAATGTGGCCTGTATACCTAGTTTAACTGTTCAAAATCGATTTCGAGCTTGAGGGTGATATTTATGGACATTTCAAACCTAACTGCTCAATAAATCTATTGCATGTAAGTAATGGAAGTAAAGTACTGTAAGTTCTAGATCAAACAAGCAAAGTACGAGATGAGCATGACGCTACAGGGATTGGTGAATTGGGTGGGCAATATCACACACAAAACCTGCATTATTTGATCCATTGATGAATCCTAGTTTAAGGAAAAAAACACTATATTATAATACTTGTTTATTAGAATTGCACAATACTAAAAAGTTGTATAAGCTCTTATTTCGTAGTTGGAGGTTACAAACCCTCTCCCTATAATCCATATTGACTATATTTTTATCAATATCTTATTTTTTCTAATGAATTATTAAATTGACGATTAGGGTTTCAAACCTACCAACAACCTTTGAATGAAACACGTAGAACCTTTCTATCACCGCCACAAGCTAAAGCTCAAAACCCTATAGCATGAATAGTGTTTATTTAAACCCATATACTTTGTCATTAGTATACCTAAGTATAATATTTTAGGCAGTTATTTTGGATTGAAAAAGTCATATATATATAGATAGGTAGGTGAAAATTAAATATGGAACATATAATTTACTACTAAAACTTTAGAGAAGGAAACAACGCAAGTTCACAGGACTTGCAACAAAGGATCTCTCCATTCTCGAGGGAGTGCTCACAACTTGGTTTCCAAACCAAAAAGAAGAAATTACCTTCCCCTACCTCCCCCCTATTCCTTGAGTCCAACAAGATGGTTTGTGAATCTCTAAACTTGAAATTTTCACCGATTCCCAGATTTGACATTTATCCTTTCCATATGAGGAAAGGAAACCTTTTCAGGTGGCAGTTCACCATTTGGCAAAACACTGTACTTCATTTTGTCTCTTTCTCTATGCTCCAACCCCATTGCATCATCATTCCTTTCTGACACTTTCACTATGTTCCTATGCTCCTTCCCTGAGTGCACTAAATTCAGGCAGAATCTCAACTCTCCTGGTAATTCCAATCCCTCCTTTTCATTGGCAACCACCCATTATTTACTCCTCTTTTCATCCCTCCCTTTCCTTATTCAGACTTGTCTCCATCTTCTCAGCTTGTCTTTCCAGATTATTCTATTAAAAAATGAATCAGGGTGGGGGTCCAATGCACCAACTAGAAGGGTTTCAAACTAAGTTATTTCATATGGAAAATGGCAACATCAGAGCAAATAGGAGGTTGAAATTAACAATAGATATGGCACAAGAAACACACCAAGACCTTAAGTCCATTGCAAGAAGGAATGAGGAGAAAAATCATGTTTTGCAAAGAAAAATAATAGTTCAGAAGTGCACACTCAGATGATTCAAGAAAATGTCTTTGCATTAAATTATCATGTCTCCACTTTTCAAGACCAATTAACCTAACAGATTTCTGCTCTGCGAGTAAGTTTCCACCTTGAATCACATAATAATGTTCATTCTTAAGTGGCTAGAGCAAAGGATGGATCATCAGTATGAGCCCTCTCAGTTCACTCTGGGTAGAAGGCGAGCCAGCCCAAGGGGCCATCCCCTCCAATGACTGTGTGCCAGATACACAAGCATTGAACTCTTAGAGTGATCAGAGTAACACTGAAATTCTCAGTGATACAAAATAAAACTCTTTGTCTTTTGTCTTAGTGAAATATCTCTACATAATCAGTATTTTCCTCTTAAAATAATTATATCTAAAGAGCCTCTGGTTTTGTTCATCCTATCTCCGTCATTTTGTATATCAAGAGTCGAGACACATAAAAAGCATGCAGTAAAGAACGGATATGCCCATGCTCTTATCTCTCTGTTAAACAAAGAGAATCAGCCAGTCAACCATATAGCAAAGATAACTCATGTAACTCTCTGCTTCAAAGTCAATGAAAAACTTGTGTTTGTGAAAAAAATGTAAAGGATAACAGTTAAGCAATCTGCAGTGAAGGCTGTCATTTATGAGGTTGTGAACTGTCAAAATGATTCCCAGGAATCCAAGTTTTACTCAAAAACACTAAAAATGCAGTGTGTGAAGCTATCCCACTTCCAAGTTCCAACAACCACTAAGAAAGAACATCCCTGAACATTAAGCCTTTTCATGTTAAAATTGATTTTGTTCCTACAAGCATAGATCCATCTTAACTTCAGATCTATTGAGCACTGAGAGGTATCTAAAAAAATGAGATACAAATGACTAGTTCTAAACAGATCCTCAGTTAAGATGGATCTACAATGGTGTGCTTATATATATATATATATATATATATATATATATATATATATTGAGAGAGAGAGAAAGAGAGAGAGAGAGAAATGCTTGGTATATCTATCAAAAATTGCTTCATATTCCTCTTCTATAAATGATTGATATGCTTTGATTACTATAATACTATTTTTTATGTATAAAAAATCATATAAAATTTAAAAAACCAAACCCCATAAGTGAAATATAGAGTTAAAATGTCAAGTGTGGCTTCCTTGGTTGGTGAAAGCAGGTAGCTAATATAGCCCCCACCAGCATTCAATTCATGCCAGTGACATGCTAGTGCTTATGCTCATGCTTGTGAATGCACATCAGCACATGAAACAATAGTTTAGGCCAAGTGCAAGTCCTGGGCAATTTTGGCGGAAAATACTACCCCCATTTGCAGCTGCTTTAGCCAAAGAGTGACCAAATTGAATTGTGGTAATGGATAACCCGTAACTCCAAATATGGGCATGTTATCTTCAAACATTATAAGAGTTTGTTCAATATTTGAAAATATATACATAGACCTAAAATTATACACCCATTCTAGCTTTTCTAAGAGAACATAGGCTTTAATACAAACTTACAAGTACTGCAGAAGATATCCCCATATGATGGCTTATTATCTGTGATGTCTAATATTATGCTATGCTGCAGCTCTAGAATCATATACATATACCTGGCACCTACCATACAACAAAATTTGCATTCAGAAAAGAAAATGTCTATAACAAACCTGAATCATATTAAGTGATTCAGTAGAGAAGCAACTCCCTTGATCCTTTGCCAAGTTCGCAAGAGCCCAACATGCTGCACATTGTATTGATGCATCTAGAAAAACTTTTTTCTCATCATGCCCCCTTGCCTAGGGCTTATCTATCATCATTGGAAGAATTTTGAAGTCTCTAGGGAAAGTAATGAAGTGCCTGGGTAAACATTGAAGTGGACGGGGGCGTTTTTATCTTTGTTGCGAGAATTTTCAAGTGCCTGGGGCAAATATTGAAGTGTATGGGCGTTTTTATCATTGTTGGGAGAATTTTGAAGTGGTCGAGGCAAGTATTGAAGTGCATGGGGCGTTTCTAATATCATTGGGTCAATTTAGAAGTGCATGGGGCAAGTATTGAAGTGCCTAGGGGTAATTTTGAAGTGCATGGGGA
The DNA here is from genome assembly GCA_027924585.1 of Larix kaempferi. Taxonomy (NCBI): domain Eukaryota; kingdom Viridiplantae; phylum Streptophyta; class Pinopsida; order Pinales; family Pinaceae; genus Larix; species Larix kaempferi. The sequence goes on from BSBM01000831.1 coordinate 4,161,525, forward strand.
TTTTTATCATCCTTGGGAGAATTTAGAAGTGCCTCGAAAAATATTGAAGTGCTTAGGGAATTTTTATCATCTTTCGGAGAATTTTGAAGTGCCCAGGGCAAGTATTGAGGTGCCTGGGGCGTTTTTCTTGTCAATGGGTGAATTTTGAAATGCATGGGGTGTTTTTCTTGTCAATGGGTGAATTTTGAAGTGCATGGGGCGTTTTTCTTATCATTGGGTGAATTTAGAAGTGCATGGGGTTGTTGTTTATCAATGTAAGGATGCTTTTATAGTGTCGGGACGTTTTAAAACAATGATGGCCAAAGTTATCACATGTCGAGGCAAATTTGTGTGTATTGGGGCATTTTTGTGATTGCCTAGGTGATTATATCATTGTCGGGTGTTTTTCTCCCTTGCCTAGGGCAAGTATTGAAGTGCCTAAGGCAAGTATTGAAGTGCCTGGGGCATCTTTATCATCATTGGACGAATTTTGAAGTGTCTAGGGCATGTAATGAAGTGCCTGGGCAAACACGGAAGTGGACGAGGGCATTTTTATCTTCGTTGCAAGAATTTTAAAGTGCCTGGGGAAATATTGAAGTGTATGGGCATTTTTATCATCGTTGGGAGAATTTTGAAGTGGTCGAGGCAAGTATTGAAGTGCATGGGATGTTTCTATCATCATTGGGTCAATTTAGAAGTGCATGGGATGTTTCTATCATCATTGGGTCAATTTAGAAGTGCATGGGGCAAGTATTGAAGTGCCTAGGGGCAATTTTGAAGTGCTTGGGGGAAATATTGAAGTGCTTAGGGCATTTTTATCATCTTTCATAGAATTTTGAAGTTCCTGGGGCGTTTTTCTTGTCAATGGGTGAATTTTGAAGTGCATGGGGCGTTTTTCTTGTCAATGGGTGAATTTTGAAGTGAATGGGGCGTTTTTCTCACCACCGGGTGAATTTAGAAGTGCATGGGGTTGTTGTTTATCAATGTAAGGATGCTTTTATAGTGTTGGGACATTTTAAAACAATGATGGCCAATGTTATCACATGCCGAGGCAAATTTGTGTGTACTAGGGAATTTTTGTGATTGCCTGGGTGATTATATCATTGTTGGGTTGTTTTCTCCCTTGCCTAGGGAAAGTATTGAAGTGCCTAGGGAATCTTTATCATCATTGAACGAATTTTGAAGTGTCTAGGGCATGTAATGAAGTGCCTGGGAAAACGTGGAAGTGCACGGGGGCATTTTTATCTTCGTTGCGAGAATTTTCAAGTGCCTAGGGAAATATTGAAGTGTATGGGTGTTTTTATCATCGTTGGGAGAATTTTGAAGTGGTCAAGGCAAGTATTGAAGTGCATGGGATGTTTCTATCATCATTGGGTCAATTTAGAAGTGCATGGGGCAAGTATTGAAGTGCTTGGGGAAATTTTGAAGTGCTTAGGGAAAATATTGAAGTGCTTAGGGCATTTTTATCATCTTTCGGTGATTTTGAAGTGCCCGGGGAAAGTATTGAAGTGCTTGGGGCGTTTTCTTGTCAATGGGTGAATTTTGAAGTGCATGGGGTGTTTTTCTTGTCAATGGGTGAATTTTGAAGTGCATGGGGCGATTTTCACATCACTGGGTGAATTTAGAGGTGCATGGAGCGTTTCTATCATCATTGGGTCAATTTAGAAGTGCATGTGGCAAGTATTGAAGTGACTCGGGGGAATTTTGAAGTGCTTTGGGAAAATATTGAAGTGCATGGGGAGTTTTTATCATCCTTGGGAGAATTTAAAAGTGCATGGGAAAATATTGAAGTTCTTAGGGCAATTTTATCATCTTTATGAAAATTGACGTGCCCGAGGCAAGTATTGAGGTGCATGGGGTGATTTTCTCGTCACTGGGTGAATTTAGAAGTGCATGGGGCATTTTTCTCATCACCAGGTGAATTTAGAGGTCCATGGGTCGTTTTTCTCCTCACTGCGTGAATTTAGAAGTGCTTGGGGTTATTGATCAATGTATGAATGCTCGTATAGTGTTGGGACATTTTAAAACAATGATGGGAAAAGTTATCACTTACCGGGGAAAATTTGTGTGGATTGAGGCATTTTTGTGATTGCCTGGGTGATTATATCATTGTTGGGTGTTTTTATCCCTTGCCTAGGGCAACTATTGAAGTGCATATGGCATCTTTATCATCATTGGATGAATTTTGAAGTGCCTGGGAAATCATGGAAGTGGATGGGGGAGTTTTTATCTTTGTTGGGAGAATTTTGAAGTGCCTAGGGCAAATATTGAAGTGTTTGGGTGTTTTTATCATCGTTGGTAGAATTTTGAAGTGGCTGAGACAATTATTGAAGTGCATGGTGCGTTTCTATCATCATTGGGTCAATTTAGAAGTGCATGAGGTAAGTATTGAAGTGCCTCGAGGGAATTTTGAAGTGCATGGGGAGTTCTTATCATCCTTGGGAGAATTTAGAAGTGCTTAGGGCATTTTTATCATCTTTGGGAGAATTTTGAAGTTCCCGGGGCAAGTATTGAAGTGTCTGGGACATTTTTCTCATCACTGGGTGAATTTAGAAGTGCATGGGGCGTTATTCTCATCACTGGGTGAATTTAGAAGTGCATGGGGTTGTTATTTATCAACTTATGGATGCTTTTATGGTGTTGGGACATTTTAAAACAATGTTGGGTGAAGTTATCACTTGCTGAGGAAAATTTGTGTGGATTGAGCCATTTTAAGTATTCACTGACAAATATGCAGCTCTCCTACCATTTGACACCAAAGAGAAGAAATTTTGGTGAGAAGATTGGTTGGAAGCTTGGAATTGGTCCAATAACTATCTCTCTATATAAAGGAAGTGGCCCGCTACTAGGGATATTCAGTTAATTCTATCAATTTGTTGGCATGTCAAGATTCATGACCCCACATGTCCATTGGACCATTAAGGGACGAGATAACAAGTAGAGTTCCTACTTGCCCTTAATCTAGTTAGTGCAATTGTGTTTCGTCGACACCTTCTAGTTGTGAGTGATCAAATACTGCTTGTGAAATGTATAAATAAATCCATTCTCTCCTCATTCATACACTTGTTCATTCAAGAGTCTAGGAGCCGAGAGAGTCCAAAGTTGAGTTCTGGTGTATGTTCTTCTATTGCACTACCTTAGTAATCTACATAATCAAAAGCTTGAGTCTTATTGGCAAAATATTCACCAAATTTTTACTATATTTTATAAATTAGTGAAAAATTCACCAAGTTTTTACAATTTTTTTATAATTAAGTAAAATATTTGCCAAGATTTTACAATATATTATAATTTAGTGAAAGATTCACCAAGATTTTACAACATTATATAATGAAATGAAAGATTCTTCAAAAAAATATATATACATATTATATTATTGATAAAATCGCCTTCATGTTTTCCTATATATTGGGGAGATTCACCCATTTTTTATACATATAAATTTTGGGGGGGTTCTTAAAACCATCCCTGGCCCTATCTTCCTCAAATTTTTATCTCAGGGACCAGACACTTTCCTCCCCATTTAAATTAAATCCAGAGTGGCTTGCTGAGGAGGATTTCTAGCAGGTAGTTCATGACAATTGGAAGGCTTATAATGATTAGGTACCCCTCTTAGCCAATGAAGAGTTCTTAGCTGCAGTAAAAGGAGTAAAAGGAAATTTTGTGGTGTGGATAGTTGAAAGACTCAAGAATAGGGACTGATATTGAAGGAAGTCGAGGCTGGGATTAACCTTTTGTACAACAATAATGGTTCAAGTGTATTCTCAGATGTAGATGTAGAGAGGATTAAAGATCTATAAGTGAACACAAATAAAATACTATTGGATCGAGAAGTAGAATGTTGACTTGAAATTCAAGCCATTTGATTAGAACTTGGCGATGAAAATAATAAAATTTTCCATTAATTGGCGATGCATTGTCAAAACTAGAAATCTATTTGGGATTTGTAGGATGATGAGGGCCAAATTTTTCATGGTTTTGAGGACTTAATAGCTTTGGGGGTACTTCATTTTAAAATCCTTTTCCATGAACCAAACCAAGAAAACATTGTATATGTGATTAAAATATTTCCTATTCTTCTCGATTGGTCAACGAGGAGGACAACTAGGTATTTCTAGAGGAGTTCACATTAAAAGAGTTGAAGTATGTCATGGATACATTTGAGAAAAACAAAAGTCCTACCCTAGATGGCTAGACCATTGAATTATTCACAGGTATTTTCAACCTTCTAACTAATGATCTTCATCGAGTGGTTGAATATTTGAAGATTTGGTAAGGTCCTTGATTAAATTAATACAAGATTTATCACCCTCATTACAAACATTGAAAAGGCAAAGAATTTTGGCAATTTTCTCCCAATCTCATTGAGCAATTGTGTATATGATATTAGATCCAAGGTTATAACTTTGAGGCTGAATAAATTAACGTCTAGGGTGATCTCTACCGAATAGTTTAGGTTTCAAGAAGGGATATTCATACACTAATCTGCATGTACTTCTCAAGAAACACTTCAAACTATTAAATAGAGGAAGAAATCAACTATTGTAATGAAGCTCAACCTCTCCAAATCCTATGATCAATTTTGTTGGTTATATTTAAGACTATTGTTGATTCACATCAGGTTCAACTTGCAAGTGGTTAATTGGATTATGGGATGCATAAAGTCTATATCATTTGTTGTGTTAATAAACAAGGCTGCATCTACTTTCTTCAAGCCCACAATCATCTCTGAAGCATTAAAAGGAGATATTCTCATCATAGTATTGGAGGAACATTTGGTCAATAAAGGAGATCATATTTAGGGTTAAGTGGAAGTACACTAGAAAAAATATTTGGAGACTTCAATTCTTAAAGGAAAATCATCTAATACTAGGACAACTGACACATAAGATTTTCCAACGATTGTTGAAACTCAGCGAGAGGAATTCAGCCCAATTAAACCTTCTTTCACTAGTCCTATCAATATGATTGAGTCATCATTAGAATCTAATGTCGAATTCCCTTGCTTAGTTGAGGGATTGAAATGTTCCAAAGGGAGAAAGGGAACAAATATTCGTTCCTTATCTAAAAAGGCCCCTTTAGGTTCTTCTAGGGAGTCATATTGTAATTATGACCTCCACCATGATACACATGATTCGATGTTGATGAAATTAGGGTGGGGGCAGTCGATTCCACCACTAGATGAGGTGGTAGTCATTATTAATTGAGGTCCCTTTCTAGGGCATTCATGTAATGTCAATAATTTGTCTGAAGGATTGGGAGTTAATAAGACTAAAGATTTGTCCTCCTAATTAGTGGAGAGGAAATCATTTATACAGTTGGCGTAGAGGTAAGAATTGAAGCACAACGAGGGAAGCAATTATTGATTTCAAGGGTTCTTAGAGTACATGCCCCCCATAGCGAGGTTCCTAAATGATCACACTATCCATGAATATTAGGGGGGTCGGAAATATTAATAAGCAACTGGCCCTTCGTAGGATAATAGAGTAAGAGAAGTCAAATTTACTTTTACTACATGAAACTATTGGGTGATGGGGGAGGAGGGAGACAATAGCGTAGGTGTTCATAGGAAGTTATTATTTGGTTGGGATTTTATAGTAGTTGATACATCTATAGAATATCAAGTGTCCTCATTATAGGGTGGAACTCTTCGCTATCATTGATAAAATTTTATGCAATTTCTTCAGGTCTCTTCCTAAAGTTCAACTGCAAAATATTGAGCCATTCTCTTTTGGTTTTTAATGTGTATGGACCCTATGGTGTCCAATCAGAATTTAGGGACCGTTTCTTTTCCTTGGGGGTGATGATTGAGGCTCATCACAGGGGGGGGGAATTGATTTTTCACCATAAATAGGAATGAGATTTGGGGATTTTTTGCTCGTGCCTATAGGATGGGTGAATTCTTTGTTCATGGTCTTGAATCTCACAACTTAATTGATGTGGACCCTACAATCATAAAACCAATATGGCATAATAATAGAAAATATAGAGTTAGCCTCATTACAAAGTGGAACTCGTCACTCTCATTCAGGTGGCCTCATTAAAGGGTGGAACTCTTCACTCATTGATAAATTCTTATGTAATTATTTAGGTCTCTTCACGGTGTTCAAATACAAGGGCTTGGAACATTCTCTTTTAGTTTTTAATGTGTATGGACCCTATGGTGACCAAAAAGAATTCTAGGACCAGTTCTTTTCCTTTGGGGTGATGACTAACAAATCACTAGTCGTAGAGGGGATTGAATTTTCACCATAAATAGGGATGAGATTTGGGGAGTTTTTTCTCATGCCAACAATATGGGTGAATTATTTGTTCACAATATTGAATCTTACAACTTAATTGATGTGGAACCTATAATCATAAAACCAACATGGTGGAATAACATAAGAGGCATGGATATCGTCTCTAAGCAACTTAATCAGTTTTTGGTGGCAAGTGATTTGTTTTGAGAAGTTGATAGAATCTGCTCTTGGGTGCATTCTAGTGGTTTTTCATATCACAGCCCTATCTTCCTCAAATTTTATCTCATGGATGTCGAAATAATGTAACTTTGAAGAATATTCTACTTATATTATTCCTCCTTCGAGAGATGTCATCAATGTAAAAGGTCATGTAAAAGTCATGAGGTAAAACCTCCATTGTAAGTCATGTTAAATTTTCAGAATTTACTTCAATCTGATCTAGGATCTTAACAGAGAGAACAACATGTACATCAAATCTACAGCATATCAATCATGGACACAATAATGAAAGCACACAAGAGACACAGAGTTTACTTGGGGAAAACCATAAAGGTGAAAAACCCCAATAACTTTCTCAAAGATAGATAGAGAAATGATACAACCACAGTACAAGAGATAGTATTCTCCTAGAAGTAGAGCCTCCTCCTCCACAAGTGCGCCACTCTCCAAAGTGTGAGTGAGAGAATAGAATGTGTAAAATGAGAGAGACACACTCTCCATTTATACACTAACTTGACTTGACCTTTACTCAACTAGGTCGGCCTCAACTTAACCACTTAACATAATGATGACTGGGCCGACCCCCAATAGGGTGGTCTAATAACCCTTTGACCCACATGGCCAACCCCCAATAGGGTGGTCTAATAAACCTTTGACCCACATGACTTATAGAGGGCTGACCCCAACAAGGTGGTCTAATAACCCATCAAGTATAAGTTACGACACTTACAATATAAATGACGACACTTTCGTATAGAGGAATAATAACATCTCTATAGGAATACAACCACTTCCATATAGAGGAATAATAACATCTCTATAGGAATACAATATACATATATGTGAAATACATTTCGAAGTTACATATACATCAACACTCCCTCTTAACTAGGAAGGTATTTCTCGACATAGGTCTTCTAGCACAAGTCATCTTCTCTGGATCATCGTCACTGGATAATCGTCATCGAGTCATCATCATCGTCACTACTACTGCTATCTCAATCAATATCTGAATCTACTCGTCATAGGAAGTTCTATAGAGCCAGTCCTTTTTCATACTGGATGTAGGCCCACCACCTGCAGGTCTTCATCATCTGTGCGAACAGTCTGATAGAGGTGGCCTCTCAGGACTAATTTTATGTGTGGATGCAATACTGAAAAGAGTATCCCAGGAACATTTATGTGCCTAAGCACGACCGAAAAGATCTCCTAGGAATTATTACATGCATCTCCTCCACAATACCTTTAAAGAGCATCCCAGGAACATTTATGTGCCACAACACGATCGACAAGATCTCTAAAGAGCATCCCAGGACTTATTACGAGCACACAACTCAACCTCTCGGATCTCTAGGACTGATTACATGTGGATAGACAAAACCTTTAAAGAGCATCCCAGGAACATTTATGTGCCACAACACGATCGACAAGATCTCTAAAGATCATCCCAGGACTAATTACGAGCACACAGCTCAACCTCTCGGATCTCCAGGACTGATTACATGTCTCCGTAGTAATACCTCATCCCAGGACTGATTACGAGAACACAACTCAACCTATCAGATATATGAGGATTGATTACATACTACATAGCAATACCGGAAAGAGTATCCCAGGAACATTTATGTGCCGCAGCACGACCGGCAAGATCTCCCAGGACTGATACATGCTATTTGCACAACCTGCCACATATCATCTCTGACCTCCAAGTATCAACCTAATACTCATGATCCAATGGATCATCATCGCACAAAGCATCATCCTAATGCTCATGATCACATTGATCATCATCACTGTACCATCCTGATACATATCATCTAGAGCAACACCCTGAAGCTCGTCATCATGATCATCCTGATCATACAATGCATCCACCTGATGCATACCAAGTATCTACCTAATACATATCATCATACATGATCCACCTGATCATACAGTGTATCCACCTGATACAAATACAAATACATGATCTACCTGATCATACAATGTATCCACCTGATACATATACAGATACATGTTCCAAGCATCCAACATGATGCATATACAAATACATACAAATGATCCAACCGATCATATCCAACATCCAACATGATGCATACATATATATAAATGATCCAACTGATCATATCCAGCATCAACACGATGCGTACATACACACAAATATAAATGATCCAACTGATCATATCCAACATACATACATACAAATATAAATGATCCAACTGGTCATATACAGCATCAACGTGATGCATACAGAGAGCAGTAACTAGAGCATCGTCCTGTTGCTCTTCATCCATGATCCTCCTGATCATCATAGCATCATCTTCTTCAGATCATCTCATCATCCACGAAGCACAGCCCAGATGCACATCATCCAACACTTACACCACCGACATGGGAGAACAGATCTAACACCATTCGGGGAAGGCTCTAGCCCTTAATTTTTCACCATGGGAGAACACATATACCACCATGTAAAAGATGGCTCAGCAATTACATCATGACCAAGAGAGAACACCTCAACCATGTCAGAAAAGCTCATGTGCATCTACATCTTCCGGACTCATCACTTCCATTTGGAAGGAACCTTGATCTGAAGTGCACCAAGCCTCTCTGAAGTACTCAAACTGCACTTTGGCCAATGGCTTGGTCAATACATTTGCAACCTCCTCATCCGTCGCAACATACTCTGCTTCAGCTGTACTCAGTGCTACGCAGGACTACTTCCTGCTAAACCAAGAGATCACACCTGATCCCATACTGAAGTAGCACCCAGATGTGGTCTTCCTATCTGTAGCACTGCCTGCTCAATCTGAATCAACATAACCCTACAGGTTAATGTTAAATTTTGAGCATTAATTCACAATACTCTTGGATCTTTACTGAGAGAATAACATATACAGTATATCAATGCATAACAATCACAATAAACATGACAAGCATCACAAGAATCGAAAGTATGAGAGACAAGAGACACAGAGTTTTCGTGGGGAAAACCCTAAGGTGAAAAACCCCACAACTTCCTCAGAGATAGAGAGAGCAATGGCTCAACCAAAGTACAACTAAAATACACTTGAGATAGTCTCCTAGTAGCAGATGATCCTCCTCCTCACTAGTGCGCCACTTTTTGATTGAGAGAAGTGTGACTTTCTGAATGATCAAAATAGAGATCTCCTGATCTCTATTTATACTAACCTGTTTTCCCAGTGACCTTATGGGGCCGACTTGTCTATCTAGATAAATCCACAATATAATATATATTTCAGGGCCAACCCCACACATGGTGGTCTAATAACCCATCAGCAAGTACACACACTTGCGACACTTGTCAATACACATGACGACACTTCCTTATAGAGGAATAACACATCTCTAATAAGGGTACAATAAATATATATGAAATACATAGATGAAATATGTTTCGAAGTTACATATACATCAACACTCCCTCTTAACTACGAAGGTATTTCTCAACACAGATCTGCTAGACAAGTCTTCTTCTCGGGATCATCGTCACTGCTGCTGCTATCTCAACCAATCTCTGACTCGACTCGTCATAGGAAGTTCTACAGAGCCAGTACTTTTTCATACTGGATGTAGGCCCACCACCTGCAGGTCTTCATCATCACTGGCCATACTGTGGAAATCTCAGGACTTATTACGTGCGTCACAAAACCTTAAAAGAGTCTCTTGACTAGCAAGAACCCTAAAGAGCATCTGAGGCCTTTTTCATCCTGTCCAGATCTCCGGGACTTATTACATGTGACCCCACCACAAAACCTCGAAAGAGAACCCCAGGACTGATTACGAGCACAAGGCTCAACCTATCGGATCTCCCAGGGCACAAATTACATGTGGTCACCACAAAACCTCGAAAGAGCATCCCAAGAATGATTATGAGCACAAGGCTCAACCTATCGGATCTCCCAGGGCGCAAATTACATGTGGTCATGGAAAAACCTCGAAAGAGCATCCCAGAACTAATTACGATCACACAGCTCAACCTATCGGATCTCCCAGGGCACAAATTACATGCCATAGTACAAAACCTCAGAAGAGCATCTACCAGATATCCCAGGGCACGAATTACATGCCATAAGAAAAACCTTGAAAGACTATCTGTAGATCTCCCAGGGCACAAATTATATGTCCTCCCAAGCAAAACCATGAAAGAGCATTTTCCAGATATCCCATGGTACAAATTACATGCCATATTCCACGGCCACAGAGTATCAACCTGATACTCACCATACATCATCTTGATGTACACATGATCATCTTGATCATCATCACTGCAACATCCTGCTGCATGTCATCTGGAGCAACATCCTGAAGCTCGTCATCCATGATCATCCTGATCATACAATGCATCTACGTGATGCATACCAAGTATCTACCTAATACATATCATCATACATGATCCACCTGATCATACAATGCATCCACCTGATACAAATACAAATACATGATCCACCTGATCATACATGATACATATCAACATACATGATCTACCTGATCATACAATGTATCCAACTGATACATATACATATACATGGTTCAAGCATCCAACATGATGCATACACAAAATACATACAAATGATCCAACCGATCATATCCAGCATCCAACATGATGCGTACATGCATATAAATGATCCAACTGATCATATCTAGCATCCAACATGATGCATACATACATATACATATAAATAATCCAACTGATCATATCCAACATCCAACATGATGCATATACAGAGCAGTAACTGGAGCATCGTCCTGATGCTCATCATCCAGCGCTTACATCCACAGCCATGTGAAGGATCCTCCTTCCAACATGCTTGGAATGGCTTCTGCAAATGTGTCCATCACTTATTCCTCGAAGTGTCATCAATCTGAAGAACACCAAGCCTCTCCCTGAAGTACTCGAACTTCACCCTGGCTAGTGGCTTCGTCAGCACATCTGCAATCTGCTCGTCCGTTGCAACGTATAGGAGCTTCACATCTCTTCTCTGCACCATATCCCTAATATAGTGATATTTGATCTCTATGTGTTTCGACCTGTCATGAAACATTGGGTTCTCGGATAGCTTCACACAACTCTGGTTATCACAAAAGATACCAGTAGCATCCAACGAGAGATCAAATAACTCAGACAGTAGCTTCCGTAGCCATACTGCCTCACAACTAGCTGAACAGGCTGCAACATACTCTGCCTCAGCTGTACTTAGTGCTACGCAGGACTGCTTCCTGCTAAACCAAGAGATCACACCTGATCCCATATTGAAGCAGCACCCAGATGTGCTCTTCCTATCTGCAGCACTGCCAACCCAATGTGAATCAACATAACCCTGCAGGTTAAACTTTTGATTCGCTTCATACTTGAGCCCATAATCCACTGTACCCTTCAGGTACCTCAGAACATGCTTTACAGCAACCAGGTGAACACTCCTCGGATCCATCAAAAACTGGCTCAATGTGTTCACCGCAAAGCAAATATCTGGTTTCGTGTTCGTTAGGTACATCAAGGACCCAATCATCTTACGATACATAGAGACATCAACTGGCTCAGATGAAGCATCACATAGAAGCTTCAGATTCGATGCCATAGGTGTGGCCATGGCCTTGCAATACATCATCCCAAATCTCTTCAGGATATCTACTGTGTACTTCCCTTGACCAAGGAAGATCCCATTTGCACTCTGCCACACCTCCATACCTAGGAAATAATGCATCATTCCCAAATCTTTCATATCGAACTCGGCAACAAGCTTCCTTTTAGTATCTGCAATCAATTTGTCATCTCTTGTTACAAATAAGTCATCCACATACAGGAGTAGAATCACAGGATTCCCTTCCTCAACCTTGTAGTAAAGGTTGGAATCCGCTTTACTCTTGGTAAATCCAAAACTAGATATGAAACTGTCCATCCTACCATACCAAGTTCTGGGAGCTTGCTTCAAGCCATACAAGGCTTTCTTCAATCTGCATACATACGAATCCCTATAATGTATTTCGAAATTGAGTGGCTGCTCCACATATACTTCCTCTTCAACTACACCATTCAAGAAGGCAGTCTTGAAATCCATCTGGTGTATTTTCGATTTCATTGCTGCAGCTAGGGCAAGTACTGTTCTGATGGAAGTATACCTTGCTATAGGTGCAAAAGTTTCTTCATAATCTATTCCCTCTTTCTGAGAGAAGCCACGAGCTACGAATCTTGCTTTGTATTTTTCTACACTGCCATCTGCAGCATGCTTGATTTTGTAGATCCATTTGGAAGTCACAACAGACTTCTCTTTAGGTCTTAGGACAACATCCCAAACATCATTCTTCATTATTGATTGGTATTCCTCAACCATGGCATCCTTCCATTTCATAACTGGAAGGTTCTTTGTTCATAATGTCACAGAGTAAAGCAACGTAGCTGGTATGTGATATGGTTCTCTTCTTTGCTCTGTTCTCTTCTTCTGGAATGCCAAATATTTCTGCATCTTGAATGAACTCTCTAGCCCATGCAGGTTTCCTCTTGTGAGAGTTATCCTCACGGAGTGGATCTACAGGTTCTTGTGGATCTTCAAACTCACGAACAACTTCTGGAATTGCTTCAGTCATGGTAGTGTCTTGAAATCTAGTTTCCTTAGGTTCTTCATAAACTTTGATAGGTGCCTTCCTTGATTTGATGAATGCTGAGTTTTCATCAAATGTTACATCCCTGCTGACATCAATCTTCTTGAACCCTAGAAAGTATATTTTGTAAGCCTTCGAACTTTCACTGTAACCCACAAAGATACCCTTCTTTCCTGAAGGATCTAGTTTGGTCCTCTTTTCCTTTGGGACATGAGTGTATACTGGACAACCAAATATTATGAGATGGCTGACTTCAGGTTTCTTACCAGAAAAGACCTCTTCTGGTGTCTTGTTGTCCAATATCTTGTGGGGTGTTCTGTTCTGCACATATACAGTTGTTCTACCTGCTTCTGCCCATAGATGCATAGGTAGATCCTAGTCATGCAGCATTTTCCTTGCTGCTTCCATGATTGTTCTGTTCTTCCTTTCTGCAACTCCATTTTGTTGAGGATTATAAGGAGCAGTCAACTCCCTCTTAATCCCTGAATCACTGCAAATCTTCTTGAAGTCACCTGAGGTGAATTCTCCACCATTGTCGGATCTGAATGTTTTGATCTTCTTGTCAGTTTGATTCTCCATCAAGGTTTTGAATTCCTTGAACTTATCAAACACCTCATCTTTGTTCTTTAAGAAGTATACCCAAGTCTTTCTGGAGAAGTCATCAATAAATGAGACATAGTAAATATACCCACTCAGAGAACTGGATGACATAGGACCACATACATCTGAGTGGATGATTTCCAGGATGTCTTTTTCCTTGCTTTCACTGCTTGGGAAAGCCTTCTTAATGTTCTTACCTTTTGCACATCCTTTGCAAACACTTTCATGATTGGTCTTGATTTCAGGAAGACCCTCTACATCCTTTCTTGCAATTGGAAGTGCCCTATAGTGCATATGAGAAAGTCTTCTATGCCAAAGTTCACTTGGATCCATGGATTCATGTACCATGGCATGTTCAAGTTGTCCCTTCAATTTATACAAACCTCCCTCTTGCTCTCCAATCACTACTGCATCATCTATGTTCTTTCCCTTTGGCCACATTAGGACTTGGCCATCCACAAATGCAACCCTCATACCTTTTGCATCCAATGCAGAGATGGAGAGTAAGTTCTTCTTGAGCCCAGGTACATAAAGGACTTCTTTCATCTTCAAATATTTTCCAGAATCTAGGTTGTAGGAGGCTTCACCAATTCCTTTGATTGGGTATTGATAATCATCCCCAAGTTTCACCTTATGGGGTGATTCATGTTCAGATAGATTCACAAAATATTCCTTAAACCCAGTCATGTGTTTGGAAGCCCCACTGTCAATCAACCAATCATTACAACCATGGGAGATAGTACCTGTGAGAGCAGAAATTAGAACATACTCTTCTTCACTTGATGAGTCATCATCACTATCACTTTCTGCCCTAGCCTTCTTCTTTGGGGGTTCATCATCTTCGGTAGCATGAGCATGATATCTTCTTTTGTTATTCTTCTTCTTCTTGTTGAATTTGTTGTTGTTGTCTTTCTTCTTATTGGGACAATCTAAAGCAAAGTGTCCCTTCTCATTGCAATTGAAGCATCTGAGATCTTTCTTATCTTTATGATAATAGTGGTGTGAGAATCTCCTGATATGAGATGATTCCTTCTTGGACTTGCCTTTCCTGGCATGTGCTGTGAGATCTTGGTCTTCATTTCTCATATTTTCTTCTCGGGCCACAAGCCTAGCTTCTTCTTGAGAGCATTCTTCCCGTAATCTGTTGAAGGAGATCAACTTCTTCCTTGCACAAATTCCTTGAATAAAGGAATCCCATGACCTGGGTAGGCCATTTAGAGTGGTCATCACCACTTCACCATTCTCCACCATTTCATCCACTGCTTCTATTTGTTCCTTGATCTGGGAGACCCTTGAAAAATAAGATTGAATGGTTTCTCCATTTTGAAACTTTACTCCTTTCAATTGGTTCCGTAGGGCCATCTTCCGATTTATGTTCTTCCCTTCAAATAGCTTGGTCAAAGAGTCAAACATCTCCTTGGGTGTCTTTAGAGAAGACACATGGGGTATGAGATGGTCTTTGATAGAATCAACAATGATTCTCTTTGCCTTGACCAAGTTCTTCTTGTGCAAAACCTTATCCTCTTCATCCTCTGGGATAGGGATGTCTTCTTTTACATATGAGTCCAACTCATTCTCTTCCAGGATTAACCCAATCCTATACTTCCAAGCTCGGAAGTTATCAGCTCCTTTAAGCTTATCCTCAAGCTTGGTGTGGTGAGACATCTTAAAGAGTACTTCAAATGGAAATAGAAAAGATTTAGGTCTTACCACTTGAAATGCTGAAAACTAGATATGGTCCCGGATTAGGGTTTGTCGAAAAAACCCTAAAAATTCAAAATGTGAATTTCAATTTTCTGAAAGGATAGAAAGATGTGCCTTGATGAGCTGATCAGCCTGGTGTATTCAGAATTTGAGATCAGCAAAGCTTTACCCTTCAGATTTTCCTTTTTGTCCTCCCAGGTTCATTAGGGAGAGCCTTGAATTAGGGTTTGAGTTTTCCGGAGATCTACCCATCCAAAAATCTCGATCCAAAGCTCTAAACTTTGATTTTTGCAAGGAGCTTCCAGCTATGTCTTTAGATTTCAGAAATTACTATTTTTGTGGAAACCCTAATTTTTAGGGCCAAATATGAAAATGCTTAGAATTGAATTCTGATTGGACAGATAGATTCTCCTTGATGAGTAGAGTCAATCTACTATATTGCTTTTCCAAAATCTATGGAGAGAAACCCAATAAACAAGAAACTCAAGTTTCCGTCACTGCAAAATGTCTTCTTCTCACGTTAGCTCTGATACCATGTTAAATTTTGAGCATTAATTCACAATACTCTTGGATCTTTATTGAGAGAATAACATATACAGTATATCAATGCATAACAATCACAATAAGCATGACAAGCATCACAAGAATCAAAAGCATGAGAGACAAGAGACACAGAGTTTCCGTGGGGAAAACCCTAAGGTGAAAAACCCCACAACTTTCTCAGAGATAGAGAGAGAAATGGCTCAACCAAAGTACAACCAAAATACACTTGAGATAGTCTCCTAGTAGCATATGATCCTCCTCCTCACTAGTGCACCACTTTCTGAGTGAGAGAAGTGTGACTTTCTGAATGATCAAAATAGAGATCTCCCGATCTCTATTTATACTAACCTGTTTGCCCAGTGACCTTATGGGGCCGACTTGTCTATCTAGATACATCCACAATATAATATATATTTCAGGGCCAACCCCACACATGGTGGTCTAATAACCCATTAGCAAGTACACACACTTGTGACACTTGTCAATCCACATGACGACACTTCCTTATAGAGAAATAACACATCTCTAATAAGGGTACAATAAATATATATGAAATACATTCCAAAGTTACATGTACATCAGCAGTTAAACTTTTGATTCGCTTCATATTTGATCCCATAATCAACTGTACCCTTCAGGTACCTCAGAATATGCTTTACAGCAACCAAGTGAACACTCCTCATATCTGTCAGGAACTCGCTCAATGTGTTCACCGCAAAGCAAATATCTGATCTCGTGTTCGTCAGGTACATCAAGGACCCAATCATCTGACGATACATAGTGACATCAACCGGTTCAGATGAAGCATCACACAGAAGCTTCAGGTTCGATGCCATAGCCTCGCATTCCGTCATCCCAAACCTCTTCAGGATCTCTACTGCATACTTCCCTTGTCCAAGGAAGATTCCATCTGCACTCTGCCACACCTCCATGCCAAAAACAAATAGTGCATCATCCCCAAGTTCTTCATCTAGAACTCGGCAACAAGATTCTATTGCGTGTCGGCAATCAATCTATCTTCACCTGTAATAAACAGGTCATCCATATACAAAAGTAGTATCACTGGATTGCCTTCCTCAACCTTGTAGTAAAGGTTGGAATCCGCTTTACTCTTGGTAAATCCCAAACTAGATAGAAAGTTGTCTATCCTACCATACCAAGTTCTGCACATATATGAGTCTCTGTCATGTGTCTCAGAACCAAGTAGCTGCACCACATACACTTCTTCTTCAACTACACCATTGAATAAAGTGTATTTTCCTCTTCATCACTGCAGCTAGAGCAAGTACTGATTTAATGGAAGTATATCTAGCTACAGGAGCAAAAGTCTCTATGCTACCACCTGCAGCATGCTTGATCTTGTAGATCCTCTTGGAAGTCACTACAGACTCCCCTTCAAGTCTTGGGACTGCATCCCAAACATCTTTATGATAGATTGGTACTCCTCGATCATGGCATTCTTCCCAGATCTTGGGAACTTCAATAGATAACTTTGTTGCTGAACAAATGTTGTAGTCCTTCTTTTGTAGGTGATGGGATACGATCTTTCCTACACAAGAAGTTAAATTTCATGATTAGAAAACATCTCATAGTTTTCAGAACAAATTCTTACACATAAAGAAATATGTCATAAAGTCATGCAATTATCTTAGCCAATGCTTCAATACAACATTTATCCATATTCCGTAACTTTCTAGATGCCTTCCAATCTCTACCAGAACATTGTTAAGAGTGTACACAACTCCTAACATGTCAGCAAAGAGGCTTCATTCTAGATAAGTAGCAATGGAATGTTGTACAGTGCCATAGGCCACTTACCCATGTATATTAGTAGTATACTGTTCATCAATGCAACTATTCTAATATGCATAATACACAACCTAATTCTAGGAATATAAGCATATACATCATTGAATAACATTATGTAAGAAATGACAATTCAAATACTTATCTTTGTTTGGTTGCTGGGTGGACTCCCTTTGAATCTTTGCAACTCCATTCTGATGTGGATTGTGAGAAGTGGTCAACTCCCTCTGAATATCTGCATCCTTGCAGAAACTGCTGAAGTGTGCTCCTTTGCTTTCATGCAGGAACAACTGGAGTGTGCTCCCTCTTGATCTTTGCTTCCTGGATTACCTGTCCTTGAACTTACATCCATCCTTAATCACTATGCATGCTTGTTAGTATCATCATTGTGTTATCCTTGAGGTCTCATACATAATCACACATTTATTAGTATAATCTTAATACTATCAAAACACAATAATCTTAAACATGTATATTCATGATCATTCACAGATAACAAACATTAGTATTCAAGGTTTCAAGGAAGTCTTCTTTTACTCATGCATATTCTTATTTGATCATAGGACTCTTCTGATTAGTTAAATCATCAATGCATAAACCCGTGATTACTCAAACCTATACCTTCATGATTTTTATGGTTAGTCATATCATCAATTATGGTAAGAAACATAATATGCATACAACCATGACTATTCAAACCTATGACTTCATGAATAATCATTATCAACAACACAACAGTATAAGATCCTAACACAAGGTAGGATTCTAGCTTGATATAGGAAAAACATACCTGGATTAGCATGCTAGCTAGTTATGTCTAACATACCCACATAATGTCTTCTGGTTCTCTTCAGTGACTTGTGCTAGTAACCTGCATGTCTCATAAGTTAACCATTGTAGAACCAAGTTATACATACCTCGAAAGTAGATCTTCTATGTGATCCATGACAATGGATGAATCTTTGTCTTCATGTCACCATGAGCATATGTTCTTGAAGTAGAACATGATTTGACTTTCTTGGTGTACCTTTTGTGTTAGCAGACAACACAAACCTCATACAACACCATAATGCATTAGTACAATCATAAGTGTCAACACCTTAATCAATGAATATCTTTTATCGTGCATTCATAATTTTATTAAGGTGATACGATAAGTCTAGATTTAATCAAGATTGTACTAACCGTAATAATATGAAGACAAATATACCATAAACTTAATCATGAACAAATCTTGAAACATACCTAGATAAGTCATACCTGTCGATATTGCTTGTAATCTTCTTATGTAAGGCCTTAGCCTCATCTCCCTCTGAAACAGGAACTTCTTCACTTATGCAGGTGAACAATCCATCTTCTTCTAGGATTAACCCAATCCACTTGATTTGCAAGAACTAGATTTGGGAGATGGATTAGGGTTTGTCAGAGAAACACCAAAAATTCAAACTTTGAATTTCAAACTTCTGAAAGGATAGAAATAAGCGACTTGATGAGCTGATCAAGCTGGTATGTTCAGAATTTGAAAACTGCAAAGTTTCACTCCTCAATTTTGCCTTTGAAACTTCTGGATTCACTGGACGTGACCCTGAACTAGGGTTTGATGAATCCCACTCTTCTGCCCAATCAAAATGTTTGATCCAAATCTCTAAGCTTCTATTTTTATGAGGATCTTCCAGCCGTGGTCACAGATTTCAAAAATTCCCATTTTTGCAGAAGCCCTAATTTTCCACTTTTCTGATCAAAGTCCTGAACTAGGGTCTCATCAATCCCGGCCTTCTGCCCAAAAAAAATTCTGATCTTGGTCTCTAAATTTCGTTTTTGATGAGTAGCATTCAACCGTGGTATCCGATTACAAAAATCCCAACTTTCTTCGAAGCCCTAAATTCTGGAAGCCATGAATGAAGGTGCTAAAAAATAATTATGTTTTGACAGAAATATGTACCTGATTGTTTCTGGTGTAACTCTGAAATTTTCGATCCACGGGGTCTGAAAAGTTTTCCTGAGATAGCCCGACCTGTTATCTTTCCATCCTGACAGGTCTGACCTCAATTGGATTCTCTGAGAGAGATTTATTCCAAGTGTCGCAATGTGATCTGTTTATGGGATAATACAGGAGAGCGAACTTGTACAGCGTGCCACGTGTCCCTGGTTCAACTTTGGCCTCTAAATTTTTTTCTGAGATATTACAGTATGTGTACTACCCGTAAAATTTTATGAAATTTCATTTGGAGCTTCCTAGCCCAAGTTATGACATTTTTCCCAAGGTCACCTGATTTTGACTCAGATCTGGAAGAGGCAGAAACCCTATATTGTACAGATCATAAATCACAAAGTACAATGTGTTAGAGGTTTTCCTTTGGCCACAAGGTACATGAAGATCTGATCTTCAACCTGTAAAAGTTTCAGACCCGAAAAATTCTCCAAAACGGATTTATAGAGAAAGTGATACGATGACTGGTTTTTGCTATATCAAGCCCTAGCATCGTAAGTGCAACAAGTGTCATACATGCCATGTCATGCCTTCTTTCAGGCTAACTCTGATACCATGTTAAATTTTTAGAATTTACTTCAATCTGATCTAGGATATTAACTGAGAGAACAACATATACAACAAATCTACAACATATCAATCATGGACACAATAATGCAAGCACACAAGAGACACAGAGTTTACTTGGGGAAAACCATAAAGGTGAAAAACCCCAATAACTTTCTCAGAGATAGATAGAGAAATGATACAACCACAGTACAAGAGATAGTCTTCTCCTAGCAGCAGAGCCTCATCCTCCATAAGTGCACCACTCTCCAAAGTGTGAGTGAGAGAATAGAATGTGTAAAATGAGAGAGACACACTTTCTATTTATACACTAACTTGACTTGACCTTTACTCAACTAGGTCGGCCTCACCTTAACCACTTAACATAATGCTGACTGGGCCGACCCCCACTAGGGTGGTCTAATAACCCTTTTACCCACATGGATGACCCCCAATAGGGTGGTCTAATAACCCTTTGACCCACATGACTTATACAGGGCCGACCCCAACAAGGTGGTCTAATAACCCATCAAGTATAAGCTACGACACTTACAATATAAATGATGACACTTCCGTATAGAGGAATAATAACATCTCTGTAGGAATACAACCACTTCCGTATAGAGGAATAATAACATCTCTATAGGAATACAATATACATATATGTGAAATACATTCCAAAGTTACATATACATCAACAAGTCAGGTCAATAGTACCCAAAAGAATGTAACATAAATATTATTTTGAGTCTTCCTAGAGAGGCCGGCCCATCAAATTAGTGAGGTCATCCCAGTTAGGCTAAAATTTCAAGTGAAAAGTAAAGTATAAATAGGGAATATCACTCTCTCATTTGGACCATTCACTCACTCAAGCATTGCGCAAGAGAGGAAGAGAAAGGCTAGCAAAGGAGGAGGAGGATTGCTGTTGGCTCTTGTGTTTTAGTTTTGTCTCTCTTTCTTATGAGACTTATTTATTTGGGCATTGTACTTTGGTAATCTATATGGAGGAATGTTTGCTGGGTTTTCTTATCCTTGAGGGTTTCCCAGGATAAATTTTTGTGTACCTTGTGATTGTGTGTCTTTCAGAGATCCTTTTTATGCTTCTATTGTGAAAATGTATTAAATGCTCATGAAGTTAGAATTTAGTCTTTAGTAGCATATAATATTAACATGGTATCAGAGTTAGACTGGAAAGAGAAGCTTTCACTAGGGTAAATATCTCTCTCTTTCTCCGAGCAATAAAATTAGGGCTTCCTATGTAAGAGGAATTTTGGAGTACAAGTGACACAGGGAAGTGCACCCCTCCTAGGCACATCTTTTGGCACATAGATCAAATTTTTTCAGTGGCTAGAACTTCAAGAAATTCAAACCCTAGTTTGACTTGGAACCATAAAAACCAGAAAACAAAAAAACCAAAAACTGCAGTCCAGAATATCGCAAGTCCAGTTTCAGGGGTTAAACCTTGGATTATTCAGAAACTGATTGTACCAGCATAATCTTCTCATTCAAGCGCATATTTTGGTGAGTTCATTTTTCATTTTTGAGAAATTTCAATTTTTTGGTCTTTTCTATTCTCCAGGATAAGATGGCTCCAAGCACTAAGCTTGATGACAAGTTGGAAGGCATAGAAAATTTCCGTGCTTGGAAATACAAAATTGGACTCATTCTAGAAGAGAATGATCTTGTGAAGTTTGTTAAGAAAGTTGTGCCAGAACCCGTAGAAGTTGAAGCAAAGGAAAAGCACAAGAAGGACATGATTAGAGCCAAGAGGATCATAGCAGATTCCATCAAGGATCACTTGATTCCTCAAGTGTCCTCCAAGAAAACACCTAAGGAAATCTTTGATGCCCTATCAAGGATGTATGTTGGCATGCGACTAAGTCGCAAAATTTTTGGTACAAACAATGACAACATGGATGGCGAAGGGTAAAGGACCAATCGCGGAGTGCAACAAAGCGGATAAAGTAGAGTCATTAGTTAATTAGTTAGTTAGTTAATGGGTCATTTGGATAAATGGACCAAGTTGTAACGACCAGAGAGCCTATAAATAGGAGTAGCACTGTAAGCCTTAGGGCATATTATATCTTCTCTTTGTATTTGCATATGATATCTTCGGATCTTCACATTTGACCTTGTATTCTGATCTGCGGATTCACATATTTGTATTTTGATCTGTGCTATTGAAGATAGATTTTTGTGGATTTTTTAGATTAATTGATATATAATGAGAAGGGATGTTTGTCCATGATGTTGTCACTTATGTGTTGTGTCGCAGCATGATATATTTTGTCACAGTATGGATAGATTTGATTTGTATCACTGATCTGTTGACAATGTTCTGATTATATGTTACTGTGTTGATCTAGTTAGCATGTTTCAAAATATGGGGATAATGTTATGACGCGAATACTAATTATGTCGATCCCTGAGTTTCACTGTGATTGAATGGTAATGATGCATGTCCTCTTATACCTGCAAAAACTTGGTTCCTGCATCCCCCTTATGTATCTCGGGTGAGACCTCACTCGCTCTGCGAGTGTTGCTGGAAAGACTAAACCCCTTTCCGGGACGATATCTATGGGAGTTTGTGTCGAGATTTTTTGACATCAGTGCGAAGTGAACCCCTATCGATAGATCTGCGTCAACAAATGGTTCCGTTGTCGGGACCCTAGTGTGAGAAGGAGAGGACATGCTGTGGCATCCGACAAAGCCAGAGATGGAGGAATGGCTCAATAAAAAGACACGAGAATTTGTTGAGGAAGAAAATCAGAACCCTGGATGGTCGATAGAACAGTAGTTACATAAGAAAATCTATAGTGATATCCACGAGGTATTTTTCTATGAATTTCTGATACTGCTATATGAATGGTTGGCTAACTTAACTTTTCAGAAGAATAATTTCTAAGGGGGTGAGCCAGAGCATTGGATCCCGAAACCGATCCAGCAATTGAGTCACATTAACAATAGAGATTCAAAGGCTATTGACATTTGGGTAGATAGCATTTTGGAAGGGTACATTACTGAGTTTGTCATTGACACAGTTAGATCGTACAATGACGTGGAAAGGAAGTTATTTAAGGGACCCAGGACAAGGTACCTATTGTCATTACAATTGTGGATTAAGATGCTCATTTGTGAAAAAGGAATATTGAAGATGAACTCCGACAAGTAAAGATATGGTGTGCGGAGGTTGTGGGTACCGCGCAGATGCGGGTCTGATAGAATGATGTGGGGTAGATGGAAATGAGCTACGATGAATTTGTAAGGAAATATGTAGAATATTGTGGCCGCCTGAGAAGTGGGGCAAGGTTCCAGCTAGAGAAGAAGAGGAGGACATAGATAAATAGAGAGAGTCCTAGTTGTTGATGTATATGTAAGTTCGGAATGTATTTCACATATATGTACATTGTATTCCTATAGAGATGTTATTATTCCTCTATACAAAAGTGTCGTCATTTATATTGTAAGTGTCGTAACTTATACTTGATGGGTTATTAGACCACCTTGTTGGGGTCGGCCCTGTATAAGTCATGTGGGTCAAAGGGTTATTAGACCACCCTAGTGGGGGTCGGCTCAGTTAGCATTATGTTA
Organism: Larix kaempferi; assembly: GCA_027924585.1. Classification (NCBI taxonomy): domain Eukaryota; kingdom Viridiplantae; phylum Streptophyta; class Pinopsida; order Pinales; family Pinaceae; genus Larix; species Larix kaempferi. Next base: position 4,185,366 of record BSBM01000831.1, read on the forward strand.
AGTGGTTAAGTTGAGGCCGACCTAGTTGAGTAAAGGTCAAGTCAAGTTAGTGTATAAATAGAGAGTGTCTCTCTCATTTTACACATTCTATTCTCTCTCACACTCTCGGGAGAGTGGCGCACTTGTGGAGGAGGAGGCTCTGTTGCTAGGAGAAGACTATCTCTTATATTCTAGTTGTATCATTTCTCTATCTATCTCTGAGGAAGTTATTGGGGTTTTTCACCGTTATGGTTTTCCCCAAGTAAACTCTGTGTCTCTTGTGTGCTTGCATTATTGTGTCCATGATTGATATGCTGTAGATTTGCTATACATGTTGTTCTCTCAGTTAAGATCCTAAATTAGATTGAAGTAAATTATGAAAATTTAACATGGTATCAGAGCTATCCTGAAAGAAGGCATGATATGGCATGTATGACACTTGTTTCACTTACGATGTTAGGGCTTGATATAGCAAAAACCAGTCATCGTAGCACTTTCGCTATAAATCCATTTTGGCAAAGTTTGCAGATCTAAAACGTTTACAGGTCGAATATCAGATCCCCATGTACCTTGTGTCCAAAGGAAAACCTCTAATTCATTGTACTTTGTGATTTATGATCTGTACAATATAGGGTTTCTGCCTCTTCCAGGTCTGAGTCAAAATCAGGTGACCTTGGGAAAAAGGTCATAACTTGGGATAGGAAGCTCCAAATGAAATTTCATAAAAAGTGACAGGTAGTAAATAGATTGTACTATATCAATAAATTTTTTCAAAGGCCGAAGTTGAACCAATGACATGTGGCACACCGTACAAGTTCGCTCTCCTATATTATCCCATAAACAGGTCGTGTTGCAAAACTTGGCCTAACTTTCTCTCAGAGAATCCAATTGAGGTCATACCTATTGGGATGGAAAGATAATAGGTCAGGATATCTTAGAAAAAGTTTTCAGAGGCCGAAGTTTAACCAGTGACACGTGGCACACTGTACAAGTTCGCTCTCCTGTATTATCCCATAAACAGGTCACGTTGCGAAACTTGGCATAACTTTGTCTCAGAGAATCCAATTGAGGTCAAACCTATTGGGATGGAAAGATGACAGGATGGGATATCTCAGAAAAAAATTTCAGACCCTGTGGATCAAAAAGTTCAGAGTTACACCAGAAACAATCAGGTACATATTTCTATCAAAACATAATTATTTTTTATCACCTTCATTCATGGCTTCCGGAATTTAGGGTTTTGGATAAAGTTGGAATTTTTGTAATCAGACACCACGGCTGAATGCTACTCATCAAAATCAAAATTTAGAGACCAAGACCATAATTTTTGGTTGGGCAGAAGGCCTGGCTTGATCAGACCCTAGTTCAGGACTTTGATCAGAAAAGTGGAAAATTAGGGCTTCTGCCAAAATGGGAATTTTTGAAATCTGTGACCATGGTTGGAAGCTCCTCATAAAAATAGAAGCTTAGAGCTTTGAATAAAATCTTTTGGTTGGGTGAAGCTTCGGGAAACTGAAACCCTAATTCAGGGTCTTCCCAAGTGATTCCGAAAATCTAAAAGGCAATTTTGAGGGGTGAAACTTTGCAGTTTTCAAATTCTGAATATACCAACTTGATCATCTCATCAAGGCACATATTTCTATCCTTTCGGAAGTTTGAAATTCAAAGTTTTAATTTTTGGGGTTTCTTTGACAAACCCTAATCCAGCTCCAGGTCCAGTTCTTGCAAATCAAGTGGATTGGGTTAATCCTAGAAGAAGATGGATTGGTCACTTGCATAAGTGAAGAAGTTCCTGTTTCAGAGGGATATGAGGCTAAGGCCTTCCATAAGAGGATTACAAGCAATCTTGACAGGTATGGCTTATAGGTATGTTTCGAATTCTGTTCATTGTTAAGTTTATGATATGTTTGTCTTCATATCATTATAGTACAATCTTGATTAATTACTAGACTTGTCGTATTACCTTAATAGAAGATATTCATTGATTAAAGTTTTGACACTTATGATTGTACTAATGCATTGTGATGTTGTATGAGGTTTATGTTGTTCGCTAACATAAAAGGTACACCAAGAAAGACAAATCATGTTCTACTTCAAGAACATATGATCATGGTGACATGAAGACAAATATTCATCCATTGTCATGGATCACATAGAAGATCTACTTACGAGATATGTATAACTTGGTTCTACAATGGCTAACTTATGAGACATGCAGGTTACTAGCACAAGTCATTGAAGAGAACCAGAAGACATTATGCAGGTATGTTAGACATAACCAGCTAGCATACTAATCCAGGTATGTTTTTCCTATATCAAGCTAGAATCCTACCTTGTGTTAGGATCTTATATTGTTGTGTTGTTGATAATGATTATTCATGAAGTCATAGGTTTGAATAGTCATGGTTGTATACATATTATGTTTCTTACCATAATTGATGATATGACTAACCAGAAGAATCATGAATTTATAGGTTTGAGTAATCACGGGTTTATGCATTGATGATTTAACTAATCAGAAAAGTCCTATGATCAAATAAGAACATGCATAAGTAAAAGAAGACTTCCCTGAAACCTTGAATACTAATGTTTATTATCTATGAATGATCATGACTATATATGTTTAAGATTATTGTGTTTTGATAGTATTAAGATTATACTAATAAATGTGTGATTATGTATGAGACCTCAAGGATAACACAATGATGATACTAATAAGCATGCATAGGGACCAAGGATGAATATAAGTTCAAGAACAGGTAATCTAGGAAGCAAAGATCAAGAGGGAGCACACTCCAGCAGCTCCTGCAAGGATGTAGATATTCAGAGGGAGTTGACCATCTTTCTTCATTCCACAACAGAAAGGTGTAGAAGAAGCTACTTCAGCAACTCCTGCAAGAAAGCAAAGACTCAGAGGGAGTCCACCCAACAAACAAACAAAGATAAGTATTTTAATTACCACTTCTTACATATTTGTTTGTTTAAATAAAACTGTTCAATGGTACATATGCTTATGTTCCTAGACTTAGGATATGTATTTTGCATATTTGCATTAATGAACAAGATACTACTAATATGCATATGATGGGTAAGTGGCCTATGGAACTGTACAACATTCCATTGCTACTTATCTAGAATGAAACCTCTTTGCTATCATGTTGGGAGTTGTGCACACTCTTAACAATGTTCTGGTAGAGACTGGAAGGCATCTAGAAAGTTATGGAACATGGATAAATGTTGTATTGATGCATTGGCTAAGATAATTGCATGATTGTATGACATATTTCTTTATGTGTAAGAATTTGTCTGAAAATTATGAGATGTTTCTAATCATGCAATTTAACTTGTTTTGTAGGAAAGACCGTATACCTTCACCTACAAAAGAAGGACTACAACATTTGTTAAAGCAACAAAATTATCTATTGAAGATATTGAAGTTGCCAAGATATGGGAAGAATGCCTTGTTCCGTAGATCATGAAGAATGATGTTTGGGATGCGGTCCCAAGAGCTGAATGGAAGTCTGTTGTGACTTTCAAATGGAACTATCAGATCAAGCATGCTGCAGATGGCAGCATAGAGAAATATAAAAGTGATGAAATAGAAGATACACCAGATGGATTTCAAGACAGCTTTCTTGAATGATGTAGTCATATATGTGTGCAGAACTTGGTAGGATAGACAGCTTTCTATCCAGTTTGGGATTTACCGAGAGTAAAGAGGATTCCAACCTTTACTACAAGGTTGAGGAAGGGAATCCTGTGATTCTACTCCTGTCTATGGATGACTTATTTGTAACAGGAGATGACAGATTGATTGCAGATACTAAGAGGAAGCTTGCTGCCGAGTTCGATATGAAAGATTTGGGAATGATGCATTATTTTCTAGGTATGGAGGTGTGGCAGAGTGCAGGTGGGATCTTCCTTGTTCAAGGGAAGTACACAATAGATATCCTGAAGAGGTTCAGGATGATGGATTGCAAGGCCATGGCCACATCTATGGCATCGAACCTGAAGCTTCTGTGTGATGCTTCATCTGATCCGGTTGATGTCACAGAGTATCGTCAGATGTTTGGGTCCTTGATGTAACTGACAAACACGAGACCAGATATTTGCTTTGCAGTGAACACATTGAACCAATTCCTGACGGATCCGAGAGGTGTTCACCTGGTTGCTGTAAAGCATGTTCGAAGGTACCTGAAGGGTACAGTGGATTATGGGCTCAAGTATGAAGCGAATCAAAAGTTTAACATGCAGGGTTATGTTGATTCAGATTGGGTTGGTAGTGCTGTAGATAGGAAGAGCACATCTGGGTGTTGCTTCAGTATGGGATCAGGTGTGATCTCTTGGTTTAGCAGGAAGCAGTCCTGCATAGCACTGAGTACAGCTGAGGCAGAGTATGTTGCAGCCTGTTCAGCTAGTTGTGAGGCAATATGGCTGTGGAAGCTACTGTCTGAGTTATTTGATCTCCCGTTGGATGCTACTGGTATCTTTTTTGATAACCAGAGTTGTGTGAAGCTGTCCGAGAACCCATTGTTTCACAACAGGTCGAAACACATAGAGATCAAATATCACTATATCAGGGATATGGTGCAGAGAGGAGCTGTGAAGCTCCTGTAGATTGCGACGGACGAGCAGATTGCAGATGTGCTGACGAAACCACTAGCCAGAGTGAAGTTCGAGTACTTCAGAGAGAGGCTTGGTGTTCTTCGGATTGATGACACTTCAAGGAAGAAGTGATGGACACATTTGCAGAGGCCATTCCAAGCATGTTGGAAGGAGGATCCTTCACATGGCCGTGGATGTAAGCGCTGGATGATGAGCATCAAGACGATGCTCCAGTTACTGCTCTGTATATGCATCAGGAGGATGTTGGATATGATCAGTTGGATCATTTATATGTATATGTATGTACGCATCATGTTGGATGCTGGATATGATCGGTTGGATCATTTGTATGTATTTTGTATATGCATCATGTTGGATGCTTGGACCATGTATCTGTATATGTATCAGGTGGATACAATGTATGATCGGGTAGATCATGTATGTTGATATGTATCATGTATGATCAGGTGGATCATGTATCTGTATATGCATCAGGTGGATACATTGTATGATCAGGTAGATCATGTATGTTGATATGTATCATGTATGATCAGGTGGATCATGTATTTGTATTTGTATCAGGTGGATACATTGTATGATCAGGTGGATCATGTATGATGATATGTATCAGGTAGAAACTTGGTATGCTTCAGGTAGATGCATGATATGATCAGGATGATCGTGGATGACGAGCTTCAGGATGTTGCTCCAGATGACTTGCAGCAGGATGTTGTAGTGATGATGATCAAGATGATCATGTATACATCAGGATGATGTATGGTGAGTATCAGGTTGATACTCTATGGCTGTGGATCAGGTTGTGCAGATGAGCATATAATTTGGCCCTGGGAGATTTGCAGATAGTATTTCGAGGTTTTGCCTATGGCATATAATTTGGCCCTAGGATATCTGGCAAATGCTCTTTCGAGGTTTTACTCTGGGAGGACATATAATTTGTCCCTGGGAGATCTGCAGATAGTCTTTCGAGGTTTTGCCTATGGCATATAATCTGGCCCTGGGATATCTGGCAGATGCTCTTTCGAGGTTTTGTCCTATGGCATATAATATGTCCCTGGGAGATCCGATAGGTTGGGCTGTGTGCCCGTAATAAGTCCTGGGATGCTCTTGCGAGGTTTTTCCATGACCACATATAATCTGTCTCTGGGAGATCTTATAGGTAGAGCTGTGTGCTCGTAACAGCTTGGGATGCTCTTGCTAGGTTTTGTGGTGACCACATATAATCTGTCCCTAGGAGATCCTATAGGTAGAGATATGTGCTTGTAACATCCTGGGATGCTCTTGCGAGGTTTTGTGGTGAGGTTACATATAATATGGCCCTGGGAGATCCTATAGGTAAAGTCGTGTGCTTGTAACAACCTGGGATGCTCTTTCGAGTTTTTGTGACACACGTAATAAGTCCTGAGGATTCCACAGTATGGCCAGTGATGACGAAGACCTGCAAGTGGTGGGCCTACATCCAGTATGAAAAAGGACTAGCTCTGTAGAACTTCCTATGACGAGTAGATTCATATATTGATTGAGATAGAAACAGCAGTGACAATGATGATGACTCAATGACGATTATCCAGTGAAGATGATCCAGAGAAGAAGACTTGTGCTAGAAGACTTGTGTCGAGAAATACCTTCCTAGTTAAGAGGGAGTGTTGATGTATATGTAACTTCGAAATGTATTTCACATATATGTACATTGTATTCCTATAGATATGTTATTATTCCTCTGTACGGAAGTGTCGTCATTTATATTGTAAGTGTCGTAACTTATACTTGATGGGTTATTAGAACACTTTGTTGGGGTCAGCCCTGTATAAGTCATGTGGGTCAAAGGGCTATTAGACCACCCTATTGGGGGTCGACCATGTGGGTCAAAGGGTTATTAGACCACCCTAGTGGGGGTCGACCCAGTCAACATTATGTTAAGTGGTTAAGTTGAGGCCGACATAGTTGAGTAAATGTCAAGTCAAGTTAGTGTAAAAATAGAGAGTGTGTCTCTCTCATTTTACACATTCTATTCTCTCTCACACTCTCGGGAGAGTGGCGCACTTGTGGAGGAGGAGGCTCTACTGCTAGGACAAGACTATCTCTTGTATTCTGGTTGTATCATTGCTCTATCTATCTCTGAGGAAGTTATTGGGGTTTTTCACCTTTATGGTTTTCCCCAAGTAAACTCTGTGTCTCTTGTGTGCTTGCATTATTGTGTCCATGATTAATATGCTGTAGATTTGCTATACATGTTGTTCTCTCAGTTAAGATCCTAGATCAGATTGAATTAAATTCTGAAAATTTAACACTAGTGATACCAGAACAGAGGACTACAAAGTGATCCCACAAGGGACTAACGACCCTACAACAACGAAGAGGATAACCAGGATACCCCTGAACCTGAGGAAGGAAAGAACCAAAGCTACAACGTACCTACAACCTTGTGCATTGCGCAAAATATTGGAGGAAGAAATGAAAGCTCTTCGCAGGGTTGTCCTACATGTCAGACTAGCAGTAATAGTAGTAGATCTATAAACACTGGTAGAAAACCAAGGATGGCAGGCGACGATGTGAAGTTGCCTCTCTTTCATGGGAATGGGATAGAGGATCCCAAGCAATACTAGTTCTTATGCAAAGCGGTGTGGACGGTAAATCAAGTGCAGGATGATGACATCAAGAAGGGACAATTGGAGACGACCTTTAGAGGTCATGCGTTAGATTGTTACATGAATTTTATAAAAGTGCCTACAGAGATTCCGCAGAAGACCCTAGAAAATATCAGAACTGGGCTACTCGACGAATTTAAGAAGCCTAAATTAGAATCGCAGTTCATTACAAAAATAAAGGAAATAAAGCAATTCACTAATGAGTCGGTATGGGATTTCAATCAATGGTTCAAAACTATGATGGCTAAAGTTAGTTTTAGAATGAGCGATGTGCAGCACAAGGAATGGTTTATTGCAGCATTGGTACCACACATTCGAATGTCGTTGATGCAGCAAAAGACTGTATCTCAAGCGAAGGCTCTGGAACTCGCGATGAAGCTCGAAGCTTCGTCGATTGGTGAAACAGGGATTGGCATGAGCCAGATCCAGTCGTAGCTAGAAAACCTAACTATTCAGCCGTAGGACGTTAAGAAAGGGAAGGAATTTCACGAAGAGGTATGGTGCAGTCGATGTAATTCCGAAGGGCATCACAGAGATTAGTGCCCTGAATTCCACAAATATTTACAGTCTGGTGTGCCCAATACTCTCAGTCAAGGAGGGATGCCCCGGTGCCGAGTTTGTCAGACAAGAGGACATAGAGCAAAGGAATGCGTATACTTACAAAAGGTTGCGTCAAATCCAACTAATCTTTTTTGTAACTTCTGTCGACCTGTCGGTCACGATGAGAAAGACTGTCGAGAATATGATTTTCTCCAAGAAAGGGCTATTGATACTTATTTCATGAAGGGGGACAAGCAACAAAAGGAAGAAAGGCATCCAACACAACCATAGTATAACTAGCCGTAGTATAATCAACCACAGTATAACCCAGCGCAGCAGCAGTACAATCAACCACAGTTTAACCAACAACAAGGAGGACTGGGAGGAGGATATTGTGGTGGTCACGACAGAGGTTTTGGTCACGGAGGAACATTTGGTCGAGGTCGAGGACCAATCAAATGCTATAATTGTGGACAGATCGAGCACTATCATAGGGATTTCCCGAATCCAACCCCTAAGTGTACCTATTGCAGCGCAAATGATCATACCGTCGAATATTGTCCCCAACTAATCACAAAGTGGAAGACTAAGAACTCGATGCAACCGCAACCAAATCCAAATTTGAACCTAAACCAGAATCCCAATTAGAATGTATAGAATATCTTAGCTGAGGTAAGAATTCAACCAGTGAATGTCGCAGTAGTAACCAGAGGAGGATTTGCGATGGGAGAAGACATGCTATTTCCAAATGTCCGGCCTACGACCCAGAAACAGGTACGATTTGATGTTGAACAAGAGAAAGCAAATTTTTGGGAAGCGTGAGATGCACTATTAAGGAATAATATGTGACCAACACCCATAGTCCACAAAGAAACTGCCTATGAGATGCCACAAATTTTTTATTCGACAGTGTCACAGAAGTCACCGGGAAAGGTGAGTACGTTGAATTTTTTTCTAAAAAGTTGCTTAACATTGGCAAAGGATAAGGAAGTATTAGCAAAGATAGCTCTCTTCTTGTATCGACCAGAAGAGGGGCGAAAGGATTTTGCAGTCAACCGTCTGCATAGGAAGAAAACATTAAGGGAAATGAGGATGAATGCCCAAATCGATGCATATGATATGGATTCCTTTATTCTAGATCTAGGATACGATGTGAATATCCTAACCAGGTAGACATGGGAAGCAATGGGGAAGCCAAAGTTAGTATGGATCCCTGTACAACTCTGGTTATCAAATTAGATCAAGGCAGCCTGCGACCCAGAAATAGGTACGGTTTGATGTTGAACAAGAGAAAGAAAATTTTTGGGAAGCGTGAGATGCACTATTAAGGAGTAATATGCAACCGACACCCATGGTCCACAAAGAACCTGTCTATGAGATGCCGCAAATTTTTTATTCGACAGCATCACAGAAGTCACCGGGAAAGGTGAGTACGTTGAATTTTTTTCTAAAAAGTTCCTTAACATTGGTAAAGGATCATGAAGCATTAGCAAATATAGCTCTCTTCTTGTATCGACCAGATGAGGGGCGAAAGGATCGCATTGTCAACCGTTTGCATAGGATAAAACAGGAAGGGAAATGAGGATGAATGCCTAGATCAATGCATATAATATGGATTCCATAATTCTAGGATCCGATGTGAATATCCTAACCAAGCAGACATTGGAAGCAATGGGGAAGCCAAAGTTAGTATGGTTCCCTGTACAACTCTGGTTAGCAAATCAGATCAAGGTTACACCAATTGGTCAGTTGCCTCATCTACCAGTTGAGGTAAAAGGATTGAAGAAATACGGATATTTTGATGTCATAGAGATAATTGATAACAATAGTCCATATCCTACGCTATTGGGAATAGACTGGGCAATGGAAAATCAGGTAGTTATCAATTAAAGAAAAGAACGATGTCTTTTGAGAATCGCGACATGAGGGTCATTGATCCACTTGATCCACTTGAAGGACATAGATACATTGAACCAATGATAGATGAGTTCACTGGGGGATGGGAAAACATCTATAATGTCTCAAAATATTACATCAATCCCACCGTCGATGGAGAATTGGGATGAAGAAGTGTCAGTTCGGCATCATCAGACTCCGACGAGGCTCTAAAGAATTGGAAAAATCGGTTGCATGGGGTATCATTAAGGAAGTGCGCGTGGATCACTCAATCACTCAGATGGGTTGCAACAGAAGTATGTGATATGCCAACATACGAAGGACTACCTAGCCTGGAAAATTTCATCATTGAGTTTGAAGACAGAGTATCAGAACCACAATTCCTGCTAGCATTAGAAGAAGCACTGAAGGCCACTCGAGGTGGTGGGCTGCGCACAAGTTGTCGATAACAAACTAGAAACAATGTTGACGATTAATGGAAGTGAGATTCAGGGAAAATGACTGTTGCCAAGGAAAGAAGTACGATGGAAGAAGTGACCCAAGGGATCATATGGGAAGATGTCAAGCTACATGGGGGGTGAGACCAAAGGAGGAATGGGTTCATGCATTCATCCACACGTTAGATGAAGTACCGTAGAGCTGGTATATCTCATTCGAGCTGAGACGAAGAAAAACTATGTGGGAAGATCTAATCAATAGTTTGAGTCTCACATTCAGTTTTGTTGATGAGAATCCTCTAATCGACAACACGCTGCAGGTAATCCGTGAAAATATATTTGAGACAGTTCCGACCGGAAGACCAATGAGACCACAATGTACTGTGAAACCAAATATGATGATGGAATTCTACAATATCTCGGGAGTACCTGATGATGATGAAGATACTAGAGCTGTCTATGTCCCATAATAGGAAGAAAGCCGCGACGTTGAAGCACTAGATATGTCATTCGACAAATTTAAGAAACCATTGAGAATTAAGAAAGTAAATATTGGATCAGTGGAAAATCCAAATTTTGTCAGTATTGGAGATTACTGGGATGACACAACAATCGGGAAGGTCACCGACCTGTTGCATGCATTTCAAGATTTGTTCCCGAAAAAGTTTTATGAGATGAAGGGTATTTCTGGGGACTTGGGCGAGATGAAGATCCCCCTTAAACCTGATGCTAATCCAGTAAAACAATGACCATATAGATTGAATCCCATATACAGAGAACGAGTGAAGGCTGAGATAGAACAAATGTTGGATGCAAGAATCATTGATCCGGTTGGAGAATCAGAATGGATCATCCCGATGGTCATCCAGGATGAGAAGACCGACAAAGTCCGTATTTGTGTCGACTTACATAATTTGAATGATGCATGCCTTCATGATCCATTCCCCACACCCTTTACCGACGAGGTACTTGAAGCTGTCAGAGGAAATGAAGTATATTCATTCACAGATGGGTTCTCAGGGTATCACCAGATCAAGACCGCGAAAGAAGATCGACACAAGAATACCTTTGTAACTGAGTGGGGATGCTTTCAGTACACAGTGATGCCATTTTGTCTCAAGAATGCCCCTGCAATTTTATCAAGATTGGTTGTCGTAGCTTTCAAATATTTTATCCACAAGTTCTTGGAAGTGTATATGGATGACTGGAATGTCTATGGATTACTTAAAGATCATGTTGATAGCCTCAGGATGATACTCGAAATATGCCAACAACATCATATCTCATTGAATCTAAAGAAGTGTATGTTTTGTGCGCCATTTGGTATCTTGCTGGGACACATTGTTTGCAAGGAAGGCATGTTGGTCGACCCAGCCAAGATTGCAATCATTGTCGACTTACTAGCGCCTATGAAAGTAAAGCAGTTGAGGGCCACGTTGGGCCATATGGGATACTATAGAAAGTTCATAAGGGGATATGCAGCGATTACTGCACCCATGGAGAAGTTGTTGAAGAAATATGCGAAGTTTGAATGGAACGTTGAATGTCAAAAGAGCCTCGACATATTGAAGGAAAAAATGATCGCAACACCAATATTATCCTTCCCAGACTGGAAGAAGGAATTCCATGTCCACGTAGATGCTTCATCAGTCGCGCTGGGGTGATATTGGCCCATCCTGGAGAAGGGTCGATCGACCACCCTATAGCGTTTTCTAGCCAGAAGATGTCAACTGCATAGAAAAATTATACAATGACAGAAAGAGAAGGCGTGGCGATGGTATACACACTACAAAAGTTTGGACACTATCTGCTAGGAGGATACTTCAAGATTTTTACCGACCACTCCACACTAAAGTACCTGGTTAGCAAGCCTGTGTTGGGGGGAAAGATCTGTCGGTGGTTGCTGTTGTTTCAGGAGTTTTATTTTGAAATCATCGTGAAGCCTGGATGATTAAACGCAGGACCTGACCATCTATCAAGGATCGAATTGGGCGAGGAACCAAGTAGCATAGACGAAGGGTTGCACGATGCGTAGTTATTTAGGATTGGAATGGTCGATGACAACCATGAACAGATCGTTTAGTTTTTTACCGCGGGAAGAGCACCTAAAGAGTTCACCAATAATCAAAAGAAGAAATTAGTTGTCAGAGCTGCCGATTTCCAATTAATTGCAGGAGAGTTATACAAGATGGGGCCAGATGAAATTCTTCGTCGATGTGTCCTTCCACACGAGAAAGAAAGAGTGTTGGATGAGGCTCATGGTGGGATCGCATGAGGGAATTATGGAGGGTGTGCAACTGCCAGAAAGATACTTAGAGCTAGATTATGGTGGCCAACATTACATGGAAACGCAACAGATTACTCTAAAAGCTGCGACGTATGTCAGAGGACAGGGAAACTATCACGACAGGATGATATGCCATTGGTGCCATAGTCAACATTACAACCTTTTGACAAATGGGAAGTAGATTTTGTAGGAACCATTAACCCACCAAGAAAGAGGACAGGTGGGAGGTATATCATTACTGCGAGAGACTACCTAACAAGATGGGCCAAAGCAACACCAGTAAAGGATTGCACAATTGCGACATCAACAAGATTTATTTTCGACAACGTGGTCACCAGGTTTGGGTGTCCAAAGATGTTGATGAGCGAACAAGGTACGCATTTTGTAAATCAGACAATCAGAGCAATGTTGGAGGAGTTTTAGATTCAACATCGAAGAAGTACACCATACCACCCACAGGAGAATGGAGCAGTTGAAGCGTTGAACAAAATTTCGGATCATGCGCTTACTAAGGTGTGCAATACAAATCGCGTTGACTGGGACTTGAAGATTCCTATGGTATTATGGGCCTATATAACAACGTGAAAAAGATTGATAGGCCAGACCCCTGTTGGCCTAATTTTATGTCCTAGGACAAATAAGGAGATTAAGCTCACACAAGTTACTTAGAACAGCTCCTGGTGTGTTTGGAATAGTATAACCTCGCAGGTTGTGGTCCTGCTACCAGTTGAATTTATTCTCTTAAGGAGAATATAAAAAATCAGCAAAATGTTTCCTAAGTTAAACTACTGTTAAAGGTAAATCCTAAGATGGTCTGTGGAAAAGAAGCAGTAATGCCTATGGAGTACATTGTCCCCAATCTACGCATAGCCGCAACCATAGAAATGAGAGAGGATGGGGCTATCGAAAAAATATTGTCGCAGTTATTGCGACTAGAAGAAGATCTCTTCATTGCAGGATTTTAGTAGCAAGTAGAAAAATGTCGACAGAAGGCATGGCATGATCGACATGTAAAAGTGAATCACTTTTAACGTGGAGACATGGTACTCTTATACGACAACATGTTTGCAAAACACCCAGGTAAGCTCCAAATGCATTGGCTCGGTCCATACATCATAAATTTCATTATTGACGGAGGCGCAGTTTAGTTGCAAAAGATGGATGGAACACTTTTGCTGAACTTAGTAAATGGAATCCAGTTAAATTCCTATCGAGATATCCTGGTGCAGAGCCACTGACGAAGATAGGAGGTTGAAAAGAAAAATGAAATAGGTACACCACGCAGTTTGCAAGTCCTTCAACAACACTGCGACAAGGATTGAGTTCATGTATTGACAGAGCAACGACAAGGGTTGAGTTCTTATATCTGTTGAAGTAACTTCGACAAGGTTTAAATTCGTATGTTTGTCGATGGAATGGAGACGAGGTTTGAGTTTATGAAATGACGACAAGGTTCGGGGCCTGTCGACATCCAATGAAGTGTGAACTTATCATATCGGGCAATAAATGAAATAGTTAAGATGCGACGGACGATGACGCAAGTGGGTGAAGATGCATTTAATGCCACATCATGGTGCTGGATTGGGTAAATCGATGGCAGATTCGGGTAATCATTGCCCAAATGGACTTAATGATCAAAGAGTGGGAAACTAAACATATAAAAGCAACGTGTAGGAGGAAGTTCTGGTTCATTACGCATTGTGTGAGAAGTGTTGAAGAAGTTAGATAGTGAAGCTAAGTGAAGAGAATTCGGATATTAGCGATGTCTCATGTGACATATAGCACTAGCACCTAGGAGCCACTAGTGGCGATGGAACCAATTTTCAAAGAGAAAACAGAGATCACATTCGGGTCGGCTCGAATATTTCAGAAGAAAAGAAGCTCCAATCGGCCGATGGACATAGAAAGAAGAACACAAACTACCCACAGCTCGACACGGGTTGCATTTGTAGGCTGAGAAGTGGGCACTTCAGGTGTCGCAGAAGAAGAGATGACATTAGCAAGAGGAAGGCAGCAAGGCCCAACGACGGTGGACATTCCAGGTTATGTGCCGTCAAGGAGAGAAGGAGCTCCGACAATAAGACTTGGCAAGAACACCAAGTACACCATAGTGGAACTAACAACACCAGAGGGTGTCCACATTATTGGTGGAGTGTTGCAGCGACTGCACAAGCTGCAATACAACGACCACGATGTCTTAGCGTATCCTAAGTGCACCCAACATACATTTATCGACAAAGTCCACGAAGACGGAGGCCCAATCACTAGGGAACCGATGTAATGGGAATTGGGATTACAATGATTAGGATTGTTGTCAATCGTCCACATGCCGCACTTTGGGCGCTCAGTGGAGGTAAATGCATGCATCAAGAAATTGCTTGTATGCTTCCACGGCGGCTATTTATGGTTTGATAAAAAGATCCCAATCACTGTCGATTTGATTGCGCATATTACTGGATTACCCAAGGCAGGGGTAGATCCATCGCAGTACTTCCAAGGAAAAGACAATGACAAAAAATTGGCTGCAAAGATGAAAGCTAAGTATGGGGTGGAGAAAAAAACCTGGGGATACCTAGTCGACACGATCAATGACCGAGTTGTTAGGATAGCAGCGAAATTTTTGGCTATTAAAATAGTGCGAACGAACCGCTCCAACCAATGCACATCCGGGGTAATTGCATCAGCGGAGCAATGTGCGGCTGGAGTTCAAATAAACTGGTCGCTCTTTCTATTGAATGAATTGATGGAGGACGCAGTCGCAACACAAGATAAGGGTAATCCCTTCACTTAATCACGCCTCTTACTATTAATTGCACTGGTCGCATGTATGGAGCCACCGCAATATCAAGGCACGGAGACAAAAAATGTTAAAGTGTTCCAAGGGGCACGGTACCATAATTTATGGGAGCTAAATGACAAAGACAGGAAACACGGCAACAATATCCAATTCTATATCTAATTAGAAGAGCTACGTGCACAAGCGGTGAAGGTCCCGTGACTGACAGGGGATGCAACAGAGAAATATAGGAGGATTGCGAGGCTCGTAGTATGGCCTCAGGCCATATTTATCCAAGCACGTGCAAACCAGACCAAGTAGTGGCTAATGACACAGTATAAAATGACTGAACAAGAGCTGGATGCCATCATAGAAGAATGGCCCAATGAATGGAAGACCCCGGTCGATGATGACCAACTGTTGGATCCGGAGGATGGGAAGCCGATAGATGAACCAAATATGCAGACATAAACGAAGGAGTCAGAAGATGAAGAGGAAGGCGAGGATAACCAATCGGGTAGTACAAGTCATGGAGGGTCGAGTGCCACTTTGACAGACTCAGAGTTAGAAGCACAACGAAAAGAGGTGAGAATGAAGAGGAATCGGGATCAAGGACAACAGAGTACCACTGTTAGTATCCCTGATGAACATATGAACATGCTACTGGAAAAAATGTCAACATTGGCGGCAGAAAATAGAGCCAAGGTAACCCAAAATGCGACAGACTACTTCCATCAAGTGTCACAGTTATTGCAAACGTTGAGCAATGCGATTATCGAGACAAGGGTGTAGACAGGGCTTGCAAAGCCAAGTCCATCAGAAGTGCGATGAATTGATGTTGATATCGGCACTAAGTGGCAGATCATACAGGTGCTACCTAGTGCGATCACTACAGGAAATGAAGAGTTAGATGCCGCACTGCGAGGACAAGATACTATAAGCATAGATCTAAATATCATGCCTATGTTTATGCTTAATCACACCCATATTGGGGTTAGTGAAGAAATCAATGAGGGAGAAGCATTAACACATGATCAAATGATCAACTATAAGCGACAGGTAAGAATTAGTGAGGTGGAGGTTGAACGACTCCACGAGGAAAAGGAAGCAGTAATGAATGAATGGACAAAAGTGATGGAGGATAGGAGGAGACTGGAACATGCCATCTCCATGGCATGCGAAGATGTGTTGGAAATAGCCAAAGAGATGATCGTAGAGGTTAAGGCCATAAAGTTGGGCGCAGTTATTGCGGATCTCATAAAATCCAATGAGGAGTTACAAACGAGGGTGGCACCGAGTACACCACTAGAGAAAGTGGAAGAAAGGAAGAACACCATTGAGGACACTATGACGGAGATCAAAAAATTGGAGAAGGAAGTGCAACATATAGCAGAGGAGGTCTCGCATTTTTGGGGAAGTCTTGTGCAATACGAGCAGTTGTTGAAATTGAACGTACAACTCGGTGAGGCAGAGGTGCAGTTAGAAGCAGTGAGGGGATCGATAAAAGCGATGCCCCTACTCGTGCATATGACTAGAGCGACATAACTAAAGGAATTGCAACACCAAGTCAACAAGTCACGAACGAGACAACATAGGTGAATGTTGCATTTGGACGAGTTGCAATCAAAAGAAGAGCAGCTGAAAGTAGAAGATATGCCAGTATTGACGCAGATAAAGGAAAATTTAGCAAAAGTGCAACAAACAGGAAGCAAACATTCAACAGAGCAGGAGGTTGAGGACTGCACAATGATCAAAGCTGCAATAAGAGGATCTATCGACCACATCAAAACAACATAAAGAGAGTTCAAGAAACAGGTGAATAAACCAGCAACGTTCGAATAAAGTGGCTCAGGACGAGCCACAAGTTTGTGTTGGGGGCCTGTTGGCATGGGACTAAGTCACAGAAGTTTTGGTACAAACAACGACAATAGGGATGATGACAAGGGTAAAGGACCAATTGTGGAGCGCAACAAAGCAGATAAAGCAGAGTCATTAGTTAATTAGTTAGTTAGTTAATGGGTCATTTGGAGAAATGGACCAAGTTGTAACGACTAGAGAGCCTAAAAATAGTAGTGGCATTGTAAGCCTTAGGGCATCTTATGTCTTTTCTTTCTCTTTGCATAGGATATCTTTGAATCTTCGCATCTGACCTTGTATTCTAATCTGTGGATTCACATATTTGTATTTGATCTGTGCTGTTGAAGATGGATTTTTGTGGATTTTTGAGACTAATTGATACATAATGAGAAGGAATGTTTGTCCATGATGTTGTCACTTATGTGTTGTGTCGCGGCATGATATATTTTGTCATAGTATGGATATATTTTATTTGTATCATTGATATGTTGAACATGTTTTGATTATATGTTACTGTGTTAATCTAGTTAGTATGTTTCAGAATATGGGGATAATGTTATGATGCGAATGTTATGATCCCTGAGTTTCGTTATGATTGAATGGTAATGATGCATGTCCTCTTATACCTGTGGAAACTTGATTGCTACATCCCCCTTAGGTATATCGGGTGAGACCTCACTCGCTCTGCGAGTGTTGATGGAAAGACTAAACCCCTTTCTGGGCTGATATCTATGGGAGTTTGTGTCGAGCTTTGTTGACATTGTGCAAAGTGAACCCCTGTCGACAGATCTGCATCAACAATGTATGAAGGAAATAACATTAATCAGAAGATGAATTTGAGAACCCAACTCAAAAGTACAAAGATGAGTCAAGGTGAATCTATCCAAGAATATTTTACAATGGTTTCTCAATTCAGATAAAAACTAGAAGCAATTGGAGACAATATTGATGAAGATGAATTAGTGATGACCGCTATCAATGGTCTTACAAGACCTTGGGATTCTTTATCCAGACAATATTTACAAGAAAGGAAAGTCTACAATTTGAAATTGTATGGGAAGAATGTGTTCAAGAGGAAGCTAGAGTGGAAAATCGAGAAGCACTACTAAGAGATGATGATCAAGCTCTAGCTATCCATACTAGAAGAGGAAAAGGAAAATCTCATTACCAGAAGGAAACCCATAAGGAGTTTCATCCTCCCAAGAAGTTTCAAAAGTACAAGAAGGGAAACTACAAGCAGAAAGACTTCTCTTCTTATCAATGTTATCATTGTGATAAGATGGGACATATTGCTAAAGATTGTCAAGTAAGAAAAGAATAATACAAAAAGAAGAATAACAAAAAGACATCATGCTCACTTAGCCGAAGAAGAAGAACCTCCCAAGAAGTTACCAAAGGAAGAAATTGAAAAATATGTCTTATAACAATGGTGCTTCAAATCACTCTCTCTAGTCTTAGGACTCCCCTCAGAAATTTTCACTAGGAGATGACTATCAATACCCCATTAAGGGAATAGGAGAAGCCACATACAAGCTTGATTTAGGAACCCCAATGAAGATGAAGGATGTGTTATATATCAGATTCAGATAAGAAAGAGTTTAGAGTTGCTTCTATAGATGAAGGCTTGATCAGCATTGCAGAATCAGATGATGGAGTGGAGCTCACCATTAGACATTCCAGTAATCCCTGCAAGGATACTAGGATCAAAAGAGATCCTACCAAACAAACTAAGATAAGTATTTGAATTGTCATTTTATCAAATTGTTTAAATGATATTGTTCAGTTGAGTACATATTTATATTCCTAGATTTATGAAGTGTATTATGCGTGTTAGAGTGGTTTCATTAATGAGCAGTTTATGTTAAGATTCAATATGCTAAGACATAAAATATCAGCATTATATTCCATTTGGAAACAATAGCATATACAGGATCACTGAAGAAACAACAAGCACAGCACAGCATCAACATCATACATGATACATCTATAAATCATTGGAAGCTTTCTCAACATCATCAGTAACTCAAGTAGTTACTGGAACATCTTCAATACTGGAACATCAACATCTTCAGTACTGAGTCTTTATCTTCTGTAGCACTCGAACAACTACAACAACATCAACATCTAGATCCTCACAATCATCACCATCACCATCACATGATCATCAACATCGTCATCACACGATCATCAGCATCATCATTTAGACCATCACGATCAACAATATCTAGATCATTATCTCGATCTACAGCATTTGGATCATCATCTCGATCTACAACATCTGGATCATCATCTCGATCTACAACATCTGGATCATCATCTCGATCTACAGCATCTGGATCATCATCTCTATCTACAGCATCTGGATCATCATCTCGATCTATAGCATCTAGATCATCATCTCGATCTACAACATCTGGATCATCATCTTGATCTATAGCATCTGGATCATCATCTCGATCTACAGCATCTAGATCATCATCTCGATCTACAGCATCTAGATCATCATCTCGATTTACAGCATCTGGATCATCATCTCGATCTACAACATCTGGATCATCATCTCGATCTACAGCATCTGGATCATCATCGTAGCATACTCTACAATACACATGATCCAATTACAGGATGATCAATCCCGCTCTCTTTAGGACATAGGTCCATGGATGATACAATCCATATTAGGTTCCAGGATGATCAATCCTTATCTCTTTAAGACAAGTCTCATGTCTAGGGATGATGCAATCCCGATCAACTTCCAGGAGGATCATTCCTTATCACTTTAAGACAAGTCTCATGTCTAGGGACGATGCAATCCCGATCAACTTCCAGGAGGATCATTCCTTATTACTTTAAGACAAGTCTCATGTCTAAGGACGATGCAATCCCGATCAACTTCCAAGAGGATCATTCCTTTTCACTTTAAGACAAGTCTCATGTCTAGGGTTGATGCAATCCCGATTAAATTCCAGGAGGATCATTCCTTATCACTTTAAGACAAGTCTCATGTCTAGGGACGATGCAATCCCGATCAAATTCCAAGAGGATAATTCCTTATCACTTTAAGACAAGTCTCATGTCTAGGGACGATGCAATCCCGATCAACTTCCAGGAGGATCATTCCTTATCACTTTAAGACAAGTCTCATGTCTAGGGATGATGCAATCCTGTCACATACTTTTTGAACCAAGGTACAGGGACGATGTAGTCCTATCTTCAATTCTCGGAGACATCTGTCTACGGATCAATTCTGGGACTGAATTTCGGGGAAGATACAATCCCACCTGTCCACTTAAGACTTCTTTCTTGGAGACATCTGTCTACGGATCAATTCTGGGACCGAAGTTCAAGGAATATACAATCCCCACCTGTCCACTCAAGACTTCATTCTCGGAGACATCTGTTTACGGATCAATTCAAGGGACCGAAGTTCGGGGACGATACAATCCCCACCTGTCCACTAAGGACTTCATTCTCGAAGACATATGTCTACGGATCAATTCAAGGGACCGAAGTCCGGGGACGATACAATCCCCACCTGTCCACTAAGGACTTCATTCTTGGAGACATATGTCTACGGATCCTTTTAGAACATGTGTTCAAGGATCATGCAATCCCTCTTCTTTCTCGGAGACATATGTCTACGGATCATTTTAGAAAATGTGTTCAAGCATGATGCAATCTCCTTGTCAAATTAGACCCTGTCTAAGAACCATCCACCAACCTCTCCGTTGGAATCATCAATATAGGTATCCTCATCAATACATGTAGGCATATCATCGATACAGGTATCCTCATCATCGACTTCACCGTCGATGCAGGCAATTTCATCATTAGTGTCTACATCACTCCCCCTTTCGAGGAGGGTCCTTCTGAACTACACCAAACTTGTCTTGGAAATACTCAAACTTTACTCGAGGTAGAGGTTTGGTTAGTACATCGGTAAATTGTTCACTTGAGGTAGAGGTTTGGTTAGTACACTGGTAACTTGTTCATCAGTGCCTACAAATTCAAGCTTTATAGTTCCTTTCTGCACCATATCTTGTATATAGAAATATCAGATCTCCATGTGCTTTGGATTATCATCGAACACTGGATTCTCTGCCATCTTGATACAACTCTGTTTGTCACACAGGATCATAGTGGGATCCATCTCTAAGTCAAATAATCCTGATAATAGTTTCCGAAGCCATACTGCTTCACAACTAGCAGAGCAAGTAGCTATATATTCCGCTTCGGTTGTGTTGAGAGCCACAATAGACTACTTCCTGCTAAACCACGAGATCATGGAAAATACAAGACAATAACATCCGCTCGATGTGCTATTCCTGTCTGATACACTTCCTACCCAATCAACATCTGAGTAGCCATACAATATGAATTCATGATCTCCAAAATAATATAGACCAAAGTCTATTGTACCCTTCAGGTACCTCATCACATGCTTTGCAGCTATCAGGTGAACTCATCTAGGTTCCACTAGATACTGTCTCAAGGTGTTTCACAACAAAGCATATGTCCGGCCTGGTATACGTTAGATACATCAATGACTCAATAATCTGTCTGTACAGAGTTACATCCACTAACTCTGATGAGTCATCAGCTAACAGCTTCAAGTCGGAACCCATGAGAGTGGCCATGGCTTCACATTCCAACATATCAATTCTTCTCAAGATTTCCACATCATACTTTCTTGGGATGAGAAAGATTCCTTTTGAGCCTTGCCATACTTCCAGACCTAGGAAGTAAGAGATCTTTCATTTTCATTTCTGCAGCCATCTTCTTCTTTCTTTTCATGATCTGTTTGTAAAAATAGATCATCCACATACAGTAATAGTATGACAAGTTCATCATTCATAAGGGATCAGCTTTACTTTTGGTAAAGCCCAAGCTTATCAAGAAACTGTTAATTCTCCCTTTGTGACTGAACATCATTCACACTCTGCATTGAGTGATCTTCTACATATCTATCTGTGCCATCTCTTGTCAGATGGGTCTACTGATATGAGCCTCAATATCATTCGAACTCTGTGGTTATTTCCTTCTTGCATCCATGTCATCTGTGTATAGAAACCATATTCAACCTTGTAGCAAAGGTTGAGATCCACATCACCCATGGTGATCATTAAGCTCATCAATTGACTATCGATCCTGGGTACCCGTACAGAGCTTTCTTCAATTGAATCCTTGATTCGCACTTCTTCTTCAATTACATCATTAAGATAATGGTCTTATCTAGCTACTTGGAGCAAACATCTCATCATGATTCTCTTCCTCTTTCTAAGAGAATATTCTAGCCACAAGCCTTCTATATTATGTTTGATTTGTAAATCCTTTTGTTGAACATCCATCACTTGTTCGGTGTTCATCATTCTTCATGATCTTTCCTACAAATCAAAATTAAGTACATGATTAGTAATACTTCATAATCATCAAATCATGTTGACATGATAACCTATTATGCATACAGATATGATTTACACAGTTATGCTACTATCTTGACCAATACTTTGGCACAACACTTTTCCATATCCTGTATGCATACAGTGGCTATCTAGATGCCTTCCATCTCTACCAGAACATACTATCGAGAGTGTGCATAGCTCTCAGCATGTCAGCAAAGAGGTTTCATTCTAGATAAGCAACAATGGAATGTTTGTCCAACTTACCAATCATATGCATATTAGTAGTATATTGTTCAATGCTATATGAATGTTTACACTCATCATGATATATTTTAGGAATACAAATATGTATACAACTATTACAAGCAATATCATTTACTTTTTCAAATAACAATTCAAATACTTATCTTTTATGTTTGTGTGGTTGCCTCCCACTTGATCTTCTATATGTCTTTTAAACATCTATTCATTTTGTACCACTGTGCATGCTCAAGTGTGCACTAGTGTCATCCTCATGATCTCATACACAAACATACATTCATTAGTATAATCTCAATATTATCAAACCATTATAATTCTAAATAATCTTGAATATGTATGGTCATGATCATTCAATACATGGGTATACGAAGATCCTATCACAAAGTAGGATTCTAACTTTGACATAGGAAAACATACCTGGATTAGTATACTTGCTTAGTTATGTCTAACATACCTAAACAATATCTTCTTTGTTCTCTTTAATGATTTAGAGATTCTGTGCTAGAACCTGCATATCTCATAGGTTAAGCATAATAGAACAAAATCATACATACCTCGTAAGTAGAACTTCTATGTGATCAAATATTATGGATGAGTCTCTGTCATGGTCATGGAACTTGATTTGTCTTTCGTGATGTACCTGTATCTTGTTAGTAGACAACATCAACCTCATACAACACCACAGTGCATTAGTACAATCATATAGCCCTAATCAATGAATGTCTTCTATTATTCACATACTTTTACTAGGGTGATAAGACAATTCTAACATTAATCAAGATTGTACTAATCTAAATAATATCAAGACAAACATATTATGAACTTAATTAAGAATCATATTTCAAGACATACCTGTATCTCCTTAAGTCATACCTGTCGAGACTTCTTGTAGTCTTCATATGTAAGGCCTTAGCCTTATCTCCCCCTGAAACTGGATCTGGAGCTCGATTAGGGTTTGTCAGAGAAACCCTAAAAATTCAAGCTTTGAATTTCACACTTCTGAATGTATGGAAGGATGTGTCTTGCTGAGCTGATCAAACGTGCATACTTCAATTTTGAAATCTCCAAAATTTGACCCCTCAAAAATTGCCTTTGAAAGTTCTGGATCTTTTGGATAGGATCCCGAACTAGGGTTTGATGGATCCCACCCTTATTCCTAATCAAAAGGTTTGATCCAAGGCTCTAAACTCTTATTTTTCTGAGGAGCTTCCAGTCGTGGTCACAGACTTCAAAAATTCCAACTTTTGCTGAAGCCCTAATTTTCCATCTTTCCGATCAAAATCCTAAACTGGGGTTTGATCAAGCTCGGTCTTCTACCCAACCAAAAAATTCGATCTTGGTCTCTAAATTCTGATTTTCCTGAGTAGCATTCAGCCGTGGACTTTTATTCCAAAAATTCCAACTTTCTCCGAAACCTTAAATTCCGGAAGCCATGAATGAAGGTGCTCCAAAAATAATTTTGTTTTGACAGAAATATGTACTTGATTGTTTCTGCTATAACTCCAAACTTTTCAATCCAGAGGGTTTGAAAACTTTTTCTGTGGTAGCATGACCTGTCATCTTTCCATCCCGCCAGTTCTGACCTCAATTGGATTTTTTGAGAGAGAGTTATTCCAAGTGTCATAACGTGACCTTTTTATGGGATAAAACAGGAGAGAGAACTTGTACGGCGTGCCACGTGTCACTGGTTCAACTTCAGCATCTGAAAACGTTTCCTGAAATAGTACAGTTTGTGTACTACTTGTGAATTTTTATGAAATTTCATTTGGAGCTTCCTGTCCCAAGTTATGACCTTTTTTCCTAGGTCACCTAATTATGACTGAGATCTGGAAGAGGCAGAAACCCTAACTTGTACTGATCATAACTCACAAAGTATAACGAATTTGAGGGTGTCCTTTGAAAAAAAGGTACATGGGGATGTTATATACGACCTGTAAACGTTTTAGAGCCTAAACATTTGCCAAAATGGATTTATAGCGAAAGTTCCATGATGACTGGTTTTTTCTATATAAAACCCTAACCTTCAAATTGTCGCAAGTGAAGCAAGTGTCGTAAGTGCCATACATTGCCTTCCTTCAGGTTAGCTCTGATACCATGTTAAGATTCAATATGCTAAGACAGAAAATATCAGCATTAAATTCCATTTGGAAACAATAGCATATACAGGATCACTGAAGAAACAACAAGCACAACATAAACACAAGAGACACAAATTTATCCTGGGAAACCCTCATGGGGTAGAAAACCCAACAAAGCTTCCTCAATATAGATGACCAGAAAATACAAAGATGCAAACCAAAACCATGAGCTCCTTCTCCAACATAGCAGACCTCTCTCACACAAGTGCGCCACTCACAAGTGAATGAATGAGTGAAATAAGTGAGGAACATCCTCCTCTACTTATACTTGTTTCCCGACTGAATTTTACACAAGCTAGGTTGGCCCCAACTTAATTACTGGGTTAAACACCCCATTACAACTGACTGGGCCAACCCCTCTAGGGTGGTCTAATAACCCTTTGACCCACATAACACATACAGGGCCGACCCCCACTAGGGAAGTCTAATAACACAAGTTACCACAATCCGACGGAGGAATAAACATCTCCGGATATACAATAAGATCTTCACGGAGGAATGAAACATCTCCGAAATAATAAAGTACAAATATAATATTCTTAGAAGTTACAATATTTCAACAGTTTACTACTAATATGCATGTGATGAGTAAGTGGCCTATGGTTCTATACAACATTCCATTGCTACTTATCTAGAGTGAAACCTCTTTGCTGACATATTGGGAGTAGTGCACGCTCATAATGATGTTCTGGTAGAGATCGAAGGCATCTAGAAAGTTACAGTATGAATATGAGATATGGATGAATGTTGTGTTGAAGCATTTGCTAAGATAGTTGCATGACTGTGAGACCTATATCTTTATGCATAAGAGTTAGTTTTGAAAATTATGAAATGTTTCTAATCATGCAACTAAATTTGACTTGTAGGAAAGACCGTGTGCAATCACCTACAAGAGAATAATGATGAGACTTGTTCTGAAGAACAAGTAATGATGGTTCAACTATAAAAATCAAGAAGATTTATGAAATCAAGCATACTACATATGAACAAAGTTAGGGTTCTCTCAGATAGAGGGAGTCGACTATGACGAGACATTCATTTAGTGGCCAATGATGTATATTACACTAGAAAGATGGTGTAATTAAATTAGAAGCATATATCGAGTAACCTCTAGAGTTCAGAACTCTCTACAGATAACATGTGCGAGCTTGAAGAAGTATATGAAGAAGATGTAGCTCTTAGAGTTGCGGAACTGATGGAAGAAGTTGCAAATGTAGATTTGTGGCTAGATGATTCTCTCAAAAGGAAAGAATTGATTATGAAGAGACATTTGTTCCCATAGAAAGGTACAGTTCCAACCACAATGAAGTGGATGCTACACCAGATGCATGTGAAAACAACTTTCCTGAATGGTGTCATTGAAGAAGAAGTGTACATAGAACAACCACAAGGATTTGAAGTTGAATATACAAAGATGCATGTTTGCAAATTGAAGAAGGCCCTGTATGAGTTGAAGAAATATCCAAGAGCTTGGTATGGAAGAATTGATAGTTTTCTGACGAGCTTGGGCCTTACCAAAAGTAAAGATGATCCTAACCTTTACTTCAAAGTTATGGATGATGCACATGTCATATTATTGTTATATATGGATGACTTATTCCTGAAAGGTAATGAGAATCAAATCTCAGAGTGTAAGAAGAAGCTCACTACAGAATTTGAGATCAAAGACCTTGGCTTGATGCATTATTTTCTAGGTCTTGAAGTATGGCATAGCCTAGAAGGAATATTCCAAGGTAAGTATGCAGTAGAAATATTGAAAATATTTGATATGTTGAAATGTAAAGCCATGGCCACACCCATGAATACAAATTTGAAGTTGTTGTCTGATGCTTCATCAGAGTTAGTGGATGAGACTATATATAGGCATATTATTGGGTCATTGATGTATCTGACAAATACCAAGCCATATATTTGCTTTTCCGTGAACACCTTGAGTCATTATTTGGTTGAGACCAGATATGTTCACCTTGTAGTTGCAAAGCATGTGATGAGGTACCTAAAATGTATGGTAGACTATGGTCTCAATTATACTAGAGATCATGAATTCAAACTGTATGGTTATACAGATTCAGATTGGGCATGAAGTGTCTTAGAAAGAAAGAGCACTTTAGGTGGATATTTCATTATGGGGTTAGCCATGATCTCATTGCTAAGTAGGAAAAAGTCTAGTGTTTCTCTCAACACTACAGAAGTGGAATATATAGCAGCTTGTTCCGCCAGTTGTGAAGCCATATGGATTCAGAAGTTGTTATTAGGTCTATTCAATCTGGAGTTGGATACCACAATGATTCTATGTGATAACCAAATTTGCATGAAGATGACAGAGAACCCTGTGTTCCAGGATAAGTCAAAGCACATAGAAATCCAATATTTATACATTCATGATATGGTGCAGAAGGGAGTTGTAAAGCTCCAATATGTGAGCACATATGAGCAAGTTGCAGATGTGTTGACTAAGCCTCTGTCTCGTGTGAAGTTTGAGCACTTTCGTGACAAGCTTGGTGTAATCCGTAAGGACTTCTCTTGAAAGGGGGAGTAGTGCTAATGATACTACGATAACTCGGTTGGGATTGATCATCCTTAGACTTGATCCCGTAATTCCGAAAGGAAGGATAGTCTTAAATGTTGATCCTTAGACCGAATCCCGTAATTTCGAAAGGAAGCATTATCTAAGATGTGGGTGGTGGACAATGCTCCCATAATTCCGAAAGGAAGGATCGTCCAAGTACCTATGTGCTGTGATCAGTAGATAGCTCCGTAAAGACTGGGTCCCATAATTCCGGTAGGAAGGATCATCCGTGTAGGTTTCGATCCCGTAATTCCGACAGGAAGGATTGTCCATGATCCCCTAATTTCGAAAGGAAGGATTGTCCATGGTACCGTAATTCCGAAAGGAAGGATCACAAGTGTTGTTGGATTGAATCCTGTAATTACGAAAGGAAGGATTGTCCATGATATCGTAATTCCGAAAGGAAGGATCACAAGTGTAGTTGGATTGAATCCTGTAATTACGAAAGGAAGGATTGTCCATGATCCCCTAATTTCGAAAGGAAGGATTGTCCATGGTACCGTAATTCCGAAAGGAAGGATCACAAGTGTTGTTGGATTGAATCTTGTAATTACGAAAGGAAGGATTGTCCATGATCCCCTAATTTCGAAAGGAAGGATCACTAGTGTTGTTGGAATGAATCCCGTAATTCCGAAAGGAAGGATTGTCTATGATCCATAATTCCGAAAGGAAGGATCACCCGTGTTGAACTTGATCCCGAAATTCCAAAAGGAAGGATCATATTGGATGTTGATGCACCTGTTTCCAGAGATGATGTTGCTCCATCCTTGTGCTGCAAATGATGATGATGTTCTAGCTTCGTGCTACAGATGATGACACTTCAGCTCTATACTGCAGATGATGATGATGTTCCAGCTTCGTGCTACAGATGATGACACTTCAGCTCTATACTAAAGATGATGATGATGTTCCGGCTTTGTGCTTCAGATGATGACACTTCAAATTTGTATTGAAGATGATGATGATGTTCCAGCTTTGTGCTGCAGACGATGACACTTCATCTCTGTAATGAATATGATGATGATGTTCCAGCTTTGTGTTGCAAATGTTGATGATGTTACAACAAGTTGTTCCAGTTGTTGATATTGATGTTGTTGAAAAAATTCCAATGATTTATAGATGTACCATCCAATGTTCCAGATGATGTTGATGATTCCTCCTCCTCCCTCCTTCTGATGATGTTGTGTAGAGCCACACCTGTTGTTGTTGTCAGTAGAATACCCTTCTTGTTAAGGGGGAGTGTTGAAATAATGTAACTTTGAAGAATATTCTACTTATATTATTCCTCCTTTAGGAGATGTCATCAATGTAAAAGGTCATGAGGTAAAAACTCCATTGTAAGTCGAGTCAATAGTACCCAAAAGAATGTAACATAAATATTATTTTGAGTCTTCCTAGAGAAGTCTTCCCAGTCAAATTAGTGAGGTCGGCCCAGTTAGGTTAAAAGGTCAAGTGAAAAGTAAAGTATAAATAGAGAGTATCACTCTCTCATTTGTACCATTCACTCACTCGAGAGGAAGATAAAGGCTAGCGAAGGAGGAGGAGGATTGTTGTTGGATCTTGTGTTTGAGTTTTGTCTCTCTTTCTAATGAGACTTATTTCTTTGGGAATTGTACTTTGGTAATCTATATTGAGGAAGTTTTGCTCGATTTTCTTCCCCTTGAGGATTTCCTAGGATAAATTGTTGTGTACCTTGCGATTGTGTGTCTTTCAAAATCCTCTTTATCCTGCTATTGTGAAAATGTATTAAATGCTCATGAAGTTAGAATTTAGTATTTAGTAGCATATAATATTAACAAGGGACACGAAGTTTTCCTCCCCATTTAAATTCAATCCAGAGTGGCTTGCTGAGGGGGATTTATAGTGGGTAGTTGATTACATTTGGAAGGATTATAATGATAAGGTACCCCTCTTAGCCAATGAACAACTCATAGCTGCAGTAAAAGGAGTAAAAGGAAAATCTGTGGCATGGACAGTTGAAATACTCAAGAATAGGGACTGATATTGTAGGAAGTTAAGGATAATATTAACCTTTTGTACAACAATAATGGTTCAAGCATATTCTCAGATGTAGATGTAGAGAGGATTAAAGATCTATAAGTACAATAAGAAAATACTATTGGATCAAGAAGTAGAATTCCCACTTGAAGTCGATCCATTTGATTAGAACTTGGTGATGAAAACAATAAAATTTTCCATCAAGTGGCAATGCAATGTCAAAACTAGAAATCCATTTGGGATTTGTAGGATGATGAGGGTCAAGTTGTTCATGGTTTTGAGGACTTAATAGCTTTGGGGGTACGTCATTTTGAAATCCTTTTCCTTGAAGCTAATCGAGAAAACATCGTATATGTGATTATATGTTCCTATTTTCCTCGATTGGTCAACGAGGAGGGAAACTAGGTATTTATAGAGGAGTTGTCATTAAAAGAGTTGAAGTATTTCATGGATACATTTGAGAAAAACAAAGTCCTACCCTGGATGGCTATACCATTGAATTATTCACAGGCCTTTTCGACCGTCTGGGAAATGATATTCATCAGGTGGTTGAAGAAGTTTAAATATATGGCAAGGTCCTTAATTAAATTAATACAAAATTTATCACCCTCAATTCAAAAGTTGACAAGGCAGATAATTTTGGCCATTTTCTCCCAATCTCATTGTGCAATTGTGTATATAAGATTATATCCAAGGTTATATCTTTGAGCCTGAAGAAATTTCTATCTACAATGATCTCTACTGAATAGTTCATGTTTCTAGAAGGGAGATTCATACACTAAGCTGCATGTGCTTCTCAAGAAACACTCCAAACTATTAAATAGAGGAAGAAATCAACTATAGTAATGAAGCTCAACCTCTCCAAATCCTATGATCGATTTTGCTGGTTATATTTAAGACTACTGTTGATTCACATCAGGTTCAACTTGTAGGTGGTTAATTGGATTATGGGATGCATCAAGTCTATATCATTTGTTGTGTTAATAAATAGGGTTGCATCTACTTTTTTCAAGCCGATGATCATATCTAAAGCATTAAAAGGAGATATTCCCATCACAGTATTGAAGGAAAATTTTGGTCAATAAAGGGGATCATATTTAGGTTGAAGTGGAAGTACCCCAAACAAAATATTTGTAGACTTCACTTCTTAAAGGAAAATCATCTTATACTAGGACAAATGTCATAGAATATTTGCCAATGATTGTTGAAACTGAGGGAGATGAAGGCGATCAAGTAATCCTACTTTCACTAGTCCTGTCAATATGATTGAATCGTCATTAGACTCTAATGTCGAATGGCCTTGCTTGGTTGAGGGATTGAAATGTTCCAAAGGGAGAAAGGGAAAAAATAATCATTCCTCGACTAAAAAGGCCCCTTTGGGTTCTTTTAGGGAGACATATTCTAATTCTGACCTCCACCATGATACACATGATTCGATGTTGATGAAATCAAGGTGGGGGGAGTTGATTCCACCACTAGACGAGCTGGTATTCATTATCAATTGAGGTCCATTTCTAGGGCCTTAAAGTAATTTCAAGAGTTTTTCCTAAGGCTTGAGAGTTAATAAGACTGAAGATTCATCCTCCTAATTAGTTGGCAGTAAATATTTTCTATAGTTGGTGTAGGAGGAGGGAAGAATTGAAGCAAAACAAGGGACGCAATTATTGATTTCAAGCGTTCTTTAAGCACACATACCCCACAGTGAGGTGCCTAAATGATCATACTATCCATGAATATTAGGGGGTTGGGGAATCTTAATAAGCAACTGGCCCTTCGTAGGATGCTAGACTACGAGAAGTCAAATTTACTTATGAAAATATTGGGGGATGGGGGGGGAGACATTATCGTAGATGTTCTTATGAAGTTATTATTTGGTTGGGATTTTATAGTAGTGGATTCATCTAGACTGTCAAGTGGCCTCATTATAGGGTGGAACTCTTCGCTCTCATTGATAAATTCTTATGCAATTTATTCAGGTCTCTTCATAAAGTTCATCTGCAAATGATTGGACCATTCTCTTTTGGTTTTTAATGTGTATGGTCCTTATGGTGTCCAATCAGAGTTCAGGGTCTGTTTCTTTTCCTTCGGGGTGATGATTGAGTCTCATCATGGGGGGAATTGAATTTTCACCATAAATAAGAATGAGGTTTGGGGAGTTTTTGCTCATGCCGATAGGATGGGTAAATTCTTTGTTCACAGTCTCGAATCTCACAAATTAATTGATGTGGAACCTCCAATCATAAAACCAACATGGAAGAATAATAGAAAATGCAAGGTTAGCTTCATTACAGGGTGTAACTCATCACTCTCATTCAAGTGGCCTCATTACAATGTGGAACTATTCACTCATTGATAAATTCTTATGCAATTCTTTAGGTGTCTTTGCAGTGTTCAACTACAAAGGATTGTACCATTATATTTTATTTTTTAATGTGTATGGACCCTATGGTGACCAAAAATAATTTTGGTACCAGTTCTTTTCCTTAGGGGTGATGATTGGGGAATCACTCATCATAGGGGGACTTGAATTTTCACCATAACTAGGGATGAGATTTGGGGAGTTTTTCCTCATGCCAACAGGATGGGTGAATTATTTGTTCACAACCTTGAATCTTACAACTTAATTGATGTGGAACCTACAATCATAAAACCAACATGGTGGAATAACATAAAATGAAGGGATATCGTCTTTAAGCGACTTAATCATTTTTTGGTGGTAAGTGATTTCTTTCAAGAAGTTTACATAATCTTCTCTTGGGTGGGTTCTGGTGATTTTTCATATCACAGACCTATCTTCCTCAAATTTTGTCTCAGGTACAAGAAGCTTTTCTCCCCATTTAAATTCAATCCAGAGTGGCTTGATGAGGAGGATTTATAGCAGGTATTTCATGACAATTAGAAGGCTTATAATGGTCAGGTACCCCTCTTAGCCAATGAACAATTCGTAGCTACAGTAAAAGGAGTAAAAGGAAATTTTTTGGCGTGGAAAGTTGAAAGACTCAAGAATAGGGACTGATATTGAAGGAAGTCAAGGCTGCGATTAACCTTATGTACAAGAATAATGGTTCAAGCATATTCTCAAATGCATATGTAGAGAGGATTAAAGATCTATAAGTGTGTAAGAAGAAAATACTATTGGATCGAGAAGTAGAATTCCAACTTGAAAGTTGAGCCATTTGGTTATAACTTGGAGATGAAAACAATACAATTTTCCATCAAGTGACGATGCATTGTCAAAACTAGAAATCCATTTGAGATTTGTAGGATGATGAGGGTCAAACTGTTCATGGTTTTGAGGAATTAATATATTTGGGGGCACGTCAATTGAAAGCCTTTTCCATTAACTGAATTGAGAAAACATTGTATATGTGATTAAAATATGTTCATATTTTCCTCGATTGGTCAACGAGGAGGAAAAATAGGTATTTCTAGAGAATTACTCATTAAAAGAGTTGAAGTGTGTCATGGATACATTTGAGAAAAAAAAAATTCGTACCCTCGATGGCTATACCATTGAATTATTCACAAGTCCTTTTGACCTTTTGGGAAATGATATTCATTAGGTGGTTGAAGAAGTTTAAAGATCTGGTAAGGTCCTTGATTAAATTAATACAACATTTATCATCCTCAATCCAGAAGTTGACAAGGCAGAGAATTTTGGTGATTTTCTCCCAATCTTATTGTGCAATTGTGTATATAAGATTAGATCCAAGGTTATAGCTGTGAGGTTGAAGAAATTTTTGTCTACGGTGATCTCTACTAAATAGTTCAGGTTTCTAGAAGGGAGATTCATACACTAAGTTGCATGTACTTCTCAAGAAACACTTCAAATTGTTAAAGAGAGGAAGAAATCAACTATAGTAATGATTCTCAACCTCTCCACATCCTATGATCAATTTTGTTGGTTACATTTAAGACTATTGTTGATCAAACTTGCAGGTGGTTAATTGGATTATGGGATGCATCGAGTCTATATCATTTGTTGTGTTAATAAATGGGGATGCACCTGCTTTCTTCAAGCCCACAATAAGACTCCAACAAGTATTCTCTTTAGTGCCCTATTTATTCATACTTGTGGCAAAAGGTATTAGTTTTGTTATTTTAGCTACAAAGAGGGTTGGTAATCTTGTTGGAGTTCAGGTCAACAGTTTGGAATTCATCACACATCTATTATTTGTAGATGACATTTTCCTTTATAGACAAGGCATAGTATAGGAAGCGAAGGTTTACAAATACATTCTTCAACTTAATTGCTATGCTACAAGGATGGAGATAAATGACAATAATAATCTATTAGTGTTAGTGGCATGCATGATCCAGTTATAAATATAGTTCTTCCTCATGTGTCATTTTATCAAATCGAATTACAGGATGGACTAAAGTACCTTGAATTCATTTTGAATACATTAGGATAATGTATTAAAGACTACAAATACTTGATAGAAAATATAGAATGACATTTCCAACACTGTTGTCATTGCTGGTTGTATTGGGGAAGTTGGTTGATCCTCATCATATATGTTTATTTCTTACTATTGGCTCAGTGCCCCAAAGGTGTTGTGGACAAAATTTGTAGATTGTGTTTTGATTTTATATGTAGGGGTAAACATGACAAAGTTCGTTTCCATCTGGCCCAATGGGAGATCCTCTCTAAATCCAAACATAAAGGGGGAAGGGGGATAAAACACCTCTTATTATTTAGTAAAGAAATTGTTTCCAAGAGCATATGTAATTTAATTTTCGAGGGGTTGTGGAAACCGTTTACCTCTCAAAAATATATTGCACCAAACTATATTCAAGATTGGATCAGGTTACATAAAAAACATCTCTAATGTTTCCATGCAATGGAAGGCATTGGTTTTATCTTTCCCACTTATTGGTGATCACTTGGAATGGGGAGTGGGGAATGGTCATCAGATAAGAATCGGTGAAGACACCATCATGGGATGCAATACTTCATTTTTTTTCTTGGTGAATGGATTCATCATATTCATGATAGGGGACATTATACTTTAAATCAGACTATAAATGTTGTTCACATATACATGTGGCCTCAGGATTGGGTGAGAAAAGAAACTTTGGGAGAGGAAACTACCTCCTGGTCTAGTTTCACTACATCCTTGACGAACATGTGCAATTGAAAGACAAACAAAATGAAATTATCCAAAACAAGAACAAGGTAGGAGGCTATTACACAACTAAACTTGGATATGAGGTTGTTGTAGCTTCGATGGAAGGAAATATCATCTAGAGGTGGAAAAATATATGGAGAGTTTGCACACCTAAGAAAAATAAAATTTCCATATGGTTGGCACTAATGAATAATTTTCTAACATTGAGATACCTCCGAAAGAAAGGATTCCTAGGTCCAGGTATATGTTTTCTTTGTAAAGATGCCAAGGAATCAATGTCTCACTTGTTTATTACTTGTCCTTTCTAATCACAAATCTAGAAGGATGTATGTAGTTGGGTTGTTCATAACTCCAGCTGGAAGTACGCCTTAGTCGATGATTGTTTGAGTTTGTTCCTTACCATGTGGGGCATATGGCTTGTCCATAATTCCAATATATTTGAAGATCGACAATTACCAACCTTCCAATTTACTTCTTAGATTTGCTTGATTGCATAGCACTTCACATTGCGAGGCTTACCCAATCAAGTTCGGGTAGTGAGAAAGGTGGTTATATAGAGATCACACCCGTGGGGATTTTTTGATGGCACTTTCCAGGGAGATGAACTACTCTATGGCATTTGGGGTGTTCATTATTTGCATGACTTCCACCCATTTTAGTTTAAATCCAATGTAAGGAATGGTTCAAACAATAAGGTAGAGTTGCTAACCGTCTGTTCTCTAGTCAAGATGGTTATTTAGAAAGATACCAGGTTACATGTATATGGAGATTTGAAATTTGTTATAAAATGGACGCAATAGGAACAATTAGTTAATTATGTCCTCTTCAATCCCTTACTTTGCATATCAAGGAAATTCTTCTCGCTTTCATCATGTTTCTTTTTCCCATGTATATCGTTAACTGAACAGTGATTCCGACTTGCTTTCCAAGAAAAGACTAACTCCGTGTCATTGTAATAGAGTTTCATCTTCCATATTTTATTTTAGAAACCCATAGAGATTTCTCTTCCATATTTTATTTCAATAATTTATCTTAAAGAATCTCCTAGAAGCATCCATTGAAACATCCATAGAAGTATCTAGAACCCTTCATAAAATATTATTTAGAAAATCCTAAATTCCATTGTTTTCTCTAAAAATTCTCATTAGAAACTTTTAGAAGCCTCCCTAAACCTTATTTTCCATAAACAACCGCATAAATATCTTCATAACCTTCCTCTAAGGTGGAGTACTCCTTTAAATACATAACTACTATCTTGGAATAAGTAAATATAATCCAAACAGGAAATTAACAATGGTTCTCCACCAAGATATCACAATCTGTAAATGATGTTGATTCTCTAAGGGTACACATCGGCCTGGAATTGCACCGTTGAGAAAATAATACCTCTAAAAATGCAAAGGACTGAATTTTTAGGCGGTAATAGTGACATTTCTACATCAACCTATTTGGTCCACAAATTCCACACTATGATGTCATTGATCTGCAAGTTTAATCATTGCTTTTACTTTCCAAAGATGTATGAAGTCCTTCATTTTAATGGTTTTCATGTCCTTAAGTCTAGAGAATAGATTTGTTACTCATCTTTTCTTTTTTATTAGTTGCTAATGGCCCCCTGCCAGTTTTTGTTTTCAAAGAGTCCAAGGTGATTCTGAAGTCTAGGTTGGTTTCAAAATTTGACTAAGTACTAGGTCAATTGGACCTTTCCTTTCAACCATGTCAAAATTCAAACCCTTTTACAATAAAATAAATTGGCACCTATTAAAATAAAAACTAAAAAATGCAATTACATGATTTAGTCCATTTGTATGTCTTAATATTATATATACAATTCTATGCATATTAATGTAACATGATTATTAATATCAATAGTTAGTAATGGTCTCATGTGTTTTATGGAACATTAGAGAGCTCCCTAATACATGTAGCTACCCCATTTTCACTATTTTTTTAAAACTTTTTTAATATAAATTATTGTCACTCCCAACTTGTCCTTCCTTGAAAATTTGGGCAAAACTTCTTTCCATTCCGAACACCCGTACTTGCATTCTAGATGTTCCCACATTTCAGAAATGTGTACAACATTGCTACTTACTCCCCCCGTGCTAAAAATAATAGACAACAATAGCATCGTTTTTGTGTTCATGGAAATGCTACTTTCAATAGATTCCAAGTTACAATTGTCCTTTAGCAAAGCTATTACGCTATGATGAGCATTTCCATGTGGTCAAAATCACCCAAGACATGCAATTGGCCTGAAAACGTTTTGATCCCAAATATCAATGTTAAACACATTCAATCGCCTTATAACTTGGTGTTAAACCACATGTCTTAGGCTAGCAACAACATCTTGATAAGTTAGATTCCCAAATAGTTCGATATAAGCATATCACTTAAAATAGATTCAAGGGCTATTAAAAGTTGCCATGAAAAGTAGACATTTTTCAACGATGTAACATTTTCTATGGAAAGATGCCATGTGATATTAAAACTTGTGATGAGAGTTAGTGAATAAAGCATGAATGGAGTATAAGATGGAGAAAGGGAAATTCTATTATACTAAAACCTATATATAGATTATTGCACAATATATAGAAATAAACTTCCACATTTTCTCTCGAGAAGAGAATTTACTTATATTTGCGTTTATTAATCAACCATAATGTGATTCTTAGCATTTTGACACTACTACAGAACATAGACAAGACTATTGTCTTCCTGAATTTTAAATAGGATCTTTGAGGCATATTTACAAATTTCATTCACTTTGTACAATAAAATAGGTTCATCCCAACATTGCAAAACCATAATGGTGCAAGCAAACATATTTGAAGGACATTATATTTCCACTCCAAGTAATGCCCAAGTCATATAATGTAGTCAATCGTAAATACTTGTCCAAAGTGGACAAAAGCTTCCAAAGGAATTTCAAAAGTCTAAATCTAATTTTGTCAAATTATGTTTTTCCCATCCAAAACAATTTCAGAAACTACACAAACAAAGTATTATATTCCTTTGTACTTTCTTTAGGAACCTAAAAATCAATTTGTCTAAAATGTTGCTCATCTTGTCAACAATTTTAACCTTGATGTTATTGAGTTCTTAAACCTTAAGTTTTGCAATGTATCAAACTTTTGATATAACATGTATACAAAAATGCATGATATAAATTTATAATTCTCGGTGTAATGACAAGGAATAAAAACTACTAAGGGAATTAAGGTAAAGCAAAGGAACATGAATCAATGCGAAAAACAAGTAAGCTATTTTTATTTTGCTCACTTCTAGACTATTTATAAGAAAGAGGAATGAATAAGGAACACAAACTTTAAACATGATGGATGAAACATTTTATTCAATCATGATCTAAGCAATCGGAAATTTAGTACATTAATCATGTACAATCTCTTCAATTATGATCAACGAATAGTAAATTGAGTGCCATCCCTATTTGTCCAAAACCCTACAAGTTAATAATAACCAAAAAACTATATTTTAGCCTAAGTCATTGAGGTGAATTTATTATATATGTGAGCCTTATATTCTAACAACCTCTCTTAAGGATTATATTATTGAAAACAAAACTCACTAGAAGAAAACACACTTTGACTACAAACACAATTACTAAAAATGAAAACCACATAACCAATCATTCTTCAAAAGCTTCTTCTTTGAAAACAACAATGATTGAACTAGTAAACTACTTCAAGATGCCCCCTATTCCTCTAAAAAGTATAGTCTCTCAACTATAATTCAGTACCTAGCATCATTGGACACCATTTGCACATGAAATATTTCATAACCCTTGTAAAGGTATGCTGTCAAACTTTTGAATCTCAAATCTCCCTTAAACTATAAAATAGAAATCCCCACACACGTCCCATAACCCCAATGAGATATAGATATTCCAATGCAAAAACATCATGGCCTATTAAACAACTATCTATCCTTCCCTACAATACTCTCCATCTTCAAATTTTGGACCTCTTAAAATGCAAAAAATGTTGTTTCTTCAACAAGATCATCACTACTATGAACATCCGTTGGATCTTCAACAATTGCTACATCCCCTTAGATAAAGACAAGGAGAAGAACAAGATCTTGGGCGATGGTAGATTTTCTAGGGTTTCTGCAGGTATAGAGTAGAAGGATCATGGTACTACTAGGAAACATTGATCCCGAGGGGGGTGATATTGAATTGGTTGATTTTAGTCCAGATCCCCTTTAAGAGGTGGACATATTTGGCAATGAGCTCTAATCACACCAAATGGATTCAACACATTCCCCCATTAATAAAATTGATCGTCAGATTTGGGGTCCAATTTAAAGTAGTTAAATAAATCAAATACCTATATCAATAGGGATAAAAGATTCACAAGTGGGTCTCATTTGGAGGAATATCTATTCCCTATCAAAACTAGGGATTTGCGCAATTTAGATCCTGTTCTCCAGTAGGATTCTGGTCCACATGTGGAGGGTGATTATGGTGTCCTTAATGGAGAATCAAAGATGACACAGTTCCATATCCTTTCGGATTTCAAGTCTACTCCTTTTCCCCATTCTCATCCTTTGTAGGTGCATACTATCGATGATCGTAATGACCAACTTGGAAGATCTAAAATTTTGCTTGAGGAAGTTTTGGATGTAGGCTTTGTTGGGGAAAAGCTTGAAGCACATAGCCTTTCAGGCATTCAACCTATAGAAGCGAAGGAGACAGAGAGTATGAAGGATTCCAAGACACACAGAGATCTCAAAGTTATTAAGAAGAAATATACCAAGGTTAAAATGGTGGTAGGTGAGGATGTTGAAATCTCTCACATTCTTAATCTGTTAGGGAAGACCTTGGTGGGTCAATTATTTTTGCGGAGGATATCCTCAGAGAACTTAAACTCCTGGATGCAGCAAATGTGGAAGCCGCTCTAAGGGTTGGATCAATTTCAAATTCAAAACCGAGCAGGATACTACCTCCGATTTTAATGGAATATTATTTAGGGTCAATCATATTTGTCACTTAAACCCTAGCATCCACTTTTCAATCCCAAGGAGGAAAAGGATTTTAACATTCTAATCTAGGTCAAATTCCTAGCCTTCTTTTGGAAATATGGACGAAAGATTCCTTGGCGGCCTTAGGCAATACGCTAGGGAAAACCATTAAGGTTGAAAATTCCGTCATATATAGCTCCATGCGTACTACAACTTGTGTTTTAGTTGATCTTGATACCAGAGATAGTTTTCTTGAATATGGACTTGGTATTTGGAGGTACGGTTCACACACAAATATTGGATTACCATAATGTGCCCTTTCAATACATACATTGTCATACTCATGGACATGTCGCTAGGGACTATTCAATGCCATACTTCAGGAAATTTGGGAGGAAGGAGACTTCTAAAAAACTGCAAAAGCTTACAATCCCAAGTGTATTGTCTAGTGGTGCTTCTCCCCTTGATGTCACTCAAGAGGCCTCGAGTCCTCAAACCATGGCACCAACTGCGATCATCTCCTAAGCATTGAAGGGACATATGACTGTCACAGTATTGGAGGAACTTATGCTCGATAAAGGGGATCATATTCAGGATGAAGTGGAAGTACCCTAGACAGAATATTTGGAGGCTTAACTCTTTAAAGGGAAATCATCCAATACTAGGATAGACTTCATAGAACATCCATCAACAATTGTTGAAACTCCGAGAGAGGAAGTCAACCTAGGTAATCCTACTTTCACTAGTCCTGTCAATATGATTGAGTCGTCATTAGACTCTAATGTGGAATGGCCTTGCTTGGATGAGGGATTGAAATGTTCCAAAGGGTAAAAGGGAAAAAGTATCCATCCCTGGGATGAAAAGGCCCCTTTAGGTTCTTCTAGGGAGACATATTCTAATTTTTACCTCCACCATGATACACATGATTCGATGTTGATGAAATCAGGGCGGGGGAAGTCGATTCCACCACTACACGAGGTGGTAGTCATTATCAATTGAGGTCCCTTTCTAATCCTTTAGGTAATGTCGAGAGTTTTTATAGAAGATTGGGAGTTAATAAGACTAAATATTCATCCTCCTACTTAGTGGGGAAGAAATATTTTCTGCAACTGGCCCAGGAGAAAAAAAGACTTGAAGCACCACAAGGGAAGCAATTACTTATTTC
The DNA here is from genome assembly GCA_027924585.1 of Larix kaempferi. Lineage (NCBI taxonomy): Eukaryota > Viridiplantae > Streptophyta > Pinopsida > Pinales > Pinaceae > Larix > Larix kaempferi. Next base: position 4,226,057 of record BSBM01000831.1, read on the forward strand.
AAGTGTTCTTAGAGCACATGCCCCCCACAATGAGGTGTTTAAATGATCATACTGTCCATGTGTATCAGGGGCTTGGGAAGACTTAATAAGCAAATGGACCTACATAGAATGATTGAGAAAGAGAAGTCAGATCTACTTTTACTACATGAAACTATGGGGGGATTGGTGGGGGGGAGGGGGAGACAATAACATAGGTGGTATTAGGAAGTTATTATCTGGTTGGTATTTTATATTAGTGGATTCATTTAGATTGTAAAGTGGCCTCATTATAGGGTGGAACTCTTCGAACTCATTAATAAATTCTTATGTGATTTCTTTAGGTCTATTCACAAATTTCAATTACAAAGGATTGGACCATTCCCTTTCAGTTTTTAATGTGTATGTCCCATATGTTTTCTGATAAGAATTTCAGGACTCATTCTTTACCTTGGGGGTGATGACTAAGGAATCACTCATCATAGGGGGGCAATTGAATTTTCACCATAAATAGGAATGAGATTTGGGGAGTTTCTTCTCGTGCCAATAGAATTGGTGAAATATTTGTTCAGAATCTTGAATCTCACAATTTAATAGATGTGGAAGCTACAATAACAAAAACCAACATGGAAAAATAACACAAAATACATGGATAGTCTCATTACAAGGTGGAACTCATCACTATCATTCATGTTGCCTCATTACAAGGTGGAACTCTTCACTCATTGATAAATTATTATGCAATTTATTTAGGCATGTTCACAGAGTTCAGCTGCAAAGGCTTGGACCATTCTCTTTCATTTTTTAATGTGTATGGCCCATATGGTGGCCAACATGAATTTTGGGACTGATTCTTTTCCTTTAGGATGATGACTAAGGAATCACTCATCACAAGGGAATTCAATTTTCACCATAAATAGGGATGACATTTTTGGAGTTTTTGCATGTGTCGACAAGATGGGTGAATTCTTTGTTCAAAATCTTGAATCTTACAACTTAATTGATGTAGAACCTACAATCATAAAACCAACATGGTGGAATAACATAAGAGGCAGGGATAACGCCTTTAAGCGAATTAATTAGCTTTTGTTGGTAAGTCATTTCTTTCAAGCAGTTGATAGAATCTACTCTTGGGCCGGTTCTGGTGGTTTTTTAGATCACAACCCTATCTTCTCCAATTTTATCTCAAGGAAAAGAAACTTGAGTCCCCATTTGAATTCAAGCCAGAGTGGCTTACTGAGTTCATGATAGTTGGCAGGATTATTAGGATCAGGTACCCCTCTTAGCTAGTAAACAATTTGTAGCTACAGTAAAAGGAGTAAAACATAAAATTGTTGTGTGGGAAACTAAAATACTCAAGAATAGGGATTGAGTATTGAAGGAAGTTGAGGCTGAGATTAACCTTATGCACAACAATAATGGCTGAGGCGTATTCTCAAATGTAGATTTAGAGAGGCTTCATTAGAGAAAATTTGGGGTCTAAAATGGGCCTCATAAGAATATGAGCCACCTCATAAGAAAACGAGCCACCTCATAAGAAAAAGAGCCACTGGATTCAAGAACCAATAACATTCCAAGAAACGAGTCAATGATAATGGTTGACATGGCATATTTGACATTAAAAAAACAACTTTTTTAATTCGTATTTTCAACATATCTCCTTGTCAATTTACTCAAATTTCAAGCGAGAGCACTCAATAGATGCAAAATTAAATTCCACATCCAAGTAACCACACTGCATACTTTTGAGCTACCCCACCCCAGGAAAAATGAGAAATACTTCAAAACTACGTGTTACTTTCAAAGTAACACGTATTTTCGATGTATTTATTGTTTTTCATGGGATGGAGTACCTTAAAAGTATGCAGTGTGGGTACTCGTTGTATGCGGAATTTAATTCCGCATACAATGAGTGCTCACGCTTGAAATTCGAGAAAAACAACAGGGAGATATGTTGAAAAATACGAAGAAAAAAAAATGTAGTTTTTTTCTCTTTTTCTCCAAAATTCATAGATATTATTTTACTATTTTAACTATTATTTATTATTTTCCTTAGGAGGCCCATTTTAGACATCAAATTTTCTCTAATGAAAGATCTAGAAGTGTGCAAAAAAATACTGTTGGATCCAGAAGTAGAATGGCGACTTAAAATTCTAGCCATTTGGTTAGAACTTCACAATGAAAACAATAAAATTTTCCATCAAATGGTGATGCATCGTCAAAACTAGAAATCCATTTGGGATATGCAAGATGATGATGGTCAAATTGTTCGTGGTTTTGACGACTTAGTAACTTTGGGGGTACAACATTCCAAAAGCCTATTCAAAGAACCAAATCGAGAAAATATTGTAGATGTGATTAAAATATGTTCCTATTTTCCTTGATTGATTGAAGAGGACAACCAAGTATTTCTGGAGGTCTCATTAGAAGAGTTGAAGTCTCTCATGGCTACATTTGAGAAAAACAAAAGTCTCGCCCCAAATGGCTAAGCCATTGAATTCTTCACAAATTTCTTCGACCTTCTAGGAATGATCTTCATCGGGTCATTGAAGAAGTTCAAAGATTTGGTAAGGTCCTTGATTCATTTAATACAACATTTGTCACCCTCTTTCCAAAGTTTGACAAGGCAAAGAATTTTGGCGATTTTCACCCAATATCACTGTGTAATTGGGTATATAAGAGTATATCCAAGGTTATAGCTGTGAGGTTGAAGAAATTTTTGTCTAAGGCGATCTTTGCCAAATAGTTTAGGTTCCCAGAAGAGATATTCATACACTAAGCTGCAGGTATTGCTCATTAAACATTTCACACTATTAAACAAAGGAAGAAATTGACTATAGTAATGAAGCTTGACCTCTCCAAAGCATACGACCAATCTTGTTGGTTATATTTAAGACTGTTGTTGATTCACATTGGGTTCAACTCCAAGTGCTTAATTGGATTATGGGATGCATCAAGTCTATATCATTTGTTGTCTTGATAAACTAGGCTTCATCTGCTTTCTTCAATCCCATACGAGGACTCCAACAGGGTTGTCCTTTAATGCCCTATTTATTCCTACTTGTGGCAGAAGGTCTTAATTGTGTTATTTTAGCTACAAAGAGGGTTGGTAATCTTGTTGGAGTTCAGGTCATTGTTTTGGAATTCCTCACACACCTACTGATTGTAGATGACATTCTCCTTTTCAGACAAGGCATAGTCTAGGAGGCGAAGGTTTGCAAATACACTCTTCAACTTTACTTCTTTGAAGATGGAGATAAATTACAATAAATCATCTATTAGTTTCAATGACATGCGAGAGCCAATTATAAATAGAGTTCTTCCTCATGTTTCATTTCAATGAATTGAATTACATGTTGGATTGAAGTACCTCAAATTCATTTTGAAGCCATTAGGGTATTGTATTAAATACTGGAGCTGGTTGATAGGGAAGATAGAACGACATATCCAACACTGGTGTCATCACTGGTTACCTTGCGGAGGTTGGTTGACCCTCATCAAATATGTTTATTGCTCATTACTGGTTCAATGCCCCAAAGGTGTTTTAGACAAAATTCGTAGAGTGTGTTTTGATTTTTTATGGAGGAGTAAAAATGACAGTTTATTTCCATCTGGCCCGATGACAGAGCCTCTATAAACCCAAACACAAAGTGGGATGGGGCTAAAACACCTCTTCTTCTTTAGTAAAGCACTTACTGCTAAGAGCATATGTAATTTAATTTCCAAGGAGGGGTTGTGGCAACGAGTATCTCTCAAAAATATATTGCACCAAACTAAATTCTAGATTAGATCAAGTTACTAGACAAAATCATCTCTAATGTTTCCATACATTGGAAGGCACTGGTTTTAGCTTTCTCACTTGTTGGTTATCACTTGGCACGGGGAGTGGGGAATGGTCATCATATAAGAATCTGTGAAGACACCATCATGATATGCAATACTGCAATTTTTTTCCTTGCAAACTTATTCATCATATTCATGATAGGGGATATTATATGTTAAATTAGATTGCAAATGTTGTTTGCATAGACATGTGGCATCAGGCCTGGGTGAGCAAAGAAACTTTGGGGGTTATGGGAGAGGACACTACCTCCTAGTAAAATTTCACTACATCCTCGAATAATGAACATGTGCGGTTGAAAGACAAGGGAGATGAAATTATATGGAATGAGAACAAGGCATGAGACTATTACACAACTAAACTTGGATATGAGGTTGTTGTAGCTTTGTTGGAGGGAGATATCAACTAGTGGTGGAAAAAGATATGATGAGTTTGCACACCTAAGAAAACAAAACTTTTCATCTAGTTCACATTAATGAATAAAGTTCCAGCATGAGACTACCTCCAAAAGAAACGATGCCTCAAGCCAAGTATATGTTTTCTTTGTAAAGATGCCCAAGAATCAATGTCTCATTTGTTCATTGTTGTTGTAAATGTAACTTCGGAAGATATTCTTTTGTATATTATATATTATTATTGTACTTTTATTGTGTTAAATTAATGTAACTTCAAAGAATATTCTACTTGTACTTTATTATTGTAACTCCGTCGGGGATGTTTTACCTCTGTTCGGGGATGTCATTATTACATTTGGTCATGTAAAGTTCATAAGGTTAAACCTTCATTGTAAGTTGGGTCGTTAGCACCCAAAAGAATATAATCTAATGTTATATTGAGTCTTCCTAGAGAAGTAGGCCCAGTTAGGGTTAAAGGCCAGTGAAAATTAAGGTATACATAGAGGGAGTGTTTCCCTCATTTATTCATTCACTCACTTGTGCAAATCGCATTAGAGGAGAGAGAGAGATATATGAGAAGGAGGAGGAGGTTTGGCTTGGGTCTAGAGTTTGGTCTTTTTCTCTCTTATTTGTGAGACCTATTTTGGGCATTGTACTTTGATCATCTATATTGAGGAAGTTCTTGCTGGGTTTTCTTCCCCTTGAGGGTTTCCCAGGATATATTGTTTTTGTGCTTTGTGATTGTGTATCTTTCAGAGATCATTATTATGCTGCAATTGTGAATAATGTATTGAATGCTAATGAAGTTGGAATCTAGTCTATTGTAGCATATAATCTTAACATGGTATCAGAGCTAGCCTGAAAAGAGCAACTTTCACAAGGTAAAACTCTCTCTCTCTCTCTGAGCATAAAATTAGGGCTTCTCACAAAAGTGGAATTTTTAGTGCAAGTGGCATAGGAAAATGCACCCCTCCTAGGCGCATCTATTGGCACAGAGATCGAAGTTTTTCAATGGGTGAAACTCTCGACAAGTCAAACCCTAGTTTGACTATGGACCAGAAAACTACAAAAAACCAGAGAACCGGAAAACTGCAGATCATAATTTCAAAGCCAATTTTCAAGGGTGAAATTTTGGAATCTTCAGAAACCAAGTGTACCAGCATACTCGCCTTAGTCAAATGCATCTTTTGGTGAGTTCATTTTTTTAATTTTGAGAAATTTTAATTTTCATTATTCTCTGCTCTCTGGGTTAAGATGGCACCAAGCACTAAGCTTGATGACAAGTTGGAAGGCATAGAGAACTTCCGTGCTTGTAAGTATAGGATTTGACTCATTCTAGAAGAGAATGATCTTTCAAATTTTGTTAAAGAAGTTGTACCAGAACCCGAAGAAGCTGAAGCTAAGGAAAAGCATAAGGACATAATTAGAGCTATGAGGATCATAGCAAACTCCATTAAAGATCACTTGATTCCTCAAGTGTCCTCCAAGAAAACTCCAAAGGAGATTTTTGATGCCCTAACAAGAATGTATGAAGGAAGAAACATAAATCAGAAGATGAATTTGAGAGCTCAACTCAAAAGTACAAAGATGAGCCAAGGAGAATCTATCCAGGAATATTTTACAAGGGTTTCTCTATTCAAGAAACAACTAGAAGCAATTGGAGACACCCTTGATGAAGATGAGTTGGTGATGACTGCTCTCAATGGTCTTACTAGACCTTGGGACTCTTTTATCCAGACTATGTGTGCAAGAAATGGAAGTCTACTATTTGAAATAGTATGGGAAGAATGTGTCCAAGAGGAGGCTAGAGTGGCAAATCAAGAAGCTCTACTCAGAGATGATGATCAAGCTCTAGGTACCCATACTAAGAGAGGAAAGGGAAAACCTCATTTCAAGAAAGAAAATCATAAGGAGTTCCATCCTCCTAAGAAGTATAAGAAGGGAAACTACAAGCGAAGAGACTTCTCTTCTTAGTTTCTATTGTGATAAGATAGGTGGGACATATTGCCAAAGATTGTCCAGAAAGAAAAGAAGTCAAGAAAAAGAGCAACAAAAGACATCATGCGCACTTAGCCGAAGAAGAAGAAGAAGAAGAACCTCCCATGAAGCAAACAAAGAAAGAAATAGAAGAATATGTTTTATTCTCCGCTCTCTCTAGGTCCGTGACACCTAGAAATGACACATGGTTAATTGATAGTGGTGCTTCAAAGCACATGACAGGTCAGAAGAAGACTCTCTTCAGTTTAGAAACAAGAACTCCCCTCATAAGGTATCATTAGGAGATGATTATCAATATCCTATTAAGGGAATAGGAGAAGTCACCTACAAGCTTGATTCAGGAACCCCGATGAAGATAAAGGATGTACTATATGTACCAGGCCTAAAGAAGAACCTACTATCTATCTCAGCTTTACATAAGAAAGGATTTAGGGTTTCCTTTATAGATGGAGAAGTTCTCATGTGGCCCAAAGGAAAATCTATTAAAGATGCAGTTGTTATTGGGATAGAAGAAGGAGGCTTATACAAACTAAAAGGACATTCAGAAGCAACTTTGATTCATGATACTACAAGTCCATGCGAACTATGGCATAGAAAGCTTTCTCACATAAGCTACAAAGCCTTACCACATGTAAGCAAGGTAGTAACATGATTACCCGATCTAAAGATTGATCATGAAGGAATATGCAAAGGTTGTGCAAAGGGAAAGAACATAAAGAATCCATTTCCGAAGAGTGACACCAAGACGAAAGGGACATTGGAACTTATTCATTCAGATGTATGTGGACCAATGCCTTCAACATCGTTAAGTGGGTATGTATATTATGTCACATTCATTGATGATTATTCTAGAAAGACTTGGGTTTACTTTTTGAAGACAAGAGATGAAGTATTTGGAAATTTCAAGGAATTCAAAGCCTTGATAGAGAATCTTTCAGAAAGAAAGATCAAAACACTTAGGTCAGATAATGGAGGAGAATATACCTCTAAGGATTTTGAAGCCTTTTTGCAAAGATGTTGGGATTAAGAGGGATCTTACCACTCCCTACAATCCTCAACAAAATGGTGTTGCTGAAAGAAAGAATCGATATATTATGGAAGCAGTGAAGACCATGATCCATGATCAAGATCTTCCTATGCATTTATGGCCTGGAGCAGCAAGGACAACAGTATATGTACAAAATATAATATCCCATAGTGCACTTGGGTTCAAAACCCCCGAAGAGATGTTCACAGGAAAGAAAACATAGGTAAGTCATCTCAAGATATTTGGTTGTCCAGTTTTTGTTCATGTTCTAAAAGAGAAAAGAACCAAGTTGGATACTTCCAGAAAGAAAGGAATCTTTGTTGGATACTGTGAGGTCTCCAAGGCCTTCAGGATCTATATACCAGGCTATCATCACATGGAGATCAACAGGGATGTAACATTTGATGAAGATGCAACTCTCAAGAGATCCAAAAAGTGCCAGCATGAAGAAGTATATGAAGAAGATGTAGCGCCTAGAGTTGCAGAGGTTGCCCCCTCTTCCGATGACGAGACTCCAAAAGACCATGATATGTTGGAGCCCCAAGAACCTCCATCCATGACTATATCTCGCAAGAGAAAACCAACTTGGGCTCGTGAAGTTATTCAAGATGCTGAGAAGTATGGAGCTCCAGAAGGCTCCACAAGAGAAAGCAAGAGGCCAAAGCCATTTTCCAGTTATGTGGCTTTGATGTGTGATCTTGTAGACAAAGAACCTACTTGTTTTGAAGAAGCCATTCAAAAGAAAGAATGGGTAGAAGCTATGACGGAAGAATGCCAATCTATAATGAAGAATGATGTATGGGACATAGTTCTTAAACCAAAAGGTAAAACTGTGGTATCTTCCAAATGGATATACAAGCTAAAACATGTTGCGGATGGAAGTATTGAAAAATACAAAGGTAGATTTGTGGCTCGTGGATTCTCTCAAAAGGAAGGAATCAATTATGACGAAACATTTTCTCCTGTAGCAAGGTACACTTCAATTAGAACCATCATGGCACTTGCAGCCACGATGAAGTGGAAGTTACACTAGATGGATGTGAAAACAACTTTATTGAATGGTGTCATTGAAGAAGAAGTGTACATAGAACAACCACATGGATTTGAAGTTGAAAACAAAGAGATGCATGTCTGCAAACTGAAGAAGGCTCTGTATGGGTTGAAGCAAGCTCCAAGAGCTTGGTATGGAAGAATTGATAGTTTTCTGACGAGCTTGGGCTTTACCAAGAGTAAAGTTGATCCTAACCTTTACTTCAAGGTTATGGATGATGAACCTATCATATTATTGCTATATGTGGATGACTTATTCCTGACAGGTAATGATAAGCAAATCTCAGAGTGTAAGAAGAAGCTCGCTGCAAAATTTGAGATGAAAGACCTTGGCCTAATGCATTATTTTCTAGGTCTCGAAGTCTGGCAGATCCCAGAGGGAATCTTCCTTAACGAAGGGAAGTATGCAGTAGAAATCTTGAAAAGATTTGACATGCTGGAGTGTAAAGCCATGGCCACACCCATGGATACAAATTTGAAGTTACTATATGATACTTCGTCAGAATTAGTGGATGTGACTCTATACAGGCAGATTATTGGGTCTTTGATGTATCTAACGAATACCAGGCTAGATATATGCTTTGCTGTGAACACCTTGAGTCAGTTTCTGGTTGAGCCCAAACGTGTTCACCTTGTAGCTGCAAAGCATGTGATGAGGTACCTAAAAGGTACAATAGACTATGGTCTCACTTATACTCGATATCATGAGTTAAGACTGTTTGGTTACACAGATTCAGATTGGGCAGGAAGTGTCTCAGACAGGAAGATCACTTCAGGTGGATGTTACAGTCTTAGGTCAACCATGATCTCATGGCTAAGTAGGAAGCAATCTAGTGTGGCTCTCAGCATTGCAGAAGCAGAATATATTGCATCATGTTCTGTTAGTTGTGAAGCTATATGGCTTCAGAAGTTGTTATCAGGTCTATTTGATTTGGAGTTGGATACCACAGTGATTCTATGTGATAACCAGAGTTGTATAAAGATGACAGAGAACCCTGTGTTCCATGATAAGTCAAAACACATAGAAATATGGTATTTCTACATCCATGATATTGTGCAGAAGGGAGCTTTAAAGCTCCAATATGTGAGCACTGATGAGCAGGTTGCAGATGTGTTGACTAAGCCTCTGTTTCAAGTGAAGTTTGAGCACTTCCGTGACAAGCTTGGTGTAGTCCGTAAGGAATTCCCTCGAAAGGGGGAGTAGTGCTGATGATATTGTGATGCAGTGGGATTGATCATCCCTAGACAGTGATCCCGTAATTCCGAAAGGAAGGATAGTCTTAAATGTTGATCCTTAGACTGAATCCCTAGTTCCAAAAGGAAGGATTGTCTAAGATATGAGTGTTGGACTGAATCCCGAGTTCCGAAAGGAAGGATTGTCCATGATCCGTAGTTCCGAAAGGAAGGATCACCAGAATAGTTGGACTGAATCCTGAGTTCCGAAAGGAAGGATTGTCCATGATCCCTAGTTCCGAAAGGAAGGATCACCAAAGTTGTTGGACTGAATCCCTAGTTCCGAAAGGAAGGATCACCAGAGTTGTTGGACTGAATCTCGAGTTCCAAAAGGAAGGATTGTCCATGATCCTTAGTTCCGAAATGAAGGGTCACCAAAGTTGTTGGACTAAATCCTTAGTTCCGAAAGGAAGGATTGTCCATGATCCCTAGTTCCGAAAGGAAGGATCACTAGTGTTGTTGGACTGAATCCCGAGTTCCAAAAGGAATGATTGGCCATGACCCCTATTTCCGAAAGGAAGGATCACCAGTGTTGTGGGACTAAATCCCGAGTTCCGAAAGGAAGGATTGTCCACGATCCATAGTTTCGAAAGGAAGGATTGCCCACGATCCCTAGTTTCGAAAGGAAGGATCATGTGTGTTGCAGGTGGTGATGCTCCTGATGATGTTCCAACACTATAGATGAGGATGCTCCAGTGTTGCAGATGATGATGTTCCAGGATGCTCCAGTGCTACAGATGATGATGTTCCAGGATGCTCCAATGTTGCAAATGATGACGTTCCCGTACTGTAGATGAGAATGCTCCAGTACTATAGATGATGATCCAACCTCGTGCTGATGATGATGATACTTCAGTTATGTACTTAAGATGATTATGATGATGATGATACTTCAACTCTGTACTGAAGATGATGATGATGTTCCAGCTCCGTGTTGCAGATGTTACAGTAGCTGTTCCAGTTGCTGACGTTGATATTAAAAGAACTTCCACTGTTTTATAGATGTACCAACCAATGTTCCAGATGATGCCCCTCATTCCTCCGATGATGTTGTGTATAGTTACACATGCAGATGTTGTTGTCAGTAGAATACCCTTCTTGTTAAGGGGGAGTGTTAAATTAATGTAACTTCAAAGAATATTCTACTTGTACTTTATTACTGTAACTCCGTCGAGGATGTTTTATCTCCGTTCGGGGATGTCATTATTACATTTGGTCATGTAAAGGTCATGAGGTTAAACCTCCATTGTAAGTCGAGTCGTTAGCACCCAAAAGAATATAATATAATGTTATATTGAGTCTTCCTAGAGAAGTCTGCCCAGTTAGGGTTAAAGGCAGAGTATTTTTTATGGATTCTAATATTATACTTAAGTATAGTATCCTAGGCGATTATTTTGGATTGAAGAAAACATGTATATAGATAGGTAGGCAAATATTAAATATGAAACATACAATTTACTACTGAAATGTGTAAATTTTGGTGAATATTATGATTAAAAAACATATTTTATGTTAATATAGGCGATATTAGAGATTAAAAATGACCAAATAGTGAATTTATTGTTTGAAAAAAAGTCTGAAAAATAGTCAATTGGCGAAATTTCGCCCTTAAAAATTACCATGGTTAAAGGCCAGTGAAAATTAAAGTATAAATAAAGGGAGTGTTTCCCTCATTTATTCATTCACTCACTTGTGCAATTCGCATTAGAGGAGAGAGAGAGAGATATCTGCGAAGGAGGAGGAGGATTGGCTTGGGTCTAGAATTTGGTCTTTTTGTCTCTCTTATTTGTGAGACCTATTTTGGGCATTGTACTTTGATCATCTATATTGAGGAAGTTCTTGCTGGGTTTTCTTCCCCTTGAGGGTTCCCCGGGATATATTGTTTTTGTGCTTTGTGATTGTGTATCTTTCAGAGATCCTTATTATGCTTCTATTGTGAATAATGTATTGAATACTAATGAAGTTGGAATCTAGTCTATGGTAGCATATAATCTTAACATATTGTACCTCCGTTGGAGATGTTTTTCCTCTGTTCAAGGATGTCATTATTGTATTTGGTCATGTAAGAATATCGAAGTAAAACCTCCATTGTAAGTCGGGGCAATAGTCCCCAAAAAGGGTAAATGTAAAATGTTTTTTTGAGTCTCCCTAGGAGAGGTCAACCCAGTTAGTTGAGGAAGTCAACCCCATTGGGGATTTAGGTCAGTTACACATAAAGTATAAATAGGGAGGTTCTCTCCCTCATTCAGACACACACCAACAAGCAAGTTCACACCAAGGAAGAGAAAGACAAGCTCACTGGAGGAGAAGAAGGAAGCTGCGAAAGTCATCTTATCTTTGGGTTTTCTATCTTGGTTTGATATTGTACTAAGTGACGAATCTATTACTGAAGAAGTTGCAGGGTTTTCTCCTTTATGGTTTCCACAAAGAAAATTCTTTTGTTCTTGTGTATTGTTGTGCTTGTCTATCTTTCAGATTAAAGATCTAACTTAATTGAATTAAAGTGCAAACACTAACATGGTATCAAAGCCGCGCTAAAAGAAGGCACTATGTAGTAGCAGAAAGCTAGGGTTTCCAAATCCAAGGTTTTCTCTCCACAGATCATCCAGAAAAGAGGGCTAGGCTAACTCTCCTCAACTAGGGGCATCTTTTGGTGGAGAAAGATTATAGTTTGGAGGATTTTTAGTTTTGCCCTAATTTCTGTTGGAACCAAGGAAACTAGGGCTTCCTGTTCTGGGCACTTCCCTCCATAGATCAACTTGAAAAGGAGGTCATTTCAACTCGGCCTAGGAGGGCACATCTTCCTGTGGAAGCAGAATTCAAAACTAAGAATTTTCATTTTTGGCCCTATCACTATTGCCGAGGTAAAGCTATAAGGCATCCGTTATTTTGCAATTATATCCACAGATTTGAGAAAATGAGTACATTGCTCAACTCGCCTTGAGGAGATGCATCTTTCTATCCAAGCAAAAGTTCAAGATTCCAAGTTTTAAAAATTAGGGTTTCCCTATCAAACCCTAGGTCAACTAGCTCCAAAACCAGGTTAGGCATCTCAAATTGGTAAGATGTAATTCCTTTCTATTTCCATTTAAGGTTCTCATATCAAAATGATAAATCACACCAAACTTAGGGACAAGCTTGAAGGAGTTGATAACTTCTGGGCATGGAAGCATAGAATTTCTCTCATTCTAGAAGAGAATGATTTGGACAAATATGTGAATGAGGAGGTTCCAGAACCAGAGGGAGATGATGACAAAGAAATCCACAAGAAGAACATGATCAAGGCCAAAAGGATCATTGTTGACTTCATCAAGGACCATCTCATCCCTCATGTCTCATATTTGAAGACCCCTAAGAAGATGTTCGATGCTTTGACAAAGTTATATGAAGGGAAGAACATCAACCAAAAGATGACTCTGAGGAACCAACTCAAGAATGTGAAGATTCAACACTCAAAAACTATTCAATCTTACTTCACAAGAGTCTCTCAGATCAAGGAACAACTTGAGGCAATTGAAGATAATGTTGAAGGAGAGATTGTGATGACTACCTTGAATGGTCTCCCAAGATCATGGGACTCATTCATTCAAGGAATATGCGCTAGAAAGAAACTAATCACATTCAACATATTATGGGAAGAATGCACCCAAGAAGAAGCTCGATTAGTAGCAAGAGAAGAAAAGATGGGGGCTAATGATGACCAAGCCTTTCATAATAAGAAGGATCAAACCAAGAGAGAGGATCACCATCACAAGAAGTAAAAAAGATCCCATAGGAATCATGGATTTAGAAGAGACCTCTCTAGTATTAGGTGCTTCACATGTGATGAGAAAGGACATTATTCAAGAAATTGTCCCAAAAACCAAGGATCCTATAGGAGAATCAACAAGAAGAGGCATCATGCTCACATCGCTGAAGATGATGAACTAGCTAGGAAGCAAGCTAACGAGGATTCCTCCAGTGATGAGGAATATGTACTTTAAACCAAACTAGGAAGATGGAAGAACCTCTTATCCATTTCAACATCGGATAAAAAATGATGCAATTGTGATTGGTGATGAAGAAGGAAAACATAGATTCAACACCGGTACACAGTTCCATGTGATCTAGAAGACTTGTCAATCATAAGCAAGAAAGGCACAGGTCCTCATAATCAAATCAGGAAGCATAACACACTGTTAGAGACTCCAGTAGTTCCTGCAAGGAAGCAAAGATCAAAAGGGAGTCCACCCAATACTAACAACAAAGATAAGTATTTGAATTGTTATCAAATTGCTTAAATGATATTGTTCAATTGTGTACATATTTATATTCCTAGATTTAGGAAGTGTGTTATGCATGTTAGAGTGATTGCATTGATGAACAGTATACTACTAATATACATGTGATGGGTAAATGGCCTATGGTGTTGTACAACATTCCATTGTTGCTTATCTATAATGAAACCTCTTTGCTGACATGTTGGGAGTAGTGCGCGCTCTTAATAATGTTCTAGTAGAGATGGAAGGCATCTAGAAAGTTACTGTATGAATGCAGGATACGGATGAGTGTTGCATTGAAACATTGGCTAAGATAGTTGCATGACTCTATGACCTATGTCTTTATGCATAAGAATTTGTTCTGAAAATTATGAAATGTTTCTAATCATACAACTGAATTTGACTTGTAGGAAAGATCGTGTACCATCACCTACAAGAGAATAATGATGAGACTTGTTCCGTAGAACAAGTGACTATGGTTCAGGAATAACATTCAAGAATATTTACGAAATCAAGCATACTATAGATGTACAAAGCAAGGGTTCTCTCAGAAAGAGGGAGTCGACTATGTCGAGTCGTTGCTCTAGTGGTCAGACACGCTTCCTCAATGGTGAATATTACACTAGATAGATGGTGTAATCGAAGTAGAAGTGTATATCGAGCAACTACCACGATTTAGGACTCTCTATAGAGAACCACATGTGTGTGGATTGAACGAGGCTTTGTATGGGCTCAGTAGGCACCCATGGGATAGCATGATGAGCTTGAGGATCACCTAGAGTGATGAGATATCAACCTTTGCTACAAGGTTGAAGATGAGGAGCTCATAGATGGGTGCAAGAGAGAATTTGCAACAGAGTTCGAGATCTTGGTATCCAGTAATCTAGAGAGATGACGTAGATGGATAAATAGAAGATCATCAGAAGAGAAGGCTACTAGTCACTCCAGTGAAGAATGTCCCAACGTAGAGAGTACAAGATGTAGAGGGAGGATAGTGCTCAGTTACAGAGGGAGCAGGAAAGCTCCGCTTAAGAGGGAGTGACTACAATACAGATGCAGAGACATTATCACTTAGTCTCTATCCGTGGCAAAAGTTGTTTGCCCCAGTATCTCAGGGATATGCTCTGAGTGATACCAGATGTCTCCCCTCATGAAGATGAAGTACGTGTGGTGCAGTTTGAAACATGCACCCAGGACATGATACGACATGATTGATGAGCTTTATGACAAGTTTGGGATTTACCAAGAGTAAGGCAGATTCCAACCTTTACTACAATGTTGAAGAAGGAAATTCTGTGATTCTACTGCTATATGTAGATGACCTATTCTTAACAGGGGACGATGAGCTCACTCCAAAAACGAAAAAAAGGCTTGCCGCAGAGTTCAAGATGGACCTGGGAATGATGCACTACTTCTTAGGTATGGAAGTGTGGCAGAGTTCAAATGGGATTTTTTTTGGTCAAGGAAAGCATGCAGTGGGGATTCTGAAGAGGTTCAGAATGATGGATTGCAATGCAATGGCTACACCAATGGCATCGAACTTGAAACTATTGTGTGATGCTTCTTCAAAGACAATTGATGCTACGATGTACATGCATATGATTGGTTTGTTAATGTACTTTACAAACACGAGATCAAACATATGCTTTGATGTGAACACACTGAGCCAGTTCCTGACAGATCTCAAACATGTTCACCTGATTGTTGCAAAACATATATTGAGGTACCTGAAGGGTACAATTGAGTATGTGATCAAATATGCGACGAATAAGAAGATTAACCTGCATGGTTATGTTGATTCAGATTGGGCAGGCAATGCCATAGACAGGAAGAGCACTTCAGGGTGCTGCTTCAGCTTGGGATGCGATATGATCTCTTGGTTTAGCAGGAAGCAATCAAGTGTGGCATTGAGTACAGTCAAAGCAATGTATATTGCAGCCTGTTCGACTAGTTGTGAGGCAGTATGGCTTCAAAAGCTACTGTCAGATTTATTTGATCTCAAGTTAGAGGAGACTTGTATCTTTTGTGACAACCAGAGTAGTGTAACATTATTCGAGAACTCGGTGTTCCATGACAAGTCGAAGCATATTGAGATCAAGTACCACTATATCCGGGATATGGTGCAGAGAGTAGTGAAGCTCCAGTATGTGGCGACAAACGAGAAAACAACTGATGTGTTGACCAAGCCGTTTGCAAGAGTGAAGTTTGAGTACTTCAGAGAGAAGTTTGGTGTTATCCAGATCGATGTTCCTCGAAAGAGGGAGTGATGTGACATGTCTGGAAGACGCAGGTGCACCAGGGCTGTATCTTACATGGTGGAAGATGCAGGTAGTCCGCAAGGACGTAATGATCCTGGGCTGTATCCACATGTGAGAAGACGTTGGTAGTCCACAGGTCATAAAGCATCTGAGATGCGCTTAGGATGTATCTTACATGATGGAAGACGTAGGTGGTCCGAAAAGACATAATGCATTTGGGATGCTCCTGGGATGTATCCACATGTTTGAAGACGCAGGTTGACCGAGAGAGTCGTATTACATCTGGGCTGTATCCACTAGGTTGAAGATGCAGATGTTCTTGGGCTGCATCCATTGGGTGGAAGATGCAGGTTGACTGAGAGAGAGACATAATACATCTGGGATGTATCGACTAGGTGGAAGACACAAGTTGATTGAGACAGAGATGTAATACATCTGGGTTGTATCCACTAGGTGGAAGACGCAAATGTTCCTGGGCTTTATCCACTAGGTGGAAGACGCAGGTTGTCTGGTGGACATTGTATATTCACCTAGGCTGCTCTCCACATGAGATGATGAGATGATCCGGATACGATGAGATGATAGTAGGAGACGTAGGTGATTGCTCTGGCAATGTAATATGTGGTCCTGGGATGTACCTACTTGATGACTTGCTCATATAAATGATGAAGTCCTAGATTAGAGCTAGGTCTACATCCAACATGAAAAAGGGATGGATCTATAGAACTTCTCATGACGACTAGAGTCGAGAGATGTCACTAGTCAATGATCAACAAGATGAGAATTGTTGCAGCAATGATGATGATGATCTAGCGATGATGACGTTGTCCAGAGATTATGTCCAGCTGTAATGATGACTGTGTCGAGATAATACCTTCCTAATTAAGAGGGAGTGTTGTTGTAAATGTAACTTCAGAAAATATTCTTTTGTATATTATTATTATATTATTATTGTACCTCCATCGAAGTTGTTTTTCCTCTGTTTAGGGATGTCATTATTGTATTTGGTCATGTAAGAATATCGAGGTAAAACCTCCATTGTAAGTCGGGGCAATAGTCCCCAAAAAGGATAAATGTAAAATATATTTTTGAGTCTCCCTAGGAGAGGTCAGCCCATTTAGTTGAGGAAGTGGACCCCATTGGGGATTTAAGTCAGTCACACATAAAGTATAAATAGGGAGGCACTCTCCCTCATTTGAAAACACACCAACAAGCAAGTTCACACCAAGGAAGAGAAAGACAAGTTCGTTGGACGAGAAGAAGGAAGCTACAGAAGTCATCTTATCTTTGGGGTTTCTATCTTGGTTTGATATTGTACTAAGTGACGAATCTATTACTGAAGAAGTTGCGGGGTTTTCTCCTTTATGGTTTCCCCGAAGAAAATTTGTGTGTTCTTGTGTATTGCTTTGCTTGTCTATCTTTCAAATTAAAGTCCAAACACTAACATTCATTACTTGTCCTTTATCAACATGAATATGGAAGGATGCATGTAGTTGGGTTGGTCATAACTCTAGTTGGCAATGCGTCTTAGTCGATGATTAATTGAGTTTTTGGTTTAGACTTCAAGCCCTGAAGAATTTCATATTGCTTTTGTTCCTTACCATGTGGGGCATACGGCTTGCCCATAACTAAAATATATTTGAAGATTAACAAAAACCAACCTTCCAATTTACTTCTCAAAGTTTACTCGATTGCATAACACTTCACATCGCAAGGTTTACCCAAACAAGTTTGGGTAGTGGGGAGGATTTTGTGATGGCACCTACCAGGGCGATAAACTACTCTATGGCATTTGGGGTATCCTTGCATGAGTGCCACCACTTTTATTTTAAAGCCAATGTAAGGCATGGTTTAAACAATAAGGTGGAGTTGATAGCACTTTGTGCTCTACTTAAGGCGGTTATTTCAAAGGATGTATATGAAGATTTGACATTTGTTGTAAAATGGACGCGATAGGAACAATTAGTTAATGACATTTCACTTCAGTCCCTTGCTTGAGTTCTTAAACCTTATGTTTTGCAACGTATGAAACTTTTGATATGTGCATGATTAATTTTATAATTATCAGCGTAATGGTAAGGAATAAAAACAACAAAGGGAATTAAGGTAAAGCAAAGGAAGATAAATCAAATCAGAAAGTAAGTGGGCTATTTTTATTTTGTTCACTTCCATACTATTTATAATAAAGAGGAAGAATAAAGAACAAAATCTACAAACATGATGGATGAAACAGTTTATTCAATCATGATCTAAGCAGTAGAAAGTTTAGTAACGTGATCATGTACAATCACGTCAATCATGATCAAAGCAATAGTAAATTGAGTACCATCCTAAAAGTTGAAAATTGCTTTGTCATCTTCATCGCTGATCCATAGAAATCAATCCTGCCTCCCACAAAAATACCTGTAAGGTTTATCCCCAAAAACTTACTTTAAGAGATATGAAATATCTATACATTATGATTGCAGAACATGGCGGCGATATTCCCCTAGAGCCCATATAGGAAAGATATTCCGATAGGCAGAATAAGAGATCATACAATTCCTATTGAATACTCCCATAATTTCCTGCAAGTTAAGAAAAACAATAAAATTAAAAGCAGAATTAGAAATACTTTAGGAAAAGCAGTTAAATTTTCATATAAAATATGCAAACCCAACAATGTTTTCATCAAATACAGAAATTTGGAATATCTTATAAATATAGGGAATACGCTTATAATCTTAAATTTTCATGTAAGAGAAAACAAGATATATATATATATATATATATATCAAGGTTGCACGAAACATGGAAACATTTCCGAGTTTCAGAAACGGGAACATCTAGAAACGTGACCCCCCCAAAATGGGTACGCCGGGGGAAATGTGAGTGTATGTATTAAAAATGCTACATTATCTTGCAAAAAATTTGAAAAATAAGAATGATACACACAAATACCATTTTAGAAGGAAAACCATGTCTTTATTAATGTCATAAGCCTTAATAGATGAGTCTTTACATCCAAAATTAGCCTTTGTACATGGTAACATGAGGCTTTACGTGCTGGAAATGAAACAAAACATGAACTAAAGACAAATATATAACATATCTCAAATCTCATCCTCATCATCATCATAAAAAATAAAACAAAATGCTTGTTCTACAGAACTAGCGGAAAAAGAAGTTACTAGATCCTTCTAAAACCACTTTCCAGCTAGCAAAAGACAAAAAACAACTTTTGGATGTGGCCCACGGTTTTTTTAATCGCTGTATGGCCCACTAAAAATAAAAATAAAAAACACTGAAACGTCTGTTGTGGTGCCAGAAAGTACCCAAAACACCGGCGGCTGTACCATACGGCATTTCCAAATCTGGAAATGCCGTATGGTACGGCCGGCGGCATTTCGTACCCACGTTTCAGGGAGTTTCGGGTACTGGTACGGCCTTCTGACAGGCATTTCCTGCAACAGAAATCCTGCAACAGATATATATATATATATATATATATATAATTTACTACCATACTGATAACTATAACATAGAGTTCACGATGGTAACTAAGAAGCTCAATTTTTTCTTTTAATATCAACACGATCTTTTTATAGATGCATTGTGCTTAAGACATTGATCTACACCCACAAGAATGTGGTCTATCGGCAAGCAGCGAGGTAATCGGGCTTGTATTAATGTGGAGACCCGGGTTCAAATCCCTGAGTGGGTATGATTGTAAATATGACCTTGTAAAACTAAGAAGTATTTTCCAATAATAGAAAAAAGACACTGATCCAGAGTTCTTGCAACATTATCATCGCATCTCATTGATAAATCATAAAACACAACATATAACAGCATGGAGTCTAGAAGAACATGATATACTAATTGATATTTACGCTCCATACCTGTGGTAAAAGGCACGCCACAGTTTGTTGGCAGACCCCTACTTATCCGTCTACAATCCCTCTTTAAACATTACAGTAGTGAAGACCATGACTAAGAACAGGTGGGAGCTTTTTGTAAGCTTGCTTTAATTTTTGATACCCGCCAAAAAGCCTCTTTTAAAATGATGGTAAGAAGATTTCTAGTTAATCAAAAATTTGTTGTACAGAATCTATAGACTAATGTACTGTTGTACTATCTAACTAACTAATTGGAGTAGAGGTAACCAAGCTTTGATGAGTACCTCATGATAATTCAGAGAATAGAAACAATTATAAACGAGAGTTTTCAAAAGCTACCATATTTAGATGGGTGGTCATCTATTGGCTTCAAGATGGTGCACAAATCCTACCACCATGTAGGGGTCTCAATCACCCATGTGAACTTCAACAACCATGTTTTTGGGGGGATCAATGAGTTTTCAGAGTTGGAAGTAGGTTGGCACATGGAAGACATTATGGCATTATTGGTTGATCAAATGAAGAAGCTAGACAAGTGATGGCACACAATGAACTTCTTGTATTTGGAATACTATCTTCCCTGAGATCAAGTCTTCATGGACCAGAAAGCTATCTAACCTTTTATCTATGAAATCGATATTTTTCCTTCTATTTCTCCAAGTCAAAAGTTATTTTGTTCTTACAATTGTGTATACAGTTTGTGTCCGAAGGTGATGCTAGACAAGTTGGAGTGGAAAATGACGGCTTTGATAAAATGGAGGAATAATTACCTGTAAAAATTAAAAACATAAAGTATTCTCCCTTCAAGACTAGTAAAATTTTCTCAAGGAAATAAAGCAACTTCTATATGGAAATATTTAAACCCTACTTCCAAAATTAGCTAAAACTCAAAAGAGACATGATCTACAACACCCTTTATAGTCTAATGGTCTATTTCCAGCACAGAGAAAATGTTGTCTATAATCATCGATACCTAATGTCATATGTCTATTTATAACATCTAGACAAGCCTTGATTACTAAAAGGCCTAATCATACATAATACAAATTATTAATGTACTAAGAATTATACTCACAATTGGTTATTGAAAGACTTATTTTGAAAAATGCAAAGATGTATTATTTATTGATAACTACTAATATGTTTAGTTTAATGGACTAAAGAATAACGCTACACAGTCGCAAACGATGCAGTAGTTAATGCTCACAAAAGGGTGTTTGTTCTATGCAACTGTTTTTGTTGCATCTGTTAAGCTTTAAAAACTTACAAACAGGAAACACATGCACTTCCCATATAACATGCAAATAATGCAACCTTACTTGTTGTGGAAAATCACCATTCTCCATCTGCGAATTGACAAGTACAATTGCTCCTCGATGAAGAGGTTTTGGATCCCTCAAAGCCTAAGTTACACCCAAAAGAAAGGCAAAATTTAGTATGACAGTAATGCAGTTTCAATTTATAAACCACAAAATCATTTCAAAATTGTTTATCTATAATTCTAATCACATATTCGTAGATCTGCAATAAGACAAACAGAAGTGGCGAAACCAAATGATCTTTTTAATTATGGGATACTTGATATATCAACAGTGACCCAGAACAAAGAACATTCACGGAAATAAAATTTGCAGTGATGTTCACTTGCCCAGATTAAAAGGATTAGGTATCTATATTGAATGAGAGTTCACAACATACCTGGTATAAAACAATGTATATAGAATGAGTCTTGATACAAATGTTACAACTGTATGGCTTTCTATTTAATATAGGTTGCAGGGATGCTCCACTTTAGGTTTTTGATCAACTTCATTTTGTCAATACTAGTGTTCTACTTTAAGAAAAAGTGAGTCTAAATTTTTTCCTTTTGGTTCAAAAATAAAGTGCCATTAATTGGTAGGGAAAAAAAAGGAGAGAATCTTTAAATTCTCAAGAGATTTGTGCACACACCTGGCCAGCATAAATAAGAGCCAGCATAGCCCATGCTGTGTTTACTATGTGTGATCTTCCACCTTCCAAGTGTGTATAGACCTGATTCAATAATAATGATTTCATGCATTTAAAGATTGACAAGTATAAGAATTTGTACACATTAAGACACTATCACATGACTCTGAAAATGACAGTGACCAATTTATTGAGAAAGTACATGTTATGTAGAATATAACTGAAATAATGAAAAAATGACCCCAAGAAAATTGAAAATGACCAAAAGAAACATACATAAATATATGTTTCACTAAAGTTTAATTTGTTATACTCGTGAATTCTTGACGACTTTGTCTTTTACTTAAATTCAAATGCTGCCACAAAGGAAAATAACAGCATCCCCTCTCTAAACCCCATTAGTAAATCTTCCCTCTTCCAATGTCAAACAAATATGCATCAAACATGTCTATTGCAAGCAAGATTGAATTCCAAGGTCTACAGTAATAACTTTGGTAGTTTAAAGGCCAGGAGTTAAAACTGCACGGCAGTTTGATTTTTATTTTCCCTGATACCCCTCATGTTGCACGACACTTGAACTTGGGATTTTCATCACAACACTTGTGATGTTTTGTCTCAAGGATCGAGCTTGTAGGATCACATTGCTAGAATTTTGATGGACAGGGAGTGCATTTGGATTTTGGCTTAGAGATGATGCTAACCTATTGGATAATCTGATGCTGTCGTGTGAGGAATGAGATGTTCTAATGGTGGTCTAGTGAATGAGATAGCACGGTTTAGCTTTTGATGATGTGGTACACCCTCCTTTGATAGTGTTGATAACTTGATATGTTTGAAGAGATATGTTGCCTACATTTAATGAATTTGTTTAACACGTAGTCCATTTTATGGAGTGGGAACACATCAACTTAGGGTCTCCCTAAGTTTTAAGTGTTAGTAATTTATGTCTGTTGAAGAATGTAACTTCAGAAGATATTCTTATTTGGTTTATTTGTATTATTGATATTGTACTTTCTTCGGGAATTATTCATGTTGTATTTATTGATGTAAAAGTCATTGAAAGAGTCAATGTAAACCCTACTAGCTATGTCGGCCTAGAAGAATCTAAAAAAGAATATTTTATTGTGTCCTGGACAAGCCGGCCCTGTTTGTTTGGTCAAGTCGGCCCTGTTAGGGAAAAAGGTCGAGTCACTTGATTAGTATAAATAGGAGGCTCACCCTCCTCATTTGGTCACCTCACTCACTCATCAAGTTCGCATGAGTAGAGAGATAGAATCAGGTCTCTTAGAAGAGAAGAGTAGGTACTATCGAAGATTTCTTGTTTTGGGTTATTGCACGAGGATTGACATTATACTTTCTGACGAATCTATACTGAAGAAGTTTTGTTGGGTTTTCTGTACAACGAGGGTTTCCCAGGATAAATTGTTGTGTACTACTGATTATGTTGTGCTTGTCTATCTTTCAGTGATCCTTTATGTTATTGCAATTAAAATTCTAACATGGTTTCAAAGCTAACCTAAAAGAAGACATTGTGCAGCCGCAATTGCCGAAAGTGAAAACTAGGGTTTCTCTTTTCGAAGGATTTCACCATAGTTTGGCTGAAAAAGGAGGTCAAGGAAACTCTCCCTAGGAGTGCGCATTTTTCTGTGGAGGTAGAATTAAGATCGGAGAACTTTCATTTTTGGGCCTACCACTACAACTCGAAAAAACTAGGGCATCAAGTTTTTGGAAGTTCTATCTACAATTTTGGAGAAAAAGGAGCTTTGCTCAACTCACCTTAGGGAGGCACAACTTTTCCTCCATTCAGTTTTCCAAGATCCTGAAGTTGAAAAATTAGGGTTTCTCTAACAAACCCTAGGTCATCCTGAAGTCAGATCTTAGAAGACATTGAAGCAAGCACTTGATTGGAGCATCTCAATTGGTAAGTCCTACTATCTCTATTTCCATTTGAGGTTCTCATTTTATCAATATGACAAACCATAGCAAGCTTGAGGATAAGCTTGAAGGAGCAAATAACTTTCGTTCCTAGAAGTATAGAGTGATGCTCATTCTAGAAGAGAATGAGTTGGACAATTATATCAAAGAAGAAGTTGCAGAGCCAGAGGGAGATGAAGACAAAGCCAAGCATAAGAAGAACTTGATTAAGGCCAAGAGGATCATTGTTGACTCCATCAAGGATCACTTGATACTCCACATCTCATCTCTCCAAACTCCGAAAGAGATGTTTGATGCACTGAAGAGATTGTTTGAAGGGAAGAACATCAATAGAAAGATGACCTTGAGAACTCAGCTCAAAGGTGTGAAGATGCAGAGCTCAAAAAGCATACAACCTTACTTCACAAGGGTCTCCCAAATCAGAGAACAACTGGAAGCTATTGGAGATCATGTTGAGAATGCAGAATTGGTAATGACCACCTTGAATGGTCTTCCAAGATCATGGGAGTCATTTATTCAAGAAATATGTTCTAGAAAGAAACTCATCAGATTCAGTGCACTTTGGGAAACAACAAGGATTGAAGCCAGAGAAGAGAAGTTAGGTGAAGAAGATAATCGAGCCCTAGCAACTCATACAAAGAGGAGCAAGAAAGCAGATCATTCTCACAAGTCTAAAAGATTCCACAAGAATCAAAGACCTCCCAAAGACTACTCGAACTTCAAATGCTACAATTGTGATGAGATGGGACACATTGCAAGAAATTATCTCAAGAAGAAAGGCAACAACAAGAAAGGAAATCGGAGGAGGCATCATGCTCATGCTGTAGAGGATGATGACCCAGTAAAGAAGAAAGCTAGGGAAGATTCTTCAAGCGATGAATAATATGTTCTGATTTCAACACTTACAGGTATTGTTTCTCATGGAAGCAATGATTGGCTTGTTGACAGTGGTGCTTCCAAGCATATGACAGGTTTCAAGGACATCATCAACAACTTGACATAAAAGGACTCACCTCACTAGGTGAAACTCGGAGATGATTACCAATATCCCATAAAAGGGGTAGGAGAAGCATCCTACAAGCTAGAATCAGGGAAGCCTATCAAGATGAAAGATGTCCTCTATGTACCAGGACTAAGGAATAATCTACTTTCCATCTCAGCATTAGATGAGAAAAGATTCCGTGTTGCATTTGTTGATGGCGAAGTACTTATGTGGCCTAAGGGTAAAACCTTTGATGATGCAATAATAATTGGAGTGCAAGAGGGAGGATTGTACAAACTCAAGGGACAACTAGAACAAGCCTTGGTTCATTAAACTATGGAACCAAGTGAACTATGGCATAGAAGGTTTGCACATATCAACTACAAGGCATTACCGATCGTGAGCAAGATGGTGACTGGTCTACCCAAGATTCAGACAAAATATGAAGGCAAAAGGGAAGAATGTGAAGAAACCATTTCCAAGCAGTGATAGCAAAGCCAAGGAGATCTTGGAGATTATACACTTGAACGTATGTGGAACTATGTCTTCCAACTCACTAAGCGGGTATGCATACTATGTCTCTTTTATTAATGATTACTCTCACAAAGCTTGGATCTATTTCTTGAAAACTAAAAATGAAGTATCTAGCAAATTCAAAGAATTCAAAGCCCTTGTAGAAAATCATACTGAAAAGAAAATAAAGACCTTAAGATCAGATAATGGAGGTGAATTTACTTCGGGGGATTTCAAGACCTTATGTAAAAAATCGGGGATTAAGAGGGAGATGAGTACTCCCTACAATCCACAACAGAATGGTGTTGCAGAAAGAAAGAATAGGACAATAATGGAAGCAATGAAGGCCATGATCCATGATCAAGACCTTCCAATGCAATTATGGGCGGAAGCAGCAAGAACAACAGTTTATGTACAAAACAAAACTCCACATTGTGTACTTGAGAACAAGACACCTGAAGAGATGTTTAAAGGTGAGAAACCAAAAGTCAACCATCTCGGAATATTTGGTTGTCTTGTATATATACATGTACCAAAGGAGAAAATAGCAAAGTTGGAACCTTCAGGGAAGAAGGGCATCTTCGTCGGATACAGTGACACATCAAAGGCCTGCATAATTTATATACCAGGCTTCAAGAAGATTGAGACCAACAAAGATGTTACCTTTAATGAAGATACGGCTTTCAACAGATCTAGGCAGATTCACTTCGACGAAGCACATGAAGAAGAACCCAAAGCTCCCAAAGTTAGAGACACAGTTATGGAAGAGATGATTCCAGAAGAATTTGAAGACCATGATATGATAGAGCCACAGAGACCTGTAGATCCACCCCAATAGGTGAACACTCACAAGAGAAGACCAGCTTGGGTACGAGAGATTATTCAAGATGCTGAGAACAATGGTGCTCCAGAAGGGACTTCCAGAGAAAGTAAGAGACCTCGACCATATTCCAACTATATAGCCTTGTTGTGTTATATCATTGATGCCAAGCCTTCTAGTTATGAAGAGGCAGCCTAAAAGAAAGTATGGAAGGATGCTATGATCGAAGAGTATCAGTTGATCATGAAGAATGATGTATGGGATGTGGTTCCGAGACCAGAAGGGAAGTCTGTAGTGTCTTCCAAATGGATCTACAAGATAAAGCATGCAGCAGACGAAAGTGTCGAGAAATACAGGCAAGATTTGTGGCTTGCGGATTCTCCCAGAAAGAAGGCATAGATTATGAGGAGACATTTGCTCCCGTGGCTAGATACACTTCGATCAGAGCTATATTTGCTATAGCTGCAGTGATGAAGTGGAAGGTACATCAGATGGATGTGCAAATTTCCTTCCTAAATGGCGTAGTAGAAGAGGAAGTGTATGCGGAACAGCTACTATGATTTGAGGCACATGACAGGAAGACTCATGTGTGCAGATTGAAGAAGGCATTGCATAGTTTGAAACAGGTATCCAGGACGTGGTATGACATGATTGATGGATTTTTTACGAGCTTGGGCTTTACCAAGAGTAAAGCAAATTCCAACCTTTACAACAAGGTTGAGGACGGGAAACCTGTGATTCTACTATTGTATGTAGATGATCTGTTTCTGGTAGGTGATGAGAAGCTCATAGCAGAAACGAAGAGGAAGCTCGCTGCAGAGTTTGAGATGAAAGACCTGGATATGATGCACTATTTCTTGGATCTTGAGGTGTGGCACAATCCAGAGGAACTTTTCCTGAGTCAGGGAAAATATGCGATAGAGATCCTGAAGAGATTCAAGATGATGGATTGCAAGGCCATGGCCACACCTATGGCATCGAATCTGAAGTTGTTGTGTGATACTTCTTCAGAGATGGTGGATGCCACAATATACAGGCAGATGATTGATTCGTTGATGTACTTAACGAACATGAGGCCGTATTTATGCTTTGCGGTGAACACCCTAAGTTAGTATATGGTAGAGTCGAGACGTGTTCACCTGGTTGCGGCAAAGCATGTGTTGAGGTATCTGAGGGGTAAAGTTGATTATGGCCTCAGATATGCATCAGATCAGAAGATTACCCTGCAGGGTTATGTGGATGCAGATTGGGCCAGTAACGTCACAGATAGAAAGAGCACATCAAGGTGCTGCGTTAGTTTGGGATCTTGTATGATCTCATGGTTCAGTAGGAAGCAGACGAGTGTGGCACTCAGTACAGCCAAAGCAGAGTATATGGTAGCTTGTTCAGCAAGCTGCGAGGCAGTGTGGCTTCGAAAGTTGCTGGCAAGTTTGTTCGATCGCGAGTTAGAGGCGACTTGTGTCTTTTGTGACAACCAGAGTCGTTTTAAGTTGTTGAGAACCCAATGTTTCATGACAAGTTGAAGCACATTGAGATCAAGTATCACTATATCCGGGATATGGTGCAGAGAGGAGCAATGAGACTCCAGTATATAGCGATAGAGCAGCAGATAGCTGATGTGTTGACCAAGCCTCTGTCGAGAGTGAAGTTTGAGTACTTAGGGACACTGTTGGGGTGGTCTAGATCAAGAGGGAGTGATGAGTAACATAACACATGTGAGACGCAAGTAGTCACGGGTTATATGATTTAATTGAGTCTCCTGGGAATGTCTCCACTTGAGATGTGAGTTGTAGCGGGTAGTCACGGGTTATGTGACGTAATTGAGTCTCCTGGACTACACTCACGTGTTTGTAGCAGGTAGTCACGAGCCAAGTGACATAATTGAGTCTCCTGGAATACACCCTTGAGGTTGCAGTAGGTAGTCACTATATGTGATGTAATTGAGTATCTTGATTGCAGTGCTATGTTGGACAACACACATGTGCGAAGACGCAGGTTTTGGACCTGGGTTGTTCTCCACATGGGGTGACGTGGTAGCAGTTAGTCATTGGTTATGTGACATAATTGAGTCTCCTAGGCTACACTCATAAGGTTGTGTTGTCTCAATGTTGATACGTGATGTGGTAGCAGGTAGTCACGGGTTATGTGACGTAATTGAGTCTCCTAGGCTACACTCACGAGATGATCTGGACACGTGGTGACGTAACGTAGGTGGTTGCAATATGCAACGTAATGTACGCTCCTGGGATGGACCCACCAAATGGCTTGCTCGGTTCAAGATAGAGGGTGAGGTAACGCAGGTGGTTGCTGTGTGCGATGTAATGTACACTCCTGGGTTGGACCCACCAGATGATTTAATGGTTCAAAACTTCTAGTCAAGGCTATTGGGAGCGCAGAGCGGGAGCGAGAGCAAAAAGAAATATTTTCAAAAGCTTCCGTTTTGGGAGCGTTTTATATATAATATATATTTTAATATATTTTGATGCATATATATTAAAAAAAACATGTATTATACCAAATTAGATATAGAAAACATGAAAACATAGATATTCATATAACCATTTAGTACACATATTGATATAAAATCAATCATCTAGGAGCTATAACTTATAACATTGTCATTAAATGATCAATCATCAACAACATCAACCTTCAAATTTCAACATATAATATTTGCCATCAACAAACTCTAACAGATTACATCAACCATGAAATGACACAAAGCATCATAATATCATATTCAATACCAAAGAGCTGTAGACAGTAGGATGCAATAAAAAATTTAAAGTTTAAACTTCAAAGGTAGGTTCAACCATTCAAGATTCAAAGGTCAAAGACTAAAGTTCAAAGTAGGCCATAATGTTTACAAAATAGGCCGGAATAAACATGAAATACAAAGTACTATGATACTATCTAGTATCTACTATGCTTTCTGCTTGCCACGAGAAACTTCCAATTTCTTTTTTCGTGGTCTAGGTGGAATAGGAGCTGCTGGAAGTGATCATGGAACATGAGAAGAAGATGAATGGCCCCCACGGATTGTTGGACGTTGTGAAGCTATAGGCAAAACTCCTGCATCTAGAAACCTACTGCTGCTTGGGGGTGGCATCTTTGTAGTATGAATTGGATCACCATCATGATCACCCAATAGTTCAGCCTCCAAGAGCTCTAATGCTATGGCTCCATCTTGCACATTAGCCTCCTCTGGATTGTTGTCCCAAGTCAAATATGTTCTATCATTCTTGTCCACCTCACAATAATGGGACAACAACCTCAAGTTGTAGTGCACATAAACCAAGCTTTCTGCGCGTTCTACATTCAAACTGTTTCTCTTAACATTGTGGATGAAGCTGTAGGTGCTCCAACACCTCTCTGCAAAAGAACTATTAACAACCTGTGAAAGCACCCTCATCGCCAATTTATGCAAATATGAGGCTCCAGAGCCATACATGTTCCACCAACGGATAGGATTCAATCTATCTCGATATTTGGTTGCATGCAGGGTACCAAAGACTCCATGCTCACTGATGTAATCACTCAATTCACTCCGTACTTGAACACACTCCTCCTCATCAAGGACCAACTTGTCGAATGCAAGCATATACCCATTTCGCACCTCTAGATCTATGTGTAGTTTTTTCCTAACTCCACCTCTAGGTGCAGGTTGGGCCAACCAAATTGGAGAATAATATTTTGGGGTAAAGACATATGCAAGGGCATGGAGTGGAACATTTAGATTATCCCACCTTTTGACCACATGTTTATGAATATAGTCATACAAGATTGCATCTCTTTGCTCAACAATGTCTTTGATTTGACCAAGCATGCTATCCATCTGCTCATATACCTCCTCAATCACCGGCTGATCTGTATCTGCAAAACGAATCATGTTATAAAATCAGGATACGGTTCAACCGGTGAAAGAAAAGTCATGAAACGTTTAAACCTACCGTCCCAGGCCTCCGGCTAATTAATTCGGGCATTTGTTTTTATGTTTCATTATTGAGATATAAAGCCCCAGATCCATGACCAGTTGTAGAGCCGTATGCATATCCGGTGAATGATCCAGTAGCGTGCACAGACAGAAGTCAAGTAAGTAGTATTAATGGGTGAAAGCAGATCCAAACCCATATGTTCATTCAGTTGCAATTATTATATGTTGTTGTGATAGCATCTAATCCATCAATAGCAGAGGTAGCGAAGGGACCAAAGGCAATGCCCGAAAGGTACTGGTTACGGGGATTACTAATGGTGATGGTGAAATAATAGACCATAGACTTGCCGACGTCTGCAGTCCACATCTGCTAAGTTAATCAATAAGTGTTAAAACTTAATAATATTAAGTTAAGTGTTAATATATATACGTGTTAATCAATAAATTAATGATATATTAATATTAAGTCCTATACTATATAATAATATATAAGTTAATATATGTAAGTTAATAACTTCAGTCCTAAACTATATATAAGTTAAGAATTCATAACTTATATATTATTATTAATTAACTTAACTTACAAATTTACTAACTTAATTTATTTATTTAATTTTTTATTGTTAGAAGTGTATACTAATTACTATATAGTGTGTGCGGTATATAATATATATATATATATATTACATTAAAAAAACTTTAAAATTTATATATTAAGTCAAATTTTAGTGAGATTACATATAGTCCATATAGGTTTTTAATTTCTATTTGAATGTCATATAGTCCATATAGGTTTTAGTTAGATGATCTGGTTATATATATATATATATATATATATATATATATATACGTCGTTTCCCTGCCGTATCGTATCCAGATTTTTTGAAAATTTGCCGTATCCATGTCCCCCCCCCCGTTTCCGTATCCGTTTCAATGCAACTTAGCTTGAGACCATACTAGCCAATGCCTCTCTTACCTTCAAAGCCTCTTGAAGGTGAGGTAGTAGCTAGCAAATCTAGTCTTTGCAATCTTCAATAGCTCCAACCTAGAGTGATTGCGAAAAATGTGGTGGGCCATGCTATGATTGGTAATAAATTTGATCATTTTCTTACCTCTCTTGTGGAAGGCACCAATCTATCGGTAATTAGGGTCCTTCATCTTAACAATATCATGCATCAAAAGGTTCAATGTGTGAACCAAACACCCTGACCAAAATATGTTGGGATACTTATCCCAATCATTGCTCTTGTTTCCTTACAATTAGCAGCATTATCAGTGATGACTTGAATGACATTGTATGGCCCAATCTCTTGAATGGTTTTAAGTAAAGGTTGTGCAATATTAATACCGATCTTGTAGCGATCCAAGTAGTCATGGACTGAAAGGAAGATCGCACCGCTAGCAGACACGCCAAGAATACTTATCAATGGCTTGCCTTTAACATTTGTCCACCCATTAAATACAATGGATACCCCATAGTTGGACCAGTCATTTGTAAACTTTCCAGGAGCACTATTGATTTTGGTTTTTTCCCTGTCAAGTCCCACGGTTCTGGCTTTGTCATACCCAGGGCTCCTGTATCCTTTAGGGGCACCATTGATGGCTTGTACCATTTCATGCCAATAAGGTGAGCGAAGAACATTGAATGGCACACCACATGCATAGAGAAACCTGCAAACTTTTGAATCCACATCATCTCTACAACCAAGGTCAAGGAAATCTAATAATGTTCTTCGCATAGTCGAGAATCCAGGAGAGGATCCCGATGGAGTCGATGATGATCCATATCCACTACCAAATATTCTATGTGAGTGAGAGAATTCAGATTCAACCCTTGATCTCTTGGAAGTGTTTTGAGCGGCCTCTTCATCCATCTTGTATTTGTTTGTCTCTTTAGTTGGCACTTTGTCACAGGTTTTAACTCCAACAGCCTTACCTTGACCACATGGCATATGCCCACACAAATGATTTCTCACCTGGGTATATGAACCAATGTAAGTTTTAGTGCAATGGGGGCATATAAACTTTGTGGTTCCACCCCCTCTCCCTCCCCCAAACCTTGTCACATACTTCCACAAAGGTGTTGTGTCTTTTTGTTTTTGCCCCTCATCACTCTCAAGCTCATTATCATCACCCTCTTCCCCTTCCTCCTCTTCTCCACGGTATGTGTCACTCTCTACCTCTTCCCCCACATCACTACCACCACCATATATGCTTCCCAACACCATCATAATGAGAAGAACTGGAACCAAAAGCCAAAACCACATACCCATCATGTTTCTTGATTCAAGATGAGTCACTTGTTGCCTACAATAGAATGATGGAGAAGAAAAAATTGGAGAGAGTAGGAGAAGAGAACATTGCAAGGTTTAAGTTTTTTAACATAGTGAAATATTTTTTCAAAACCAAACAAAGAGTGGGGTTTGCAGCTTACCTCTTTGGCTCTCCAATGGTGGTTGGGGAAGTTTAGCTCTCCAATGGTGGTTGGGGAAGCCTTCAACCTCCTCTCCAAGCTCTCCTTCAATCGCCCCTTCAATCCTTCTTCCAAGATCCCACAAATTTGCTCACAAAGAACTAGCAAACCTTCTCAAAGCCCTAGCAAAGAGATGAAATCAATGAAAATAGAGTACAATGAGTCCAAATGAAGTCACATTGTGTTTATATAGCCCAAAGCAAGCCTAATCAATCATCAAAAATGAATTTCAACCAAGGAAAAATCACCAAATGCCAAACCGGTCCGTCCAACCCACGAAAGCACCCTAGGAAGCGATTTCGGGATCGTTTTTTTTAGTGCAGGATCCCTGAGGAAGCGATGAGGGATCGTGCTCAGGGAGCGTAGATCCCTCATCGCTCCCTCGACGATTCCTAAAATTCCATGGATCGTTTTTTTTCCAGCGGAATCACGAATTACAGGTTCGCACCCGAATGGAAGCGAACAGGAATCGCGATCCCGAGATCGATTCCTATCCGCTTCTGTTGGGAGCGCGAATTGGGAGCGAAGCGAGGGGCCCTAGAGTGCTTCCCCGCTGCTTAGCTTCTAGTGATGTATAGATTCGAGAGATGTTAGAAGTCAATGGTCATAGTACAGAAGTGCAACAACTGGATGATGATGGTGATAGTGATAGAAGAATACCTTCCTTGTTAAGATGGAGTGTTGAAGAATGTAACTTTGGAAGATATTCTTATTTGGTTTATTTGTATTATTGATATTGTACTTCCTTCGAGAATTATTCATGTAAAAGTCATTGAAAGAGTCAATGTAAACCCTAATAGCTATGTCGGCCTACAAGAATCCATAAAAGAATATTTTATTGTGTCCTGGACAAGTCAGCCCTGTTTGAGAGGTCAAGTCAAACCTGTTAGGGAAAAAGGTCAAGTCACTTGATTAGTATAAATAGGAGGCTCGCCCTCCTCATTTGGTCACCTCACTCACTCATCAAGTTCACATGAGTAGAGAGATAGAGTCACGATCTTAGGAGAGAAGAGTAGCTGCTATTGAAGACTTATTGTTTTGGGTTATTGCACGAGGATTGACATTGTACTTTCTGACGAATCTATACTGAAGAAGTTTTGCTAGGCTTTTTGTCTTACGAGGGTTTCCCAGGATAAATTGTTGTGTACTATTGTTTATGTTGTGCTTGTCTATCTTTCAGTGATCCTTTATGTTATTGCATTTAAAATTCTAACAATTCCTAGGTCTGATGATGAATTAGAAGAGGTTTTTGCTATGGTTTATGAGGATTTATCATGATAAATCTTCATTGAGGTGGAACACCTTAGCACTTTGACTCTTTTTGCAAGATTCTAAGCATAATTGATGTATTTTATAAGTGGAGGCCTCTAGTGTGAGTGCCCTAGGTGTTTTGGATTGGCTTAGCACATGTACCACATTTTCATGTCATGTTTGATTCCCTTTAATAAAGTGCCAGCCTTGTACAAACATGATGAGGATAATTTTGGGTTATTTAAGTTTGGTTTGACCCCATGGAAGGTTTAGTGCGAAAGCACCCTATCGCATTTGGCCTCTTTCACACTTGGATGATGACCATTGCAAGACATAACATGTAGATGAAAGAACTTATGTAGAATGAGATACGAAGATATCTCTCTTGTGCAATTCGCCCATGCAAGGAAGGCGTGTTCCTTCACTCCAATTTGTAGCTCGAATCCTGTTGAATGCTGAAGAATGGTACCTGATGATAGTAGTAATGCTGAATCTAGATGATCCAACCCGGATAGTGACTAAGGTAGATAGATTTCGCTGCCGAAATACACTGAATGGTTGAGTGGTGTTCCCTCAACCCTAAATGGCTCACTGAGCTCTCCAAATCGACTTCTTAGATCAATAATCAGATAAGCAGGCCTTACTCACTCACTTTACCTTTCTTTTATAACTTTCACCTGGCATGACCTAACTTTTGCATGACTAGGTCGCTTTATCTTCTAATTTCCATTTAATTTGCATGGAGTGCTTCCTGTATGCATGGAAGCTCAATAAAGGTGTTTCAATGCATGCAACATGAAATATGGCCCGCATGCCATGCATGCAGGTGGCCCCTAGTTCCTGTGGCCCTTATTTAACTACTGATGATCTAATAACCATGATTAAGATCTTCTTATGGTGTAAATGGCATCAATCCTCAATCAATTCCCTGAATGCCAATGCCTGCTCGAACCTATGGGAATCAGATAGGTTACCGGGATGGTCCTTAGTGCTTAAGCAGAAGAGGACATTACAGTCCTCCCCGCTCGAAATTTCTTGTCCTCAAGCAACTGTAATGTTGGGTGTTGTAATACATGTTCTCCTTCCCAAGTGGCCTCTTCTATATGCAATTCTTTCCATTGAACCAAGTATTCTCTAATGATCCCGATCCTTAGTTTTCTTCCTCGCACCTTTAGGATTTGTTTTGGAACCAAAATCAGTTGCCCCTCATCATCAAGGGGGGGCAGTTTGGATGAAGTAACAATCTATTGACCTACTGCCTTCTTGAGGTTAGACACATGGAACACATTATGAATCTTGTTTCTTGTGGTAATTTGAGCTCATATGCTACCTCTCCAACTTTTCGGAGGGGTAGGGGATCTTGTACGAACCATAGAAGCGAGGCTTAATTTTCTTTGCTCCTTTCTTCTTAAGGGATCATTGTCTGTAAGGATGTAGATGTAAGTATACCAGATCCCCTACCTCAAACCTGTGCTCAATTCTGTGTCTATCTGCATATACCTTTTGTTGACTCTGAGCAACCTATATGTTTTCCTTGAGTATCTTGAGAATATCTTGACCTTCCTAAATCCACTCCTTGGCTTTTGGAGCCTTGCTGTCACCAAATATCAAATTTGCAAAAGATAAGGCATCATAACTGTACAAGGCTTTGAAAGGAGTCATACCGATGGTCATATGGTGTGTAGTATTTGTTGCCTACTAAGTCATACTTAGTTGGATTTCAAGTGAGTCGACAAAGTTTGAACATGTCAAAGTGTTCATTATCAGAGTTCAGAAGTCCATCAGGCCTTCTAGGCCCTTTTTGTTTTTTCTACCACATGTTCATACCCCCTCGAGAAATTGTAATAATGTGCTAGCATGGTATCTTTTTGTAAAAGACTTGGTTTCCTAGGACTTAAATGTTAATTTGACTAGACCAGAGTGTTTTTTTCGTTGGAAATTATTTGTTGTTGAACAAACGACTAATAATTTTCGAGTTTTTCACTCAATCCTCCAAAGTTGGGGTGGTCGACGTAATTTTTAAGTCTTAAGAGGTTATTAGAGCCTAAGTGTCAATGTATTAAACTAAGTTACCGGAAACGCCACCCTAGACTTGCTGAAACACCGTTCCAAGCTTCCGAAACGGAATCTAATTCGAAACGCGGCTGAAATGGTTTGGATACGGATCAAAATTTTCTGAAACACATCTTTGAAGTTTGGAAACGGGTCAAGGAAATGTGAGTTTCGATTTGGGTCAGTTCCATTCCCTAAAGGCCATCTACCCATCGTTTACACCCAGGAAGTCAGCAGTTGAAATTTAACCGCGGGTTCTACAGTCCACATCAAGGGTTCAACTGCTCAGCTATTCGCGTCAAAGGTTCAGCAGTTCAACAGTCTGCGTCAAGGGTTCAGCTGCTCAGCAGTCCGCGTTGAAGGTTCAGCAGTTCAACAGTCCACGTCGAGGGTTCAGCTATTCAACAGTCCGCGTCCAAGGTGTTCCATGTCCGAGGTTCAGCGTTCGAGTCTAAGGTTCGAGACAGAGGTGTTCCGTCGCCCGTGTTTCGAGTCCAAGTCTGAGGTTCATGCTAAAATAATATTGGATTTTGTTAATCATTCTTAGAACTATATGGCAAGAGGTTGAGTACTAAGCATTCAAGAGTATATTATTTTTCATCTATTTTGCAAAAAGTCAAAAAAGTCAAAAATGAGAGAAAAATACAAAAAAAAAGTGAAAAATCCCAAAAATCAAAATCCAAAATTGGTGGGATTTGAGACCAATTTTGGATCAGCTATATTAGTGGGCATGTAAGAGGGCATTTTGGAAACATTTTGGGCAGATAAAAGAGTGGAAACAACTCCCCACTTGAGGGGGGCGCATTTCCCATGTGGGGAGCACATTTCGCAAGAGAGTGGCACGTATTTTAAGGAAAATGCAGCTATGTTTAAGGCTGATTTGATGTTGATTTTTGGCAGCC
Organism: Larix kaempferi; assembly: GCA_027924585.1. Taxonomy (NCBI): domain Eukaryota; kingdom Viridiplantae; phylum Streptophyta; class Pinopsida; order Pinales; family Pinaceae; genus Larix; species Larix kaempferi. Next base: position 4,262,781 of record BSBM01000831.1, read on the forward strand.
TAGATCAGTGGCAGGCAACCCCATCTTAGCCTCATGTCATGGCACACTCTCTCCCTCAACTAGTGCGCCCTCCCCTCTCATCTTTTCTATAAATTATGAACTCCTCTCTCATTCCAACTAGTTAGAGTTGGAATGAGAGAAGGCTTGCTATTGTAATCTGCTATATTTTTTGCATTGAGAATAAAGAAGCTTTGGAGGCTGAAATGTGTAGTGCCTTGGTGTGTGGATCAGCATTGTGATGTTATTCATGAGGTAGCTTCTTCCATTTTTGCAAAGTTCTTGTTTACTCTTGATTTAGATCTTGCCTTAAGGATTCCTTTGAATCTATAGGAATAGGAATTGTAAGTAAGTTTACTTTAATTTCTATCTTTTCATATATGTCTAGAGATAAAACATTTACATGTTAAATAAGTTTATTTTCATGTTATTTTAATCTATGTTTATATGTATTTACAAGATCTCATGGGTATACAAGTTTTGTGATTTAGTTTTCAGGTTGCCAAGCTTGGAGGAGGATTAGATCAAGTTTGAGTCCACTCCATCTTCAACAACCTTCAAGAACATTGTCCCTGAACACTTCACAAAGAAGCCTTCTTTGTTTGATCTTTCTGGCAACAAGCTGTGCTCTCCTAACTCTTCCTCTCACTAAAATTATTTTCTTCTCGGTTAATGGTTTGGTGACACTTTCAGATCTGATTTGTTTTGTAAGTTTATCAAAAAATCAGATCTGATTTTTATGCATAGATCCAAGGTAGTTTAAGGTTATCATTTGTTTTGTTGGGTCTTGATTGGAAAGGGGTTTTTAAGTAATTTTTTCAAGTCAAATTTTAAAGTTTGTTTAAAGATTTATTTTCTTAAAATTTAAAGTCTATATCAAGCAAATCAGTGCTTCATTGGCTTCCTTTTCAAGGCTGTCCAAGACCCTAAGAGGGTTGGATTTCTAGCCAATCCATCTTAGTTCTTTGCTTTAATTAACTAGTTTTTTACTCAGAATTTTTTTAGTATTTTTTTATTTTGCCCAAGTCACTTTAAAGTGATTTTGGGCACTTTTTGTACTAATATCGGTTGTTGGTTTTTGTTGCATGACAACAGAAAGAAGGTTTTGAAGCACTCACTTTGACTACATTGGTTGATCCAAGACCTTCCTTGAAGCTTACCTTTCCTTCCCTACTTTGCCTCCATTATTTGTAACCTCGTTTCTCCAAGAACTATATGGAAAAAAAGGAGTTCTTTCATTTCAAGTTTGGCATTGTAAAATCATAATAAAAAGTATTTTGAAAGCAAGCTCACAAAGCTTGCTTCTCATCCCCCCAGGAGGGATTGGTGACGGTTCAGTTTTTGTGGTTGTTGTTATTTTTTCAAACTTAATAATTTTCACATTAGATTAGATTAACTAAAATCAATCAAGATAAACTAAAATTTAACGTCGTGGTCCAATCCAAATATTGGGCCATTGACTCTCTTAGGACTTAGGAACTTTTTCATTTTTGCAAACCGTATACTTTTTTATTACAAACTATTTCATCTTTTGCGAAAGTAAATCGGATACTAACCCACTACCTCGGTAGTGTAGTAATTAGAAAATCATTTCATTTCTTCAGTCATTTACTTTTCAATTAACCCCCCTTGCTTTCCCGAAGTACAGTTTCAGGATAAGGGCTTGCTTGAGTACTGGCCAAAAAAGAGACTCTTGGGGTTTTTAATAAACAAGAAAACTGTGTTCAAAAACTTTTAAAATTAACAAGGCTTTGTCCCGAGTATGCTCTAGATCACTGCAGCTTGACTGAACATGCTAATCAAACCAGAAAGGGACTTAGTGACTAGTAATTAGTCTAACACTTCCTAATAAACCCTCATATCTACGAAAATCCGACGTATCGATTCTTGGCATAGTGTAGGGAAATTCGTCAAAGGAAGCGAGAACCACTGGGTAGCGACCTCGGGATCATGTTAGACTACACCCTCATTTGGTGTAGTGTTGAACACCTCCTAGAGACTCCGATCTAGCCCACATTTCTAAGTGAGGAGCCACCTTGCCATAATCTGAACATATTTCCAGTACCTCACGGTATATTGGAAATCCCCCTTCCCCTAATAATCCACTCATCTTCACATAAATTTAAAATTGACCAAGAACATTTCATTTCAAGCATTACAAACAGCATTTCATTTGGACTCCATATTTCAGCACTAGTCTTTCTTGATTTATCATTGCAATTTATATTTAATTTCTAACATGTGTTGAATGAATTGATAAACATGTTTAATCTTCATGCTGTTATGCTTTAATTCCATATTGCAAATCTCTTGTATCAATTTTATTATTAAAAAACTCATAAAAAACATACTCGTCCACCATAACTAGCTAGCTTAATCAGCCTTAGCAAATTTTAGGGTCCACCCCCCTTGGCTTCATTAGGAGTTTGCCTAAACGAAGGAGTCAAGATTCAAGTGACAGTACTTGACTCGAGGCTTGCCCCCAAGGACACACTTAGTGGCTTGAAGATTTCTGCCACGTTAACCCTAGGTGTGTTTTCGACGGCAACATTCTTTGGTGCCGCTGCCAGGGATAAATCTTTTTATTCCCTAGTCCAACTTAACTTAACTTAACTTCCAAAAAAAAAAAGATAAAAAACAAAATTTGATAGATCTGGTTTAATGAAGTAAAATTTCACTTGATCCATCTGGCGACTCCACTATCATTAAACCCTTCAAGGTATTCAACTAGAAGAAATTCTGAAAATCTAGTCGATCTCATTGCTGAACCTGAAAGGGCTTATAGAAGGAGGTTGAATAGACAAGCTTCTCGTAGAATCCTTGAAAATTTAGGGTCCCAGTCCATTTCAAATATCCACAACTTGTTTGGTAATATTCCTTCTGAAGAAATGCCGGATTTTTTCAAACCCCTTGACTTTTCTCAGATAACAGGTCAACCACATGCCATTCCTGATGATGCTATCAAGAAGCTTCCAACTTTTCAAGGAAACAATGTTGTCATAACTAAGTCTCATTTGCAGAAGTTCTCAAGACTCTTGGTCAATTGGTGTAATGCACCTACTCACACTCATGATGATGTCAAAATGAAGTTATTTTCCCTTTCCTTAGAAGATGATGCTTCAGATTGGTAATTGGATTTGAATGATAATTCATACAAAACTCTTGATGAATTTCTAATTGGTTTTAAAGAAAAATGGGGAAGAAGAAAGAACCAAGATATCAGTTAGCAGCTCTTTACACCATTAAAAAGAATGAGAATCAAAGAGTAGAAGAATTCAACAAGAAGTTTAGGGACTTGATTACAAATATTCATAAAGATATTAAGCCCTCTGATGCCTCAATCCTCATCTATTACATTGAAGCATTCAATGGTGATATGAGGTCTCGGCTAAGAGATAAAGAGCCTGATTCTCTTAAAAGTGCTCAAGACATGGCTATCAAGATTGAGAAAAATATGCAAAATGTAGGCAAGTCCAACATACCAAGATTTACAAGAAACACTTCATCATACAATAAACATCAAGAGTCAAAGGGTAAAGATGTAGATTCAGAAGAGAAAGAGTCATCCAAGGATCCCATGAAAGAGATGTCTGAAATGATTAAAACCTTGGTAACTAATCAGAATCAACAAATGGCCAATCATGATTCTCAACTAAATCAAATTCAAAATAGGTTGGTTATGATGGAAAGAAATCATGTTTCCCATGCTCCTCAAGCACCAAGGAATTTTCAACATAAGCAAAATTAAGTATATTAGAAGAAAGCACCTTCTCATGAGCCAAGGGTTCCAAATCAGTTAGAATCAACCAACATGGTAGATGATCCCCTTCCATACTGTAGGCCATGTGATCAATTTCATCAGGATTCCACTTGTTATATAGCTAGCCAAGTTAATGAACAAGGAGTTCATGAGACCAGTAATCAAGATGCAAAATCAAGCGAGCCTGAACTTATAAATTTGGTAGGCCAAACCTACCCCCTATCTAATCAGTATTGGAAACAATCCATAGAGTATAGCCAAGAAAAGGACTTCATTACAAAAAACTATGGAGAAAAGTCTTCACCAGAGCAGGTCAGACAGATGATGGATACTAGATTCAAGGGAGCTACTTATCAAAGAAAGGACAATTCCATAACAACCAAAGCAACTCCATTTGTGCCTAAGGTAATAAATCCTCTTAAAACAATTGATTCAAAGCTTGACATGGGTAATTGGTTAAATAATGCTAAAGTCCTTGTGCATGCAACCGAACTCCTTATGGACCCTAGTCAAAAGGATATGTTTTTGAAAGTTTTAGAAGGCCCTCAGGATACAACCCATGGTAATATCAAACAAAAGGTCCTTCCAAGTAATAATGTTGTTAGTGAGGATGCACCAGTGATACTTCATAGTGTGGATCCAAGAAGAGAGGATCATCCTCCCTTCTATGTCTCCTTATTGATAAATGGCATGCTTCTTCATAATTGCATGCTTGACTCGGGTGCATCATCAAATGAGATTACAAGAAAAGTTATGGAACAATTATATATGAGAATCACCCGACCTTACCAAAATGTTTGTGCTATGGATGTTAGAGAGATTGATGTGGTAGGGATAATTTTGGATCTTCAAGTAAGATTGGCTAAGTATCCCGACGTCAACAGTACAATGGATGTTTTGGTGATTGATGTGTCGAATAACTGGGGCATGCTTTTGTCAAGGAAATGGACTGCAACTTTGGGTTGTCATATTCAAATGGACTGGACTTATGCAACTGTGCTTGCATCAGAAAACACAAGGGTTATACTTCATAGGGAAACAAAAAGGAAGCATCATGTAGAAAATCCTAAGAATCCTTCAAATGAGTTTGTGTGCAATACTGATAAATTTGGAAACTACGCCATCTTATCTAATTTCATGGCCCCTATTAAAGAAAAATTGAAAGATGAGAAGATAGATGAAGTTTGGCAAATGTACTTTGACGGAGCATATTCTAAGTCAGGAAAAGGGGCTGGCGTAGTAATCATTTCACCTTCTAAGAAAACCTTCAACTTTGCTTTCAGACTTGAATTTGAAGCATCTAATAACGTAGCAGAATATGAAGCATTATTACTTGGGCTAGAAACAGCTGAGGATATGGGGATAAAAATGTTAGACATTAAGGGTGATTCAGATTTGGTTATCCTTCAAGTAAAGAACAAGTATAAATGCAAGTGTGAAAGATTAAAGAAGTATAGAAATTTTGTTTGGGACACCAAGGAATGGTTTGATGCACTTAATCTTCAATAAATCCCTAGAGAAGAGAATAGTTCAGCAGGTAAACTAGCAGTGGCAACATCCACCCTTCAACCATCCGATGAAATGATAAGTGGAAATGGTAAAATGGAAATAAATTAGGCCATCAATTCTTGACAATATAACTCATTGGCAAGTTTTCAACAATGACGAGCAACTTCTGAGATTCATCCATAATGTTCAAGAATTTGAGGATTGTCGGGTCGGTTAACAGCAAGAGGGTAAAGAGTATCAGGAGCATGAAGAAAATGTCAAAAATCATATCCCAAGTAGTCTCATAGCTTTAGAGAAACTCCTTGACATGCAAGATAGGCACAAGAATAAGAAGGAATCAATAAAAGCAGGCAATTATGGAATTAAATATTGGAACAAATAAAGACCCTAAATTAATAAAAATTGGAAAAGGCACTACAGAAAAGGAAAGAAATGACTTAATCAAATCAATCAAAGAATACATAAATGTTTTGGCCTTTGGTTATGAGGAGGTTAAAGCTTATAGGGATGATGTTTTCCAACACACCATTTGTAGGACACAATGGCACACCGAGAGGGGGGGGTGAATTAGTGTGGTAGCACGTTTGAACAATTTTATTTCAAAACTTAGGCATAGTTCATCATTCACATTTAGCTATGCATCAACATTTATCAATTAAGCATCAAATATATATCTACATAAACATGTCATCAATATAGATCAAGAGACACAACGTGACAACACCAAACAAGTATAGTAAGCTTTATTTATAATTTGATATGATTTACAATGAAGACTTCAATCTTCCGATTACATCAGCACCAACTGACCAAAGAGCACCAACTCTTATTCCAAGGACTAGCCTGGTTTTCTTAGCTCCAACTAAGAAGAATTGCAAGACCCAGCTTGCCTTCACATATCGATCACTGTCATTAACTTGCCACTTGTCATCAACCTTCTCTACTTGTCATAATTGTTGTACTGTCATGTCAAATCATATTACTGCTTGTCATGTCAACTGTCACATCAATCTGTCAAATCAAGCTGTCACTGTTGTGCAAAAATCTAGCCAAGTCATCACAAAACATCAAGGGTCTTCTCATGTCATCATCTCACTGTATACTGAGAAAATCTCTGAATATATCACAGTATAATCATCAAGTCACTGTGTATCATGGTCACTGTCAAGTTACGTTGTCAAATTACTTGTCAATGTCAAGTCAATAATTTCAATAAATATTGTCACTGATGTAGATTCTCTTCACCAATCAAACTTGATGACAGTGCTACCAAATCATTGTATGCAAAAGGGTCACTTCATCAATGTGCAAAAGAATCACTTCACCACTGTGCAAAAGAATCACTTCAGCACTGTGCAATCCATTGTTGTCACTATCACTGTTGCTCCATAATACACATACAAATTAACTTCAATCTCACACAATTACAAGTTCAAATCTGCACTAGACTTCCCAGTCAAGTCTGCTCCAAACCTCTTGTCTCTGACTGTCCCGAAATTTCTTCATTGAAAAGCAGAGAAAACCATCTCAAAAATCACAGGTTTGCTGCTTTGCCTCACATATGTTTGCTGCCTCAGTCAACTCGAAATTCAGAGCTAGATCATCCAAGCAAGCCCTGTCTAACCACCGAATTTTTGCCAAAGAAGTGGTCAAATTTCAGAGGTAGAATATTTCATGTGTGGCTGCCTGAAATACAGAGATGGAACCTCCACTGTAGCTGCCTCAGAAACTAATCCGAAAATCAGAGAAGAATTCTTCAAAAGTGTGTATGAAATGAACGGATTGAAGGTGTATTTATATAGATCCAAAATTTAATTTCAAACTGAACCGACCTGCTATTTAAAAATTTATATTTTATACAACATTTTTATTTGTTTTATGACAGCTGGGCCGATTTCCAAATGTTATTTTATTTAACTATTCTTCTTATTTAGGATAGATGACTTTGAAGAAGATTTTCATCATCTTTAAGCATATCATTTTTAGCAAATAACCATAGCATGGGTCATTTGATTAACTTGTGACATGCAATCATCAATGTAATAAACAAGATCTTCAAACTTCAAACCATCACTGCCACGTCAATATTTTACTTCTTTTGATTGGCCTGCCATCATAGCACAAAAGTATCAATGACCCCCAGAGTAAGGGTAATATGTGCTTGTTACCATATGATTTTTCTTTTCAACCTTCAAAGACTTCATCATCAACTCAAGGACTTCATCACAGAAGCCAAAACTCCCAAGGGTCATCAAGCATGTGCTTCATGAGCATGTCATCAATAACTAGGGCTTGAACTTTCATCAATGGTACCAAGGACCATCAAGCTACCAAGTGTAATGGGCATTAAGCCTTCATTCATTGAGCAACCTCACCAGCTCGATCATACAAGAAGACTAACACCAAGGGAATCACAAACCCCAAGCATAAGGGTACTAAGACTACACCACGAACTTCTTTTACCAGTCAACGAAGTTGTATGGGTTCCAAGACCCATAAGACTCATCTTGTACCAAACTCACCATGTCATCACGTTCTTGGTTTCTCCTTTGTCATTAATGACCTCTTGTTGACATCATTGACAATCATGCTCAACAAACTCCCCCTTTGTTATTGATGGAAACACCTCTTCAAATACTCTCCCACTTTGGCATTAATGACAAAGGGTCAAACATCAAATCATCATAAAGTCTTCTTGAATAGTTACTGACATCATAGTGGAATGTCCAGAAACTTCCAGCCCTTATACATTCAATAATACTGAGATCTAATGACCAAATGCTAACACAAGTTGTCTGCAAAATAGTACACTTAGTTGTGGTGGCTGCTCAACAAAGGTACTGAACTTGAAGACATGTCATCATCTCTCATCATAAAAGTATTGCTAGCTGCTATGTTTTCAGACTTTATGTGAAAAAGCTTTTGGATGGCTGCCTCAGTTAGTAACCCAAATCAGAATTCACGTGTCTTTAAATATTTTGATGCAAGCCTTTCAGATATCAGACTTTATGGCAATTGCAACTGCTGAAATCTATGCTTGACTCGACTTTAGAGATCTTATCATCACAGAGTCAAACCTCCAACCTTGAATGTGCTTGGACAGTCCTTATTATCAATTGAACACAAATCTGTGGAACTTCTCTTCAATGTGCTAGAGGATCACTGCACTGCCTCAGTCACAATTCGGATGGCAGCCTTCCTCAACCTTGAACACCTCTGGATCAGTCAGTTTTGTGTAAGATGCCCTGAGTACTGTGTTGTTGATATATATGTATATCCTTGGATACTTCAACAAGTGATCAAGCCGCCAAGAGCAGAGCTTGAAAAAGATGCTTCTCCTTTGGAGATTCTGTGACTTCGGATGCCTTATGAAATCTGTCCCTGACCCGAAATCGGAGAGGTTTAAAATACATAGGATAGATTATTTCTTTGTCTTACATCTGCAGCTTGTGTTATGCCTTTGGATATGCCCCACCTACAACTGTTTATAAGTTTGTACTAGTGTCTTGATCACGAGTCACTTGGATGAACTGTGCTACCTTGGATTCTTCAACACTTGTGCAATGAACTATTCAAACTTCAACTGTGTCACTTTGTTTTGCTGCCCTTGTTCTTTGTTTTCTCTTGTATGTTTTTCCAATATAAGTCATACAATCAGATACCAATAAACAAGTGTTTCATGAATGCATTCTTATCAATCATATCCAAAGCTAGAGAGAGTCATCGGTACACTTCATGGATGCTATAAGGAATGCATCAACAATCATCTAGTAAATTCATAAAAGGTAACCATGCATGAAGGACAATTCTCCAAACATCACCATGTTGCTATACTTCATTTGCATTTCTTTATCTTGAAGACAAAAACTAACCATACTGCTCCCCCTATCAACATGCCAATTGAAACCATGATCCTTGGAGCAACCATTATTTACCTTTGAGTCCATCCTCCAAACTCCATGAACTCGGGGTGTACTAAGGTCTTTAAAAGACCTTAAGTTTGGCTTGCCACATGACAGCCATCTTCTTTGCACTGATCAACTTCTCCTAGGTGCAATTGTTCAATCTTCTTCACCCATACCTGTTTCTTGGCACTTGTCTTAGCATTTGCTCCTTCATCATTATTTGTCTTCCTTTGTCCATTGGCTCTTCTAGCTGATGTGTATGAGGGACTCATCATGGGTTGTCTTCTTGAACTTGCACAGTCTTGGGCTTTGTGACCAAAGCCATAACATCTATAACATCTCATAGTACGGCAATGTGCAGCAATGTGACCAACATGATTGCATGTCCAACATCTAACTGTGTTGTTGGGACTTCCAACACTTCTTCTTTCATAGAATCTACAATCCATAGCGTTGTGACCAAAATTATTACAAGAATAGCAATAACCATTAAAACCATTTTCATACCTGAGACTTTGGTTCCAGCTTGGAGTTGTCTCTTTTCTAAGTGTGCTTTGACGAGTGGGACCAACTTTTTGATGTTTTCCTGATCTTCTAAGGTCATTGTTGTCTTGTGCAAGTACATGAGGAGCAGCTTTACTATCATCTTTGGAGAATGAAGGGCTTGCTTCAGAAGTATTAGGAGTCCATGTGCAAACTTCAGGCTTTTTTGCTCCCTTGTTGTAGCCAAGCCCAGATTTGTCAAATGGAGATCTTTGACAATCCAAGATCGCATCCAAGATGACTAAACTGTTGTTGAACTTCACATGAGCATTTGACTTTTCAATCTTTTTTCTAAGATCAACAACTTCCATCTCAAGCTTCTGGTTTGTCTTCTCTTTTTCTTCCAGCTAATTCTTCATGATTTTTCTATTCTTTTGGCTTCCTCCAACTGAGTCTTCAAATCGATATTAGCCTTTCTTGTCTCTTCAAGCTCGTCTGAATCTTCACTAGACTCTCCTTGACTTATCAGTTTGGCATTCAATTTTTTAATTTCATCGTCTTTGTCTTTTAGATCATCTTGTAACCCTTTGTTCTTGTTTGTCAATTTCTTGAGCAATACCATTGTCTCCTTTTGCTATTTTTCGAATGACCTCAAAATTTTATTTTTAAGCCTCAGATTGTATTTGAGATCAATATCCATTAGGGTATATGTAATTGCATGATTGGATTTCGACAAGTCTTCCTTATCATCTTTTGTAAGTAGAATTTCAACATCATCACATTCAGAGCTACTATAATCCGAAGGATCCTTACCTTCCACGATGTTTGTCAATTTTTCTTCTTGCTTCACATCTTCAGTGGGCTTGACTTATGTTTCCTTCTCTGTGTCTTGGTTTCTTCTTTGGTACTCGCTTTTCAGCTTAAACCATAGGTCTTTGGCTGAACTGTGTTCTCCTACACTCTTTTTGACAGAGCTTGAGAGTCCATCCACCAGAAATTTCAAGGCAATGGTGTTGTCCTTCTTGGCATCTTTTTGTGCAACTATCTTGGGCTTCTTGTTGGATGGATTGGGTGGATTGATCACAATCTCCCAGACACCAAACTTCTTCAGATAAGCTTTCATCTTGCTTCTCCATCCAAAGTAATCTATCATATCAAATACTGGAACTTCATCATTTGAGAACTTTGCTTGTCCTTCTATTGTGTGTCCACGGATCTCCTTCAAGCTTGCTAGGCACGTGGTGAAGGCCAACTTTGATACCAATTGTAGGACACAATGGCACACTGAGAGGAGGGGCGGTGATTCAGTGTGGTAGTTGTTATCACATCTATGTTAGCTGGAGCTACCATACTGCAGACTGTGCGACCGAGAACCGCACAGTACTTTTTTTTCCAGATCAGAGACCTGATGCCTTCAGAGGAGGCACACTGTTTTGCTCAGATTGCCCCTAGCAGATATATCAGAGGGGACAGTTTGTTGTATAGTGGCCCAGACATGTCACTTAACATTTACCGCAGGGTCACCCTTCCATGCCAGGCTTTGATATAAGCCCATTGAGACAGTTGCCTAGTCTCGTTTTGATTGAGACTATCACAGAGTATTGCTGGTTAATATTTGTGCCCGGATTCAGCAGAGATCCAGTTCAGAGACAGCCTCAGCAGCAGGTATATGGTGCGGCAGGTATTGCATTTATATATATTGCTCATGATTGTTGCTTAGACTTGTTTATACATGATAGTACACTAACTCTACATATGATAATTGATGTGGTGATCTAGTTTTTATGATATGTGGTTGGGCCCTTGGTGATGTCAGTCCACCCCTTCCTAGTAGGCTCTTGTTATATGCACACTGGGTCACACCCCTATTCCTGGTATAGAATTGATCATTTAGTCCCCCTAGGCAGCTGACTTTGGATCCACCTTCACCTTCTCCATTCATCTGACTCATTCATGATGATATTTCCCGACTTGGATTCCGATTTGTGACTTTGAGGATCCCTTTCCCCACAAATCTCTGAGTATGCCATGATTCCCTGTCTATTGTGCCTCGGCTCTTTAGTGTGTGAGATGCACTCTCAAACCTGGGATTTGCTCCCGTCGGTTGCCCCCGATGTTGCAATGCAGTTAGGATTGTGTAGCCTCACCGGGTGTTCCCCATTGGTCCTTGAAGCATGTATTGCTCACCCCCATTATTTTGCAGTATAAGCACCATGATTATATCTATTGAGATATGTATGTAGCCCAAAAGGGCCTTGATGTAAATTGAAGAAATGAAGAAATGTAAAGCAAGCCAAAGAGGCTTTTTGTAAATGTAAATCTAGCCAAAAAGGGCTAAGTATGAAACTCATTGTAAAATCCATGCAATGTGTTTATAAACACACATGGACACAGGTCATCCATACATGTCAGCATTTGTAGTGGTTTTTCCTCACTTAGTCCTGCGGGGCAAGGAGGTGAGAGAGAGCAAGGGACAAGCTCAAGATTGTCCCCTAGAGTCTCAAGTTAAGGTTTGTCGGACACCCAGTTTAGCGGCTCTAGAAAAGAACCTCACAGAGCCTTCGGGCACGGATGTGAGTTGTGAGATACATGTGAGATTACCAGTGGCGGTTTCCCTGCACTATACCCATTTGTGAGGCACCGCCCTTCCCCATGTTTTGTCATGGTATACTTATCTCAGTGGACCCTACTTCCCCGAGTCATCCAAAAGGTCACATGATCCTCATCCTTGTCATCCCTTATCCTTCGCCATGTATTCCACATCACCCAATGTCAGCTAGGTGGTCAAGTCTATGGGTTGTGCATAACAGTTGAGTCTTTTGGATGTGGTGGGCCCACCTCACATGGGGCCTTGTATTTTCCAAGATTTATTGCAGTTTTTTATCACCATATTATTATCATGTTGTTTAGTAATGTACTAACTTGTATAAGGAATCTTTTCGCTTCATGATCGCATACAGGTATTCAGCTAGCACTAGTGTTGACCAGGTTTGATTTGGTCAAACTAGGTTGACCAGGCCAAAAATGGGCCCAAAAAAATGTTGTGACCAAAATTTCAATTTTGGTCACTTATTATCTACAGGGGACCCATATGAGCTTCCAAGTTACAGAATGCAAAAAGATCTAGGCATTTGTGACATTTTTAATTATCACTGGTCATTAATGCCCTATTTTAATTAAAAATCATGGATTTTGGGCAAATAATGCCTAAGTGATGGATTGAGGTCGTTCAAGTGGTCATTCCTACTATTTTTGGAGTCCACAATCACATTGCAGCAGACGGTTCGGCAATCCGGGCACTCTAGGTGGGTCAAAAGCCCAATTTTCATCTTCAACAATAAAAACCAGCAAAAACATTACATGGAAAATCAAAATTTGACTAAGGCAACTATTAGAAATGGCAAAAATCAATGGATGGCAAGTGAAAGGGTGATTCCTAAGGTAAATTGGGGCCCTCTATTGGACAGCTCACTCTAGAGGTCAAATTGGCCCATGGGGGGCGTTTTTCTCCACTTAGGGAAATTCGATTTGCATGGTTCATTGTATGTGGGGCCGTGATGTATTAGCTAGGGGGCTAAAACATCATATAGACACCCCCTAGCTTGATGTTGATGTTTTGTATGGGCCCTACGAGGCACCCCCACTCCACTTGTGCGCTCCACTTGGGCAATTCGCACCCCCACTAGAGATGATCTCCTCCACTCGTTTTGATGGATGGAGGATTGATCCTAGCCCTCCATTTTGGAGGGAATAGGTTTTGAGAGCTGCCTTTTTCTATAAGAGAAGGCACTCACCCATTGTACACTTCTTCTTGGCATTTTCAACTTGCACTTGATAGAGAGAGACATTCCATTTACAGCTTGATACTTGGTGTTGTGGAGCAAATTTTGTGGTGATTGATAGCTAGTGTTTGGATGCATTGTGGAGATAATTTGTGTAGTATTTCCATACTTGTTTGCTGGTTTAAATTTGCAGTGTTGGTGGCCATTGAAGAAGGGCGCTATACTTGGAGCGGGAGCTCCACTCTAGCGATTTTCTTCAAGGTTATTCACAAGGGAGTTGTTATTTGCTTTCAGTTATTCAATTCCTTTATCTTTCAGCCATTTATTTGCAGTTATACTTGATTATTTGCTGCAGTTACTGATTATATCTTGCTTGTGGCAGGTACCCAGGTCGCCATTGGTGTCCAGTTGCTTCTCACGCTCAAGGAAACACGCAGGCTTCTCCACACTTGATCTTTCGGGTTAGTCTTCACTCAAAGTTCTCCATTTCACCATTTATTCAGGTACTCTTCATCTCCTTGTCTCTTCTTTGTCATTTTCATTGTCTTGCTAAGTTGATAAACACTTAATAAACCCTAAAATACAAAACTAAATTTCCCACCATTAGAACTTCATTTTTATTGCAAACCCGCTTCTTACTTGAGCCTAATAGCCTATATTTCAAGTTTGGTAAAATTCTGACTCCATTTACCCATAGGTCTAGCACTAATCATTTTGCCAAAAACACCCCACGCCCCGCTAGGGCGTTTTTCTCTTTTAGCTGAGTTGGGTCATTTGGGGGTTCTGGGTAGTCTTGATTCTTGTTTAAAACGTCATTTGACTTTAGGGAATCAAGTTTCGTTAGCTAGAACTGAATATAAACATAAATTTCTCGCTGCCCTAGGTCCATTTGACTCCCTGTTTAACCACTTCCTTGGGCAGTTTTATTTCAGCACTTCACTTCTTGCATCATTCACATCCTCAGTTAATTTCAACCATCTAATCTATTTCTTTTATCATAATCTATCGCTGGTCACACATTATATACTCACCTACCTCATTTGTGTGTTCAATCTGTGGTTGAGATTAAGCTTAGGACCCATTTACAGTCATTTCCTGTCTCTATTTCTTTCTATCTTTTGGATTTGGGTGTGTTTTAGTCTCTCGACCATTACCTGGTCGAGCGGGGTCTCCCCCTGACTTGGCCAAGTGTCTCGTCTGAAGCGACAGTAGCCTTGTCCAGTGTGACTTCCGTTCCCTGAACGGAGGACCTGGCTATTGCAGGTTACACCTTCATAGTTGCTCATCCTCTACCATCCCTGTTGGGACATTCCTCTTTAGCAACTAGAGTTTGTGTGATAACAGTAGCACTTTTGAACAATTTTACTTCAAAACTTAGGCATAGTTCATCCTTCACATTTAGCTATGCATCAACATTCATCAATTAAGCATCAAATGTCTATCTACATAAACATGTCTTAAATATATATCAAGAGACACAACACCAAACAAGTATAGTAAGCTTTATTTATAAATGGATATGATTTACAATGAAGACTTCAATCTTCCGATTACATCAGCACCAACTCCTATTCCAAGGCCCAGCCTGATTTTCTTAGCTCCAACTAAGAAGAATTGCAAGACCCAGCTTGCCTTCACATATCGATCACTGTCATTAACTTGTCACTTGTCATCAACCTTCTCTACTTGTCATAACTGTTGTACTGTCATGTCAAATCATATTACTACTTGTCAAGTCAACTGTCATATCAATCTGTCGAATCAAGTTGTCACTGTTGTGCAAGAATCTAACCAAGTCACCACAAGACATCAAGGGTCTTCTCATGACATCATCTCACTCCATACTGAGAAAATATCTGAATATATCACTGTATAATCATCAAGTCACTGTGTACCATGGTCACTGTCAAATTACTTGTCAATGTCAAGTCAATAATTTCAATAAATATTGGCACTGCTGTAGATTGTCTTCACCAATCAGACTAGATGACAGTGCTACAAAATCACTGTATGCAAAAGGGTCACTTCATCAACGTGAAAAAGAATTACTTTATCACTGTGCAAAAGAATCACTTCACCACTGTGCAACCCACTGCTGTCTCTGTCAATCTCACACAATTACAAGTTCAAATCTGCAATAGACTTCCCAGTCAAGTCTGCTCCAAACTTCTTGTCTCTGACTGTCCCGAAATTTCATCATTGAAAAGCACAGAAAACCATCTCAAAAATCACAGTTTTGTTGCTTTGCCTCATCATATGTTTGCTGCCTCAGGAAGCTCGAAATTCAGAGCTAGATCATCCAAGCAAGCCCTGTCTAACCACCGAATTTTTGCCAAAGAAGTGGTCAAATTTCAGAGGTAGAATATTTCATGTGTGGCTGCCCAAAATACAGAGATGGAACCTCCACTCTAGCTGCATCAGAAACTAATCCGAAAATCAGAGAAGAATTCTTAAAAAGTGTGTGAAATGAATGGAATGAAGGTGTGTTTATATAGATCCAAAATTTAAATTCAAACTGAGCCGACCTGCTATTTAAAAATTTATATTTTATACAACATTTTTATTTGTTTTATGACAGCTGGGCCGACTTCCAAGTGTTATTTTATTTAATCTTTTTATTTATCTATTCTTCTTATTTAGGCTAGCTGACTTTGTAGAAGGTTTTCATCATCTTTAAGCATATCATTTTTAGCAAATGACCACAGCATGGGTCATTTGATTAACTTGTGACATGCAACCATCAATGTAATAAACAAGGTCTTCAAACTTCAAACCATCACTGCCACATCAATATTTTACTTCTTTTGATTGGCCTGCCATCATAGCACAAAAGTATCAATGACCCCCAGAGTAAGGGTAATATGTGCTCGTTACCATATGATTTTTCTTTTCAACCTTCAAAGACTTCATCATCAACTCAAGGACTTCATCACAGAAGCCAAAACTCCCAAGGGTCATCAAGCATGTGCTTAATGAGCATGTCATCAATAACTAGGGCTTGAACTTTCATCAATGGTACCAAGGACCATCAAGCTACCAAGTGTAATGGGCATTAAGCCTTCATTCATTGAGCAATCTCACCAGCTCGATCATACAAGAAGGCTAACACCAAGGGAATCACAAACCCCAAGCATAAGGGTACTAAGACTACACCACGAACTTCTTTTACCAGTCAACGAAGTTGTATGGTTTCCAATACCCATAAGACTCATCTTGTACCAAACTCATCATTTCAGCATGTACTTGGTTTCTCCTTTTGTCATTAATGACCTCTTGCTGACATCAATGACAATCATGCTCAACACCATTCCCCTTAAAGAAGAAATGAAAGAAGTCAAACCTTTCCGCCAAAAACTTAGACAAATAAATCCTAAGTTGGCCCCAATTGTTCAGAAGGAACTTCAGAAAATGTTAGCAACAAGGATTATAGCACCTACAAGGCATTCATCTTGGTGCTCCAACTTAGTTGTTGTAAGAAAGAAAAATAGGTCAATTAGAATATGTATAGATTTTAGGAATCTTCACATATCATGCCTAAAAGATAATTACCCATTGCCCAACATGGAAACCTTGCTTCAAAGAGTAACTGGTTCTGGAATGATGTCCATTTTGGATGGCTTCTCTGGATATAATCAGGTGCTTGTCAATAAAGAAGATCAACATAAAACAACATTCACCACACCATGGGGCACTTATAAGTTTCTAAGGATGCCTTTTGTGTTGAGATATTGTAACTTCAAAGAATATTATATTTGTACTTTATTATTCCGGAGATGTTTCATTCCTCCGTGAAGATCTTATTGTATATCCGGAGATGTTTATTCCTCCGTCGGAATATGGGTCAAAGGGTTATTAGACTACCCTAGAGGGGTCGGCCCAGTCAGTTGTAGTGGGGTATTTAACCCATTGGTTAAATACGAGCCTACATGTTTTGTGTAAAAGACAAGTCGAAGTAGTGTATAAATAGAGGAGGTGTATTCCTCATTTTACACACTCACTCATTTGAGAGTAGCGCACTTGTGGAGGAGAAGTCTGCTATGGTGGAGAAGGAGATCATGTCTTTGGTTTGCATCTTTGTATATTGTTGGTCATCTATATTGAGGAAGCTTTGCTGGGTTTTCTACCCCATGAGGGTTTCCCAGGATAAATCTGTGTCTCTTGTGTTTATGCTATGCTTGTTGTTTCTTCAGTGATCCTGTATATGCTATTATTGTGAAATGGAATGTAATGCTGCTATTTTCTGTCTTAGCATATTGAATTTTAACATGGTATCAGAGCTAACCTGAAGGAAGGCAATGTATGGCACTTACGACACATGCTTCTCTTGCGACAATTTGAAGGTTAGGGTTTTATATAGCAAAAACCAGTCATCGTGGAACTTTCGCTATAAATCCATTTATGCGAAGTTTCAGGATCTGAAAAGTTTACAGGTCGTAGATAACAGGTCACGTTGCGACACTTGGCATAACTCTCTCTCAGAGAGTCCAATTGAGGTCAGACCTGTCAGGATGGAAAGATAACAGGGCGAGCTATCTCAGGAAAAGTTTTCAGAGGCCAAAGTTCAAACAGTGACACATGGCACGCCCTACAAGTTCGCTCTCCTATTTTATCCCATAAACAGGTCACGTTGCGACATTTGGCATAACTTTCTCTCAGAGAATCCAATTGAGGTCAAACCTGTCAGGATGGAAAGATAACAGGTCAGGCTATCTCAGGAAACTTTTTCAGACCCTGTGGATCGAAAAATTAAGAGTTACAGCAGAAACAATCAGGTACATATTTCTGTCAAAACAAAATTATTTTTTGAGCACATTCATTCATGGTTTCCGGAATTTAGGGTTTCAGAGAAAGTTGGAATTTTTGGAATCGGAGTCCACGGCTGAATGCTACTCAGGAAAATTGAAATTTAGAGACCAAGATCGAATTTTTTGGTTGGGTAGAAGACCGGGCTTGATCAAACCCTAGTTCAGGATTTTGATCAGAAAGATGGAAAATTAGGGCTTCAACAAAAGTTGGAATTTTTTTATGTCTGTAACCACGGCCGGAAACTCCTCAGAAAAATAAGAGTTTAGAGCCTTGGATCGAACCTTTTGATTGGACAGAAGGGTGGGCTTCATCAAACCCTAGTTCAGGTTCCTGTCCAGAAGATCCAGAAGTTTCGAAGGCAATTTTGAGGGGTCAAATTTTGGAGATTTCAAAATTGAAGTATGCTAGTTTGATCAGCTCAGCAAGACACATCCTTCCATCCATTCAGAAGTGTGAAAGTCAAAAATTGAATTTTTAGGGTTTCTCTAGCAAACCCTAATCAAGCTCCAGATCAAGTTTCAGGGGGAGTTGAGGCTAAGGCCTTACATAAGAAGACTACAAGAAGTCTTGACAAGTATGACTTAAGGAGGTTCAGGTATGTCTTGAAATCTGGTTCTTGATTAAGTTCATAATGTGTTTGTCTTCATGTTATTTATTAGTACAATCTTGATTAATGTTATTAATTGTCTTATCACCCCAGTAACAGTATGAATGCATGTGAATGATCGAAGACATTCATTGATTAGGGCTATATGATTGTACTTATGCATTATGGTGTTGTGTGAGGTTGATGTTGTCTGCTAACAAGATACAGGTACATCACAAAAGACAAATCAAGTTCCATGACCATGACAACATGAAGACAAAGACTCATCCACTTACGAGGTATGTATGGCTTTGTTATATTATGTTTAACCTATGAGACATGCAGGTTCTAGCTCATGATCTCTAAATCATTGAAGAGATTGTTTAGGTATGTTGTACATAACTAAGCAGGTATACTAATCCAGGTATGTTTTCCTATGTCATGTTAGAATCTTACCTTGTGTTAGGATCCCTTATATAAGTATACTTGGTATGATTGGTTATGCTTATTCATAAAGTTAGTAATCAAGGGTTTATGCATATTATGTCTCTTATCTTGGTTGATGATTTAACTAACTAGATCAAACAAGAATATGCATGAGTAAAAGAAGACTTCCTTGAAACCCTGAATACTAATGATCATGACTATACATATGCAAGATTATTTAGAATTAGAATGTTTTGATAATATTGAGAATAAACTAATGAATGTATGTTTGTGTATGAGATCATGAGGATGACACTAGTGCACACTTGAGCATGCACAGTGGTACAGAATGAATAGAAGTTCAGAAGACATACAGAAGATCAAGCGGGAGGCAACCACACAAACATAAAAGATAAGTATTTGAGTTGTTATTAGAAATAGTAAATGATATTGCTTGTATGCATATTTGTATTCCTAGAATATATCATGCTGAGTGTAAACATTCATAAAGCATTGAACAGTATACTACTAATATGCATATGATTGGTAGGTTGGACAAACATTCCATTGTTGCTTGTCTAGAATGAAACCTCTTTGCTGACATGTTGAGAGCTGTGCACACTCTCAATAGTATGTTCTGGTAGAGATGGAAGGCATCTAGATAGCCACTGTATGCATACAGGATATGGGAAAGTGTTGTGCCAAAGTATTGGTCAAAATAGTTGCATAACTATATAAATGATATCTGAATGCATAATAGGTTATCATGTCAATATGATTTGATGATTATGAAGTATTACTAATCATGTACTTAATTTGGATTTGTAGGAAATATCATGATGAATGATGAACACTGAACAAGCGATGGATGTTCAACAAAAGATTTACAAATCAAACACACTATAGAAGGCTTGTGGCTAGAAGATTCTCTTAGAAAGAGGAAGAGAATCATGATGAGATGTTTAGCTCCAAGTGGCTAGATAAGACCATTCTCTTAATGGTGTGATTAAAGAAGAAGTGTGAATCAGGTTTTGTATGAGTTCCCAGGATTGATAATCAATTGATGAGCTTAATGATCACCATGGGTGATGTGGATCTCAACCTTTGCTACAAGGTTGAATATGGTTTCTATACATAGATGACATGGATACAAGAAGGAACTCACCTCAGAGTTCGAATGATGTTGAGGTTCATATCAGTAGACCCATCTAACAAGAGATGGCACAGATAGATGGCTGCATAAAAGAAAATGAAAGATCTTAGATTAATGTATTACTTCCTAGGTCTGGAAGTATGGAAAGGCTCAGAAGGAATCTTTCTCAACCAGGGAAAGTATGCCGAGAAATATTAAAAGGACTTGATATGTTGGAATGTCCACTCTCATGGATTCCAACTTGAAGTTGTTGGTGAATGACTCATCAGAGTTAGTGTATATAACTCTGTACAGACAAATTATTGGGTCATTGATGTATCTAATAAATACTAGGTCAGATATATGCTTTGTTGTGAATACCTTGAGTCAGTATCTAGTGGAAACTAGATGTGTTCACCTATTAGTTGCAAAGCATGTGACCAGGTACCTAAAGGATACGATAGACTTTGATCTATGTTATTTTGGAGATCATGACTTCAGATGGCTACACAGATGTTGATTGAGCAAAAAGTGTATCAGACAGGTAGAGCACATCGAGAGGATGTTATTGTCTGGGATCAGCCATGATCTTGTGGTTTAGCAGCAAGCAGTCCAGTATGGCTCTTAGCACAAGTGGAATATATGGCTGCTTGGTCTGCTAGTTGTGAAGCAGTATGGCTACAGGATTGTTTGACTTAGATATAGACCCAACTGTGATACTATGTAACAAACAGAGTTGTATCAAGATGGCAGAGAATCTAGTGTTCCAAGATATGGTGCAGAAAGGAACTATAAAGTTCGAATTTGTAACAGGATACCGATGTACTAACCAAACCTCTACCTCAAGTGAACAAGTTGCCGATGTACTAACCAAACCTCTACCTTAAGTCAACAAGTTGCCGATGTCTCCGAGAACAAAATCCTGAATGAATAGGTAAGGGGATTGTATCGTCCTCGGACTTTAGTCCTGTGAATTGAGTCGTAGACAAGATGTCTCCGAGAACAAAATCCTGAATGAACAGGTAAGGGGATTGTATCGTCCTCGGACTTTAGTCCTGTGAATTGAGCCGTAGACAAGATGTCTCCGAGAACAAAATCCTGAATGAACAGGTAAGGGGATTGTATCGTCCTCGGACTTTAGTCCTGTGAATTGAGCCGTAGACAAGATGTCTCCGAGAACAAAATCCTGAATGAACAGGTAAGGGGATTGTATCGTCCTCGGACTTTAGTCCTGTGAATTGAGCCGTAGACAAGATGTCTCCGAGAACAAAATCCTGAATGAACAGGTAAGGGGATTGTATCGTCCTCGGACTTTAGTCCTGTGAATTGAGTCGTAGACAAGATGTCTCCGAGAACAAAAATCCTGAATGAACAGGTAAGGGGATTGTATCGTCCTCGGACTTTAGTCCTCTGAATTGAGCTGTAGACAAGATGTCTCCGAGAATAAAATCCTGAATGAACAGGTAAGGGGATTGGATCGTCCTCAGACTTTGGTCCTGTGAATTGAGCCGTAGACAAGATGTCTCCGAGAATAAAATCCTGAATGAACAAGTAAGGGGATTGGATCGTCCTCGGACTTTGGTCCTGTGAATTGAGCCATAGACAAGATGTCTCCGAGAATAAAATCCTGAATGAACAGGTAAGGGGATTGGATCGTCCTCAGACTTTGGTCCTGTGAATTGAGCCGTAGACAAGATGTCTCCGAGAATAAAATCCTGAATGAACAGGTAAGGGGATTGGATCGTCCTCGGACTTTGGTCCTGTGAATTGAGCCGTAGACATGAGGTCTTCGAGAATTGAATGATAGGACTGGATCGTCCCTGGACTTCGGTTCAAAAGGTACATGATAGGACTGGATCATCCCTGGACCTCGGTTCAAAAGGTACATGATAGGACTGGATCGTCCCTGGACCTCGGTTCAAAAGGTACATGATAGGACTGGATCGTCCCTGGACCTCGGTTCAAAAGGTACATGATAGGACTGGATCGTCCCTGGACTTCGGTTCAAAAGGTACATGATAGGACTGGATCGTCCCTGGACCTCGGTTCAAAAGGTACATGGTAGGACTGAATCGTCCTTGGACCTCGGTTCAAAAGGTACATGACAGGATTGCATCATCCATGGACCTATGTCCTAAAGAGAGCAGGATTGATCATCCTGTGTTGCAGGGTATGCTGCTATTGTGTGGATACTTGTATTGATGATGTGTATACTTGTATTGTGTGAATACTTGTATTGATGATGTGTATACTTGTATTGTGTAGATACTTGTATTGATGATGTGTATACTTGTGTTGTGTGGATACTTGATGATGTGTACACTTGTATTGTGTGGATACTTGTATTGATGATGTGTATACTTGTATTGGTGTGGATACTGATCGTATTGATCTAGATGACGATGCTGCTGATCGTATTGATCTAGATGACGATGCTGCTGATCGTATTGATCTAGATGACGATGCTGCTAATTGTGTTGATCTAGATGATGATGCTGCTGATTGTGTTGATCTAGATGATGATAATGTTGATCATGTAGATTGAGATGATCCAGATGCTGTAGATCGAGATGATCCAGATGCTATAGATCGAGATGATGTGACGATGCTGATCGTGTTGATCTAGACGACAATGTTGATCGTGTGATGACGATGCTAATGATCATGTGATGACGAAGCTGACGATTGTGAGGATTCAGATATTGATGTTGTTGTAGTTGTTTGAGTGCTGCAGAAGATAAAGACTCAATATTGAAGATGTTGATGTTCCAGTATTGAAGATGTTCCAGTAACTGATTGAGTTACTGATGATGTTGAGAAAGCTTCCAATGATTTTTAGATGTATCATGTATGATGTTGATGACTCCTTGCTCGTACAGATACTGTTATAATATCCTTCTCATTAAGGGGGAGTGTTGAGATATTGTAACTTCAAAGAATATTATATTTGTACTTTATTATTCCGGAAATGTTTCATTCCTCCGTGAAGATCTTATTGTATATCCGGAGATGTTAATTCCTCCGTCGGAATGTGGGTCAAAGGGTTATTAGACTACCCTAGAGTGGTCAGCCCAGTCAGTTGTAGTGGGGTATTTAACCCATTGGTTAAATACGAGCCTACATGTTTTGTGTAAAAGACAAGTTGAAGTAGTGTATCAATAGAGGAGGTGTATTCCTCATTTTACACACTCACTCACTTGAGAGTAGCGCACTTGTGGAGGAGAGGTCTGCTATGGTGGAGAAGGAGATCATGTCTTTGGTTTGCATCTTTGTATATTGCTGGTCATCTATATTGAGGAAGCTTTGCTGGGTTTTCTACCCCATGAGGGTTTCCTAGGATAAATCTGTCTCTTGTGTTTATGCTATGCTTGTTGTTTCTTCAGTGATCTTGTATATGCTATTATTGTGAAATGGAATGTAATGCTGCTATTTTCTGTCTTAGCATATTGAATTTTAACATTTTGGCTTATTAAAACCGGGTGCCACTTTTCAGAGGGCCATGGACTTTGCCTTCAATGGATTGATTCATAAGATCATTGAAATATATCACGATGATTTGACAGTTTTCTCTAAGGAAAGATCTGACCATGTCAATCATCTAGGGCAGGTTTTTGAAAGATGTCGCAAGTATGGCATTTCCTTAAATCCAGCCAAGTCAGTTTTTGGTGTTGACGAGGGCAAGTTGTTAGGCCATATCATTTCCAAAGATGGGGTCAAGATTGATCCTGAGAGGGTAGAAGCTATCAAGAAAGTTCCCTTATCCCAAAATTTAAAAGCCCTCCAATCCTTCAATGGTCAAATCAACTTTATAAGAAGATTTATCCCTAATCTGGCAGAGCATATGAAGCCTTTACAAAAATTGTTAAAGAAAGATGCCAGATTTGAGTGGTCAAATGAAGAGAAAATGTCATTTAAAAATATAAAGTATGCCATAGCCAAATCTCCCGTTCTAATCAATCTAGACTATTCAAAAGACTTTCAGATCTTTTCCTTTGCCTCAGCAGACACAATTACTGGTGTCTTGCTTCAGAAAAATAATGAAGGACAAGAACAACCTATTGCTTTCATGAGTAGGGCCCTACAAAATTCAGAATTAAAATACACTACCATGGAAAAGCAGGCATATGCACTTGTCAAATCCCTTAAGCATTTTAGGACTTATGTTGGATATTCAAAGATTGTAGGGTATGTACCTCACGCAGCTGTCAAAGATATCCTATCCCAACAAGATTGTCTAGGCATAAGAGGTAAGTGGGTTTCGAAAATTTAGGAATATGACTTAGAGATAAAACCCACTAAGTTAGTGAAAGGACAAGGCCTAGCTAAAATGTTAACTCAAGGAAATGAAGAAGCCTTAGGAATGGTTTGTCAGAGCAATAATTCAGAACAAAAAGTATCAGCAGAACCTCAAAGATTAGAGCAGCAACCTTGGTATTTAGACATCATCATTTTCCTCCTTAATCTCACATGCCCAAATCACCTAGTTGGCCATAAGAGAAGAGCATTGAGATTAAAAGCCACTAAGTATTGCATAACACAAGATGGAATGGGTTGGAGAAACCTAGATGGATTAATACTTAGGTCCAATGATGAACCAGAGTCTAAAAAACTAATGGTTGAATTTCATTCAGGTTTTTGTGGTGGACATTTTGCAGCTAAAACCACAACCCACAAAATCTTTTGAGCAGGTTACTATTGGCCTAGTCTTTTTTCAGATGTGCACAAGTTTGTCAGAAGTTGCCCCTAGTGTCAATTGTTCATTGGGAAGCAAAAGTTGAAAGCTTTGCACCTTCAGCCAGTAGTGGTCCAAGCCCCTTCAACAGCCTTGGTATTCAAACATCATCTTTTTCCTCCTTAATCTCACATGCTCAGATCACCTAGTTGGCCATAAGAGAAGAGCATTGAGATTAAAAGCCACTAAGTATTGCATAACACAAGATGGACTAGGTTGGAGAAACCCAGATGGATTAATACTTAGGTGCATTGATGAACTAGAGTCTAAAAAACTCATGGTTGAATTTCATTCAGGTTTTTGTGGTAGACATTTTCCAGCTAAAACTACAGCCCACACAATCTTTACACCAGGTTACTATTGGCCTAGTCTTTTTTCAAATGTGCACAAGTTTGTCAAAAGTTGCCCCTAGTGTCAGTTGTTCACTGGGAAGCAAAAGTTGAAAGCTTTGCCCCTTCAGCTAGTAGTGGTCCAAGCCCCTTTCCAGCAGTGGGGGCTTGATTTCATTGTTCGGTTTAAGGAAAATTCAAGTAATGGATATACTTGGATTCTCACTGCAACTGATTATTTCACCAAGTGGGTGGAAGTAATACCCACCAAGAAGGCAACTGACCAAGTGGTTATGGAATTCTTAAAAGATAAGATCATCACTAGATTTGGGGTTCCAGCCAAAATAACCACAGCAATGGCCCTTCTTTCAGTTCATTGGACATCTCTGCCTTTTGCTTTAAATATGGTATTGTCTTATCCTATTCTTTCAACTATTATCGTCAAGGCAATGGTCTTGCTGAATCAAGTAATAAAAACCTCATGACCATAATCAAGAAAATAGTTGGTGATAACAAAAAAGCATGGGATAGCAAAATTAAGTATGTTTTGTGGGTAGATAGGATTATCGAGCTTGTTTATGGCCTTGATGTTACTTTGCCCATTCACTTAAAGCTTTTGGTATATCAGCTCCTTGAGGATTTCAGTTCAGATCAGGATGCAATACAAAACAAAGTAAATCAATTGATAGAATTGGATCAAAACAGAAGAAAGGCACTTGACCAGTGTATCAGGAACCAAGATAAAGTTAAAAGGATCTTTGACAAGTCTGCTAGACCAAGGCCTTTTCAGATTGGTGATACAGTTTTATTATGAGAGAAGCGACGAGAAAAGTCGGGAGTGCATGGAAAATTCAACAGCTTATTGAAGGGCCCATACATCATTTGTGAAGTAGCCGGTGCTAATTCTTTCTATCTAAATGACATGGATGGAGATAAGCTGACTCTTCTAGTGAATGGCCAACTGCTGAAGTTGTTCTTCAGCAACAACCTCGGATGCCCATAGGGGCATTATCTATCAGGGTTTTTCTAAACCCCTCCTTTGTACATTACTTTTGTATATTATTGTTGTATCATATTTTTTTTGTATTATAGTTTTTTGTATATTAGCCATGTACATTATTTATGACTTAGTTGTTTCATTTGGTTTCTTATATATATGATGATGATGGGTCATAATTTTGTGCAAGAACCAGAGATTCTAGAATTCTCACATACTCTTTATGATTAAAGATCAATCAAAGCAAGTGTCCCTAGATGGAGCCAGATGTTGCATACTAAGTCATACTTAGTTGGATTTCAAGTAAGCCGACAAAGTTTGAACATGTCAAAGTGTTCATTATCAGAGTTCAGAAGTCCATTAGGCCTTCTAGGCCCTTTTTGTTTTTTGTACCACATGTTCATACCCCCTCGGGGAAATTGTAATAATGTGCTAGCATGGTATCTTTTTGTAAAAGACTCGGCTTCCTAGGACTTAAACGTTAATTCGACTAGCCCAGAGTGTTTTTTTACTTTGAAATTATTTGTTGTTGAACAAACAACTAATAATTTTCGCGTTTTTCACTCAATCCTCCAAAGTTGGGGTGGTCGGCGTAATTTTTAAGCCTTAAGAGCTTATTAGAGCCTAAGTGTCAATGTATTAAACCATGCTAGGCATAAATATTGAGTTGTATGGACATGTGTTAGGTCCCCCTAGGTTTTTTTTAAGTTCCGAGAAAAATATATTTTTCCGTAAACAAAAGCCATTTTTTAATGGTTTGCGTAAAAAAATTGAAAAAGTGGTAAAATTATGGTCTAGGGGTCATTTTAGCCATGGAGGTGCTCATTTTCTAACCCAGAGCAGCCACTTTACCCCTAAATCCACTTTCTTAAGTGTTTGGAGACTTTATTTTTCATATATTTTGCAAAAAGTCAAAAATGAGAGAAAAAATGCAAAAAAAGCGAAAAATCCCAAAAATCAAAATCCAAAATTGGTGCGATTTGAGGTCAGTTTTGGATCAGCTATATTAGTGGGCATGTAAGAGGGGCATTTTGGAAACATTTTGGGCAGCTAAAACAGTGGAAACAACTCCCCATTTGAGCGGGGCGCATTTCCCATGAGGGGGGTACATTTCCCAAGAGAGTGGCCCATACTTTAAGGAAAACGCAGCTATGTTTAAGGCTGATTTGATGCTGATTTTTGGCAGGCTAGATCAGTGGGAGGCAGCCCCATCTTAGTGTCATGTCATGGCACACTCTCTCCCTCAACTAGTGCGCCCTCCCCTCTCTTGTATTTTCTATAAATTATGAGCTCCTCTCTCACTCCAAACTAGTTAGAGTTGGAATGAGAGAAAGCTTGCTATTCTAATCTACTATATTTTTTGCATTGAGAATAAAGAAGCTTTGGAGGCTTAAATGTGTAATGCCTTGGTGTGTGGATCAACATTGTGATGTTATTCATGAGGTAACTTGTTCCTTTTTTGCAAATTTCTTGTTTACTCTTGATATAGATCTTGCCTTAAGGATTCCTTTGAATCTATAGGAATATGAATTGTAAGTAAGTTTACTTTCATCTCTATCTTTTCATATATGTCTAGAGATAAAAACTTTACATGTTAAATAAGTTTATATTCATGCTATTTTAATCTCTGTTTATATGTGTTTACAAGATCTCATGGGTATGCAAGTTTTGTGATTTAGTTTTCAGGTTAGCAAGCTTGGAGAAGGATTGGATCAAGTTTGACTCCACTCCATCTTCAACAACCTTCAAGAACATTGTCCCTCAGCACTCCACAAAGAAGCCTTCTTTGTTTGATATTTCTAGCAACAAGTTGTCCTCTCCTTACTCTTCCTCTTACTAAAATGATTTTCTTCTCGGTTACTGGTGTGGTGACACTTACAGATCTGATTTGTTTAGTAAGTTTATCAAAAAATCAGATCTGATTTTTATGCATAGATCTAAGGTAGTTTAAGGTTATCATTTCTTTTGTTGGGTTTTGCTTGGAAATGGGTCTTTAAGTAATTTTTTCAAGTCAAATTTTAAAATTTGTTTAAAGATTTTTTTTCTTAAAAATTTAAAGTCTATATCAAACAAATAAGTGCTTCATTGGTTTCCTTTTCAAGGTTGTCCAAGACCCTAAGAGGGTTGGCTTTCTAGCTAATCCTCTTTGCTTTAATTAACTAGTTTTTAACTTAGAATTCTTTTAGTATTTTTTTATTTTGCCCAAGTCACTTTTAAAGTGATTTTGGGCACTTTTTCTACTAATATCTTTTGTTGGTTTTTGTTGCATGACAGCAGAAATAAGGTTTTGAAGCACTCACTTTGACTACAATGGATGATCTAGGGCCTTCCTTGAACCTTACCTTTTCTTCCCCACTTTGCCTCCATTATTTCTAACCCCGTTCCTCCAAGAACTATAAGGAGAAAGAGTTCTTTCATTTCAAGTTTGGCATTGTAACTTCATAATAAAAAGTATTTTGGAAGCAAGCTCACAAAGCTTGCTTCTCATCACCCTAGTTTGGCATTGTAACTTCATAATAAAAAGTATTTTGGAAGCAAGCTCACAAAGCTTGCTTCTCATCACCCTAGGAGGGATTGGTGTCGGTTCAGTTTTTGTGGTTGTTATCATTTTTTCAAACTTAATAATTTTCACATTAGATTACATTAATTAAAATCAACCAAGATAAACTAAAATTTAACGTCGTGGTCCAATCTAGATATTGGGCCATTGACTCTCTCAGGACTTAGGAACTTTTTAGTTAATGCAGACCGTATACTTTTTTATTACAAATTGTTTCATCTTTTGCAAAAGTAAATCGGATACTAACCCACTACCTTGGTAGTGTATTAATGAGAAAAAGATTTCATTTCTTCAGTCATTTACTTTTCAATTAACCCCCCTTGCTTTCCCGAAGTGCAGTTTCAGGATAAGGGCTTGCTCAAGTACTGGCCAGAAAAGCAATTCTTGGAGTTTTTTTATAAACAAAAAACTGTGTCCAAAAACTTTTAAAATTAACAAGGCTCTCTCCCGAGTATGCTCTGGATCACTGGAGCTTGATTGAACATGCTAATCAAACCACAAAGGGACTTAGTGACTACTAATTAGTCAAACACTTCCTAATAAACCTCCCATCTACGAAAATCCGGCATATCGATTCTTGGCATAATGTGGGGAAATTCGTCAAAGGAAGCGGGAACCACTGGGTAGCGACCTCAGGATATCGTTAGACTACACCCTCGTTTGGTGTAGTGTTGAACACCTCCCAGAGACTCCAATCCAGCCCACATTTCTGAGTGAGGAGCCACCTTGCCATAATCCGGACATATTTCCAGTACCTCACGGTATATTGGAAATCCCCCTTCCCCTAATAATCCACTCATCTTCACATAAATTTAAAATTGACCAAGAACATTTGCACAACATTTCATTTCAAGCATTACAAACATTATTTCATTTGGACTCCATTTTTCAGCATTGGTCTTTCTTGATTTATCATTGCAATTTATATTTAATTTCTATCATGTGTTGAATGAATTGATAAACATGTTTAATCTTTATGTTGTTCTGCTTTAATTTCATATTGCAAATCTATTGTATCAATTTTATTATTAAAAACTCCTAAAAAACTTACTCATCCACCATAACTAGCTAGCTTAATCAGCCTTAGCAAATTTTAGGGTCCACCTCCCTTGGCTTCGTTAGGAGTTTGCATAAACGAAGGAGTCAAGATTCAAGTGACAATACTTGACTCGAGGCTTGCCCCCGAGGACACATTTAAAGGCTTGAAGATTCCTGCCACGTTAACCCCAGGTGTGTTTCCGGCGGAAACAATATTGTAGCAGTGTTCCCCTAGGTCTAGCCATTTAATCCATATCCTTTGCTGACCTACTACATAGT
Organism: Larix kaempferi; assembly: GCA_027924585.1. NCBI lineage: Eukaryota > Viridiplantae > Streptophyta > Pinopsida > Pinales > Pinaceae > Larix > Larix kaempferi. The sequence goes on from BSBM01000831.1 coordinate 4,293,102, forward strand.
TCCTCAAGTATCCCTCAATCCATTTGTTAACTATATATGTTTGTCCGTCTCTCTATGGATGATTACTCGTGCTCATAGCCAATCATGTCCTAACCAACCTGAAAATCTCTTGCCAATAGGCTCTAGTGAACTTGTTGTCTCCATCAATAATAATGGTCTTAGGTAACTCGTGTAATTTGAATACCTCTCTGGAAAACAACTCTGCTACCTGTGCGGATGAATAGTCGGAAGGAATGGCAAAGAAGTGAGCAAACTTGGCCAACCTATCCACTACAACGTACAAACAATCTCTACCCTTTACCCTAGGAAACCATGTAATAAAATCCATTGAAACAGTCTCCCATTTTTGCTCGGGAATGGGTAATGGTTGTAGTAAACCGGTGGGGTGAGTATGCTCTATCTTATTCTGTTGGCACAAACTGCACTCCCTCACATGTTGCATCACATCATTCTTGAGGCCCTTCCATGAGAACCTCTCTCTAATCTGCCTGTAAGTCTTAAGAAACCCATGGTGTCCTACTAAAGGTGAGTCATGAGAAGCTTGTAGAATCTTTGTCTTAAGTGCAGACTCGATGACTAAGTAGATTTTGTTCTTATAGTATATAATGTCATCTATTACTCTGTACCTATCATCCTAAATTTGTGCATCCAATATTTTGCAAGCAAACTTATATTTGGAGTATTCGACCAAAAGATGAGATCTTCAATCCAATGAAATGCTCATAAGAGATAAAGTGATTAGTTGCCTAGAAAGTGCATCTGCTACCACATTGTTTTTTCCCTTAATGTATTCAATCTCGAAGTCATAGGCTTGAATCTTACTCACCCATTTATGTTGCCTTTCATTCAATTCTTTCTGTTCCAAGAAGTACTTTAGGCTGTTGTGATCTGTCTTAATCTTGAATCTACCACCCACAAAGTATTGTCTAAACTTGGTTAGCGCATGGAGACTGCTAACATTTCCTTGTCATATATTGAATAGTGGCGCTCATAGTCCTTGAGTTTCCTACTCTCGAATGCAATAGGGTGATTATTTTGCATCAATACTAATCCTATAACCTCTCTTGAAGCATCACATTCTAATACGAATGGCTGAGTAAAATATGGTAGTGCTAGTACAGGGCATGATCTCATTACCTTTTTCATTTCGTCAAATTTCCGTTGTGTTGCCTCTGACCAGTTGAATGCCCCTTTCTTAGTAAGATCTGTGAGTGTTGTTGTCATCTGCGAGAAAACGCTGACATACCTCCTGTAGTAGGTGCAAAGGCCCAAAAATCCTCTCAACTCTAACACATTTCTAGGTGTAGGCCAATCCAGTATGGCTCTAATCTTTTCCAAGTGTACATCTACCCCATTTTCTCCTATCATGTGTCCCAAATATAACATCTCTTGATTACCGAACTCACATTTGGACATCTTAGCATATAGTGACTATTCTTCTAGAATTCCAAGTACTTCGTCAAGGTGCTTTAAATGATCTTCCCAAGTCCGACTGTAAATCAATATATCATCGACGAATACCAGAAGATGTTTACGTAACTGAGCCTTGAAGATGTTGTTCATACATGACTGGAAAGTAGCTGGTGCGTTAGTGAGCCCAAATGGCATCACTAGAAATTCATAGTGTCCGTAGTGACAATGGAAAGCAGTCTTTGGAACATCTTGTTCCCTAACCCGTATCTGATGGTAACCTGACCGGCGGTCAATTGTGGAGAAGTGTTTTGCCCCTTGTAGTTCATCCATCAATTCATCGATCCTGGGGATTGGATATCTATTTTTAATTGTCTTCTTGTTAAGCGCCTTGTAATCGATGCACATGCGTAAGGCTGCATCCTTCTTCTTCACTAACACCAGTGAGGATGCAAACGGACTAGAGCTAGGTTTTATGAGCAATTCCTTGATCGTACTTGCAATTTCATCTTATATCTTTTGGGTGCCAGTAAGGGGCAGTGATGACTGCTTGAGTCCCCTCTAACTCAATAATGTGCTCAAATCCCCGATCTAGAGACCTACCTAATGGAAGATCTCCGAATACCTTTTTATGCTTCTGCAATAGTGCATGTATGTCTGTTGGATGTTGTGTGCCTTTATCTGGTGGCTTCCTGAAAGTAACCAAGCATTATGCTGCCCACTCTATGTCTACCTGTTGGAGCACAGCCTCCATCCTATATGATGATACTAATCTAGAAGGGTAGGTATTCATCCATCTGAAAACCACTCTTTGTCCTTCTGTTCCCTCAAATTCCATCTCCATGGTTAGGTAGTTCGTAGAATACTTTCCAATGGAATAAAGCCATTGAACTCCCAATACCACATGCGTGTCAGGTACGTCAACCACATAAAATGTCTCTATCACTATATAGTTCCCAAGAGTTACATTCAATTTTGGAATCCTCTAATTAAACTCTGTGGTGTGGTAACCTGTTGCGGATACTGTAAATCCATCAAATCTCTAAGTCGGAATACCTTTTCTTTTTATCCAGGCAACATCAATAAAGTTGTGGGATGCCCCACCATCTATCAACAATCCAACCTTGTTGCCCTGTATGACACCTCTGATCCGAAGAGTGTGAAATCTAGAAACTCCATATAATGTAGCAATGACACATCCTTGTGTCCCCTCAGGAGACTGCTCCTCCTCTGCTGCATAAAGTGCCTCTCCCTGCTCCTAGTCCTGATCATCCTCATTCTCTCCACTGTCAGAGTATACCTCTATGTAGTAAGCCTTCCCCTTCCCTGAACATCTGTGACCGGGTACCCATGGTTCTTGGCAACTGAAACATAGTTTCTTTCTTCTAAGGTCTTGGCGGGTATCATTATCCATCCACTCTTTCTTGGGCCATTCTGTTTGGAAGGGTCTCCTCTCCTTATCTTTTATAGGAAAATTGGTTCTAGGTGGAAACCTATTTTTGGGAGCTGAATCCTGTAAATCTTTGGTACAACTGATGGCATCTGACAGGGTGGTGGGTCTATAAGCCTTAACCCATTCACATAAGGGTTCAGTGAGAGCCTCAGTGAACAACATAATAACCTGCTCTCTGAAATGTCTGTCACCATGACTACTACACTTTGGAACTCTAATATGAAGGATTTTGGACTGCTTGTCTGCTTGAGTTGTGCTAGCTCTCTAAAATGCACCTCGAGGTCTTTCCTATCAAAGAGCTCAATGAACCTTTTATCACATCCATAGTAGCCAGGCTACCCTGATTGCAGAGCAGTTCACTGTATATTTTTGAGCCAGGACTTTACACAATTTTGACGAGATCAGCCTATGATGAGCAGTTTTCTTCATGATCACTCACATATCAGAGCAGCCCTAAATCAAACAACAGTAAACCTTATGCCAAGACTAAGCCTCATGACCTCAGATTTGATGACCGAAGTGACCTTTTATCCCATAAAGAGCAGCGCAGTGCCCAGAGTTTCAACAACAATGCTTCCAGTGGTTATTGATGATCCAAATGACATGTACAGGTATATGGCCGAACAGGTATATGATGTGCATTGGTTTTGATTATCTTGCTCTTTTGCTCATTTTAGTAGCTTAACTTAGTATCTAGTGTCATGATCAGGCAATATATATGTGTGATATGCATATGGTTGTTATTGATTATCTAAATGGTCTTATTACTTAGAATTAGAAGCTCTTGTTTTATACTCATTGGTTTTACCCTCTTAGGAGTGTGGACATGTTCATTCCCACCTTTTATAACTTGCTAGCTTAGGCATCACTTTCACTTTCCCCATCCATCTGTTATCTCTCCCATCTTTGGTTTTCACCCTAATTTACACCTCATCCTGTGATATGGAAGACCTCCCCACTTTTGCCTTTATGTTGGATAGCATCCATGTTAGTTTGTGTCTCGGCTCTGAGTTGGCAACAGAACTTACCCTTTGGTGAGTTGGATTTGATACCTTGATCACTCTAGTCAGTTGCCCCGACGTTTGGTCCTGATTGTGGAGAATCCCCTTAGTTGCTTGAGTTGTTTTGACTAAAACCTGAAGCAAATTGTACTACCATCATTACATGCATATGGAAACTATTATATTATCTTTTGTGCAAGCCCATGGAAACAAATAAAACTGTGCTTCTTAGCACAATGAAAGAGGGCTATGGAAATTGAAATGTGCTTCTAAGCACATGCAAAATCCAAAGGGTCCTAAAGTCCTAAAAAGCATTGGTTAAATGAATGCCAAATCTAAAAATTGTTGGCTATGAATTAAATGTAATGATTAAATACCTCACGGAGCCTACGGGTTGTGATGTGAGATGGAGTAACGGATAGCTAATTCAAAGTGATCCCTAGAACCTCAAGTTAGTCGGGCACCCAGCCATAGCGGTTCTAGAAAAGATCCTCACAGAGCTGGATTCAGCTTGGATGTCAATTGTAGACATTTACCAAGGTTGAATAAGCACCTCTCTAAACAACATATTCCATTTATGAGACACTGCCATTCCCTGTGCGTTTATTACCCAACACATGCTTAAGTGTGTATTCTGTTATATTTTCACAATTTAATTAAAATACTAATCTAGGATCTTACTAAGAGAAAAACAAGCACAACATAAACACAAGAGACACAAAGATTTTCCTCGGGGAAACCATAAAGGAGATGTTATCACACAACTTGTAGTTGTCCCTAAAGGGATCCCATCCAGGATGGTAGAGGAGATGGACAACTAAAGAGGTGATCCAAGCGATGCCACGGTTCCCAATGCAAGCTGGGTGTCATGATAACCGAAGCACTCTTCACTTTAGATCAAGACTAATCAAGATCAAGGGGGAGACCCTAGCCAATCAATGAAGACTAGCTGACCCAAAGGTTCCTAGGGAAATGTCTAAGTTGAATCAAGGAGACCAATGGTGAGTTAGATCTATGAGAGTTAAGTGGACCCAAGGGTTTAAGTGTGATTGAAGAGGCTTAAGGGGTGACAAGTGGTTCAACCAATGAATGACAAGGGCCACCTATGGGGTTTAATCAATAGATCTAAAATATGACTTAGTACCATGAAAATTGGCCTAGTGGGGCCCACTCCTTAAAAAGTGGAAAATTGGTCCAAGGTGGGTCCACAAGGTCAAAGCTGAAAATGGATGGTACTGGGGGTATGTTATGGCATGGATCTATGGATTGACCAAGAATTAGCAATACCCAAATGTGGGATCTAGCAAATGGCCACCTACCCAAGGAGTGCGAATTGCCCCAAGGGTGACTAGTGCCTTAGATCAAGGGCCAAATGGAGTCGGATGTCCACCAAATTATAGATCGGGGCAACTAAAGTGATAAGCAAGGTGGGTTTTCAAGATCAAGTACAAGCCATGGCTAGATCTCACTAGATCTAATGCATCACTACGTGACCCAAGTGGGGCACAACCCTCAAAATGAGGAATGGGGCCCACAAGGTGAAAATCACAAAAGTGAAGCACTAGGAGTAGATTCAAAGGTAGATCTATTCAATGCAACACAAATCTCACCTACCCAATTTTGGGAACTAGCCAAACTAGCATCTTCAAGGAAATGTGAATTGCCTTGGAGAGGCTAATGTGCCTTGGGAAATGGGTCAAATGGAGGCCAATCTCCACCAAACTATAGATCCGAATTGTCGTGGATGCTATAGAGGTGGGTCTTAAAAATTATCCCCAAAAGCTTACTAGATCCAAGTAGATCTAAAAAAAAGTGCAAAAGAGGGTTTTAATCAATGTTCCACAGGGACGCGCCTCCCAGGGTCGGGAGCCCGCCCCCTGCGTTTCCCACGCCCCAGGGGCTGGGAGGCTCCATGTGAAACGTTTCACTGCGCCCCCTTTGTTAGGAACCCATGTCTTTACTTTGTTAGTATGTTGTTATTGGACGCATATGCTTTGTAAGTCGTCCCGTAGTATTTGTTAATCAATAGTTTGTGTTATTGTGTTGGCGCATATGCTTTGTAAGTCGCCCGTAGTATTGTTGATCCATAGTTTGTAACGGCCCATGGTTTCGACCCATAGTATTGGCGCCTAGAATTAGTATATAAGTGGGTGTTGAGACCTATGAAGGCACCGTGAAGTTATTTGTATTGAGCTTGCTCAAAGGAGGTTGCCCCCTCGAAGTGGCCCGTGATCAATACAAAGTGATTCTGAGTTCTGTCATTTCTGCTATTTCGCATATTTTCATTAAGTAATTGTTGCAGGTGCCTCACACCCTTCTCTCAGAAACGTGGGGAAACGCAGGTTTTTCAAGTTCCTTGATGGGGGGGCTTCTACACGCCCCTCCCCCCCACCGAAAATGGGGGGCTCCCACACGCCCCCCCCTCCCCAACTTAATTTTTTTTTATTAAAAAACAAAAATAAAACACAAAAAAAAAATTAATTTAAAAAACAGCAAATAAAATTAAAACCTAAACTTACCTTTTTCTTACCTATTCGCACCACCCTGACTCACTCTTCCTCTCGCGTTTTCATTTCGTGTGATGTTCTGAGCAAACTGTTCTGAATCAGAGGTCGTGCCCGTGAGAGTTGGAGCCCGTGAGAGTTGGTTGTGAGAGCTGGCTCGTGCCCGTGAGAATTGTTTTGAGCTCCCTGTTTTGAACCGGAGCCCATGCCCGTGAGAGTTGGAGCCTGTGAGAGATGGCCGTGAGAGCTGACCCATGCCCATGAGAGCTGGAACCCGTGAGAGTTGGCCCGTGAGCCCGTGAGAGCTGGCCGGTGAGAGCAGGCCCGTGAGAGCTGGTCGTGAGCCCGTGAGAACTGGCCGTGAGCCCGTGAGAGCTGGAGTTGGGGTGTGTGTGGCCTGTTAGAGCTCGAGTTGGAGTACTGTGCATGGAGTTTAAACTTGAGTGGCTAGAGTTTGTGCCTGTGGCTGGAGTTTGTGCCTGTGGCCCATGAAAACTAACAGTCATGAGCAGTGACAGTTGTGGACAGTTGTTTGCCAACCGTTTTACTGTTTTTCTGCCCAGTGGACATCAACTTGAGTGTGGTCTGGACTATGCAGCGTACATTGTGGAGGTATGCTACTAAATTAACTTGGTATGCTCTAAACAGCAAACTGCCAAACAGCTAGAGATTAACTTATGATTGTTTTTTTTTAATTTTCCTGTGTTACTGTGTTTTAGACTTTAGTTTTTAAATTTTTTCATTTTCTGCATGTTTGAGCGTTGAGCTCTGTATTTAATTTTTTGTAATTGTTTTAGCAAATTTTTTAGCTTTTATTTTTAAATTTTGTATGGACAAATTTGAAATTATAAATATAAAATTTTTAAGTTTTAGCAATCAAACGGTGAACATTTGTCATTTTGTCATTTTCTGAGATTGCAGGTTGCCAAACAATTTGTAAGCACCTAACAGTAAAATGTTCAGAAAACCATAAAAATGAGTCATTTTGAAAATATCAATGGCAGTGACAGCAACACTAAGTCAGATTTTGAGACTCAAGTTCAGGGTCAAGTTGGAAGTGGGGCAGAGGTTGGAAGTGGAGGCCAAGGTGTAGATACTTCATCAAGGTCTACTAATTTGGACAACCAAGGTGCCAATCCACCAAGGGTAATGGCTGAATATGCCAAGGGAACATATGATCCCAAAAAACCACTTCTGTTATATGTAACAAAAGTAGGTGCATCGGTGCCCCAATCTATGGCAAAGCGAGGTGGTCGTTCACGTCGTTGGACATGCAATGCTTGGCCATCATTGGGTTTGCAGTTACAGTCGGATCAAGCAACACCTTTTGGGCATAGGTGGAATAGGAGTTAATGTATGCACAAAAGTAAACATGCAGCAAAAATTTGACCTTTTGAAGTTGCAAATGGCTGCAGATACAAAGGGCACCTTTGCTAGCCACAATGTGGAGGCCCTAGAGGGAGCTTCTAATTCCAAAAGTAAATCCAAAATTAAAGCATCCAACCCTATGATTCCACCATCTCCTGCTATGACCTCATCCACAAAGAAGGGCTCTTCTTCTCGTTCATGTGCAATGGGACCAACTATTTCAGGGATGTATGGTAGGTTGAATCGTAATGATACAGATGATGCCATTGGAAAATTCCTTTATGCCAATGGAATTCCATTTCATGTTAGTCGCTCTCCTTATTATAAGGAGATGGTCCAAAAAATTGCATTATCGGGACCTTCATATCTGCCACTAGGTGAACATAAGTTGAGGACAACTATTTTAGCTAGGCAAGTGTCCAATATCACCATGGAGAAAGAAACTATGAGACTAACATGGGTGAAGAAAGGTTGCTCCATTGTTATGGATGGGTGGACAGACATTGCCAAACGTTCACTTATCAATATCATAGTTACATGCAAAGAAGGGCCTTTCTTTCTTACAGCTATTGATTGTTCAGGAAAGCGCAAAGATGCAGCTTTCCAATTTGAGCTTCTTCGAGACGATATAGAGTAGGTTGGGCCTACCAATATCGTGCAGGTTGTGACAGATGCAGCAGTAGTGTGCAGATCAACTGGGTTACTAGTTCAAATCAAATACAAGCATATTTTTTGGACACCTTGTTGTGTGCATGCACTCAACAATGCACTGAAAGACATTGGCAAGATTCAGTGGATATCATCCTTGGTGTTAGCTGCAAGAGATGTGCAGATGTTTATCTGCAACCACCACACCTCCTTAGCAATGTACAGGACTCACTCAAAGAAGGAATTCCTCAATCCCACAGACACTAGATATGCTAGCTATTATCTCTTATTAGAGAGGATGTTGGAGGTGCAACCAGCATTGCAGGCCATGGTTGTTACTCCGGATTGGAACAGGTGGAATGAATCCAAGACAAAAGAGGGGAAGAAGGTCAGGCTTCAAATATTGGATGATGATTGGTGGGCAGATTGCAGTATTTTGGTGTCTTTCTTGCGCCCTGTAGTTGAGGTCATTCGCTATGGGGACCCGGATTCTCCTAGTCTTGGAGACATCTATGAGACTTTTGATAGCATGTTGGGTCAAGTAAGGGTGACCATTCGTGAGAAAGAACCATCCTTAGAGTTCTATACGACCCAGATTCGACCCATTATTTAGCGTAGGTGGGATCTAATGAACACACCTTTGCACATGGCAGCATATGCACTTAACCCAAAATGGTATCTTGAGAGGCATGGTAGAATTGCCCCCATTGAAGATCCAGAGATCAAGAGGGGATTTCAAGCTGCCATAACAAAGATGTATGATGGAGATGAGGCAAAAAAAATTCGAAGATAGTGGTATCATTTTGCATCTCTCAGTGGTCCCTTCAACAAGCATGATGCAAAGGAAGATCTTAACGACTTAGGCCAAGAAGATCCCATTGGTTGGTGGAGGATGCATGGGGATGACGCTCCAGAGATCCAATATCTTGCCATTCGCTTATTGTCTCAAATTGCTAGTTCCTCTGCAACAGAGAGGAATTGGTCTACATATAGCTTCATCCACTCTATCAAGAGGAATAAACTTACCTCTAAGAGAGCGGAGAAGGTAGTGGCAGTGCACAGTGCCCTACGTCTTTCACATAGGAAGACACCAGAGTATCAGACAGGACCGGCGACACGATGGGATGTGGATCCAGAGGATGATGCACAAATAGATGAAGAGGAGAGACCAGATGAGATGCAGCACGGTTTGGTTGGTGTGCCATTGGTCACTCCTGAGGTTGAGACTGAGAGTGACTCTGAATTAGATGGTGACACTCCCATAGATGGTGACTTCATGCAGCAGATGCATCAAGAGGACCAGTCCATGGATCTATCTCCTTGATGCACTTTGAGTATTTTCATGATTTACTTTTGCTACTTTTAGTTTTATTTTCCATCATTGATGAACTCAGACTGAGTCTTTAGACTTTGACTCATCACTCTTTGAGTCTTTGACTCTTTACTCTTTAGTACTATTTTGAGTAATTTTAATTTGCTATATATATTATACTGTTTAGTGTTTACAATTTATGTGACATGTCTATGATTTTGATTTATGATTTATGATTAATTGATTATTGATTTGTCATTTAAAATTTATCTATTGTTTATGACATATGTTTATGATTCAAAGTTATTATGGAAGATGTAATGCATTTAAAATTTAAAATAGCCATCATGAATTGAATATCATGTTTGCAATGTACATTGCACAATGATGAATTTCAATTTAGTATGTAAATGTTGATGGGATGAAGAATTGATATGTAATATGTACACGATTCATATTTTTTATTTTTTAATACTTTATAATTTTGGAGATGGGGGCCCCTATGTTAGAACTTAGGACCCCGATGCCCCCCCGTCTCCCCGTCCCCCAAAATACCCCAAAATTTGGGGGTGCCTCTACACGTCCCCAATGTGCGTTTCCCCGCTCCCGCGTCCCAGAGACTTGGTGGAACACTGGTTTTAATCAATTAGGGTTTTGTGATCTAAGAGAATAGATGGTTAAGGTAGAAGAATACCATACCTCCTTGAGCGTACCTGGAAAATGAAGATGGAGGTTGCTTGTGACGAGGATTACTTCCCACGAAGATCAAATGCCAAACTTGATGAAGCCCTTCTTCATGTCGTTTTGCCTCCTTCAACCAATTCAGCCTCCCTATTCATGTTAATCAAGTACACAAAGATCAATCAATTAACAAAAATGGAAGTGGATGCAAGCAAAAGAGATGAATAACATGAAATTGTTGGTACAAACACAAAACAACTCCCTGTAACCCAAAACGACTTGTTGAAGCTTGTAGGGTAGGGCTCACCACCAATACGCACTCCTCCAAAACGTCTTCTTTGCCTACAAATCGTGTTAGTGAAGATAAAATCCAAGATGGCCACCAATGTCTATCAGTGCAAAGGAAAAAGCATTTACAATCACCACAAGCATTCCAACTCCAAGATCCAAGATGCCCAAGAAAATATTTTTATTCCAATAGCCAAGAGCCAAAAATCTCTAGATAGTTTTTACAATAGGGAGGTCTCCTCCTTTTATAGGATAATAAAGACCAAAACCCTAAACCACAAAACCACTTTTTAAAACTAGTAGTTGGGATCAAAAGATATAACAATCTAATCAATGGCTAAGATGAGCCAATATAAAATATCACATGGATCACTCACTAAGTGATAACATCATAGCTAAAAGTGACTCAATGAGGGTGACGTCATACATGAAGGGTGGCTAGGAACACATGTGCCACACAATAAGATCAAGACAAGTCATTGGGAGCTCATGGTGGGGCTAGGAGGTATTAATTCCCTTCACTAGCATGTCCCCATGGCACAATAATATAAAATATAAGTCTATGACATATCCAAATATACAAATGATCAAATCCTGTCTTCAAAATCTGAGAGAGATATGCAGTAAAAGATCTCATGTAACCACTGTGGACCCCACTAACTGATGCCAACTGATCTGGAAGAAGGGGGGTTCACCATGGATGACCTCTGAGAAGACCAAGTCTCAAAACCTTGCCTCAATTGCCCAAATCAAATTCCTCAGTGACTCTTTGATTCCATTTTTGAATCTTCCTGAAAACCTTGAAAGTGCCCCAAACTGCCACCCAGGGTGCCTGAGCTATCAAACCGAGTGTACCAGGTTGTCTGGAAGGGGTTATAATGGTAAAAACAAGTCGTTGGACCACCCCCTTCCTCTGTAGCGCCCTAGGAAACGACCGGCCTCCAATGCCTCTGCTGGACAGGCTGGATCGACATGCCCAAACTGGTCAACAAGTGGATAATTGTTGCTATCATGCCCAGGAGTGCCCGAAACTGAAAGATAAGTGTCTGAATGGATCCAAAAGACCCAAATCCACTAGAAATGTGTACCCATACACCATATGACAACCTGTGGGGTCATCTGTAGGGTCCACCATACCCGGACAGTGTAAAATATGATGATCTGGAAATAATAATAAAAATTGATCGACTGCATCAATCATCATCTGAAGTATATATCCAACATATGGGAACATCAAAAGGTGTATGTGGGACATAGATCAACATCAGTAAGCACATGTGGTCCATCTCATCACGGATCCCGAGAATGACCATGGTCAAACTATGTTTGACTAGGTCAGAATATAACCAAAGACAAGATTTTAACATAAGACTAAGACATGTTCTTTTAATCATATTCACAGCTTAACTTAAGGTATAAACATCATTCAGTGACAGTTAATACATATATATTTCAATGTTATTTATAATTTACTTGCACAAAAGCTTTAAAGACATACTCATTCAACGAACATGTCCTAACTGCTAGCAAAGGTTGAGGGCCAAGGAGAAGGCTAGGCAAAAAGGGATGACTTGACCAACTCAACTAAGTGACACTTTGGACGGGGAAAGGGGAAGCTACACTCTGTGTTGGACAAAAAAACAAAGGGAAGGGCAGTGCTCACAAATGGATAAGTTGTTTAGAGATTGCTTATTCAACTTAGGCATCATGTCTACATCAAGTTGATCCAGGTTCATTAGGATCATTCATTTACTTTCAATAGCCTTTTTGGCCTATATGACCCCTCTGGGATTTCACATGCGCTAAGAAGCACAACTAATCACAGCTTGCATCTACGGCATATTTACATTTAGGAGGTTAGCAATATTTAGATATGGCATTTGTTTAACCATTGCTTTTTAGACATTTATATACCCTTCGCGGGGTATTTTAGCAGTTCATTGCTTTAGTGTTTATTCACGTGTGTTGAGAAACACATTCTAGAATTTTAAGTTCACAGGCTTTCATAATAGATTTTCAATATAAGTAGTACATGTGCTTTCAGCTTTAGCCAACAACAACTCATCTGACTAGAGGGAATTCCGTGCTAAGCCAAACATCGGGGCAACCGACTAGAGTGATCTAGGGATAAAATCCAACTCACCAAAGGTAAGTTCCATCACCAACTCAGTGCCGAGACACAAACAAACGTGGATGCGGTCCAACACAGAGGTAGAAAGGGGGAAGTCTTGCATTTCAAGCAGCCAAGAAGGCAAGTCAAGGTGAAAGCCAAAATAAGGAAGGTCATGGATGGGTGGAGTCAAGTGAATGTGGTGCCTAGGCTAGCAAACAAACATGTCATGAAAAACCATGCTCACAAGAGGGTGATGAAACCAATGAGTATTGTTAGAAAACCTTAGAGTGCAAGTAATACATCCAATTTTATATTTTATAAGATCATCCAAGATATTTCATTTTATTATTTAGATAGTACTACCACATCATGAGTTACATACCAAGTCAATGCTATGAAGATGACTAAAGCAACAAGATAATAATCCATGATAAAAATCACAAGTCCATAGGTCACATCATATCATGTAAATAATCATCATCCATAAATAACTGAAACACTGTTGCAATAATAACATCTGGAACTCTAGGCACTGAACTGAAACTGTATGGAACAAAAGGTCACATCGGTCATCAAATCTAAGCTCTCAAGGCTCAACTTTGTTACAAGGTCTACTCAATGTCAGATATATGTTGCTCTGATCTGTGAGTGATCTCAAATAACTCTGCTCATCATAACTGATCTCTGTAAAAACCAAGCTCTGGAAAGTGCAAATATCTGCTCAGCAAGAACAGTAGCCCAGCTACTATGGTGTGATGACATCTAGCTCCAGCTGGGACAAGCACTCTAAGGGAGAGAGCGCTTGGAACCTCAGAATGTTTGGTCTTGAACTGCTCTGCATCAATCTTCAATCCAACACTCACCATCTTTGCTTTCAGCTTTTATTTGCACCTGTATCTCATGGCCACTAAAATACTTCATGATGCATGTATGGGATAAAATATAAAATAAAAGCTAAAAATGAAATCTATTCTATACAGAAACTGAAATGCATAATGGAAAGACTAAACTAACATAACATGCAAATTTTATTAATTTCATTGTGCAGGAGGAAGGCAGGCTTTTCTAGGAAGGCATACTCAACTCACTTGACACAGAAGAACAACAAGCACTCAGAACACAAGAAAATCTTTTAACCACTTTTTAATGCACGCAGGAGACGAGAAAAGCTTAGGAAGGAGCGAGACTCAACTCAAACAACAACTCAGCAAGAAGAAGAAAAAACTTATCAAAAGAAAAATCAAAGAAAAACTCGCAATACTCGGCATTCAGAAAAAACAAAAGGCACACAAATCCTACAGCTCAAATGTGGTTATTCGAAGACCTACCTACTCTAAGCAGTCAACACAAATGCTAGGTAAAATCATAAATCCAGTGCAACCATTCATCGAAAAGGTTAATGATTCTTCTTCGATTTTTGTTAATAAAACAAGCCAGGATTGAGTTAAAGATTAAAGAATTTGATATCACAATCTTCCTGGTTTGTTCAAAAATTGAAAAATTATTGAAATGGTGTAACATAAAAATATGCCAAAGAGAAGACTGACTGATGCAAACATCCTCCATCAAAGAATTGATAGGATCATAAAATTTATGCAATTTATTGTTTAAATCTGATGGAGGGAAAACACATGGCACTTGATTCAACTTCCTTTTACACAAACTACATTCCTTATTCACTTGTCTAACATATTCAATTTGGTTCTCCCTGGGACTAACGATCAAATAAAAACCAAGTGGGGGCAAATTAAAGCTTAAAAGATGAAAAATCAAAATCAAGCCCACTTGTTGCTCAAAAATAGAGAAAAGATGAAATTGATCTTTAAATACCTTTTCTAGCCACCAAGAATGATTGATAACTTGGCAACAAGTATTATTGTTCCAAAGTGGTTGAAAAGGGAAATGAAGTACTTGTTCTCCAATGATGAGACCATGCTTATACTTCCTACAAAAAATTTCAAAAGCAAAAGACTTATTAGACCACCAACCCAAAGAAGATTGAAAAAGTTGGGCACGGAGGGTGGATTGAACATATGTACATTCTCCCAGATGGATAGAAAAATTTGGGCTTGAAATTTGACAAAAAGAAAGGCCTTTCAAAGTAACACTCTTTATTCTGGGAATGATTTCAAGCTTTTGATAAAGTCTAATATTTACAAATTGAGGACAAGATTCTAACTCTAAGAATTGGATAAAGCTATCTTGTCTAAGGATGGAAAATGGAAAATTAAAAGACTCACTATAAGAAGTAGAACAAAGATTAGAACATCTAGCGTGATTTACTAACTTATCCTCATCTTGAGATTGATCTTCTATTGATTCATCATTAAATTCATTTGAGGATGAATGATCATTTTCATTTAATTGATCAGGGAGAAAATTAACAAACTCCTTTAAAACATCCTGATTATTTGCACAATGATCTGTGAAATCACTACTATAGGATCTTGGTCAATGTGCCTACTTTCTTCTTCTTCAATAAGGTGATGGGAAATTGAAGAATCATTAACAATAGTATGACTAATGAGTTTCTCCAAAGGAGGAACTTGAATAGACTTATTGACTAACAGCCTCAGAAACCGGATTCGTTCCTCAGCCTGGCCGTGTCCCGAATCGGTCGAATCGGACACGATTCGATTGGAATTCGTGTCCGATTCGACCTTAGATCGAATCCCGAATCGGGACACGCCCTCAACAGCGAATCGGACACGCAGTTAAAACGTGTCTCGACTGTCGGACACGTTTTGGGCGGAAAAGTGCGTCCGGGTTCACTTTAAAATCGAAATTTGCCTTTCTTTTTGTCATTTGCAAGGAAGCATTTGGTTGAGAGTGAGTTGTATGTGCAGGTGAAGGAGATTTGAAGGAGATTTGAAGGCTATCCATCGTTTCCAAGCGATTCCAAGTGCATTCCGGTGGATTTGTGGAGAGGATTGCAAGCTCAACCATCACAAAAGAAAAGGAATGTCTCAATCAGCTAGGGCAGGAGGTAGGGGGCAAAGGAGAGGGAGAAATGCACCATCTAGGGCCTCCCCTCCTATTCCACCAAGCACAAGCGGTTCTCCTCCTCCGTCAAGTGCTCCATCGGCTGCTAGTGGAGCTCATTCTATGGCTCCACTTAACCCTGTTTTAGCAAGACAACAAGCCCAAGAAAAAAAATACCCTTTGTGGAAGTATGTGACAAGGAAAGATGGACCCGGGGCAAAGCTTGGTGGGGGAGGCAATGTTGCTTGGAAATGCAATTTTTGCAAGCATGAGTTCATGAGCACATATTTCCGGGTTAAGGGCCATTTGTTGGCCCTTCCTTCTTGTGGGATTTCTTCATGCAAAGCGGTGACTGTTCACCAAAGGAGGGATATGGAAAGAGAGGATCATGTTGGCTTAGGGAAGGTGGCAGCAACAAGCAAGAAAAAAGAGGATGATCCTCTTCCATTCTTGAGGAAGTCCTCTAGCACCAAGCCTCCATTTCCACCTAGCATTCATGGGCATGGGCGTGGGCGTGGGGATACTTATCAAACAAGAAAGAGGCAATCTACAGGTGGTCCAATGGATAGGATTTTCCAAAAAGAGGTGCGAGAAGAGGTAGACCTTACTATTGCATTTTTCTTCTACCTCAACTTCATTTCATTCAATGTTGCACGGTCACCATTGTATTTTGAGACGGTTAAAACTATCTTGGAACGTGCTCCAAATGGTTATGTGCCTCCTGGTTCAGAGAAGCTTAGAACCACATTGTTGGTTAAAGCAAAGAAGGAGGTAGATAAAATTCTTGAGCCAATTAGATCAACATGGCCCTCATCCGGTGTGAGTATTGTTTCTGATGGATGGACGGATCCCGCACGCCATCCACTCATCAATTTCATGGTATCTTCCCAAAATGGACCGGTGTTCTTGAAAGCGGTTGATGCTCTTGGCGAATACAAGGATGCACAATTTATGGGTGATTTATTCATCAAAACCATTGAAGAAGTGGGTGTTGAGTCGTGTGTACAAATCATCACGGACAATGCACCTGTTTGCAAGGCTGCTGGCATGATTGTGGAAGCTAAATATCCACAGGTATGTTCATTTTGGACACCTTTCATAATCATTTCTAATTTGCTCATTGTTTGAATTTGGTCATTGCAATGTTAGTGTTGTAGAGTCATTGATACATGCTTTTATTGCTCTTACAGGTTTTTTGGACACCTTGCATTGTCCATTCCTTGAATTTAGCACTGAAAGCCATTGCTTCGGATGTGGCATGGATTGACAACCTTATTGAGGATGCACGCCATATCCGTAACTTTGTACAAAACCACACAAATGCCCTCACCATCTACAAACAGTACACACAGCTTTCATTGCTGAAGGTTGCAGATACTCGGTTTGCTTCCTCATTCATCATGCTCAAGAGGTTGAGGGAGGTCAAAACCGCTCTTGGGTCCATGGTGATTTCAGAGTTTTGGGCTTTTTGGAGAAAGACGGATCAGGCTGCTTCACAAAAGGTGAAGGACTTGGTGTTAAATGATGGTTGGTGGGACACGGTGGATCTTACTATTAAGATCATGGAGCCAATCATTTCTTTGTTGCGGTATGCAAACACGGACCAGCCCATCCTAGCAGAGGTTTATGAGGGGTGGGATTCCATGATTGAGTCCATGAGGTCCATTGTCATGGAGAATGAGTGTCCCGAGTATGGGACATCGGCAGAGAACTTATGGACCATTATTCGGGATATTCTTATCTCCAGGTGGGATAAGAATTGCACACCTTTGCATTGCTTGGCCCACTCCTTGAACCCCAAGTTCTACACTCAGGAGTGGCTCACTGGTGGATCGGGGGCCTCACACAGAGTCCCTCCTCACATGGATGCAGAGATTGCAAATGGGAGGAAGATAGCACTTAGACGGCTATTTCAGGATAGAGACATGCTTGAGGAGGTGGAGGATGGCTTTGTAGATTTTTCCACTGGCACTGGGAGATTTGGAGGCTATGATGTGCTTAGAGATAGGGAGGGTAAGACACCCTATCGTTGGTGGGCAACTCATGGGGCAACATCCCCTATTCTACAGAAGTTAGCCTTCAGGGTCATCTCTCAAGTTACATCATCCTCTTGTTGTGAGAGGAATTGGAGCACATATGGGAACTTGTACAGTGTGAAGAAGAGCAGGCTTGAGCAGTCCAGGGCAGAGTCCATGGTGTATGTGCACTCCAACCTTCGTCTTATTTACAGGAAGAGGGAGGAGTGGGTGAAGGGAAAGACAAAGATGTGGGATGTCTTCCCTGATGATATGGGTTTGGACAGCAGTACTGAGTTGGCATTAGCCAACATGGATCTTAATGATCCAGTGCTAGAGCCGGTCACTTTTGATGAGAGTGATCGTACAGAGGGGTCATCCTCCACAGCAGCAGATGCAGATCGTCAGATGGGCAGAGAGGAGGAGGAGGGGGAGGAGGATGAGGATCAGGGCAGTGGCAGTGGCAGTGGCAGTGATGAGTATGTTGATTCAGGCATGGAGGAGGACTACTGACATATGGGATTCTCCCATCTTGATCCACCCATTTTTGTATTTACTATTAGTCTATTTGGCATTTGCCAGTGGCCCAGTGCCCAGTGGCATTCCGACATATATGTATACATTTTGATTTTGATGACTTAATGAGAAATATGGTTCCGACATGCATATGTGTCTCATTGTGATTTGTGAATGACAAATGTGTTGTGAATCGTGATTTGTGAATGACAAATGTGTAATCATTAATGTGTTTTTATTCTAATTTCTATTGAATATTTGTAAATGTTCTAGTTTCTAAGTATTTTTGGATCTATATGTCTATATTTTTAAATTTTAATATATTTTTAAAAAAATATATATATGTATATAAAACGTATCCTACGTGTCCTGATTTCGGGGGTCACCGTGTCCGTGTCGGACTCTCGTATTTTCGTGTCCTACGTGTCCCGTGTCCACGTGTCAGGTGACTTTGCTAACAGCTCATCCTCAGAAATTTCCTTAGGATCAGGACTAGGGCTAACTAAAAAGAAATTTGAAAACTTATGATTTATACAATGATTAGGGATTTGACTTTCGATTGACTCAAAACTGGAAGACTTATCCTCAAAAAAAATTGGGCAAGGGGAGTCATCTCCGAATGTTAACAATTCACTTGATATTTGATTATTAATTGATTCGACAATAGGATCGAAAAGGGGAAGGTTTTGATCTTGGATTTGATTTGAAGAATATATATCATCATATTCACTTCCCCATTCTTCTAAGAATTTATGTTCAAACATGTCATATCCCAAAATGCTATTGGGTTTTAAATTCAAGAACCAGAGCTCAGCTCTTCCTTGTAAAGATGAGGGCAATAGTTTCATACATACATCCTCATGGATTATAGATAACTCGTTAAAAAATTCCCTAAAGATGAAAAGGTGCCTTTTAGCAAAGATCTCATAACTTCCATCAAACTTAGGTAACCTTTCACGGGCTTGATGAGGAATATGATGAGGGAACCCAACAATTTTTGAGAAGTCAAAAACTTTCAATCGACCGAAAGTCCTAGACCGCTTAGAAACAGAAATGGATGGCAAACTTTTTTTTTTAAATTCAAGAACCTAAATACAAAATGATGCACCCCATGGGTTCTAGATAATGATAGGATCGATCACCAGTGGAGTCGCTTATGTGGAATTGCCAAGAAGATTTTAATTCTTTTCTACCAAAAGATATGTCATTAGGATAGCGGAGAGAAATGAGCGACAAATAGATGGCTATGTTTAGATTAAGGATTGAAACGATAACCATCTAGATTATAACGGATGCGATAATATATGAATTACGCATGGATACTCGCAGACACCTAAGGTAAGCCTCTACCTCCCCGACAACGACGCCAAAAATGTTATCACACAACTTGTAGTTGTCCCTAAAGGTATCGCATCCGGGATGGTAGAGGAGATGGACAACTAAAGAGGTGACCCAAGAGATGCCACGGTTCCCAATGCAAGCTAAGTGTCACGATAACCGACTTAGCCTAGCCTCATTTTGTTGATGATTTGTGGAGAGAAACCCAAAAATGACCTAGCTTCTCCAGCTGCATAGTGTCTTCTTCTCAGGTTAGCTTTGATACCATGTTAGATTTTCACAATTTAATTAATATTAATTTAGGATCTTACTGAGAGAATAACAAGCACAACATAAACACAAGAGACACAAAGATTTTCCTCGGGGAAACCATAAAGGAGAAAACCCAGCAACTTCCTTAGAGATAGAATGAGCAACAATACAATAGCAGAAATATAAACCCCAAAAGTAGAAATGGTCTTCAGCAGCTTCTCTCTTCTCCACTTGTGCGAACTTGTCCTTCTCCTCACTAATGCAAACTTGATGAGTGAGTGAATGAGCAAATAGAGAGGAGCACCCTCTCTATTTATACTTTTACTTTCACTTGACCTTAACCCCAAACAGGTCAGCCCCTAGGTGTAACTGATTGGGACGACTTCTCTAGGAGAGTCTAATAACCCAATGATGAGTCAACTCTGGGGTCTAAAGCCCCGACATACAATGGAGGGTTAACCTCAATGACTTTACATGACCCAAGTATAATAATGACTCTCCTGACCGGAGGAATAAACATCTCCGTCAGAGGTACAATAATAAAATACAAATACAACATAAAATATACAAGTGAATATCTTCTGAAGTTACAATTACATTAACATATTCCCTTTCCCTTATGCAGAGTATCATAGTGTTGAGTCAATCAAGTCATCCCCTTATCCTAGCCTTGCATTCTTCACCCTCACCTTTTGCTAGCAAAATGTTCATGTCTACAAAATGAGTATATTCTTGAGGTTCTATTTTGAGTAAATGATTATTTGAACTTGTATTGGATATAATTATTGATTAGTCGTTAGTGAAATGATGCTTACTATTTTAAGTCTTGCTATTAGAATGATTAAAAGAGCATGCCTTAACCATTTTCACTTGCAGCATCGGGCTTTTCTAGCCTAGGTCATATTTTGATCAGCTTTGACATGGTCAAACCTAGTTTGACCAAGTCAACCATGGGGATCTGAGATGAGTTGGACCAGCGATGTTCAAGGATGATAATCTATGGTCCTCTAATGCACCTTTCATATGATGGTTGATGTATTTTTTTATGGATATTATTATTTTCAGACCATTAGTTTTATATTGTCCGGGTATGGTTGAGACTACAGATGATCATACAGGTTGTCACATGGTGTATGGGTACTCATATCTAGCACATTTGGACCTTTTGAGTTTATTCAGACACTCAGGTTTCAGTTGCAGGCACTCCCAGTGAGGATATAGTCAGTTTACCACATTTTTCCAGTTTTGCCATGCAAAAATAGCCTGTCCAGCTCTTGCATTGAGCTAACACGTTTTCCTAGAGCGCTCCTGAGGAGATTGGGGGTCAAACCACTTGTTATTACCATATTACCCCATCTCCAGGCATGTTGGTACAGTCAAATTTCTGTCCGAGACACCAGGCAGAGAGCTACAGGAATTTTGATGATTTTCAGGTGGTTTTCTGAGGATTAAAAAATGGAATAAAAAGGTCATTGAGGAATTCGATTTGCTTAAATGAGGGAAGGTATCGACATGAGGTTTGTTCAAAGTTCATTTATGATGCATCCCACACCTTCCAGCTCAACTTATAGCTTTCAGTGGGGTCCACACACTCTCCGGGTTGAATTTTGATGTATTATTGATAGGGGCCACGATTTGGTCACTTGGTCACTTTGTATGTTTATTGAGTGATATCTTATGGCATTGTGCCATGGGGTGATGCTAGTGAAGGATAATAAAACCTCCTAGCCCCACCATGTGCTCCTACACTTGTTTTAGATATGTTTATGTCGTGCAACCCCCCCTAGGTCCTTTTTTAGTAAATGTGCACCCCTCTTAGTGAGTTGATCCATGTGTTATCTTTCCGGCTAATCATAGCCGTTGATTATATTATATCTATCTTTTGAGCTCCACCACTCATTCATAAAGTCGTTAGGGTTTTGGTCTCTCTCATTCCTATTTAAGGAAGAGACCCCCCTCATTGTAAAGGCACCTTTGGGCTCTTTAACTCTTGGAATAAAAATACTATTTTTGCAGATCTACTTCTCTGGCTTTGATGGATGCTCTTGCAAGTTGATTATACAATCTTTTCTCTGTGTTATCATTGTGGATCTTGTTTCTTCAAACGTTTTTTTCTGCAGGGACGCCGTGTAGTAGAAGAGGAGGGCGAATTGAAGAGGGTGCTATTGTAGGGAAACCCCATATCTCTCTCTCGGATCAACCTTTGTCTCAGAGAGTATCATTATTGTATCTTCGTGACATATTTGATGCTACTTGTTTAATCTTTTCTCTTGTATAGTCATTTTCATGCTTGATCGATTCTCACTATAGATTGTTTTTGGCAGGGAAGGGCGCACTAGTCACTCTAGAGGAATAGAGATTTCACTTGAGGAAGCTGGATCTCATTCTTGATTGCCTCACTTTGAGAAGATTATCAATTTGCAAGGTGGCCGCAAGCTTTTCATGTAATATCTACAAGGTACGTATTGGTTTTCATGCCTTTTACCCATTGGTCATTTCAAACCCTCATTGTTTAAAACCCGTGTGTTATAGATCTGGCAATTATCTGGGCTTAATAATTAAAACCCACTTCATAATTAATTAATTAACCTTAGAGACCAAATTTGGTGGGCATCTGACTCCATTTACCCCTCGATCTAAGGAAAGGACCTCTCCAAGGTAGGTCGCACTTGCGCGTGAGTGGGCTTTTTCCAAATCTATCATCTGGGTGTTGCTACTTTTTCTTCAAAACATCAGATCTATAGTTTAGCCACCCTCCTAGTGCCATTTAAACTTCAATTTTACCTTGTGGGCCCCTTTTCACTCACTTTCCATAATTAAAGGATGGGCCCCACTTCGGTCTTCTTGGTTGGCATTAGATCTATCTAGATCTATTCATTTAAACTCATAAGTGGGACATTCATTCATTGGTTGAGCATTTGTCCATTCTATAAGCCTCCTCAACCAAGCCCTAACTCCATATGTCCACTTACATTTCCTAGATCTAGATCTGCTTACCCTTGATCGCTCTATTTTTGACTTCACATTTCCCTAGGAAGTCTAGAGTAGGTTCGCTAGCCTCTCTTGGTTAGCTAGGGTCTCCCCCTTGGTCTTGCTTTGACTTGATCTGAAGTGAAGAGTGCCTCAATTAGCGTGACATCCATTTACCTTGGGAATCGTGGCTCTCTTAGGTCACCTCTTTAGTTGTCCAACACCTCTACCATCCTAGATAGGATCACCTTTTGGGACAACTACAAGTTGTGTGATAACAGATCCTTTGTGTAAACTCTGTGTAAGAGGTGATGGTATTGTGACCCAATGTCACTAGCCCGTGGTACCACCACTCATGGGCTTCCCCATCCAAATGCAAAATAGCCAACTTAATGGCATCTGTCTCCATCATGAGGTTGAGTTGGAAGTAAGTGTCGAACTTCTGTACCCAATTCCACGTTGTGCCATTCAAGGTCCCATCAAAGGTAGGAATAGTCAGTTTCCCTACTGTGCACTGTAACTCATAGTTCTAGTTGAAAGGCCTATTATAAGCCCTCGGTGTGTTCTTACTTTTATAATGACAAAAATCTGTAGAGGTCATGTCTGACTAGAAGTCATCTCCCAGTGCTCTGTACTCTCGTAGATATGCCCTCATGGGCTCTTCTGGCTCTACCTGTACTATTGGCACTGTTGTCGGGTTATCCAAGAATTGTGGCATGGTAGGTCCGGAGGACCTATTGTAGAGGTGAGGGTGACTCTGCATATTAGTATGTAACAGTTCCCCACTGCTACTAGTGGATACTCAGTCACTGTTGGGGAATAGAGGACTGTGTGGGGTGGGCCTTGATTTATCAGCCAATTTGTTGATGGTAGTTAACATTTCTTTAGGTTCTGAAGTTAGTTCTTTTAAAGCAGAAAGGAAGCTAGTGAAATCCATTTTATCATCATCTTCCATTGTTTCTTCACCTTTAACTTTTCCAAATTGAGTCTATGTATCTCCCAGTTCTATATCCTCTAACTCTTCCTCTTCTCTTCTTCCACTGTTCCTAAACCTCTGCCTCCTGTAAATAATATTGCATGGGTCCTCTGCATTCATTTACTGTTCACAACTACATGCTCCCACAGCTGGCGAGGAACATGCTCTCATACCACTATAATATTCTAACTGGTAGTTTCTGTGTTTGTGAAGTTTGTAATGGTGTTTGTTGCTTGCTTGTAGTTTTAGGGCTCGATACTTGAAGCAAACATGAATGTATGTACTGAACTAGGCTTGTATGAGTATGCATGCAAATGCATGGGTTTGCCAACACCTAAATAACCCAAATAATCAGAAATGCTATAAAATAGGGATAGAAAAGGTGCATGTACGTACCATCAAATGAAGGAGTGGATATATGTCAATATGAGACCAGCAGGCAAGAATTGTGACGGAGAACGAGCAAGATATGGAGCATTTTGTTAGTGTTTCATACAATTATTGCATAATAATTCAATTGCATAAAATCAATAGGATCACTAGAAGAAAGACAAAGCACAAAAACAAAGAACACGAGAATTTATCCTGGGAAACCCAATCGAGAGAAAAACCTAGCAACCTTCGTATAGAGATGAATAACTCCAAGAACATAGTACAGAGATGAGAGAGAGAAACTAGAAAGTCTCTCTAACCAAAAACCCCAAAATTAAGCTTCTCCTAGCTGCAGGTGCGAGCTCCTCTCCAAGTGATGTGAACTTGTTGTGTGTGAGTGAATGAACAAATGATGCATACGACATCTCTATTTATACACATGCAAAAATGACTTTTTCCCTTTCTAGGCCGACTTGACTGGGGCAGTTCTGCCCATTGTTTGGGGCAAACTACCCACTGTTTTGGAGCAGTTTACCCACTGGGCCAACTTGTCTACTTTGACAGCGCCGACTTGTCTTGGGGGAATATAAAAATACACTTAATAATTATTTTCTTTACTTAATTTTCTCCCCAAGGTTTACATTGATTCTTTCAAGGGTCTGCATGATTAATTACATCAAGATCAACTCCCGTAGGAGGTACAAATAATTACAATAGGATATAATAAGAATAACTTCCAAGTTGCACAAAATCCAACGTATTCCTCCTCCAAGAATGTGCCCTTGTAATTAATGCACCCTCTTCAATCTTGATGTGGAGGTATAAGTGCTATACTAATGGGAAATAGCTTCGAAAGGTGTGCACTGGGGTTAGAATCCCCCTCTGATCACTATAGAAGTTACATGCATGCACCAACTTTAAGGGATAAAGCGTGAGTCCTCTAGGAAATCATACATTGCAAGAGAAGGATGTCCTCTGAATAAGAAAGATGCTGATAACTTGCTCCGAAGTCCGAGTAGGAAGGCCTTCTTCCAGGAATAGGGTAATAGTGGTGCTCTCGAAAGAATGAAGCCAGCATGCACACGAAAGGATCCCTGTGTGTTGAGATATGAAGATATCTCACTGGTATAATGCACCCCTGCAGAGATAGTGAATTCCCTTGATCTGTATATCGCTTGGAACTTGTAGAATGTTGAAGATTGGTACCAGATGATAGTACTAATGGTGAACCTGGATGATCCATCCCTAATAGTGACTAGGGAAGATAGATTCTGCTGCCGAAATACACTGGATGGTGGAGTGGTGTGCCCTAAACCCTAAATGGCTCACTGAGTTCTCCAAATCGACTTCTCAATTCAATAATCATATAAGCAAACCTTACTCACTCACTTTACCTTTCTTTTATAACATTCACCTGGCCTGACCTAAGTTTTGGAAGACTAGGTCCCTTTATCTTCTAATTTCCAGTTGACTTGTATGCAGTGCTTCCGGTGTGCATGGAAGCTCAATAAAGGAGTTTCAATGCATGCAACATGAAATATGACCTGCATGCCATGCATGCTGGGCGCCCCTAGTTCCTGTGGCCCTTATTTAACTACTGATGATCTAATAACCATGCTTAAGATCTTATGGTGTAAATGGCATCAATCCTCAGTCAATCCCCTGAATGTCA
Source organism: Larix kaempferi (assembly GCA_027924585.1). Lineage (NCBI taxonomy): Eukaryota > Viridiplantae > Streptophyta > Pinopsida > Pinales > Pinaceae > Larix > Larix kaempferi. The sequence goes on from BSBM01000831.1 coordinate 4,318,973, forward strand.
GTGCCCGCTTGAACCTATGGGAATCCGATAGGTTAGCGGGATGGTCCTCAGTGCTTAAGCAGAAGAGGACATTACAGTATGTTATAAATATGTATCCTATTGAGAACAGATAATTTGTAGGATAAAGAAGTTTGATATCTGGTTATTGCTATATGCTACATGGACTGTAGTAGGAAGGACTGATAATGCTATATGGCATATGACAGGTCAAGAATAGACTGTACAAGGTGTAATTAGGGTGAATCTTTCAATCTGGTGATCCACTTTAATTTTTTGTAGTCTTGTATATCAACAGGGTTACAGACTATATGTGAACAGTTCGGTGATTTTTGATCATGCAACTTTGATTCATTCTATGAATAACAAATTACTGCTTTTTTCTGTGTAAAAAAAATATGATCGTTCAAATGAGTTTCCGTGAAGTATATATAGGAGACGAAAAGGGATAGAAATCAATAATACTAAACCAGCATATCTATGATTAATGTAAAGATAACAAATGAGAATTATGGTTAATAGCTTAACATTCGAGCACAAATCCTAGATTCCTCACTTCAAAGGGAAAATCATATTCTACTATTATGTTATGGGCTTTTATGCCTTTCATTTTGAGTTCAAGGAAACCCAAGAGCATATCTTCCGAAGGGGGTCATCGTTCATCAGGGCCTTCAGTTGGTATCCCAATAGATATTTCTTCACATTGATCTAGAGGAATAAGCCCCCATGATCTCCACATTCAGGTCAAATTCCCCTTCCTCCCTCTAATATTTTGGAATAACTTAACTCTGCAATCAACTGAAAATTTAGTAGGGAGATATAGCGATTGAGTAAACCCCAAAGGGGAAACTATGCTTGTGAAAGAATCTGTGTGAAGGTGGATTGGATCCTCTTAAAGAAGATGGAATATGAACAAGCTCCCTTTAAGACTAATTGGTGGCATGAGAAAAGCCACTTCGCAAAGGATTGTTTGAAGGCTGAGCCATAGAAACTAGTAGCCTACACTAGACAAAATGAGAAGTAGAATTGCAAGTTGGGGTTCCCTATACTTAAAACTCCATAGCATAGTGATTCGGATTAAAACAGTCTAGTAATTTCGATCGAATCAATCCTATCCTCGTTTCCCTTTACAAAATATGTGATTAACACAAATAACTACTGAACTTAATGCTCAACAATTCCTCCCTGCTTTAGGAGGAAAATGCCCTAATATCCAGGAAGATGTGAATCTGGTAAAAATGGATTCTCGGGATGGACATTTTTTCTTCCTGGATGGCACTTTCAGATTCCTTTAAAAATCAAACAAAAAATAAAGAAACCAACAAAAGAAAACTTCACCTTATCCTGACATGAAAGATAACTTTCTCCCCAACCACCTGAAGGAAGCTGCTTTGAAAGAAGGAACTCGCAAGCAGTACGAATATTTGAACAGTTTTGGTAGGTTTTGCCAGCCGCCACTAAACCCAGAACACCAAACCATGTACCATATGTGAAGCACACTCCCCACGAGCCATACCTGAAATACATTTTCCACTGACATGAAATTGCTTTTACATTCTGTTCTGAAATTCCTTGCATATGTATAGTACAATCAACTAATCGCAAAAACTGAATTGAAATTTGAAAATTATAGTTGGCTCTTTTTTATTACTCAACTCTTGATGATTTCAAACCATGTTTATGGATAATCCAGATCAACTGTTAACTCAGCTGTGTACAGAAAGGATAAACAACAAAAAAGGCATAACATTTCCATTAAACAGAGATGAAATAAAACAAATTTATTAATGTCCACCAATAACCACTAACTTGAGTTACACTGTGGGTGCCGATGAGGCATGGAAATAATTATGAAACATTAGGCATACTTCATACATATCAGAAAGTCATATTAAATGATTTGGTTAAAGTTTAATAACGTGATCTCACATGGATTATTTGGTTGTGTAATATTGATTGTCTTCATAGATCATCGCTCTCATGAAACATATGATATGCGTATTAATATTGACTAATAAAATTAACTCTCTGTAACTCAACTTCATTTTGTGTGTAGAATCTGCAGCACGACTGTGCTAAAAAAATGTCTACTCTACTTTCAAATATGACAACAAGGCAAAACTCAGTCATAGAGTTACACGAAACGACAGCATACCCATTAAAATATCCGTCTTCCTCCATCTCAGTAATAGAGTCATATGAAGAGAGAGAGTGGCCTCATTAGAATCTACAGCACTCTTGGCTGCTTCATTTTAACAGCTGCTTTAGTCTCTGTCAGATTCAGAGAAAAAAAGGAAGAAAGGGCAACAATTCATCATTATTGAATTCAGGAGTTCCATCTTTACATACAAGATGTTTTGTAGCATTAGAGCATAGTAAAGGACTTGAATGATCTTAAAGTAATCACATTTTCAAAAAAATCCTAATTGAAAATATATGATGCCTGCTTGGATCTGCACAACCTTCCTCCTGATGAAGAGCTTTGCGAACTTGGCACCAACGTGATGATAACCCAGCAAAATTGCTTTATTTGAGAGAAAATGGATGGAATACCTCTTCTATTTGTCATTATCCACTATGAGAGAAAAAACACTTCAGTTGCTGCTGGTATTTCTACTGAAATGGCCTGCCACCCAGAAAGGATGTTTAGAACAAGTATATTGTTGCACCAGAGTTTTCATTATCTGAAGTTCTGCATTCTGGTCTATTGTTATCTTTCCCTTCGACAACAGTACTAAAAGCACTCAAAAATTCGGGACAGTATTTTTTTCTATAGTTTGACTCATGCAGCTTGTCCCAATATTCCATGGCCACTTCATTTAGATTGACAACATTATCCCAAATTAAAGGTGTATTAGGGTTGGCATTCTGATTTTGCTTTCTTTTTCACCAAACTGAAAGTTTGTTATATCATCTTCACTTGTTCCTTCTCCAACCTTTTCTTGCAAATGGATAGAACTGTTGAATAATTTTTTATTTGTCATCTGAACCCTTCCAGTTCTAGATTAGAAGAACTGGCAACATAAGAAGGATTAACAATATGATTCAGCAAGGTTGGCATTATAGTCTTGTCTGAATCTGCAGGTGGGATTGCCTGCAAAAGAATTGCATTAATTGCTAGGATCATTTGAGATGAATACATGTATTTTTCAATTGATAAGTAGGAAGGATTCATAATATGTTGCTTCTGATTCTCTGAATCTTGAATCCCAGCTCATCTGATTAAGAAAGAAATCATACGATCTAAAGCAGTCAAACAAAATTCAAAGGGCAGTTGAAGTTGGGGTGTCTTATTGACTCCCATCCAGCTGGTGAGTCACTGGTCAAACAAATGGTTGGTAACATGATTTTTTTTGTATCAACCATGTTGGTTACAAGTCATGCAGTTCATTTCTAGTTGTTGATTGCTGGACCGTGGCACTACTCAAAAGTGGGTAGAGACATGTTTTATAGCCTTCTTGCTCCAGATAAGTCAGTTATGATTTGTGACAAGAAACTGTAATGTCATCTTCTGCTTAAGCATTGAGGACCATCCCGCTAACCTAACTGATTCCCATAGGTTCGAGCGGGCACTGACATTCAGGCGATTGACTGAGGATTGATGCCATTTACACCATAAGAAGATCTTAAACATGGTTATTAGATCATCAGTGGTTAACTAAGGGCCACAGGAACTAGGGACCCCTGCATGCATGGCATGCGGGCCATATTTCATGTTGCATGCACTGAAACTCCTCTATTAAGCTTCCATGCACACTAGAAGCACTACATGCAAGTCAACTGGAAATTAGAAGATAAAGCGACCTAGTCATGCAAAAGTTAGGTCAGGCTAGTGAGTAAGGTATAGCATGTGAGTAAGGTCTGCTTATATGATTATTGATTTGAGAAGTCGATTTGGAGAGCTCAATGAGCTATTTTAGGTCGAGGGCACACACTCAACCATTCAGTGTATTTTGGCAGCAAAATCTATCTCCCCTAGTCACTATCAGGTTGGATCATCCAGATTCAGAATTGCTATTATCGTCAGGTATCATTCTTCAGCATTCTGCTGGGTTCGAGCTACAGTTTGGATTGAAGGAACTCGCCTCCATTGCATGGGCAAATTGCACAAAGAGATATACCTTCGTATCTCAGTCTACAGAGGTCCTTTCTTCTACATGCTAGCTTCATTCTTCCAATAGCACCACTATTACCCTATCCCTGAAATAAGGGCTTACTATTTGGACTTCAGAGCAAGTTATCAGCATCTTCCCTTTTCAGAGGACGTCCTCTCTGGCATGGGCGACTTTCCCAAAGGAGGGCTCACGTTTTAGGCTTCGGAGTTGGCACATGGTCTGCATGCAGCTTCTATTGTGATCAGAGGGGGATTATAATCCCGTTGCACACATTCTGGAGCTACTTCCCATCAGTATAGCATCTATACCTCCATATCAACATTGAAGAGGGCGCATTAATCACAAGGGCACATTCTTGGAGGACGGCTACTCCATATCTTGCTCGTTCTCTAGCACAATCCTTGCATGTTGGTCTCAGATTGACGTATATCCACTCCATCTGATGGTACGTGCATGCATATTTTCTATCCCTATTTTATAGCATTTCTGATTATTTGGGTATTTACGGGTTGGAAAACCCATGCAAGCATAGTTCAATACATGCATTCATATTTACTTCAAGTACTGAGCCCTAAAGACTACTAGCAAGCAGCATAACTCCATAAACAAAAAAAAAGTATCAGTTTGGGATATTACAATGGTATCAGGGCATGTTCCTCGCCAGTTGCGGGAGCATGCAGTTGTGAACAGTAAATGAATATAGAGGACCCACACAATATTACTTACAGGTGGGAGAGGGTTAGAAACAATGGAAGAAGAGAAGATGAAGAGTTAGAGGATATAGAACTGGGAGATATAGAGACTCAGTTTGGAAAAGGTTTTGGTAAAGAAACAATGGCAAATGATGATAAAATGGCTTTCACTAGCCTCCTTTCCGTTTTAAAAGAACTAACTTCAAAACATAGAGAAATGCTATATGCCATCAACAAATTGGCAAATAAATCGGAGCCCAAGCCACACAGTACTCTATTTCACAACAATGACGAGGTATCCACTAGTAGCAGTGGCAAAAAGTTACATAATAATATGCAGAATCACCCTCACCTTTACAATAGGTCCTCCAAACCTACCATGCCACAATTCTGTTGAATTGCTGTAACTTCAAAGAATATTCTACTTGCACTTTATTATTGTAACTCCGTCGTGGATGTTTTACCTCCGTTCGGAGATGTCATTATTACATTTGGTCATGTAAAAGTCATGAGGTAAATCCTCCATTGTAAGTCAGGTCGTTAGTAGCCATTAGAATGTAATATAAGTATTAATTGAGTCTTCCTAGAGAAGTCGGCCCAGTTAAGTTATTCAGGCCGACCTAGCTGGGTTAAAGGTCAAGTGAAAAGTAAAGTATAAATAGAGAGTGACTTCCTCTCATTTGTAGCATTCACTCACTCATGTATTGTGCATTAGAGGAGAGAGAGAGTTTGCAAAGGAGGAGGATTGGCTTGGCTCTAGAGTTTGGGTTTTTGTCTCTCTTCTTTGTGAGACTTATTTTTGGGCATTGTACTTTGGTAATCTATATTGAGGAAGTTCTTGCTAGGTTTTCATCCCCTTGAGGGTTTCCCAGGATATATTGTTGTGTACCTTGTGATTATGTATCTTTCAGAGATCCTTGTTATGCTGCTATTGTGAAAATGTATTAAATGCTCAAGAAGTTAGAACTTAGTCTTTAGTAGCATATAATCTTAACATGGTTTTAGAGCTAGACTAAAAAGAGCAGCTCTCACTGGGGTAAATCTCTCTCCTTCTCCGGACAAGAAAAATTAGGGCTTTCTACAGAAGAAGAATTTTTGAGTGCAAGTGGCATAGGGAAGTGCGCGCCCCTCCAAGGCACATCTATTGGCACCAAGATCAAAATTTTTCAGTGGCTAAATCTTCTAGAAAGCCAAACCCTAGTTTGACATTGGACCAGAAAAACGAGAAAACCAAAAACTCCAGTCCAGAAATTCGCAACTCTAGTTTCAGGGGTGGAATTTTGGATTCTTCAGAAACAGATTGTACCAGCATACTCGCCTCAGTCAAGCGCATCTCTTGGTGAGTTCAGTTTTCATTTTTGAGAAATTTTAATTTTTGGTCATTTTTTGTTCTCCGGGATAAGATGGTTCCAAGCACCAAGCTTGATGACAAGTTGGAAGGCATAGAAAACTTCCGTGCTTGGAAATACAGGATTGGACTCATTCTAGAAGATAATGATCTTACAAAGTTTGTTAAAGAAGTTGTGCCAAAACCCAAAGAAGCTGAAGCAAAGGAAAAGCATAAGAAGGATATGGTTAAAGCTATAAGGATCATAGCAGACTCCATTAAAGATCACTTGACTCCTCAAGTGTCCTCCAAGAAAACTCTAAAGGAGATGTTTGATGCCCTATCAAGAATGTATGAAGGAAGAAACATTAATTGAAAGATGAATCTAAGAACTCAACTCAAAAGCACTAAGATGAGTCAAGGTGAATCCATCCAAGAATATTTTACAAGGGTTTCTCAATTCAAAGAACAACTAGAAGCAATTGGAGACAACCTTGATGAAGATGAGTTGGTGATGACCGCTCTCAATGGTCTTACTAGACCTTGGGACTCTTTTATCCAGACAATGTGTGCAAGAAAGGAAAGTCTACTATTTGAAGTTGTATGGGAAGAATGTGTTCAAGAGGATGCTAGAGTGGGAAATCGAGAAGCACTACGCATAGATGATGATCAAGCTCTAGCTACCCATACTAAAAGAGGAAAAAGAAAATCTCACTACCAGAAGGAAACTTGTAAGGAGTTTCATCCTCCTAAGAAGTTTTGGAAGTACAAGAAGGGAAACTACAAACAAAAAGACTTCTATTCTTACCAATGTCATTATTGTGATAAAATGGGACATTGTTGCTAAAAATTGTCCAGTAAGAAAAGAAGAATAACAAAAGACATCATGCTCATTTTGCCGAAAAAGAAGAAGAAGAACCTCCCAAGAAGTTACCAAAGAAAGAAATCGAACAATATGTCTTATAATAGTGGTGCTTCAAAGCACTATCTCCAATCTTGAAGAAAAGGACTCCGCTCAGAAAGTTTCAATAGGAGAATAGGAGAAGCAACATACAAGCTTGAGTCAGGAACTCTGATGATGAAGAAGAATGTACTATATCTCAGCTCTAGAAAGAATTTAGGATTGCTTTTATAAAAGATGCAGTTGTTATTGCGTCAAAAGAAGGTGGCTCAAATAAGATCACTTAGAAACAATTTCGATCTATGGTAGATACATTATAGATCATAAGCAAGAAAGGCACAGGACCTTAGAATCAGATGATGGAGTAGAGCTCATCATCAGACATTCCAATAATCCCTGCCAGACTAGGATCAAAAGAGATCCTACCAAACAAACAAAGATAAGTATTTGAATTGTCATTTTTTTATCTAATTGTTTAAATGATATTGTCTAGTTGTGTACACATTTATTTAGGATGTGTGTTATGCATGTTAGAATGTTTGCAATGATATGCATATGGTACGTAAGTTGTTATCAAGTCTAATTGATCTGGTGTTAGATACCACAGAGATTCTATGTGATAACCAAAGCTGTATAAAGATGACAGAGAACCCTGTGTTCCATGATAAGTCGAAGCACATAGAAATCCGGTATTTCTACATCCGTGATATGGTGCAGAAAGGAGCTATAAAGCTCCAATATGTGAGCACTAATGAGCATGTTGCAGATGTGTTAACTAAGCCTCTGTCTCGTGTGAAGTTTGAGCACTTTCGTGACAAGCTTGGTGTAGTCTGTAAGGACTTCCCTCGAAAGGGGGAGTAATGCTGATGATATGGTGGTGCAGATGGGATTGATCATCCCTAGACAGTGATCCCTAGTTCCGAAAGGAAGGATCACCAGAGTTGATGGACTGAATCCCTTGTTCCGAATGGAAGGATTATCCATGATCCCTAGTTCCGAAAGGAAGGATCACAAGAGTTGTTGGACTGAATCCCTAGTTCCGAAAGGAAGGATTGTCCATGATCCCTAGTACCAAAAGGAAGGATCACCAGAGTTGTTGGACTGAATCCCTAGTTCCGAAAGGAAGGATTGTCCATGATCCCTAGTTCTGAAAGGAAGGATCACCAGAGTTGCTGGACTGAATCCCTAGTTTCGAAAGGAAGGATTGTCCATGATACCTAGTTCTGAAAGGAAGGATCACTTGCGTTGAACTTGATCCCGAAATTCCGAAAGGAAGGATCATATTGGTTGTTGATACACTTGTTGCCAGATATGTTGTTGCTCCAACCTGGAGTTGTTAACAATAATGATGTTATTCCAGCTTTATGCTGATGAGCCAACCTCGTGTTTTCGTTGTTGTTGTTGTTTCAGTATTTACTTACTGATAATTGATGTTGTTGTTTCAGCATTTACTTACTGATAATTGATGTTCTTGTTTCAATGTTTACTTACTCATGATTGATGTTGTTCCAGTATTCATGTACTGAAGATGATGATGATGATACTTCAGCTCTGTACTGAAGATAATGATGATGATGATACTTCAGCTCGTGCTGCAGAAGTGCAGATGATGATGTTCCAGCTTCGTGTTGAAATATTGTAACTTCGAAGAATATTCTATTATATTGTTGTAATTTATTCAGAGATGTTTTATTCCTCCGTCGGGATGTCATTATTGTATTTGATTATGTAAAGTCATTGAGGTAAATCCTCCCTTGTAAGTCAGGGCAATAGATCCCCTTTGAGTCAATTGTAATGGGGTGTTTAAGTCCCCTAGAGAAGTCAGCCTAGTCAGCATTAGGTTAAATTGTTCGAGGCCGACCTAGTTAGGGAAAATGTCAAGTGAAAGATAAAGTATAAATAGAACTGTCGTGCTCCTCATTTGGACACACACTCAGTTGTGTATTGCGCATAGGAGAGAGAGAGAGTTATCTGCGAAGGGGAAGGAGCACTTGTTTGGGGATTTTGTCTTTGTACTTTTGATCATCTATATTGAGGAAGTTTTGCTGGGTTTTCTACCTTATGAGGGTTTCCCAGGATAAATTTGTGTCTATCTTGTGATTGTGTTTCTTTCAGTGATCCTATTTATGCTCTTGTTGTGAATTTGATTAAAACTTAACACTTCGTGCTGCATATGATGATGTTCCAGCTTCGTGTTGTAGATGATGATGTTCCAGCTCCGTGTTGCAGATGTTGATGATGTTACAGTAAGTTGTTCCAGTTGCTGATATTGATGTTGTTGAAGAACTTACAATGATTTATAGATGTACCAACCAATGTTCCAGAAGATGTTGTTGATGATGCCTCCTCCTCCGTCCTTCATATGATGTTCTGTAGAGACACACCAATTGTTGTTGTTGTTGTCAGTAGAATACCCTTCTTGTAAAGGGGGAGTGTTGAATTAATGTAACTTCAAAGAATATTCTACTTGCACTTTATTATTGTAACTTTGTCGAGGATGTTTTACCTCCGTTCGGATATGTCATTATTAATTTGGTCATGTAAAAGTCATGAGGTAAAACCTCCATTGTAAGTTGGGTCGTTAGTACCCATTAGAATGTAATATAAGTATTAACTGAATCTTCCTAGAGAAGTCGGCCCAGTTAAGTTATTGAGGTCGACCTAGCTAGGTTAAAGGTCAAGTGAAAAGTAAACTATAAATAAAGAGTGACTTCCTCTCATTTGTACCATTCACTCACTCATGCATTACGCATTAGAGGAGAGAGAGAGTTTGCGAAGGAGGAGGAGGATTGGCTTGGCTCTAGAGTTTGGGTTTTTGTCTCTCTTCTTTGCGAGAATTATTTTTGGGCATTGTACTTTGGTAATCTATATTGAGGAAGTTCTTGTTGGGTTTTCTTCCCCTTGAGGGTTTCCCAGGATATATTGTTGTGTACCTTGTGATTGTGTATCTTTCTGAGATCCTTGTTATGTTGCTATTGTGAAATTGTATTAAACGCTCATGAAGTTAGAACTTAGCCTTTAGTAGCATATAATCTTAACAAATTCTTGGATAGCCCGATAGCAGTGCCAATAGCATAGGTAGAGCTAGAAGAGCCCATGGGGGCATATCTCCGAGAGTACAGAGCACTGGGAGATAACTTCCAGTCAACCATGACCTTTACAATTTTTTGTCATTTTAAAAGTAAGAACAGACCGAGGGCTTATAACAGGCCTTTCAACCAGAACTATGAGTTACAACACACAGTAGGGAAACTGACTATTCCTACCTTTGATGGGACCCAGAGTAGCCCAGCGCGAAATTGGGTAAAGAAGTTGAACACTTACTTCCAACTCAACCCCATGATGGAGACAGATGCCATCAAGTTGGCTACCTTACATTTGGATGGGGAAGCCCATGGGTGGCAGGCTAGTGACATTGGGTCACAGTACCATCATCTCTTACACTGATTTTACACAAAGGCTCATTGATCGCTTTCACAAGAAAGACCTCGAGGTGCATTTTAGAGAGCTAGCACAGCTCAAGCAGACAAGCAGTCCAAAATCCTTCATATTAGAGTTCCAAAGGGTAGCAGTCATGGTAACAAACATTTCAGAGAGTAGGGTAATTATGTTGTTTACCGAGGCCCTCACTAAACCCTTACATGGATGGGTTAAGGCTTATAGAACCACCACCCTGTCAGATGCCATCAGTCGTACTAGAGATTTACAGGATTATGTTCCCAAAAATAAGTTTCCTCCCAGAACCAATTTTCCTATACAAGATAAGGAGAGGAAACCCTTCCAAAAAGAATGGCCCAAGAAAGAGTGGATGGACAATGATACCCACTAGGACCTTAGAAGAAAGAAACTATGTTTCAGTTGCCAAGAACCATGGGTACCAGGTCACAGATGTTCAGGGAAAAGGAAGGCTCACTACATAGAGGTATACTCTCACAGTGGAGAGGATGAGGATGATCAAGATCAAGAACAGGGAGAGGAACTTGATGCAGCAGACGAGGAACAGTCTCCTGAGGGGACACAGGGAGGCGCCATTGCTACATTATGTTGGTTTTTCACAATTTAATCAATACTTATCTAGGATCTTACTGAGAGAATAACAAGCACAGCATAAACACAAGAGACACAAAGATTTTCCTCGAGGAAACCATAAAGGAGAAAACCCCGCAACTTCCTCAAAGATAGAATGATAACCAATACAATGTCACAAAAGTAAAACCCAAAAATAGAGATGGTCTTCAGCAGCTTCTCTCTTATCCACTTGCGCAAACTTGTCCTCCTTCTCACTAATGCGAACTTGAGTGAGTGAGTAAATGAATAAATGAGAGAGCCTAGACATCTATTTATACATTCACTTCCACTTTACCTTTATCACTTGACATGTCGGCCTCAACTAAAGCTGACTGAGCCGACTCCTCTAGGGGACTTAAAAACCCCATTACATTAGACTCTGGTGGGATTTAATGCCCCGACTTATAAGGGAGGATTTACCTCAATGATTTTACATGACCAAATGTAATAATTACATCCCCGACCGGAGGAATAAACATCTCTGTCGGAGGTACAAATAAAATACAATATAAAATACAAGTGAATATCTTCTGAAGTTACAATTACATTAACACTCCCTCTTAACTAGGAAGGCATTCTCTTGACACAGTCATCAACACATCTGGACATAGTCTTCGTCGTTGGATCATCAATGCTGGAACATCATCATCAACACTGGATCGTCGTCGTCACTGCTGCTGCAATCCTCGTCATGTCGACCATCGATTGGTGATATCTCTCGATTCCACTCATCATAGGAAGTTCTACAGAGTCAGCCCTTTTTCATGTTGGATGTAGGCCTAACCCTCATGTAGGTCTTCATCATCTCTGCGACCAAGCCATCAAGTAGGTACATCCCAGGACCAATCATTACATTGCCTCTGCAAACACCTGCGTCTCCTACTATCGCCTCATCATTTTCAGATCATCTCATCGTCACACGGAGCACAGCCCAGATGCACATCGCACAACACTTACATCAACCGACATGGGAGGACTTTCCTACCACCATTCGGGAAATGCTCGACACTTACATCAACGACCATGGGAGGACCAACCTACCACTATGTCGGAATGGCACAGCACTTACATCAACGACCATAGGAGGACCAACCTACCACCATGTCGGAATGGCACAGCACTTACATCAACGACCATGGGAGGACCAACCTACCACCATGTCGGAATGGCACAACACTTACATCAACGACCATGGGAGGACCAACCTACCACCATGTCGGAATGGCCCTGACACTTATGTCAATGGCCATGGGAGGACCAACCTACCACCATGTCGGACTGGCCCCGTGTGCATCTGCGTCTTCCGGACTCATCACTTCCTCTTGGAAGGACCCTCGATCAGAAGAACACCAAGCTTCTCTCGGAAGTACTCAAACTTCACTCTGGCTAGCGGCTTGGTCAAGATGTCAACTATCTGCTCGTCTGTCGCAACATACTGGAGCTTCACTGCTCCACTCTGCACCATATCCCTGATATAGCGGTACTTGATCTCAATGTGCTTCGACTTGTCATGGAACACTGGGTTCTCAGACAACTTCATACAACTCTGGTTGTCACAGAATATACAAGTCGCCTAAGTGATGTTGCCTCACAACTAGCCGAACAAGCTATGACATACTCTGCTTCGGTTGTACTCAATGCCACGTAGGATTGCTTCCTGCTAAACCAAGAGATCATACTGGATCCCATACTGAAGCAGCATCCCGAGGTGCTCTTCCGATCTACGGCACTGCCTGCCCAATCCGAATCAACATAACCCTGCAGGTTAATCTTCTAATTCACCTTGTACTTGAGCCCATAATCCACTATACCCTTCAGGTACCTCAAAATATGCTTTGCAGCAATCAAGTGAACATGTCTCGAACCTGTCAAGAACTCGCTCAATGTGTTCACAGCAAAGCATATGTATGGTTTCGTGTTCGTCAGGTACATCAAAGATCCAATCATCTGATGATACATTGAGGCATCAACCGAATCTGATGAAGCATCACTCAATAGCTCCAGATTCGATGCCATAGGTGTGGCCATAGCCTCTACTAAACCAGGAGATCATACTGGATCCCATATTGAAGCAGCATCTCGAGGTGCTCTTCCTATCTACGGCACTGCCTGCCCAATCCGAATCAACATAACCCTGCAGGTTAATTTTCTGATTCGCCTCGTACTTGAGCCCATAATCCACTGTACCCTTTAGGTACCTCAGAATATGCTTTGCAGCAATCAAGTGAACATGTCTCGGACCTGTCAAAAATTGGCTCAATGTGTTCACAGCAAAGCATATGTCTGGTTTTGTGTTCGTCAGGTACATCAAAGATCCAATCATCTGACGATACATCGTGGCATCAACCGAATCTGATGAAGCGTCACTCAATAGCTTCAGGTTCAATGCCATAGGTGTGGCCATAGCCTTGCAGTCCATCATTCTGAATCTCTTCAGAATCTCCACGGCATACTTCCCTTGTCCAAGGAACATCCCATCCGCACTCAGCCACACCTCCATGCCTAGGAAATAATGCATCATACCCAGGTACTTCATCTTGAACTCTGCGGCAAGCTTCCTTTCTCCAAGATTGACCTCCGGTCAGGTTACCATCAGATACAAAATAGGGAACAGGATGTTCCAAAGACCACTTTCCGTTGTCACTACGGACACTATGAGTTTCTAGTGATGCCATTTGGGCTCACTAATGCAACAGCTACCTTCACATCATGTATGAACAACATCTTCAAGCCTCAATTACACAAACATCTTCTGGTATTCTGCGATGATATATTGATTTACAGTCGGATTTGGGAAGAGGTTAGAGCATTTAAAGCACCTTGATGAAGTACTTCAAATTTTAGAAGAACAGTCACTATTTGCCAAGATGTCTAGGTGTGAGTTCGGTATGCAAGAGATGTTATATTTGGGACACGTGATAGGAGCAAATGGGGTACAGGTACACTTGGAAAAGATTAGAACCATACTGGATTGGCGTACACCTAAAAATGTGCCAGAGTTGAGAGGATTTTGGGCCTTTGCACCTACTACAGGAGGTATGTCAGCAGTTTCTCGCAAATGACGGCAGCACTCACAGATCTTACTAAGAAAGGGGCATTCAGTTGGTAAGAGGAAGCACAGCGGACACTTGAGAAAATGAAAAAGGTAACGAGTTCACACCCAGTACTAACACTACCAGATTTTACACAACCATTCGTACTAGAATGTGATTCTTTAGGAGAGGGTATTGGAGCAGTATTGATGCAAAATAATCAACCTATTGCAATCGAGAGTAGAAAACTCAAGGACTAGGAGCACCACTATTCAATATATGACAAGGAAATGTTAGCCATTCTCCATGCGCTAACCAAGTTCAGACAATACTTAGTGGGTGGCAGATTCAAGATTAAGACAGATCACAACAGCCTAAAGTACTTCTTGGAACGGAAGGAATTGAATGAGAGGCAACAGAAATGGGTTAGTAAGATTCAAGCATATGACTTCGAGATTGAATACATTAAAGGGAAAAACAATGTGGTAGAAAATGCATTTTCTAGACGACCAACCACTTTATCTCTTCTGACCATTTCATCAGATTGGAGATCTCATCTTTTGGTCGAATGCCCCAAAGATAAGTTTGGTTGCGAAATATTGGATGAACAGATTCAGGATGACAGGTACAGAGTGATAGACGACATTATATACTATAAGAACAGAATCTACTTAGTCACCGAGTCTGCACTTGAGAAAAAGATTCTACAAGCATCTCTTGACTCACCTTTAGCAGGACACTAGGGGTTTCTTAAGACTTACAGACAAATTAGAGAGAGGTTCTCATGGAAGGGTCTCAAAAATGATGTGATGCAGCATCTGAGGGAGTGCAGTTTGTGCCAACAGAATAAGATAGAGCATACTCACCCAGCCGGTTTACTACAACCATTACCCATTCCCGAGCAAAAATGGGAAAGCATTTCAATGGATTTTATCATAGAGTTGCCCAAGGTACAGGGTAGAGACTGTTTGTACGTAGTGGTGGAGAGGTTGACCAAGTTCGCTCACTTATTTTCCATTCCTTCATACTATTCAGCTGCACTGGTAGCCGAGTTGTTTTTCAGAGAGGTATTCAGATTGAACGGGATAACTAAGACCATTGTCAGTGATAGAGACATCAAGTTCAATGAGCCTTTTGGCAAGAGCTTTTCAAGTTGGTTGGGACAGAGTTGGCTATGACCACGAGTTATCATCCACAAAACAACAGACAGACAGAGATAGTTAACAAGTGGATTGGGGGATACTTGAGGAACTATGTAGCAGGTCAACAGAGAACATGGATTAAATGGCTACACCTAGGGAACACTGCTACAATACTACACATCAAATGACCATTGGTATGACTCCCTTCAAAGCCTTGTTTGGTTATGATGCCTTCTCTTTTGCGGATCTGATGTTTGGCGATAGGAGGGCTCCAAAAGCCAAAGAGTGGATTCAAGAAAGTCAAGATATTCTCAAGATACTCAAGAAAAACATATAGGTTGCTCAGAATCAGCAAAAGGTATATGCAGATAGACATAGGATTGAGCGTAGTTTTGAGGTAGGGGATCTAGTATACTTACATCGATAGCCTTGCAGACAATTAGCAAGCAACAAAACTCCATAAAAAAAAGCAATTTGGGATATTACAGAAACTATGTTTAATATGACAATGAAGGGAAGGTTGTAAAGTGGATACATGATAATGGTCATATCTTCCATTTAAGAGCTTTTGTTAGCTGAACTTTATCCTAAAGTTTAATTGTAGTGTAATCAAGTTATAATGTAATGTTAAGTCATGACTTGAGGTGATGAAGTCGTGACTAAGGTCTTAGGAGTTTGGGTGTTGCATAACGTAGTCATAATATATGTTTCCCACAATACCATTAAATCTATGTAGAGAAGACTTTACACATTGGAATATGAATCAACCAAAGTATCTTTTCCTCATTAACATATTGTTAGTTTGCATGTAATGTCCCCATTTTTGGATTCCCCTTTTCTGCAGTTAGAGGTGGCTTTACTCGTGTGATACGGAGGAGTTCTACGGGCCCAGGCTGGTCCATTCACCATATTTCATCATCAAGATCATTTCCCCACAATTCGCTCTTGATCCCACAGAATTCCGACGATTTTCGTCATTTTGGGTTTTTATTGAGCATACTTAAATTAAATACACGGAAGGTATTATGTGTAGAATAGTATCTAAGGGAATACCTTCGTGTAGTAGCTTGTTGGAACCAGAACAAAAAGATCCAAAGGATGGAATGACGAAAAGTGACTTGCAGTGCCCGGAAATGCGTTAAAGTCAAATAAATTACTTTTTGGAGTAAAAAAAGGGGTTTAATAAATTAATAAAGTGATTTTGGGGGAAATATTGAAGAAACTATTATAAAGTCACTTAAATGATTTAATAGAGGGTGAAATGGTGAAAGAAGGTTATAAAAGAGAAGAGAGCTCATTCTCTCATTATCGGTTTATCACTTGAAATTGGAATTGAGAGCTCTCGTAGATTTTGGCGTTGAGAACGGAAACCCTTGACCAGCATCGGGTTCGATGGTGAGACTTGTCCCTTAGTAAAAATTGCATGTCCAAACTGTTGAAATTACAGGTTTGATATGATTTTATTGCACATAATAAACTTGATACAAGAACTTATAAGCAATTATCAATTTAATTAAATTTAAACTGAACTACAATAGGAACAACATAATTTTCATCTCTTTCAACTTAATGCTCCATTTGGTCACTAAATTAGAGTTGGTCCTTGAGAATCATCAAATGCACAATTATATAAAATAAATTTCAACTGACATGTATAGTAAACTAAATTTCAAATGTCATGTATATGAGAAGTAGCATTAACGAATTATGACCATTATTTGGATCCGCCTTGTACTCAGATATTTCTGAGTTTGATCTTGTCAATGAAAGGACAAGTCAAACTGGTTAAACCATATGCATACCTTGAGAGAGAGAGAGTTCAGGTTGAAGTAAACAGACCTTCAGATTCTTCAATTAATTAAAAATGCAGAAAAGTGACAGAGATAAATGAAGACACACAAGAGCTGCAGTCTTCGAAAGAAAAAGAAAAGCACAAAAGCAATCACCCTCCTATAAGACTCATATAGAGTTCAAAAACGCAGAGATAGGTCTAGTGATCAGACCGTAAGCATTCACCCACAGATCTCTCACCAAGATCAAGCAACGAGGATGAATCAAAGACATAACCAAAAGAGAAGACCACAGGGGTCAAGTTCTGGAGATAAACAAAAAAACAAAGATGTGAACAGGTTGGCCGTGTAGAGGAGCAAACTGGTAAAGGGAGCTGCGAGGAGAGTAGCACATGGGAGAGAGTACGGGAGAGGGCCTGCATGCAAACAGAGCCGCGAGCAGATGGAGAGCAGGGCCATGAGCAAGGAAGGCGAGACAGACCCGTGGAAATAGATCCATGCGAACAAGGCAGCCGCGAATAGACAGAGATCGTGGGCACACTGGAGACAGACAGGTCGCGGGCTCAGAGATCACGATCAGGAGAAAAACTCGAGCACATCGAAGACAAATCGCAGGAGCAGACACTACGGGTAAGAGATCCCAAACAAAAATACATCGAGGAAGGACGGATAAAAAATTCTCAACCAGCACGTAAAAACAAATCACGAAGGATGGATGATCGGTGAAAAAATAAAGTATATTACTTCACTTTTATATATAAGATTAGGAACGGGAATTAGTCAATAAGTTGGACCAATAATAAAAATAATAAATGGCCCAAAAGATTAAATGAAATCATAAAGTCTTCCATAATAAAATCATAAAACATTTTATTAATAAAAAAAATAAAATAATTATTTAACGAGTTTATAATAAAGTGAAAGTCCAAAGGTCCAACAAAGTAAATAGATGAAAATCATAAGTGGGTCAAGGGTCCTAAATCAAAACATAAGGTAACCATAACTATACATGGCAATAAACCATTAGGTAAATATACTCCATAAAGTAGGAGTCATCTGAGTCAAAGGTGCACACAAGTGAGAGTGCAAGGACCAAGTAAGAATAGGACCATGAGTCAACAACCACCACAAGATCAAAGTGGACAAGCAATCAAATAGGACCAACAAGACCAAAGACTTTTCTCTCTCTCAAGATACATAGTTTATATATTTTGTCATCGCTGTATAAGGGAGAAGATCCAAACGGATGGTACAATCCTTTTGTCCTTAACGTTGCTCCTAAGGGTTAGGTACTAGAGACATCGTCAAGGGGTGGCCAGTTCCTTGAGAAGCAACCTAGCAATAACCGATTAGGAGAGGGGACATCAATATCTTCCATTCTTAATGAATGGCTTTCAGCCCAAGGCTGAGCCTCAGTCCTAGACTGGGACATATTGATCAACCATCTGGTCCATGACCAGGATCTCCATTCTCCCAGAGAATGGTCCTCAGCCTCAAGCTGAGCATTCAGTCCTAGACTGAATGTTGATCAACCAATTGCAGGACCTAGGATGTCTCTGTCTCAACCTACAGGATCTGATTGGTCATCATGACCAAGAAACCATCTGGTTCTAGACCACAATACCCTAGAGACAAATAGGGGCCCTAGCCACATGCTAGAGACTTTGCCATGGCATCAACCTGCTTGGTCCTCGACCAAGAACCCCAGGAGACAGCTAGGGGCCCTAGGGTACCTTCTAGGGTCTTACTCATACTCTACCTGGTTAACTTGACCAGGAACCCTAATTATCTGACTAGGGTACCATTCTCTCTGAGAATGGGTTTCGCAGCTACACTAAAAATTGACACTCCCTCTCAGCAAGAGAGGCATTCTCAGCAACACTAAGCTTGTCAAAGACAGAGGCTTAGTCCACACAACTGACAACTGCACCATGTCCTTGCCATGGTGAAACAACCTGTCATAGAATACAGGAATTTCTGAGAGCATCAAAGAACTCTGAATGTCAGCAAACACTTTGATCTTAAAGATCCAAATGGAAGTTATACTTGACTTCCCTTGTTGTCTGAGAATCACTTTCCATATATCATTATTCATTTTCAACTGAAAAAGCATTGTTCCAAACATGAAGTTTGGCTAACTCCACATCCGTGGTTGAACTTGAATCGGTGACATGGCTCCCACTAGAGCAACCTTGGAACCCCACAAAAGGTTCCTTAGTGAGATCAACTGAAGGCTTCTTGGCCTTCTCCCTCTGTTTCTCTGAATGAGAAGTCTCATGGACTTCTATGTCTGAGTCACTGTAAGACTCCCTCTTGATCTCTGAAACTTGACAGGGGTTATTCATTAGAGCTTTAACAACATTTCCTGAAACCTTGTAAAGGTCCCCCTCACGGACACTAATTTCAATAGCTAAGCTCATGTTTCCACCTTTAGTCCATACTAAAGCCTTTCCTTCTGAGAAGGCTATAGAGAACCCCTTGTCTTCTAAAATTGCCACTGAAAAAACATTCCTCTTTAAACCAGGAACATATAAAATTTCTTCAACATGAATTAACGTACTTGAATCAAGCTTTAAGGCTGTTGAACCAACTCCTTTTATTTCAAGGATACTTCTGTTTCTCATCTCCACTTTCTTATGCTCTATCAGGAACATTTGGTCTACAATTCAAAGTATGCTCTTTCCCCTTGCGGGCATTTGCCTAGCCCTGTGGGAAATCAAAAAGAATTGTAGCCACTCTTTATATTTTCACATTTAATTAACAACTCATCATAATAAAAACAACAACCCCTCAGATAGTGAAAATTTGGCACTACGATAATTGAGTTTTGCGTGAACAAATTTCTCAAAAGAAGTGGGAAGAACTGGGAGGCGACCTCCGAGCATAGTTAGGCTACACCCTTGTTGGTGTAGTGTTGAACACCGCCCTAAAGACTCCATTCCATCCCACACGTCTTTGTGAGGAGCCACCTTCCCTCAATTTTCGGACATTGCTCCCTATACCTCACGGTATCTCAGGAGTTTCTTGAGTTCACACTTAAGAAAAATATCCTACGAGCCTCTCATGATTCATCATTAGCAGGACACTAAGGGTTCCTTAAGACTTATAGACAAATCAAGGAGAGGCTCTCATGGAAGGGCATCAAAAACGATGTAATGCAACACGTGAGGGAATGCAGTGTGTGCCAGCAGAATAAGATAGAGCATACTCATCCAGCAGGTCCACTTCATCCATTACCCTCTCCCGAGCAAAAATGGCAAAGTATTTCAATGGACTCTATTACAGGGTTTCCCAAGGTACAGGGTACAGACTATTTGTACGTGGTGGTTGACAGGCTGACTAAGTTCGCTAATTTCTTTGCCATTCCATTTGACTATTCAACAGCACAGGTAGCAAAGTTGTTTTTCAGAGAGGTTTTCAGATTGTACGGGTTGCTTGAGACTATTGTTAGTGACAGGGACAGTAAGTTCACAGGAGCATTTTGGCAGGAGCTTTTCAGGCTGGTTGGGACAGAATTGGCTATGAGCATGAGTTATCATCCTCAAAGCGATGGACAAACAAAGATAGTCAACAAGTGGATTGACGGATACATGAGGAACTATGTAGTAGGACAGCAAAGGACATGGATTAAATGGCTACACCTAGGGGAATACTGCTACAATACTACATACCATATGTCTATCGGTATGACTCCTTTTAAAGCATCATATAGTTATGATTCTTTATCTTTCGCAGACTTAATATTTGGTGACAGTAGGGCTCCTAAAGCTAAGGAGTGGATTTAGGAAAGTCAAGATATTCTCAAGATACTCAAAGAAAACCTACAAACCGCCCAGAATCAGCAAAAGGTATATGCAGACAAACACAAGATTGAGCGTAGCTTCGAGGTAGGGGATTTGGTATATTTACGGCTACAACCTTACAAACAGTCATCCCTTAAGAAGAAAGGGGTAGAGAAACTAAAGCCTCACTTTTATGGTCCTTATAAGATAGTCCAGAAAGTTGGAGAGGTAGCATATGAGCTCGAGTTACCAAAAGAAAGCAAAATTCATAATGTGTTCCATGTGTCTAACCTCAAGAAAGCAGTAGGCCAACAGATTGTTACTTCATCAAAGCTACCCCCCCTTGATGATGAGGGGCAACTTATTTTGTTTCCAAAACAAATTTTGCAAGTTCGGGAAAGAAAATTAAGGAGCAGGATCATACGAGAATACTTGGTTCAATGGAAATAATTACCAATAGAAGAGGCCACATGGGAAGGGGAACAGGTACTGCAGCACCCACCATTACAGTTGCTTGACGACAAGCAATTTCGAGTGGGGAGG
This sequence comes from Larix kaempferi, assembly GCA_027924585.1. NCBI lineage: Eukaryota > Viridiplantae > Streptophyta > Pinopsida > Pinales > Pinaceae > Larix > Larix kaempferi. The sequence continues at coordinate 4,340,362 of BSBM01000831.1, forward strand.
ACTGTAATGTTCGCTTCTGCTTAAGCACCAGGGACCATCCCGCTAACCTATCTAATTTCCATAGATTCGAGCAGGTACTGACATTCAGGGAATTGACTAAGGAATGACACCATTCAGAACAAAAGAAGATCTTAATCAATGTTATTAAGTCATTAGTGGATAAAAGAGGGCAACAGTAACTAGGATCAATTTACATACATTACATGCAAGCCATATTTCATCATGCATGCACAAAAGCACCTTAATTAAGCCTGCATGCATATAGGAAGCAATGCATGCAACACAACTAAAGAATAGAAGAGAAAAGCGACTTAGGCATGCAAAATTTAGGGCATACAATGTCAAAGTTATAAAAGAAGGAAAAAGCGAATGGCTAGGTCTACTAATTTGATTATTGATTTGAGAATTCGATTGGAAGAGCTCTAAGAGCCAAGATTAGGGTTTAGGACACACTACTCAACCAACAAGTGTATTTTGGCTATGGAATCTATCTTCCCTAGTAACATTCAGGGTTGGATCATACAGGTTCAACATCACTATTCATCAAGTACATCTTATACATCAATCTTCAACATTTTTCAGGATTCAAAGCTACATATTGGATCAAGAGAACTCGCCTTCTTGCATGGCCGAACTGGACAAGTCAAAAGATCTTCATATATTGACCAAAATTATTATTTGGTTTGCATTCCTTTTCCATCCTTCCTGCAGAGTCAGTATTAGCCTAGTTATTGAATACAGGCTTCTACTTCGGCTTCTGGAGAGAGTTATCATAAATAAAAATATCAGAAGTGTGCCTTCCCTTGCATTAGTGACTTTCATTAAGGGAGCAATTCGAATTAGGCCCTAGACCTAGTGCATGACTTGCATGCAGCCTCCATATTGATCAAAGGGCCATTATAACCCTAGTGCACACCTTCTTGGAGCTACCTCCCATAGCATTATTTATTCATTCTGAAGACTGGAGAAGGCGCCATCATTGCATGGGCGAATTGTTTGAAAGAGGAAATCTCACATCTTGGCCGATTCTCGATGCATGACTTGCATGTCTGCATTATATTGTTCTACAGCTCGAACACAGGCCATTGGTACATACATGCATCATTTCTAGTTTGATCTTCTTGCATCTTTGATTACTTGGGTTTTTAGGGTTTATTAAAACCATAGTCATGCAATCATAGTTTTGTCCATGCATTCATATTTTCTTTAAGTATTGGGTAATAAGACCTCAAGCAAACAAACAACCACATCAGAAACTCTACAAAAAGACATAAAATAACAGTTGGGATATTATAGGGATGTTGATTCCAAAGCAAAAAGAGATAAACAGATTTTGATGACTAGGGATTTGACAACTAATAATTCATCATATGTTTTATCAATTGTTGTTCCAAGACACTCAGAGGAGCAGACTTATTATCCGAGTTTAAAAATTGGAAGAAAATTTTGAATTTGTAGGCTACTTTCATGTTTTGAGATTCCATAACTCCTTTGCAAAAAAGAAAGCAAACAAAGTATGCAATCTACAAGCCGCAATGCTGAGAATAAAAAGATGGGGGACACGACTCATTGTCATATCAACTATGAATATTATTGTCGAGAATGAAGAGTTTGTTAAGAAGGGATAAGTGTTGCATGACAATGGAGGGTGTGATCAAACATTTATGGACTCTTTCTTGAGTTTTATCAATCCTGTAAGGATTGGATGGGAAAACACATGTAGTAGAATTCTCAGATTAATCTGGAATTTGCTCTTTGCTGCAGACTTTGACCCTTTCTTGTATCCCAATTTCAAAGATTTGGAGAGATTGGTGAATTGACTCTTTGGTCCAGGTATGGAGTCTGCCATGTGTGTTGACTGTTGCTTGATTAGTCTTCCTTGGGCTCGAAATAATGGCTATCTCCCATGGCCGGCTAGGCTTGCTAGTCAAAGGCAATCACATAAGAGACTTCTCACCTTTGTCCAATCTCCTAACTTCTTCAGTATCCAATGGTGTCCCAAGGGGAGAGCCCTTTATTGTACCTGTCAAGTAGATGCCAAATTCCTTCCAAACACCTTAAAGCATAGATCAGTGCCTTTAATGGAGTCAAACACAAAGTAATAGAGAGAGTTAGGATGGTGGTTGTATAGTAGTTTGGCAGTTTTGCAGGTCTTTTTAGGGTTAAAAAGACACGCTGAATATTTCAGGCTCAAAATTTTGGGGCCTCGAGAATTTAGGGCTGAAATTTTGGGGCTAAGAGAATTTAGGGCCAAAATTTTAGGGTTGAGATTTTAGGGTCGAAATTTTAGAGGCAATATTTTCGGGCCGAGATTTTAGGGCCAAATTTTTAAGGCCAAAATTTTAGGTTCAAAATTTTAGGGACAAGATTTTAGGTTCAAAATCATTTTCTTATTTTTCTAATTTTGTTACATTTTTAGGGCTTTTTGACATAAAATTGCAGACCTAGAATTTAACCTAATCCTACCATGAAAATGCATGAAATTTTGAACAAAAAGGTGACAAGAGAAGCGATATGATTCTTGTCTCAATCCCATGGCATAAGGGATTGATGATCAGCATCCCTACAAGAAGAGTTCCTCTAGGCTTGCAAAATTAGGTCATCCACCAAGAACCCCTAGGGTTCTTTTCTACACAAAGTGTAGCTACCAACTAAAGGGATTCCTATCTAGGATGGTAGAGGAGGGAAGCTAAGCCGATGACACCTGCAAAGACCTCGTTCACCACTAGATACAAAGGTTGTCACACAGAACGGGCACTTGTCACTTTAGATCAAGCTGGAGCAAGATCAAGGGGGAGACCCTAGCCAGCCTATGGAGACTAGCGAACCTACTCAATGCACTCTAGGATGATGTGAAATGAAATCAAGAGTGAGATCAGGAGTAATTAGATCTAGATCTAAGAAAGATAAGTGACTTTAGGAGTTAAGGCTTGGTTGAGGAGGCTTAGCTAAGGAATGATTGCTAAACCAAAGATAAGTGTACCACTATTGAGGTTAAATAAGTAGATCTACATAGATCTAGTGTTGATCTAAAAGACCTAAATGAGATCCACCTAGGGTTTATAGGAAAATAAGAGTGAGGTGGGTGCACTTGGTGAGATTTAAGCATGAAAAGGCACTAAGTTGGTCGCTCAATTGATAGATCTGGAGGTTTGAAGCCAAACTAGCAACACCCGGCTAACAGATCTGGAGAAAGACTGAAAAACCAAAGAGTACGACCTTACCTAGAGATGATCATGGCTTGGACCTGACGGTAAATGGAGTATGATTTTCACCAAACTTGATACTAAGGTTTTAGAATTATTTTAGACTTGGGTTTCAGTTATTAAGCTTGAATAATCGCCAGATCTATCAGATCTACAAAACGAGGGTTTTAAACTTGTAAATTTAAATGACAATTGGATAGAAGTAAATGGAAATCAATACGTACCTTGTAGATCTTAACTCAAATACTTGCGGCAGCCGAGTACATTGATGATCCTAACAATTGGTTACAATTCAGGGCAAGATCCAGTCAATTTCAAGCAAGTGCATGTGGGTCCAAGGAGGAAGTGCGCCCTCTCTACCTGCAAAAGTCAAACAATACAACTTAGATTCGTTTTGCAGATAAAAAGAAACCATGCAAAGTATCTAGAAGATAGTAACATCAATGGAAAAATTCACAATGGGTTACTCCCTGAAAGACGAAGAGATTTTTCCCAAGCGAATGGATGGAGAAACCCTCACAATCCTCTCCCAAGCAAAATCGCACCCCGGCAGCAGATGAATTCAACCTCCACTAGAAAAGTTATGAAATCAAACTAAATCTACTCAGATGTCCAAAAGAGAGGCATTCCAATCATGTACAAGAACATTCATCAAAGCAAGAGAAGTACATCTACAAAAATAATAATTTTATTCCAAGTATTCCAAAGCCAAAAGTCCATTTACAAATGGTGAGAGCAGATATAAATAGGCTCTCACAATCCAAAACCCTAAAATCCCAATAGCATGGAGGGCTAGGATCAAAAGATACAATGATGAGATCAACGGCTAAGATGAGCCGGCCAAATAATACATGGATCACTCACAATAAAGGGGGACGCACTCCCTCAATGATGCCCTAGGGGGAACATAGGACATAAGATGTCACTAGGGACATACCATAACACATGGTGAGGGCTAGGAGGCATAAACATCTCGATTAGCCAACCACTACTCCATCATAACAATATAACATGACATAAAGTGTCAAAAGACACTAGGACGTGTGCCCCAATAATACAATATAAAACCCCCAACTGATGACTAGGAGGACGTGTGCCCCAATAATACAATATAAAACCCCCAACTGATGACTAGTAGGACGTGTGGACCCCACTAATGACGGAGATCATGCCAAAAGGTGTAGAAATCAAACATGAAGCCTCCGACCAATCTCATGCCATTTCCTTACCCCACTGAGCCAAATCAAGTTCATTTGTTAGCCATTTCTTCATTATTTTACTGCCGAAAAACCACCTATGAAATATCAAAATGCCTGTAACTCTCTACGATGTACTTCGGGCACCAAACTGACTTCACCAAAATGTCTGGGAATGGGGGAATATAGTAATAATGATTTTCTAGACCCCATATCCCCTCTGTAGAGCCCTAGGAGAAAATAAATGATCTCTGAAAGTGTTGTACAGGCCATTTTACATGGCAAACTACTGTAAAGTGGTAATCTGACAATATTATCACCTGTAAGTGCCTGGAACTGATACTTGAGTGTACCAATGGACTCAGAATACCCAAATCCACAAGGAATGAGTACTCATACACTATGTGACCATTAGGAGATACATCTGTAAGCTCATCCATGCCCGGATAAAATAAAATAATGGTTTGTAACTGCTGATAATAACAAAAATAATACAAACCACCATCTGAAACCACTGTTTGGAGCATGGAACTATCTAATGGGCACCAATGAGCCATGAATAGTCACTCTCGAACACTGTCGGCCCAAACTCATCCCGGATCCTGCAGTTGGCTGGGCCAAACTGGGTTGACCGGGTCAAACATGATCAAAATAATGATCCAGACCAAAAATAGTTGATGCTGCAAGTACACATGGATGAGATATGCCCCTTTAATTATATTGATAGTAAGACTAAAGTATACAATGGTGTTTAACTAGCGCTAAAATAGATATAATAATAATAATAAGTCTAGATTAACTAGCAGCAGAGGTGGGTTGGAAGATCCACTAGATGGATGTGAAGACCGCATTTCTCAATGGCCTTCTGCAGGAGGAGGTTTACTTAGAGCAGCCACAGGGATTTGAGATTCATGGGAGAGATTCTCATGTGTGCAGGCTGAGGAAAGCCTTCTATGGACTGAAGTAAGCTTCTAGAGCTTGGTACTCCAAGATTGATGCGTATTTGACATCGATGGGTTTTCAGAAGAGTGAGGTTGATCCCACTTTTTACTACATTGTGGTTGGTGGAGATGCTCTCATTCTTTTGTTATATGTTGATGACTTGTTTATCACTGGGGAGGAGTGTCTCATTGCACAATGCAAGAGAGACCTTGCTGCGGAGTACGAGATGACTGACATTGGGTTGATGCATTATTATCTAGGGATGGAGGTTTGGCAGGAGCCTGGACATATTTTCCTGGGACAGGGAAGTATGCAGTTGATATTCTGAGGAGATTTCGGATGGAGGATTGCAGGCCGATGTCCACACCTATGATCACCAACTGGAAGCAGCTTCATGCTTCTGAGGGTAAGTTGGTGGATCCTACACTTTACCATCAGCTCATTGGGTCGTTGATGTATCTGGTCAACACTAGGCCAGACTTGTGTTTTGCGGTGAACATTCTTAGCCAGTTCATGGTGGAGCCTAGGAGTGTACACTGGACTGCCGCAAAACATGTGCTGAGATACCTTGCAGGTACAGTGGACTATGGTTTGGATTACAGGCGTTCGGGTGGAGTCAGTTTAGTTGGTTTCATAGATTCAGACTGGGCAGGTAGTGTGAGGGATCGGAAGAGCACTTTCGGTTGTAGTTTCAATTTGGGCTCGGCAGCAGTGTCGTGGTTCAGTCGAAAACAGAAGTCAGTAGCATTGAGTTATGCCAAGGCTGAGTATATGGTGGCCAATCAAGCTACTTGTGAGGCACTGTAGCTTCGTACGCTGTTGGTAGATTTGTTTGATCAGGAGCTTAGGCCTACGGTGATCTACTGTGACAATCAGAGTTGCATTCAGCTCTCTGAGAATCCAGTGTTCCATGACAGGTCAAAGCATATTGAGATCAGGTACCATTTCATCCGTGACTACATTCAGAGAGGAGCTATAGAGTTGCAGTACATATCCACTAATGAGCAAGTAGCAGATATCCTGACGAAATCTTTGGGGAGGGGCAAGTTTGTTTTCTTCAGAGACAAGTTGGGAGTGCTGCAGAACACCTTCCTCGGTAAGAGGGAGTGTTAGTTTTTGTACCTAGGAAGTGTTCCCTAGGTGACTTTATTGCCTAAGTCACTTAAGTGGGAAATAAAGTGACCCTTGCATTAAATGACTTGAGATGAGCATTTAATGTGACTTTATAACTTAAAGTCACTTTTGATAAATTTAAGTGGGTGAGTGAAAATGAGTTTATGAGAATTAAATTAGACAATTTAATCTCATCAAATCTCAACAGTTGGATTTCATCTAATCTCCACTGTTGGATGAAAACTCACTTAGGGTTTAGTCAAAAAGGGCAAGGGAGGCAAATAGTTTCTATTCTTGAGATGAGAAAGAGCAGAAGAGAGAGCAAGAGAGAGCTAAGAAGGGCACGATTTTCGAGGAGGTTCAAAGATTGAGTTTCCAGTAGCACGCAAATCGAGACAGCATTAACTTTTAGCACATCACGAACCCCGAGGTAGGTACAGCTAGCACAGTTTTCAAGGGTCCGTACAGCAACATTTTTTGCTGTTCGTACAGCATGGTTTTCGAGGTGTTCAGCTGGGCACATTTCTCGAGGAGAGGCACGAGTTTCTAGATAGAAATCTGGGCACATATTTCGAGCAGTTACAGTCACAGATTTTGAGGTCCATACAGTCTGTACGGACTATAATTCTGCACAATTTTCGAGATAGTCCCTGCTGCACGCATTTCGAGGTGTTGGCACAGATTTCGAGGTGTTTTGGCACAGTTTTCGAGACATTGTTGAGGCACAGAAATCAAGGCAGTTTGGTTCAGAAATCAAGCAGCAGTTTGGCACAGAAATCGAGGCAGAATTCTGGGTGACCTTGGTTGGTCGAGATAAGTACATTTTGACTGTTATATTTGTACTAAATTTTTTGCTGAAGAAATAATATCTCTCTCTCTGACTGGTTTTCGCTGTGGGGGTTTTTCCAGGGCTATTGGCCAAAAATTCTTGTGTCTGATTTTAACTGTGGTTGTGTGTGCATTTATTTTCTGCTTAAAAGATTGAGTTAACAGCAGTGTTTTAAAAGTCAGGAAAAATATTTTTTTTTTAATTTCCAGTCAAGCAAAACAGGACTGAAATTTTAACTAAATATTGACATTAAAACCAGCAGCTGAAACACTTAGAAAATCTTCAAGGTCATGAGGCTCAGTCCTGGCATGAGACTGTAAATATATATACTATGGATCCACCGAATACATGAGAGTGATCATCAATATGTTGCTCATCATCTGCTGATCTCGTGCAAAACATGTAAAGGACTGGCTCGGAAATATACTAGGAACTGGTATGCAATCATGGTAGCCCGGCTACTATGGATGTGATAAAAAGTTCGCTGGGAGAGACTAACAACTAGCAAGTAGAGATCCAATGCCCTTTACAAAGAAGACTTCTTTAAGAGAACGTCTTCTAACCATACAAAATTGACAAAATCTTAATAATTAAGCCCTAATCAACAAATAGAATGCACTAGCATAGCACCATTCAATAGAGATGGAGATATTCCTACCAATGTTATCGGAACCGGACCGGAACCGGCAAAACCGGCCAGTCCGACCGGTTTACAGGGGTGGCCGATCCAATCAAGGCAAAAAACCAGCTGGGCCGGATTTTTTTCCAAACTGGGCAAGGAACCGGCCGGTTCTGTACGGAACCGGCCAGTCCTTACTGTTCCCACAGAACTCAATTTTCTTTTTCAAAAACACAGAAAAATACCTATCCTATGCTTCTAAGTTCTAACCTAACCTAACCGGTCAATACATCTCTGAGGTAAGCTGCTAGTATAATTCTAGATGTGCTCGCATGCTCTGAATCATGATTGCCATATTTGCAATATGATCACCACCATAATTTTAACAATTTTATGATTAAGTTAGTGTTTTCTTTTGTTTATTGATAATGATAAATTATACAACTTGTGCTTCAGAGGCCTCCTCCTCTTTCCTCAGTTTCCTGAGTTGAAGTGCTGGGTACCATTTTTTGCATCAGCTGCATTGTCCACTTTTATGGACATATTCACATCATTATTGATGTTTGCTAATTCAAAATATTCCATCTATCTTCGGAGTGGTGTTAGCAAGCTTGGAAGGATGTTAGCAAGCTTGGAAGGAACATTGGTATCTAATTCCACATGGGCTTTATTTCATTAGTCCACAATATCATAGTTAAAATAGGTTATTTGAAGCTGAATTGTGGGCTAAAATTTGCTTGTTCTACTATTTCTGACACAGTTTAATATATAATGTGAAGGGGCAAAACAGATGAAGCTGTTTTGTTCCTATTTATTTGTTCCTATAAGTGGGAATGCTAACTCTTCAGATTATATGTGAACAAAAATAGTTCTATCAGTTCATTATATTGCAGTGCAGTTATAATTTTATCCTCATTAAGAAATGGCCATCCTTTGTATTGGAGAAAATGTATTTATCATTGATGCTTCTAACCTCAGAGATGTATTGCATTTGCACTAGGTGCTATTTTGGTTATTTGCACCCATACTTGCTATATATATGAGAAACTTTGCATATTTGTGTATTAATGGTTTGGATTCATATGTATGCACATGAATGTATATGTTTTTTTACAAAATATGAATATTTTATGTATTTTTTAGTCGACCGGTTTTTTTCCGGTTCCAGTCCGGTTTCCGGTCCGGTTCACATTTTGGGCTTCGCCGGTTCGATGACCGGTCCGGCTCCGATAACATTGATTCTTACCAAGATTCAACAAAGATGAACAGAGAAAAACCATAGATCACCTTTGTGCATGAGTTTCATCCAACCAATCTAGCATCAACATGTTTGTGTAAAAGAAAACCCTAGCATTCATCCACATTTCACTTCACAAGCCAAAGAAGAGACTCTCCAAGAGGTGTGCATCACATCATAAACCCATAAAACAAGAGAAAAAGAAGAAGTATCATATTTGATCCCAAGTCTTGTGTTTTACAAATGAATTAAGATGGTCTATTTATACCCATCTGATCACAAGACTTTTAATTTATCCAAGCCAACATGTCAATTTGAAATTAAAACAAAAGTAATATTAAAATATTCTAATACATGGGAAACTTGAGGTATTTTCCCCATAGTTTACCAAAACTAATGAAAATAGCTAAAACTGAACAAATGGCTCCACTCTGAAGGATGGAGTGAACAAGGGTGGAACGTCATGCCCCATCTAAAGCCAAATGTGCTGAAAAACACTCAACGTTCCCCCTCCATCATGCACGCAGGCCTGGACATCAAGGATGACGTCATCATTGCTCTGGGCCCAAGGAGAGAGGGCGTTGTGCTAAATGGAGGCTAGGAGGGGTGCCTAGGGTGACTAGAAGAGTAGGGAAATGCCTTTGAGTAGAACGTTGTCACCTATGTGAAGATCAAGCAAGGTGGTCATGTAATCCAATGACCTGCCTCTAGGAGCCCTGGACACCAACCGCAGGGCTACAAGCCCTAAAATGAGGTGGTCAGCAATGCCACTAAGCCATAGTATTACTAAAGGAATAATCAAGGGGTCCGGACATAACCACTCCTAAAATGGTGCATATAACACCCCCATCCTGGCCCTGAAGAAGAAAAAACAACCCCTCTCCTGGGCAGAACTCTAACAGTGAGCTGGTACTAGTACAGCGTAACACTACACAATCTGTGAAAATTTAGACCTACACAAGGGAATCCAGAGGTGAGACATATTGGCGAGTGTCAAGAATGTCTTTCTTCATATGTGCAGAAATGAGAAGGCCATCATGCACGCAGGGAAATGCCCAAGGAGAGAGGGCGTTGTGCTAAATGGAGGCCAGGAGGGGTGCCTAGGGTGACTAGAAGAGTAGGGAAATGCCTTTGAGTAGAACGTTGTCACCTATGTGAAGATCAAGCAAGGTGGTCATGTAATCCAATGACCTGCCTCTAGGAGCCCTGGACACCAACCGCAGGGCTACAAGCCCTAAAATGAGGTGGTCAGCAATGCCACTAAGCCATAGTATTACTAAAGGAATAATCAAGGGGTCCGGACATAACCACTCCTAAAATGGTGCATATAACACCCCCATCCTGGCCCTGAAGAAGAAAAAACAACCCCTCTCCTGGGCAGAACTCTAACAGTGAGCTGGTACTAGTACAGCGTAACACTACACAATCTGTGAAAATTTAGACCTACACAAGGGAATCCAGAGGTGAGACATATTGGCGAGTGTCAAGAATGTCTTTCTTCATATGTGCAGAAATGAGAAGGCCATCATGCACGCAGGGAAATGCCCAAGGAGAGAGGGCGTTGTGCTAAATGGAGGCCAGGAGGGGTGCCTAGGGTGACTAGAAGAGTAGGGAAATGCCTTTGAGTAGAACGTTGTCACCTATGTGAAGATCAAGCAAGGTGGTCATGTAATCCAATGACCTGCCTCTAGGAGCCCTGGACACCAACCGCAGGGCTACAAGCCCTAAAATGAGGTGGTCAGCAATGCCACTAAGCCATAGTATTACTAAAGGAATAATCAAGGGGTCCGGACATAACCACTCCTAAAATGGTGCATATAACACCCCCATCCTGGCCCTGAAGAAGAAAAAACAACCCCTCTCCTGGGCAGAACTCTAACAGTGAGCTGGTACTAGTACAGCGTAACACTACACAATCTGTGAAAATTTAGACCTACACAAGGGAATCCAGAGGTGAGACATATTGGCGAGTGTCAAGAATGTCTTTCTTCATATGTGCAGAAATGAGAAGGATGGAGAAAGCACTATGAGAGAAGAAATGCATTGGAGGCACAAGCAAATGCAGTTCAAAATCAACCTGGAAAGTAATACCTAGAAGCTTGAAGAAATGGAGGAGACAATGGTGATGCTTCAGGACAGAGTTGTGAAGCCACAAATGAAGAAAAGGACAACAATTAAGGTGATAAAGTCTGCAGTTCCTCCATTTCTTTCTGTGGGATCATTTGGCATGGACCAAATGATGGCAAAGGAGGAAGACACAGTTCAGCAAGATCCAGCCCAAGCAAAGAAGCAGCCTTCAGCATTCAATCGTCCAAGGTTGGTAGGAAGATGGAAGCCCATAGTGGGCATGATCGCTTTTAAAATCTGGTTGTTGAAATGTTTTATAAAGTTGTATTACTTGTAGGGCAGTTTTTGTGACTATATACATGCCAAATAGTTAATGACTCTAAGGGTTTGTTTCATGACTCTAAGGTTTGTGCAGATAGTAGACAGTTCTGTTGAATTTTTTTATTTTTGTATTATAATACAAAAATACCCGTTCTTGTAAAAAAATAAATTGAAAGGTGTTTCTTCAAAATAAGAGCTTACCATGAACCATCAGGCCTCTGGATGTTTTCAATATACCGGGTGGCCTTCGAAATGCATGTTTCTATTTCTTTACATCGATATTCTGGATACAGCTTCCTAAATGCTGCAAGAGCTTGAATTATTGCTGAAGTGCATTCCACATACCTGAGAAGTGCATATAGATTTCAAGACAATTAAAAAAGTAAACAGTTGATGTTCCAAATGGCATAATGTATAAAAAACATGCATAAAGAAACAACATACAAATATTTGATATACTCACGAATAGTCAATGACAATATCTCCAAATGTCTCGGCAGGATTGATTTTCTACAAACAAAAGTACAGTCAACCCATGCACATGTCAGTGTTTCAGAAAAATAATGCCAATAATTATCCATAGACCCAGATAACGATTTTCTATTGGGGAAAACTTAAGCAATGGCTCTAGTCCTATAAATGGTTGAAAAAGCCTTCTAAGGATGAAACGAAAGTAGTTTTGCTTAATGGAACATCATACAATTAAAGAATTGAATATACGTCATAATATTTCATGTTTTATAAATAAGGTTTGAGCATCGATCATGGAACGAACAAAGTTTATTTTCCAACGAATATCCAACAAAAGAATGATGGCAAACAGAAATCCATAGAAGCCCAATAAAAACATATATTGAATGAAATGAGATAGATATTAGATTACATTGAGAGGGCCCATATATATATATATATATATTCCCTAAAGGGGCACCTTGGTGACTATTCATGAAGGGTTATTACCCTTAGGTAAGTATCATTATTATTATTATTATTCTTGTTATTATGTTCATTACATTGCCTTCCCCTTTAGAATTGTTTTGTCCTCAAAGCATATTTATGGAAAGACTTTCGCACTTGTTTGGCTCATACTGCCTTCTCATGATCCCCTGCTCTCGTAGTTGATCCCCTGCTCTCATAGTTGTGACAGTTGATGATACAAGATGATATGATTGGCGAAGTGTAAAACATAATTGTTTTACTATAATTGGATTAGACCAGCCCACTCTGATTTTCTGTGGCGATGTGCAATCATAAGCTCCTTCGAAGGAACCTGATGTATTATGATTCCTAAGATGACTTGTACCTTGAGACCCAACTGTATTTGGTATTTAAATTCTTTAAAATATACGTCATTTTTTTCTGTTAAGAACAGTGAAGCACCACTCGTGAGAGACTCGGGGGTACTCGCGAGTCTCCACGAGTCAGCTCCGGCAACGAGTAATCGCTGCAAACTCGGCCCAGTACTCGGCATAACAGGAAGCTTGCCTGAATTCGCCTCAACTCGCGGACTCAGGTCAAAATCGGGCAGACAACTCGGTCGAACTCGTGGTTGTGTTCACTGCTGGTCGTGGTCGTGGCCGTGTTCACTGTTGATTCACTGCTGGTCGAAGTCGAGGTCATGTCGAGGCCGTGGTCTGCTCAGTCGCGGCCACCGTTCTACTGCCCTATCCGAATCACAGCCACTGTTCTGCAGCTCTGCGGTCACCATTCTGCAACTGAGTGCCGGGCTATCTATCGAGCAGCCCGTCCGTTCTGCAACTAAGTGCCGGGCTATCTATCGAGCAGCCCGTCTCCGTCTGGACCCTCTATAAAAAATTTCGACCCTCTCCGTATATAATACTATAATGAATAGTGTGTAGTGTCTAGTCTCGACCCTCTATAAAAAATTTAAAATGCAATTTGTTTTGTTTATAAATTATTATTAAAATGCAAATTTTTTTTATTTTTTTTTTTTATATATTCTTAAATCATAACATTGTTTTAACTTTTTATATTTTTGGTTATAACTGTTTAATTTTTAAAATGTTTTTAAAATGCAATTTTTTAACTGTTTTTAAAATTCCATTTTTTTTGGTTATAAATTATAACTTATAATTATAAAATTATATAATTTTATTTTTTAACTGTTTTTAAAATGCAATTTTTATTTTTTTGGTTATAAATTATTAAATTATAGCAATGGCCTATTATAAATTACGAGTTTAATTTATTTTTTGGGGGTTTTAAATTATTAAATTATAAGTTTTTAAGTTTAATTTAATTGTTAATTAATTTTAATTTTATATGATCACTATTTAAATTTTTGCATACAAAAAGAAGATTGGGTTATGTCCTATAATCATAGTTTATGAGACAATGTTATGAATTATTCCATAAATTGTAGCTTTATAGCTTATGTGGATTGGAAATGCTTTTAACCTTTTTTTTTTTGCCCAAATTGTACAATAATTTTATATTTTTTCCTATTTGCCGAGTCTTGCAGAGTATGTCCCGAGTCTTTCCCGAGTTTTTCCCGAGTCTACGAGTCATATGCCAGCCGAGTCTTTGCCGAGTCCGAGTCCTGCAACATTGGTGAAGAATAATGTTGATATATTGATTGGTTAAATCATTGACTTTTGTGATTGGGATGTTGATAGGATTTCTTTGTAGCACAATTATTCCTCATACTTGTAGTGTTTTCCCGATTCTCCTTTGGTATTAAGTCCTCTTCATATGCCTGAGTAGCTTTGTTGATCATTGAATTTCTATTGGTGAGAGCAATTGGATTTTCCATCATTTGTGCTTCGATATTTGAAGATATCCTTACTTCAACTGGATTTGCATCATTATGAGTTGTGATGTTGACTGGATCTGTATTGGTTCCTTTGTCCACAACTTGGTTTTTTTCATCCAAAGACTCCTCTAGTTCCATAGCTTCAGTCAATGTTTCTTTATTAATCAATGCTTCATTTTTAGTGAGTTGCTCTAACTTGTTCTATAGTGACATTTTGTCATTTTTAACTTCTTAATCTGTGCAATCAACTTTTGATTATGATTCTTAAGGTGAGAAATTTCTTCATCTTTATGACCGATGAATTTTTCAACTTCTTTTTCCATCTTTTGCACAAACTTCTAATTGTCTAGTAGGATCGCTTTTTCGATGAAGGAGATTCCAAGTTTAACCTCATGCTGACATCTTGCAACGTTATCATTTTATTTTTATAGTAGAAAGACAAAAATTTATTCTTCATGTTTAAGATGGAGGTTCCTAAAGATTCCATCCACGAAGAACCAAGAATTATGCAACTTCTTCTCTCTACATATTTGTAACACTGAATTGAGATATGTAGGTATAATCTTTAATTGACAATTGAAGATTGTTGATTCCATATTCTTTATGGTTAGCCCACTTATTTTGTTCGAATATACTCGACTCTAGTATTACTAATTCATTGGCCAAGTTGTCACTAATGTAATTGTTGTCGTTATCTGGACAAATAGCGAAGTTAATACCCCTCCCTTCAATAGAGCCCCTTAAGATTGATCAATGCGAGGGAACGTTTTCTAAAAGTTTGAGGGAATCTTCCATTATTTACACTATTGGACTCAATTTAGTTTTGTTGTCACAATTCCATCAAGATTCCTTTGAAAGACACCATGATTATGACTTATATGAGACTCTTGAACAATTTGTTTTTATAACTTGGATTAAAAGTTAGGAGCCCTTTTAATCATTTTAATGTGCTTCAATAATATCTTATCTACCCTCTGTATGTAATGTTGCTGAGTTTAATTAACTCTACCAAAAAAAATTCTCCAATTTTTTTAATATTCCACTTTTAACTTTTTACTTGATATTCCCCTTTCCTTTTGATTTAAGAATAGGGACTTTATAAACTTCAAATAAAACCCCGTGATAACTTCAAATTAGAACTTGGATAACATGTTTATTAATGTTAACTTAGTAACCAAACAATTCAGTATGATGTCATATCACCTTAACTAGATTTTAATTGTTTTGCCCCACCTTCACACTATATCTTTTTGTACTATAATATAATTAATTGAGAGGCCGCTACTGCATCAAATGTTACCGCGGCTAATAACTTTCCTCAGGAACGTAAATGTTGGTTTTAGATTTATTGTTTCCTCCAAACGACATGATGGTCAACGGTGGTGTTTGAAGAGAAAGAATACTTACGATTTATTTTTACCATCGAGATTGTAAATTTGTTATGGCGACTCTTGATAACCCTTAGTATTGTATACTGGAGGAAGAGAGTAGTTCTGAACTTAATGGGTCGACCTTCGAGTGATAATTTATTTATGTGATTAATCACAGGGATTTAATCACAATGAAACATAAGGAACGTATTAGGGGACACAATGAATTAGATAGCGATGAAGCGATGTTCAAGCTTGGTATCCATGAATCTATGAAAATCAATCTCATATTTGCATAAATGATTTTCATTTTAACTAAGATCAATGCTTCTGAGATTGTAGCAACTCCTGTAATTTCTTTTCGCAACTATATTTTATTGTTAATGCATATAACTTTTCTTCGATGGAAATTCCGAATTTCAAAGCATTGATGTTGGTCAAAGGCCCAATTCAAAGAGCCTTTGACAAAAGAATGAGTGTGGCCAAAGGCCCAATTAGATAAAGTCCAAAAAGATGTATGCCCACAGGTCGGAACCAGACATAGCTCTGATACCAAATGGAAAAAAAAAATCATTTCCCAACAAATATCCAAAACGGGAATGATAGCAAACAATAATCCATACAAGGGAAATAAAACTATATATTGAATGAGATGAGATAGATATTATATTACAATGAGAGGGCACTGTTATCACACAACTTGTAGTTGTCCCTAAAGGTATCCCATCCGGGACGGTAGAGGAGAGATGGACAACTAAAGAGGTGACCCAAGAAGTGCAACAGTTCCCAATGCAAGCTGGGTGTCATGATAACCGAGGCACTCTTCACTTTAGATCATGAAGAAACAAGACCAAGGGGAAGACCCTAGCCAACCAATGAAGATTAGCTAACACAAAGGTTCCTAGGGAAATGTGTAAGTGAAGTTACGAACACCAATGCATGAGTTAGATTAAGTCGACCCAAGAGTTTAACTATGGTTGAAGAGGCTTAGGATGTGACAAGTGTTCAACCAATGTATGATTAAGGCCACTTATTGAAGCTTAATGGATGGATCTAGCACCATGAAAATACACAAGTGGGGCCCACTCCTTGAAAATTGGAAAATGGTCCAAAGGGGGCCCACTTGGTCAAATTAGGGGTAAGATGGTACTAAGTGGATGAGACAAGGTAGATCTATGGATCTAAGGCAAGATAGTCAACACCCACATATGGGGTCTAGGAAAAGGCCACTAACCCAAGGAGTGCGAATTGCCCAAGGGAGACTAGTGCCTTTAGATGGAGAGGCAAATGGAGTCCAAATTATACCAAAATGTAGATCGGGGTAGTTAAGGCAATTATCAAGGTAGGTTTAGGATGGCATGCCCCAATGTGGCCTAGATCTCCATAGATCTAAGATGCAAAATGCATCACCAAGTGACCCAAGTGAGGCTCAATCCCTCAAAATGAGGAATGGGGCCCACGAGGTGAAAATCAACAAGGTGAAGCACTAGGGGTAGGTTATCAGGTAGATCTATGCAAATCGAGTGGGATCTCACCTACCCAACTTTTGGAACTAGCCCCAATAGCTTCCCTCAAGAAGTGCGACCTCCCTCAAGGAGGCTAATGTGCCTTGGAAAAAGTGTCAAATGGAGGCCAATCCATACCAAACTATAGATCTGAATTGTCGTGGATGCTATAGAGGTGCGTTTTCAATATTTTCCCCAAAGCCAAGCTAGATCCAAGTAGATCTAGAAAAAAGTGAAAAATGAGGCTTTTAATAAATTACGGTTTTGTGATCTAAGAGAATAGATGGATAGGATAGAAGAAATTCATACCTCATGGAACATACCTGGAAAATGAAGATGGAAGAGGCTTGAGACGAGGATTACTTCCCACGACGATCAAATGCCAAATTTGATGAAGCCCTTCTTGCCAATGTTTTGCCTCCTTCAACCAAATCGGCCTCCCTATTCCTGTCAATCAAGGACACAAAGATCAATCAATCAATAACATGAATTGTTGGTACAAAGACAAAACAACTCCCTGTCACCCAAAACGTCCTCTTGAAGCTTGAAGGGAAGGCCTCCCCACCAATTCGCACTCCTCAAAAATCATCTTCTTTGCCTACAAAAATGTTAGTTGAAGATAAAAATCCAAGATGGCCACCAATATTTGTCAGTGCAGAGGAAGAAGCATTTACAATCACCACAAGCATTCTAACTTCAAGATCCAAGATGCCCAAGAAAGTATTTTATTCCAATAGCCAAGAGCCAAAAATCTCTAGATGAATTTTACAACGAGGGGGGTTTCCTCCTTATATAGGATAATAAAGACCAAAACCCTAGATCTCAAAACCACTTTTTGAAATGAGTGGTTGAGATGAAAAGATCTCACAACATAACCAATGGCTAAGATGAGCCAATATACAATATCACATCATCCTCTAGAGGGGGCTAAAACACATGGGCCCACCTCATATGACATGGACATGACTCAAAAAGATCATGGTGGGGCTAGGAGGCATCAATCCTTACTAGCTCATCCCCATGGCACAATAAAAAGGACCATGACATGTCCACATAACACAAATGATCAAATCCTGTCCTCAAAATCTGTGAGAGACATGCAGTAAAAGGCCTCCTGTAGCCTCTATGGACCCCACTGAATGATGTCAACTGACTGGAAGATGGGGGGTTCACCGTGGAAGACCTCTGTCAAGACCATGTGCCAAAACCTTGCCTCAATTGCCCAAATCGAATTCTGCAGTGACCCTTTTATTCCATTTTTAATCCTCCTCGAAAACCGTGAAGCTGCCCAAACTGACACCCAAAGTGCCTGCACTATCAAACTGAGCCCACCAGGCTGTCTGGAAGGGGGGTATAATGGTAAAAACAAGTGGTTGGACCACCCCCTTCCCATACAGCGCCCTAGAAGAAACTGGCCTCTAATGCCTCTGCTAGACAGGCTGGGGAAACATGCCCAAAACTGGTCAACAGGTGGAAAAATGCATCTATCACTGTCAGAAGTGCCCGAAACTGAAAGATAAGTGTCTCAATGGATCTAGAAGACCCAAATCTACTAGAAATGTGTATTCATACACCATGGGTTGACCTGAGGGGTCAACAGTAGGATCCACCATATCAGACTGATCAGGAAGTAATAAAAAACTGTTGAACTGCATCAATCATCATCTGAATCATATGTCCACCATATGGAGTCATCAATAAGAGTATGTGCGACCATCAATCATCATCCATAAGCATACATGGTCCACATCATCACGGATCCCAAGAATGGCCATGGTCAAACTATGTTTGACTAGGTCAAAATATAACCAAGGACAAGATTATGACAAAGACTAAGACATGTTCCTTTAGATCATTCTCACAACTTAACTTAAAGTATAAACATCATTCTGTGTCATTTAATACATTTATATATTTCATTGTTATTTATATTTTACTTGCACAGTAGCTTAAAAGACAGACTCACCCATTGGACATGGTCTAACTGCTAGCTCAGTATGAAGGCTAAAGAATCAAGGCTAGGCAAAGGGGCTGATTTGACCAAACTCAACCAAAAGATACTTTGGACGGGGAGAGGGGGAGCTACACTCTGTGCCGGACAGATAACAACGGGAAGGGCTATGCCTCACAAATGCATAAGTTGTTTAGAGAGTGTTTATTCAACTTAGGCATCATGTCTACATCAAGTTGATCTAGGTTCATTACGATCATTCATTTCATTTCATGGCCTTTTTGGCCTACATAACCCATCGGATTTCACATGTGCTAAGAGGCACAACTAATTGCAGCTTGCATCTGGGGCATGTTTGTATATATAAGGTCAGCAATAATAGATATAACTTTTGAGTAACATTTGCTTTTTGGACCTTTCTTATACTATTCGAGGAGTATTTTAGCAATTCATTGCTCTTGTCCTTTACTCACGTGTGTTTAAAAACACATTCTAGAGTTTACAGTTTCCATGGACGTATTTATACAGATTTCCAATATAGGTAGTACATGAGCTTTCACTTTTAGCCAACAACATCTCAAGTGACTAGGGGGACTTCTGCCAGTGCCAAACATCGAGACAACCGACCAGAATGATTTAGGCCTACAATCCAACTCACCAAAGGCAAGTTTTGTCACCAACTCAGAGCCGAGTCACAAAACAAACATGGATGTGGTCCAACACAGAGGTAGAAATGGCGAAGTCCTCAATATCAAGAAGTCAAGGAGGCAAGTCAAAGGTGAAGGCCAAATAAGGAAGGTCATCGATGGATGGAGTCAAGTGAAAATGGTGCCTAAGCTAGCAGACAAGAATGTCAGGAAAGGCCATATCTATGCTCATAGGAGGGTAATGAAACCAATGAGTTTTGTCAGAAAACCTAAATGTGCAAGTAATAGGTCCATTTTATAATTTATAACATCATTAAAGATAGTTCATTTCATTTTAAATAGTTTTGCCACATCATGAATCGTATACCAATTCAAAGCTATGAAAATTACTAAAACAGCAAGATAATAATTTAAAGTCAGTAATCAGAAGTCCATAGGTCACATCACATCAAAATAATCATCAATAATCATCTAAAACACTGCTGCAATATAATCACTGGGCATTGAACTAAAACTGTATGGAACAAAGGGTCACATCGGTCATCAAATCTTAAGCTCTCAAGGCTCAACCTTGGCACAAGGTCTAACAAAAATCCGATACAATATACTGCTCCGATCCATGAGTGATCACAAATAACAATCTCATCATAGCCAATCTCTGTAAAATCCAGGCTCTGAAATGTGCAGATATCTGCTCAGCAAGAATAGTAGCCTAGCTACTATAGTGTGATAACAAGCACGTATATATATTCCCTAAAGGAGCATCATGGTAACTATTCAAGAAGGGTTATGACCCTTAGATAAATAATAAGGATAATAATAATAATAATTATTATTATATTATTATTATTTATTATTATATATGTTATGTTCATTACAGATCAATGGACAAATTTTACTTAAATAAATTTTGACAATTTTCCAAAAAGTAGACAAATCACAAAAGACAACCCCTAGATTTACCCTTCTTTGTAGCTACTTCAATTCGTATAAAGGAATTTCATTATTATAACGCAGTGTTGCTATTATCTTTGATTAGAATCCACTATACCCAAGCCCAAACTCTGGCTCACTTAGCAATACAATCCTCCTCACACCAGATTATGTTCTTGTTGTTAATGCTTTATGGTATCATTTGGACTCCAAAATCAACAAGCATTCAAGGGAGAATCTGTGGTATTTCTCTCCCAAATGGTTCAAAAACGATCAACAATCATTTTGCTAATCAATCTTTGTTGTCATTTCGTCTAGATCGAGAATCAGTTCAATCTACCAAGAGTTTTTCTGATATATTTTGCAGTGCCTCTAGGTTGTGGTAACTGACAGTAAAACTGATCATTGGTTGATTGAGAAAGATGATCCTCCAAGTTGGAATCCTTGTGTGTGGCACTAAATCAAACATGGTGATATTATCTGCTATCATGGGATCCCTTTTGGCACTTGGTTTTCGAGTTGTTGACATGTGGAATTGGTGGCTTGAGAGGATTACAGTCCAAGATTTTGGTGTGGAGGTATAAACCTCTACTTCTAATCAAGAAGCTTTCAATGATTTTGCACATACTTCTAGCTTTTGATTGTTGGAATATTCACCAATACTGAGAGGGAGGGGTGAATCAATATTGAGCACCTTTTACCATTTCAAACTTTTCAGATGTAAACATTAACCATTAACAATAACATTCATCATCACATAAACCATACACAATACACAAGAGATTTTACCTGTAAACCCAAATGGGAGAAAACCACAAAATAATTTTCTTAAATAATATAAAGATTACATTCAATTGATTTACCAGCTCCAACTCGAAGGAGACTACAACCCTTTAGTTTATCAGCTCCAACTGAAAGGAGGCTGCAACCCCCTGGTTTTACCACAGGCTCCAACCTATAGTGATGACTCCAACCCTCAGTAAGCTCCAACTAACTAGATTTACCAGCATCAACTGGAAGGAGGCTACAAACCTGGTTTTTACCACAGCCTCCAACTTGTAGTGAGAACTCCAATCCTCAGTGAGCTCATCGTCACTAGATTTACCAACATCAACTGGAAAGAGGCTACAACGCCATATCCTTGCCCTGTCCTGCCACCCTGATATGAATAGAAGAACCAATCTCTAATAATCAGTGTATCACTGTCTCTAACAACATATACCTGTATCTTTGTTCTTGTACTTATATCACTATTCATGTTCCTGTCACGAACCCTGACTTCTAACAAATATAAATCCGAACCTATAATGAATTAGGATCTGAAAATTCTAACACATGTTCTTCAAGATATCTAATGCCTCTCCTCCACGGGGCATTCTCTCAAACATCCTGAATCAAAACCTATAATGAAAATACCAAACTGACCTGTTTAAAGATGATTTATGAGTCATTCAGAAGCCCTGACTTCTAGAGATCATATCTTTGAAACTGTAGTGAACCAGGATCAGAAACTTGAACCATATGTTCTTCAAGATGTCTACTACCTCCCCTGCAAGGGGCACAATCAGAAACTTGTTGGATCAAAAGATATAAAGAAAATGCCAAGCTGGCAAGTTTGAAGATTATTCGGAAACCGTAACTTTCGAATGTCTCTAAAACTGTAGTGAAACGGCATTTGAAACTTCTACCACAGGTTCATCAACGCCTCTACTTCGTGTAATCCCAAGGACACTATCTGAATAGTCCCAGAACAGAAGATATAGCTAAATGCCACGATGATGGGACAAACCGTCAAAGATTGTCTTGTAAACTATGTGGCCAAGCTATGACAGGAGGGATTAGCCGGTTGAAATACCACTTGGCTAAAATTCCAAGGCATCATGCTCTAATTTGCACCGAATCAACCTCGAAAATTGTGTGGATGGCCCATGATGCCATTTATGAGAAGGATAGAAAGACGGAGGTGGCAGTTGCTAATAGAGCTGAAATTACTTCTAGTGGAGTAGTTAGATCCTCAAGAACCACCGGCACCAACAGATTTGTGAGTGGGACACAAATAGTGAGAGGGACTCCACAAATGTAGATTCACCTTCCACAATGACCTCACCTTTCTTTGTTCCAAGGATTGGAGATGGGGCTCAACCTTCCATCTAATCAATGGTTAAAAAAAAGATAAGCAAGAAGCGGACATCCTTATGGGGAGAATGATTTTTTGGAGCGATTTACCTTTGAGCATCTCAAAGACCAATCCATTTTTCCATCCTATGTGTGATGCTATCGTTGTTGTTAGCCCAGGTTATAGGGCCCCTACTTATGATGAGTTGTGGGGGGCAATTTTGCAAGCAGAAAAGAATGACATCAATGCTAGATTGGAAGAGTTAAAGAATTCATGGGAGTCTAATGGATGCAGGGTGATGTCCGATGGTTGGACAGATACAAAGGGTAGGACCCTTATAAACTTCTAGGTACATTCCCCTAGGGGCATCATGTTTATTAAATCAATTGATGCCTCAGCCCTGTTATCCACTAAATTGCAGTTAGTCGATTCCGAGTGAACCGTCGAAGACTTGAACAATCTAATTGTTCAGCATCAGTGTTCCGAAGTCCATCAAGCCTTCTAGGCCTTTTTTTTATTTTTGTACCACATGTTCATACCCCCTTCGGGGAATTTTGTAATAATGTGCTAGCATGGTATCTTTTTGTAAAAGACTCGACTTCTAGGACTTAAACGTTAATTCTAGACCAGAGTGTTTTTTTTCCTTGGAAATTATTTGTTGTTGAATAAACGACTAATAATTTTCGAGTTTTTCACTCAATCCTCCAAAGTTGGGGTGGTCAGCGTAATTTTTAAGCCTTAGGAAGTTATTAGAGTCTATGTGTCAATGTATTAAACCATGCTAGGCATAGTTTTTGAGTCGTATGGACATGTATTAGATTTTTTTTAAGTTCCGAGAAAAAATTAATTTTCCGTAAAAACAAGCCATTTTTTAATGGTTTGGGCGAAAAAATTAAAAAAGTGATAAAATCCTGGTCTAGGGGTTGTTTTGGCCATGGGCGTGCTCGTTTTCTAATCTGGAGCACCTACATTACCCCTAAACCCACTTTCCATAGTCTTTTGACACTTTATTTTTCATCTTTTTTGCAAAAATTAAAAAAAGTCAAAATGTGAAAAAGCCAAAAATGAGAAAATTCCAAAATTGATGGGATTTTGGACCAGTTATATTTTTGGGGATGTAAGAAGGCATTTAGCAACTTTTTTCTGAAGCTAAATAAGTGGGATTGACTCCCTTAAAGGCGGGCGCATTCCCCCATGTGTTGGACGCATTTCCCAAGGACGAATGTCCCATGTTGGCACTTCGATTCAGTTGTCATTGATGGTTGGAAAGCAGCGACTGAGTTTTTAAATACAAGAAAAGAATGTTGTTAAACAAGCTGTGACTCAGATGACTGCGACTCAGACGGTCGTGACTCAGACGGCTGAGACTCAGACGACCGTGACTCAAATAAGAACACAGTGATTCGTGTCTCGATTTGCGGGCAGCTGGAGATGAATCTCGAAAATCTGGGACATGGGTTTTGTGCGCAACGGCCTCATTTACCTGACTCGCGAGGAAATCGCCAAACAAAGCTACGGTTTGAGCTATACAAGTGGTTCTCTGAACATGTAATTCTCAGATTTACTATTGCGGCCGGTTTTTTGCAAATTAGCAATTGGTTGAAACAGCTGTGACTCAAACAGCCGTGACTCAAACAAGCTGCGACTCACAAACATATTTTTAATTAGTCAGTTACAACGTGTAAACTCTGGAATTCAAAGAGACAGTTAAAATGTTAGTTACAGCGTGTAAATTCTGGAAGTTAAAGAGACAGTTTCAGTTTTAGAATTGGTATATCTGGAAGTTAAAGAGACCGAGGCATATAACTTCAGCATCTATAAAAAACAATTGATGAGAACAAAATTAGTGTGAGATTTGAGAGGATGAAGAGGAGTGGTTGCTGATGAAGCTGTGATTCGAAAAAAACATTTCAGAACAGAAATGTATGGCTCGATTTAATGAAGAACAAAATGCCCAGAAACTCAAGCTGTAGCAGCACGGAACAAAATAAAAAGGGTATGTACTGATATATCTGAACCAGTGTGATATAATTGACTGAATTTTTTCTTACATAGGGTGGTATGGAGGAGCAAGGGAAGACTGTAAAGTCTTCTTGGCAAGTTGGTGCTTGTACATTTGGGAGTTGTAGCTTCCATTCAGTTGGTGCTGAAGAAACAGAGGTAGCAGCCTCATCTGGGTTGTAGCTCAGATAAAATAGAATGTAAAGAGGGGTTAGAGCTTGCCTTTCATACTAAGAAGAAGAGGTTTTTTCCCTTTATGGGTTTCCTCAGGAAAATCAGTGTCTCTGCATATTTATGTGAATGAACATTGTTTATATGCCTTATATTTAATTATGTTATAACAATATACCTGCTATAAAGGAATGTGCATAGAACATCTCATATCATATTGATCGTCACACTTCATCAAAGTTAAAAGGGAAAAGGAATGTAAAATTGTTTAAGCACAATAATAACTGATTCACCCACCCCCCTCTCAGTTATTTGAATACTTTCAACATCCCATGTGTTAAGGAGGTGGCAGCTTGATTCTAGGGCTGTCATATGGCTGATTTTGGGCTGTTTGGGCAGCCAAATAGGTGGGATTTGGCAGCCCCATTTGCTCCACCCATTTCTCCATCACTCACTCCACTCTCTCCTTGACTAGTGCGCCCTCCCTCCTTGTTTTTTCTATAAGTATGAGGCACCTCTCTCATTCCAAACTAGTTAGAGTTGGATTGAGAGGAGGTTTTCCATATTGTAATCGTTCTATTTATTCATTTTGCTAATAAACAAGCTTTGGAGGCTAACTGTGTGGTACTTCTATGTGTGGATCAACATTGTCATGAGCAAATGATGTAACTTGTGTCATTTCAATTTCTTGCTATCTACTTGATGTATTTGGTTCCTTAATTGTTTAAGGTAGAGTAATGTAAGTAAGCTTACTTTCTTGTTCTACTTCGATAAATATTTTAGAGATCTAGATCTAACTTGTTTCATAAGTTTATGTGCATGTTGTTTTAGTCTCTATTCATATGCTATTATCAGATCTCATGGTTTTTGCAAGTTGATTGATTGATTTCAGCTTACAAAGCTCGGAGGAGTTGTGGATCAAGTTTGACTCCACCACATTTCCAAAAAACATCTAGACATTGTCCCTCGGTACCACACAGAAGAGTTCCTTGGTTGATCTTTTGGCAACAAATTTCCTTATCCTTGCTCTTTCTCTCTTATATTAAAAAAAACTTCTTCTTGGTTTCTTTGTTTTGGATAACTTTCAGATCTGATCTACTTGATTTTCTTATCAAAAATCAGATCTGAAAATTATATGCATAGATCCATTATATTTCAAATTTTCATTTCATAGTTTGGGCCTTGCTTGAAAAGAGTCATTAAATAATTTTTGCAAGTTAAATTCTTAGGATTGTTTAAGGATTTATTTTCCTAAAGTTTTTTACAATGTTCCCCCAAGTTTCTGGGATGCAGGAGCGGGGAAACGCACATTGGGGACATGTGGAGACCACCCCCAAATTTTAGCGAAATTCGGGGGTACGGGGGGCCGTCCAGGCCATAATAAAAATTATAAAAAATAATATTATAAATTATTAAATCCCAGCAATAACAGTTCAACGATTCATCCCATGTAAATCACTAAAAGTAAATAATAAATACTAAATTCATCATTGTGCAATGTAAATTAGAATGTAACAAATTAATAATACAAACCCGTTACACAATTCATCATGATCGTTTTCAAATTTGTCATTTGAATCTTGATATTCATATTTCTAATTTCGCTCATTCTAATTGAAATATTGAATTAGTGATATTGCATGCTAAAATAGTAAAATAGTAAATTACTAACGACTAAGTCTGAAAGAGAGACTAAAACAACAATTAAAATTAAAATTTCAAATTTTTAAACTGAAATTGGGAAAATCATGGGGTCATCTAGGAGCCCCCTAGTTTCAAGAGGGAGCGTGTGGGAGCCCCCCTTCACCGGAGCAGGCTACAGAACAAGGGGACGCGCTCCCTTATGTGTTTCCGAGAGTTTCCTAATTTTGGGTACGTTGGGAAACGTTTCATCAGGAGTCCCCAAGTCCCCGGAGCGCAGGGAGCGAGGGCGGCGCGCCCCCGACCTTGGGGACGACTCCCCATGGAACACTGGTTTTTTAAAGTTTGCATAAAGCATCTTAGTGCTTCATTGGTTGCCTTTTACAAGCTGTCCAAGACCCTAAGAGGGTGGCTTTTTAGCCATTCCATCTTAGTTAAATTTTGCAGTTAACTAGTCTTTTTTAACTTAGATTTTTTAATATTTTTTGTTTTTTCCCAAAACACTTTTAAAGTGGTTTTGGGCACTTTTTGGATTAATAAAATTCGCTGGTTTTTGTACTGTTATAGCAGGTTAAAGGTTCTTAAGCACATATTTCGACCATTTAGGATGATCCAAAACTTCCTTTGAACCTCACTTCTCCCCCGTTACTTTGCCTCTATCATTGTAACCTCTTTTCTTCAGATCTGTAAGGAGAAAGAGGAGTTCTTTATTTCCAGTTGAGCATTGTAATTTGGTAATAAAAAGTATTTTGGAAGTAAGCTCACAGAGCTTGCATCTCATCCCCCCAAGGGGAGATTGGTGTCAGCTCAAATTTTTGTGATTGTAGTCATTTTCAAAAACTTTAACAAATTTTCACATTAGATTAGATTAATTTAAAACCAACCAAGTAGAATAAAATTTAACATCGTGGTCCAATCCAAATATTGGGCCATTGACACTCTTAGGACGTAGGAACATTTTTGTTTTCATTTTTTGCAGACCATATACCATTTTCACTACAATATTGTTTATCTTTTGCAAGAAAGTAATCCGGATACTAACCCACTACCTCGGTAGTGTAGTAATTATAAAACATTTACTTTTTCAGTTCTCTACAATCAGAACACCCCCTTGCTTTCCCGAAGTAAGGTTTCAGGACAAGGACTTGCCCAAGTACTGGCCCGAAAAGAGACTCTTGGGGCATAAAAAAGTAAAATTTGTGTTCAAAAATCTTTTAAAATAAACAAGGCTTTGTCCTGAGTATGCTCTGGATCACTGCAGCTATGTCTGAACATGCTAATCAAACCAGAAAGGGGCTTGGCTATTAGTAATTCGTCTAACAATACCCAATAAACCACCCATATACAAAAATCCAGCATATCGATTTTTCTGGCATAGTGTGGCCAAATTTCTCAAAGGAAGCGGGAACTACTAGGCAGCGACCTCGGGATATTGTTAGACTACACCCTCGTTTGGTGTAGTGTTGAAAACCTCCCAGAGACTCCAATCCAGCCCACATTTCTGAGTGAGAAGCCACCTTGCCAGAATCTAGACATATTTCCAGTACCTTATGGTATATTGGAAATCCCCTCATCCATAATAAAAAACTCATTACCACATTAATTTAAAATTGACCAAGAACATTTGCACAACATTTTCATTTCCAACATTACAAACAGCATTACAATTTTGACTCCATTTTTCAGCACTGGTCTCTCTTGTTTATCATTGCAACTTATATTTAATTGTCATCATGTGTTGAATGAAACAACAATCATGTTTAATTTATATGTTGTTTAGATCTTTATGTTGTTATGCTTTGAAGTTATATTGCAAATCTCGTGTCAGTTTTGTCATTATAAAAAACTCCTAAACAACTAACTCATCCACCATAACTAGCTTAGCTTAACCATCCTTAGCAATTTTAGGGTCCACCCCCCTTGGCTTCGTTAGGAGTTTGCCTAAACGAAGGAGTCAAGAATTAAGTGGCAGTACTTGACTCAAGGCTTGCCCCTGTTTCTGCCTGGTTTCACACCTGAGAAAACATGGCAGAAGTCTTCAAGCTGATGGTGTGGCCTTAGGGGCAAACCAGAGTCAAGTGATGTCACCTGAAACTCGACTCCTCCATTTAGGCTTACACCTAGCGAAGCCAAGTGGGGTGGGCCCTACAAAGTAAAAATAAAACTAAGGTGTCTAATCTATGAAAGACAAAACAACTAATCTAGGAGTTAGAATATTTTTGTGAACCAAGATCAATGCACTATATATAAAGCAAATATCATTCATCACTTAACATCATCATGATTGTCATTTTAAAACATCCATCATCATTGAAAAATAAATAAGTAGACCAATGCTGCTAAATGGGGTCAGGAAAGTGCTTCGAACTGAAAAGACAATGTTGTGCGATTGTTCTTGGTTGATTTTATTATTAATGTGATAATGGATCTTTTTATTAAGGCTGGGGGATTCCCGATATACCAAAAGGCAATGGGAATATGTCCGGAATTCAACCAGGTGGCTTCTCACTCAGACATGTGGGCTGGATCGGAGTCTCAGGGAGATTCTCAACACTATACCAAACGAGGGTATAGTCTAACGGTTTCCAAGAGGTCTCTACCCAGGGGTTCCCGCGTCCTTTGAGAAATTTTTCCACCAAAGAAGAATAATCCATTGTGCCAGATTTTCACAAGTAGGTGGCTTATTGGGGTGTGTTAGATCCCATTACTAGTCGCTTATCCCTTTCTGATGTGTGTCAGCATGTTCAGACTACACTGTAGTGACCATAGAGCATACAGGAAAAAGCCTTGGAAATTTTAAGTATTTTAGAACACAAATTTTACTTTTTTAGAGCCCCAAGAGTCTCTTTTTGGGCCAGTACTCGGGCAAGCCCTTATCTTGAAACCTTACTTCGGGAAAGCAAGGGGGTGTTTTGGATTGTAAAAAAAAAGTGAAAATCGTAAAAAATGTGAGAAAACTATGTCGTGAGTGAACTCATGGCCCGCCAATGGAACTGGCCAACGAGATTAATTTTAAGCCCTAATTAATTTTTTTTAGTTGCCGAAAGAGAAAGAAAACTAAACTAAAAAAATCACGTCACGAAAATGATTCGACACGATTTCCCCTTGGGGAGATGGGGTGTGGACGCTGGTTAGCCCACTTGCTCTCATTTACTATGTTTTTTACCAGTGAAGCACCACTCATCCCATACTCGTGGGTACTCGCGAGTCTGGACGAGTGGGCTCCCCAGCCGCTTAATCGCCACACACTCGCAGGAAGACTCGCAAGGTACGAATACTCGTGGAAAACCCGTGACTCGGCCGGACTAGGCGAATACTCGGGAGACTCGGCCGTGCAGAGAGATGGTTTCCCGCGAAAACTAGGGTAAGAAATTTTCGAATGGTTTTTTGCTGGGGCCCACTGTATGTGAGTTTGGAGGGAAAATCGACTATGCGGGAAGCTATAAACAGTCCCGACAGTCGACTCCTTTCACCATCAAAGTTCAAACTGTGAGTAGTTCTGTCGTGTTCTGGTCGTGGAGTTCCGACCCTGGTCGTGGAGTTCTGTTCCCTGGTTGTGGAGTTTCATTTATGGAGGAGGAGTTTTGTCGTGTTCTGATCGTGGAGGAGGAGTTTTGTCGTGTTCTGATCGTGGAGGAGGAGTTCCAGTCGTGTTTTGTCGTGGAGGAGTTTGAGGCCGAGCCGTAAGCTGCTGCTCGAGCCGTAAGTTCCTGCTTCGAGTTCGGGTTTGCGGAGCACGCGAGGACGTTGCTGCTCAAGCCTGCCAGGTTAGTATATTTTTTTTTTTTTAATATTATCAAATGTTATTTTATTTTTTTTAATATTATCAAATGTTATTTTATTTTATATAGTTTAAAGTTTATTTAGGTTATATATTTAAAGTTTATTGATTTACTTTAGTTTATTTTAAAATTTCAATAATTCATTTTATTTTTTTATAAATCACATATTTTTATTTTATATAGTTTAAAGTTTATTTATGTTATATATTTAAAGTTTATAGATTTACTTTAGTTTATTTAAAAATTTCAGTAATTCATTTTTATTTTTTTATAAATCACATATATATAATTTTGTTTATTTTAGTTTATTTAAAAAATTCAATTGATTCAATCACAACATGTTTTAAAAAAAACAATGATTTAGCAAATAAATAAATAAAATAAATCCAAATTACAATTTCTCTATTTTTGCAATCCAGATTCCATGGCACCTAAGGCGAAAAGGCCTGTTGATCCGGCATGGAAATATTGTGCCATAGTGAATCCTAATGAAGACCAAAGGGTCATTTGCAACTTCTGCACCTCTCAAATGTCTAGGGGCATAAACAGGATGAAATATCATCTAGCAAGAATTGTTTGCAAAGATGTGGACGTTTGTGAGAAATGCCCTGATGAAGTCACTGCAGAAATGGTAGTTGCTTTGGATGCCATTAGAGAACAGAGTGAAAAAAGGGCAAGATACAAGTTTGAAACTTCCATGATAGGTAGATCTACCATGGCACCACCGAATGCAAGTCCAAGTACCGGAGGGTCCACTTCAGCTGCTGCAGTGAACAGAAGTGTAACTTCTTCTTTCTTCCTTCCTCGCACAAGTCCAGGATCTCAGACATCCTTGGAGAGCTTCAATGAAAAGAAGAGGAAAGAGGCAGATATGGCAGCGAGGAGGTTTTGGTACCATAATAGCCTTCCATTCAACTATGCAAAGTCTTATTTTTATCAGCCCATGGTAGATGCCATTGCAGCTGCTGGCACTGGATACAAAGCCCCCTCCTATAATGCACTTAGGGGGAAAAAACTAGATGAGGGGCTCGAGTGTGTTAAGGAACAATTGGAGAGCATTAAAAGCTCATGGAAATTTACAGGTTGCACAATTTTGTCTGATGGGTGAACAGATCAAAGCGGCAAAACAATCATCAATTTTGTTATAGCTTGCCCTAAAGGAACCATGTTCCTAAGATCCACTGATGCATCCTCGCATGTAAAGGATGCAAATCTAATTTTATCACTGTTGTCTGATGTTGTGGAGGAAGTCGGGGTAACAAATGTTGTCCAGGTAGTCACGGACAACGCTGCAAATTATGTAGCAGCTGGAAGGTTGCTTTCTGCAAAATACCCCACCATTTTTTGGACTCCGTGTGCTGCCCATTGCATAGGCTTGATGCTGGAGGACATTGCGAAGATGGAATAGGTGCAAGCAGTTGTGCAAGAGTGCAAACAAATAACCAAATTCATTTATAACCATGCTTGGGTGTTGAGCCTTATGAGGGGATACGCACAGGGTGAACTGAGTCGCCCTGCTATCACAAGGTTTGCCACAACCTTTCTTTCCCTCCAAATCCTTCTGAATGAGTACCAAGCTTTGAGACGGATGGTTTGTAGCCAGGAATGGATATTTTGGAAAGATAGCACAAAGCCAGATGTAGTTGCTGTGAAGTTGTATCTCTTAGGAGATGGTCTGTGGGAGAAAGTCGCTGAGATTGTCAGCTTCACTAAGCCACTTGTAAAAGTCTTGAGGATCATGGATGGAGAGAAACCTGTAATGGGATACATCTATGAGGGCATGGATAGGGCCAAAGAGGCCATCAAGACTTTCTACAAGGGGAATTCATCAAAATATCTCCCTATATGGCAAATTATTGATTCCAGGTGGGACAGACAGCTACATTCACCATTGCATGCAACTGGAGCCTATCTCAATCCAATCTTATTCTATCCTCTAGATTCTAGCATTCAAAGAGATTAGGAGGTGATGAGAGGTGTCATGATATGCATTGAGAAGATGTTCCCAAATCCAGAAATTCAGGACAAAATCAACATGCAACGTGATATGTACTTGAAGTCCAACATTCTGAACCTCTTCAGAATATCTATGGTGTATTTTTCCTTGACCTAGGAAAATCTCCTTCTGCCTCTGCCATACTTCTAATCCCAAGAAGTAATGCATCAATCCAAGATCCTTCATTTCGAACTCAGAGGCGAGTTTCTTCTTACACCATATGATAAGTTTCTCATTTCCAGTGAAAAACAAGTCATCGACATATAGCACCAAAATCAGTGGCTCATCATCCACAACCTTGTGGTAAAGGTTGGGGTCTGAATCACTCTTGGTAAATCCCAAGCTCACCAGGAATCTATCTATCTGTCCATACCAAGCACGGGGTGCTTGCTTGAGCCAATACAATTCCTTTTTCAATCTCCATACGTGAGACTCCTTTCTGTGGACAATAAACCCTTCTGGTTGTTCAATATATACTTATTCCTCAATAACACCATTGAGAAAGGGTGTGTTGACATCCATCTGATACAACTTCCATCCCATAGTTGAAGCAATAGCAATGATAGATTTGATGGAAGTATATCGAGCCACAGGAGCAAATGTCTCATCATAATCGACTCCCTCTTTCTGAAAGAAACCTCTGGCCACAAATCTGGCCTTGTATTTTTCAACACTCCCATATTCTCTATGATTGATTTTGTATAGCCACTTGGAAGTCACTATTGACTTCTCCTCGGGTCTCGGCACAAGCTCCCACACGTCGTTCTTCATGATGGATTGGTATTCTTCCACCATGGTATCCTCCCAAACTTAGTGTCTGGATGCTTCTTTATAAGTGGTCGGTTCTAAGTCGATGATGTTACTCATCAATGCTACATAATTGGAGAACCTATGAGGTCTTTTGCTTTCTTTGAAAGCACCATGTGGAGCTTCATGCCCCTCTGCATCCTGCAAAGTTTGTTGTGCCCATCTAGGCCTTTTCCGGCCTACTGCAATATCTCTAGGAACATCCACTGGATCAATAGGATCAATGGGTTCATCCTTTTCTGCTAACTCCCTCTTAACTGGAGGGGAAAATGATCTCATCTCCTTTGGTTCTAGCATTTCTTCATCATCGATCTCCATGTCTGATCCTATGCCTTTCCTGACAGCCATCTCTTCTTCAAAGGTCACATCCCTGATGACTTCAATCTGTCTAAATCCTGGGAAGTAGATTTTGTATGCCTTTGAAGATTCATTGTATCCCACGAAAGTTCCCTTCTTCCCTGAAGGTTCTAACTCCGTTCTTTTCTCCTTGAGCACATCTATATAGATTGGACAGCCAAATATCTGAAGGTGGCCCACTTCTAGTTTTACTTCTGTGAAAGCTTCTTCCGAGGTCACCCTTCTAGGCTGAGAGTCATATTCCTGGAAGCTTCCTGTTGAATATCAACGGGATTCATGTGTCCATCGGAACAAGTCTCATCATCCTTCTCTTGTAGGCCAAATCACATGGTCTTTTCCATACAAGTCAAATCCCGATTGATGATCAGTGACATTGCATAATCAAATTTAACCAATTTCTATTTCTATGTAATGATAATAGTTTACACAGGCATCTTGGCTAATACTTTAGCACATCAATCATAAACATGTCTTCCAAACACATCTAGGAACTGTCTAGGTGTTTGTTATCTCCGCTAGAATATGTCGTCAAGAGTGTGCACTACTCTAAGCATGCAAGAAGGAGATATCATCTAGACTAGCTCCTTCATGTGTTAATGAAGTGTTGTGTAGCTCATATGATAATGAATACAACAGGGTAAACTATATCAACTGCTCAACACATTTCCTGATAGATCTGCATATAATAGAGACATATAAGACAAAACAGATCTATGTAAGCAAGAAAACCAAATACTTATCTCTTATTGTTTTTGTGTGTGGGCTCCCACTGCCTTCTTGTGGGAACCAAGAGAGATCTTTGTTCTTGCAGTCTGGATCTTCATATCTCCTAGAAGAAGAACTCGGAACGATCATCATTCCTTGACTTCTTGTGATGATGGTCTTCTTCTACATCAACAATTGAGGCTTCATGCTTCCTTTTGTTTGAAGTTCAACAATTACTGGCATAATGACCATATGCCTTGCACCTATAGCATTGTATCTGAGACAAATCCTTCTTCTCCTTCTTCTGATCTAGAGGAGGACTAGATCTCCTATCTTGGTGCTTGTGTTTGTAAAACTTTCTTCCCCTTCCCTTGCCTTTCTTGGCATGGAATACGAATGCTTGATTCTCCTCAGGTTGAGTGCCATGAAGTCTTTGTCTTGCTGCTATTCTTGTCTCTTCCTGAGTGCAATCTTCCCATAGCTTGTCGAATTTAGGTACCTTGGATCTACCGCTTATACTTTGAATGAATGACTCCCAAGATGGTGGGAGACCATTTAGTGTAGTGATGACAAGCTCCTTTTCATCAATGGGATCTCCACTGGGTCTAAGCTTGTCCCTTAGTTCTATGATCCTCATGAAATATGAGGCAATGGATTCTAACTTGGACATCTGAATATTTGATAATTGGTTCCCCAATGTGAGTGTCACATTGATACTACTATATTCAAATAGCTTCTTTATGGTTTTGAACATATTTCTAGCAGTCTTCTTACCTAATATTTGAGGAACCAAGTGGTCTCTAACTGAATCCACCAAAATCCTTCTTGCTTTGGCATCATTCTTCCTCCAGCGAGATTTGTCTTCTTCGGCTTTTGGTTCAAGGACCTTCTCATTGACAAATTGCAAGAGATCATTTTCTTCTAGTAGAAGAAGAACCCTAGACTTCCAAGAGATGAAGTTGGAGGCCCCTTCTAGGCGATCCTCAACCTTCATTCTAATCATCTTGTCTGCAGATCTGGACTAGAAACCCTAGCAGGAGCTAGGTCAAAAATGAGAGTTGGAATTTTGGAAAACTGACTCCACAGGTAGATGCGCCCTAGCAAGGCAAGTTGAGTAGAGGTAGACCGAGCCAAAACTGTGGAGAAAATGGGTTAGAAACTGAAACCCTAAATTCTGCTGCAGTTGTAGAATTAGGTCAAAAATTGAAAAATCTCATAATTGAATTATGTCTTCACGAAAAGATGCACCCTCCTTCGAGCGAAATTCCCAATGCTCTTTTTCTTCCAAAAGTTGAGTGAAGACTTAGAAAGATGAAACCCTAGTTCCGGCAGGATTCTGGCAATGGCTTCTTCTAGTACCCCTCTGCTACCATGTTAGATTTTGCATACATTCATATCATAATAATTTACTTGCATGAATTCAATAGGATCACTAGAAGAAAGACAAAGCACAAAACAATAACACAAGAGTTTATCCTGGGAAACCCAAACGGGAGAAAACCCAGCAACCTTCGTATAGAGATGATAATTCTGAGAACAGAGTACAATGATAAGAGAGAAAAGATGGAAATGCTTTCCAAGTAGAAACCCCAAAATTTGTCTTCTCCTTGTTGCAGGTGCGAATCTCTCTCTAGGTGATGCGAACTTCACTTGAGTGGATCAGTGAATAATGAGGTGCACTTTACCTCTTATTTATACAAGTGCCAAACTGGAAATTTCCCTAACTGGGTCGACTTCTCTTGGGGAGCAATAAATAATTTAATTTTAATTTTCTTCTTTTGCTTGCTTTTCTTCCCAAGGTTTACATTGATTCTTTCAAGGTTTTACATAACTAATTACATCAAGTTCATCTCCCTTAGGAGGTACAATCAAGTACAATTATAATATCTTCCAAAGTTGCACAAAATCCAGCAGTTCGAATTTTTTATGAGCTTTTATTTGATTCATCTGGCATTTCTAGTTTTTTGGTGTTTGGCTTTTTTTCCCTATTTAACGAACATGTAGGCGGAGACTCTACCCAAATTTCGAAGATTTGGACCATCTAGGACCCCCGGGAGCTTCCTATCTTTCTTCTTTAATAAAAGTTCTACAAAACTTGTAAGTTTGTTAGTCTTGATCTATAGAGAACCACAAAAATTCTCAATAAAGTTGTAAGCCATAATAAAATCAAGGCCACCCAGCGCCCAATCCCCCGGGGGATCTACGTCATTTGTGTGATTGTTTCTTTTATTTTTGCTTTTGCTTTCAGTTACTAACCCAAGCATAAAATGAAGGTTTGTTGGTAATGATTCCATAAAGGACCACAAACACAATGAAAACATTTGATTTTCTTAGTTTAGTTAGATTAATCTTTTAATTTGTTTGCAAAAGAGTAACGAACCCAGACTTGTGTCCACTAGTATGCTCTTGTGACCATTGCGGGCTTTCCTGATCTTTGGTTGCAATCAGAAAAGGGACATTTAGTGTCTAGTTTAAATAGGAAAATCCAACATTTGTTATTGTACATTTTAGATCATGCAGTGAACTTGTGTGTGAACTCATGGGGATACTTATTGAGATTCGTTCTCTCCCTGTTGGACATCCGGCATTGTTCTCTGTACTCATCTGGAGGATAACTCTTATTGGGCCAAACGAATTAGATTAGACTCAATAAACCCATTTAAAAACTCACCTTAATAAACTAAAACTGTCAAGAGCATTACATCACATTTCTCAGCATCATTTACCTTACTCCAACACTGGTCTAAAAGCATTTTTGATGTGCTTACAATTCATATGCTGCTAAACTAATTTTGCTTATTGTTTTTTCTTTGGTGTAAACTACTAGATTCATTTTTGCTATAGCTTACATAGCCGTAGTTTATTGTTCTTAGGGACCACCCCCCTTGGCTTCGCTAGGAGTTCACCTAGATAGAGTTGTCAAGTGTTGAATGACAGTAACTCTAATGAGCATGATTGTCATTGGCATGATTTTCATTGATGATCATGTCTTGCACCTTGAATAAAAAATTGAAGTAATGAAAAACCCCCCGTGATGATGTGGCAAAAAAATATGTATATATATATTTGAAGAAGATAACATGGACATAATGTGATGGGGTCGGCAAGCTTAAATAAATCTTATTTGATTTATTTGAATTACTTAATGATAAAATAAAAATTAAATGACATATCGGCCTCCAAAATTTATGGAGAAGAAATGTATAAAAGAGCCAAAACTCTATTTTGGAATGTGCATGTGGTGTGGTGAATTCGGTGAAGGAAGGGGCTCTGAATTTCGGGTTCGGAGAAGTCTGAGGAAAGGTTCGGGGACAGCAGTAGATCAGCAGGAGCAAATAATTTTCCCTTTTATACTCTTCTCTGATTTGTGGGCATGAGGACATCACAGCAGCAGCAATAGTTGAGCTACAGTGACATAGTGACATGCCTATGATTGATATGATGACAGTGATGATGTGCTAGTGGACAGAATGATGATGTGGATGATGTGTTTGTACAGCAGAAGTGGCAGAAGTTATGATTGTTTGATGACAAGAATGTATATGTAATTACAAGCTGGGTTTTGTACATATTTTCTTAGTTGGATCTAAGAAAGAAAAGACCAAGCTGAGTCTTGGAATAGAAGTTGGTGCTTCTCAATCAGTTGTAGCTGATGTAACCTTATGGTTGTGGTTGATTGAAATTAAAAATAATAAAGTTTACAAAGCCTATCTTGCGATGTGTCTCAAATGATGTAGATTGATGATGATATGTTTAATTTGATGAACGTTGATGTTTAGCTTATTGTGAATGACGAACTCTGCCTAGTGTTGAAGTGAAATTGTGAAATTGTTAAACGATAAAAGTTTTGAAGAAGTACAAATTAGAATCAAGTGCTGGCCCACTGATTCACCCCCCCCTCTCAGTGTGCCATTGTGTGTTAAAAATTCAAAACTGATAGCAGTAGCAAACTGTAAAATAAAAATTGCAGAGATGGCTAACTGTAGATAAACTAGGAAAACATGCAATCACAAGAACACATTGTTTTACCCTGGGGAAAACCTTTTAAGGTATAAAAACCCCAGCAAAAATATCTTCCTTATCAGATGTCTGAGTTTTACAACAGCAGGCTAAACCAGCTTGTCAAACAATTAGAATTGTTTTATTTACAAAGAAGAACCCTGTGGAAACTGTAGCTGAAGCAGTTTCAACCTTGTTTGACCAAACCTGCACCTGTCACTGTTCACTGATGTGTGATCTCTGATATGGCCTTTTTCAGAAGCTGTAGTGGCTAGCAGATATGTGTAATGGCTGTCAAAAGTTTAGGACAGACCCAGCATGAGAACTCTGCTGTACTGAACCATGAACCAGCAATAGCATAGTATGAAGATACACCAGTGGTAGTTCCAGCAGTAGAAAGTCACCCACGAATGCTCAGAAGAAATGCCCTAACAGAGCTTGAGTTAGCACAGCAATAAAACAATAGCATATAACCAGCAGCAACAATGGAGATAGAATCCAGCTGTTATAATGGAGATAAACCAACAATAACATGGAGATAGAATCCAGCTGTTACAATGGAGATAAACCAGCAATAACATGAATATAGAAAGATCCTAGCAGCAGAGAGAGTACACCAGCAATTGTGCAGATAACCAGCAATATATAACCCAGCAACCAATGAAGAGAACTCAGCAATAATGAGTTTATAACCCAGCAATGATCAGCCAACAGTAAGATATACAACCCAGCAGTAAACAGCCAGCAGTAAGATGTATAACCCAGCAGTAATCAGCCAACAGTAAGATATATAACCCAGCAGTAAACAGCCAGCAGTAAGATGTATAACCCAGCAGTAATCAGCCAACAGTAAGATATATAACCCAGCAGTAAATCAGCCAACAGTAAGATATATAACCCAGCAGTAAATCAGCCAACAGTAAGATATATAACCCAGCAGTAAATGATGAGAACCCAGACATCAAATGACACCACTGTACTGTCTTCTTAACACCACTGAACTGTCTTATTGGTACCACCGAACTGTTCTCAGAGCTGTCTTTTAAAGCATACGAAATTTTCTTATTTGAATGATGAGTTTTCACCTTTTATTTATAGTGGAATAAATTCCACTTTTATTTGGGGCCGACCTGTCCTTATTTATATATATATATATATATATATATATATATTTTTTTTTTTCTTTTCTCTTAAAAAAAAAAGGAATGAGGCCGACCTTCCAATATATATATTTATAACATATATATTTTAATTTTTTCCACATCATCCATCATTATAATTTGTCTTTTTCTCCATTATTGAGTTGACCCAAAAATAAATAAATAAATACATATTTATTTTTCTTCTTCTAGCTGGTGGGTTCATGGACCAAGTCAAGTGGTGCTTGTGTTCTATAATAAATCATCCAGGTGTCCTTCAGGGTCTTCATGTCCACTTAAAGTACATCATCATAGGAAGATATTTAATTTCTTTACTTCACCCATCTGTGGTCAACAAGTCCAAGTGGAGAAGTACACCACTTGCCCAGACCCGGTCTGGGGCTTACAGTGAAATCCTGGTAACTGACCAGGTGCCTCCATTCTCCCAGAGAATGGCTCTCAGCCCCAGGCTGAGCTTCCAGTCCCAGACTGGATTAATATCCTGGTAACTGACCAGGTGCCTCCATTCTCCCAGAGAATGGCTCTCAGCCCCAGGCTGAGCTTCCAGTCCCAGACTGGATTAATATCCTGGTAACTGACCAGGTGCCTCCATTCTCCCAGAGAATGGCTCTCAGCCCCAGGCTGAGCTCCCAGTCCCAGACTGGGTCAATATCCTGGTAACTGACCAGGTGCCTCCATTCTCCCAGAGAATGGCTCTCAGCCCCAGGCTGAGCTCCCAGTTCCAGACTGGGTCAATATCCTGGTAACTGACCAGGTGCCTCCATTCTCCCAGAGAATGGCACTCGAAGCTGCTCAGAAAAATCAACACTCCCTCTCAGCGAGAGGGTCATTCTCTGTAATACCAAGCTTGTCTCGAAAGTGCACAAGCTTTGTCAACGACAGGGGCTTGGTCAATATATCAGCAATCTGCTCGTTTGTACGA
This sequence comes from Larix kaempferi, assembly GCA_027924585.1. Lineage (NCBI taxonomy): Eukaryota > Viridiplantae > Streptophyta > Pinopsida > Pinales > Pinaceae > Larix > Larix kaempferi. The sequence goes on from BSBM01000831.1 coordinate 4,380,728, forward strand.
ATGTACTGGAACTTCATGGCACCTCGCTGTACCATATCTCTGATGAAGTGGTACTTCATCTCAATGTGTTTTGACCTGTCGTGAAATACAGGGTTCTCTGAAAGCTTAATGCAACTCTGATTATCGCGATGGATAACAGCTGGTTCAAGCTTTCCACCAAACAGGTCAGAGAGAAGCTTTCTACGCCAAACTACTTCTCTGCAGGCATCACTGGCAGCAATATACTCAGCTTCAACTGTGCTCTGAGCTATGGAACCCTGTTTTCTGCTGGACCATGAGATCATGGCTGATCCCAAACTGAAACAATACCCTGATGTGCTTTTCCGGTCCACAGTACTGCCAGCCCAATCGGAGTCAGCATATCCAAGTAGCATTACCCTACTGTTGGAGGTATATCTGAGCCCATATGTAATAGTACCTCGCAAATATCTGAGCACATGTTTGGCAGCTATCCAGTGTATGTGCTTTGGCTCAGACATGAACTGACTCAATGCATTCACAGTATAACAGATATCTGGTCTCGTATGCACTAGATACAGTGAAGATCCAATAAGTTGTCGATACTGAGTAGGATCCACTGCCTGTGAAGAAGTAGCTGAGTCACGTAACTTCTTCAAATTTGATGTCATAGGTACACTCATGGGTTTGCAGTCATGCATCCCAAACCTCTGCAAGATATCAATTGTATACTTTCCTAGAGACAGAAAGATCTCATTTGGCTTCTGCCAGACCTCTAAACCAAGGAAATAGTGCATGAGTCCCAGATCTTTCATTTCAAATTCTGAAGTAAGCTCCCTCTGATTCTCTGAATGAGGAGAGTCTGGAATGTCAGAAAGAGATCCTTCTGGATCTTTTGGAAGCTCTTTGGAGTGGCAGAAAACAACTTCCTCATGAAATATCACATCTCTGCTGATTTCAATGTACCTTTGACCAGGAACATAGATACGGTAAGCTTTTGAATTTTCACTGTACCCAACAAATGTGCCTTTCTTTCCGGAAGGCTCCAGCTTTAATCTCTTTTCCTTTGGCACATGGATGTAGACAAGAGTGCCAAAGATCCTCATGTGGTCAACTGCAGGTTTCTTTCCTGTAAAGACTTCTTCTGGAGTCTTTTCTCCCAAAATGGCATGAGGACTTCTATTTTGAATGTAGACAGCTGTACTAGTAGTCTCAGCCCATAGAGACAAGGGAAGATCTATATCACATAACATGGCTTTAGCAGCCTCACAAACTGATCTGTTCTTCCTTTCTGCCACCCCATTCTGTTGGGGGTTGTAAGGTACAGTTAACTCCCTCTTGATCCCAGCTTCTTGGCAAAAATCATCAAAATCATTTGATTCAAACTCACCTCCATTGTCTGACCTCAAGATGCGAATGTGTCTTCCTGTCTGATTTTCAATCAGTGCCTTGAACTCCTTGAACTTATCAAAAGTTTCACTCTTAGCTTTTAGAAAGTAAATCCAAGATTTACGAGAGTAATCATCAATGAACAGTACATAGTATAAGCAACCACTTAAGGAAGGTGAAGACATAGGTCCACAAATGTCAGAGTGAATCAAATCCAAAATACCTTTTGATCTGCTGTGACTTTTGGAAAAAGATTTCTTGGTATTTTTACCAAGGGCACAACCTTTGCAAATACCACTATGTTCATTAGAAAACTCAGGCATACCTGTAACCATCTTTTGAAGACCAGGGAGAGCTGCATAGTGAAGGTGCCCAAACCTGCGATGCCATAGCTCACAAGGGTTGATGGTGTTGTGAATCAATGCTTGAGTAGAATGCCCAGAGGCCTTGTAAAGGCCTCCCTCTCGAACCCCAATCAATTCTGCTGCACTTAACCTTTCATTCTTTGACCAAAGCAAAACCTTTTTGTCCATGAATATAACTCTGTAGCCTTTGTCTTCTAAGCCAGCAACAGAAAGGAGATTTTTCTTCAAACCTGGAACATATAGTATGTCTTCAATGTGCAACATGGTCCCTGAATCAAGTTGAAATGAGACTGAGCCCACTCCCTCTATTTTGTAGGTGGAGTCATCTCCAAGTTCTACTTGAGTGTCAAACCTCTTCTTTCTGTAGCTTGTAAGAGCTTCACGGGAACCTGTCATATGTCTTGAGGCTCCACTGTCCACCAACCAAGAATTTGAGCTGTTGGTGATGGACCCTGCTAGGGAAGAAATCAAATAGTATTCTTTCCTTGAATCTTCTTGCTTGGAAGACCTTGCATTTTTCTTCTTCTTTGGTTCTTCTTCTTCAGCTGTAGATGCTTCAAATTTTCTTTTGGGCCTTCTCTTTGGCAGCCTACAGTCCCTAGCATAATGTCCCATCTTGAAACAATTAAAACATTTAACTTGTGACATATCAAATTGCCTACCTTGTGGCTTGTTCTCTTTCTTCTTAGGATGGAAGGGCTTCTTGAATTGCTTCTTAGTTTTAGCTGCTAGTGCAAGGTTCCCTTCTTTAGGACCCTTAGTTCTGCTCTGTACTCTGCCTTCTTCTTCTAAACAATCATGCCAAAGTCTTTCAAAATCTGGCTGAGTCTCACGCCCACTAACAGAAGCTAAGAAGGTTTCCCAAGAACTTGGAAGACCATCAAAAACTGTTTGTACAAGATCATCATCATCTACTGTAACCCCAATAGCAGAAAGTTGATCTCTTACCTGAGCAATCTTTGTGAAGAAGGAGGCCACTCCTTCATCCTTTTCCATCTTCAATGTACGAAGTCTATTTTTCAAGACTCTCTTTTGACTGGGTGCTTTCTTCTCGTACAAATTTGTCAAAGTGTCAAAACACTCCTTGGCTGTCTTTAGTGGTGTTATGGCAGGCATTATATTTTCCTTCACTGAGTCATATATAATCCTCCTAGCCTTGGCTTGCTTCTTTTTGAATGTTGCCCGTCCTGTGTTTGACGTGGGTTCTTCTACAACATTGATGACCAAGTCATCAAGGTCATTTTCTTCCAAGGTGGCTATAATCCTTGCTTTCCATGAATTAAAGTTTGCTGAGCCTTCAAGTCTGTCCTCTGGTCTGAAAGAGGTAGAAGCAGCCATCTCTGATCTGTCTGTACTGTCCCAAGGTCTATGTAAGACACAGTCAGTTGCCCAAACACTGTGTGTTTTACAAGCAGAGCTCTGATACCATGTTAAAAATTCAAAACTGATAGCAGTAGCAAACTGTAAAATAAAAATTGCAGAGATGGCTAACTGTAGATAAACTAGGAAAACATGCAATCACAAGGACACACTGTTTTACCCTGGGGAAAACCTTTTAAGGTATAAAAACCCCAGCAAAAATATCTTCCTTATCAGATGCCTGAGTTTTACAACAGCAGGCTAAACCAGCTTGTCAAAAAATTAGAATTGTTTTATTTACAAAGAAGAACCCTGTGGAAACTGTAGCTGAAGCAGTTTCAACCTTGTTTGACCAAACCTGCACATGTCACTGTTCACTGATGTGTGATCTCTGATATGGCCTTTTTCAGAAGCTGTAGTGGCTAGCAGATATGTGTAATGGCTGTCAAAAGTTTAGGACAGACCCAGCATGAGAACTCTGCTGTACTGAACCATGAACCAGCAATAGCATAGTATGAAGATACACCAGTGGTAGTTCCAGCAGTAGAAAGTCACCCACGAATGCTCAGAAGAAATGCCCTAACAGAGCTTGAGTTAGCACAGCAATAAAACAATAGCATATAACCAGCAGCAACAATGGAGATAGAATCCAGCTGTTATAATGGAGATAAACCAGCAATAACATGGAGATAGAATCCAGCTGTTACAATGGAGATAAACCAGCAATAACATGAATATAGAAAGATCCTAGCAGCAGAGAGAGTACACCAGCAATTGTGCAGATAACCAGCAATATATAACCCAGCAACCAATGAAGAGAACTCAGCAATAATGAGTTTATAACCCAGCAATGATCAGCCAACAGTAAGATATATAACCCAGCAGTAAACAGCCAGCAGTAAGATGTATAACCCAGCAGTAATCAGCCAACAGTAAGATATATAACCCAGCAGTAAACAGCCAGCAGTAAGATGTATAACCCAGCAGTAATCAGCCAACAGTAAGATATATAACCCAGCAGTAAATCAGCCAACAGTAAGATATATAACCCAGCAGTAAATCAGCCAACAGTAAGATATATAACCCAGCAGTAAATGATGAGAACCCAGACATCAAATGACACCACTGTACTGTCTTCTTAACACCACTGAATTGTCTTATTGGTACCACCGAACTGTTCTCAGAGCTGTCTTTTAAAGCATACGAAATTTTCTTATTTGAATGATGAGTTTTCACCTTTTATTTATAGTGGAATAAATTCCACTTTTATTTGGGGCCGACCTGTCCTTATTTATATATATATATATATATATATATTTTTATTTTTTTTTCTTTTCTCTTAAAAAAAAAAGGAATGAGGCCGACCTTCCAATATATATATTTATAACATATATATTTTAATTTTTTCCACATCATCCATCATTATAATTTGTCTTTTTCTCCATTATTGAGTTGACCCAAAAATAAATAAATAAATACATATTTATTTTTCTTCTTCTAGCTGGTGGGTTCATGGACCAAGTCAAGTGGTGCTTGTGTTCTATAATAAATCATCCAGGTGTCCTTCAGGGTCTTCATGTCCACTCCAAGTACATCATCATAGGAAGATATTTAATTTCTTTACTTCACCCATCTGTGGTCAACAAGTCCAAGTGGAGAAGTACACCACTTGCCCAGACCCGGTCTGGGGCTTACAGTGAAATCCTGGTAACTGACCAGGTGCCTCCATTCTCCCAGAGAATGGCTCTCAGCCCCAGGCTGAGCTTCCAGTCCCAGACTGGATTAATATCCTGGTAACTGACCAGGTGCCTCCATTCTCCCAGAGAATGGCTCTCAGCCCCAGGCTGAGCTCCCAGTCCCAGACTGGATTAATATCCTGGTAACTGACCAGGTGCCTCCATTCTCCCAGAGAATGGCTCTCAGCCCCAGGCTGAGCTCCCAGTCCCAGACTGGGTCAATATCCTGGTAACTAACCAGGTGCCTCCATTCTCCCAGAGAATGGCTCTCAGCCCCAGGCTGAGCTCCCAGTTCCAGACTGGGTCAATATCCTGGTAACTGACCAGGTGCCTCCATTCTCCCAGAGAATGGCACTCGAAGCTGCTCAGAAAAATCAACATTATGTCCATCAAACTCGACTCGAGCATTGCCCCCAAGGACACACCCAGTGGATTGAAGATTTCTACCACGTTACCTGATGTGTAAATAAAGGTGGCAACAGGGCCAAGGCAACGTGGAACTATAGTATCATTCATCACCCCCAATAGAGGGCTTCTGATCCTGTTAATATCGTCCAGATGAGTGACATCTTAACCTGATGATAACTATTACAATATTATTAGTGTTCTTTAATAACCATAACTACAATATAGTTACTTGTGCAACAATTATTGCTTTTATGCATAAATTACTTCGCTGTAACATAAACCAAGCTTTTGGGCAGCATGTGCAGGAAGCAAATAAAAAAATTTACTGTTTATAGACTTCCATAAGGAATCTTAAATATAAAAAAAATGGAGTACAATTCAAATTCTGTGCATGTACTGTCAGCAATTAGATTTTATCTCAAAAAGGTGGTATGCATGTTACTAGATAGCAAATGCACTATATTAGATTTAAGATATCAGCTTCTGATTTTAGAAATATGATTCTTTTGTAAGTTCCATTTTACACATCAATAATGTTTTATGTCAGATTGAACAAAGAAAAGCTACATATATGATCCAAATAAGGAATGAAAATAGATCTACAGAAATTCTTTTAGGAGTGTCAAAATGATGACAGTAAACTTCAGTGATCTGAGACTGCACAAAGCTTACCTCTAGCCAAGGATAGGATCTTGTCAATTCATACGTTGCAAAACCACCATTGTTATTCTGCATTGGCAGCAAAATAAATTAAGTATCCATGCACAGAGTGAAACTCTGAAACCGTGAAAATGCCATCTCTCAAAACAAAGAATGAATGTGTTTTGCCACAATCAAATCAATGACTAGGTGATTCTCTTTTTACCTTTGCATAACTACACCTAACTCTTACATTTTTTAGCATTCCTATCCTGTTTGAAAATTCAACCTACTAGAAAGAAAACAAATACCTAATTCCTTGGTTATCTAATAACACACACTAGCATGTCAATACCCAAAATAATAACATATTAACTTCCAGATGAAAACACTGTTGTCAATTTCTATCAGCTTCTTGGAACCACACAAGGATTCCCTTTTCTGTTCCATGTAACGGGTACCAGAGATTTCACACAAAGAAATCGCAGTTTATTCATATAATCCTATTGTGCACTGTGCAGTGACAACCTTCTTCAATAACAACCACATTCTAATTTCTGACTACAGCCTCCATCAAAGCAAAAAATATATCGAGGATGTTAAAATCAATGGAAGGTCTTCTAAAGACCCTCAACTCTTTGGCAGATAATTGAGCCTATTCAAAATCTTATCCTGACAAATTAAAGGACAGAAGGAGCAGATTATTGAGTGCTGCCTGCACATCAGAAAATGAGCAGCATTCCCAGCTTATAGTAGACCGAGGGTGCCTATTGTCTGGACTCTGAATTGCATTACAAACAGGCAGCATAATTTTCTCCTAAACAGAATAAGAGGATAGAATACTTTCAAAATCGCTGCTATGCATGAAACTTGTCAAACTAATTATCTAGATCAGCAGTTACAATAACTAGCCTGCATTACATGCATGTTTTTCTCAATATGAGCATAAAAGTTTAAATTGGGCAATGTTACATGCCAAGGTCATATTCATGCAGCTACTAAACAGAGTTTGAAAATGTATTCTTCTTTCATGTCTAATGCCATACAGGAAAAATTTGATGGTGCACTTGTGTCCATGCCTCCTTTCTGTCACTATTAAACGATTCTGAATTAATCACAGTCTATTTAAGGGCTAGGAGTCACACCAGTGAAGTGATAAGAGTCACAACTATTGAGGCATGGTCCAGAAAGAAACGAGGTAAGTCGTATTAAAATCTATGGTTCCAATACTTATGTAATATACTCATTTTATATTATTTGATGCATGGTTTGTCCTTTCCCGCATTTGTATTTCTTAAGTACCAAGTATAACAGTCTTCTTGACTGCCTACCAATAATTGCTTGTATATTCACCATTATTAACTGTTATTATTTGTGTTTTCGATCAAATGCTTCATAGTTTTGTTAAAATACAAAAGATATACATTTTACAGGAAAAAGGGTTGTATAGTGTTACCCCTCTTTCAGCAGGGGGTAATCTGTTGATCAGATGTTTCTGATCATATCACAGACATTTGTGCCCAAGATGAGATCTGTGGCTTCCCCATAGACCACTGGTCAGAGGTCATTCAGCATGGTGCCTTGGATGTGCCTAGGCAGAGATAGCGTCAGATGTTCTATGTGATGTGATATCTATACACCCTCAGACTCTTAGAATGCTTTCTTATATGCTAAGTTACAAGGATACGGATCCGGATACAGATACAGATTCGCCAGATTTTTTAAAACCCAGGATCCAAATATGGCGGGGAAACGGCAAGTATAAAAAATAAAAATAAATTATATAATAAATAAAAATATATAGTGAAGAATCAAAAGATTCAATACTATTCATGAAACACAAGAGTAGAACTATAAGTTATTGCCAAAAAAGACAATTCATTTACCATAACTGATAATTTGATGAGTTGTAACCATGATTGATATTGATAATTTTAAAAACCATTTCAGCATGAACTTGAGGCAGGTCATAATAGTGTTTTTGTGAGCCACATCCATGAAACACAAGAGTAGAACTATAAGTTATTGCCAAAAAAGAGAGTTCATGTACCATAACTGATAATTTGATGAGTTGTAACCATGACTGATATTGATAATTTTAAAAACCATTTCGATGCAGGTCATAATAGTGTTTTTGTGAGCCACATCCACATGTCCCTATCAGCAGGGAATAAAGTGGTTTTCTTGAAGGTTATCGCAAGACTAGATAACAGTGTAGGTGAAGTGAGCAACAACATAGAAGATAAAGATGGATCAGCCCTTGACAGCAGACCTTGACCATAAAGATAAATTAAATAAAAACAATGAGAGCAGAACTTGATATTGATATATCAGAGTTCAACAGCAGATCTTGACATAAGGATAGATCAGACCTTGAGCAGGAATGGGTTTTACACTTTTAGCCATTAGTTGTTTTGGGTATTTTAAATTTTTCATTAAAAAACAATTTTGGGGGGGGGGTCGATGGGTCATAGAAGCACTGGAAGTTTCAAGATCCGTTTGAAAATTTCAGGAATTGTTTGATTTTTCACAGGATCCGTTACATAGGACCAAGATACTTTTCCTTCCCTAGGGGATCCATTTCCATGATGGATCCTAGGCGGATCTGAACTATTCCCATGTATGAATACCTCAATTAAACTAAAAGGGTCTAGTACTCTAAAGTTGATGCTAATAAATGGAAATGGAAATGGAAAACTATGGGAGATACTCCCCTTGCAAAAATCCAGCTTCTCTTGTCCCAAGTTATCAAAGCCAAATTTAAAGCAAAAGGGAATGAAATCGCTAAGAAATCCAAATAAATGAAATATCAAAGAAAGAAAAAGAAAAGGGATCATAAAAAAGAGGCACAAGGACGGATGACTCATGACAACAATTCTTTCAAAGGTTCACATGTGAGGAAACATATTATAACCTAACTCTTGAAAGTTAAGGGTAGACCTATGACATTGAGTTGCTATGATGGTTAATTTTCTAAGACACATTTATTTCCCTAAGTTCACATCCATTTTACTTACCCTCAGCTACCTTAGGCATCTAGGCTATGCAACTTAACTTAGGAGTCTCATATGTGATAAGGTCTTTAATAGAGTCATGCCAATGTTAGACTAGATGAGTAAAGGTTAATTAAGTCATTATGTAGTTAAAAACATGTGATTTCATGCATTATTGTTATATTTGAGAACATTTCCTAAGTTATATGTTGGTCTAACCTTTATTTATTTATCTACACATGCTATGACACTTGGTATGATGTTCCATGATGATGGCTAGGCGTTTCATGAGAAACGCTAACCTTGGCACACATGTGGAGGCTATTTTTGATAGGACGTTTTTTGAGGGACGTCCTTGTTAAAGATCATGCAGTTGCAAGAGCCATTCTCAGGGAGGATGGCACCCTAGTCAGTCAACTAGTGTTCCTGGTCAATTAACCAGGCAGTGTAAGTCCCTAGCAGGCATCGAGGGCCCCCAGCTGTCTGTTGGGGTTCTTGGTCTGGGACCAAGCAGGTCAGAGCCACTTCACCTACACTGTTATGTAGTCTTGCCATAGCCTTTAAGAAAACCCCTTTATTCCCTGTAGATAGGGACATGTGGATGTGGCTCACAAAAACACTATTATCCCTTGCTTCAAGTTCATGCTAAAATGGTTTTTAAAATTATTAATATCAATCATGGTTACAACTCATCAAATTATCAGTTATGGTATATGAACTCTCTTTTTTGGCAATAACTTATAGTTCTACTCTTGTGTTTCATGAATAGTTTTGATTCTTCACTCTATATTTTTATGTATTATATAAATATTTTTATATTTTTGTGTACTTGTCGTTTCCCTGCCGTATCTGGATCCTGGGTTTTAAAAAATATGGTGAAGCCGCATCCATATCCTGGTAACTTGGATTAATTATAAAGGAGACTTTATAAAGTCACTTTTCTTAATTAAAGGAGGAAAACTTAAAAGGGTAAAACTGGCAGAAAAATGTGAAAGTGGGAATAAAAGGGCAAATCGACCTAATCTCTCATTCATTCATGACTTATTTTCAAAAAAGGAATTTGGAGAGCTCTTGTGGATTTTGACTCTTGGGATGAAAACTTTAAGAGAGATTGAGTTCGGTGGTGAAACTATCCACTCTAGCTGATCGATATGGAAGATCGCTTAGATCTTTCATTGTGTGCTTCATTGTTGAGAAGGAAAAACACATCATTTTGCTGATTTGAGAAGGGTTAGCAGAGTTTCAGCTTATTGGTGGAGGGCGCACTTGTCTAGGAGGGGCGTTGAGCTTATTTTCATCTTCATTCTTGCAGCTGCTTCCAAATACTGTTGTGAGGACAAACCAAGCCATTGCACTCAGATCTGGTCCAGAAGAGAGCATAACGATTTGAGGGAAATCGTGGGTCCATAAGAGGAGGGCGCACTGCCTTTTTGGAGGTCGAAATCACTCTGGTAAGCTCCCAAAGGAAATCGGAACGCTGTATCTCATCTCAGCTACCATTTTGAGGAAGAAAGGACTGATTTAATGGTGTTGGACGCATTCCTTGAGTACTGTAGGCTGGACATGGTCATACTCAGCAGTTCTGGACACTACAGTAAGGTTGCTGTTTACCAATATTTCACCTACAGGGTATTAAATGCAAATAAGGCACATTGGGACTTAGCATTTGGAGGAGCTGTTTACCACCATTTGGAGCAGCAAACTGATGACAACCTACAGGTCTGAAATTATATTTAAAAACTGATTTTATTGGCTGCAGTGAACTGCTGTTATAGCTGTTAGTTATTCACTGTCAATTTCAAGTTTTGTGTGGACTACCCTTTTGGAAATAAATGCAAATAAACATGTGTTGAGTGTGCACTTTTCAATGTTAAATATTACTATGCATGATATCTGAAACACACCATCCAAACCACAACAAAACTCAACAAAAAAAATCAGACCATACTAGCCAGGGACCTTACAGTGCCCCTCATCTGAATGGCAGCAACCCTCTTTTGGACAGGACATAAGGCCATCATGCACCAATAAAGAGGTATATGATCCATAACTCGTGTCAGTAAGAACAATTATAGCACAATCAAGCTAAAATGGAGCCATCTTGGGCTACAATGTGTCCAGCCGCATAATATTATTATGCAGAGCCGTTATTTCTCTAAGAAAAACTCTTCATAGAGCACAAAATTTTCTAATATAATTCCACAATGATACCAAATTTGTTTACTACATCACTATATGCTCTTACTATAAATTTTCAAATATAATTCAGGCTGAAATGCAAGAGAAATAAGAACCTCTAAATTAAAATATTGCATGTATCAGCATATAACTATGCATACACTTTTGGACAACCACTAAGTTTGGCAAAATGGATAGAATGCCCACTTACCTGCATGGAAAGCATCAAATGGATACAATCAAAAATTCGTTGTGAGGGAATTGGTCTCCCCACAATGTCTTGAGGCAATTGTGACAATGCTAACGCAGCCTATTTAAGCAAAGACATTTTGTGCTTTAGTAAATAACAAATAAAAGATCAAGTGAAGCAAATCATAAAATGCTGAATTTGGGCCACTTCCTACACCTTTAGGCCTTCAGAACTGCAATCTGAAATCGGCCAACCATGATCCTTAGTCGAGAAAGGCCAGGCACCCTTAGAAATATGGCGATACCAGAAATTCAAATCACCTGGACAATCTTCTTGAACCTTCCAAACAAACAGCAAAGTGTCAATCTAAAAGTAAGAAACGCTATTCTGGTATTCACGTCTTCAACTCCAAGTAGATACAACACGACAAAACAAGATGTTTTTTCTAATTCTAACATATGTACACATAGAAATTACCAACCTGTGACCTTTCTATATACATATGTGCCTTCTTAAGCATTGGACCACAATCATCAAGGAGATCAGCCGATATAAGAGCTTGGGTAGCAAATGCTGTATCCCATAACTGACTGCCATTGTAACCCTAAAAATGAAATATCAAAAAGCTGATATGAGAAAACAAAAGCTATCAACGCAATAAAAGACAAGTTCGACAGTGAAAACTGAGTAATTTCTTTTATAGAGCAATCAAAGGCATTAACTATCCACCCCGAGCAAGAAAGAAAGGCATTGAGTGAAAAATCAGATTCATGAAAATGATGACCAAAGAAAATAACTTGTATCCTGACCTGCATCTTCATGCCATCTTCTGCAACCCATAGATAGTCTGTGATTCGCGGAAGATGCCTTTTAAATGCCTCTGAGTTTGAATCTTCTACCCAGCAACAAAGCATATTCAATACCTACAATATTGCAATAACACTATATTTTATGTATAACTACATTAGAACAGGTCAAAGAATCAACAACCTTTGAACAGCAACACCATACAGAAAAGTGGAGTAAAATAAGGTTCCCTACAAGATCTTGCCCTGTGTATCAATGAAATAAATGTCAAAGATTCTAAGTTTTTAAAACTATCTCTCCTTCACTATCTGTTAGCCCATTCCAAACTAACTATGCATGGCAAGTATTTTCCTTGAAATAGCATGTTTTACAGTTTTTGTCATTTTTTCTTCAAAAAGGAAAATTGAAAATGAGAAAAAAAGAATTATAAAATAGGTCACCGCTGTAAGTTCATTGTTTTCTATCATGCATAAACACTGTAACAGACCCACAATGGCTTTACTCTCATTTGAATTCTAACATTTTACTCTGAATCACTTCCTCAAAAAAACTTCATGGAAAAAGCATCATAATACAGGCAATTAGTTACTATACTACCATCACTTCCATATTTATCATCTCTCAGATTCTGGTTTTTCAGGATTTAGCTTAGATCCATATTTTACTTTCTGTATCTTGCTTTTCATAGGAGCCATCTTGGCGCTCCCACTTTGTATGGAGTCTGGACATCATTGTACCCAACAGTCCCATTGAGTTGCTTTAGTGGTCATTTGTTGGACAGTAATATAATTATCTAGTCTATCTTATCTGCTCAAGAGTCAATAGGTAACTTCCAGATCTGATATATTTGCTTCATGTCCTCATTATCATAGTTCTGATGTCTGTTCACTTGTCATTTTGAGCCGAAGAGGCTCAAGCAACCAACCATTTCGAGACCATTAGGCCAAAACAAACTATATTTTCTGAATACTGCTGTGCTTCAAGGTGATATGATAGTTTTGATTCATGAAATCAAATTAAGTTTACTTTGAGACATAATCATTGAACACTTCCTACGTCACCTTGCTCTCAGCTTGTTGTGTTGGGCATTACCTTACTTCATTTGACAAAGGTTTATGTATTCTGCTTATCTGATATATATTGCAGGCATTTGGCATGATCTTCCATTGCTTACAATTACACCTTTGAAGTCTCATTGGATTGGAATTAAGTTGACATAAGACACTTTTAGTAGAAGCCCTAAATCGTTTGCATACTTGTTCTTAAATCTACTGGCAAACTTAAACTTAACCTTGTGCTTGAAAGCTAGTTCAAATGACCATGTTCCTTGGATACATTGGTTATGAACATTTCCCATCTTCGAAACAAATCTGAAAGTGTTGAATAAAAATATTGTTAATTACTCAATCATATGAGGTTCTTCCAACTTTATGTTGGTGTTGGCATCTCTAGAACAAGTTTCCCAACCAACTTCCCACATATCCTCAGCCAAACTTGCACATCTTATTGTATTATTTTTACAATACCAATGACATTAGGAAAGCCATGTATAAGGGCATATAACACAACATAAACATAACATAGGTTCCCACCAGCATGGAATTTACAATTATTTCAGCCACATCTAGATAAAAACTATGTGCACATGGATGCTAGGATGTGACTAACTGCTACCATCATTGTGCTTCACTTTATTTTCCCATACATTTTATGAACTTGACTATGTAATTATTAACTAGCCTTTTCAAGTAATTTATACTTTCCACTATTTTACTATACTTCTCGTCATGATCTACTACGATAGCACAAAAAACTGACAAAGAATTTGAAGGTGCAGGTTGTCAAAAATAGATTATATGCAGTAATATGGTATTTGTGCATAATAACAAGATGTGGAAAAAAATACTGTGATCATGAAAACTGGATTAACTTCAAGGAAAATTATTACTTTCTATGCATATTTCAAACAAAATGAAAAAGTAAAGGTGGTGAGAATTTTACTTACCTTGTTAACAGGGCCAATGCAGATGTAGCGAGTGTTTTCATCCTCATAGTGTACATGCTTCATAACTGTCTGAAGTGCCCTCTCTCGCAGCATTGAACCCGGCCAATGCATAAGTGCAGGCTCTACTACTTTATGAAGTGTTGCCCATAGGATGTCTTGTAAAAATGGATGCGGATAATAAAGATCCTCCTGCAAATACATTTAAACTAGGCTGATGTCAGATACACAAATATGCATATGTTGTCCAAGGCTATGAATATATTTATCACTAGCAGAACATGAACAGAAGTAATGTGAAAAATGAGTGCCGGATACATCACTGCACGTCTTGATTAGAAAAAAAAAAAAAGATATTCCCATCAAAACATACAACTTCAATACAATGTGACTCCCTTAAAGGCAACTTCTTTACAGTGAACAATCATTGTAAAATCATTTGTACAATTAATAAAAGAGCAGCATATCAACTATGACATATTGGCATCCATGAATATCACAGTCAGCACTATTGAAAACAATCAGAAATATTGAAAAACACTTCAATAGAAACAAACCTAAGATCTTACTTTAAGGTGCAAGTGAAGATGGAAATCATACAAGACTTAAACACCCAATTATAGATAGCATCAAGATCCACATTTATGTTTTATGTAATGTGTCTAGAATCAACAGCCCATGGTAAAAATAAAATAAATTGAAAAATACTTCTTATATTCACATAAACTTATTTACAATCAAAAGCGGTAGCAGTGGAAGGGTATATACAATGCCTATCATAACTGTTTCCTGAAGCTTATAACAGCAGAAATAAAATCAGAATATACAATAGGATCCAACTTTTAGCATCCTTGATTAATCGGGTTCCCTTGGCTAGTAATTGATGACATACCTCATCTTTCCAAAGCACAATAAAAGATGAAACAGAACTACTTTCTTGATCAAAAAAAAATTGCACCTGATGTTGAGTAAAGTTGTCATTGATGTCAAAACGGTCAAGAGATCTGTGCCATGAGCTTATAAGATTGTTGAGCGATGTTGTCATTGATGTCAATGTGGCAATGGTAATGATGATGTGGCAATGATGATGATGATATGGCAGTAATAAAGGGAGATTGTTTGAAGCCTTGAAGAGCTTTGAAGGAGCCTTGGCATAAGTGTATAGAACTTTAAAGTGATCCCCTTATGGCATAGCTGTTAAGCATGGCCCTCACGGGATGAGATAACATGTGGTTGTTTCCACATGCACAAATGGGGCAAGCCTCCAAAATCATTGAAGAAGCCCTTAAAGACCATGATGATGAGAAGTGTGAAGAAGCCCCTAAAGTGATGATGATGTGTCCTAAAGACCATGATGATGAGAAGTGTGGAGAAGCCCCTAAATTGATGATGATGTGTCCACAAGACCACAGTGATGAGAAGTGAGAAGAAGCCACTAAAACCAAGTGAATATATTTATGTACACCCCACTTTCCCACTTCTGGAGGCAAGAAACCCTAAGAAATATGAAGAAATTATGTACTGGGTGTTGAGATTTTACTTAAGCAATTATGTTATTATTATTTCTTATAGAATATCTTCTGATGCTACTCAAAACATCAACAGTCCCTCTTAGCGAGGAAGGTATTCTTCTGGCACGTTCTTCAGTACTGGTTTCGTTGACCCATACTTGACCATTTACTTGTGATCTTCCCCGAATCTATCCATCACTAGAAATTCTGTACAAGCAAGCCATCATTGGCATCATGCATCCGGGGCCTCATCATCATAAAGAGCATCTCTCTAGTGGGTACACCCTTATCGTCCTTTCGGAGCTTATGGGTCTCGGCGTCCTTCCGGACCTTATGTCATAACGGTACTTCATCTACTTCACACAGAACTAGGCATCTAGCTCACACAGAATCTAGGCATCCAACTTACACAGAACTAGGCATCCAGCTCTAACAGAATCTAGGAACTTATCCAGCTCACACAAAATTGGGCAACTAGCCTGAAAGTTAGCCCTTCTGGTTGGCACCACAAGGCATCCAGCCCACAGTGACTGGGCATATAACCACAAGGGTTAGGCAATCCAGTGCGCACACACCAGCCATCTAACCCAAGGCTAGGAATCCTCCAACCCACATAGGTTGGCCCTCTAGCCTAAAAGTTGGGCATCCACCAGTCCACATGACCTGGTCTTCTATCCCTGAAGATTGGGTATCCTGACCCTACGCGAGGTCAGGCCGACTTGTGCCTCAATCAGTAACGTGCCCATGAATGACTACCCTCTATTGCCACACTCTATGTGTTATTTCCCTAGAATTGCATATGTAACTCAGCACTCCCTCTCAACGAGGGAAGTTATTCTGCACCACGCCAAGCTTGTCCCTGAAATATTCAAACTTTATCTTTGAAAGAGGCTTGGCCAACACATCGGCTATCTGCTTGTCTGTCGCAATACACTGGAGCTTAACAGCTCCCTTCTGCACCATGTCTCAAATATAATGGTACTTGATCTTGATATGCTTCGACTTGTCATGAAACATAGGGTTTTCAAACAACTTTACACAACTCTGGTTGTCCCAGAAAATACAAGTCACCTCCAACTCAAGATCAAACAGTCCTGCAAGCAACTTTCAAAGCCACACAATTTCGCTACTAGTTGAACATGCTGCTATATACTTTGCCGCAGTCGTACTAAGTGCCACACTAGTCTGCTTCCTCCTAAGCCACGAGATCATAGTTGATCCCAAACTAAAGCAACATCCTTATGTACTCTTTTGATCTATGACACTACCGGCCCAATCTGAATCAATATAGCTTTGTAGTCTTATCTCACGATCTGAAACATATCTGAGTCCATAGTCAACTGTACCTTTCAGGTACTTCATCACATGCTTTGTCGCAATCAACTGAACACATCTCGGCTCAACCATATACTAACTCAATGTGTTCACCGCAAAGCATATATCTAGCCTCATGTTCGTCAAATACATCAACAAACCAATCATTTGTCTATACATGGTGGAATCCATTATCTCTGAAGAAGTATCACTCAATAACTTCAAGTTCGTTACCATCGATGTAGGCATGGGTTTCCAATCCATCATCTCTGATCTCTTCAGGATCTCTACAACATATTTTCCTTGGCTAAGGAAAATCTCATTATGTCTCTACCACACCTCTAGACCCAAGAAATAGTGCATCATACCAAGGTCTTTCATCTCGAACTCTACAGTGAGCTCCGCCTTGCACCCTGTGATGAGCTTCTTGTCCCCTGTTAGAAACAGGTCATCCACATATAATAGTAATATCACCAGTCCACCATTCACAACCTTGTACTAAAGGTTGGAATCTGTTTTACTCTTAGTAAATCCCAAGCTCATCAAAAAACTGCCAATTCCTCCATAACACAACCTAGGTGCCTGCTTCAGTCCATACAAAGCCTTCTTCAACCTGCACACATGTGTCTGCTTGTCATGTGTCTTGAATCCTTGTGGTTGTTCCACGTACAATTCCTCTTACACTACACCATTCAGAAACGTTGTCTTCACGTCCATCTAATGTAGCTTCAATTTCATCTCTACAGCCATTGCAAGTATAGCTCTAATTGAAGTGTATCTCGCCACAGGAGCAAATGTCTCTTCATAATCTATTCCTTCTTTCTGGGAGAAACCACGAGCCACGAACCTTGCGTTTTACTTCTCAACACTACCATCTGGTCCATGCTTCGTCTTGTAGATCCATTTGGAAGTTACCACTGACTTCCCTTTCGGTCTCGGAACCACATCCTAAACATCATTCTTTGTGATGGTTTGGTAATCCTCGAACATGGCATCCTTCCATACTTTCTTATCAACAACTTCTTCATAACTGGAAGGCTTTGCATCAATGATGTCACACAGTAATGTCACGTAGTTGGAATATGCTCAAGGTCTCTTGCTCTATCTAAAAGACCCGTCAGGAGCACCATATTTCTCTACATCCTAAAAAATCTCAACAGCCCAAGCTAGTCTTCTCTTATATGTAATCAGTTCTCGAGGTGGATCTACAGGTCTCTACGATTCTGCCATATCATGATCCTCTAGAACATGCTCTTCTACTACAACATCATCTTCTGCACCAGTATTTGTGACTCTACGAGCTTCAGGCTCCTCATCATGGATCTCATCTGTATGAGTCTACCTCTATCTGCTAAAAGTTGCATCCTCATCTTTGTTAGTCTCAATCTGTTTGTAACCAGAAATGTAGACTATGTATGCCTTTGATAACTCACTGTATCCAACAAATATACCCTTCTTTCCTGAAGGATCCAACTTCGTTCTCTTATCCTTGGGAACATGTACATATACAGGACAACCAAATATCCTCAGGTGGCTGGCCTCTGGCTTCTCTTCTAGCGTCTTGTTCCCAAGTACACGATGAGGAGTTCTATTCTGCACATATACAACAGTTATGGATGCCTTTTCCCATAGATGCAATGGTAAATCTTGATCGTGAATCATAGCCTTCACTGCTTCCATTATCGTCCAATTCTTTCTTTCTGCCACGCCATTCTGCCGAGGATTGTAGGGAGTGCACATCTCCCTCTTAATCCCAAATTCTATGCAGAATGTGTTGAATGCATCTGATGTGAATTCTCCTCTGTTATCTGACCTTAATGTCTTTATCTTTGTTTCAAAGAGATTCTCTACAAGGGCGTTGAATTCCTTGAACTTGCTGAACACTTCACTTTTTGCTTTCAAGAAATAGATCCAAGTTTTACGTGAGTAATCATCAATGAATGAAACATAATATGCGTACTCGCTAAGTGATGTTGATGACATTGGTCCACACACGTCCGAATGTACTATGTCCAAGATTCCTTTTGCTTTGTTGTCACTGCTTGGAAATGGTCTCTTCACGTTCTTGCCTTGTGCACATCCCTTGCATATACCATCATGATTCACCTGAATCTCTGGTAAGACCTGTAACCATCTTGCTTATGATCAGCAACGCTTTGTAATGTATGTGAGCAAGTCTTTTATGACATAGCTCACTTGGATTTCCAATGTTATGTACCAATGCTTGATCTTATTCCTTTTTCTTTGTTGTCACTGCTTGGAAATGGTCTCTTCACGTTCTTGCCTTGTGCACATCCCTTGCATATACCATCATGATTCACCTGAATCTCTGGTAAGACCTATAACCATCTTGCTTATGATCAACAATGCTTTGTAATGTATGTGAGCAAGTGTTCTATGACATAGCTCACTTGAATTTCCAATGGTATGTACCGATGCTTGATCTGATTGTCCCTTCAGCTTGTATAGGCCTCCCTCTTGAGCACCAATCACGATAGCATCATCAATAGTATTTCCCATTGGCCACATGAGAACTTGGCCATCAACGAAAGCAGCTCTATATCCACGTTCCTCTAATGTTGAGATGGAGACGAGATTTTTCTTCAAACCAAATACATACAATACATATTTCACTTCATATGCTTTCCGGAATCCAACTTGTTGGAGGCTTCTCCTACCCCTTTTATGGGATACTGATAAACATCACCAAGCTTCAACTTATGAGGTGAATCCTTCTGGACCAAATTTGTGAGAGAATTCTTGTAATCGGCCATATACTTAGAAGCACCACTATCAACAAGCCATGTGTCACTTCCATGAGTGACTTTCCCTGTAAGAGTTGATATTAACACATATTCTTCACTTGAATCATCTTCTCTTGCTTTCTTCTGAACAAGTTCATCATCTTCTGTGGCATGAGCATGATGTCTTTTATTCTTTCCTTTTCGGATCTGATCGTTTATGTGAGGACAGTTTCTTGCAATCTGTCCCATCTTCTGGCAACCGTAGCATTTGTAATTTGAGTAATCGTTTGTGTCTTTTGTGTCTTTTATGTCTTCTGAAACTTTTTGTGGGAATGGGATTCTTTCTTGCTTTTCCCTTTTCCTACATGTGCTGCTAGGGCTTGATCTTCGTCATCACCCAACTTTTCTTCTCTTACTACCAATCTAGCCTCTTCTTGTGTGCACTTTTCCCATAGTCTGTTGAACTTTGTTAGCTTCGTTCTGGAACAAATTCCCTAAATAAATGATTCCCAAGACCTTGGGAGACCATTCAATGTAGTCATCACTATCTCGGCTTCATCAATTGTTTCTCCATTGGCTTCAAGTTGTTCTTTGATTTGAGATGCCCTTGTGAAGTAGGATTGAATGGTTTCTGAATTCTGCATTTTCACATTCTTGAGTTGTGTCCTCAATGTCATCTTCTGGTTGATATTCTTGCCTGCAATCAACCAGGACAAGGCATCAAACATCTACATTGGAGTCTTCAATGATGAGACAAGAGGAATCCAGTGATCCTTGATAGAATCTGCAATGATTCTCTTTCCTCTAACCATGTTCTTCTTGTGTCTTTCCTTAACCTCGTATCCCTCTGGCCCTGCAACCTCTTCATCAACATATTTTTCCAAACCATGTTGTTCTAGAATGAGAATACTTCCATGCTCAGAACTTATCAGCCCCTTCAAGCTTGGTGGTGTTCATCATTTTGTCCAAGCTCAAAAATATGATAGAGATGAAAGTTTTCATAAATGGAATTTGGACTTACCAATCAATGCGCTATGCCAAGGTGATCTCCACAAGCCAAAATCAGCTCCAATGTCAACCTGAAAACTGCTTAACGTCAGGCCTAGGGTTTTATGAGGAAACTTTAATTATCAGACTTAGAATCTGGAGAATTTGATCAAGAGAGAAGATATGCCCTCCCAAGACGAGTTGAGCAAATATTCTTTTCAGTCAAATCTATGGATAGAACAGGCAAAAACTGGAAACCCTAATTTTTGCAGTTTCTACAAAATTTAGGTCAAAACTAAAAATTCTCGGATCTGAGATCTGACTCTGTTGCCCGCCGAATGTGCACACCAGCAGCAGAAATCTTTCGAAAGTTGTTTCCCAAATAGGAAAGGTGTGGCCTTGGGGGCAAGCAAAGAGTAAGGTGTTGTCACCTAATCTCGACTCCTTCGTTTAGGCAAACTCCTAATGAAGCCAAGGGGGGTAGACCCTACAGAGAGTTTCTAAAGCTCTTGTAGACATCTTCATGCTTGTCAGTGCCTCTGACATATGAACCACAATGCTTTAAAAAATTTATGATGTGTTGCTCAGCAGAGGTAGAGGCATCAGTGCCATTGAAAGTCATGAGTTTGTCGATAGCTTTTTCAGGAACGTCATGGGGTTGACCTGCTATCTGAGTGAAGTTGAGTTGAGCAAAAAAACTCACCCATTGTGGAAAGAAAACAATTACTAGTTTCAAGATTTTCAAAATTTTATGGGTTTTCTTGGAACAAAGAATGGATGTCTAAAATAGACTCAGATCTAAGTTCTTCAAGGATTTTACGAGAAGCAAGCTTGTTTAGTCTTCTCCTATAAACTTTTTCAGGCTCAGGGATAAAATGAAGCAAGCCTTCAGAATTTCTTCTAGTTGAATACCTTGAGGTGTTAATTGACAGTGGAGTCGCCAGCTGGATCCAAGTCTAATTTCAGAGAGTGATTTGACTAAAAATCTACCAAAAAAGGAAAACTAAAAAGGGTAGTGGAGTCGCCAGACAGATTCAGAATCTATCAAAAAAGGTAAAACAAACTAGAAAAAATTAAGGTTGTCCACGAACAAAAAGATTTGTCCCCGGCAACGGCGCCAAAAATGTTGTCCGTCGAGATGCACACCAGTAGCAGAAATCTTTCGAAAGCTATCTCCCTCAGTGGAAGTGGGGAGAGGTGTGGCCTTGGGGGCAAGCAATGAGCTAGGTACTTGTTATCACATATATAGTAGC
Organism: Larix kaempferi; assembly: GCA_027924585.1. Taxonomy (NCBI): domain Eukaryota; kingdom Viridiplantae; phylum Streptophyta; class Pinopsida; order Pinales; family Pinaceae; genus Larix; species Larix kaempferi. Next base: position 4,402,561 of record BSBM01000831.1, read on the forward strand.
CGGGCTACCATACATTATTTTTCTGATGCCAGTACACTATTCAGCCAGTTCCCTTACATTGAGATGCTGAGATGAGCATCTATATTGGATCACTATCAAATTTTGGACAGCAGTATATATTCCCCATGCCATGACTGAGTCTCAGGACACTCAGAGAGATGACCGATGTAGTCATTATACCATTTGTACAAAGCAGTCAGTAGTGCCCAGAGTTACAACAGTAGTTTCAGAGGACAGATGATGGTTCAGGTGATGAGCATTCAGGTATATGACTCAGCAGGAATATCATTGTGTTATGGTTATATTGCTTTTATACTTATGCTTATAGCATGTCTTAGCACTTAGTGTCATGATTTGGCGATCATATAGATATGTGGACCTGGTTGATCTTATTATATATATTATATTGTCCCTACTCAAATTTAGAAGTTCATTATTCATACTCATTGGTTTTTCCCTTCTTAGGGAGAATAGAGGTGATCATTTCACCATACCTTGACTTGCTAGTGTTGGCTCCATTATTCATTGTCTTCATCCATCCATTGCCTACCTTTTAGTTTATCACCCTAACTTACTACTTGACTAGTGACATGGAGGATCTTTTCCCCACTGTGGCCTCTGTATTGGATGAGCTTCCCTGTTTATTGTGTCTCGGCTCTGAGTTGGTGACAAAACTTACCTATGGTGAATTGGAGTTCCTTGTGAATTCCCCCTAATCACTAAGGTTGTGTTGGCTAAACCTGAAACTTTTAGTGCTGCCATGAATACAAAATCTGGAAAAAAATGAAATGCTATATCTTGTATGAAAAGCCCATTCATGCAATGTGTTTCTAAACACACATGAATGAAAGGCATGCCAAATGAAAATGGCCATGAAAATAAAATGTTATATCTTTTGGAAATGTAAATACCTAGGTAAACAAGTTGTCTGTGACACACCTAGAAGTGCTCAGGTAAACAAGTGCCTTAAAAACACACCTACAGCAGAAAGCCTAAAATAAATGTAATTTATGCAATGTGTTTATAAACACACATAGATCAAGGCTATGGAAACTTCAGGCCCAAAAAGCAATGGAACTTAAATGCTATATCTAAATTATTGCTGGCTTCATTTGTATTACGGATTGTGCGCATCTGTTAAAGGTGAATAAACCCTCTTTGAACAACTCATTCATTTGTGAGACACCGCCATTCCCTGTGTAGTTGCTCATTCAATATATACTATGGTGTGTATTCCCTTTCCCTTTGCCAAAGTGTCACAATGTTAAGTCAGTCAAGTCATCCCTTAGCCTAGCCAATTATTTTAACCTTCACCCTTCACTAGCAAATTGATCGCAGCTATGAAGTGAGTATGATATTGAAAGTCTAGTCTGAGTAATAATAATAATTAATGACATTATATATTTGGATTTAGATCGCCAGTGATGATTACTTTGTGTTATAATTGTTATTTGAATAAGTTGTAGAGCATGCATCAACCTTTGGCACTTTGCAGCAGCTTCCGATGATGGTCTGAGTTATATTTGGTCATGTTGACTTGGTCAAACAACTATAGGACATGAGATGGTTGGACCTTGTGATGATATGGATAGATGATATATGGTCTATGTACATGTATATGATAATTCTATGCAGCAGATACAGGGTTATGATGATGATTCATGGTTTACAACATTATTTGATCATTTACAGATTATTACTATTTCACCTGTTCCGGTATATTGGATATATTTTATGATCATGCAGAGACTCATATGGTGTATGAGTACACATCTTGGATGGATTTGGACCTTCTGAGTCCAATGAGACAGTCTGTTTTCAGTTCCGGGCACTTACAGTGATGATTGAGCCTCAGTGGGCCATCCCAGTGCAATTTTGGTCTGTCGGAGACCCTGTCAAAGAAGATGTGATTTTTATCTGGTTGACCTAGGGCGCTATGCTTGGAAAGGGTGGTCCAACCACTTGTTTTTACCATATTACCCCCCTCCCGGACACACTGGTGCCCTCACCTTGACAGCGCAGGCACTCCAAGAGGCAATTTGGGGCAGTTTCACGCTTCCCGAGGCATTTCAGGATTGGTAGAAATGGCTATTGAGGAATTCAATTTGGGCTACTGAGGCAATGTCTTGGCATGGGATGATCAGTGATGATGGATTGATGTCTTCCACACCTCCTCCAGCAGTTTCAGCTTCATCGGGGCCCGCTTCCATCACTTATGGCACTTTCTGATGATTTCTAAGGTCTTTTGAGGCCTACGATTTGACCATAGAGGCACGATTTGGTATATTGATGACTATTTTATTATTATTGTGCTATGGGGATTGACCAAGGGTGGCTAAAATTACCCCTTGGACCCACCATAAGCTTCTTATTATATTTTGTCATCATGATTTGGTGGAATTTCCCCTCTTCTAGGGCGATTTTGTCCACTTATGTTATATTTTATGAGTGATCCATGTATTTTATCGTTGAGCTCATCTCAACCATTGATTAGACATTTGTATCTTTTAATCTTAGCCACTCATTCAAAAAGTGGTTAGGATTTTGATGCCTCTCCTTCCTATTTAAAGGAGAGAGCTTCTCATTGTAAGGGGTCTTTGGCTCTTGGATTATTGGTATAGAAAAACTTTCTTGTGGAAATTCTTGTGGTCTCCTTTGCATCTGGTGCTCTTAGATGGTGATTGGAAAGTCTATTGCAACCTAGCATTTGAAATTTGTGGTAAGATCTATCTATTTTGGAAATCATTGTCTTGTCTACAGGAGGGCGACTTCAACAAGGGCGATTTTGCAAGGCTTCTTCAAATCGACTTTCTTGGCATTTACTTGTATCAGGGGGTTATCATTAGTATCATTGTGATCTATGCTATCTTTATGTTACTTCTCTTGTGGCATTAGTCTTATCTCTTGATTACATCAAATCTGATATTGTTGTCGTTTGTTGTGCAGGAGAGAGGGCGCATTGGCTTCTTGGACTAAATCAACTTCATAGAAAACTAACTCAAAGCTTCTCAAATTGATCGGGTTTGCATAGATCATCATCATCAAGGCATCTACAAGGTTACCCAGGTAAGATCCACAGGTTTGTTTCTCTTATCTTGATCCAATCCATTGACATAGCTCATAAATTGATAAAACCCTTATTTCTTCAAACCCTCATTGTTACATTTTCTCAGATCTCCTAAGATCTAGTGGGTTGTTGGGTATAATATTGAAAACCCACCTCTATAGTATCCACAACATCCCGGATCTATAGTTTGGTGAGGATTGGCCTCCATTTGACCCCTTTCCCAGGCCAACTTAGCCTCTCCAAGTGAGGTCGCACTCCTTGGGGAAGGTGAGTTACCCTAGATCTAGTTGATGGGTAGTTGAGATCCCGCTTGTTTCATGATCTACACATCCAATAACCTACCCCCAGATTGTCACTTTTCTGATTTCTACCTTGTGGGCCCTATTCCACATTTTAAGGGATTCAATCCCCATTTTGGACCACTTGGTATCTTTAAGCTCAGATCTAGTAAGATCTAGCCATCGGATTGCCGTGAAATTGTAGATCCATACTCTCACTTGCTTAAACTACTTGGATCTAAAGTTTGGATGCCATTGGACTTGTCTTGAGTCATTTAACCCACCTTTCAGCCTCCTTGGGTAAAGTCGCACCACCTTGGAGAAGTGAGTTGGGCCACTTCTAGGACATGGGTACATGAGATTCTTGTGGATTTGGAACAGGCATAATTCAAAACCTAGGTCTAGTAGGTCACCTTGTCAAATCTTGCCTTGGGGATAACATTCCTTGTTTCAAGGGATTGTGGTCCACTTTGGTCAAACATTAAATCTTTAGATCTAGACCTATTCATCCATCAAAACTTTAATTGCCCACTTGTCTCATGCAATAGGAGTCCTCAACCACAAGTTAACTTTACTTTGACTCCATTATCCCAATTCCCAAGGCACTGGTCTCTCTCCAAGTCAATTCGACTTTCCTAGATTGTTGCATTAACTTGTGGTTTGACCTTAGTGTGGTGAACTAAACCCTTTGAGGTCATCATGCTTCATGATCAAGCTTGTCACTTGTACTAGTTAGCCCCAATTCAACCCCTAAACTACCCTGCATTGGACACGGTTCCCAAGGCAGTGGATTTTCTCACATTGAACTAGTACTTTAATCCTAGATCCTATTTCACAAATCATAAGTCACTCTCACATCAATAATGAACCAAAGATATACTCATTAAACCCCTCACTTGTCTTGTGACTTCATCCTAAGCTCTACGATAAATCATACACCTTACTTCACTTAGAATTAACTTGATTTGGTGTCTTGGTTTTGATCTCTCCTGTCGGGAGTAGATCGGGTCTCCCCCTTTGTTGTCTGGGCTAGATAACATAAAGTGAAGGTTGCCTCAACTGGCGTGACAACCATCTATTGGAGGTCGAGGTGATCGTGGTTGCACCTTTTGAGTTGCCCTTCCCTATTGCCATCCATGAGTGGATACATCCATAGGGGTAACTACAGTTTAGGTGATAACAGTACTGTCACCTAAATCCCAACTCCTCCGTTTAGGCTAACTCCTAACGAAGCCAAGGAGGGTAGTCCCTACAAAGAGTTTCACTAAGGCTCTTGCATTTTATAATGTTTTTTAATGAAGTGATGCGTGTGGGTGTTGTTTAGGAGTTTTTGTGATGAGACCAAATTATAAATAAGATAAACAAGATAAGATGCAATCCACGTTGCTAAACAAGATATCGAAAATGACAGTACTTTTCAAGACTTGAAGTTTAAATAATGCATCCACAAGATAAAGTAAAACCACAAGGACAAATGGTCCAAATCAAGATATAATATTTAAATAACCAGTGCCTTATGGAGTCAAAGAATAACAAGTATGTGATACTAAATGTGTGGGTCTTGAAAGGTAGTTGTTCGTGAGATCCTTGTGCAAATTATCTTGGTAAATTATAAGTTTTTAGTGGTCTTGATTATTAGGCTAAGAACAAGGATATCAAACGTCCCGAAATAGTACTGGTAACCTCTTAGATGATAGGTCGAAGCCACCCAGATTTCAAGAGGGTAAGTGTTCAATTGGCTTGACCACCCTCAAGTCTGACAGCAGGATTTCGGCACCACCTGTTTCAGGAAACAACCTCAGTAACTCTCGAAAGCAACGCCGATTCGTTGGTTGGGGTAAAATTTTATTAAGTTATCACTTGTAAGATTAACAAGTCCAACACCTTTCTAAGTACTAGCCCAACCCTTTCAGATTGGCAGAGCATACGGGTGTTAGATAATGACCAAGATAAATTAATTAATGGGGTGTGAGTTGGAATGATTTTAGAAATTGTTAAGAGCACACTTGTTCAACTCTCCGACAGAGAGCGCTCTTGACTCAGTCTTAAGACCAACGTTCAAGAGACTTTATTTAATCTAAATGCCTAATGCAAGGGAAATGCAACAACTAAAATGCTCTCCGACAGAGAGTGCTCTTGACTTGGATTTGGCCAAGTTCAAAAGGCTTTAGTTCTTTTTAAGAATAGAAGCAGTTATAACTTGAAGAACAAATATGAAGCTTAAAAATGACTGAAAATAAAATGATGATAACAAGATGTAATAAGATGCTTGAAACAAACTGAAAATAAACTTAGTATTCTACCAAACAATATTAATCTAAAAGTGGGATCTACCTCCGAACAAGGTTGATCACTAGAACCACTAGTCCTTGAGACTTTTCAGCTAGCTGAAACTTCGCCAAGGAGGCTAATGGGGAACGAGAAGCTACCACAAAGCTATGTGGCCTTTGGGATGCAATCCCAAAGTTTGCCTACTCTAGTCAAAACTTGGAAATGGAATACAGAAATGAAATATTAATCTAAGAACTAAAATAGAAAGAGAGATCTAAGCTAAGCAAAGCACAACACTCTTCCCCAAATGGGGAAGAAGAACCCAAAAAGTGGAGGACTCCTCCACTTAGCTTTTTATTAATTTGATACAATTGCCTTGGGGAAGAGATCCTTGCAAGGTCTTTTGAGAAAAATGAAATAACTAATGAGAACTTTAAACTTGGAAACCCTTGAGGGCTTTTTACAAAGGATAGTGAAAATCTTGGTCTTCTTGGTTCAATGATGGTTCAAATTTCTTCTTGGTTTTGTGTTTCAAATATTCTTGTTTTTGCTTAAGAGGTTTTCCTCTTGCACACCTACACATAAAACCACTTCAATGCACCCGTTATAGTTAATCCAAATTAAACAAAAAGGAAACTAAACTAAGATGACAAGCAAACGAATGCAAGCTTTATGCAACTAAACCCTAAGTGCAGGCTACACAATACAAATGTAAACTAGTTGACAAGTAAAGCAATTATACCAATGCATACAAGTTAATGCTAAATCCAATGAAACAAACTAACTAAGCAAACAAGAAGTGCTAACATGAAACTAACTATTATGAGAATGCAAACAATGCACTATGCATCTAAGAATGAAACTAACATTAACTTAAGCAATTTGCTTTTGTGTTTTTTAGGGCTCTTTTGGAGAGGGACGAAAGGAGCTAAGAGAGGAAAGACGAGAGGATGGAGGGAAGAAAGATGATGGGGAACGAAAGGAAAGGAGGGAGGAGAAATGGCAAGGAGAGGAGGGATGGACGAGAGCAAAAGAGGAGAATGAAAACAAAGGAAAACAAATGGAGAAATGGCAAGGAGAGAAAGCAAAGAGAGATGGCAAAAACGATAGCAAGGATAGATCTAGGGTGAGAGGACAAGGGCTAGCATATCAAGGTAAAGGAATTCAAGGAGAAAGTGGAAGGTTTGAAGAAGTAAACCCTTAGGAACCAAGGTAACCAAGTAGAAAATTGTTGAATGTTGATGGGATGAGCTAGATCCTCTTGTTTCTTACATTCATAAAGCTTGAAACTTCTTAGCCTTATGCGGAGTGAAGATGTACCTGCAAGAACCTTAAGCTTTGGACAATATACGTAAAACAAGAATACTTAAGCGAAAAGAAATAGATACATTGTTTACTTGTGCTAGATTGTTAGCCCTCTTGAAACAAGATCTACAACTTAATAATCCTAAGTACAAAAGCAATACAATATCACCTCGTTTATAAGGTGAAGCAATGGCCACCAAGAGCCTCCACGATTTGACCTCCAAAGTCTCAACTTTATTAATAATCAAAATAGCTTACAAAATCTCTAGAGTTTCTTTGCTCAAAAATCCATGAGGAATGAGGAAAAAGAGCCTCATTATATAACAATAGACAAGAGCCAGTCTACCCTAATTCGAATTGGCATTGAGAAGGGAGCCAATGGTATGAGTCACCAAATCGAATTCCATCTAATCTCTATCAAATCCATGTTAAGCCAAGCTTGGATTGCAACTCCACCAAACAATTCGAGTTACATTGAAGGAGGTGAGGAGGTGGCCTCCACCTAGGCAAGGCGCCCCTCACCTTTCATTGGAATAATCACCAACCAAATGGTAATGTGCCATGTGGTAAACTCGAGCTTCAAAGAGGTTGACGTGAGCTAGTGAAGGATGGCGTGAACCCTTGTGTGGTGAGGCTTGGAGCCTTGCGGTAGTTGCAAACTCGAATTGCTTGGAGTTAGAACCTGAGATATGCCTAAATTTTAGCAAAGCACTCACTCTCTCATCAATGCAACATCCACCAATCCATTTATCACTTGACATATCACCCAATTCGTAGATTTGAGGAAGGTGGGCGAATTCACTTGGAGGGATCCACTTGTGCTGACTGTACACTTGACTAGATGATGACTGAGATGATTGAAATCTTCATTAATGCTCCATGCCATGTCAATTAGCCTTTTATTTTAATCCATTTGGATTATTTTGGAGAGATTTGGATTCTCCAAATATTCAATTTTTAATATTTTAATTAATAATTTCTCTGTAAATGGTATTTTTGAGAAATTATTAATTATGAGGCTGAATTGGCATCCGGAACTTGGGATAAACTGGTCCGAGGATCATGAATGATTTTTGGCTTAAGGTTGAAGCCTTCAATCACTGAATTCGGATCCCGGATGACTGACATATTACAAAATGAAATTTCTTTATTAAACTATAGAGAAATTTATTAAAATTTAAAAATAATTAAAAACCCAAATTCGACGCCTCCGGTAAAAAATTCGAAATTTTTTCTTAGGATCCTAGAGACTTGGGACATGACCAACACCTATTCTAATAGTGTCTAGTAGGCTTATATACATCAATTTGGACTCTAATAACCCCCCATGGCTAAAATTTTCAAAATCGGGCATTCCAGCTTTGGAGGAAGCAGGAGAAAACCTCATCGATTATAGCTCGGCTATAGGCAAAGTATAATTGACAAGGGAAAAAACTCCCTGGAATACCTTAGTGGCTTAATCTTGTCATGGGGAACCGAGACACTCAGAATCTTACTAGCACAGTTTATTACAAACCCCATGGGGCCATGGTCATGTTGACTGAAAAACAAAATTGACTAGGCACAAATGCTGGATCATCTGATACACTGAAGTACAAACATTCATCATGTTTGTCAAATGGCGGCTCTTCAAATAATCCAACTATGGTACAAAAAGTTGGTAACAGAACCAAAATTTGTTATGAAGCCAAACAAGATGCAACTGAGCTCAAGCTTGTCTTCATGCTTGGTGATCCTGCAAATCTACAACAACTCAAAGCAAGTGGATTAAAACGAGTGTGCTAAATAAACCAAGATTCAATCAACATAAGTACAATTTAATACAGTTTGTTCATTAAGATCTTGAAAAACTTCACAGAAATAATCAAATTGAAGCCTACAAATGATTATTCTATGGACTAGAATTATAGTCTTCTAAGCTAGATCACAATACTACACTTGCATAAGAGAGAAATAGATTCGAAGGGTATCACCTCAATGATTTAAACATGCATTCACCATATGAAAGCTTGCACCCATGGACCTCCAAAGTCTTTCACTTTTATTCCAAAAAAATGTATCAGCAAATAGCATTACAATCTTAGCATAGGTCTCTTGCAATCCACCCACCCACAATGGTGAAGCAAGACACTTATTTATACAATGAGAGAGTCCAAGAGAGCTAATGCGATTTGAAGGAGGAGAGTTAGGGTTGAGGTAGGCGCATGAGCCATGCGTGGAGAGACTCACGTGATGATTGAAAGGCTCGGAGCTTAACTTGGTAGGTGGAGTTTGGTGGGAGATGAGGTGGAGCCCCTCTCCACTGGAAGCCACGCCTACCACTTGGTATTATCGCCCACCTTCCATTGGAATATCGCCCACCACTTCACGCATGAGCTAATCCATGTGAGGGAGGCCCACATCCCTCATGCTCACGTCGCTCACTTCTAAAAAATTCGCATATCCCAAGTTCACCCCTTAGCATGCTTTAATCCTCCAAGGTGGTCGTATACCTTATTAAGACCATATGCCACCTTTACAAATCTTTAAAATAAACATTTTGTCATTTTTTTATATTTGTCCTCATGTGTAATTTCTTCTTTTTTAGCATTTTAAAGTGTTGTTTGTAGCATCTTTAGCAAAACTTCCTCCAGAGGTGACGTAATCGCCCTGAACCCGAAAAAGGTGGGCGCTAGGGTAAAGAGGACGCTCTGAGCGTCAAAACGAGCCTCCCCACACCAAATTCCGCCTCCAGATGAGGTTTTTATCACAATTAGAAATTTCCCATTTAAACCATTAAAAAATGGTCTAAATTTCCCAATTGTTGCAATGACTTCTTTCAACACTGCTCTGATACCATGTTGAGATTTTACTTAAGCAGTTACGTTATTATTCTTTCATGTAGAATATCTTCCGATGCTACTCAAAACATCAACACTGGGACCACCAGGAGGGTGTAGGAGGACACCTTGATATAGTGAGGAAGTAACCTATCATGACACTTAGCAATGAACAAGTTTGTTTCATCTTGAAAGCATTAGTGACAAGGTATGTGCCCACTTGTGAAGAAAGGAAAAGGTTTGAAGGGTCAAGTAACCCCATGTGGCTTTGCAACCTTGTAGGCTCCTAGAAAAGGAAGGAATCCCCAAAGCCCCTTGATGAAGACATGAAGTGGTCAAGAAAACCAGTCAAAGCCCCTTGATGAAGTCATGAAGTGATCATTGACCCATTGAAGAAGCCCCTAAAATGTGGAAGACAATATTAATGTTAAGTTGAAGGTCGGCCCTAAAGTGAACTAAAAAGTGAACTCGGACTTGTATAAAGAATAGGAGCCTCATTTGGCATTAGGATGAATCACAATTCAACCAAGCCAAGGAAGAGGAGCGAATTTCAGCCTAGAAGAGCAAATTTCCAAGGGAAGATGAAGTAAAGGGGATTTGAAATATGTTTCAGGTCATCTTGGTGTTTTCGCTATATCTTTTTTTCTGGGATGTTCCAGACCATGAAATTTTTAAGGGATGGAGTTAAGATGGGTCATCTTGAAATTTTTGCTATATCTTTTGTTTTAGAAAGTTTCCGATAGTGCCCCTTGGAGAAGATGAAGTAGGGAATCTGAAGAACATGTGGTACGTGTTTCAGAGGCTGGTCTGCTATATTTTCGAAGATATGACCTCGAGAAGTTAGGGCTTCTGAATGATCCTGAAATCAACTTTAAATAGATGTTGGTCTGCCATATTTTCAAAGATATGACCTCAGGAAATTAGGTTTTCTTAATGATCCTGAAATCAGCTTTAAAGAGGGCAGTTTGGCATTTTTGTTTTATATTTTGTTATAGAAAGATTCAGACAGTGCACTTTGGATGAGATGATGTAGAGATCTTGATGAACATGTGATAAAAATTTCAGATAATGGTTCACTATAGTTTCGGAGATATTCCCTTTGGAAGTAAAGGATTCCAAATAGTTTAAAGCAGTAGATTATGGTGATGCTATTGGCATAGATTATGGTGATGTTATTACCATAGATTATGGTGATATTGGCATAGATTGTGATGATGTTATTGCCATAGATTATTGTGATGTTATTGGCATCAATTATGGTGATGTTATTGGCATGATCTAGGATTCCTCTCTTGGAATGACCTAGGGTTTGAAGATGATAATGGTGTTAAGGGTTTAATGGATTTATATCTAAAAAACATGTAGGATGTTGAATTAGCTATAAAAAACATGGATTAAACCATATATTATCGATCATCTAGTAGTTATAACTTATAACATTGTCATCAAATGATCAACCATAACAACTTTTATAGGAGCTTAGCGAAGAAGGGAGGCAATTATATCCATTACAAAAGAAGAATGGTGATGCAAATGGTATAGATTGTACAGAAAATGATGATGCACAATTCTATCAATAAAATATGAATTCAGCTGAAGACGTGAGCCAAACTTATCACAATAAGGCCTTCTGTATTTCTCCACTGGACAGCAATGTCCTTAACCAGAAGGTGGCTCTGATATCATATAAGAGTAACAACACACATTAGTATAAATCACAACAGACTCTCCTGAAGACTACAATTAGAATCTTCTAAAGATTACAATTATATCCATTACAAAATAATAGTGGTGATGCGAATGGTATAGGTTGTACTTAAAACGATAATGCACAATTCTATTTGCCCGATAAAATATGAATTCAGCTGAACAGACGTGAACCAAACTTATCACAATAAAACCTTTTGTATTTCATGGAGGAAGAGTGGAAGCTTATGGAACAAAGGCGTGAGCTAGGATCAGCCACAGATCATGCAAAGCCATATGCATATTAAATCACATATTGAATAACAGAGCATGTGCTGAGTCAGATGCATATTAGATCACATTTCACATCTTTATTTTTTATTCATTATGAATTCAAGTGCTGCTAAACATGACAAGTTATTGTGAGCCAAGCCCATGTGTGTTTCAATTGCATGTAAAATGGCTACGAACATCAAATGGCATTGATCATGTGAATTGCAAGCACATGGGAGGTCTGTTCGTTCTTGGTCATGCCTTTGTACTCACTACTCTCCCTTGAGATTACCTACTATAAAGAACAGATCACTTTGCGTTATAATGAGTAGGTAGCATTACATGTTAACTTTCTTGTCTTGATACAGATTTGAATTTGTGGCTGCAGGGTGAAGGGAGACCAATCTGTAACACAAGATTTGATTTTTATACTACATAAACCCGAGAACTCAACGAGTAAGTGGGAGCAACATCTCTTAGAAAGTTTGTCAGCGTATTGTGTCTTTTAAAGTAACCACTTGGCATACACCTTTTCAACTAATTTACAAGCAGCAAGTTATTGCTCTATTAGAATATATGATTTAAACTTGAGAAATGGAAATGATAACCAATTTCATGATGACGATAGGCTACAAAAGAGACTAGTTAAAATTAAATGAGTTTATATGATAAGTTGTTGATTGACCATAAAAGAAGGATGGCTATAAATATACTCTGCATCTATTCTTGCCGCATGCCTATTCAGGTCACAAGAATAACGAAAATCTTCAATCCTACCCATTTTTAGTATTTATTTATTCAGCAACTCAAAAAGGATAGGAATGAAGATTGAATACTGAAAATTGATAGGAATGAAGATTTTCGCTATTCTTGTGACCTCAATATGTCAAAGAACAACAAAAATCTTCATTCCTATCCATTTTTAGTATTTATTTATTCGACAACTAAATCAACTGCCTACAATGGTGATAACAACACAGTATCTTTGACTTCCACTAAATTAATTTTAGCAAAATTAAAGGAAGTTCAGGTCACAAACTTAAAAGAGGTAAAAATGGGTATAATAAAGTTAGTGCATGTTCTCATAACCTTGATATGTATCAATGAAGTTTGATCTATAGGAGATAATACTACTATACTTCGTCCAAGTAAGGTGTTTGTGTGTTTCAACATACCAAGAATTAAGGATTCATTCAGATTAATCTTGCATAAATTCATGGAGAATTTCACTTTAAGGATCACCAAGAATCAAATAAGCTCTTGAGAAACTACATGTAATCCATTCCTTGCCATTCCATAACAAAATCTCTCTGATTTTCAGGGCTTGATATTTAACAGCATTGGTATTTAATGCATAGTAAGCTCTAATGAGGTTAACAAGTTTCTTGTTTTAAGTGCTCTATCCAATACTGCTTGTATCATTAATTAGCAATAACAAAACGACTAAAGCAATGCTCAAAGCATCAATCACTGCAATAACAAAAGAAAATACAGAAAAGATAAGAGAAAGATGCAACCTTTGCACACATGTTGCGTGCTTGATTCCAATCTATTTTCCCATACGGCACTGTATAGAGCTCCTCTCTTAAAGACATAACAATTCCAGTTAGAGGACCCACAAATCTCCGCCCATACAGATATGACATTGGCAAATAAACCATTCGACAGTGACACCACATTCTTCCTGCAGAAACACAAACATAGTGAAGAGTACAAGTTCAAACTGGGAGCTACAAGACACACTAAATTAATAAAATACATATAAAATTGCAATAAATTTCCAGATAAATCGGAATATAATGGAATGATAATATTAAATATATGCAGAAATAATGGCACACATTTACACTTTGAAACATAATAACTTTGCAACCAATGCCTGCATTAACTTTGGAAATGATATATCTTGTATTTCTAAACAAAATAAAACTTTATAAAGATCAATCTATATATTATATAGGTTATATCAGCAGCCAACGATGTTATTGACAAAATGCCGGGGCAACTTACAGATTCAAAGCAACATTTGTAAAAGCTTGCACTTATAACATGAAAATAAACGCATCAAAAAAAGTTGTTCAGGAAGAAAGAGTGCACAACTAAGAGCAACCTAGGTACTCCCTATTTCTGCAATTAGTGATTCTTGTTGGAGTATTTCAATACCATTCAACCAATATAGTAATAAAGTAAAATCCGTAATCATCACAATTTCATGCTACAAAGACAGACAACAGCATAAAGAGGTGCTTCACCAACTACTTTGCTATTAGAATTGTCATTGTTAGACATCTAATTGACAACAGTATATAGTCTCTCTTTCTAAAAGTTCCAATTCCATAAAATATACAACTATAAAGCAGAACTGAGATTAATCTTGATATGCTTCTCGAGTGCATATGAGAAATGAGTTCCATTTAATATTCAAGAAAGTTTCCCTCGGTTGACTGTATTACAACTTACTAAATCTTTACTTTTTGAAAGGTGATGTGCATTTGAGTTGTTAAAATTATCCATTTACTATGTTCTCTAATCTCATATTCTTTAGAACTGCCTAGCTCTTAAGGATCCAACATTGTAGAATTCCGCATTCAAAACATTCCAATAAACTTCTATTGGCTCCCTAGCAATATATGATATTCTTCTATACATGCTATCCATTCTATCATTCTTGTTTCTTGTATCACCATCATAGAGGAATGTTTACCTTAGATAACTTCTGGATATGACTTGCTTTTAAACTAACCTTTCTCCCTCTGTTATGAACCTACTGGTTCATTAACTGATTATCCAAAATAAATATAACTGATCCAAAATAAATAGGATAAAGTATTGAAATCCAGAAAGGATAAAAATAACGATTGATAATATGAATGGTATATGAGATGATATTACATTGACACGTGCCATTATATATGCACGTGGAATACTCACATGTTTAATAGACATGACCTTTGAGATGGAAAGTGATCTACTAATTAATTATAACTAGGTTTATTATATCAATCAGCTAGAACTAGGTTTATCATATTAATTATTTTTATTACATGTCACCCCTCCACGAGATGCTTAACATCACTTATAATAACATCACATAAGATAAGATAATTTAATAATGTTCAACAAGTGACCATTGATAGATCAAAGGACTGCTAGGTACATCAAAAACAATGCATAGTGGAAGTGCGAGTGCAACTCCTATAAAAGTATATCTAACCTCTAATAAGGTCAAAGACCTAGAATCAAAAGTTTATCATCATCTAAGAAACAGAAAGATAGATACAAAGTTGGGAATCCTAGATAAGATAAGATAAGATAAGATAATTTATTAATGTCCAACAAATGACCACAAAAGTAGGTCAATCGGATTCTGTGGTACCAGGATATCAATAGAAAGTGGGAGCACTAAGGTGGCTCCTATATAAAGCAAGATGTGAAGCTCTATCCTAAAGCCAAAAAGAGCTAACTCCAAAGATGCAGAGCCAACCTATAAGAGATAAGTACAAAGAGAGCTGATACAGAAGAAAAATATAAAAGGGGAGTGAATCTGGGATCTGTGATACAAAAATAGTGAATATGGCATGGCACACAGGAAGCATTGGAAGCATCGGAGGCCTCTCTCCTAACATCCGAAATAGAATGAAGGAATCTCAAAATAGCAATCTGTATGAGAGAAGATCTGGAATAGCAGAGGAAGACAGTACACCAAAATGTCTTAGGAGAATGAAAAAACGCCATACACCACTCACGCCTTCTTTCTAAAATAAAGAGGTGTTTCTTGCAGTGGAGGAGGTATCATGAAGGGCATAAGAGGTGGGATTATAGAAAAGGGCAAGCAAAGTTGTCTATGATGTGTCATGTTGCCATTATCATACCACCATTTCATGAAGATGGACCTGTAACTTGGGGAAGGGGATGGTAGTCTCGTAGTGTGGGGTTAGGAGTTGAGAGACACTTCCAGAATGGTAGGGGGGAAATGTAATTGGAGGAAGTAAACTCCAATGATGAGAAATAGGAGATAGAAGGAAGTAACCAGCCAAGGCAGGAAGAGAAGGCATCCAGATCTCCGTCATCAAACAAGATAATAGTGCGAGGATGGCTTGGGTTGGGGGGGGGAGGTAGGAGTGGAAGGTATGTCAAGCTCTAAGGGAGAAGGACAAGAGGGCATGATAAGCTAGAGGGATAGGGGTGATAGAAAACTAGTGGATATAAAACATATGAACCTTTTGGAATTTGGACAATGTTACCACCCAGTCTACACTAGGTGTTCACTAGACAAAAGACTTCATCCATCCAGGGACCTTCCAATCCCCCCATCCAGATCAGGCAACCTTCCACACAATTGTGGGTCTTGTTGCACTTCCTTTGTCATGGTCAAAGGAAGTTGTTTGTAAAATTTTGACATCCACTACATGTGTAAAAGGGCTAGCTCGAGTGAGTCACTCATGTTATAACAACTTTGGAATGTTTTTTTTTACCTAGGTGAACTTAGATCCTAGTGATCAGAGTTCATCCTGGTTTTTTCACTCACCTCCAAAGCCAAAGTGTGTTATAACATAGGTGCCTCAGGCTGGTGTCTAAGTCCTTATGGTCCGATTAGTGTTTTAAAACTCGGCCGAGACAGAGTTCGAGTCCGAGTCGGCCAAGTTGGCCAAGTTGACCTCGAGCCGAGTTTACCCGGCCTGTAAATCGGATTGGGTGACCGGTTCGGTATCAAACCGACCGAGTTAATGTCCAACTCAATCAGTTCGGTACCAAACCAGTCAACTCGCACGAGTTATGGGATGACTCGCTCAAGTTGATCCGAGTTTATGCATGGAGTTAAAAAACACTAAATTTTTAATTTTTTAATTAATTCCTGAACTTCTGAATTTCTGATATGTCCTGCATGTTAGTTAGGACTATGCCTATTCTTGTCTCTCAACCTGTCAACGATTTCTACTAATAGTCATTTAGGACTATGGTAATTCTTGTATTATAAGCAGTTTGCAGATCTTGTTATTGTGTTATTCTTTATAAACTTGAGTTGCTCTCCCATTGTGAGTGGGTTAGGCAGTGTTGAGGCCCATTCATTACCATTTTGTTGATATTTCTTGTAACTATGAGATACTAGAAGGAAATTGTGCATGGTTGGAACTTGGAATGATAAGTATGGAATCCGGATTTTCAACTCATGATATTTGTCTACTTTAATCAACAAAGTTTGTATATACCTCTGAGGTTTTGGTTATATTTGAATTAGCAATTTAGCAGATGGTAAAATAATAACTATATCGAATATGGAAAGAATCAAATAAAATAAATTAGTGAATTATGCCACTTTACAGGCCATTTAGGCCTTCTTTGATTATGTATTTTCATTTTGTTCCAATCTTCCAAATATGTATTGCACAGTACACTTCGTGCCATTTTGATATGTTCACCCTTATATGGTATATAGTATATACATGAGCAGACTTTGGATATTTTGTTTCTAATGCTTTGTAATCATGGATTAGAATCTTTAAAATTTAAATATTTTGTGTGTTTTTTAGTGAACCGAGTCATTAAATTCAAATAAGCGAGTCATTACTGATTCATTGTCGAATCTTAGTCCGAGTTGACACTCAGTCGATTCCAAGTCTGAGTCTGAGTTTTAAAACATTGGATCCAATGTAAAATTTAGAGTCAGTCACCATGGTTCTAGTAACATGCATGACCTAATAGGTCCCTTGGGGAAAACAATTGACACTTTACTATATAAAAGGGGTTAAGGGGGTCAAAACTTGTAAAATGAATATTGTGAGAACCTCCTCCCCTCAAAAAAGGGGGTTCATGCAAGTGTCTTCCCTCATCCAAGGGAGCAATGTGGTGCCCTCTCATCATCCATGCAACATTGCGATCTCCTCCCAAAGGTGGCGCCCTTCCTCATGAGTCAGCTCCTAGTGGTGGTATTGGCTCTCAATGTGTGCATGTCAATCTCCACCAAAAGAGGGTACACACTCCTAATTGTGGAGTTAACTCTAGAGATGGAGCATATCTCCTTGATTACATGTGATCCTCCTCTAGAGGTGGCACATATATCTTGCATGTACATGCATCTCTCTTGATTTGCATGGATCTCCTAGATCCCCTACTAGATGTGGTGCATTGGAGGCCCACTCAAGCTTAGTTCCCTCACCAGTTGCTTGAGTTCTCCTCTAGGTGGCGCATTAGGGTTTTTGAGTGCTCAATTAGGGTTTTGGTAAGCCCCCTATGTGTCACACTCTACTCTATGAATGCATGAGCTCAAGGGTGGCTCATCCTCTCCTCCTTGTCCTATTTAAAGAGGCCTCTCCTCTCTCTTACATTGTTGGTTGTTAGTTTGATTATTGTTGTAATCATCCTCTATTGGATATTTTTGGTAATATCAAAGACGACTTTGGAGGTCATATGTGGATCTACTTCTCAATGTGTGGCTTGTTCTTGCTCATTGTTTCAACTTGGAGGTAATCTGTGTCATTTTGCTTTGCAATATTCTGTTCTTCTTCTTATTGGTCATTGAAATGGTACTATTGCCCTGTTGGATAAGAAATCTATTAAGTTAGATCTTAGTGTAGATATTATTGAGAATCTATTTTGAAAAGTTATCATTTTTAGCATATTTACCTCAATAGGATTGTGCTATACTAATGCCCTCTTTGTAGATTGCACCCTGGAGTGTTATAGAACTTTCTTCCTATGGATAAGATGAGGCTCTCTTAGGCTAGACTAGGATGTAACAAGTTATAATCTAATACAATTAGGAAATAAATGCTACCTTGAAACCTGAACTAAGCTTATACAAGAAGATTGAATGTATTCGGTAGTGATGGAAGTGTGTAACTCACCTTCAATTAGACGTTTGTCCCACTTCCAGCTTTAATCCCGAAGCTCCCAAGTAGAACCTATCAATATCAAACAAGGAACAAGTGCACAATCTCCCAAATACCTTGAAGTAAAGGTTAGATTCAAATCTAACTAGATACACTTCATTCCAAAGATTCACGCACAATGCACATGAAATGGGAAACAAGACAAGTTATCTTTATTAAGAAGCTTGAAAATGCTTACATAGGGTTGCTTGATGCCCAAGTCAGCTCCAACTCCAAGACTTCTTTCCTCTAGCTATCTCTGCAAATCTCCTAAGATCATAGGTTGGATGCCCCAAGTAGTTCCCCCCATGGCTCATGGATGACCTGTCCTTTATAGCACTTGAGGGGTTAACCATAAGGAGAGGAAGGTGGATCTCATAAAGGTTTAGTGGCTCAACCAAGCTAAACAAAGAGAGGGGGTTGAGATCGAATCAGACATGTCAATCCTAAGGAAATCTCTCGGAAGGTAGAGATCCAAAATCCAAGGCCAAGGGCTAAATTAGGATTTCCGTGTCGCAGACACTAAGCATAACGCGAAAATTTGATGATTTTCGCGGGTCCAAGGTTATGCAGAACGCGAAAATATGAGATTTTTGGGGCGCAAAAATCAAGGTAAACAAGGTCAGCTTGGAATGACACTTGGTTTAGTAGGTTGTTTCTCGGCCAACAAAGGGGTGAATTTGTCTCCAAGGTGTCCAGATGAGACCAAGGAAGGTACTGACATCATGTAACATTCATTAGGGAGAAATGTCACTAGGTCACATGGTACAAAGATGCGACACTAAAGCTCGAAGTGTAACTTTGAGGTATATTCTGGAGAGAACAGGACGAGGAGATATATTCTCCCTTTGCATTTGTTATATTGGTATAGTTTATTCCCCTCATCGAGAAGACTAAGGTTAGCCCAAAGCAACCTTCTTCTTCCGATGACCTTTCAAAGCAAGGCCCTCAAAGTAGGTCTTCATCAACTCCATTGTTCACCTTCTCACCACTAATCTCTTTCTCAACCTTCCAAAATGTAAAGAAACTTCTACTTTACTTTAATTTATCAATTTGGAATATATAACATCAAGGAAGTGGCATAAGTAGGTTTCAAATTACCAGATCTATATTTATTTGTTGAACATTCTTGAGTAGATCTATCAAAATAGGGACAAATACTCTTGTATGAATGTGATTCAATCCACCATGCATGCATAGATTTTCATTTAAAGATGTGATTTCATTAGTTGCGTGTTGTTTTAAATTAGTGTAAATATTTTATTTGGTCTTTGTATCATATTTTAGTTTGCTACTCACTCTTTGGATAGCAATAAAATCTCATGATACGGACCCTTACATCTTTTTAGATTCATGGTCCTAACCTCCTCTTTTTATTAGGTTTTAGTCTAGCAAATTTTCAGGTCAAAACCCCATCCGAGAGAGATCTAAGAGCTTCATTTCGGGCTTGTTTTTTGTTGTTTTATAACATTTATTCGCAGGCTTCAGACAGCGAGCACGCAACCCAAATGAAGATCGGACCAACGACCATTAAACCCCCCAGGGTGCCCACCAAACAAGAGATCTTTTCACAACACCTTTCTTACATTCATCCTCTAACTATTGTAAGCCTAATTGTTGGCCATAAGGACCAACAATAGGCATTCTAAGAGTTGCATAAGCTTTTTTAACTTATCAACTAGGGTGGTGGTGTCACATCCCCCCTACACCCCTCTCTGCCTCATTTTCATGTGCGTATCTTTTTTGTTTTTTTCTTTCTTTTCCTGCGTAACTTAGTGTAGTTTATATTTTCTTTGAGTAGTAATTACGTCACACTTACTTTCAGTTGGAAAAAGAACATTATTGCATACCCTTATATCTAGCATAGCATTCACGCATGTCGTAAGAAATCTAATTAATCGAACCAAAGCAACACTCTAAAACATTTCACACTAACTAAACTCAAAACTAATCCTCCCTAAAGACTTATTCCGGCATTTATAAACCATCCATAGAATTGTCATTTATGGGCAAATTCTATAATTGAGGGGCTCTACTAGGAAGTGACCATTGGGAGCCGTCGGGCTACACCCTCGATTGGTGTACAACGTTGGACATTCCCTGCAACTCCAATCTAGTCCCCTCTTCATGTGGTACCACACTTGACATTGAAAGTTTTATAACCCCAACCCGGTTTCAAGTTTTCCAACTTCTCTGCATGTAGTTTAATGCCCAAACCCCAACATGCATATATTTCTCATATAAAAAAATGGTTTTTGCTTGAAACACATGAGATTCTTTCAATTTAATTAACTTAGAAAATTTAACTTTCAGCCTAATTTTTCTTACTCAGAAAATTATAACAGCCATGCACATAAAACTTTAACTCAATATTTTTGACCAAAATGGTCCAGGATAAAACCCCTAAGGGAAAACCTGTTTCTGAGAGAGATCCAAAATCCAAGGCCAAAATCAACCTGTTTCGGAAGGTAGAGATCCAAAATCCAAGGCCAAGGGCTAAATTAGGATTTCCGTGTCGCAGACACTAAGCATAACGCGAAAATTTGATGATTTTCGCGGGTCCAAGGTTATGCAGAACGCGAAAATATGAGATTTTTGGGGCGCAAAAATCAAGGTAAACAAGGTCAGCTTGGAATGACACTTGGTTTAGTAGGTTGTTTCTCGGCCAACAAAGGGGTGAATTTGTCTCCAAGGTGTCCAGATGAGACCAAGGAAGGTACTGACATCATGTAACATTCATTAGGGAGAAATGTCACTAGGTCACATGGTACAAAGATGCGACACTAAAGCTCGAAGTGTAACTTTGAGGTATATTCTGGAGAGAACAGGACGAGGAGATATATTCTCCCTTTGCATTTGTTATATTGGTATAGTTTATTCCCCTCATCGAGAAGACTAAGGTTAGCCCAAAGCAACCTTCTTCTTCCGATGACCTTTCAAAGCAAGGCCCTCAAAGTAGGTCTTCATCAACTCCATTGTTCACCTTCTCACCACTAATCTCTTTCTCAACCTTCCAAAATGTAAAGAAACTTCTACTTTACTTTAATTTATCAATTTGGAATATATAACATCAAGGAAGTGGCATAAGTAGGTTTCAAATTACCAGATCTATATTTATTTGTTGAACATTCTTGAGTAGATCTATCAAAATAGGGACAAATACTCTTGTATGAATGTGATTCAATCCACCATGCATGCATAGATTTTCATTTAAAGATGTGATTTCATTAGTTGCGTGTTGTTTTAAATTAGTGTAAATATTTTATTTGGTCTTTGTATCATATTTTAGTTTGCTACTCACTCTTTGGATAGCAATAAAATCTCATGATACGGACCCTTACATCTTTTTAGATTCATGGTCCTAACCTCCTCTTTTTATTAGGTTTTAGTCTAGCAAATTTTCAGGTCAAAACCCCATCCGAGAGAGATCTAAGAGCTTCATTTCGGGCTTGTTTTTTGTTGTTTTATAACATTTATTCGCAGGCTTCAGACAGCGAGCACGCAACCCAAATGAAGATCGGACCAACGACCATTAAACCCCCCAGGGTGCCCACCAAACAAGAGATCTTTTCACAACACCTTTCTTACATTCATCCTCTAACTATTGTAAGCCTAATTGTTGGCCATAAGGACCAACAATAGGCATTCTAAGAGTTGCATAAGCTTTTTTAACTTATCAACTAGGGTGGTGGTGTCACATCCCCCCTACACCCCTCTCTGCCTCATTTTCATGTGCGTATCTTTTTTGTTTTTTTCTTTCTTTTCCTGCGTAACTTAGTGTAGTTTATATTTTCCTTGAGTAGTAATTACGTCACACTTACTTTCAGTTGGAAAAAGAACATTATTGCATACCCTTATATCTAGCATAGTATTCACGCATGTCGTAAGAAATCTAATTAATCCAACCAAAGCAACACTCTAAAACATTTCACACTAACTAAACTCAAAACTAATCCTCCCTAAAGACTTATTCCGGCATTTATAAACATCCATAGAATTGTCATTTATGGGCAAATTCTATAATTGAGGGGCTCTACTAGGAAGTGACCATTGGGAGCCGTCGGGCTACACCCTCGATTGGTGTACAACGTTGGACATTCCCTGCAACTCCAATCTAGTCCCCTCTTCATGTGGTACCACACTTGACATTGAAAGTTTTATAACCCCAACCCGGTTTCAAGTTTTCCAACTTCTCTGCATGTAGTTTAATGCCCAAACCCCAACATGCATATATTTCTCATATAAAAAAATGGTTTTTGCTTGAAACACATGAGATTCTTTCAATTTAATTAACTTAGAAAATTTAACTTTCAGCCTAATTTTTCTTACTCAGAAAATTATAACAGCCATGCACATAAAACTTTAACTCAATATTTTTGACCAAAATGGTCCAGGATAAAACCCCTAAGGGAAAACCTGTTTCTGAGAGAGATTTTATTTTTCAGGGAAAATTTACAAATTACAACAGCAGTACTTATCTCTTATTTTTGTCTCGAAATACATGCCAAAATCACTATGAAACTATCATACGAAAAACTCAGAACATCACCTTGAAAACCGTGCCTGTACGGCCCACACGTGCGAACTAACAGTACGGCCTACTTTGTTTTTTGTGCCTCGAAATCTATGCATTGTTACTGCTGGTATGGGCCAATGCATCTTCTTCAATCCCCCTGCTATTCATTTGCCTTCTTAGGCCTAAAAGTCTATTGAATCACGCTGCATAAGCGGATCAAGAGCGCTCTCTGTAGGAGAGTTAATAAAAAATTTGCAACAAGATTAATAAAAGAGCAAGTGGGATTACGGTTCCCACACCCCTCTTCCCCCATTTGGGGGAAACTTGTATCTATCATTTACTTGCTTATTAATTTTTGCATAGTTAGATCAATCACATGCTAGATTAGTTTTCGGTTTGCAAAAGTAATCACAAAAGTAAACTTAGAAGTTTCTCTTTTACATTAAGTTAACCTTTCCTCGATTAGTTTCCTTACTCTTTTTTTAAAATCTCTTTAATTTCTTTCCTTTCATAAAAATTTTGGAGTTATTCGAAAAGTTTTCCTTTTCGAAATTGCAAAAGTTCAAAAAAGATTTTCATTTTCATATGCTTTAGTTTCAAGTTAAATCTTTATGTATTCTAACTTTTGTTAAAGTTATTGAGTATTTTTTTACTTTTTGCTAAGTTATTTAGTTTCATAAAAATGATAAAATCTCTTGAATCTCGCCATTAGCGAATCAAGAGTGCTCTCTATCAGAGAGTTTTTATTTTTCTTAAAATCTCTCGAATCACGCTCTAAGCGGATCAAGAGTGCTCTCTATCGGAGAGTCTACCTAAAACTTTTAAAATCTCTTGAATCTCGTTGTAAAGCAGATCAAGAGTGCTCTCTGTCAGAGAGTTAAAACTTGAACAAACATTTTCGCTCACTCTATGTATGCTCTACCCATTGCAGGCTGCTCTGAGCTTTGGGATATCAAAAACGGTTGTGGCATTTCATAATTTTCCAACATTTAATTAATCCAGTCATTAATAAAATCAAGTCCACCAAACCAACGAAAACCCGATGTTGCCTCGAAAGTAATCAAAAGTGGGTAAATTTCAACTAAGGAAGCAGGAACAATTAGAGGGCGACCTCAAAGCACAGTTAGACTACAACCTTGTTGGTGTAGTGTTGAACACCGCTCTCGAGACTCCGTTCCAACCCACACGTCCTTGTACGAAGCCACCTAGATCACATTCCGGACATATTCCCTGTATCGCAAGGTATGTCGGGAATCCCCCCATCCCACAATAAATCAACATCATCTTTCAAATACTATAATAAAATAAACCAAGAAGCATTCGCACAACAATCCTTTTAGCACTCCAACAGATAGTGACTCCATTAGCACTGGTCTTTCATCAGTAAATATTGTTCAAATCTTTGCTTTTTATCTATATGAATTGTTGCTCATCTTATGATATCATGTTGTGGATGTTAGGGGTTGTGTTAGTTTTTGTACCTAGGGAAGTGTTCCCCAAGTGACATTTGCCTAAGTCACTTAGAAAGGGGGAAAAGGGTGACCCTCACATTAAAAGTACTTAATGAGGCTTTATAAACTCAAAATCACTTTTTGATAAATTTAAGTGGGTGAGTGAAATTAATTGTTTATGAGAAATAAATGGAGCATTTAATTTCAACCGTAGATCTAAATCTATCTCATCCATTGAATTTAGAAAACCCTAGGGTTTCATCAAAAAGCATAAGGGAGGCATTTTTTACTCACTTTTGAGAGATTCAAGCTAAGTGAAGAGCTAGAGAGAGCAAGAGAAGAGAGACACGGAAATTGAGGAAGGCATTTTCAGCTGGCATGCTTTTTGAGGCAACTAGCTGAGCATTAAATGCACAGCACGGATTCCAAGACATGGAGATAAATCCATACAGCAGGTTTCTAGGCACATTTATCGAGGCAGCAATATTTAATATTCAACACAGATTTCGAGGCATCCATACACCATTAAGTGGGCACAAAAATCGAGGCAACCGTCAGCTGAGAAAGGGGCACAAATTTCGAGGGTCGTACAGTTGTTATTGTTGTACTGTATTGCAAAGATTTCGAGGGCCGTACACAGCATTCATTTGTTGTACCGTACAGCTGCACAGAAATCGAGAAGTTTATGTGGCACAGTTTTCTAGTTTTTGGGCACTGTTTTCGAGGTCCATACGGACTATACCTGTTGGCACAGAAATCGAGACAATCAATGCTGCACAGAAATCGAGGTTAGGCACAAATTTCGAAGTGTTGGGATTTGGCACAGATTTCGAGACAGCAGCTTGAAAAAGAATTTGAGGTAGCCTCTGTGTAATTTTTCTGGGTGGAGATAAGTACATTTTTACCAGAAAAATTATTGTACTGAAATTATTTGCTGAACAAATAAAATCTCTCTCTTACTGGTTTTCCCCGTGGGGGTTTTTCCAGGGCACAGTTGCCAAAAATTTATGAGTCTCAATTTTACGGTGTGCATGTTAAAATTTAATTTCTGCCTGTTAGTATGATTTTACAGTGTGTTTAATTGTTGAAGAAATTTTCATAAGTAGTTTCCAGCTGGGAATGAAAATCACTGAAACATTGACATAAACCAGCAAGCTGCAAACTCAGAAAAATTTACATGGTATCGGAGCTTGGGGGCAGAAAACAGTGATATTTTGCAGACACACAGAAATTTCCAGAACTCAGTAATTTCAGTGATTTTCTTTTGTTAGTGAACAGCACCTTGTTGGGTTAAAGTAGAGATGGCTACAGGACTTAGGTTGGAGGATAGGCTGAATGGGACAGTGAACTTTGTGCCATGGAAGGCCAGAATTTTGCTGATATTCGAGGAGAATGAACTATGGGAGGAAGTGGTTAGGAATACTATAGAAAACCCCGTTCAGATTTCCGCTGCTACAGATGCAGCAACACTATCAGCCTTCAGTAAGAAGGATTGTAAGGCTAGGAGGATAATCCTTGATGCATTTAAAGACCACATAATCCCTCACATTTCAGGCAAGTCTAGGGCACACTTGATGTGGACTGCTTTGACCAGTTTGTATGAGAGTACCAATGAGAACCGAAAGATGGTTCTCAAAGAGAAACTCAAGAGTATAAAGATGAATGGAGGAGAGGGAGTGACAACATACCTTACCAGGATATCTGCAGTTCGGGATGAACTGGCAGCAGTTGGGGAGGTGGTATCTGCTACTGAGTTTGTACGTACAGCAGTGAATGGGGCTTCAAAGCCCAGGGGTGCATTTATGCAGGCCATTGTGGGTAGAGAGAACCTACCTTCTTGGGAGAGACTACGGGATGACTTTGTGCAGGAGGAGACCAGGAGAGGTCTCGTATAGGGCAGTTCATCACTGGGTGGGGTAGATGAGGAGAACATGGCTTTGACAGCAAAGGGGAAGAAGAAGAAGGGTCCCAAGAAGGGTGGGCCCAAGCAGGAGCAGCAACAGGGTGGGCAGAAGGACTTGAGTAAAATCAAGTGTTATGGTTGTCAGACGTTTGGGTACTATGCTTCACAGTGTCCAAACAAGAAGAAGAAGAAGAAGGGACAGCAGACTGCAGCCTCAACGGAGGTTGATGATTTTGGTGACAGATTTCAGAGGGAGTTTTCCCTATGTGCTGGACAGATTGAGAGAGAGAGAGCATCTTTAGCCACCAGCACAGATGTGGATATGGAGATGGAGCATTCATTGTTGGCAAGCCATCAGACGAATCCATCCACCACTAGTACTTGGTACATTAACAATGGAGCTTCGAGCCACATGACAGGTGCTCGAGAGATGTTCTCCGAGCTATCACAGACAGGTAGAGATGTGGAGGTTGTACTTGGCGACAATACCATTGTTAGAGCAGTTGGTCAGGGGACTATTACATTTTAGAGGGAGTCTATGAGTCCCATGACTCTGAGGGATGTGTTATATGTTCTTGGGCTGAAGAAGAACCTTGTATCAGTTTCCACCATTGAGGACAGGGGTCTTGGGGTGTGTTTCTCAGATGGGAGAGTACAGGTATTTCCCAAGACTACAGGACTATCTACCCCCATGGACATTGGGGTTAGATGTGGAGACTTGTACAAGCTATTGTTTCAGTCGCAGCACGCTCTAGCACACAGCAGCAGCAGTGAGCTATGTGAGCTATGGCATCGGAGGATGGCCCACCTACATCACCCAGCTCTGAGATTGTTGAGGAGCATGGTTGCAGGTTTACCCGAGTTCAACACTGAGCATGGTGATGTGTGCAGGGGGTGTGCTTTGGGAAAGTACACCAAGACTGCTTTTCCAAGCAGTGACACGAAAGTAGCAGGAGTGCTTGACTTGATCCATTCTGATATTTGCGGTCTTATGTCATCGGTCTCTTTGACTGGTTTTCAGTACTACATCATCTTAATTGATGACTACTCCAGGAAGACCTGGATCTACTTCTTGAGGAGCAAGAAGTCACCCTTAGTCTTGAGTGTCTTCCAAGGGTTCAAAGCCCTTGTGGAGAAGCAGGCAAGGAGTAAGATTCGGATGTTGAGATCGGAAAATGGGGGTGAGTATACCTCCAAGGAGTTCGATGCTTTTTGCAGACAGGAGGGTATACAGAGACAGCTTACAGCTCCCTACACTCCTGAGCAAAATGGAGTAGCAGAGAGAAAGAACAGGTCGATTGTGGGAGCAGCGAGAGCGATGCTCCATGATCAAGGGTTACTGTTCTTTCTATGGGAAGAAGCATGCAGCACTGCAGTTTATCTGCAGAACAGGAGTCCTCACCGTGCTTTGGGGAGGAAGACTCCAGAGGAGATGTACACAGGCAAGAAGCCTGAGGTGAGCCACTTTTGTATATTTGGTTCTTTGACTTACTCTCACGTCCCTTCAGAGAAGAGGATGAAGTTTGAGCCCACTGCAGAGAGAGGCATCTTTGTGGGATATGATGAGAATTCGAAGGCCTATCGGCTTTACATTCCTGGCCAGAAGAGAGTTGTTGTTAGGTGGGAAGTGAAGTTTGATGAGGAGAGAGCCTTGAGGAAGTCGAGAGAGATAGAGCAGCGGGAGCCACCGGCTCCCACACCTCAGTTGACACAGGCTTCTTCGATAAAGGTTTTCGGTCCACAGGTTTCCGGAGTGACTGGATCACAGAGTACAGGCACAGCTTCTACAGGTTCAGTGATTCAGGTGACAAGTACTTCAGGGACAGGTTCAGGGACAATTTCAGGTTCTGGTTCGCAGGTTACAAGTTCTTTAGGCACTGGCTCATCAGTTACTGGTCCTCGGGATGATGGACCTTCTGTTTCTGGGAGTTCTTCAGATGAGGACAGACCAGTTTGGGAGGAGCCTTCAAGGAAGAGGAAGCCTAAATGGCTTCAGGATACCTTGAAGGAAGCAGAAGCATTTGGTAGGTCCCAGGAGGAGGTCAGGACAGTTGTGATGCCAGACAGATTGGGGATGGCTCTTGTTGCGAGTCTTCGTGACTCTGAGCCCTCCACATTTGAGGAGGCTTCTCAGCATCAGGTATGGAGAGATGCCATGATGGAAGAGTACCATTCCATCATGAAAAATGATGCTTGGGAGATAGTGCTGAGACCAGAGGGGAAGTCAGTTGTGACTTCCAAGTGGCTTTACAAGATAAAGCATGCTGCAGATGGCAGTGTGGAGAAGTACAAGGCTCGGTTTGTGGCTCGAGGGTTTTCACAGGTTGAGGGAGTTGACTATGATGAGACTTTTGCGCCAGTTGCTCGATATTCTTCCATCAGAGCAATGATATCTATAGCAGCAGAGATGGGTTGGAAGATCCACCAGATGGATGTGAAGACCGCATTTCTCAATGGTCTTCTGCATGAGGAGGTGTACTTAGAGCAGCCACAGGGATTTGAGATTCATGGGAGAGATTCTCATGTGTGCAAGCTGAGGAAAGCCTTGTACGGACTGAAACAAGCTCCTAGAGCTTGGTACTCCAGGATCAATGCATACTTGACTTCGATGGGCTTTCAGAAGAGTGAGGCTGATCCCAGACTTGATTCCATTTTGTCTCAAATCAAAAAACTCCTAAAACAAACATACATTCTAATCATTGAACTTAAATTTAAAAAGCCTTACCAAACTTTTTTTTATTAGGGTCTACCCCCCTTGGCTTCGTTAGGAGTTTGCCTAAACGAAGGAGTCGGGATCAGGTGACAGCACCTGACTCTTTGCTTGCCCCCAAGGCCACACTGGGCAGCTTCTAAAGATTTTTACTACGCTCCCCCCAGGTGTGCAATCTCGACGGCAACAAGTTCAATACACATGAGTGGTTGTAGATGTATTTTGCAATGCTCTTCGCATGATCTACAATGTTCCAAATCCAATCCTATTTGCCTATGTCCTTAAGCATGAGGTCTATGTAATGTGCAACACATGGGGTCTAGAACATGGTTTTGTATTTACTCTCTAACATCTTACCAACAAGAACATAGTTAGAGACATGATGTGTGATGCTCCAAACAACATTTTCCACTCCCAACAACACAACAACCTCATCCAAAAGTTGATAAGGAGTTTGGATCTTTCACCTTATCAGATGCATACTAGGGCCTTTGAAGCCCTTACCGACAACAAAAATGGAATCCCACATAGGTTGGCAATAAGGTGAGGGGGCAGCACTGAAGGGAATATTTGATCACACCACCATCTAGCTAGTATCCAAAAGCAAATTCCTTGTATGGCTTCTTCCAATGGTATTCCAAGGCAGGTTGACTCCGCTAAGACGGTGGAGAAGGGTGAAAAAACTTTGAATGTTCTTCCTCTTTTGAGGTCGGTGTTCATGAACGAGAGGAACATACAGAAAGGGTTTGCTAACATTGATAGAAGGTTAGAGGAAGAGCCTTCAACATTAGGGTACGTTTGGGATCCCATGGCGAGCTGCCTCTGTCTCTTTTTGCCTATCCTTGTCTTTTTTTTTATTTCTCAACCATGTTTTCCATTTCCAATCTTATGGTCCTAATGTCTTTAGCATCACATGGGGCAACTTGGCCTCTTTGACCAATCAAGTGTTTTCTCAACCTAAGAATGTCGCTCACCCCCCTCACCCTTTTATGTGTTTCTTGCAATATTTGCAGTACATTTCTTAATCAACAACATCAGCATAGGCCCATGTAGGGCCTTTGACATGGGAAACATGGTAAATGCAAACAAATTTACAAATATGAAAACCCTATTTTTATTTTTTGCAGCAAAAGAAATATATTCCAGATCTGCAATTTTATGAGAGGAAAAAGGGGGCAGATTTAACATACCATTGAATGAGATCAATGGGCACAAGAATCCAGTCAAGAACTCCTATAAGGCTAAGCTTGTTGATAAGCTATAGCCGCCTACTTTAAATGCTCAAATCAACTACAAACAGCCCCACAAGAAATGCCAAACAACCACCAAGCTCATGCCAAATCTAAACTCTTCAATGCAGCTCCACAAACTCCAAATTCTCAATGAGAGATGTGTGAGCCAAATTGTGTGGGGGTGGGGTGTTAAATTTCATACATTCATAGCATAAAACATAAATGCATAACCAAGATCACTAGAAGCAAGACAACGCACAAAACAACAACACAGAGTTTGACTTGGGAAACCCAAATGGGAGAAAACCCAGCAACCTTCGCAGAGAGATGATAATTCCAAGATCAGAGTACAAATAAGAAAAGAGAAAGAATGTGAAAGTGTCTTTCACAATTAGATGCCCCAAATAAGCTTCCCCCTTCAAGTGATGCGAAATCAGCCTCCTCCAAGTGATGCGCACTTGCTAAGTGTGTGAATGAGCTAATGAGGTGCACTAGCCTCCTATTTATACAAGTGTAAAAACCAGAAATTCCCTAACTGGGCCGACTTCACCTGGGGGCAATAAATAATTTATTTTTAATAATTTTCTTTTGTTTATTTGCACCCAAAGATTTACATTGACTCTTTCATGTGATTACATAAATAATTACATCCAGTTCATCTCCCTTAGGAGGTACAAACAAGTACAATGAAGGTACAATAAAATATAATGAATAATATCTTCCGAAGTTGTACAAAATCCAACATGGGGGGGTTGAGGGTAGTTATAGGTTTTAATTTAATTTAAATTACTTTTCATGAGAAAAAATTTGTGTGGCCTATAGGTGATTCATTTGACATGGAACCAGTCCCCAAACCGGTTTGAGGCTCGATTTGGTGGCCTTTGGAGGTCTGGCCAGTCGAACCAGTTGGTTCCGGTTTCCCTTCGGCCAGTTTTAGATCTATACGCAACTCAAGTAAGGCATCCCTCCAAGCAGGTTTTACGGAACCACAAAACAAGGCCACACATCCCAAGAGGGTTATTGAGTCTACATATCAAGTTTGACAAGGTCAGTTTTAACGATAAATCTAGTATAAAATAGATGAAATAAAATATGGCCTTATCCAAGTACATAATGACACGTATAGATTACACCAATAATTTAAACAAAAAGATAATATATTAAGAACATTGAAAAGCTAAGTTGCAGGAAACACCAAAATAGGGACCATACAATGTGTGTCTTGATATGGAAATGCAGAAACGCATGTGGTGCAGCCTGGAGTCACATTTCCAACCATACAAATGCATCCCATGTGTGGGACACACATTTTGTACTGTTGAAAACACTTTTCCAAGCCATACTAGTATCCATACTTCAGATTACCTTGTATAAATCCACCTATTTTGACTTGGTTTGACTCGGTTTTTGTCTAGGTTTGACTAAAAATGTTGACAATTAATGGTAATGTTAAATTGTTAACGTAAAAAAAAACGATAAAGAAAATGTTGGGATTTCCTTTTCTATTGGCATTTCCTTTACCTTAGCTTTCCATTTCCTTTACCTCCTTTTCTATCGTTCCTTTCCTATTGGCAATTCCTTTATCTCTCCTTTTCTATCTGGCATTTCCTTTATCTTTCCTTTTATATCCATTTGCTTAAATTTTTAACATTACCATTAATTGTTTCAGGATGTTTGAGAATGGTTCCAACCTCATTGGACTTCAGGTGGAGAAAGTAGAATTTCGTATCCCAATCAAAATTCAGCAGACTCAACAGATTTCAAGATTTCAGGATTGCATCACTTCCATTGGATTCTATCGTGCGTCAGGGTATGGGATTGGCATTTAATCAACAGCACCAGGCCCTTTATGTACCCCAAAGTTGGAGGAATTTATTGTTGAACTCCTCTGTCATGGCCTTGGCAAAAATACATCCTTCACTCCAGCCAAAATCATTGAGTAGGCATGTTGAGCCATTCCTACCATATTTTAAGGCCTGGATTAGGCAGTTTCATAAAAATTGGATGGTGTAGACTGATGTCACTGGAGGATCGAGGTAGAGGGAAAGGCTAGACGAGGAGGCAGAGAGTAATAGTAATGATGAGCATCCCAATATAAGCAATGGTGGAACATTTCTTGTCATTTATGTTTGTGACTTGAATATTTTTTCTCATTTATCAATAATGTTTTCTTTCAAAGTTTCAATATAATATGCTTTTTTATAAAATAGCATATATATATATATATCGCATTTCGCTGTTTCCAAATTTTCGAGGGGTCATGGTTTCCAGCCGTGTTTCTATTCCAGAAACTTGTACCAATTTCCCCATATCGTGCAACTTAGCTGAAAATCCATACACATCTCATGATTTTAATTTTGATTTAGAATCTATGGCATATCATGTTCGCTCTTTGCATTTTTCTTCCATTGCAAGCTTAAAAAATTGCGTTACCACTATGAATTTCATTATTATACAGTATTATAAGCAGTTAAAAATGTTGCAAAGTCAGTAGTTAATGCACCTGGATGGATTGGAAGAAAATATGGGAGAAGCCAAATTTCTGGGGGCAATGGATTGTTTCCAATCCAATCATATACTCCAAGTACCTGCATTCATGGATGGCTGGGTCATTGTTTTCTGAACATGTATAACAATGATAAATAAACGAGCTATTAGAGTAGGTACATACTGAAAGCCACATTTTTCCCCAGGAGGGTATTGCAGTGGCACCACCATGATCCAAAATCCATGCACGCCCTTTTTCCATGGTTCCTTTGCCTCCATCAGGCGCTTGTCCAAGAAGTCTCAATGTAACATAATTTAACACTGTACCAAACAGTGTGCTGTGACCCTCAATGTGTAATCCCCATCCACCATCTTGATTCTGCATGACATCTTCCAAAACAAAATTTCTAATTTCTACAAAACATGGAAATAACCTCTTTATATTATTTTCCTTGTGTTGGAGGATGCTTAATAAATTAATATGGGGAAGAAGAAAGCTAAAGAATAGCATAGCATTACTAGGAAAGAAAATGGATGTCTAATTTATTACAGAATATAAAAAACAGAAAAGACCCTTCATGTTAATTGCTCAAGATATCTCATAAGAATATGGGCTAGTTCCTCGACAGACTTCTAAAGAGAAAATAATGAAATGAGACTTGCCTGATGGTTAGATAAATATCGACACATTTCTTTTTTATGCATTTCTGATAAAACTGCATTCAGTGCTCCTGTCACATACAAGACAATAACCTGCCCAACACCACGACAAACTCATTTTAGAAACAGATTACAGAAATACATATACAAAAGACACAAGGAACTAGTTTATGGTAAATCACATACAAAGGATCATATCAAACATCAGTCTAGGACCCAAGAAAACACTTTGAACACATTCTCAAATGACAAAAACAGAAGAATATTCAGAACAGAGACTCCGAACACATTTTGTGGGCCCCAGCAATGATGGCAGCTGCAGTAAAGAAAGTTACAATTTAGTTCTATTCGGAGAGAGAAAGTAAGTGGCAAAGTGTGCAGCAGAAGATAATTTGGCAGCAGAAGGTATGGCCAAAAATTGCAACCTCCACCCGCTTTATGTACCAAAATAAGGTTTCAAAGCAGGATAATCTTTTAATACCAGGGACCGAATAAATTTTACATGCTAAGTCACAGGGTTCACCAAACTTCAACCTTGAGGTCTGAATTTCGGCGAGCCTAAAAAATATTCAAACTTCAATCAGTTTCGCCAAACCTGATACGTGAACCTCATTTCGACCCTATTTGGCGAACCTCAAGGCAAACCTGATGTGAATTCAAACCCTAAGCAAATTTAAAGGGCGAATTCCGATTTTTCCACTGTTTTTTTTTCATTTTTTGAAAGTTTATCAATGAATCAAGTTAAAACCCATAATCAATCCAAGAAAAGAAACAAATTATTATCTACAAAGTCGGAAGACCTTGTTTATGTTTGCAGTAATTTGCAATTGGCCTTAAGCAGGGTGATCAAAGACTCATCTAGTTCCTCTTTCCCATGGTTTGCACCTATTCCAAGTGCATAAGAAGATGATCTTGACACTGATGGTGACACTAGTGCCTTTACTACCACATGTGCTATTGATGATTTAGAGTTTTATGATGTTATAAGTAAAGCCAAAAGAATAGAAATTCTGACCATGTTTTAAATTTTGTGAAAAATTTTCAGGGATTATAACTATTTGACATTATGGATTTCCTTTCAAATTTTGAAATTTTGAAGACTATATTCTACTTCATTTTCCAATTTGTAGTTGCATAATGCATTATATGTTCAAATTTTGATCATTTTTAAATTTTGTCAATTTTTTTAGGGATTATATGTAATGCACCTTATTTTGACATTTGGTAATTACAACTCTAATTTGAACTAGATTATCATTTTAATCGCTTATTATCTGTTGGCCTTAGTTAGAATGATTAAGACTGTTGATTATGTGAACATGTGTACTCACTAGATGTGCGGATTGTAAATGAAATTTATCATTTTATTTTATTAAAGTTGATGAATATGTTATTTCAATAGACATGAAAACTGAATATGGAATATCAACATGTGAATGCTAATCTACTTTGTACTTCGGATATAGAACAAGTACAATATATACTGCAAAGGAAATTAAATGATTATTTAAATGTCAATTGAAGATTATCACCTAAAAGAGTTGGATATGTTTATATATGAAATTTATGTAAGTGGTGAGCTAACCCACATATATTTGCTATGAAATAGTTAGATTCCTGAGGTGCCAAGGGGCACAAGATGTCATGGAAATAAAGAGGGTAATGAAGTGATATCAATTTCTTATGATTTAATTATGAATTTCAAACACTACTATGTTCTATGGGTGAGTATGGTTTTGACAGGATGCATAGCATGCCCAGAATGGTTGTTCGATGACGTGACTATAAGAACAATAATTGCATAGTATGGCTCAATATAGGGTGTCAACCCTAGTTATCTATATCATGAGGGGTCTGTTGCCGCCGGAAACATACCTGGGGTTAACATGGCAGAAATCTTCAAGCCACTAAATGTGTCCTTGGGGGCAAGCCTCGAGTCAAGTACTGTCACTTGAATCTTGACTCCTCTATTTAGGCAAACCCCTGACGAAGCCCAAGTGGGGTGGACCCTAAAGGTTACTAAGGTTGATTAAGCAAATTAGTTTTAGTGGATTAATTAGTTTTTTAGTAGTTTTTTAAACAATGAAATTGATACAAGAGACTTGCTATGTAAAATTAAAGCATAACAACATAAAGGTTAAACATGTTCATCAATCCATTCAACACATGATAGAAATTGAATACAGATTATAATGATAAAGCAAAAAGACTAGTGTTGATAATGGAGTCAAATAAAGTGTTGTTGTAATGCTTGAAATGAAATGGTGTGCGAATGCTCTTGGTCAATTTTAAATTAATATGGACATGAGGGGATTATTAGGGGGAAGGGGGATTCCCAATATGTCCGGATTATGGCAAAGGTGGCTCCTCACTCGGAAATGTGGGCTGGATCGGAGTCTCTGGGAGGTGTTCAACACTACACCAAACGACGGTGTAGCCTCACGATATCCCGAGGTCGCTACCCAGTGGTTCCCGCTTCCTTTGAGGAATTTCCCCACACAATGCCAAGAATTGATACACCAAATTTTCGTATATGGGAGGTTAATTGAAAAAGTGAGACTAATTACTAGTCTTTTCTTGACGGTTTTTCAGGCTTCAACCAAGTGGCAGTTAAGAAAGAAGATCGAACCAAGACAGCTTTCAATACTCCTTGGGGTACTTACCAATATTTGAGGATGCTATTTGGGTTGATGAATGTTGGGGCGACATTCCAGAGAGCCATGGATTATGCTTTCAGGGATATCATGGAGAAAATCTTGGAAATATACAAAGATGATCTGACAGTCTACTCCCAAGAAAGAAAGAACCACATCAAGCACTTACAATAGGTATTTGAACGTTGCCGCAAGTATGGCATCTCTTTAAACCCTTAAAAGTCTATTTTGGGAGTTACTGAAGGTAAATTGCTAGGCCATATTGTTACTCTGGAAGGTGTTAAAATTGATCCTGAAAGGGTGAGGGCTATCAAAGAGATACCTTTGCCTAAACATCTTAAAGCTTTGAGGTCTTTCTTTGGAAATATTAATTTCATTCATGGGTTTATACCCAATTTTGCTGAACTTACTAAACCTTTGAATAAGTTGCTTAAGAAAGATGCAGAGTTCAGGTGGACCAATGAATCAAAGAAAGCTTTCGAAGATATAAACGATGCAATCACTCGAGCTCTGGTATTGGTAAGTCCGGACTATTCCAAACCTTTTCAACTATTTTTGTTTGTATCTACTGACACCATTGCAGGAGTTCTCCTTCAAAAGAATGAAAAGAATGAAGAACCACCGATTGCCTTTATGAGTAAGGCCTTGAGCAGCACAGAAGCAAAGTATCACAGTATGGAAAAACAAGCTTATGCTTTGGTGATGTCACTGAAACACTTCAAAGTGTATATCGGATATTCAAAGATTATGGCTTGTGTTCCTCATCTAGTGGTGAAAGAAATATTGAATCAGCAAGACGGTCTAGATGCTTGACCCAAATGGATTACGAAGATACAGGAATATGACTTGGAGATCCAGTCTACTAAGTTGATCAAAGGCAGAGGACTAGCTCAGTTATTGGCAGAAGGAAATGAGAAGGCATTGGACCTAACAGAAGAAAGGATTCCTGCGGTTTCAGTGGTCAAAGAGGCCATAGCACAATGCAATTGGTACAGAGACATTGTTTACTTTCTATAGAATCTTTCATGCCCCAGTCATTTACCAAATCACAGGAAGAGAGCTCTGAAATTGAAGGCATCCAAATACTGTTTCATGGACATTGCTGCAGACGATGGGTGGATTCAAGGACTTGTGTGGAAGAATCCAGATGGTATTATCCTCACTTGCGAGAACCTCCTAAAGGCGAAGAATTGATGAAGGAATTCCACGAGGGACTTTGCAGTGGGCATCATGCAACTTCTATGACCACGCATAAGATTCTGAGATCAGGATATTATTGGACCAGCATTTTTCAGGATGTATACAAGTATGTACGGAGTTGTCAGTCGTGCCAATTGTTTACAGGGAAACAGAAACTCGCAACTCTGCCACTTCAACCAGTCATAATTGAAGCACCTTTTCAGCAATGGGGCCTAGATTTTATCGATGAATTCAAAGAAAATTCA
Organism: Larix kaempferi; assembly: GCA_027924585.1. Lineage (NCBI taxonomy): Eukaryota > Viridiplantae > Streptophyta > Pinopsida > Pinales > Pinaceae > Larix > Larix kaempferi. Next base: position 4,440,187 of record BSBM01000831.1, read on the forward strand.
AGCAATGGTCACAAGTGGATCTTAACAGCTACAGATTACTTTACTAAGTGGGTTGAGGCCATTCCTACAAAGTGATCTACGGCCCAGGTGATCATAGACTTCTTGGAAGACAAGATTATCACCAGTTTCGGTACGCCAGCCAAGATTGTGACAGATAACCCACCTGCTTTCATAGGAGAGTTGTCCACCTTTTGTTTTGACTATGGCATTGTATTGTCACATTCTTCCAACTATTACCCTTAGGGAAATGGACTTGCAGAATCAAGTAACAAGAATTTGATGAACTTCATAAAGAAGCCATCGGTGACAACAAAAGATCCTGGGATAGCAAACTGAGATTTGCAGTTTGGGCAAACAGAATCACCGTGAAAGAATCTACCAAGAAGAGTCTGTTTGAGCTAGTATATGGATTGAACGCTACATTACCAATCAACTTGAAGTTGCCCATATACAAGATGCTCCAACAGAACATGGATGATCTAGACAAGTACCAAAGAAGAATCAACAACTTGATAGAACTACACGAGAACAGAAGGAAGGATTTTGATCACCTAACAGAACATCAAGACAAGGTTAAAGGCAAATTTGATAAGAAGGCTCGGCAACGAGATTTCCAGCTTGGTGACTTGGTACTTTTGTGGAACAAAAGAGGAGAACAATCAAGTAAACTTGGAAAATATGAAAGTTTATGGTTGGGTCCATATCAGATCACTAACATTGCAGGTCCAAGTACATTCCGGTTGAGCCACATGGATGGTGAAACAATCCCTCTTCCTGTCAATGGACAGTTACTGAAGAGGTATTTTGCAGGTGATATCTAATCTTCTATATGTTTCTATTCGTCGATTGGTTATTCATTTTTTCATTATTTCATTAGCTGTTTATTAGTCTCTGTGTCATTGTTTATTTCAGCATTTATTTATGAGCAAGGCAGGACGGAAGTGTCTGCCTCATGGTATTTTGATGTCCTCGGGCATTTGATATGTGTGTAGGCCTCAGGTACCCAGATGATTCTTGGATTCTCGAGCACCCCCGGGAGGAGCACTCGTCCCGCAATTGGTGCCAGTGTTACGTGGTATTAGTACCAGCGCATGTTCCAAATGTACCCCAAGGAGAGGGAAGCATTGCTTTGGCTTGGAGGGTGTGATATAGCCACTTTTCATAGGTGGGGTCATGGCCAGATCCTCTAGGCTCCCTCCTGGGGGTACTATGGCTTAATGGCACTGCTGACTGCCTCATAAAAGGGCTTAAAACCCTGAGGTTGGTGACCGAGGCCCCCAAGGATGGGTCATCCCCTGCACCCTCTTGATGCTCCAGAGCTCCAGCACTCTCTATCCCTGGCCTCCACGGAGGATGACGTCATCTCTCCTTTGGTTGCAGTGTGCTTGCTCTAAGGGGGGCCGTTGAGGGTTTTTCATTGTTTCTGGGGTTAGTAGGGGTATGACGACCCCCCCTCCACATATCAGCCTTTAGTTCAGTCCAATGTGTCCATTTTCAGTCATTTTAGACATGCAGGGGTAAATGTTGGGGAAAAAGTCCCAATTTACCCACTCAGTTGATTATTTTGTATAATTTTAAGTTGACATTTTATAATTGTTATCACACCATAGTAGTTGGGCTACTATTCTTGCTAAGCAAATATCTGCACTTTTCAGAGCTTTGCTTTTACAGAGATCAGCTATGATGAGCTTGTTATTTGAGATCACTTATGGATCAGAGCAGTATATTGTATCAGACTTTTATAAGACCTTGTGCCAAGGCTAAGCCTTGAGAGCTTAGATTCGATGACGGATGTGACCCTTTGTTCCATACAGTTTTAGTTCAGTGCCCAGTGGTAGCGATAAAGATTCGATGACGGATCTGACCCTTTGTACTTTTCACATTAAGAGAAAGTACCAATACTACCGAAGCAAGATTTTACCAAAACAAATCCGAAAAAAGTACCAATACTAGTACTGAAAACACTCTTAAATGTGCCCATGGTGTTGCAGAAGGAGATGCATTCAACCGCTCATCCCTTGAAACGTCTGATGAAAACAATGAACAATGATTAGTAGAACAGTAAACTGTAGGAAAAAACAAATTCACCGCAACAAGTATGAAGAATAAGTACAAAATGCTCATTGGGTGATTGAAAAAAAATAATAAACCCAATAGAAAGTTTAAATACACTACATTACCTTCAGTGACCCGAGAACTAAAAACCAAGTCAACCATAATGCTATATGCACAACATCTGGCTGCACTACCCATGTGAGAAAAATCCCCTGTTCAAGCAATAGCAGAACAATACCCAAATAATTAGAAGTTTTGGTGTGCAATATGTAGAAAATTGGATGATCTTAGCATACAAAATAAAAAATGGCTCAGATATGTAGAAAATTGGATGATCTTAGCATACAAAATCAAAAACGGCTCAAAACTAAGACATGTTTCTTTCTGCTTCATTGGATGTTTTAACTAGAAAAAGGGAACTCAGAATAGCACTAAATTGGGTAAAGGCCATGCCACTATGACTATTCCAAGTTAGTCATGCCAGGCCATGCCACTGGCGCACCACCTGGGACAGAGGAATCAGCGACAACAATAAAAATGAAATGGTATTTTTTTTATGGAAAAGAGGGCTACGCTCAGCGATCTGCCTGCTGGAGCGAGCGAAGAAGAAAATCATAATGCGAAAGCTCAGGACATGGTGGAATCAGTCGAAGCCATCACTCATCACTCACATAAAACTCCAGGAAACAATATTGGTTGGGGCGGCGAGGTGAAATACTTCATAAGCTTCCAGCGAAGTAAGGCAGACAGCCTGTATTATTGAACCGGTTCCTGCTCTCTCTCCCCCATCATACAACAGAGACACACACATATAGACATACAAAGTCAGACATTCACACAACGAGCGCTCCACAGAAAAAGATTACCACTACACTGCGGGAAAGAGAACAAAAACAAAGAGCAATGAAATGAAGAAACAATGGAAAGCTAGTTTTATTAATGCAGAGTCTGAATTAAAGCAAGCAATAGGTGGCCAGGCCAACCTTTAATTTATTCAAAGCTTGCTCTGCCCCTATTTTTTAAACAAGGGATCCGGAATGACAGGGATTATCTTGTAATTGCAGATTTGGCATGAGTTTCGATCAGGTCGCGCACACAGAGTGTTCATCACAGGAGACAATAATGGGCAGAGTGCAGATCGTGGCTCGTTTTAATCTGTGAGGATGTCATCGCTATGGCTCATTCTAATCTGTGAGGATGTCATCCTTTATACTCCTACGTTGTTCCAAGAATTTATTTGCCACTATGACTATTCCAAGTTAGTCATGCCACTATGACTATTCCAAGTTAGTCATGCCATGCCATGCCACTGGCGCACCACCTGGGACAGAGGAATCAGCGACAACAATAAAAATGAAATGGTATTTTTTTTATGGAAAAGAGGGCTACGCTCAGCTATCTACCTGCTGGAGCGAGCGAAGAAGAAAATCATAATGCGGATTCTCAGGACATGGTGGAATCAGTCGAAGCCATCACTCATCACTCACTGCCTGTCGATAAAACTCCAGGAAACAATATTGGTTGGGGCGGCGAGGTGAAATACTTCATAAGCATCCAGCGAAGGAAGGCAGATAGCCTGTATTATTGAACCGGTTCCTGTTCTCTCTGCCCCATCACACAACAGAGACATACAAAGTCAGACATTCACACAACGAGCGCTCCACAGAAAGAGATTACCACTACACTGCGGGAGAGAGAACAGAAACAAAGAGCAATGAAATGAAGAAACAATGGAAAGCTAGTTTTATTAATGCAGAGTCTGAATTAAAGCAAGCAATAGGTGGCCAGGCCAACCTCTAATTTATTCAAAGCTTGCTCTGCCCCTGTTTTTTAAACAATTGGTGCGAAGGCTACTGCTCACTGTAAATTAATCGGGTCTTCAACCACTGCTTCTGCTGCCTCTATCTATACTCTAGCTGGCTTTAGATCAATTGAAGAAACTGCAACTAGATATGGGAAGGTCAACAACTGGCTCCAGATCAATTGGTTCTGACCATAACCGCCTTCTATGCCTCTGCGGATGCGGGGCCTGCAATCCAATCTGCTCGAATGTATGTCTTTGCTTCTGTTGGCTGACTAAAGGGAGAAGCAAGTGTTAACGGTGGTGTACTATCTCTTCGGACAGTGGAATGCTGTCCGCATGGCCCGAATTATACATTTCCTAGTACCAAATTTAATGCCATATAACACACCAATCGAATGCAATTGACAAGTATTGAACTGTTATAAAACAACCTTTCTGCTCCTCCTGTGCTGCTGTTATAAAACAACCTTTCTGCTCCTCCTATGTATTGGATTTAGAGGTTTCTACTCCTCCTGTGTATTGGATTTACTTTGAAGTAAAATTGACCTACGCACAACGGTACTGAAAGATGAGAAATCTTCTGTTGAAGGGAGCCCGTTTTGAGTGCAAGAGAGATTCATTGGACATAGAAATGTATGAACCGCTAGTAGCAGTGTCATTCAAGCTAAAGGAATGCCCGGGGAACGCAAAACCTATGGAGAAAGACCTAGTTCTTCGAATGAAAGAACGCGACCTACAATCCAATCTGCTCGAATGTATGTCTTTGCTGCTGTTGGATGTGATGCTTAAACCTGGTAAACTACTAAATCTGCAATGCGATATTTTGAATTTTTCCGTTAAAAAGCCCAAACATAACCTAACCACTAAATCTGCAATGCGATATTGTCCATCTCAAGCTCGACAGTATATGATTGGATTGCGATATTCTCCATCTCATCCATCTCAAGCTGGTAACCTACTAACTCTTGACAGTATATGGAATCATTATATTTTTCCATATTTTTTTTTATAAAATACACGATGATAGTGACGTCTAACAAACATAACAACTTTAGATTTTGCTTCGCTTGAATATTCGCGATGTTGATGCTTTCATGATTAAATGGAAAGCACAAAAACCGAAAAGAAAGATTGAGTAAAGTGAAAAGCGCACAACCTTAAGTAATAAGGGAAACTTAAATAAATATTATCTGAAGGTCAAATGAATTTCTCAATAGGTAAAAGTAAATTGGTATTTGATTTTCTTAATAGTTAAAAGTAAATTGTTATTTGGTATAGGTGATCTAAATTTAGTGGGTGTAATTTAAATTTTTTTTTTAAACACGTGATAATACTTATATTAATTAATTAAAATAATTTTAAATTAATTAGTAATTTAGTGTGATTAATTTAAAATCTTATATGATATGTAATAATAGTGATATAGATCAAACTAAGATAATCTTCAAAATTAATATATGTAAAAAATTAGCCTATGGAGATAGAGCAATTGATAATGAGTAATTGAAATTAAAAATGTGAAAGAAAAATCACAAATTCAAATCTATATAAGTACTTCCCAACTATATATATATATATGAAAATCTTAAACATTTAAGTTATTGTGTAAAGTCTTAAACATTTAAGAATAAGTTATTACTATCTCTATAAACTAAGAAATAGTTCAAATGTTTTGTATTTACTTTTTTAATAATGTTTTGTATTATTTTTAATTTAAAATAATTATTTGTAAATATTTAAAATAATTTAAAAAAAATAAAAATATTAGTATAGTTATGTTGCATTGAATTATTGTTGTAAGTACGGTTTGTGGATTGATGATTGGGATTTAAATTAGAAAAGGGACGGGGAATTTGTAGGTTTAGTTAGACTTTGAAAATTAAGAAATTTTTGTGGTTAGTAGAGTTGTGGTTTAGTGGTTGGGAGCTTGGAATAAGAGGTCGTCCTGTATTGACATTCATCCATGTTTATAAAACAAAAAAAATGACATTTCATTTTTTTATTACTCTTTAATTTACACACACAAACTAATAGTTCGTTAATTTTAATTTCACAATTTTTTATGTTTTGAATTTTTAAAATAAAATATTGATGAGCATTTTCAAAAGTCTAATCAATAAACCAAAAACACATTTTCAATATCACTCTATCTATATAGAAGCTTAACACATATATGAATCTAAGCCTAGCCAAATATCAAATTAACATAAAATAATGAAATCTTTGTTTGTAATTATCTATAATCAATGTAATTAATAATATTCAATATGGACAATAAATCAATGTAATTAATATAATTATAATATAATTAATAGTATTCATTGTAATCAATCTTATGTTTTTAATTTATGGTTAATCCTCTTCATTGTCTTCAACCTTGTTTGGTCAATCCTCTTCATGTTATCAACGTTCTCTCCTCCTTGGCTTCACCTATGTTTGTTCCTCTGTAATATACGAACTGATATTTTGTTGTCTTATGTAGTTCTATGATGTAGTTTCTTGCTTTTCTAAGGCCTTGTAACTCAATACTATAGTAAAATGTGAATGCATGTGTTGTACTAAGGTTGCAAGATGATGCATACAAGTGCATGGGTTTGCCAAAACCCTAAATAACCACGATATTCAGATATGCTATAAAATAGGGATAGAAAGGATGCATGTACATACCAATAGCTTGAGTAGTGCATGCAGATCAATAAGACATAAGCATGCAAGATATATGTCGAAGATCGGTCATGGTGTGAGATGATCTCTCTCTAAGAATGCGCCCTTGTGGTAAATGCACCCTCCTCCGATTAAGAAGTGGATAATAACTGCTCCAATGATGCTAGAATGCTGTCGAAAGATGGTACTAGGGTTATATTGTCCCTCTAATCAATATTGAGTAACAATGCAGAACATGCATGAAGTCTGAAACCTAATGCAAACTGCCTCCTCAAGGAAAGTCGCCCATGCAGGAGAAGGTGCCCTCTGAATAGTGAGGATGATGATAGATTGCTTATGGATCCGAAAGGGGAGCCCTTCTTCAAGGAATAGAGTAATAGTGGTGGTCTTGGAAAAATGAAGTCGACATGCAGATGAAAGGATCCCTATAGAATGAGATATGAAGATGTCTCACTTGTGTAATTCGCCCATGCAAGGATGGCGAGTTCCCTTGATCCTGTATGTAGCTTGAACCCTGTAGAATGTTGAAGAATGATACCTGATGATAGTAGTAATGTTGAATTTGGACGATCCAACCCTGATAATGACTAGGGCAGATAGATTTCAATATTGAAATACACTAAATGGTTGAGTGGGGTGCCCTCAACCCTAAACTAGTTCATTGAGCTCTCCAAGTCGACTTCTCAAATCAATAATCAAATAAGCAGGCCTTACTCACTTTTCCTTTCTTTTATAACTTTCACATGGCCCGACCTAACTTTTGCATGACTAGGTTGCTTTCTCTTCTAATTTCCAGTTGACTTGCATGCAATGCTTTTTGTGTGTATGAAAGCTCAATAAAGGAGTTTTAGTGCATGCAACATGAAATATGGCCCGCATGCCATGCATGTAGGTGGCCCCTAGTTCCTGTGGCCCTCATTTACCTATTGATGATCTAATAACCATGATTAAGATCTTCTTATGGTGTAAATGGCATCAATCCTTAGTCAATTCCATGAATGTCAGTCCCCGCTCGAACCTATGGGAATCAGATATGTTAGCAGGATGGTCCGCAGTGCTTAATCAAAAGAGGACATTACAATCCTCCCCGCTCGAAATTGCTTGTCCTCAAGCAACTGTAATGTTGGGTGTTGTAATACCTGTTCTCCTTCCCAAGTGGCCTCTTCTATAGGCAATTCTTTCCATTGAACCAAGTATTCTCTAATGATCTTGTTCCTCAGTTTTCTTTCCCGCACTTCCACGATACGTTCTGGAACCAAAATCAGTTTCCCCTCATCATCACGGGGGGTTAGTTTTGACGAAGTAACAATATGTTGACCTACTCTTCTTGAGGTTAGACACATCGAACACGTTATGAATCTTGTTTTCTTGTGGTAATTCGAGCTCATATGCTACCTCTCCCACTTTCTGGATTATCTTGTAAGGACCATAAAAGCGAGGCTTAAGTTTCTTTGCTCCTTTCTTCTTAAGGGACAATTGTTTGTAAGGCTGTAGACGTAAGTATACCAAATCCCCTACCTCAAAACTGCGCTCAATCTTGTGTCTATTTGCATATACCTTTTGTTGATTCTGGGCAACCTGTAAGTTTTCCTACTTGAGTATCTTGAAAATATCTTGACTTTCCTGAATCCACTCCTTGGCTTTTGGAGCCCTGCTATCACCAAACATCAAATCTGCAAAAGATAAGGCATCATAACCGTACAATGCTTTAAAAGGAGTCATACCGATGGTCATATGGTGTGTAGTATTGTAGCAGTGTTCCCCTAGGTGTAGCCATTTAATCCAAGTCCTCTATTGACCTGCTACATAGTTCCTCAAGTATCCCTCAATCCACTTGTTAACTATCTTTGTTTGTTCGTCGCTCTGACGATGATAACTCGTGCTCATAGCCAATTTTGTCCCAACCAACCTAAAAATCCCCTGCCAAAAAGCTCTGGTGAACTTGTTGTCTCTATCACTGATAATGGTCTTAGGTAACTTGTGCAACCTGAATACCTCTTTGGAAAACAACTCTATTGCCTATGCGGCAGAATAGTCGGAAGGAATGGCAAATAAGTGAGCGAACTTGGTCAACCTGTCCACCACTACATACAAACAATCTCTGCCCTATACCTTGGGCAACCCTGTAATAAAGTCCATTAAAATGCTTTCCCATTGTTGCTCGGGAATGGGTAATGGTTGTAGTAAACTAGCTGGGTGAGTATGCGCTATCTTATTATGTTGGCACAAACTGCACTCCCTCACATCTTGGATCACATCTTTCTTGAGGCCCTTCCATGAGAACCTCTCTCTAATCTGCCTGTAAGTCTTAAGAAACCCCTAGTGTCCTGCTAAAGGTGAGTTTTGAGAAGCTTGTAGAATCTTTTTCTTAATTGCAGACTCGATGACTAAGTAGATTATGTTCTTATAGTATATAATGTCATCTATTACTCTGTACCTTCCATCATGAATCTGTTCATCCAATTTTTCGCAAGCAAACTTATCTTTGGAGTATTCGACCAAAAGATGAGACCTCCAATCCGATGAAATGCTCATAAGAGATAAAGCGTCTAGAAAGCGCATCTGCTACCACATTGTTTTTCCCTTTATGTATTCAATTTCAAAGTCATAGGCTTGAATCTTACTCACCCATTTTTGTTGCCTCTCATTCAATTCTTTTTGTTCCAAGAAGTACTTTACGCTGTTGTGATCTGTCTTAATCTTGAATCTGCCACCCACTAAGTATTGAAAGAACTTGGTTAGCGCATGGAGAATTGCTAACATTTCCTTGTCATATATTGAATAGTGGTGCTCATAGTCCTTGAGTTTTCTACTCTTGAATGCAATAGGGTGATTATTCTGCATCAATATTGCTCCTATACCCTCTCTTGAAGCATCACATTCTAATACGAATGCATTCAATTTCAAAGTCATAGGCTTGAATCTTACTCACCCATTTTTGTTGCCTCTCATTCAATTCTTTTTGTTCCAAGAAGTACTTTACGCTGTTGTGATCTGTCTTAATTTTGAATCTGCCACCCACTAAGTATTAAAAGAACTTGGTTAACGCATGGAGAATTGCTAACATTTCCTTGTCATATATTGAATAGTGGTGCTCACATTCCTTGAGTTTTCTACTCTTGAATGCAATAGGGTGATTATTCTGCATCAATATTGCTCCTATACCCTCTCTTGAAGCATCACATTCTAATACGAATGGTTGTGTCAAATCTGGTAGTGCTAGTACATGGCATGAACTCATTACCTTATTCATTTCTTCAAATGTTCGTTGTGCTACCTCTGACCAACTGAATGCCCCTTTCTTAGTACGATCTGTGAGTGGTGCTGTCATCTGTGAGAAACCGCTAACATACCTCCTGTAGTAGGTGCAAAGGCCCAAAAATCCTCTCAAATATGTCACATTTTTAAGTGTAGGCCAATCCAGTATGGCTCTAATCTTTTCCAAGTGTACCTGTACCCCATTTGCTCCTATCACGTGTCCCAAATATAACATCTCTTGCATACCGAACTCACATTTGGATATCCTGGCATATAGTGATTGCTCTTTTAGAATTCCAAGTACTTCATCAAGGTGCTTTAAATGATCTTCCCAAGTCCGACTGTAAATCAATATATCATCGAAGAATACCAAAAGATGCTTGCGTAACTAAGCCTTGAAGGTGTTGTTCATACATGACTGGAAGGTAGCCGATGCATTAGCGAGCCCAAATGGCATCACTATAAACTCGTAGTGTCCGTAGTGACAACGGAAAGAGGTCTTTGGAACATCATGTTCCCTAACCCTTATCTGATGGTAACCTAACCGGAGATCAATTTTGGAGAAGTATTTTGCCCCATGTAGTTCATCCATCAATTCATCAATCCTGGGGATTGGATACCTGTTTTTAATTGTTTTCCTGTTAAGCACCCCGTAATCGATGCACATGTGTAAGGTTCCATCCTTCTTTTTTACTAACACCACTGAGGATGCAAATGGACTGGAGCTAGGTTTTATGTAACCTAATTTGAGCAACTCTTTGATCGTACTTCCAATTTCATCTTTATATCTTTTGGGGTGTTGGTAAGGGGTAGTGATGACTGCTTGAGTCCCCTCCGCTAACTCAATAATGTGCTCAAATCCTCGATCTAGAGGCCTGCCTGATGGGAGATCTCCGAATACTTTTTTATGCTTCTGTAATAGTCCTTGTATGTCTGCTGAATGTTGTGTGGTTCTATTTGGTAGCTTCCTGAAAGTAACCAAGAACTCTGTTGCCCACTCTATGTCTCCCTGTTGGAGCACAGCCTCCATCCTATGTGATGACACTGCTCTAGGAGGGTAGGTATGCATACCTCTCAAAACCACTCTCTGTCCTTCTGTTCCCTGAAATTCCATCTCCATGGTATGGTAGTTCGTAGAATACTTTCCAATGGAATAAAGCCACTGAACTCCCAATACCACATTCGTGTCTGGTACATCAACCACATAAAATGTCTCTATCACTATATAGTTCCCTAGAGTTACGTTCAATTTTAGAATCCTCTGATTACAATCCATGGTGTGGTTACCTGCTACGGATACTGTAAATCCATCAAATCTCTCGATCGGGATACCTTTCCATTTTATCCCGGCAGCATCAATAAAGTTGTGGGATGCCCCACCATATATCAACACTCCAACCCAATTGCCCTGTATGACACCTCTGATTCGAAGAGTGTGAAATCTAGGAACTCCAAATAATGTGGCAATGACACCTCCCTGTGTACCCTCAAGAGACTGCTCTTCCTCTGCTGCATAAAACGCCTCTCCCTGTTCCTGGTCCTGATCATTCTCGTCCTCTCAACTGTCGGAGTATACCTCTATGTAGTGAGCCTTTCCCTTCCCTGAACACCTGTGACCTAGTACCTATGGTTCCTAACAACTGAAACACAGTTTCTTTCTTCTAAGGTCCTGGCGGGTATCATTACCCATCCACTCTTTCTTGGGCCATTCTTTTTAGAAGGGTTTCCTCTCCTTATCTTTTCTAGGAAAATTGGTTCTAGGAGGAAACTTATTTTTTGGAACTGAATCCTGTAAATCTCTAGTACGACTGATGGCATCAGACAGGGTGGTGGGTCTATAAGCCTTAACCCATCCACGTAAGGGTTCAGTGAGAGCCTCGGTGAACAACAAAATTAACCTGCTCTCTGAAATATCTGTCACCATGGTTGATACCCTTTGGAATTCAGATATGAATGATTCTGGACTACCTGTCTGCTTGAGCTGTGCTAGCTCTCTGAAATGTACCTCGGGGTCTTTCCTGTCAAAGCGCTCGATGAGCCTTTGTGTAAAATCTGTATAAGATGTGATGGTATTGTGACCCAATGTCAATAGCCCGTGGTACCACCACTCATGGGCTTCCACGTCCAAATGCAAGGTAGCCAACTTAATGGCATTTGTCTCCATCATGGGGTTGAGTTGGAAGTAAGTGTTCAACTTTTGTCTCCTATAAAAATATTAACATTCTGATGATAAGGTCTGTAGATACTTGCACAATTCTGCATTTCTAAAGAAAACATTATCTATGAAACTGAACTAGTATTGTTTGTTTTGATTGCTTGTAAACAACGCTATATGGCTTTTTGGGTCCTCCTCTACAAATATACCTTGCATCACATAACTAATGCAATACTAGGTCCTATGTGGTAAAGAGTTACGAAGCTAAAAAAGATTGATCAAGTTCATGTACATTTATAAACCATACCCATGCACCTATACAATGAAAAAATTATGCCACTGATATTACTCACCAAACCTGGCATAAGGAACATTGGACCACCATAATCACCAGGCCAATGTCCATCATGTGCTTGAATAGAAGCATAAAAGCGCACTGCTCGCATCAATGTAGTTCGTAATGCCTCCTCTGTGATGTCGTTAGGACTTTCTATTTTAACTTGAGGTGGAAGAGGAGAGAGTGCATTTTCTCTTGCAAACTGCAATAGAAAATAATCAGTAAGAAACAATACGAGTTGTAAGAAGGATACAAAATCCAAGGGCTTACCCAAAAAATTAAACATAGAAAGCGAAAGCTATCGTAACTTGATAAATCTAACTCAGAAAAAATCATGACAAGATCAAATTAACTCATTAAAAATCAAATAAATCAATAGTATCACACAATCAACTAACTAATTAAATGATGTTGCACTGCTCATGCCCTGTTACGAAAGATTATACTCACAATTTCATTCTAAAAGTATGCATCAAAATGAAAACCAACATAAACATGGAGTTCAAAATAAGTATGGCAAGTGCAAAAAGGATACAACTTGTATAGTAAAAATATTGAATAGAAATAGTGACTGATAAACCTATGCAAGAGAAACAACACTAACAGATTCTAAAGAAAAGCAACAAACAACAGGAAACATGGTACCAATCCCACAAGCCAAGACCCCTGGCTGAACATATGTCCAAACTGAGGGAAGCCATTCCGGCAGTCTATCCAAACCGACCAACCAAATATTTGTCTTACCAACCACCGCACATGACCCCACATGGAGAAAAAGGGTATTTTCTTTTGGTAGAACCTGTGGGACTCAGTGGCACCTTCCTAGAAAGATTGGCATACTATGGTGCAAGATTATACTTTTCTCCCCTCAAACCAACAGTCTTATCACAGAGCTTGTTGGGCTCATCCCTCAGGAGGATGTATACAAAATGAATGTTGCAATGCCAAGACCATTTTGACAGGATTTGGGATGGAGCTTTAGTTGCTCTCTACAACAGCATGATTCCAAGAGGATATATTCCATTTTGCAACAGCGTCATGCGCCAGCCCTGTCCTCAATGGACATTGGGTTTATATTGCTTCAAAGGACAAGTGTGTTTGTTGGCTTCATAGTGTTTGGTCAATTCAGCTTTCCTATAAGCTGTGGCTTTTTGTGTGGCTAGTTATTTATCAAGGGATCCCCTCCAAGACCAGGTTGGCAAAGAGTGAGCTATCTGATGGTCTTTGCGTTGTCTGCTGATGATCCAAGAGAATGAAGCATATCTCCAAGGTTGGAAGTATTATTTATCAAGGGATCCCCTCCAAGACCAGGTTGGCAAAGAGTGAGCTATCTGATGGTCTTTGCGTCGTCTGCCGATGATCCAAGAGAACGAAGCATATCTCCAAGGTTGGAAGTATCTCCAGGATCAGTTTTCAATTCTTCTCCAAGGAAGGATTCACTGGTCGGTGACCCTGTTTGATGATTGCAATTATTTGGTTCATTCCACTTTCATTGGGATTTGGCATTGCTTGAGGATTTCTGCTCTATTTACCTTACGAAAGATCTGTTGCAGGTCTGTTTTGATTGTTCTGTCACTTTTTGTCTCATTTTTGGACAGTCTGAATTAGTTAAGACTGGATAAGACAATTATGCAAAAAGTTATGTTTTGTTTAATTAAATATGCACAGAGAGTTTGGGTCTTCCACAATCAAGCTGAGCTTAGACCGAAGAAAGATATAAGCCGTGGTTCTACTAGGGGAAACCTAGAATTGAAAGGGGAAATTAAATTATAAAGTATATGCATGGAAACTTTAGGAAAAAGAAACAAAATACATGTATATATATTTATCTATTAAAATTAATGTAAATATTCTCAAAAGGAGACAACGAAACCCTTTTTAGATCTCCAAGTATTTGTAGAAGTAGATGGCAGCCTTTGTTGTCTCCTCCAATCTTCCACAAATCACCTTCAAGCTCCAACAAATATCCTCCAAGCTCAAGCCTCTCCACTCCAATCTCTCTACGCCAAGCTCAAGCACACAAACATGAATGGAATGAGAGAAATGGTGAGGGAGAGGAGTTTTTCTCTCCCTCACTTTTGTCTAAACCCTAAAAAGCTTAAGGGGCCCACCCAACAACAAAATAGAAAACAAAAATTTAAAAAGGGCAAAAAATTATGTCATTTCCCCGGGAGCGTCCAAGTCTACCTGGGAGCGCGCAGGGAGTGATGGAGGAGCGTGCTTGGAGCGTAGTGGGAGCTAGCTCCCAAAATTTTGGAGCGTAGACCGAAGCATGGGGCTCCCCGAAGGGCAGGGAGCGTGCCAACTCCCCTCGGAGCGTGCTCCAAGAGGCGATCCGGCAAGCTTCCGTCTGGAGCGCGGTTCCGGAGCGGGAGCGAGGCCTTTAGGGAAGCTCCCAGTAACCCTAGTCCAAAAGGTTGAATTATTTCTAGAATTCATAGTTTTGTTTCCCCAATAGCTAACCAACTCCAAGAAGAAGGAGCGGCCCCATCTGCACGACATTAGCATGCCTCTACACATACCAAGAGAGACAAAATAAGGAGAGCCCTTAGCCAATAATGATAGATATAGATGTCAAGCTGCCAATCAAAGGTTAAGAACCAAGGGGGACCCAATGAAATGTTTGCTATACCATCATACATGTGCTAGAATAAGGATCACTCCATGGAAGGTCAGCCATAAAACACCCTCAAGTAAGCAGTACTTCATATGAGCAAGAGCGCTCCACAAGAAAAAGCCTTAAAATGTCACCATATCATCCACACAAGCCAACCAAGTGTCTACGAACAAGGGCACTCCAAGGAATATCAATCATAGGCCATCCATGTCATCAAATCATGCCAAAAAAACTTAGAGCGCTCCATAGGAAATGATAGTCCATGTCATCAAGATACCAAATAAAACCCAAAGCACTAGGGCGATCCAAAGGAGATGAACAATGTGTCATAAGTAAGTGAAGTACAAGTGGAATGCATTGTCATCAATCATGGAAGGCTCCATCAAGCTGTAACACCCCATTGAAAGTGTGATAAAAATCACATGTGGACACGCATGACAAAATGGGGGGTGACACCCCAAAACATTGGCAACAACCAATTGAGCTAACACCCCTTGGGTTAAATGATACATTAGATGTTAAGTCTAAGTCCACTAATATTTCCTTTCAAAAGTTGTGCACTAAGTTGCTTTGAAAGGATAAGATCAAGGTGATCATCCAAGGCCATCCCAAAAACAGCCACAATAGTGGTAATTTTTAGGTATTAATCTTCAAGTGCATTTTTCATAGCCTTCCCATGTGTTTTTCAAGGTTTTGACACCCAACGACCGCACATCCAACTTAGTCTACTCATTTAATATTTCCAACAAGCAAAAAAATACCTAAAACAGCGAAACAAGCAAAAAGTTATGGTCCCAATAAGGCTCCCATTTTTTTCTAGACAACTCAATGTACACAATCAACCCTAACTTCATGTTTGGGTCAAATTTCTTGCACCTTAGGGTTTTTTGGGCATTATTATAAATAATCTTTAGCCTCTTGTTATGGGATTTTAGTGAATGAGCATACCAAACACATCTCTTTTCACCATTTTTCTTGTATCATTGTGTTAATTTCTATGTCAATGTTGTCTTTATTTTGTTCTTGGTATAATCAAGATCAATGGTAGGAGCAATCTACACGCTATTGTTCTTCCATGTATGTCACCCACAAGATCAGGGTACAAGGAGTTGGGCCTCCAACTCATCAAGCCTAGTGAAGATATTCCTTGTCGACCCAAGCGACCTCCCATGGCAAATGAACTAAAGAAAGATGATGAAGCATGAGATCGTATCAAGTTGTCGCTCCATGAAGCCCTTGAGTGACATTGGAGCAAGATGAACAACCATCTCGCTGAATCCTTTGCAAACTCCCAACACCAATGGAGGCACCTCAAAAAGTAATCATTTTGGAGGAACAACAACCTTCAAGGTACAAGTTAATTTTGATAAGCTTTAGACTGATGGTTAGATCAACTAGAAGAGTATTTCTTTGTCACAACTTTTCCAAAAATGAGAAGACTACCTTTGCATTCTTGAAGTCCCTTCCCATGTCAAACATTGATAGGATACTTATTGTGCAACATGTTGGAGATGATTCTAAAATATATGCGACAAAACAAAGTTGGGGAGCAATTTCAATGCCCTTGCGGATGAGTATCACCCTGTTGGAAACTATGAAATCAATAGCATGGACAACCTTGCACCCAAGGGAAAGACCAAATAGTCCCAAAGTACACTGACACCTTCCATACCTTGCGAGCAAAGTTGGGTATCCAGAACTTTAAGTAGCACTTGATTCTCAAATATCACAATGGCCTACACAAATACATTCAAATTGAAATGGAGATTTTGGACATCTCTTAGTTGGGAGTCACTTACCATTATGTCATCAAGATTAAGGAAAAATATCGACATAAGGGTAAGAAAGAATTTAGGGTCGGAAATCTGCCACGACAAAATAAAGATAAAGGTGGCCCTCATAATTGTGGATGTTTTAACTTAGCAATATAATTTTCATCTCTTTCAACTCAATTCATAATTCATTTCATCCCACAATTATAGCATCATTCATTTGCAGCGAAAAAAATAAAAGAAGGATCACTGAAAGACACAAAGATTTATCCTGGGAAACCCAACAAGGAGAAAACCCCACAAACTTTTCTCAAAAGAAATTAATCCAATACAAGAACAATACCAATCATGAAGTTGAACCCTAGCACAAGATAGGTTCGACCTCCTTCACAATAAACCCTAGCAAGGGTAGATAATCTTCCAAGAGAATAAGAGAAACCCCAAAAATTATGCTTCTGGTGAACTTCACTAGTCCTCCTTGAGAAGTGCGCACCAATTAAGAGAGATGAGCTTGCTTGAATGTGACAATGAAGTGTGAGAACACTTCTATTTATATTCTTCAGTTGACTAGAAACTTCCTCAATAGGGCCGACTTGCTAGTTTTATTTATCATCAAGTTGACTTGTCATTTTGTCTTCTAGGATCAATTTACCCCTTTTACTAAGGCAATTGTGCTCTTCATTGCTTTCCATTTTCTCTAGGACCTCTTCAATGGATTGTCTTGACTCCTTGGTTATTTCTTCATCAAATAAAAGTTCTCCCTTGTCGATATCTCCTCACATGCGGTCACATTCTTTCAATAGAGCTCTAATGATAGTTTGACCATACTCTAAGAAGTCCCAGACACTTCTTGGAGCCAACTGTCAAATTCAACATTAGATTAGACTTTGTCTAATATACAAGGAGATAAGATCTCCTTGTAACATAGACAAGTCATCTCACTCTACAAGAATAGATCACTCCGTTATGGAGCACTCCCACTTGGAGTACGCAATGTGACCTCTAGCCTACTACCACTCCAGTCAACACATGACTGGACGAGGCTAAGCATCCAAGCCATAAGACACAGTCAAGGGCTGTGATAGGGCCATTCTCTCTGGATTGTGAACCCATCCAAGAGAATGATCTGCAGAATGTTTGCCCAATGCTGGAACCATGGAGAACATCAACACTCCTTCTCAGCGACAGAGACATTCTGCGCCAAGCTGCTAACTTGGTGAGAATGTCTATAATCTGCATCTCGAGTCTATTAAGACTACACCAAGGCCATTCACCACTAGCCAAACTGGCTATTTCTGTGAGTGAATAAGTCATTCTCCATCATCATGGATTCTCGTAGAGAACGTCTAGCCAATGTTACTCATTAGTACAACATCTGCATCTGTAAGGTACCTCTACTACATCTGCATCTGTATTGGAACTGCACTGTATCTGTACTGCAATTGTGTCTGTACTGCAAATGTATTTGTACTACAGTGTCTGTACTGCAACTGCATCTGTACTACTGTACTGCAACTAGATCTATACTGGGCCATTCACTTTCACGAATGTTTGCCACTCATCTATCGAATCATCATGATGTCTGGGCCATTCATCTCTCATATGAATGTCTGCTGCTCATATGAATGCCTGCTCATCACGATTTTACACATCTATCAATGCTCCCTCCCACTCAATGAGGCATTCTCCATCACACAAAGCTTGTCCCTAAAGTGTACAAACTTTGCCTTTGACAGAGGCTTGGTGAGAATGTCAGCTATATGTTCGCCCGGAGCTTCACTGCTTCCTTCTACACCATGTCTACGATGAAGTGGTATTTGATCTCCAAATCAAATAGTTATGTGACACTGGTTGCAATTCACTCTACTTTTGCAATATTGATTGCCACAAAAGCATGCTTCCTCCATCCACTGCACTCTTCTTAGTCATAATTCTATATCTTTTGCAGCTTCACTTTATCACCTAAGATCATATCAATTGTACCACGCAAGTACCTCAGCACATGCTTTGCCACAACCTAATGGAAGTGTCTCGGCTCAACCATAATCTGGCTCAAGGTATTTACTGCAAAGCAAATATATCATCAAGAAAATCCAATCAACTATTTGTACATCACCCAATCTAAATCTGAAGCAGAATCACTTAACTTCTCCAGATCAACCTCCATAAGTATAGCTATGGACTTGCAGTCCATCATCTCGAATCTTTCAGGATCTCAACTGTGTACTCCCTCTGACTGAGGAAGATCTCATCATACCTCCAATCCCAATAATCTCGGACTTAGAGGTCAACTCCCTCTTACACCTGACACTAAGCTTCTCTATTTCTGTAAAAGAATAGATCATCAAACATATAGTACCAATATCAAATGGTCACCATCAACAACCTTGTAGTAAAAGTTGGAATCCACATCATTCTTGGTGAAGTCCAAGCTCATCAAGTACACGTCTATTCTGCCATACCACATCCTGGGTGCCTGCTTGAGTTCGTACAAGTCTTCTTTATCATTAACAGGTTGTGTTGCAACTACTCCCTCTATGTGGGAGCATATTGATCCCTCTGCATCTGAACATCATGCTCCCTCTGTATTTGAGTATCCTCCATTCACTGCATCTGAATACTCTGCTTTAAGGCCAATCTCCTCGCACCATACAGCTCAGGATTATGGAAGATTGTTTGCCCCCGTGTATCCATTTGTGTCACCTCCCATCAAGTGGGTCTATCCATTTGATGAAGGATAGGTTTGGAAAGCCAAAGAGGTTCTTCAATTCATTCATGCAAATGTTTGTGAGCCTATGAAGACAGCTTCAATATCCATTGTCAGGTATTTCTTTTTGTTTGTATAGGACTTCACTCAAAAAATGTGGATGTACTTTTTTTAAGTTAAAGTCTGAAGTATTTACTATGTTCAAGAAGTATAAAGCAACGGTGGTGTTGTCGCCCAAAACTGACTGCGCGTGCTGAAGCCCAAAATGTAGCACACCAGTTGAATGACAACTCTCAAGAGAGACGCCAATGTCACCACACTTCTCTCCTCTCACTTCAGGTTGGCTCTTCTCCAACTCTAGGGGGGTATCCCTAAGCTAGGATCGCTAAGGCAGGTGCAACGGAGGGCAAGGTGAAATGAAGAGGCTGCCTTAGAGAAACAATAGTAACAAAAAAAGGGTTTTTTACTTGGGTGATGGGAAAGACAGGAGGATTAATCCTCGAAGAAAGGCCAGTGCCAGTACCAGCAGGGAGAATGGAGTCAAAGAGAACTCAAGGGCATTTCACACAAGGGAGATTAGTCTAGGACGTTGCATGATCAAAGACACAGGGAGCATAAGTATAACCGACTACATTCTGCTACTCCTAAGATAGTTCGAAAATGTGACGTAAACAAACAACTTGAGAACCACAAATGTTTTCCCAATGGGCTAAAAACCCTCTACGCTAGATTTACTCTACAACTTGAAATAAAACTCACAACCACATAAAAGATGCTCAATCTATCCAAAAAGTCCCATCATGGTATTTATTCTTATTAGGGTCTGAGGGAAAAGCTCCCAAAATTTTCCATGGTCACAATGGAGAAGGCTGTAGTCTAAATAGAACACAAGATACAATAGACTGCCCCGATTAGGGTTTTGTCAGCCTGCCAGAGAAGCGAAGCCTGCGTAAAAAAATGGAACCAGCCCTACATAACCCAGCTATCACAATCGGCTGTGATCGGACACAATAGGCTGTCAATGAAACTGCCGAGGCATAGCTCACGAATCCATAAATTATGCCCAATCAGTCATGAGCAGGGTGCTTTGATTTCACAAAAAGTGGGCTCCGAATAAAACAGCAGTGCGCTGATAACTTTGTTGAACTCCGAGATCCTGCGCTGACGTGGTAACCGGATCGGGGTTTTGACATGCTCTGTCAGACCAGAAAACAAAAGTTCAGTCGCCTTTAACTCATTTGTCACCTCCATCAGCGCACTCAGCCATCAACTGTGGGGCACACGACAAGTGGATTTTTCGGTGTGTTTGTCAACCAATGAGCTGCTAACAGTCTGCTGACACGTGATGCAACGTGCATGCATTCCTCCTGATATTTCAATGCCACGAAACAAATACCTACGAACTGCTCCATATCGGAGTCCAAAACTCTCTGCGACGTGGAGATTCCCATACAATCGGTGGAGTTGGCTGCTAACGAATGCGTGATGGTCTGTCAATGAGATGAAACCAACTCCCAACGTGGCTACATGCTGTCATCGCACCGATCAATCGGCTGCGTGTTGGAGTTTGGCATGAAAGACAGCAGACTGGATCCTCGACGATTTAAAAACGATACAGTTTAGCACCGTAATGAACGCCGAATCGACTCTTTTCTGCCTGGCGAGTAATGGAGGTCAAGAACTTGAAGATCCATCATATGCTTGCGGCTTTCTTTGGTCCTCACGCAGGAATCGCGGCAGAGGGATATTCGTGGAGCAATCCGTCGACTTCCAATAGTGGCGGCTCATTACGGTGCTTGGTCAATTTCTAACTCATCTATATGTCGCTAATGATGATGGTATGTGTATCGGCTCCAGGGGAACAAAACTTCCAGAAATAGATGCGTCCAATAATGAGTCAAAACCAATCAACTCTTGCACAGGATTACTAAGCAATCGTTTCTCCCTTAGGGTGTTCTGAGGCGCAATATCAGCATCCAATAGAGATGCCGATTGATAAAAACTTTGCCTTGGGATAGGCTTTTGATTTATCCTTCTTCCAAAACAAACACCAAACAGAAGACGGATAATCGCCATTACTGATCTTGTAAAACCGCTTAAAGATCCTGATGGCCAAGTTTTAACAATTGCGTTTGATACGACAAAGCAGCTCATCATCACTTCCTTCACCGCGATTATTAGGGATAGCTTCCATGCCCGCATTTGAGCTTGAAGACCACAACCTTCATGAGCGGCAATGTAGGGTTGCAAAAAGACCATAACGAGGAGCCCAAGCAAGAATGCCACCAGAGATGCTATGACTGGTGTTACCCAATGTATCCCTGCTCCAGAGTGTTGAACACAGTCACCAGGTGGTAATTTAATTTGACGAATCATCTGGTTTTCCCTGTATTTTAGCATATCCTGCATTTGCTGTGTCCATTCTTGGAAAGATAATTCATTAGTACCTTCATCATCGGCCACTGCTGTTGACAAAGACATTTTTTTCTTCAGAATTTTATTGTGATATCTTAGGATTCTTTTGGTCTGAAGAAACACCTTTGCTGAAAGGTTTACCAACTGAAACTGACAGAGACTGCCCTGTTTCATTTAGTCCCCGGATCTGTTATAACTTCCTTCTCCCATGGAGCAAAATTTTTCCCGAAACACTTACTCTTCACGTAATGCAAGACACTCTCGTAACATTAAACATACCCCCACCTCTTCAGCAGATGGTGGCTAAATTGGAGCAAATGTTCAGGCGTGCAAATGTTTCCTGCTTTGGAACTTTCCTCATTCATTTAATAACAAAGATAATGCTGTAGGTGATGTTGCCATATAACTCTGAATTTGCTAGTTCGTCTCTGAAATTTTCACAAAAAAGGGGAACCAAATCTGCTGGCTGAAGAGGGACACATGCTGCTCCATTACTGATATGCTTGCTACAATGGTCTGAAGATGGCAGTATGCCCCTTTTAAAACAGTCTCTCCTTATGCTTCTTTTGTCAGTCAAAACAAGCACACTAACTGCTGCAAAATGATTTTCTGGCCTGTGGGCAACCCTGTCAAAAAAGGAGGTAACAGGTGGAACAACAGTTTGGGGGTTGCACTAGAATTCTCGAGTCTAATAATGGTGGAGAATTTTGCTCCACAAAATTTAATAACTTTTGTACACAAAAAAGTATTCAAAGGTAGTACACCACACCCTACACTTGTAACTCGGCAACAAAATGGAGTGGTAGAGAGGCATAACTGCACAGTTGTCGAGACGACACTTTGTATGTTAGAAAACAAACTTGTTCCTTATCATTATTAAGCTAAAGTAATGCACACCACAGTGTATTTGCTTAATAGATCTCCAACGAAGGAAGTGTAGAAGAAGACTCCAATGGAAGCATGATCTGGAAAAGAACCAGAAGTCATCTCAAAATTTTTGGTTTAGTTGTAAATGCAGGGGTCCCTAAAGAAAAAACGAAGCAAACTGGATCCAGAAGTGAGAAACTGATGCTAATATGCTACAGCAATACTTAAAAAGCATATAAGTTAGTTGATGTGGATATTGACAAAGTAAGCTTTTGGAGTCTTGATTGGTGAGGATGCTTATACAACCTCCACTTGAAGGGGGGAAGAATTTTGAGGATGAGTCTCCAAAAACTTCGAACACAAAGCTATTGCAGGTACCCCAAATCAGCAAAATGACAGTGTTGATGTGGAAGATGAGGATCCTAATAAGAGACCAAAATGGTGGCACAACATCATTGGAGAGGTCTGGCTAGATGAGATGAGGGCGGAAGGATGACCAAGAAGAGGAAAGAAATCTAATATAGTCAAATATGCTTTGATGCTTAACATTCAAGACTTTACGAACCTCGGGAATACAAAGAGGCCAAAGAAAGACCAAAATGGGAGAAGGCCATGCAAGTCGAACATGAGACTCTAATGAATTGATTATGAATAGACCTTTGCTCCCACAACAAAGATGAGCACAATCCATTTAGTTCTAGCTATGGCAGCACGATTTGGCTAGAAACTATACCACATGAATGTGAAGAGTGCCTTCATCAATGGAGATTTGGAGGAAGAAATATACATTTACCATCCATAGGATTTTCAGGTTTCTGGGAAAGAACATTTGGTTTGTCAACTAAAGAAAGGTCTCTGTTCCTTGAAACAAGCACCTAGAGCATGGTACATCAAAATTGACAAGTATTTCGGTGAACAAGGGTTCCAACGGAGTCTTTTAAATCCCAATCTTTATGTAAAAACTAAAAAGCATTGGAGATGATGTAATTATTCCATTGTTATATGTAGATGACATCATCTTCACATGTAGTGAGGCAATGGCAATGGCATAAGTAAAATCCAATTTATGTGCAACTTTTGACATGACTGACTTAGGCCTCCTACCTTACTACTTAGGTGTAGAAGTTTGGCAAACAAATAAACAATTTTTTGTTTCACAGATAAAGTATGCCAAAAGTTCGTCTCCCAAATGTTCCTTCTTCTTCTGCTGGCAGCGGACAGCAAGGTCGCTTTCCGGACTTCCCGTATATTCTGCTCTGAAGGTTTGTGGGTCTGGGGTCTGTGTTTTTTAGTCGTCTGTGCCATGTGGGTCTTAGGTCTATGCTAATTTTGTCTATCAATCGTAGTAGCTCTTGCAGGCACCAAGCCGTTACTGTATTATTAATTTCCTGCTTTTTAGCTACTTCTGTTATGAAGGCATGTAGTGACAGTAAGTCTGAAATCATTGTATGGGACCTCAGTTTTTATAATCATGGGTTGGTTCTCTGGGACGGGGGTTTTTATGATGTATCTCATGTTTTGATGCCAGATAAATCAGAAGTGCAGGCGGCCAACTGGGCATTGGCCTTTTTTTTTCAAATGTAACCTTTCTTCCTTCTATATAATACAAAAATTCCTTAATTACAAAAAAAAAGTATGCCAAAAGTTCATTAGACAGGTTCAAGATGGTAAATTGCAAAACATCATCTACAACTATGGAGAAAGGTCTGAAACTTTCGGCCAAGACTGATTCTAAGGTAGTCAATAACCAGTCTACAGGCAACTAGTGGGGAGCTTCATCTATCATATGGCCACTAGACCTACCTTGAGTTTTGCAGTCAGCTACATCTCCCATTTCATGACGGCTCCCGAAGGTAGAACATTGGACAACAGCAAAAAGAGTGCTATGCTATGTGAAAGGTACATTAGATTTTGGTATTCTATATGGCAAACACAACAAACCTCAATTGTGTGTTTATACAAATTCAGATTGGGCAAGCTTATGGGATGACAGGAAATCCACATCAAGCTATGTTTTTAGCCTTGGTATCAGTGTAGTTACATGTACAAGCAAGAAGCAACATGTTGTAACTTGTAACTTGTTACCTTTCTTCAACTGAAATAGAATATGTAACAACAGTGAAAAGAACATATGAAGCAGTTTGGCTCAGACAAATGCTTATAGATATGAAGATACAACAAAAAACACTACCCTATTGTACTGTGATAATCAGGGAGTCCTTAAGCTGGCAAAGAATCCAGTCCTCGACAAGCATACCAAATATATTGACATCCATTGTCACTTCAACTGATAGTTTGTAGAAGATGGGACAGGTGAGCTGCAATAGTATCCTACGGAGGATCAGACTGCAAACATTCTCACCAAGTATTTGGCTCCAGAAAAAATTGTAAATTTGGGGACAAACTTGGTGTATTTTCTAGATTGACCATTAAGGGAGGGTGTTAGAATATAAAGGTTATCTAGACTATAGACCTAGGCATATTAATTAAGTCACTTGGTGACTTTAAGTTACTTTATGTTTAATTGTTGTGTTAAAGTACACATAAGTCATTTTAGGGTTTGTGCAATTAGGGGGTAAGACCTAGGCATATTAATTAAGTCACTTGGTGACTTTAAGTTACTTTATGTTTAATTGTTGTGTTAAAGTACACATAAGTCATTTTAGGGTTTGTGCAATTAGGGGGTAAGAAGTTAGGGTTTACGTCATCTCTTTATTATAAAGAGAAGGTTGCTCTCTTCAGTTCATTATAGAATAATCATTTCTATCTTTGTGTTCTCGAATTCTTTGTGTGTTCAGTTTTTATTATAGATGATGAGGTGGAAAAAATCACATGCTTTGATTACCAGCAGTGGGAGCAGCATCCTTTTGGCATCAGAGATGTGGACATTTGAATTTTCAATTTCTTTCATTACTGACAAAAGGTAAAATGCTGATTAACTTCTCAGAAATTCAAGGCAGAAGGAGGATATGTGTGCAGTGTGTTTAGCAAGCAAATAGCATAGATTGGCATTTGAAGACGGTAAAGCTTGGAGAGCCAAGGCAGTGCTTGAATTGGTCCACGGTGATATCTGCAGTCCAATGAGGACATTTCAAGTCTCCAATGCCAAGTATTTCTTGTTGATGAAGTTGGTTTATTTCCTTGTGCAGAAATTGAATGCCTTCAATTAAATTTAAAAATGTTAAGGCAGCAGTAGAAAGAGAATCCAGCAAGAGTATTAAAATCCTCCAAAGTGATAACAGAATAGAATTCTGCTCTGTAAGTCCGATGGATTTTGAACTAAAGAACATTCAAAGACAAATCACTTGACACTCCTGGAAAGAAAGGGGTTGTTAAGCAGAGAAATCGCACTGTTGTTGAATTAGTCACATGCATGCTGAAGCGTAGGGTGGTACCTAAACAATACTGGGCAGAAGTGGTATGCAATGTCATGCACTTGCCAAATAAATGCCCTACAAAAATAGTGCGAGAGGTCACCCCAAAGTAGAGGCTTGGTTAGGCAGGGCAACCCCAGGTTAATCGACTTAAGATCTTTCATTTTGTTGCACATGCATTAACGGGAACAAACGCAACATCAATGAGAAAGTAGAGAATGTTAAAGTTTTGAACTTTTCTAAATGCCTGCAAGACAAGACAGACTATAGAGAAACAGGAAAATGATAAGAAAATACATTGACAAATGAAAAGGATGAAATGCTTCTATACCTGCAACCTCATAAAAAGATCAGCACTGTGGCGTTGGATAAATCTCTTGTTATAAAAATCTACACGAGCTTTTTCTACGGCGAGGTGGTCCTCAGATGTACCAGCTTTTGGATCAAATTCCCAAACTTGTCTTCCCACATGATTGTTCAAGGTCTGCAACCAGGGGCTTCCCCCTTCAGCACTCTTTAGCTTCCACATTGCCAATTTTTCCAATGCACAATCTAGAATTTCAACAGAAACACGCAGATTCCAGTTTTAACTTCTACCTATCCCTGTAACCACAGATGCTCAACCAGTTAACTGAAACCAGTGGCTTCCTAGTTTTTATGTCTGTCGTGTCAATAATGTAAGGGGCACATTGCCAACAACAATAAAAAAAGTTGTCTTACCCCAATTGGTAATAGTCTTGGTTCCTGGTTCTCAACGCCAATGATGTTTGTTTTCTGTTACATCATATAAGTGTCGAAGAACTCGATCCTCAAAGAGTTCATCCTCTGGCCTGTCAGCTGGTCCAAATTCTCTGTACTCAATATCCAACAAACAACATCCAATAAGTCATAATGAAACAAAGGAGAGAATAACTTACTTACTCGGACAAAAGCATCAAGTATCTCTCTAACAAGAGGATATTGATATTGATTCCATGTCAAAACTTAGTTATTAATAGTAACCCCTGCTATCGATATTGATCCAGTGTTACCATGTCATTGTGATTCATTCTCCTTGTAAGTGACACAAAACAAATATTTTCCATTCCGACCAAATTTTTCAAGAAAACTTGTGTTCAATATTTTTTTAATTCCGGGCCGTGTCCATGGTTGGATTAATCCAACAACGAATTTCTGAAAATGAATTTTATACAAATACTCTAAACAACAATATGATCGCAAACACTTTCACAAAACAAAACCAGCGCTGCGGGTAAAAGACAGAATCTGGCAGAACTATATATCAGAAAATAAGGCCGACTGTCTGTCCCATTGCAAATTTTGATACTTGTCTAATATTAAGCATCAGAAAAACGCCAAATTTAAACCACCGCTGTAAAATATTTCATCTTCCACAAAACACGTTACTAAGTTACACCATACGCGAATAACGCTGTTTAATCAGCATTTCTGCATATTACAGTTAACTACCTTCTGGTGTTGTAATAAATAGCAGAAATGGAAGTCGGTCACTGAAAGTAGCGAAACTAGGGCTTTGATCTGGATATTGACTATTCCAGCTCAATAAAATAAAGCAAGCTTCAGAATTTAAAAGAAGAGGAACCGTAATGCATGTCAATAAAATCATCTACAAGCTAAGCCATAAGTAAGTGCTTGAAATTCAATCTGAAAACACACAAAACAACAAACATGCATGCAAGAACAGTAATCACCATAAAATTTAAATGTTGAGACGAAATGTTGACCTCCAAACTGAAACTAAGAGTGTCATAAGAGGAAAATGACTTCAAAGGCTCTGATCTGCAATTTTGTTTAGTTTTGGAAGCTTTTAAGCTTCGGATTGAGATAGAGATCGAAGACTATCGCCGGCAATCGAAAAACCCAGTAGGGTTTTCAACTACTCTGCTCACCACACTTCAATGAATTACGTTTGTATGTACGTGCAGAATAAGGAGGTTAATTGAAGAAAATTTAATGCAAACAAGAACGTGTGTGTCCATTTGTGAGTGGGTCCCATTGAACGAACTATCTTCCTCTATAAAAAAAATTAATATATAGGGGAGGGAGGCCAAAAGTGGTGCGGGGCCACTTTGAACATCTGGGACGCCATGTGGACGCCACCCAGCGAGGTCCGGAGGTGCCCAGGTGTCTGCTCCACGTCGTTCCGGGTAGATAGCGCTTTAATGCGCTTTATTACACCTCGGGAACCGTGTCAGGTGTCCATTTCCCCGCAGCTGCTCCAGACGCCTGTGTATTCTTGCTCGGAGCCGGAGTGTGAACGTTTGGCCACCCCGAAACCTGTCCGCCATGGCGCCGTTGCTGCTCTGATGCCGCATCCTGCTCCTGTTGGAACCTGTCGCTGCTTGGAGGCTCTGTCGTCGTGTTGTGGTCTGCATCTGGTTGTTGTTCGAGCGGAGGTGTTTGCTGTTCGAGTGGAGGTGTTTGCTGTTCGAGCAGAGGTGTTTGTTGCTGTTAACCTCGTTGGAGTTCATGGTGGAGCGGCCCGCCTCCATGGTCATCGCTGTGGGTTGGAGAACTGTTGTGTTGTTGTTCTTGTGTTCGTGGTCCGTGGTGCGAGTCCCCCAGTGGAAATCTCCTGTTCCTGCTTGTTTGCAGGCTGCTCCTGGTGTTGGTGTTCTTGCTTCGTCCTCGGCTCCTGGTTCCTGCTCCACTCCTGGTTCGTGCTCAGCGGTGGCCATCTGTCCAGAAAACGTGGTAGGATTTCGATCCTACTGGCTTCTCTTGCATTGTGTTTTTCAACACAACCACTCTCTCGGTGTGATTTGCTTGCTTTCTCTATCTGTGTTCGGTCTGGTTGGGTCCGGTTGCGTCTGTGTTCTTGGTTGAATCCAAACGACGTCGTAGGTTATGGTTTTTTGTTTTTAATGGAGCACTATTATGGTTTTTGGTTTTTAATGGAGCATTTTTGTTGTTGAATTCGTTTACAACTGGAACAGTGTTATGGTATTTGGTTTTTAATGGAGCACTGTAATGGTTTTTTTTTTTTAATGGAGCACTGTTGTGGTTTTTGGTTCTCAATGGAGCACTGTTATGGTTTTTGGTTTTTAATGGAGCACTGTTATGGTTTTTGGGTTTTAATGGAGCACTGACATGGTTTTAGGGTTTTAATGGAGCACTGCCTTCGTTTCAAGGCTATGGTTTCTAGGGTTTCATGGTTTCGGCTTTAGGATAAGACATTTTGGTTTTTAATGGAGCGTTGTTAATGGAGCACTGTTATGGTAACTGGTTTTTAATGGAGCACTGTTATGGTATTGGGTTTTTAATGGAGCACTATAATGGTTTTTTGTTTTTAATGGAGCACTGTTATGGTATTTGGTTTTTAATGGAGAACTGTAATGGTTTTTTGTTTTTAATGGAGCACTGTTAGGGTATTTGGTTTTTAATGGAGCACTCTTATGGTATTTGGTTTTTAATGGAACACTGTAATGGTTTTTGGTTTTCAATGGAGCACTGTTAGGGTATTTGGTTTTCAATGGAGCACTGTTATGGTATTTGGTTTTTAATGGAGCACTGTAATGGTTTTTGGTTTTTAATGGAGCACTGTTAGGGTATTTGGTTTTTAATGGAGCACTGTTATGGTATTTGGTTTCTAATGGAGCACTGTAATGGTTTTTGGTTTTTAATGGAGCACTGTTATGGTATTTGGTTTTTAATTGAGCACTGTAATGGTATTTGGTTTTTAGTGGAGCACTGTTATGGTTTTTGGTTTTTAATGGAGCACTGTAATTGTATTTCGTTTTTAGTGGAGAACTGTTGTGGTTTTTGGTTTTTAATGGAGCATTGTTATGGTCGAAATTGATTATTAATGGCACATTGTTAGGATCGAAATTTATTATTAATGATTGTATGAATTAGCAATGAATGGTTGTTAATTTGTTAATGGAGTTGATTATAGGATTAGGGTTTGAAGGTTGCAGGAAATTCTGACATAAAAAAAAACACCATAACAGTGCTCCATTAAACCCTTCAGTGATTATATTGCTTCAGTGATTGCTTGAATTTTGAAGGAATGGTTGTTAATTTCTTATTGGAGTTGATTAAAGGATTGATGCATGCTTGAGATGCAAGATGACGCTCTCAAATAATTTCGGCATGCCAATTAGATGAATAATTTGGACTGTGAATTGAAGGCATGAAACCTTTTAACAAATTAGGGTTTGCTATGGTTCATTGACTGTTTCAGTGATTGTATGAATTTGCAATTAGGGTTTGGAGGCATGAAACCTTTTAAGAAATTAACAACCATTCATGCTAATTAGGGTTTGCTATGGTTTAGTGACTGTTTCAGTGATTGTATGAATTCACAATGAATGGTTGTTAATTTGTTAATGGAGTTCATTATAGGATTAGGGTTTGATATGGTTTCATTGTTTCATCGATTGATAACTTAGTATATTTTAAAATTGAGAGAAGGTTTCATGGTTATGGAAAATTCAGATATGGTTTAATGGTATGAAGGTTATGGGAAATTTTGACATAAAAAAACACCATAACAGTGCTCCATTAAACCCTTCAATGATTATATTGCTTTCGGTGATTGCTTGAATTCTTAAGGAATGGTTGTTAATTTCTTATTGGAGTTAATTATAGGATTGATGCATGCTTGAAATGGATTTGGGCATGCCAATTAGATGAATAATTTGGACTGTGAATTGGAGGCATGAAACCTTTTACAATTCTAGTATCCCTTTATTGGATGAATATGTGAAATAAGCATTGATTTCTAATGAGAGTATGAGAGAATATGAAGGAGTATTTGAATGTTGGACATGCATATGTGTTTGTCCCATCTACAGTTAGCCCTCATTTTGTATTTTTCTAGAATTTTGGTTCTCATTTAAAAATTTGTCATTACTCTTCCAGCAGTAATGCAATATGCAACATGGAATTAGTGATACCACCTGCTTTCATTCTTGCTGTGTGCTCTAACCTAAGTAATCTTTAACTGTGTGCTCGGTGGTTGTTTGCAATGCTTACTATCAATCCAGTTCAAGTCGATTTGCATTCAAGTCAATATTGCATTCAGAAAAGAAAAAAAAACTTGCATTCAATTTAAATTTTCAATCAGGTTGGTCTACCATCCAATTTAGTTTAACATTCAAATTAGTTTGCCAACCAAGAAATCTAGCAATCAGTTTTAGTAAGGAATGTAGTCCAGTAAATAGACAGAGACATGAAGAAAACAATACTTGACATAAAGGACATATTCTTGTTCAACATAGTAGCAATTCGAGATTTATACATATGGTTGGTCCATGGTGGGTTGGGACTTTATACATTTACTGTGGTTATGCCTAACATATATCGACTGTCAGATTGGAATCAAACAAAAACTTAGGAAACCACCCAAAATTCCTCCTGCAACAAAATCTAGCTTAATTTAGCTATCACATGTGTATGCCAAAGAAAACACATCTTCCATCTGTCAAACGAAAACTTTGGAACCAGCCAAAATTCCCCCCAGCAACAAAATCTTCCTTTCATATGTGTATGCCAAACACAAAACATCTATCATTCGCCAAACAAAAAACCCTATGTGTGAGGAGGTTGACTGCCTTCATTACCCAAACTAGTTGGGTTAGATACTGATGCTTGACCTGGTTGTGTTGAGCTGCAAACATTTGGTGCAGGTCAGGTTGCTCCTTGTAGCCAAGGAGGAATTGAGGAACCATAGTTATGACTTGAGCCTAATTGCCCTGGGTTCACTGGAGGTGTTTGGAAGGCATACACAGTATTTCCCCCTGCCTGGTGGTATTGGGGTATTTGTATGTTAATAAGGTCTTGGAATAATCTTCTGTTCTCTGAAAACTGATCCAATGGGTTGTCAACCACCTCTATCCTCTCCAGACCATTTGGATTCCTCTGATTTGCCTTTCTTTGCTCCCTTTCCTCCCTTGCCAATTGTTTCTGTTGCTCTCTTTCCTCCCTTTGTTTCACTCTTACAAGCCTTTCCTTCCTTCGATTTTCTGCTGCAACAATCTTTGCTTCCTTCTTCTCCTTTGCCAAGGCCTTCTTCTTCTCTTTTAAATCATGCATCTCCTTTTTCTTGTGCTCAGCCTCAATCAGTAGGGTGATGTAGTCCTCTTATGTTAGTAGTTGTGAGCTCCTGCTTAATCTAAGATACTCAGCAGTGGGATTAGATAGTTGAGTTGCAACTTTCTCCACTGGCAACTTAAGGAACTGGCCAAGTAGTGGCTCATTTGGTGGGAGTGCCTCATCATCATTTTCTTGGTCCATTGTATCTTCATTTTGTTCAATCTCATCTCCAACACCCCCAAGTGGCACATAATAATGTATAGCTTCATTGTTAAGGACTGCTGGCATTGAAGGCAGGTTAAGGCTTTCATCGTTGGTGGGGGTGACAATGTGTCTGTTCATATTTGTCATCGCCTCTGCCAACCACTCAGGTTGTTCTGGCTGGCTTGGAAATGTCAACTCCTCGCTGTTGTTTACCACTGCTTGGTCACCTCCATTCACACTCAAATCGGCAACATTGTTATGAACAATCCCTTGGCCATCTAATTCTGTTTCTGTCCTTCCAACAACTTCTATATTCTCCCCAACAGGTTCGGTGCCATACTGACTTTCACTTACGTGTTCATTGTCGTCATCCAGTGGTTGGCAATGACCTTGAGAGAGTGATATGATGTTATCTGCAGCATCTGCATCCTCTTTCCCCTGAACATCAAAAGCCTGACTACATCCCGTGTCATGTTGAAGAGCATCAGAATTGAAAGGCCATATTCCTGTCCGCCTAAAACCAGCCCTGATATTTGATGCTGTGAGTGCCCTAGCAAAAGCTTTGCTTGCAAGTTCTGCTAATTCGAACCTCTTCACCTCTACCCCCGGGTTCTTTGTCATCCAGGACGCTCTCTCGGACCTGAAGTAACACTTGAAAGGCCCAAACATACTCACATCTAGAGGTTGCAGCATGTGGGTGGTATGTGCAGGCAGTGTCAACAGATCAATGCCTAGCCTATTTGCCTCCTCGATGGTTTGTATAGCAACGTGGCTGCCATGGCCATCAAAAATCAACAGGTGTCTGTTTTCAGGTGAAACACCGGCAGGGACAGAGGAAGCAAAGTGGCAAAGCCAACTCAAGAACAGTTCTTTTGTCATCCAAGCATGGGAGTGTGCAGCCATGCATGCGCCAGGTTCACAGTTTTTAATGTAATTTTTGAGTTGATTCTTTCCCTTGAACAGATAAAAACCTGGAATTGATGCTCCAACTGCGTTGACACAACAAAGAATAGTTATCCACTCCCTACTTTTTGGCAGAATTTTGGGCACATTCCTGCTCCCTCTCTTCGCAATTATCCGCATGCCACCATTCCTCCCTGCCTGCAATCCAATCTCGTCACAATTCCATATATGGTCTCCTCTGTATGAGTGTTTCTCATATGCATCAGAGAGTGTCTGATAGAACTTGGTCACAACTGTAGGGCGTAGATTGAAAGCCCTATCCTTGTCAAGCCCCTCTGCTGTGCGTAACACAAGTTCTGGATGCCTTTGTTTAAATCCTCTCCACCATGATTTCCCTGGAAATCCATCTTTGAAGGGGTTTGGCCTCCCTTGACAGATTTGTGCAACAGTGGATTTGAGTTGAACCAACTCCAGACCATGGCCTAGTTGAGCCATCTCTTCACACCAAACCACAACTTCTTCTTCCTCTTCTGCACTCAACACTGTAAGAGGTCATGTTCGCTTGGTATGGGTCAGGCCATTTATCCAGTAATGGATTGATGTTGGTGGAATCCCATGTTTTTTAGCACTTGCTCTAATAGAAAAACCATTGAACTCTATATCATCTATGGTAGCCTTCATGTCTTCTTGTGTCCATCCTCTGATGGCACTAATCTTCTTACTGACAGTTGCACCTTGAACTGTGGTTGATTGTGGAATAACACCTCCAGGATCTGCATCATTTGCCTCTTCAATTGTGGTTGATGGTGGAATAACACCACTACGCTCTACATCATTTGCCTCTCCATCATCTCTGTGTGCATTGTTATTATCAGCATCATGTGCTATGTCCTCATCGGACGAGGTGCATCGTAGCTAGGCACCCCTGCTGAGTCTCCTACTTTACCTCCTTGCACGAGTAGTGTTGACTCTTGCCATGACTGCAATCACCCACAGAATTATAACAAACAGGGCTAGGGACAGTGCTCCATTAAAAACCAAAAACCATAACAATGCTCCCACCCACGGAATTAGAACTAGCTGTGTATCTTCACAGGGATCTGGAATATTAAAATAGCTGTGTTAAAACAAAGTGTTAAAATGACCCTAGGATCTGGAGTATTCAAAAGGATCTCTTGATGTGATTTACATGTTCAATGCAGGTTCTTGCATAAAACTAGATATAGTCTAGATATAGTCTGGCTACTTGAAAACATTATTGAAAGACAAGTTTATCTTGAATGCAATACCTGAACTCTGAATGCTGTCTTGAATTAACTCTGTAACTGTGTTTTGCTTGAATGCAATGCCTGGACTCTGAAATTTGACGCTTGGAAATAGAGGTGAGTTTAACAAGGTCTGGGAATTTCGAATAGCAGAAAAAATGGAGTTTGTCTGAAGGTTGTAGTGTCTTTATAGCATTTTGGTGTTTGATTTGATTGGCAAGTTTGAGAAGGCATGGATTGCAACTGGCTGGAGTTGGATGAGTGGCTCAAGATTGAGTTGGCCTCGATCCAATGGCCATCAATGGGGCTTTATCAATCCATGTGCTATTCGAAATGCCTATGGACATGCTTCTGTTTGGTTTTATGGTTGATTTGATGATTTTAATGGAGTTGGCAACATTAATTACATTGATTGGGCTACTTTGTTGAACAACAATGCACCTGGAGCTGACACTCATTCTCCATTTATTATGCAGGTGACATTTGATAAATGTGCAGGTGGGATGCCTTGGTGGTTAAGTGATTCTCGATGTTGGTCTGGGTGTACCCTGAAGCTTGTTCGATGGGGTCCATGTGATGGGCAATCCGTCCTTGTAGATTGGGCTAGCTAAGGAGTGATGAGGTCCAATTAGATGTTTGTGTCAGTGCATGTTGGGATTTGGAAGGGACATGATGGATTTTATTTTGGTTCTGTCAAGACTACTCAGTTGTCAACCTTTTGTCCTATAGTTGATAGCTGTGGGCCTACTGTACAGAATGACACTTAATGAACTTAAATAGGAAACTTTTTATATATTTATATAATTATATATGTTTGACAGTTGGCATTTTCTTGGTCACTTTTTGGGTTGTAACAGTCACCGGTTCTGTCACCACTACCGGTTCCCGTTCAACTATAGAACTCTCTCCCCTAGGAGTTGTCTAAAAAAAAATCGACATTTGGGTTGACAATTTGGGCGGGACCTGAACTTTTCACTGAAATCCAGTTTTTTTTTTGTTTTTTTTAATTTCTTATTTAAAAGACTCTGCCTTATATGCGACTGTTAATATATATATATATATATATATATATATATATATATTGTTAAAAATTAGATGTCTTACATGTAACTATTAAAGATACATATATATTTAAAAAGATCATGACTTATAAAATCCAAGTAATGTCACATTTTAGTTTGATTCACGCTTTAAATGTCGAAAAAACAAAGACAGCTAGATGGAACGAATGATGGAACAAATGATTTTCCTTTAATTAAAAAGTATATAAAATTTATAAATTCTATACCTTTAATTAAAAAGTATATAAAGTTTACAAGTAATTTCAAATCATTCTTCTCATGAAATCCTCTCCATCAAGTTAATTGAGTGTAGATCGGGTGGTTGGAAGGAATATTGTTATCCTCCCCGTCCGAGTTCAAATCTAGCTTGGTGACACTTGCTCCTTGGAACCCAATGATTGTAATTCAAAATACCTCGATTCTCCGAAATATCAGGTATTTACCCTGTTCCGATGGATGTAGCCCTCTAACAAATGGTGAACCATCATTTAAAAAAAAAATCCTCTCCATCAAACATTCTAGGGGTGGCTTGGTAGAGGGGTGAAGATTTATGTTTTTTCTAGAACAAAGGGTTTTCATGTAGATATATATTTCCATAAATCAAAGCTTCATGTATTCAACCCTCCTAAGCAATCAATAGTTTCTCTTTATTGTACTCTTTGTGTGGTATTGTAGTCCACATGGGCAATTGGTGGCATCTATTTCTTCTCTTCGCTTTGAGGTACTTACACCTCCTTACGTAAAGGAAGGACTTCCTCACTCGATGTATACAACAATTTATTCTCTTAATCATGGATTAGACTAACTATTGCTAGCTTTTTGGTGTGTGAGTGGACCGAAACCTTTCTTGGTTGATTGTTGAGCTAAGACAAACAAAAAAGTGAGTGAACAATAAATCTATGTTATATTTTTATCCCCTAAACATGCATATTGACTAAACATGTATTCAAATATGAAATTCAATGAATAAGCAACACTTTAGGGGGGAAGAAAAGCAAATATTAACCAATGAAAAGGCAATACAACATAAATGATTTCACCTAAGAGGAGTCTTGCAGAAGTGGTCTCCAAGCTCTCTCTAGGGGGGGTCTTTGCTTTCTCTAATGGGTCCTCTCTTATCTAATAACAAACTAGTAGCAATCCCCCTTATACAAATAATATTTTGAGGGGAAAATTGAGCAGTATAATGCTAAGGTAGCTTGAGAATCATGAACCGAAGCAAGGGGATTTTCAAACTTCATCGCAATATCAACAAACTAGCATTTGCAAAAAAAACTTGTAGAAATGGAGAATGGGAACTCTCATTTATAGATTTTCGTGAATGTTGATGGGCCTCGTAAAAGTCTTGTTTTGCTCATCTTCTTTTGACATTTTCATGACTATTTGACCCCTAAATATCCCATTTCATGCCTTGAACATTGCCTATGCCATCTTGTTGTAACCATTTGAGTTTTATCTAGTAACTCCTTGTACATTGATGTATTTAACATTTTTATGGAGTTATTGTAGTTCTTGAAGATCGTTATATGTTGGAGGCACTAATTATCTATGTTGTAGGGCCACACTAGTGTCTATTCATCTTTGTTGCGGAGACTTTGACATTTTGGAAGCCTTCTTGGTCCAAATAATCATTGTGCAATGTGTGGATGAGTTGCTAGCGAGTGTTACAGAAATCAGTGTGTTGTAGAAACCTCACTAGTTTATTGTTGAGCCATTCCAATGTGATGTTACATTATTTCAGTTGTTGTTGAGTTTGCAACACATTGACGAGTTTCTCAATAACATGTTGGAGAAGACAAATTAAAAAGGAAATGTGCATGTTTCTCCATGGATAGAGGAACCATGAAGATACATTATATTACACCTAATCATTTTTTAAGGTATATAATTTATAGTTTATATTTCAATAAGTTGTTAGTTAGGTACTTCTTATGAGACTTGTATTTCATGAAATAGTTAGTGTAGAATTTGTTAGGGCTTTATAGTATTTGGTAACTACCCAATATACCAAACTATTTTTTGCAAATGTAAACCCCATTTGGGGATTCACTACTTCACTTCAATTTATAATCAAGATTCAAACAATTCTTTTTTTTTTATTGGTGGGGAGATTGAAGGATTTAGCGTTGCACCCTTTGGAGCCAAGACTCCAAATGTGTAATGGATGGTCAAGTCTCATTTCATGGCTATAACTTTCTTGCTTGTTGTTAATGCATTTCTTTAGCTTAGCATTTATGGAAGAATATTAATCATTAAGAATGAAGAATATCGAGGGAAATTTCTTTAAAAACATGTTACATTTATGGAAGAACAATATCTTTGGGGTTTAAAAGTTGCAAAGATGATGCCCTGTCCATTATTCAAATGGAAACTTTCTCGGTATTTTTATCTTTTTGAATATATAAATGAATCATTCTTCTTTATGAATGAAGGGGGGGATGCCTTTATAATCACCACCATTGCCTTTCTATCCTACACCAACCCCAACAATAAAATTAGCTCAACTGGTATCCACCTATGAGACGGTATTTCATCCAAAATTCTCATTTTTTTACTCTCAACACCAAAAAACAAAACAAAAAAAGGGAATAAAGAAAGAAAAACCCAACATTTTTTTTCCACATTCTTAACTTAAACTTGATAGTAAAGAATAAGAACAATTAACTTTGGAAGGACCAAATGAATTAACTTTAAAAACATGTTTTCGTGGGGTGTATCTATACTAATCTAGCTTCATTTTCAATTGGAATCACATCAAACCAATATTGTATCAGAGAGTTGTGCCTAAAAGAGTAATTATTGGTCCAGGCTAGAAATTGTTAAAACAATAATCGTTCAAGGGATTTCCTAGCAGATTTGACAAGGAAATTTAATGCTCTTGTAAAACCTATTTCTAAGGAGGATAACCCTTGGAATATACTATCCAACACAATTTTAAGCATGCAATTTTCAATCTCAAACAAAAACTCTATCATTGAAATAGTGACTACTTGTCCCAAATTTTGTACTAATACAGATTTGCATTCTTGGTTGTCCACAAAATATTTGATATATCATTCAAATGCCCTAGGAATTTGTATTTATAGTGGATATATAATTGAAAATCTAGTTCCATATCCCACTAAAAGCATTCCATTGCAACATCAAATCACTAGTAGAAAAAGTGAGATAAATGACTACGTGACTAAAACGTTAATCACATGATTGTTTCTAAGCTAAAAATTACTAAATTAGAGCAACACGACTAAAATGACTATTTTAGTCATCGGATAAAAAATACTTAGTCACACCATTGCAAATGACTAAATACCCCTATTGACTAAAAAAATAATAACTAAATGCTCCTATAAACTAGCATTTGATAATTTAGATATTAATATATATTAGTGTGTGTGTGTGTGTGTGTGTGTGGTTCACAACCCTGGAGAGTGTGAAATTCTATGTCACAACAGATCTTAAGAGCCGAGGATACCTCACAAAGAAAGAATGAGCAGAAAATTTGAATAAGAGTGAAAACTGCAGTAAAAAAAGAGCAGAAGAATAATAATGCAACAAAACTCAGATAGGAGCAGAATAATCATCACATGTTCCATTAATCAGTATAATAAACAATGATGTTACAATGGAGAGAATTTGAATCATGCAGGAGAATTAGAACCTCAGTTGGTCTAGCATAGGGATTATCACCACTTGAGTGCTCTGGAAGATGCAAAGTCTACTTAACTGAACCTAAACTCGGCTAATTGAAGTCACAATCAATTAACTGACTAAGGAAGGTGCAATAGTGAGTCTGTCATGCATGTCAATCAGAAATGGGCGCATGAGGCCACAATCAGTGGCATCCGGAGCTCCAACCCCCCACAAGAGTCGACTAACTCAGGTGGACTGCACTGGAACACTCAGTAGGTTCCTCTAAAATAGGGAACTGACTGAAGTGGTCCTAAGATTATGCATGCAAGACTCAGAAGGTGGTAGATGGATTATGGATGACATCTGCACACCATTAGGGGGGAAATGAAATCATCAACAACTAGGAAAAATAAGTAATGCTAGGTAGGACAAAGATGGAGTATTGAAATATCCTAACACCGCCCCTTAATCGATACTTTTGCATCCTGGGCCCTGGTTACTAAGACCAAAGGTCACTCATACAATCAAATAAATGATAGAAAGGAATTGTCCATGAACCAAGGAAATGGGGAAAAACCTCATGGGAAAAATACCCCCCCTCAAAAGAACATCAGTAGGGATCTCAAAGAACCTTCATACTAAGCAGAGAAGGAAAAAACTTTCCTCGGTGAAAGCCTTTGCAAAAATATGGGCAAATTTCTCCTTTGTAGGATAGCAATGCAGGTGCTAGATCTGGATCTGCTCCTTTGATGTGCCTCCCACTGTGTAGAAGTTGTATTTTCCAAAACATGTCTTTCAGGAACCCTTCTTTCTACTGGAGCGAATGGCTCATTATGGTCCAAATCATGAATCTTTAAGTACCTTTTGTCAGAGAACCGAGATTTGTACTTGGTTGTAGATCCCCCATGGCAAGTCTCCTCAAGAGATTGTGGATCAAACCCCACCATCATGTAGCACCTCTCTAAGAGAAGTGGATCTGCATGGCATAGTGCAAGTTTTGCATGATACTGATATGTGGTGGTTCTATGGTCAAATGGATCCCCAAATGTGTTCCCAGCAGCTACAAGGACTTTGTGAGCCCATATTGGCCTTGGCCATGGATTGGGAGCATGTGTTGGATCCGGATCTGAATCTGAATCTCCTTGAACTTTATTCTCAACATCAAGATCTTGATCCTCGTCTTCATTAGAATAGGTATCACTCCGATCTTCATTAGATTCTGATGGGGTAGGCAGAGAGTATGGCAAAAAATGTGAGAATTCATATGCATTGGAGGCATGGTTTGCAAACCCTTTCGCTATAATATTCCTAGTAGAGATCTCTGCAATCTCAACTGTGTCAAGACCAAAGACCATTTTCTTCGGTGAACTTGTGTGATTCATCTGATATACAGACAACAAATTTAGTAACAAAGAAGGCACAAATACAACATTTTTGAACTTACCATGCTCCATATGTATTGTGCCCTTCCCTTCAAGAGAGATCTGAGAGTTGTCTCCCATGTGAATAATCGGACCATCTTTGGGATCTAAAGAAGAAAATGATTCTATGGAGGAAACCATGTGGTTGGAGGCTCCTGAATCTATGAGGAGGGCTTGTGATTTTGAAAATCCATCCTTCAATGCATGGCATCTCTCATGACCATCAAACTCACTTCCAGAATCAGTCTCTCTTGCACCTTTTGGGAGGGCAATGTCGTGATGTTCATGAAGCTTGGTCAACTAATCTATCTTCTTCTGCATGCAAGATCTATCTAGGTGGTTTCCTTTCTTGCAATAGGAACACTTGGATTTCTCAAATCCCTTCTGTTTTTCCTTCTTAGTGTTGGAGGCTTCTTTTGATGGACTCGACTTGGAATTCATCTTGGGTTCAGATGGCCTCTTATCCTTGGCCTTGTGCTTCCCCTTCCCATTCGCACTTTTTGCTTCTCCAGCCATAAGAGCTTGATCTTTGGAGGCCTTCAAGGCGCCCATCTGGATAAACTTATCTTGTTCTTGGATGAGAGATTTAGTGAAAACATCTAAGGAGGGCCTCTTCCAACCAGGGATTGACATTTGCCCAGAATGGAAGGTAGAGACAAAGATGGAGAACTCAGGACCTAACTTGCTAGGAATGGATAGCACCAACTGCTCATCCTTCTTCTCAATGCCACACTGCTTGCATTGCATAACCAAACATTTGAATTTTGAAAAGAATTGTTGAATGGTCTTGAAACTACTCGGTTGTAGAGCAATCAACTCATTTTCCAGAATATGGCCGCTTAGCTCATCTTGTTTTCTGAAGAGGGTATCTAACTTCAACCACAACTCTCTTGGAGTCTTGAATCCTTCGATGTGGAACAATAGATC
Organism: Larix kaempferi; assembly: GCA_027924585.1. Classification (NCBI taxonomy): domain Eukaryota; kingdom Viridiplantae; phylum Streptophyta; class Pinopsida; order Pinales; family Pinaceae; genus Larix; species Larix kaempferi. The sequence continues at coordinate 4,481,680 of BSBM01000831.1, forward strand.
TCTGGAAATATGAATACACATGAAACGAAATGCTTCATCCAATCTATTTAGATACTTGGTTTTCTCCATACCTGAATGTGGTTCGGGATCCTTTCCCATTGTCACCTTGTACAGTGATTTGTTGCGCAACACCATCTGCATATCATCCCTCCAATCAAGATAATTGAAGGGTGTCAGGATCCTGGGAGAGAGAGGAGAGTTCGAATTTTCCATTACAACTGCTGGAAAGAATACAAGGTGAAACTGTTGCTACTACAGAAAAAACTGCCTCAACTGCAGAAAACTGCTTCAACTACAGAAAACTCTTGTAACTGCAGAAAACTGTTGTAACTGTTGCAACTGTTGTTGCACTCAAAAAAATTGAATAACTTGCAAAAAACTCTCAATAATGGAGGTAGACTACTATTGAGCACTGCTTTAGGATAGTAGGCACTTTTATCTGGATCCTTCACACCTGGCCAGACCTCATTGGATTTCTCCAATGAATTCAATGCAATGGCACCGGGATTTGCTGTGGAAATCCAGAGGCTTCTGGTGCACTACCGAAAGAAGATGCTCAACCTATTCGCTCAATGGCTTTGATGCCATGTGAAATTCTATGTCGCAACAGATCTAAAGAGCCGAGGATACCTCACAAAGAAAGAATGTGCAAAAAATTTGAATAAGAGTGAAAACTGCAGTAAAAAAGAGCAGCAGAATAATAATGCAGCAGAACTCAAATAGGAGCAGAATAATATCACATGTTCCATTAATCAATATAATAAACAATGATACTACAATGGATAGAATTCAAATCATGCAAGAGAATTCGAACCTCAGTTGGTCTAGCATAGGGATTATAATCACTGGAGTGCTCTAGAAGACTCAAACTCAACTTAACTGAACCTAAACTCAGCTAACTGAAGTCACAATCAGTTAACTGACCAAGGAGGGTGCAATAGTGAGTCTATCATTCATGTCAATTAGAAATGGACCTTCGAGATGGATTGTATGAAGAGATTAAATTGGAACTGAATGGTAGCATTTGGTGCCAAAGGTTAGATTATTGGTAAATTCCCTTTAGATGCTTCGGATGCAGACAGGTCGAACATAATATTCGCGAGTTCCCTTATCCTAATTCTCAAGTGCAACATCGCAGAAAGGTCTAGGTTAAAAATTCGACATAAGATTCAAAATCGATGGACAAAGCAGAGGATGAACTCAAAGATGACGGACAACAACCTCTAGAGGAGAACATTCGTGAAACTGTGCCATGCAAGACGATAGGAAATCCGTCACCTTCACCTAATGGTAAGCTTATTAATTCCAATGTTGTACCTTATGTTAAAGATAATTTTCTTTTTGTACCACCTAGTGGGAAACCTGTCCTCTCTCGGGAAACCACTCCACAAAAGTTGACATTGTCAGAAATGGAAGACTCCAATAATCTTTCTCCAAGACTGGGGTCAAAAGGCAATGACTCTATTCCTTCTTTCACTAAGACCTACAATACAAGGGCTAGGTTGGCTTCTCTGAAAAGAAATGAAGGGCTGGAAGCTAGAGGTTTAGGCCTAGACCCTATGCCAAAAGTCAGTCTAGGTAGGAAGTCTGAGATAACGAAAGTTAAGAACCAAGCGGTGTTAGATATAAGAGTTGGGAAGCAAGAAACCATCAATAAAGCCCTTAGAGAAGGGAAATCCCTCTCAAAGGGCACCTAATGCTTTGCCTTTCCTACAATATAAGGGGGTTAGGAGGCGCCCCCAAAATAAATGCCTTCAAGAGGATGATATGTACTATACATCCATCTGTCATCCTCTTACAAGAAACTATGGCTGAAGGTTTAAAAGCTCAGGAAATTCTAAGACCCATGTTGAAAGATTGGTTGTTTGCCTCTATAGATGCGGAAAGTCACTCAGGAGGGTTAGTTTCGGCTTGGAGTCCATAATTGAAGGAAATTTCCTCAAGTAAGTTTGATTTTGTGCTGAAAATGGTTCTTGAAGATAGCTAAACAGGTGAAATATTTGCAGTGCTAAATGTGTATGGGCCCTTTCATAACATAAGAAGGTTTGGGGAAAATTTTGCTTCAAGCAGGCTGTGGGAAGATCATAATATGATTATTGGAGGGGATTTGAATCTCACGGTCACAGAAAGAGAGGTATGGGGGAAGTAGGCTCGAATAGACTCCATGAAAAACTTTTTTATTTCTTTGTTCAAGAAGAAAGGTCTGGTGGATGTCCAGCGAATTAAGCTTGAGCCTACTTGGAGAAATAGGATAAGCGGGGAAAACGCAATTTCAAAGAGATTGGATAGGTTCTTGGTTTCTGAAAACCTTTTTACAAGTCCCCTGTCTATATCCTCATGGGTAGAGGATCAAGGTATGTTAGATCACAAACCTATAATGTTGGCCATAGAAGTACAGGAACAGAAGTCGGCTCCTCCATTCAAGTTCAACCGGGTATGGCTAAAAGAGGAGGAGTACAAGAAGTTGGTTGAGGAGACATGGTTGTCGCTGAGGTCTGAGTCCCAGGAATCGTTTATGAAACAGTTGGTGGATAATATTATTAGGGTTAAAAAGGTTACAACGAAATGGGAAAAAACCTTTCAAGCGAGACAACAAATACAGTTAAAATAGGTAGAAGAAGGTATTAAAGAGCTTTATAGAGGAAATCTTGCAGGGGTTTTTTCTAAAGAAGAGTTACTACAACTAAAAACCCTAGAAGTTCAGAGATCTAACCTTCTGAATAATGAGGAACAATATTGGAGGCTCAAGAGAAAAGCAATTTGGATAGCAGAAGGTGACAGTAACACCAAATTTTTCCACAGGTTTGTTGCCCGTATAAGGAGTATAAACACTATTGCTGAGATCCCGAACGAACTAGGGGCAAAAGGTTCGATCTTTTAAAGAAAAAGCAGATACAAGGATCTCTTATTTCAAAGGACTTTTCAATGAATCGCAAGATTTCTCTATTCAAGAGATTCTGCAAGTCCTTAGTCTTTTTCCAAGATCAGTTACCAAAGAGATGAACGAAACCCTAAATGAGGAAATAACGGAAGAATAATTAAACAACATTATACACTCCTTTCAGAAAGGGAAGAGTCAAGGTCCTGATGGTTTCACAGTTGAATTTTTTCTGGGCTTTTATGAGCTTTTGAAGGATGATCTTTTGAAGACAATTCGGGAGTTTCAGCGCTCAGGTAAAGTCTTGGGGGTTTTGAATTCCACCTTTTTAGCCCTTATACCTAAAACAAAAGACCATGGACTTTGGATACTTTCGTCCAATTGCTTGCTGCAATGTGATATATAAATTAATTGCAAAAAACACTGCACAAAGGCTAAATCCAGTCCTAAGTCAGATCATCTCTGAAGAAAAGTATGGCTTCCTTTTTAATCGTCAAATACACGATGCAGTGTCTTTGTCTCAGGAGGCAATACACTCGATTAATCTGAACAATTTGAGTGCTTTTGCCCTAAAATTGGATTTGTCTAAAGCTTGTGACAAAGTGAATTGGACCTTAATTCTTCATCTTCTTCTTTTGCAAGTTGGTTTTTCTGTGGATTTGTGAATTTGATTATGGGATGTATCAATTCAACTTCATTTGCAGTGTTAATCATCGAGGATCCTACTCCATTCTTCAGGTCTTCTAGGGGATTAAGACAGTGGTGTCCTCTTTCCCCCTTTCTATTCCTTTTAGTGGTTGAAGCTCTGAGTAAACTTGTGAAGCATGCTAAACGAGAAGTATCTTTTAAGGGGGTCTTTGTCTCTGAGACAATGGATTTGACTCACATTCTTTTTGTGGTTGATGTGCTATTGACGGGGAAAGGATCTGCAAATAATTTGAGAACTATATCTCAGATCTTATAGCTCTACAAAAAGGCTACAGGCATGGTGATAAATGTGGATAAATCTAATTTAGCCTTCAATAAGTTTTCAGAGGAATTGCAATAGGGGTCAGATGTTGTTTATCCTCTCAACCCTTTGAAAGAGGGTTTCAAATACTTGGGATTTTATCTTAATCCAAATGCTTACTATTTCAGGGATTGGCTTTGGTTATACAAAAAGATAAAATCTCACATCTCTTGCTGGGCAAATAGATTCCTCTCAAGAGGTGGAAGATTGGTACTTCTCAAGTCCGTCCTACAAAGCATTCTAGTATATTGGGCTTCCATTGCTTATATCCTGAAAGGGATTCTGACAAAGATACACAAAAAGTGCTTCTCCTTTTTGTGGACTGCAAGCAAGAAGAAGGAAGGTATTCCTCTAGTAAAGTGGACTATTGTGGCTAACCTAAAGGAGTTGGGCGGTTGGGGAATAAAAAACCTTGTTTTATTTTGTCAATCACTAGCAGCAAAATCCCTCTGGAGATTGGTTCATAATGCAAATTCCCTCTGGGGGAGAGCAATGATCTCCAAATACTATCCAAATTATTCTATATTTGATTGGTTTCGAAACGGAGAAAAAAACCACAAAGGAGGATCAATTGGATGGAAGGCTTTAGTTCTCTCCTTTCCATTAATTGGACAATGGATAGCATGGAAAGTTGGTAATGGTCGGAGTGTACATATTGGAGAGGATCCTTGGGTGGGTGTTGGAGAGGCTTATTCCCTGTCTCTAGACACAATTTCTAGGATCAAGAATCGAAATATCTTATGTTTAGTTGATGCGAAGAGCAGGTCATCGCTGGATTTGGGAAGTGATAATTGGAAATATGATCAAGAGCTAGGTTTGGTAGGAGATGCAGCAAGGGAATGGATAGGATTTTTTTTTTTGTAAATAAAATAGGTAGATCCTTCTATTCAACCAAGCTAAAATACAAAGTGTTACAAAAAAACGACCATCCTTGTCCGAAAAGGACACAGCGATGAGCTTCCAACTCCCCAAAAGGAAACAGGGGAATCATTGACAACATCCTTGTGCTCAAAGGGACCCACAAGGGATGTACATAAAACAAAAAGACATAAAGATAAGACCGGGAGAGAGCATCGGTTCATTGAGTGGATTGAGCAAACCCCATTCTCCCCTTTTTCTTACGAACATCAATTCACCCTGTGGAACTGGTAGGTGCCACAGATTTTTCCACCAAGGCCAACTGATTAGAGGGGATTCCATAGTCGAGACCTGGATGGACTGCAGGTGCTTCCTTATCACTGTTGGAATGGTCCGATTCATGAGGACATTTCTGAGCCCCTAAAAGCAGAGCTATGGCCATGATGATATTGTTTGGTTCAGCATGCACTTGGGGGGAAACCCCGGACTGAGATGTGGGAATCGAAGCCTGAATTTTTGTTGCATCCGAACAATGAACCGAGACCGATGGCTTGGAAAATAAATTTTCATCAGGTTGATTCTCATATGTCGGAGGTTGAACAGAAGTTGTTGAAGCCAGAGGGTCAGAAGATTCTTTGTGATGATGCTTGCCTTCCGTAGAGGGAGTCGTTCGATTTTTGCGAGGTTTGGGGTCTTGCCATCCATTGGCTTTCTTCCGAGGACCAATGGATGAGGGTGAAATAGGGGAGACGAGACAAGAATCCTGGAGATGCCCTATCTGTTGGCATGAGCGGCACCTGAAGGCAGTATTCTCATAATCAAGCAATTGCACATAAGGATCCCCTTTAGTCCGGTCGATAAAAATCCTATCCGGAATCCCTTGGATGAGGTTGATTTCAACACAAATGCGGGCATAAGTGAAGAATCCCTTCATAAAACGATCTTTATAAAGCTTGATAAAGCTTCCTAGTGCATTGCCAATGGTGGGTAAGAAATCTTGAGTGTAAAAATGAAGAGGTAAGTTAGGGAGTCTTACCCAAATCAGAGTCCGCATGGCATTCATAGTCATAAGGTTAAAAGAGGGAAACCATGGCTGCATGGAAAGACCAGATCTTCCCCAAAACCACGGTCCTTGCTCTAACACCCTTTGGCGGTCCTCGTCTTTGGCAAAGTTGACAATGAAGAAGCCTTTGGAGCAGAGGAACACCTCTAGATCTGGCGCCCATGTCTTGCTGATCCATTCTCTTAACGCTGAAGTGGAAGGTCACAGTCTTTTGAAGCGGCAGATGAGGGCCCTTTGCTCATAGGTGGAAGCATAGGCATAAACGTGGGGATATTCTACCTCAGTCGTTGGGGGTTCTGTGGATTGCTCCATAGTGAAAGCAGAACCTGAGAGTGCCTTTGCTCCGGGACCAGCCGCCTTAGAACCTGATGGAACCCCAAGCCCTGATTTTATTGCATGTTTGTAAGAGTTAGGGGGGGTGGGAGAAGGATCCCCAACCCTCAGCCTAGCGCCAAGCATCAGAGTGGCATTCAACATATTCCCTAAGCTCTGAAGCCGAACTCCATCCTCCAGCTGGCGGCCCTCATAGATCAACATTTGAAAGGAGGGCGGAATCCTTGTTACCTGTTGGATCTTGATTTTGAGCATGCATGCACGGTTAAGGGGATGAGCGTGTATACATTTTGACGAGTCATCAAGGACCCTTACGAAGATAGGAAATCCTACAGCGGCCTCAGACTCAGCCGTGGCCAGAAGAGGGTCTCTCTGCCGACTATCGAGAAGAAGAAAGGGTGCGGGCGGATCTGGCTTGGGGACATGCAAATTGTTCTCCTGCAGATCGATGCCCTCTTCATAGTGCAGCAAGATTTGCCAGGGCTTAGAGGCCGGGAGTAGCTCCTCAGGAGGAGACGAGGGGATCTCAGCTGCGTCTAGGTGACCAGGGCGCGAGATAGGGTTTGCAAGGAGCTTCGCATTCTCAATCCAATGTAATAGGTATGAAGATCAACAGAAGTTAACGCATGTGTTAGGCAGTTGTTTCTTTGTGTACATAGGAAATGGACAGGATTAATAAACAACTTGAAGTTGAATTTCATCTCTTTGTATGAAAGTGAACCAGGCAAATTAGTTTGGACAAGGGATGGTAATAAAGGAGAATACACAACCAAGCTGGGATATGAGGTTTCTGCCACAAATAGTTCTTATGGAGAAAAGGAGTGGTGGTGGCTTGTTGTTTGGAAATCCTGTGAACCCCTGAAGGAAAAGTTACTTCTATGGCTAGCCTTAAGCAGAAAATTGCTAACATGGGAAAACCTGCTAAAAAGAGGTTGGAATGGCCCTAGCCGGTGTGCATTATGTCTTTCAAATTGTGAAACTATTACTCATATTTTTGTTTCATGCTCCTATGCAATGGCTTTTTGGAAGGCGTCCTCCAAAGAATTGAACAGAGCAGAATTTGAGCCAGAGGATACACTTGTACAATGCTTCCAGAAGTGGTGGTTGAACCCAACGATACACAATCTTGATGCTTTTCCTTTCCTGTTGATATATGGTCTCTGGTGGTCACGAAACTCAGCAATCTTTCAAGAAAGAAGGATCCCTGCTGATGTAACCTTTGTGATGATTGTGCAGTGGACCAAAGAGTACAAGATAAGGGAAAAACAAAGGAAGCCTCGATTGTTAGTATATCCAAACATAGACAAGTGGATCCTGTGGGAATACTTTGATGGAGCCAGTTAGGGAGAACCGCCTCTTGGAGGTTCTGGAGCCATTCTTTAGATGTAGGAAGAAGTGAAGATCAAGATCCTGTATGGACCAAGCCACTGTTCCAACAACAAGGCATAATTAGCTGCTCTTTGGGCTATTCTCAACTTTGCAAGTCTTTGGAGACTCGAAAATGGTCGTAGAATGGGCCAGCAACAGGTTACAAATCAGATCTCCCCATTTACAACACTTACTGGAAAACATCAGAAACCCGATTAGGATGTTCAAAAAAATTTCCTTCACACATGTGTATTGAGAATTAAATGAAGAAGTGGATGCACTCTCAAAGAGTGCGTTGCTTCTCATACCAAGAATGTTGGTTGAAGGAATTTGAGGGGGAGGCGACCCTGTTACAACATATAGTAATTTTGAAGCTTCATAAATATAATGCAGGCTTAGTTTTTTAGGCTAAGAAGAACAGAGGGAGATAGCTCCCATGCAATAGCAGCAAAGGTAGTTCCAGTTTTGGCTCTTCTCGATTGTTAGTAGAAATTTTTGCAATGTATGTAAATTCATAATGTAAAAATGATGGTCTTCTCTTTGAATGAGAAGCATTATACGGAGACATATGTAAAGACAACTCTAGGAGCAATGATGTAAGTCCTTCTGGACAGTCAATGTTATTCACTATGAATAAAAGATTTTTTCCAAGGAAAAAATAAAATAAATAAATAAATATATATATATATATATATGGTTTCCAATGTCACACCATTTGTTAATCTATTGTTAAAAAAAAACAATTTGTCTACATAGTGTACATATAACTGAAATCTGCAAACATTACTACCAATCTCACACCATTTGTTAATCTATTGTTAAAAAACAACAACAATGGGTCTACATAGTCTACATATAAGTGAAATCTGCAAACATTACTATAGAAATAAACGTGTTGAATACATATATCACACTATTTGGTAATATTTTAATTGGTTAAAACAATATTGGCAAAACTATATTCGTCTTATCATGTGCAATAGTGTAGTGCATTAATCAATTTACATTGTGCAAAGTCGATTGCTATAGGGGGATTGGGACATCATTTGGGGGCTAGTGGCGCTTATTATGTAGCAATGTTGCAGTGATATTCGATGGAGTGGGGCATAATTTGGGGGAGTGACACCGATAATTCAATGGAGATCAAGGGAGTGCCAGGAGTGGGACATAATTTGGGGGAGTGACAGGCAAGCATCGCTTACAGGTTCCTTCCCTCCAGTAATATTGTACGTAGGGTAGGTCAGGGTTAGTTAATGTTTGGACGAGCTCCATTCCCTCGTAGGTTGGGATTTGTTGATCAATGCAGTGTGTGAGAGCTATGCCCATCTGGTGCAAATATTTTTCAAGGAGAGTTTACCATGTGTAAGAGAGAGATTCAAACTCTGTGGGGGCAACCTTAGTGTGGTTTCCCTGAGCATTGGAGCCGACGAGATTAGGTGTTTTAGTTATTTGGGGCCTTTTCCCTAGGAATTTATATAAATATCGCAACTGCCATGGCCGATAAAACTTCCTTGGAGCAGACGTGGAGGCTTCTAAAGAGGTTGACAAAAAATTCGGAGTCAGAGAGACACTCTGCAGCAAATTCACAAGTAAATTTTGAGCATTATGTGAGTATGTGTTTCTCTTGGTCTCCTTGTGTTCCAAATAACTCTTCCGGAAGCATCCATGTGCATTGTGTATCGAATGATATATTCATTATTTTTGTAGAAATTTGATTACATACATATCTGTCATTCATACATATTTGGAATCGGTTGCTACAATTCCTTGAGCGTTTCAGGGGATATAATAACACCATCGCCTTATAATTTACATATAACTTTATTAAAAAAATTACCAGCCCATTTATACAACACATTATTTGTTGCAAATGGAAAGTTCCTTAGTATATCGTACAAGAGTATACCATCCTCAATTCTATAGGGATCGGTTACTTCAGTGAGTGGCCATTTCTCCTAGTTAAAGCCCACCTTTTTTTCAAGTACTCTTTAGATGAAAGTAAATGGTCTGGATGTAGAATTTACTGAGTAAACCCTCTCTAGGGTGACCGGCCTACCCGCAGGGAATGATGGTTAAAAAGAAGGTGGAGGCCTCTGCAACCAAGCGGTAATTTATCGTGGAAGGTTAATTCGTTGATGATACAGGGGAAGGAGTCAAGAGATCATCAACCTTGGTATGATATTGCATTGTAGTGGCTTGAATATTAGAAAGATTACTAAACACCCTTTGTAGATATATGGCGAAGATATTCCAATGAAGTCTAGGCAAATACTAATTTGGATTCTTTTCCACATAGCTTCTTTGGACTTAAAATCGCTAGTACAAGACCCAAATGCTCCAACTGTTCTCTAAATGTTCTAGTATATATGAGGATATCATAAAAAAAAAACTATGACAATCTTGCAAATATACTTATCAAGCACTTTGTTCATTAAACCCTTAAATGTAGAAAGAGTATTTCATAGGCTAAATGGCATCACCTAGAAGGCCCTAAAGGTGGTCTTCTCTTGATCTTGGAGTTGTATTGGTACATAGCAATAGCTAGAGAAACACTAAAATAATAACGTTGTCAATTGAAAGTTTCAAATCTTGTTAGTCATAGGAAACACTAAAATAATCTAGGGCTCTCTCTTTCATAGTAGCCTTGGGGACATGGATGGCTATAAATGCCATAATTGTTTAATACATGCAAATTATTCCTTTTTGATGTACCTTACAAACTAGATCTAACTTTGTTAGTTTTAGGACGTCCTCCTAAGGTATCCCCTTTAAGGTAGTTTGTCGCTTTTCCCTCAGACAAATCCAGAGCTTGGGTTGTTTTTATGGAGCCATTCAAGCAACACATCCTTATATGGAGTTGGGATGCTATTCTTCTTTAATGAAGATATTTTGTTTTTAAATAAAGGCTAGTCTACAAGAAGGCACAAATCAATATGCATAGTTACCTACCTCAAAAGAGGATGAGAAAATGGTGTAGTGATGCCTCCATGAAGAATATAAAGGCTTTGTCTCTAACAGTTGCCTGGGGAATATATTTAGCTTGCAATGCTTTGATCTTTGAAGATAAAGTAGCCCCTCCTCTACAATGTGTTGTAAAGGGGTTAGCTATTTTGGTTGGCTTGAATCAATTAAAAAAAGAGAAAAGGTGTAGGATTTTGCTAGAGGAGAAGATCAATGAAAGTGGTCCATGGGCTTATTTTGACATTGCAATTCAAGGTGATCCTCATTTGGGTGGAGGTTGAGGTGGATGGATTCTCTTCCTTAATAAAGTTCATATTTTGAAATCTAGAATAAGCCTAGGTAAAGTTTCAAACAATATGGTTAAGCTCATGGAGAAGTTAAGCCAATAGAGGTTGAACTTGAAAGGCGTAGTTGGCTTGTTGCCATCTTTTGCCATTGTTCTATATTTCTTATGGTGTATGGGGGCTCCACAAAGATACTATTGGTGCTTTCTCACATTCCCTATGTGTCGATGTGCATTCTCATGCACTCATGGACGTTCTATTAGGTTTCATATAAACATACACTTTGAAAATTTTGCTATACACAATGTGCAAAAGTATAAATTACCACTACACTTACCAGCTGAAATAGGCAATGAGTATATGGTATGCAAGCCTTTCTTTCACAAGGATTAATGGAGGATGTTCTTTCCTTAAGCATGATAATGAGGAGTCCCTTCTGAAGATAAGACCATTCATCTAGAAGTTCCTTGAGTGAATCCAGAATACCTCATCTACAATCCTTGTTTAACTCGTTTGGTATGTTCTTTGAACTTTCTAGTTGCTCTTTCACACTTAGGCATACAAGGAGAGTTTAAATCTAGGTGCTTGGAGATCTACTCACATTACAGTTTAGGTGCTTATTTTGAGACTTCAACACTCATATTCTACCTTTGAGTATACCCATCATTGCATGTTCCAGGTGCATTCAATTGTTGTTAGTGCATTGTTCATACTTTATTGTGTGTTTTCTGGTTAATTTTTCATTGCTTCGGGGGAATTCATTATTTTCTATAAAACTCTAGGGTTTGCTTGAGGGTTTTTCAATGTTCAAACTGTGAGAACCTTAGAATTAGAAGTGAGTTAGTGGTTTTCTTACTCATAGCATCATGTTCATGAGCTTTGGGAGTTGTTATCTCCATATCTAGGGTCTATTTCCATACACGTGGATAAATCTAAAAACCCTTTGTATTCACCACAAAATACCCCCTCCCCACACACCCTAACATTCCACTTGCACTTTCTATATTATTTGCCGTATTTTTAATTCTGTTGGCCTGCGAATCCTTAATAATTTCAAGTTTATCATGGTTGGCCACACCCCAACTAAGTTATTTGCTACAGTGCTTGATGACATGATCATTGAGTTACTTGAATCGAAAAATATCCATACAAAAGGACAAGTAGGTTTTAGATGCAATCATATGATGGTGGATGCCCTTTTGACATAATTCTATTTCCACAGAAGAAAAATCTATTAAGCAACATGTCTATATTATTATCCTTGTAATGATCCTTTATAAAAAGGTTGTTGGATATCTACTTAAAACTCCAAGACATCATATGACATGGGTATTCACTCTCATGTGTTGAGAGGTGTATGTTGAAGTCAATTTCCCAAATGACGGATGCCTACTATTCAAAGTTTGATTGCCAATATGCAAATATCTCTGGTTTCTCATATTTCCAATTTATCCCGAGTTATTCAAGTTGCTGATTTGTCCAATATTTTTAGAGTTTTTTCAGATCCAATTTTTTATTTCCGATATTTTCCCCAATATTTATGATAATTTTCTTTCTGGACCCTTGGTTTATATTCCCCAAAACAATATTTGCAACATTGATTTTTGCTAATATGTTTTTATGGATGATATTGTATTGATGGATAACATGGTGGCAAGTTTCCAGCAGTAGCTTGACATTTTGTACATTTTGTGATACCTATAGCCTATTAGTTAATTTGTGCAAAACAAAGATTGCGATCTTCAATATTTACATGATGGAATTGTAGATAGTCTATCTCAGTTATAAGGATGACATGGTGAAAGTAGTATCCTCCTATGTGTTTCTTCATTGGTCCTTCGTTTTCTATGTCACTAGCTTAAAAAATGGGATTGTGCAAGAGTTGCATAGCCATTAACATACTAAACACAACAATGTTTCCAACTCAAACTCCTAGGCGTCAAGGTTAAAGTTGGAATATCTAGTAGCATTGCCACACTGGCATTGATATATGGCTATGAGATTTGGCGACTTGGTTTGTAGCACTAAAATTGGTCACTTGTTGAGAGTCCTCAACTTCTTCTTTTTTGTTGTTGAAAAATACGTCATATATTTACATAAACATGTTTACAAGCAACAAATTAAAATTACGGAAGGGTATATACAATAGAACTTGTATCCTCTTCTCAAAGCTACTAATGCATAATTAAAATTAGAATAAGTTCCTTTGAAGTTCTTAGTTGCTCTTATACATACAAAAATGAAAACTTCATTCCTGAAATGACTTACCAAGTGAGGCTTTGTAGGAGAGGACTCCTCAACCATAGTTCCTTGAACAAAAATAATGTTGAATTTGACTATGGATGGGGTAAATGCCATTTTCCTTTCCCGATGATCCTAATCTTCCATTGGAGATCAAAAATACAAGTGTTGATCCCAATTTCTAATACTGGGCATGTTATACATTTAGAAGAAGGTATGGTTTTCCTTCTATTCATAAAAATGCATATCCATGTGCCATTTTTGCATGTTTGAGAGCATTCTTGATAAGTATAGTTAAAGAATTACTTAAAAAGAATTGAGAAGCAATGCCTAGTTTTTTGCTTTATTTTTACCAAATAATAAATTGCCTTCCGTCTTGTAATTCATCCTGTCATCAAATTGAGAGCTTTCAGCTTAGTTCCTTGCCAATGTTGCTATTGCTAACACCAATGCAGTTGATTTTGTGCCCCTGTACTATCTAAATTAGTTGAAATTTGTTAATTAACATATCAGATTAATATTGAAATGCGGAACATCAAAGATGGATCAACATTGAAGGTTGACAACAAATCAATACCATGCATACGATGAGAGAATATCCGTTGAGAAGGAAGTGGACAGATATCCATGTCCATGTAATGGTTGTCAGCTTAGTTCCTTGCCAATGTTGCTATTGTTAACACCAATGCAGTTGATTTTGTGCCCCTATACTATCTAAATTAGTTGAAATTTGTTAATTAACATATCAGATTAATATTGAAATGTAGAACATCAAAGATGGATCAACATTGAAGGTTGACAACAAATCAATACCATGCATACGATGAGAGAATACCCGTTGAGAAGGAAGTGGACAGATATCCATGTCCATGTAATGGTTGTCTTGGTGGAAAGGTGAGAAAAGGAACTGTGATTTTTCGACATACGGTAAGACATGGGCATAGTGGTATAAGCCCTTGGAATCACAATTATTATGAATATATGATAGAATTGCATAGCATGAGAGATGAAGAGGCACCAAACATAGATGAAGAGGCAACAATTTTAGATGAAGGGTTTGAAGTTTATGGACTGTTGAATGAGGGTCTAAACGATGACTGGGCCAAGTCGATGGAGAATGCTTTAAAACATGTGTATGTTAATTGCAAGTTAAGTCATATGACAACTATTTTTCAAATTCTTAACTTGCAAGTGGTGCATGGTTGGACAAATGAGAGTGTATATGAGTAATTTGCATTATTGAGCCAGTTGTTACCACTTGACTTCATATTGGCAACAGAATGAAGTCAATGTAAAATGCAAATCACTAAGCTAGGCTTAGGGTATGAAAACATCCACACATGTGAATGGTTGTGTATTATTTTGCAAAATTCTTGCAAGTGGGATTGAATGTCCAAAATGTAAAGAAGAGAGGTATAAACTAGGGTTGAAATCAACTATGGTTCCTCGAAAGTTTCTTCGCCACATTCCGCTAATCCCACGACTACTCCGAATGTATAGGTGTGGAGACATTGCTGAACTTATGCAATGACATGCCCAAAACAAGAGCACCGATGGAAAACAACGACATGTGCCTTATTCTAAGACATGGATGGAATTTGATATCATATGGCCCGATTTTTCCCAAGATCCTCGTAATATAAGGTTGGGTTTGGCTCTAGACGGGGTGAACCTATTCTCATATCAAAGTACTAAATGGGCAACTTGCCAAGTGTTTTTATTAAATTATAACTTGCCTCCATGGTTAACAACGAAACCATTTTTCTTAATGTTATCATTGATTACACCAGGAAAGAAAAGTGCGACTTCCGATACAATCGATGTTTATTTAAAACCATTATATGATGAGATGACGAAATTGTGGAGAGGAATTGAAACAATTCAATTTTTAAGGGATGATCATTCATCAAATTTACTTTAAGAGCTTTCTTATTATTTGTGATTCATGATCTTCCTGCATATGGCACATTGACTAGTCTCCCTGTTCATGGATACATGGATGTCCTTCCGACAAATTTAAGGATTTTGTGAGGCGCTCGAAATGTTTGTGTAAGTGTATTTACTGTGGACATCGTGGTTACCTTAAAATGGATCATCCATATCGCTAACAAAAAACACATTTCAATGGCCAGGAAGAGAATCGTGAAGCACCATTGCCAATAACGAGTGAATACATTATTGAGAATGGACAAAAAATAATGTTGTTTATTGAAAGTGGAGGGGCTTATGGTAGTAGAGATGATCCATGTAAGGAAAGTGGTGTAAAATGATTTTCCATATTCTATAAGTTGCCATAATTTAAGGATATAACCATTAGACATACTGTTGACTTTATGCATACTGAGAAAAATATAGCTTATGCTATTATTGAAACTCTTTTTGGTTTTTATGATACCGTTGAATCACGTGAAGACTTTAAAAAACTAAAGATTCATCGAAATCTTTGGGTTGAAAAATATAGAAAACCTAGTGCTCCTTATGTCCGAACAAAGAAAGAACGTGCACAATTCTTTAAGTTGATGTCTCAGACTCGCATTCCCACTATATATGTAAGTAGTAGTATTAGAAGCCAAACAAACATTAATAGCTTAAGGGGCCTCAAGACCCATGACTATCATCTCATAATTGATAATATTTTCTCTACTGTGGTCAATATATCAATTTTGGCAAAGGGGCCATGATCGACAACTATAAGGTTGGTACTAATATTAAAGAGAATGAGTTTACATGTATTAGATCCTTCGAACTTTGATAGTTTGAGGGAGGAGGTTGTGGAATTCCTTTGTCTATTGGAACAAGAATTTCCACCAACAATCATTAACATTTCTATGCATCTTTTTATACATCTACAATATGAATTAGAGCATTGTGGCTGAGTGAAAACACAATGGATGTATCCTATTGAATGATATATGAAGGTTTTGTAAAAAAATGTTCGTACTAGGGAAAAACCGAAAGGTAGTATGTTCAAGGGATATTCAATGCAAGAGGCCATGGGATTTTGCACAAAATATATGGACTTTAAAAATGTTAGTTGGTGTGTATGAGATGACAATGAAGAGGAGAGAGTTACAGGTGAAGTACTAGAAGGCAATGGACATCGCTTCAAGCTATGACATGAAGAAAGAAGTGCGATGCATGCCTATGTTCTTCAAAACACTTCTTCATTTGATAAGTGGTGCAGGTGAAAATATTTTTTACACAATAATCTATTTATTCAATTACATTTACACATTTATATTATTAATCTTACTATATTCTTGTATGTTCATGTTCTATGTAGAAAATACGAAGAAGAGAAAGAAAAATGGATTCGACCTCCACCTCAAAAGCACATACATTATGATTTGATTGGAGGACATGATTATTTTCCAAAATTGGAAGAATGGATTCTCGATGTAATCTATGATGCAGAACAATAAGGTCAAGGTCTAATGACAGATGAAATTGACATTCCATAGCTTCCACATGCATGGGCTTGGCATTATAGCTATGAAACTGACATTTCATAGCTTAAACAAATCTGTAATTCATAACCTCGTAATGCAGCAAGAGTCTTGTTCACATTTAATGTCTTCATGACTCCCTGAGCTATGTGCATTTGGCCGTAGATTTCCTTTGATACTTTTTGTAAGTATTTTCCTTAACACTTAATTGCTAGTTGTGATCCATGGTAGCACAAATGTTGAGTTCAATGATCAAAGTTCAGAATTTTGTAGCACATAACCAAACCGTTGCTTTCGCCTTTATGATCTCGGACACTTGGGCTTGCAGACTTCCTTTCTATATTTAGTCCCTGCTCTATATCCCATATTGATGAGAAGAAATAAATACAATTTGTTTGTATACATGAACTAAAGTATTTCCAATCGTTGCGTGGTGTATAATATGAATCCGTGGGCTCACCTAGTGGGTGCTTCTCTTTGTGCAATTGGGCGGTTAACACTTCAAGGGTCAATGCAAAAGTGGGTGGAGATTATTGTTTGGAAACGAGACTCAACTTCAACGGAGATAAGAGACTCATTTTTTTCATTCAAACCCACTTTTATGCTTTTATTTTAAAAGAAGATCACGTAGCACATGCTTTTTTTCAAGTGGAGAAATGCCAACACCTGCTATTCCGAAGAATCAAGGTATGGCCAGAATTACATAGTCAATACATAGGGGCTCAACAAGAGCATCATGTCACTTACAAGAATTGAACTTGGATGGGGAGGTAACAATCATTCCTCCCAACCACCCAAGCTACATCACGTAACACATGTTAACCATAACTTTATGGATTGAAGTAAAAGAAACCACTTTTTTATTATTAAAACAAATAAACATAAAATATTATTTGTTAGATCACATAAGGTAACTTTATGGATTGAAGTAAAAGAAACCATTTTTTGATTATTAAAAAAATAAACATAAAATATTATTTTAAAACCTTACAAAAAGTTCTAAAATAATTTATTTTTACAAATTTTTTTAATATTATATATAATTTTAAAATATTGGGCTTCTCTTTGAAATTGCAAAGGTAGTTTTGAACAAGACTAGAGAATCCAAAGAACGATTGACAAGGCCTATGCGGGATGTCATCGGATCAAAATTTGGGTTATTGGAGATTTTGACTAATTTGACACAAAAGAATAAGGATGACGACAAGATAGTGAAATTGGCACAAATAAAATAACAACTTGACTTCCGGTGAACACTAGCTTGCATGGAGATTCTGCAGCACCACTCCTTAGACAGACTAGCAAAGCGTTGCGGAAACTTGAAACTGGGCCAATGATGAAAACATTTTGATGAGTAGATTTTAATACTAATAGTAGCCATTTAAGAGTGGAAATAAATGACAGGGGAAAGGGAAATTGTGACTGTGTTATTAGTGTTGAATTTCATCACAAGACTGAGAAGAAATTTTATGTTGGATTCATCCAAGAAATTATTAAAGTTAATTATTGTGAACATAGTCCTATATTATTAAAATGTAAGTGGATCAAACCATAGGCAGTACAACATGACAAGTATGGATTTGTACGTGCAAATGCACGACAATTTTTATCAGAGATTGATGAGCCGTATGTTTCCCCTATGCAAATTAACCAATCATTTCTAATTGATGATGTAAGAAGCCCAAGATGGTCGTATGTCATTCAAATAGAGTCTTGTTTGAAACGAAAATTCATGGAATTTTTCGATATAATGGTTGATGGGAAATATGATAATTTAAAAGAAACATTCGAAGAAGTGGCTGAAGATGATGATAGAGTGTTTGAAGAAGAGACTTTGATTCCCAACGAAGAGATTAGGAGAGAGAATGTAGTATTGCACGTCACAGATGAGGATGTGGATGAAAATTAGGCAGATGCATACACGAGTGATGGGGATTCTGATCCTGGTGCCATTGCAGATGATTATGATGATTTGTCACCATAACTATGTTGTTACCTTAAGTTGTTTTCTTAATACATTTACTTGTTATCTTGTCACCTTTACTTGTTATCTTGTCATCTTCACTTGTTATCTTGTTGCCTTATCTTGTTATATTTTTTACGAAAGGATATGGGAAATCCTCCACCACATGTCCATCACAATGTCATCATTGATAATTAAAAGGAATTCATGCATAATCCATAACTTGTATAATATTATGATTACCCACCACAATCTCCATTTCCTTTGCCAATCTCTCTCTTATATCAATCTCAATTGGAACCTTAGTGATATTCGAATAGGGATTGGCATTAAAAGAAACATCAACTTCCAATGCATGACCCAGATGCCAAGTAACATCAAATTGAAGATGCTGACGAGCAACAGGGACTATAGAAATCAGTTTTGGCTAAATGTATTAGTTTGTCTCTGTTTTCAAAGCAATATAACCTAAGGTTTTTTGGGTGAATTTGACTTATGGCCAATCACAAAATTAGGTGCCTTATTTGGCCTCATATTGAGGCATGGGAACCCAACTCGATCCGGTGAACTAGACGTGTACACGAGTTCCATTACATGTGCATTGGTGAAGGCAGTCACAAACTTGGCATTCTTTTTGCATGAGTTCCGTTACGTGTACGTCGATGGGTAAGTAACGTGGTGATGGGCATGGATTCCTATGTCAGGGTTTCATATGTCAAGGTTTTAGAGAGTGTGCGTATTCTGTGGAAGCAGTCCTGGCAAGAAACGAAGCTACCAGGAAGCTTCCATTGAACTTGGAAAATAATGGTATAATTACTATGCTACCAGGAAGCTACCCTTGAACTTGGCAAAGAACATGTATTATTACTATGCTCATAATTGGTATAATTACTATTCTCTGATTTGTTACATATATATGTTTTTCATATATTGATTTTAGGTCGTGTTGATTAATTTATCACGCCCAGTTAGAGAGTTTAAGATTCTGTACCTCGATTCTATCTTTCACTCTAAGTCTGTCTTCTTCAAGGAGGTTATTGCTCCCAGTTGTAGAGAATTTGAACTCAAGATTAATATAACTTTGGAAAAATATATACGAGTAGGGATGAATGGGGATATCGTTGTTTGATTTTTTTATTTGGGTTTTGGAAGGTTTTGAGAAAAAATGATTTGGTTTATGGAGGAGGCAGTGTGGGAGTGATGGGCCTCATTTTGCACATTAATTTTGCCCAAAGGTTGCTAGTTTTCCCTTGAGTATCAATCTTCTCTGTCTGTTTTCCATCTGTTCTCAGCATGCTTCTGGAGTTTGCCAGTTTTCCCTTGCGTATCAATATGATCTGTCTGTTTTCCACCCGTTCTCAACATGCTTCCGATTGGCATGTAGTGTGTGGAGTCTCTTTCTTCCTGCCACCCACCAACAACTCTCAGCGTGCAGCCAGATAGTTGGCACATGAGCTTTAGGACCTCAATTAATCTCTTCTTGTTTTTTCCAAATCTAATTCTTCCTTTGAGATATTAAACATGTTGTTTTTATACTTTGTGTACATGCAACGATCCCATTACTATTACTTTATGTTAATATTTCACCTTTTATTCGATATGCACCTGTTGATTCCAGTTCTGCTAACAATGATGGAAAGAGGTAAAACCAAGCCCAGTATAGGTGAGGGGGCTTCTTCTGATGGATCTTAGTAACAGAGAAATGACCCAGCTTAGCGGTCAAGAAGTAACTATAGTGAATTGCATGCTTCCTCCTATCAATTGGTTAGATCAACAGCCTCTCATAGCCTTGTCACCTAAGAAAAACTAAGATTCTTAGGATAGCACACGTGGTCCGCTAGTTGATACGTAGCTTCCCAAATGTAATTGCACTTTATTTAAAACATAGCCTTGTCTCTTGAGACAAGCTATTTCCCAGGATAGCACACTTGGTCTGATAGTTGCTACCTAGCTTCCCAAATGTAATTGCATGTTATTAAAGCAAGATTGTGTATAGAGACAGTAATTATTACGATGAAGTCTCTTTAGAGTTCTTTTTTTTTGTTGCTATAGTTTTAGTATATAGCTTCCTCATATATTAATATTGGTCAAGCTACTTTACAATACTTTTTTTTTTGGTTGCTATAGTTTTAGTACATCGCTTCCTCGTATATTAATATTGGTCAAGCTGGCTAAACTTTAGTTGCTCAGGTAACTTCTTATGGATGAAAGAAAATCCAATGGACAATGAAGAAAATTCTGTTGGCACGATGAATGATGATGTGTGCATGGAAGTCTATGCTGAAAAGCAATACAGTGGAATTGTGATTATAATTGTCACGGCGTTCGAAATGAACGCTAATTGTGATGTTGACTTTATTTTTAATGTGAGGCATACATTGAAACTTGGAATGCAAGTACGAGAGTGAGTGCCCGATACCTACAAAAAATTGACAATACTATACAACTTTTTTGAAATCGCCATGCCTAATTCTTAGTATGAATCAACAAGCAAAAGAAGGTAGATTTGGCATGATTCACTTGGTTTCATTCTCTATGAGTTGCTATGATCTTTCTTATATAATATTTGATATTATGGCATGGAATCCAATCATAGAAACAAGAACACTACATCTAGGAATCATTACATCTTGCTTATATGATAGATATTCTTACATCATGAGAAATAAAAATGCATCACCATGAGTTCTTGGTATTAGCATTATCGATACTGCATCGTGGAATCGATAATACTGCATCTAGGAAGAAGAAAACCATGGTTGGTTTGGATGCTCGCACTATTATTGGAGAGACTCCAACTGGCACATTGTTCTCTAACACTAATACTAGCCCTTAAATTGGTACCTATCGATCTGCTATTGTGTCCATAGAATAGGTTTTGTGCCTGGAGATTATGGAATTGGATCTCCTTTTACTCCGTCAACTCAATCTCGATCCGGTACTACATGCTAAAGGTATTGTATTTGCTCCAAGCTTTCCAATTTCAACAAGGTCCTTCGTCCACTACCAGCCATAAGGACATTCGAGACCTGGAGCTAATGAAGAAGGTTATCCCTAGTAGCTTGTGTAAGAAAGGTCTTACCTTATGTAATCTAGCTCTACTCTTCATGCATGCGATGCCCGATAAGACCCCGCTAAGCAAAGCCATCAATAAAATTCATCTGAGTGATTTATGATAGTTACTCATGAATTGGTGGATGAAATTGTTGGCACAAATAAGAATGATTCACATAAATGTGAAACATGCACTTTTTAGGTTACTAATAACTGTTCAAAGTTGATAGAATTAGGAACTTTTGTGCAGAAAAACATAAATGAGAGAAACAACAAGGGCCCCAATCTTCAAACAGAAGTTCCTTGTGAAGGATCTAACATAGTTGATGGGTTCAAAGAAGATAAAAGCTTTGATAATTATTCTGGGGTCAGTTCTAGGTGCCACATTGAAAGTGCAGCTACTCCATGCATTAAGGGGGCTACATGGAAGAAACATGAAAATGAATATGGGCATGGCACTTTTCACGGTGATATACGTTGTAATTGTGCAAGTGTCAAAGTTCAGATTTACATGATAGGTTCGTTGATGGGAAAGAGGAACCAGGCAGGGATATGCTCCTTGAAAATACAATGCATCACAATTATAGTTAGAGACAAATATCAAATATGCAAGTTCCTTTAGGAAATGTCAAAGTGGACATAATTGTAAGATTTCGAAAGAGGACGCTACCAAATCAAAAATAAAAAGACACAATTGATTATAAACCCACTGTAGAAAGCTTGGACAGTAAGTTAACAAGCTTGAGGAATAGAACGCTGTAGTAGGATTTTATTCAGAGATTTCACTAAGCTTGTCCATAGGTTTTACATTGCGCTCCAAGTAAAAAATGTGACCAAGCTTAGAGACTTTTTACTCTAGCTTATCTGCTGATTATAATCCCCATATCCACGGTAGCCACCATAGGCATACATTGCAGGATATTGAGGGGGGAGCATAACCATAGCTTTCATATACTTTCCCATAGTAAGTACCATTCCATTGGCTTGGATCATATTGAGGCTGTTGCCCCTGGGGATGAGATTGTTGCTTCAAAATGCAACATTCAATACATTCTCAAATCACAATACTCAACAAAATTAATGCCAAAAATAAAAGAATGAGCACTTTAAAACTCAAATTCATTAAGTAATTGTACACCTGCTTGTTCGCAGGGTTTCGACCCCAATAAAGACGTATAGTTTTCTTATGAATAATAGTACCATGAAGCCTTTGCAATGCTTCCTCAACACAAGCCCTGAACACAAAAATTTCCAACAAATCTTCAAACAGACCGCCAAATTTTTCATTGGAAAGAATTAGATGTGGGAATATAGTTCTAATGGCAAACAAATCATAATACAAATACACCAATAACACACATCAATACTCATTCTACATTCTTGTAAATGTCAAAGTCTCGTTGAAGGAAGATTTCAAAAACCTACTTGTTACCAAACTGGACAAATCCAAAACCTTTACCAACAGGTATTTTTATAGACACAAGATCTACATATTGACCAAAGACTTGTCTCAGATCTTCATCCATTGCATTTGGGTCTAGCCAGGCTACAAATGATAACTACCCGTCTAGTCGCCCCAATAGACATCGGTCTTATTCTTCGCAAACAAGCCACAGTTAAAAAGCACACCCGCAGTGATAGTTCAAGCCGGATGCCCTGCAGATATGATCCCGTCATGTTATATCCCAAGCAATCCACACCCCACCTCCATCTCCTCAGGGCACACATATGATTAACGCTCGCAGAAATTTCAACGTAGCTCGTATTCGAAGAAGCCATTGACGTCAGGACATCCATCTGCATGTAGATATTGTTACCCCAACAATATGGCTGTCTGGACGGGATCTGCAGGCCACAGACGACCCCATCTTCGGTCGTTAACCCTTAGAAGGCTATACACAGTGGAGCTCCATAAACGCTGGCCACATCACTGCCAAAGCAGGTCACGAGTTTGGATTAGTCGGCATTGAGACCGCAAAGATCCGATCCTTTTTCTCCATAAGAATTTGCCAAAGAAGACATAAATCCCATTGCTAAAACCAACTTCATCTGCAACCCACAAACCATAACAAAAACCATAACCATGATCGGAAAACCATTCTCACGATTCTTGTTCGTCGCCATTACCCAAAAACATAATCTCCACGTTGCCCAACACTTCTAACTCTCTGTTGTCACCATTAAAACCTAGATTGTCTTTACAACGATCAAGAAAATAGTCTTGCCTGGCCTTTCCCTGACCTGATATGACTTGACTTGCTTGGCACCTGCAGTGCCATGATTGAGTCAGTAAAAAATAACAATGTTTTTAAATGTAATGGTTGAAAAGAAGAGATTACTTTCAGCACTCTAATCACTCAGAATTTCTCAAAGAAAAATGACAAGCACGCCAATGACCTAAAGACACAAAAATCGCTCAAAAACAATCAAATGCAAGCCAACAAATGATGACTAAACTCAAAACTGGTTTGGAAGCAGATCTAGTATGCTGGATAGATCCAGTGAGGTAATCAGGAAGAACAAGATGGAGTGGATGACTGTGGGGGATTGAAATTGCCCACCACTTCAATCAAACTCTCACTTGACCAAAATGACCTAAAAACCAACACAAACAAACCAAACCTTAATAGAGGAATTTTGAGGTAAAAAATGGGCCTCCAAACAAAAAAAGTACTATATAAATCAACTTTTTAAGAACCAATCACATTCTAGAGAATGACATCATCTATAATAATTGAGTGGGCAATCCTTGAGTTAAGGTTGTTTATTTGTCACATTCTAAATGGTTGTTGAAATTCTATAGTTAAGCATGGTAGTCTATAAGTACTTTTGCACCTATAGAATAAAGTAATGTCTTTTCACTATTTCAATAAAATATATTATTGTCCTTTCATATATTTTGAAAGAAACAATACATGTCTTTTCACATAATATGCATGTCTTTACACAATTTTCAATATATATTATATCCATCCATTTTTCTTAATGTAAATAATATCATATGTTTATAGAATTTTAATTGAACTTTTTTTTTTATATTTTTAAAAATATTATTAAGTTTTTTAATACTCTAAAAATATGTTATTACTATATTTATATAAAAAAAACAAAAAAAAATATAACAACAATAAAAAATCATCATAAATTTTTTTTATAAAAAAAACTTTTAAAAAACTAATTTCAAAATATATTAAAATTTAATACTTTATAAAATTATATTACAATTAATTAAAAATCATAAAACAGTAAAATACACAAAATATTAAAATTATTTTTATTTTTTAAATATTATTTTATATAATTATATTGAAATATAATATTTTACAAATTTACATTATGATTAATTAATTAATTAATTAAAAACTACAAAACAAAACATAAAAATATTAAAATCAAATTTTGAATAAGGAATATATATCCCCAAGAGCGACTATCATGTTGAGAATCCTTTTAAAAATGATTTCAAAATTAAATTGTTGAATTCAATTTGAAAACAAATACCAAAATAAATTAAAAATATTGATAAAAATAACTTACATGATATGAATGAATTAAAACTAACTTACATGATATGAATAAATTAAAAATATTGATAAAAATAACTTTCATAGGATAATCAATTATCATATTGTTGAAAATGTGTTCTTGACATACCCGCAGCCTAGCCAGTTCCCGAAAGGTGAACTTCCAAGTGGCTGTGGATACCCTGGGCAAACAAGGGCACCCCTCGACCCTCACCTTTGGCAGCCCTAATTTATCCTCCATGGGGAGACCTATTATAATTATCTCAATACTCTTTACTTAAGGGAAAAAAAATTCATTTTATGGTGAAGGGGATAATTAATTTAAAAAACAGCCAGATTGTCGTCACTTGCCGCCCAGGTTCACAGGCTGAGTGTCGAATGAGGGAGGAAGCAAATCCAAATCCATCCACTGTTGATTATTCGAGCCTACCTGAACTTCCATTTTCTCTGGTCCAACCAAACAAGAAGCGCCCTTATTATTTAGTTTCTACAAAAGCATATTCGAGCCTACCTGAACTTCGGTTTTCTCTGGTCCATCCAAACAATAAGTGCCCTAAACAGGGGTGTTCAATTATGTATACAGGACGAATCCAGGTTTAAGCCGAGAAAATAGTTCATTTCATTGCTATCCAGAAAGACCACAGGTGCAAAGGGGATCTTTCGGTCATTATTTGTCTACGCAATTACATTTTTTAATTTTTTTTTGTTATTTTGAAATATGGATACCCTCTAGTCGTCTCCCCTGGGATCAAATCATTGTAAACGAGGTCTGTTGTAATTGTTGGTCCATATGTCAGTGCTAGATTGACTACTACCGAACAAGCACTTTATCCTCCCTTTACTCCGTCAGATTGAACGTGAACCCTTTCTCTCCATGATTACCCGTAGTTCAAATGCACTATCAGTGCGGGGTCAAAAATGCTTAGCCAACAGAGTAACTTAGTCCCATTACGTCTCTCCTGGGATCAACTCATACCTCTAGTGAATGTTATTCATAATGAATTTTAGAACATTACTGAGCCAAGAAAAGTTCATAATTGTCATAGGGTCTTCTTTCCATACCATACAGCAGCCTATACTCACATATCTACGTTTCACTTTAGACTTGCATCGATACTGGGTTTCAAAATGGCATTTTTGTTAGGAGAATCAATGATTTACAGTGCCCTTTCCTGAAGCGAAATATCAAAGGCATGCCAATTGGTTCTGGTCGGGCTATGGTGTGTAGTCATGGGTCTTTTCCTAGCTAATTACCCTCGTTTTTTACCATTTAATTACCTTGATGATATGGGATATGTTTCTATGTTTTGAGCCATGTGTTATTGGTATTTTTATTAGCTCATTAAATGGTCCAGAGATCCATCACACTGCATTGTAACGCACTAATCGAGAATAAAGACTAATAAAATTAATTCAAATGTTGGTTTTCCATTTTTGTTTCTAGGGAAAAATCTCTGTGTAAATTATGAGTTTGATTGCTATGTAATTGCTTCAATTTTGTGGCTCGGATTTAATACATGCCAGGTGATTCATCCATTTATCCATGCATGCATCCATCCATCTGGTGCTACTTCTTGTAAGATAAAGTAATGGGATGTTCTTTCCTATAACAGTTGTCTCACCCACAACAAGGTGTGCTACTGGAGATCAAATACCTCTAGAAGTATTTTTTCAGCATGCAATGGATAAAGATGCTACATGATAGATGCTTCAAACAATTATTTTAGCTGCTAATTTCTATAAATGGCATTTATTGTAGTTTGATGCTTAGGAGAGAAACTTTCCAGGAAATGGAAGCAAGGAGGAACTAGCCACAAAATTTGTGTATCTTGGTCCTCAGCATATTTGCATAGCCTCAAAACTAAAACACATGTTTGAGTTCATGGTGACCACACATAGAACACAAAACACATGGGCTGAGAAGAACCAAGGTGCACCAACCTATGGTTGAGAGTTAAGCCCCTACGGATAAGGGGCCAAACAATAAATCCTTCTTGCAATCAACTAGGGATTTCCATACGTTGTGTAAATCAAAAGAGACATCACATTCAACTAGTTGTCTAGCACATATTTATGGTAAAGCCCGCTAAACTCATTTGATAAGATTATAGTTCTTAATTTCCTTGAGCTTGTTCCTATTCCAATCTTTTCACCTTTATACAAGAGATTGCAATCCTAATTTCATGTCAAGATAATTAGCGACAACCCCCCTTATTTGTTCAATCACAACCCTGTCTGGATTGGTCAGTTTGTATTTACTTCTCAATACTAGCCATGGGACCCAATGCCTAGTCTAAGCATTGAAAAATTCCTTGCTCTTGATAATGTCTCTCTTCAAAAATCTTAGATGGAAGAGCCAAGCTATTTTAACCAACACTTAATTTCCTTCAGTAACATACAACACCACCATATGGAATGGCCATTAAAGGATAAACCAATTCCAAAACCTTGTCCTTTCCATTTGAGATAACGTTGTATAGTATTCCATGCCTTTTAGATGTCGTGAGCAACAAATTTCCCTTTCACGTTAACATCGATCATGATAAGAACAAGAGTTTGAAAGCCCAACTTTACCTATGATTTTTTTTTCCAAGGAGCTTTTTGGTGAATGCAATTCTAAAGAAGCACCTTTTAGGATTTATTCATATAAAATGCTCAAATGATCCATTTAAAACATAAGGCCTAGTCTTGGGTGTGGGCTCTTAAATTCCAATAACCCCCAATCCTTGGGAGTGAAACATATGCTCTAGTTGACACAATGAGAACCTTTATGTCACCCTCCATGTTCACCCAAATAGATACTAGAAAGAGACTTATTGAGACATTGAGCTTACAAATGTAATCCAAAACAAGGAATAATCAACACGGGTCCTTGTCAAGATCTTGGTGCAATTTTGAAACTTGGTTGCGAGAATACAGCTCCTCCAAAAGGTACCAAAGTACATGTATAAGAAGTAGAACATGCCCATGAATAGAGCTATTGGATGCATAGGGAGTGTCCATAATTAAAAATGATAAAACTTACTTGTTGTGTCATGCCCATATCATTGTAGAAACACATACATCTATCCAAAAGGTGCCCAGGATGATGCCATTTGTCTCTAAACATGCCCAACAAACTAAAAAAATGGCCCAAGTGCACTTGATTGTCCAAATTGAGGGTTGTTTCTATCTTTATGGTCTGAAATTAACCCATAAAATGAATTCATTGTTGATTGCTTCCTCTTGAGGTCTGAATTTCACCCAAAAATGTTGGTTTACCACCCATAATGTTGTACAAGACTGTTTGAAGGTGGGAGAAAAGCCCCAAATTACTCCAGCATGCCCTGAATTACTTGAAACAAGCCCAGACTTACTAAACCAGCTTACTTCTTGCTAACATCTATCCACAATCAACCCAGAATACATTAAATTTAGCCCATACTTGCCTCAGAACTTGATCAGATGTAGATCTAGTGCCATTTGCAGCCTCCAACACTCCTAACATTGCTTAAACTCCCTTAGGGCACCATCGTCATGAACAATGTCATCCCCACTAAAGAATGTGATCAAACTCACACATGGACACCCATGCGAATAGAGGGGTAACAAAGTCCTAAAAGAAAATCGGCATCCCTAAGAAATAAAAAATAAGACTAGGTTGCACAAACCCACCTTGGATTAATGAGCCATGTAGGTTGAGTACTAGGAGCAAAAAGCTACCAATAGAAGCAAAATGAGACAACATGGAAGGGACATGCAAATGTGGTGGCGGAGCAACACTTGTAGAACTACCTATAGTAGGATAGTAGGATAGCAACACTTGTGGTGGCGGAGCAACTGTAAGTTTCTATTCCTAAGATTCATATTGGTCCATGGTAGTATGTGATGTAAGCTTCGTAGCATGTGGGAAATTGTCTGAAACATACTCTTGTTGGCAGGTAATTAAAGACCGAAAATGGAAGGAAATAACTTGTGTATTCAACTTTGCTCCAACTACCACCAGTGCATCATTTGTCTTGCGGAAATACTATATTGCCCTGCTTCGTTATTATGAACATGTTTACTTCTTTCAAGCACAGGGTCAGATTCCTGCTGGTATGTTGAGTATTCAGTCTATTACACTATTTTATAGAAAATCAGACCTGAAATACTTTTATCTAATTATTGTTATGATGAATTACAACTCCTTCGTATGCTGTAAGTCCCGTTCCTCAGTGTAACATCCCGATAATTTCATAAAAATTTAAAAAAAAATTATGTCAGCAAATAATGTTAATAATTGTAATTGTGGAAATATTAAATGCTTGTAAGGTCAACATTAATGAGTCATCAATGCATAAAGTAATTTAATTATTGCGACTCAAGAAAATCATTTACTAAATGCATTATGTCACGTTTCAGCTTACGATCTCTTCTTCTGTACTTAACTGAAATAATATTTGCGATAGAGTTTTTCTAATGACAAAGTTCTGATAGTTGCTTTTGATGATGATGAAAGGGTGGTCCTGCGGGGTACCCTGGGGCTTACTTAGCTACGTTTAGCTAAGGCATTTGAATATGGTTTCCATGTGCAGACCGTAGGTAAGAAATTCTATGTCACCAACGTTAAGAGTTCAAGTGTCTAGTTAATTCATCGCCAATATAAAAACAGTTTGAGAAGTTAAGAACTTCCTTGTGAAATCAGTTACCGGAGGTTTGGATACTTGGTTTTACATCTAATTCTCCAGTGGTATAGTCTCACATCGTCCAGGTACTTGTTATAATGTTGTCATTATTATCGTATAACTAAAGGTGTTATCATCAATTTAGTGATGCCAATAACTATTAATGAGGCTATTTGTAAAACTAGGGTTTATACTTTAGAGCTAACATTCTGTCTTGGTTCTATTTATACTATTTTAAGTCATGAATTCATTGTTTGATTATTAATGCAGGGATAATATATGAGTGGTCTAAAGACTAGTGTTATTAACTCGACATTATAGTGCATAATGTCACCTATTCAAATCACATCTTAGGTATTCATCTATCAAATAGATTAATCATGGCCTTTGTATGAAATCTACAATGTACATGGCACTTGGCTTATACAATTGCAACGATGTTATAATCCATACTATTTTCATAAGTTTCAATATTAAGGTGTGGCAATAATATCCAAAGGATTATGCTTTCGTATAATATATGGAATGTATTACAGGTTTATTCAATTGTTCAACAATCAAACTTCCCATCCAACCAACGTAATGCAAACTATGGAATTGACTTTGCCAAGGGTTTGATCGTGACAGAGTGGTGGTTGTAAAGGCTTCCAATTGTTGAATTTAAGTCTTGGTCTACGAGGCATGTCGTGAGGTGAAGTGGAGACCGAGCTGGCTAGTGTCACGTGCTTGCAACTGTTGGTAAAATTTCCATGATCCGAGCTGTGCTATGCTTCTGGCATCCCGTACAGTCGATTGGGCAACTTGGTAGGAGTGACAATCAATGCAATATTGAAAGCAGTCGGGTTCAAAAACCGACGTACCTTAATGGAAAACTATCAATCGTCGATCTCTGAGAGATCTGGGGCTGAGAATGATGCTCGAACCTCACGTTGGTAAAATGAGAAAGTTGGTGTTTCAGTCATTCATTGTTGCATTTGTAGAGCTGACAGGCTGTTGGCGATTTAGGGATTTTTGAAGTGGTGTTGTGAGGACTCCTTCCTCAGTCTCGAACCTTAGACCTCTGTGCAAGGGTGTTACAGGTTGTAGGTTTAGTGCCATTGCACTCTGGTTCGGCAATGGTGTTTGTAAGTGGTTGAACACCTACATGTGTGGAAGTTCATGGATTCAACCTTCAAAGTAACGAAGTTCTCGGCATCTAGTTTGTTGATGTCTGTCGAAGCCATCCAACTCCATCGAGCTCAGGTCTAAAGGTAAGCAGTCACTAAAGGGAGTTTTCAATATGTTACAAGCTTGTCAACTTTCGTTTATGCAGTTGGTAACCCTTCACGCTATGTTGGCAAATACCATTTCGTGGGAGTTGATAGCAAGTTTCAAGGAGGGGATGCATCCAAAATCTAGTAAGTTCCGGTGGCCCTTGAAACACCGCAGGTGCCCTTTGCATGATTGATGGTGATTGTAATTATCGTGGGTTGGGACTATTGGCCTTGATCGGCGATGGCTGGGTGTTAAGTTTGAAACCTTCAATAAAGAATGTTGTACAAGGTAGTCTTGGGTGGTCTGAGTTGTTGCTCGGCTCTGCTGCTTGTTACGGGTAGGCATTTACGTTGCTCCACAGTTCCATTTTAATGTTGTTTTCTTTTTGCTAAGGGTTGAACCCTATGGACTATTGCACATAATGTAACTCTGTTTCAAACTTTTAATGTCGGCGCCTGAGAGCTGCGGCTTTTCTTCTTACTCGCTCCATTGTGTTTTGGATGGAATGCCACCATTTTGGTTGTCGTGAGGTTGGAATGTTTTGCACAATAGTTGAGCCACGATGGAGGTTTGTGGTAGCTTCCTTGGGCATTCGTCATTGTTGTTAGGTTTGGAATGACGGCTATGGAATATTTTTATTTGATGTTTGGAAAATGATACCACCGTGCTCTATATGTAATCGTCGTTTTGCTTCGGGTTGGCAAGTCTGAGAATTAATGGAACTCTGGAATTCGTAAAGTGAATGGTGGCTAAACCACAGGTTTTGCTTTGTTTTAAAGAATAAAACCCTACTGTGCAAGTTTTGATGCAACCATGCTAGTATTGGGAAATAGAACCAGAGTCTGGATCTCGTCTTGTATATAATGGTTTTGATGTTATAGGTTTATATTCTAGGGTTGTAAGTATTCACAGTGAGCAACGATATAGAAATCGTGCTGTCGGCTATGTGAAACTTCTTGATATTTAGAACTCTTATCTGCATTCTCAGAATGACTATTAAAAAGGGAAGCATAATTTTTAGGTTTAGAATACTGCAAAACCTAGGGTTTGGGTCGTGGAATCATATGGATGTTTAAATCATCATACTTTGCTTCTGTTTCGAAAAGAAGGTAGGCAACGAATGTATACTGATAAGAAAAGTAACTAGAAAAGGAATTAATTATAATGCATTTGCATGCAGATACTGTGAATTACTGTAACTTATTTGTAAATGTCGTACTTGTTCTTACAACCTTTTTTTTAAAGAACTTATAGAAGAAGAAAATAACAACTATATGATGTAGTGGATTTCCTTGCAACTGTTAAATAAATTCATGGATACTTGATAAAAAAAAATAGGTGCATGATCATAATTCTTTCATACAGAAAATGAAGTATTTTATTTTGTTTTCAAGGAATGAAATAATATGGGAACAATCATATTCAATCGGTGCAGAGATTTAATTTACAGTTGCTAAATATCAAGAAAATGAACTGCTTGGGAAAGTAGATCTGTGCATGCATGCTTTTCTTGGTTATGAATAGATGAATGTTATGTTTTGTCCTAATGAACATATTTAATGCTACTTCTCTGTACTGGAATACGATGCAGCCTCAAGCATGGGGAAAAATGCAAAGAAGTCATTTTATCAGTCAAGTAATTAAAATTAAATCAAAATTTAAACAATTTACTATCATTGATCATTAATAATATTTCTAAACCAATTACTGAAGGAAGTCATGCAACTGGAAAACACAGAAAAACTGTAGAACCTGAGAATGGTAGGAGGAATAAATCACCCAAGAAGCCTGTTCCACCCAAGCTGCTCCTAAACAGCCAAGATGCCTACCTTAGGACCCCCGAGCCTGTTCACTGATCCACTAGGAGGAAGAAACTTCAGAAGCTTAGGTCCTCCACTTGCAACAGCAAGAAATTTACCTAGCCTTAAAGGCTTAGCATTCAAAGGGACCTGCACCAGCACCTCTGGTTCTGTCCTTCTCAGAATAATTTGCAGACTTATAAATGCACTCTCCATAGCCTCCCTATTCGAATCTCTCAGTCATCACCTGATGCACATGAGGAAATGTTTCTGTAGAAAACATTGTAAGAGTTGCCTGCTCAATTCGAATTGCCTTTAATAGGTTGCCTAGGCCTTTTAGTAATTAATTGGTCATTAGTGAGTTGCCTGCTCACCTCTCTCCACCTGGAGAGGGAATGCCACAAATTTAGGGGAGTTGTCCCATAACCAAAAGCTAGTGGTAGAGTGCAAATTCTGCCATCTGTCCCATGCCTTCTTTCAGCCTCCATTCCTCCTAATGGGCAAGTGAACACTCTTGTAACAACTTTCTTGGGTGTCTGTCTCCTATTTTCATTCATTAAATAATAATAATGAGTGATTACAGTCATCTTTGACCAAATTGGTCATTAATTACAAAACTTGTAATTATAATTTAACACAAAGTATTTTGCCAAAAAGAAATAACATAAAATAAATATCCTAAAAAATTGGGTAGGTGACATTTAGTCACCAGATAATGGATCTACCCATCCTAGTTCAGATGAAAAGCAACTAGAATTCAAGAAGCGAAAGAGGAAAATTTTTCCCTTGCCCTCGCCAATTGTTGGAGGTTTATGCTTCATTTGTTTGCATTACTATGATTTGCAATGACAATTCATTTATATTGTAACATTTTGTTGCTTATGGACTGGCACCACTTGACCTTTTCTGTCCACTTTGACAGTTAATCCCACATCTTCAATGGATCAACCTGTAACAGGAGTTATTGATGGCAAGTTTGATTATGGTTACCTTGCAACTGTAAAGTTGGGTTAAGATATATTAAGAGGAGTATTACATATCACAAACCAACTGAAATTTTAGGGGCACAGTTTGCAGGTGTTTCTTGTTTGCAAGACAACAATGTTTTTGATGCTGCAGCTTCAGAAATCAGTACTTGCCGGAAGAAGAAAAAGGACCGACTCAAAAAGAGGGATTCTGATCATCCACAACCAAACAAGAGTGGTTACAAATTCTTTTTTGTTGAGCAACATGCACGACTGAAGGCATTGCATCCTGCTAAGGATAGAGCGATCAACAAAATGATTGGGGAGTTGTGGAATAAACTCAATGAAGATGAAAGACTGGTAAGATAAGTGTCTGATGAGCATTTGGTCTCTTTAAGAATCTTGCAAATGAGGCATAGACAAAATTCTTTTATGTTATTATTACCTGAATTTAGGGGGCTTATTGGGCATAATTTCTTGCAATAGCAGGCATCAGGATATAGCTT
Source organism: Larix kaempferi (assembly GCA_027924585.1). Taxonomy (NCBI): domain Eukaryota; kingdom Viridiplantae; phylum Streptophyta; class Pinopsida; order Pinales; family Pinaceae; genus Larix; species Larix kaempferi. The sequence goes on from BSBM01000831.1 coordinate 4,515,832, forward strand.
AGGATTTTGCCTTATGATTGCAGGCTTATCAAGATTTTGGATTGAAGGACAAAGAAAGGTACAAAAGGGAAATGCAAGAGTATAAATAAAGACTGACGGTTCAACCTAACACAAATGAAGTTTTGAAACAACAATTCACCAAAATTCCAGATTCCAGTGATCACAGGATGGACTACCCATTATCCATTAGAGCATCACCAAAAGTTGCTGACATTTATGTTAAGATACTGTCAATTCAATTTGGTACAACAGACATCAATATTTTAGCAGAACAAAAAAAAAAAAAAAAAAAAAAAAAAAAAAAACCTTCTAACCAAGAAAATGATTACAAGGAGTCCATCTTGAAGCAATAAGCTTACTGTTGAGGAGCTTCATTTCTCTTCTACCTGTTGACAATAACCATGTAGTAGGACCAATTATTTTTGGCAACGAAATGCACAAACTGTGCTCTCTATCCCGGCTCAGCTAATTTTATGATACTGTAATGACCAATCAGCATTTCCATATTTTATGATACTGTAATGCAAATATTATTATATGTTATTTCAATTAAAAATTATTGTGATCATTAGTTGTCAAGTCAGTTGTCATCTTTGTCTGGCATGGTTTTACAAGCCATTATGGTTTTCTACATGCTGTAACGTTTACTATTTAAATGATTCTGAATTGCACATGAATTGTAAGATATTTGATGGCTTTAAACATTGAGAGAGTGTCTACGTAGGAGTTTCACATATACATATACTAAACCTAAAATGCACCCCTGAAATCTAGGCTTCTCTTTTGGTTGGATGTGAGGGACAAATTTCTCACTTGGAATATTCTCCAAAACAGAACCCCTTTGACACCTTCCATACCTTACCATTCAAAACTGGAAATAAATGGATCAAATTTGAGGGGTCTTTTCTACACAGATCTAAGCACTTAGGATATTCCTGGCCCTGTATTACCTTGTGAATGAGTGATGAGGTCATAAATTATAGCTTGGACAACTCCCTGTAGCATTTGTTGTTGTTCAAAGGGAGTCTTGTCCTTAAGGGAGTCATATAGGTTGCAACTGAATGACTACAGTGACCTTGCCCATTAGAGTAAGCATATGTGTGCCCTGTTTCTTTTTAGAATTCATATAGGAAATGTTCAAAGGGATAATCTGATCCCAAATACATTTATCATGCAGATCTTGGACCATTGTACTTTTGACCATGGTTTGCTTCATATCCAAAACAAATTATTCTACTAAACGTGATTAGGTTTTAAGGTAAATTTCATGTTGGTTTTCTCCTGGGAATTAGTTGATGGTTGTCCTTAATAAAAGTGGACCAACATCAATGCTATCCTCGTGACAGAATTGATTATGAAGGTTTGCAGTACAGTCTTCTTATGGAAATAAAGTGACATCTCTTATGGCATAGGATGCATCAATAGTCTCTTGTAATGGAGGACATTGGATGTATATTGGAGGGTTTGCTAGATTTTGAACTAATATCACATATGACAGCAATGTTGAACTACCATGATATCATGATTTGGTTTTCTTTGCAATTATGAAATCCTAGATTCACTGAGTCATTGACACGAGAGAGGAGGGCCATTAGAGGAGAGTTAACTTGGAAGTGCAACTCTGTAAAATGATGAAACTGTATCTTTTTCATGCTAATTTGGGAGATATACTTATCATAACATTGCAAGGCGCAATTGTTGATTATAGAAACAAAGAAAAACATTTATATGATGAATTCCTTGTAGAACTCTTTTTTCCAAGAAATCATGTGTGAAGTTGCTCTTGTGTAAAGCATCCAAACCATTGTCGTTACAATGTTCATTGAAGTATCCACTTCTATTGCCATTACTCCTATTAAAGTGGAGTGAATTAAACTTTCCATTAAAGTTTGAAAAGGAAGGGGCAGCCTTTCTATTTGACACCAGTATGTAATATCTCGACTCTCATTTGTAAAATATTGGTTAAGATTTGCAATATTCAGGATATAAACTTGTATTCTAGGTAGAAAAAAAAGCATGACTTAGAAACACTCTTTGTCATTTAGTTAATGCTCTGTGTAAATTGTTCAAAGTTCTTTGTCATTTATTCAATATTTAGCACAAGTAAAAATATTCAGTTTTCAGTACACTTTTATGCAGATTCAGATGAGTTTGTACAATTGGTGCAAATTGGACATTTAGATATGGGATACCCTAATGTACAACCACCTCTCTGTCCTTTCCTTTCCTTCCTGACTTGCAACCGCATTCAATTCTTTCTAAGGTCCACCCAGCAGCCCCACTTGAAACAACTTGTATGTCACCAGAATGAAACTCATCGGGCCTGTGAGGTATGAAGGACCAATAATATGTAGCTATATTTGGCATGTAGTCTCCAAAATTCTTGCTCCTAGAAAGTAGGAGAACTACCAAAAATATCAAGTGCTCGAAATCTTACAAAACTCAATGTGTAGCAGGTTCTGGTTAGTGTAAAACCCTGGATGTACCTATAACAAGACTGGCATGATGAAAATATGCATCAGTAATAACTGCATATCTAAAATAAATGTTGTTTTCATGGTTTGGTGTAACTATAAATGTGATATGCAGATAAAACATCCAAAAAAGAGTGATTGTATGCATCACATATTAGAACAACTTCCAATCTAAATACAAACGTGCACTCCACATTTTAAATCTCATACATGTTATAATACATATAAAAGCAGGTTTCAAATGTAAGCCTGAAACTCTTATCCCAATGTATGAATGCTTGAGTAGGAGAATGGATTAAAAACTATTACATCTGGTGATAACGTTTTTTAAAATAAGACTGCTGCAATGCTGTGATTGACGGTTCCCTGCTGTTGTAAGTTCTAGAGCAGGTTATTTCAGGATTCTTTGATCCTCGTTACAATCATAAAAAGGTCATCTCCATTTTCAGGCCTAGAAATGCCAATCTTCCAAAGGATCTTCTTGCACAAGACAACAAAAAATTCATTCCACTTCTCATTTGCTTGCTGGCCAAATGTGTGCCAAAGAGGTTGTTCAGCCCTTGTAATATGCCATAAATAATCATTGATGGGAAACACTCCTCCAAGGATCTATCACAATGCACATACATCGTGATCTGTTTGGAGATCAACATCAGGATCTACACCATCAATTTGTGCAGCTGTTACAGGTCTGGAAATAGCTAGACAAGGTATGCCATTTCTACGGTTTAGACTAGCCCCTAAACAAGTCTGAAGATAGGCTAGGTATAAGTCCTTCAAGCATATCAGAAACCAATCATCAAGTTGTTTTCATCTTCAAAAGAAAGAAAAAACCCTCCTACATAATAAAATATTCCCCACAAATCAATCTTCAAATAGTAGGTACTCTCTCCTCCATGGAATTGATACAAGTCTCTGAACAAAGGCACGGCTCCTGCTCCAAATGTATCAACTCAGAAAGGCACCCTCAAATTGGTATTAATATTTATCCAACACTAAAGTCAACATGGGTCAGCACCAGGCTTCATCATGCTCAAACTCAGCCCTCCTTGTTAAAATTTGTGAACAATATGTGTGAGGACATGTCCTCCACCAAAGTACACGATCACACCAAAAGCTGCATAAAAGAGTCCTAGATGGAAGATTCATTAAATTTCCCTTGGACTGTGCATAAAAAGTGGAATCCCCTTTATTCACTCTCTAGTTAACATTCAACACCTCTTGTAAAACAGATACCACATAAGCTGGATATTACTCTTTTTTTAGTCTTGAAATATGTACTCCAATATTCGGTTTGTGGGTCTTTTTGGCATAAGCGAGCTAAAAATGGCCATGCAATTCGTCCAAAGAAAACTATGTCAATAGCATTGGAGATCGAGCATGATTGCTATGGCTCATTCTATCAAGTTCAAACTACCGTTCTCTTCCCTAGAATGTTTGCTTGAAAGTCTAGCCATGACAATAAGCGATATTTGAACAGTGGTGTCTCCGTCATGTTTAAAAGTCCTTCAAAATTCTGTCATATATCAATATTATCATAACTATATCAATATGTCGGGGGATAGTTTGAGGAATACTTAGAATGAAGTCCCAAAGAATCTTGGACATGCCCCTTATCTCACCATTTCCACCAATGTCAAGAGCATCCATTCCCACATAAATGAAGATAATTGTTTCAGTGATGAGTGGCATTCTTGCAAATGCATGCCTAGTGGTAATCTTTGAGCTTTCACTTACATTATACCAAGTATACCGGGACTTAGAAGCCCAACTCCAATACCAATGCAGTGTAGTCTCTGTCAATATGAGTGAGGTCAAAGTTATGAACAATATTGAAAAGGACAACACATGTGACATCATTCATAACACTTTCACCAAATACCAGACTATAATGCAAAACCATATCATCCTAACTCGGAATCTACAATATGGAATTACCTGCAAATTTGAATTGGTCATGAAATCTGAGAGTTGGTTCCAGCAGTACCTTTAACCATCTAGGTCATGGATCACATCTGCATACTGGGAAAGCACCTAAATAAACATCCATGGAGAATAGTTTTGTTGACAAGAATGCCTCAAAATGCAAATGCATTTTTTAGGGATAACACATAGGATGCCATGCAACAAGGTAAACAATTAAATTACATTATCAGGCATGATTGATCTACTGCCAATTTTATAAAGGAAAATTGAAAGCAGAACAGGACGGAAGACACAAGAAAAATATTATAGGTCATAGGGGTGGGCCGAGAGGATTGAGGACACTGTTTGTTGTGGGGTTGATCCTCTCCATGGTATGATAGTATCTACGTGTCATGCCAAATTTACAGTCACCTATCTTCATGTAAAACTTGTTAATTTTTCTTACCTTGTTGCTCCAATAGTGTTCATCTTCAGCAGTAGCAGCATTTGGAATTCTATTAAAGCAGGAGGTGCATTAATGTTATGGGAGGAAAACAAAAGGAAGAGTTAGAGGGTTATTTTCTCAGTATAGTTGCTGTCTTGAAATTTAACTATTTGAGTTCAGTTCAAAATAAGAGTGCTTTTATCATTTTAGAATAAGAGCGTTTCTCTATTTCTAAGGTGTTTTTCAAGTTTAGAAAAAGTGTTTTTTTTTTCCAGTGTTAGATTAGGCTTATATTAGGTGTTTCTTGCATGAGGAATTCTATTCTAGGATGACGTAGATCTCAAGGATAGGTGATTGGCCTTATTATATGTCTTACTACAGTTGAGGCGAATTATTCCAATGCAACTTTTCATTCAGATTTGGGCGCTGATCCCTAGGCAGTTTTAGTTTTTTTTAAAAATCTAGGCACCCACTAGGATGGGTTACTTTTGTAGCCTCTGCCTTCTTAGTCTATAAAATAAAGGCAGGGGTAAAATGTTCATAAATTCAGTTTTGAGTGAGATGTTGTATTGATTTCTTTTCTTAGTTAATGAGAAAGTAGGAGAAGGTTTGACAATCCATTTAGCTTTTTTCTGTTCATATTTTTTTCAGTGTAACTTGTTTCAATTTTTGCGCATGGCTTAGTTTTGAAGCTTTGAGAGTAGATTAAAGCTTTTCATTTCAGTTTTTAATCTAAGTGTAGGTCCCAAGCCTAGGGATCCATCCTGAACTCTAGCAGCCATTGCATTTGTTTGGGATGTGTGCCCACAGACTAAACCTTGCCAAAAACTTGTAAAGAAATATAGAAATGTTCTGTAGAGATACTATAATCTACATAGTCGCCTTTAGGGTTATGTGAGAAGTTCCAAAATCCTCAACTACAGTCACCATCCATAATATACATCGACTCTTCCGCTCCCCCTTAAGCAATACCTTTACACCTCAGGGACATGAACTGGAACAGCAAAAGAGAGCACTCCCCATCCCCTTCCTATCTAGTACTTCATTATCTTAACAATGGATAACATATTAGCCTTACTCCAAACAGATAACACGTTTGCGCATTTGCACTGTGTACCGATGTAGCATGGGTTGTTCAATCAAATAGAATTTGAGTCACTCCAAAATGCAAAATTTACTTGACTTAAATTTTGGCATGTTCTATTTCCACTGTATAATTGAAATCAAAAGCATCAGCATATCAACTACAATAGAAACAATACAGTACTTGTTCATTCACGATGCTTTTAATAAGAAAAGGTCATTACAAAATTGATTCATTTAATTAAGTAAAAATGCTTGGCAAATAGTGCCACCATAACCATATATGTATTTTAACACACCCAAACACTAATCGTAGTTTCAACCAAACAAACAACAAAGAGAAAATTTTATTGGTGTTGAATATTATTTTCGAAGTTAAACGGTGAAATGTGCATGAACTAATAATTACATTTTAATAGGTTTCACCATCACAACATCAAACCATGATCTAAAACCCTGTCATGCCAAACTTTGTAAATATTGATTCACAATTCATTATATAAATGTATCCAGAACTCATTAAAATCATGTATCTGCATGCTCGCAAAACTTTCAACTTCTCGGAGTTGAATAAGTTCTACCATAACCACATAAACCATAATCCAATGTAAACAATGTCATGCTAACAAAATTTCTACTCTCCTTGTCCCCGCAAACCCTAGCAACTTAGACCTCAAGATATGCCTCCAAGTCACACAAGATGAATTTGTGGACTGGCTCCGAGGAACGAAGTTTTGCAGTAATAGTTTTTTTGAAATGTTCTTGTCTATGTTCTTCTGCGGACGGTATGCAAACACCAGCAACACAATACCATTGGAAGTAAACCAGTAGATGGAAGTAAGAGGGGTCATCTTTGTGCTACTTCTTCCTAGAGAATACCATATGAAGCTGCCAGACCTGAGAAGCATGCATTTTCACAGCGTTTTCATGCAAAGACATGCCCAGATTACTTGGAAATGTTGTATCAACACATTTATATTTTCCAAGTAACCTCCACAAACCTGTTGCAAATATTACTGGTAGTTGCTTACTGTTGATTTTCCTCAAACTACTGCTCAAATTTACTTGAGTCTGCCCAAAATTCATAGTTTTTTTCCATAGGGCTATTACTGCTGCAAACATAGCCCAAAGTTGCTGAAGGAGTGTGCAATAAGGCCAATGGTGGAAACCTGCCATGGGAATACCAAAAATTCAAAACTCATTACATTGAATCTTTTTGTGCAAAGCCAATCTTTTGGGAATACCAAGGATGTGTTGCAAGGGTTGATTTTTTAGATATGTCAAGTGTCACATTAGATGAATATTCTGAGATTTTTAATATAAAGACATTTTTTGTCTAAACTGAGCTGATGCAACAAAATATGAATGGACATAAAATGAACATAGGAGTAAATGTACCTAGAACATATACATACAAACCAGTAGCACAGTTGTTGCCCCTATGATGGTCTTTTGAGAGATAAGTTGCTCGACACATATAAGATAAAATCAGAGAAGGATAAACTACAGAAGTGAAAGCAATTTACAGTAAAAAAGTCATCCATAAATTACAATAGTGCATTCAAGGCATAATTTAAGTTTGTACCAAGGAAGACAGATTCTTGAGGTTTTCAAGTGCCTTGGGCTCCAACTACCAATTGAGAATTCATGGCATAGCCATTGAGACATTACCACCTTGTTTGACATGTTTATGACACTGGCAAGGCATCCAGAACATGATGTTGAGGAATTGTAAAACGAGCAGGTGACTAAGGAGAGAAGTATAAGGCTAGCTGGCACAAGGAAAAGGCAGAATCTGTGGTATTGAGTTTTAAGAGTTTTGAAGGAGGGAAGTATAAAATATTGTTGTTGTAAGAGTTTTGATAAAATAATGGTGTTGTAAGAGGTCATAATTTAGGGAACAATTTTTTAAGGATGTGTTAAAAGGGTTGATTTTTGAGATATGTCAAGTGTCACATTAGATGAATATTCTGAGATTTTCAATATAAAGACATTTTTTGACTAAACTGAGCTGATGCAACAAAATATGAATGGACATAAAATGAACATCGGATTAAATGTACCTGGAACATATACATACAAACCAGTAGCACAGTTGTTGCCCCTATGATGGTGTTTTGAGAGATAAGCTGCTCGACACATGTAAGATAAAATCAGAGAAGGATAAACTACAGAAGTGAAAGCAATTTGCAGTAAAAAAGTCATCCATAATTTACAATAGTGCATTCAAGGCATAATTTAAGTTTGTACCAAGGAAGACATATTCTCAAGGTTTTCAAGTGCCTTGGGCTCCACCTACCAATTGAGAATTCATGTCATAGCCATTGCGACATTGCCACCTTGTCTGACATGTTTATGACACTGGCAGGGCATCCAAAGCATGATGTTGAGGAATTGCAAAACGAGAAGGTGACTAAGGAGAGAAGTATAAGGCTAGCTGGTACAAGGAAAAGCCAGAATTTGTGGGATTGATTTTTAAGAGTTTTGAAGGAGTGTGCAAAGGAAAAAGTACGAAGGAACCATTTCCAAGCAGTGATAGAAAAGTTAAAGACATATTGGATATTATTCATTCTGACATTTGTGGACCTATGTCTACCACTTCATTAAGCGGGTATGTTTACTATGCTTCTTTTATTCCTGATAGGAGAAGACAAGCCCATCACTGAATGCAAGAGGGAGCTTGCTACATAATTTGAGATGAAAGACCTTGGGATGATGCACTATTCTGCTTCCAGTACTAGTTTAGAAGTTTATTTTTTGCATTAAATCATAAAGCTTTTTATTTTATTTTATACTACAAACCCTAACCTAACCCTAAATAACCTATGAATAAGAAAGGTTTGTTGGGTTTTTCCCAAGTTTGTGTTTTCCGAGGGTAAATTATTGTGTCTCTATTTTTTTTTTGTGCATAGTTATCTTTCAGTGATCCTATATTTGTTTCTAGGTTGAAAGAAATGAAAATTATATTGCTATTATTGAAAATCTAACAAGATGTGCAATGTCGATTTAGTGCAAGAGTCCCCACATGTACGTTCTTTTTAATTACGAGTTAGTGAACTTGTATTTAAAAAGAAAAGTAAGTGTAAATTCCCTAAAAGACCTAATGTCCTTCCTCTCAACTGTAACTGGGCCTTCCAAAAGCTTGACAGTGGGATCCACACACCAATTGACTAGTGAAGGTAACAAAGAGCCAGTTATACCAATGATGGGGATATGTTCCGAAAGAACTGGAAACACTTCCCAACGTTAATATTTGACTTCAGGAGTCAATTGTACTCACAATGGCTCCTTGGTGATGTCCTAAGTTTGGACACTAAGATACCTTGCGTCAAGTGTGGATAAGTGGTTCTGCCTGGGCGGTATAGTGTCGCCTCCACAAAAAGCCGAGTGGCTCTTTGGAGAGGGTAGGGAAACTATACCTCGGCTTTGACCTCCTTGGGCATGGCGCACTTCTTATTCGGGTTTTCTTTTAACACTTGCTGATAGCAGGATTTTGACAGTACCCTATAAGTCAACAATGCTATGTTTCAAACACCTAATGAAACTAGATTGGTGGGCATTAATGGATGCCTAGCCCAATCAATCCTACCTGACTAAAATATTGTTTTGTGACCTCCTTGGATCTGTTGAGGATGTCTTCGTTCTTATATGAATTATGACATATCTCCATAAGAAAGGAAAGGTTGACATATCTTTGCATGTAGTGACATCGGTGCCAGAAAATGTTGATTCATGTTTGTGGAGGCCATATCTCTCAAATAAAATTAAAACAACTTCAATGTTTCTTTGGACCCTGTTACAACAACACAAAGTAAAGTATCTCTTCTTCAAAATGCAAAAGGTCAGAGAAGAGGGCTTGTATAATTTTCTTAATGGAATCAAAACAATAAGTAACCAGAACTATTCTCTCACGGGATATGAGCTAAGCAATAGTGCTCTTTCACTTCCCTAAGCATAATCAGAATGGCTCAAAAAACCTAATTTCAAAAATAAAAATAAAAAACCTTATTTCAAAAATAATCCAATATGGGCATTAGTGTGAAACCATAATCTAAGCCATAAGCATATGCAACGTGCAACTTATTTCTTAGATTCCAATATCATAAAGAGAAAGAGATATTTCTTAGATTCCAATATCATAATTGAAAGTTGCTAATAGCTATAAAAGAAAATGAGTAAGGATAGTATAATGAAAGTGGACTTGTTTAAGGATATATTTATATACATTTATAGCATTAAGAGTGGTATGCAAGCAAGTGGTTGATGGGGAAGTTGTTGATGAGAAGATCATTGAAGTTGTTTGATCATTCCCTAGTAGGGATACCATGGAGTTGTTGAAGCCCTAGCAGGGTTGCATAACAGTAATCAGGCCCTATAGGGATTCCATTGATTGTTTGTAGCCTGCCAAGGTCTGTTCCAGTCATCCGAGGGTTTGACCATTCCCTAGTATGGCTACTGTGGAGTTATTGAAGCCCTAGCAGGGATGCCATAACAATAATCAAGCCCTAGAGTGCTGCCACTGTTTGTTTGAAGGTTGAACATCACCAATTTCATCAAGGATCAAGGTTGCCATTATTTTGTTAAGGGATGAGAAAAGGTTGATGCCATCAATATTAGGCCTGACGTCATCTCAGGGCTTGCATCTAGGCCTTATTTCACCTATAGCAGTCTTTAGTGGGCTTCTTTCAAATTTCAGTGAGTTCTTTTTGTTTCTTTTGGCATGTAACAAGCCATGGGGGATTCATTGTAAAGTTTGCTCCAATTCTGCTCATGTAAAATTTAGTCATATCATATTTATGTAATATTATTATTGCTGGGGTTTTATTCCTTTAACAGGTTTCCCCAAGGTAAAAATCTTGTGCCTATTGTGTTGATTGATAAATGGTGAATGTTTTAGTCTTCAAGTGTATTTGCTAAAAGTTAAAATCAGTATACTATTCTTCTACATAACCATATCATATTTGCAAAAAAAAATTAACAAAAATTATACACATAAGATTAAAACAGTAGGTCTATGTGATTCAACAGTACAATCTAGTAGTGGTGAACAATTCAAAGCAACTCCTAGAAGCTAAATGGTAAATTAAAATTAAAATATGCTAAACTACTAAATGATAACAGTAGTAAAAAGCATAATCCTAGATAGGTTTAGAATGAGTTGGAGATGAAGTCTTAGTAACCACATAAAAAATAAGATAGAGACGTCCGTGTTGTGCCATCTTGCATCAACCACAAAGAAGGAGTTGATACGTTGTTTAATCATGTCCTCACGGAAGAATATAGGGTTGAGAGGAGCTAACTATGAAACCCCGAGAGGGGATTTGGTATGATCTACTGAGACTCTCCTAATAGTTCAGGCTTTTGAAAAGTGCTTGGTGATGATTGAGTGGTTTACCAAAGGGTGTAGCGAGCAACTAACCTCTCTAAGATCTCATCACTATCCAAGCTAGGTAGTGTCTTAGCTTAGGGTAAGTTAACTATTCTTATTGTAGGAGCAGTAATGTTTAGAAAAAATATTTTATCAAGGTGTCATTTTCTTTATTAAAAATGAAGATTTTGATCTTTCAAATGTTATTCTAATATGTAATAAAAAATTAATTCAAAATCTTAACCCTATTAAGTTTGCTTGTTTTCAATGAAATGCAGTATTGTTCAGTTTAGAAGATGTAACTCTTGGCTTTGACATCCAGTTAACATGAAGAAAAACTATATAGCAGAGGATGTTCTAAAGGATTGACTGTATAGCAAGAGCGAAATCTAAGGGATTGAAACCCGTCATTTTACATCATTCAATGGGATGATCAGAGAGTTATTCTGATGTAAAAGTTCAATTTCCAATCAATTTGTAAATTGCTAGTAAATTTCATGAAAAAGATCCACGTCTTTTATCTTACCAAATATAGATGTCATCAACCCATATATAATAGATCCACACTTGGTTCTAATGGGAAATATATACATAAGCAATGATGAGGAATTTGTGTTCACCCAAAACTATGAAATCAAGAAAAGATTGGCTTCTATTATCCACGGATAATGGTAGTAAGAAAAATATGGGGTCCTAATATTTGGTAGTGGACTTGCGATTTCCAATTGTTCCTAACCCTAATCTATATTATCTTGAATGGGTTAAGAAGTATGGATATCATGTTCTTGTCACTCAAACATACTCCATTTCATGTTTCATTGGAACCTTCCATCACATAGTAGAGTGTGTGTCACTCTTCTTAGTTGTTTTGATTTGATTTTAGGTAGGCCATAACATTTTGCAAGGTATGCACAATATGATCATTGCTTCAACTTATATAGGTTGCACAAAGATGGTAACATTTACAAACCCACTTCCACTTCTTCTTCTATTGCCCCACCCATACTTTATGGCAACTCGATTATCAAACAAGTCACTCTTTATAAATTCGCATTATTATGTGTTATTTTCCAAGTCAAGGAAGAAAACACAGGAAAACTCCATCCCTTTGACATACAAAGGTTCATTGAATCACATATGGATGTGTTTCAATAACACAAGGGATTCCCTCCCCTTTGAAACATACAACATTTTATCAAGTTGGTTCCTTGTTCTTCCTTGCTCAATTTTCTTTCATATCACACCTCCCTTAAAGAAAGTGCAGTGATCGAGCAACAAGTCACACACCTCTTGGAGGTTGGAAAGATTAAACCTAGCACATCCACTTATGGATCATATATGGCCTTGGTGGTTCCATAAAAAAATAGGAGGCATATTTGCACAAATTACTCGGCCCTTAAAAAGGTCATTATTGAGAACCACCATTCATTACCTTTAATTGATGACCTTCTTGATTAGCATAAGGGGCCAAGTATTTCACCAAGATGGATCTTACTTGAGACTATCACCAAGTGCACATGGAACCAATGACATATGAAAGACAAGTTTCTATACCACCTTTGGTCTCTTTGAGTAGTTGCCTATGTATTTTGGCCTCACTAATGCACCTAACACTTTCGTGAGGGTCATCAAAGGCATACTCCAACCACATATTGGAAAGTTTGTAGTGGTTTACTTAGAGGATATTTTGGTATTCAGTAAGTTTTGGTTGTATAATTTGTAGCATGTTCACATTATTTTGGACCTCCTTTGATAACATAAGTTCTAGGCCAAAATGAAGAAATCCTTCTTTGGGCAAATTTTTATCCAAATATGAGCTTTGTGAATGATGCAGCGAGAGAACACATAGATCCTAAGAAAGTTTAGGATTTAAAGCACCAACGAGAGAACAAAAAAATGCTAAGAAAGTTTAGGTTTTGAAGCACCAATGGGATAGGACATAGAGCCTGAGAAAGTTTGGATTTTGAAGCACCAACCTACTCCTAAAGTCCAAACTAAGTGGGACTCTGGGCTCCTCTATTGATCAAGCTGGAGCAACCTGTAGCATGCAACATAATAGAAACTCATTTTGATAGAAAATCATGGTCTGTACCCAAAGGAAAATGAAACGCCCATGTAAGGAGGACCGTGGTCACAGTGCTTTGCTTTAAATTATTTGCAGGTTGATAGCATGTGGAAAAGTTTAAAAGCCATTTTAGGTTAAATTATGAACTAACGATAATTCCATTTGATTTATCTTTGTGGATTGGAAATCCATTAGAATTTGGATGGATCGTAGACAATTGAAAGCCTTGTTTTAGAGTTGAAACAAGTCAGAAGCATAGCACGAGGGAAATGTGAGTGTGTTTCTGATCTTTAAAATCTGTGTTTTGACAGAGACCAATCGTGCCCAGACTTGTGGTCAATGGGGTCATGACTCGAATACATTCAACCAGCAAAATGGCGGTGACCAGGTTAGAAAATAACTGGTAAGTCATGAATTCTAATTGATATATTGCAAGTCTTGTTTTAAACTACATCAGATGGATTAAAGCATAAATACCTGGAACGAAGAGCCCTGCTCCTCTTCTTTTGCATTTGGATTGCAATGCAATTTGTGTTTCTTTGAAACAAACCCTCAATATTGATTCAACTCTTCTTCAACTTATGAACATCGTTTCTTGTGCTTCTGCTAGACATCTCTTCGCCAAGCCTTTTATTTATTGGAGTCCAGTTTGAAAAATCAATTTCCCCTAAAATTTTGATTCCCTTGAAATTTCGATTCCCCATTTTTTATTTCTCACACGACGCGCCCTCTCTTTGCAATCTATGGAAGGCTTCACAATATGGAATGATTGTACTGTAAGTGAAATCATACCATTAATGCAATCCATCCTTCACATTAATGAACCCAGATCTGGGCAGATGGAATTAAAGCCGGAACTGGAAATGAAGAAAAAAATCGCGGGAGTGTGAAAAGTAACAGAGAAAACATATGATGGATGCGAATCTCTGCTATAGCTTGCGGCAGCTCCCCAAGGAACCCAAATTTGGGCAAATGGAATTAAATCCAGAACTGGAAATGAAGAAAAAAATCGTGGGAGTGTGAAAAGTAACAGAGAAAACATCTTATGGATGTGAATCTCTGTTGTTGTGTGTTGCAGCTCCCCAAATTGCTGATGATCCCGTACACATGGCTACAAATGGTTACGGTTGCGGATCTTCCCCTCCAAAACGATTGCTGGGAATATTTCTCTTTCCCTGTTCACCGGCTCAGCAAAACCTGGGATAGTTCTAAATGAATTTTAGGAGTATTAACACTGATGGTGGGAGTTTTACAATGGTGAGAGAAGACAAAAAATGGGTGTTCGGTAGATAATCAAATTGATTCTATGGAATCTGATGGGCCCACGTGGTTGCAATCCCCTATTGGTTCCATCGTTATCCCCCGCCACTTGTTATTGCTTGGGCAGATACATTTGCCATTATAAGGGTAGCGTAGGTATTAAGGTGATTTATTTTTGCCATTTTTTCTTTCCCTATCTATCTAGGGGTTATCTTGTGCTCTATGGGATTGACATTTGATAAGAATTTTTCTTGTCACATCCATTTTGCCCCTCAAATACTCCTAAAATTTTTAACAAATTGTTCGATGAACATTTTCCCTGACATGTTTTAGAGGTTTGGCAATTTTGATAAGCTATTGTTAATTTTTTATTAGGGTTCATCCATTCAAATAATTGTGTGTACATTGTGTCACAATTTAGTGTTACATGGGCAACTCAGCTTTGAACAGTGATTGATGGATTATGGTTTGCTTCTCTGCTTCATGCTAGAATTGGACCTAGAGCTTGAACTGGAGGGTCAGTGGCTTAACTTTGAAGCCCATTTATAAATCCAAAAATTCAATTGCCAAATCATGGATGCTTTACATACAATTGCTATGTGTAACGTTGTAGTTGTACTAGTAGGTGAGTAGTTAATGTTGGAATTAACTCCAGGCAAGGTTCCACCTATTGCGACATTGTTTCCTCAGTCACCCCTTCTCGTCCATTCTTTGGCTGATTACGTTTGGCTGCCCCATTGAATTTCAAACCTTCCAATATTAAATACAGTGTCTTTCATTGTGCTATATTCAATTTCATGCTAAAGGAATAGGCTTGTGTTATCTATTTCAGGAGTAGGCAATGATATATAGCCGGGGGTTAGTATGTTTTAGGGAAAAGGAAATTCAGAGACTTATCGAGCCTTACAATGCAATCTTTTAGGATTTTTCTTTTGATAAATTTGACAAAGATTGTCTGAGAAGGGAATTGTGTTTCTGGTGATTATTGAATTAAAACAAAAGATACTTCGAGAAATTCTAAATGATGTTGTAAGAAAATACATGATCCTATATATTTAAGGATATTTGTTTGCATGATGCAACATTTCAACTTTCTTTAGTTAGCCTTGGTTAAGTGGTTGGGAATATGCTTTAGCCTAATTTTTTATAAGCGACAGGGATTTTTATGAAAGAGTCATGCTAATGAGCTATTATTAGCCAATTTTCCTTGACATGATTGATCATTCATCAAACCATCCCTATAAAGTCAGCCTTGTTTGGTATAGTGTCCTATTTTTTACTGGTTCAAGCTTCCAGTCAACATGGGTAAACATCAACTGCTCTATTTTAGATTTAACACTGGTACAAAAACATGATGCCATGCTATGAAAATCTTGTTCGACTGAGTGAGGGTATCTATTCCACAAACGTCATCTAGGGCTTGCACCAGGTCCCACATGGGTTTGCAATCATATGCACACACAAGCACCATTGTATAAACTTGAACCGAGGTGAGGATGAAAGCACCATTTTTCTATCACTGACCTGTAAAGCCACTGTGATAAAGAGGGTCAATATTTTGATGCTTTTCAATAGCAAAAAATGGCATCCATGGCCTATTATGGAACTCTGACTACTGCGACTACCTGATCACATCATAGGCTTAATTGCAATTTGATTTCAATGATTAGAGACATCATGCCAAGCCACTCTAATTTTGCCATTATCAGTCCTGTAGCCATTATCAATCCCATAGTTCAGTTCATATTTGGTAGTACAAAATTATATCTGGTATATTTCAATCAAGTTTAGTTCAATTATAATGATCATGGCATGATGTGTTATCTTATCCTCTTGTAGATTTACATCAATAACTGGCTATTTTCTTTGTCTTCCCTTGGCATGTTATACATTTTTCATGATTTGGATTTGCTTTCTAAAAGACATTTTATGGGTGCAAATAGAGATTGGATCTACCCTCCAACAACAACCCGACATATTTCTTAAAATTGATTAGATTTTTGTTGAACAAACTAATATAAAATTGATTGTTGTTGGTTTGAAGTTGATTGAGTTGAATAATATAGTTAGTACAATCCTCCAAGAGTGATCCATGTCTTGGAATATCCTACACATGTAGCTCCAATTTCTTATAAGACAACACTTGAATGCATATCCAATACAATGAGACATAGACACACACACACACACAACCATAAATATTTGTCAATGATGCAATTTAGTAGACACACAACCATAAATATTTGTCAATGATGCAATTTAGTAGAAATACCCTAGTTCCTTTAAAATAGATGATACACCCCTTTCCCTACTTGTAATGGAACCTCCCTTAAGATTGTAGGATTTAAATGCCCAATGTATGAATGGAACTATGCCAATAATATGCCCTGGGGTAAATCAAACAAGCCTTCAAAGTTGGTGCCAACATAATTACAAAAGGTTCCTAAAGAGATGTTAGATATTTCAACTTCAGGCATCCCAAGTGCATGGTGGATGCGGATGATCAAGATGTACTATTTATCCAAGTGTTTACGAAACAAATAGGGTTTCAAAGGTAGAATATTCCAAGAGTTCGTCATAAAATTTACAAATATAAATTGAATGGTATAAATAGAAAAGGAAATGACCTCAAGAGATAGGTGTACATTAGGTTCTAAGTCGTTGGAAGGGTCAAGTTGAAAAAATAGTTACCATGAGTATTGGCCTAGTATCCCATGTTTTGTAAAATGATACCAAGGGTTTTAGGAGGTTTCGGAGAATCCACAGTATCCATGTTCGTTAGTCGACGTTTCGAATCCATAACAAGATTCATCCTCATGACGAATTGTCAATTTGTGAAGAGCAAAAGATCTAAGGTATTAATAGTTAAAATGAGATGCTAAGAAAATTATGAGTCAGCAGAAGGAATTGGATAGAAATTAGGGTTTTAAGGTGAGGTTAGATATTAATGATAATTAACCAATTCCTAATGAAGCTAATCCTAAGGTTACAACCTAAAATTTTGTCCTAAGTTTAGTACTTAACATCAACTATTCTAATTAATACCATTTTATTATTTAAATTATTGTTTAAATTGTGTTGGTTATTTTGATGACCAAAATATATTATAATATTGGTTTAAAAGAGTCATAAACTAGATGGTTATAAGTTAATAATAAGACTTATTAAATAAGTATTCATTTAATAGTTAAATATTAATATTATTGATATTAAATTAAAATTAAACTATTAATTTCAATAAGCCTTAGTGGTTAGTATTAATGCCTTAAAATGTTATTAATAAAATGTTAAGATTAATAGTATTAATATTAATATATTCTTAAACTATTAATTTTAGCATACAACTTGATAAGATTTAAAATGCCTTAAAAGGTTATTAATAAAAATGTTAAAATTAATAGTATCAATATTAATTTATTCTTAAAAATATTAATATTAAAATTAAAATCAAACTATTAATTTTTAACAAGTCTTAGTAGTTCATATTAAGGCTTTAGTAAGCCTTAAAATGTTATAATTATAGATTTTTTTAGTAAAAAAGTGGGGAATATTAAATTGATTGTTAATGATAAGCACTCAACTTAAAGAGTTAAAAGTTTATTAGTTGTAAAGGTGGATATTATGGCTTATAAAATTTTAATTAAAAGTTTAATATGAATAACATTAATTTTCAAATTAGAATTAGACTATCACTTTTCAATGAGCTTTTGATTGTTAATATTAAGACTTAATGATAGAAATTTATAATAAGTTTTAATATCATGTGAAGTAGATAGTTATATAATGATATTATAATGATATTAAGGCCTAGTGAATAAATATCTAGTTAATGGTTTAATAATGATTAATGTCAATGCTAATTTCTAAATTAATATGTAAAGACAATTATAAAGGAAGGGGAATTCTAGGTTAACTTCTTGACTTATGGTTTAGGATTGAGGGGAGCCAACTCGTGCTTACTTCAAGGCCTCCATCCCTGTTCAGGTTGTCTGGATGTCTCCTTATTTCTAAGGCTTCTCTGAGTTTTCTTTTGAAATAATGGTCTTCTCTTGCTAATATTTTGGTGTCTTCGAGGCAGATTTGGTGTTTTTTTTTGGTACAGTGTTCCGCAAGAACTGAGGTCCAGATGCGTTCATTCCTTATGGCAGCCCCATGTTCTTTTAATCCAGTGTGGAAAGAACACCCAGTCTCACCTATGTAACATATCTTGCATGAACAAGGGACCTTGTAGAAACCCCTAAGTTTCCTTGGGTCAATAGGATCTTTAACATGTCTCATTTTTTGTCTAATGGTCTCTAGGGGTTTGAATGAAGTTGTAATGTCTCTCTTCTTAAGGATTCTGGCAATCTTGTCTATGACACCTTGAATGCAAGGCAAGTAGGCTCTTAGGTTGGGTGTTTGTGTGCTAAGGTGTTCAATACCAAGGGTTCTTAGTCCCATCCACCTCGATGCACACATGTTGTGGATTATAGAGTCAATACCCTTTTAGGAAATTATGGAATGCTTTATACCCAACATTTAAATAATGTTAAGGATATTTGATTAATTTTGACTCCATAAATTCCAAAACTAAGTATGTATCGTTATTTTTTTAAGATGAAAAAATTAGTAAAAATATAAGTCATTGGTAATCATCTTAACAACATAACACAATTCTATATTTTTTAGTAATGACATCGACAATTATTAGACTTTGAATATATTTCATTAAAATGCAAAGTTTCGCTTACCATTTCTATCATCAGACCCAATTATGAATACCTTTGTAGATTCATTTGAAGTTTTTTATGGGTCCAACTTGAGTAAAAGTTATTGCATTCTTTTCTCTTTGTCACTTTTGTCATTAATGTTTTTATAATTAAATTTATAACACAATTGTAAAAGTATGTCTAAAATAGTAATGCTTATAAATCTAGTAGTCTCTCACTTTCTTTCGGCACAATAAAAAAGATGCAATCAATGCTCTAGGGACAACTTTGTCCTAAAAATCACCATTGCCAAGTTTTTCCTTTGTGTGTGCTCTTTTATTGGCTTTGGAAGATGCTAAGAAGATCCAAAATGGTAGAACAATGAGTGTATTCAAATACGATGTTGTTTTTGGCTCTACAATTGTTCTTTTACTGGTAGGAAAGACAACACTCACTAGTTTTCCTTCAAGAAGAAGCAAAATGACGCAATCACAATGTTTTTGAGCAAATTAGAAAAGTGGGATTCTTGTCCAATTTCGAATTTTATAAATTGTTGGGTTTTATTTGGAAGTGTATATCCTCAGTGTACCTATCATTGGATTCAAATGGGACTAAGTCTATCTAATTCGAAATTGATGCAATCAATTCTTTAGGGGCATCTTTGTCCTGGAAATCACCAAGGTCGATGTTTTTCCTCTATGTGTTCCCATTTATTAGCTCATGAACAAGATGAAACATCCACAATTTGTAACAATAAATCTATTCAAGTTTGGTGTAAGCTTGATTATTTGATAATTCACTATTGTGGATTTGTTTTAAAAATAAATATAAATATGTGTGATTTAATTTGATTTTGGATAATCAGGCATTATAAGTTTAGCTTAAATTCTAAAATATATTTGATTTGATTTATAATTGTGAAAAATAAAATTCTAAAATATATTTGATTTATATTTTTAATTTAAAAAAATTAAAAAATAATGTTTTGTTTTAATTTATGAAAAAATAAAATTATAAAACATAAAAAATGTCAATTTCTATAATAAATTTCATTTTTTTATAAAAAAAATCATAACAATTATGTTCCATATAATTGTTGTTAAATATATTTTTAAATCTCATATAAGATACACATTTATTCATTATTGATAACTATAATTGTAATAAATAAAAAACAACAATAAAGGAAATTATCAAGCACTAAATTAATCATATCATAAAAATACATAAATTATGTTAAAAACCAAAACATGTAAGTTATAATAAAAAATTAAGAAAATAAATATGCTATCTTAAATTTTAATTTTCAAACACTAAATCAAGCATATCATAAAAATAAATAAATTATGTTAGAAAACAAAAGAAGATAAATTTAAAAGAAAATTAAGAAAATGCATATAAGTTTTATTTTAAATATCAATTTTCAATGTTGTTAGAGAAAAGATTTGATTGCATTTTCATTTTGTCAATATTTTTATTAAAAGTTATTTGATTGTTTTTCCATTGTGTCATATTTTATTATTAAAGAAGATTTGGTTGTCTTTTTATTGTCTCTATATTTTATTATTAAATGTGGTCTCCAAGTTCAAGGATATGAGTGCATTTAAGTACCACACATTTTTGGGAAACTAAAATTGACTTTTAGTCACTTCAAGAGAACATTTTTTATTATTTTTATCTCTAGTATGTAACTCAACCATGGTTATCTGGATTGTACATTGATTGTAGTGGAAAGGTGAGTTGTCAAGTATACCTTCCCCATAAAAATCCTAGTTCATATTTTTTTAATATATCTCTTATGAGGCCCATTTTTGACCTCAAAATTCCCCTAATCATTAGGGGAATAAGAGGGCCTCAGCCTGGAAGATACAGTGCAGAGATGTCTTTGGATCAACCCAAAAAATAAAAAGTTTGGAGAAAAAGACCTGTTATCACACAACTTGTAGTTGTCCCTAAAGGTATCCCATCCGGGATGGTAGAGGAGATAGACAACTAAAGAGGTGACCCGAGAGATGCCATGGTTCCCAATGCAAGCTGGGAGTCACAACAACCGAGGCACTCCTCGATTTAGATCTAGACAAGATAAGATCAAGGGGAAGACCCTATAGCTAATCAACCGAAGATTAGCCAAAGCAAAGGTTCCTAGGGGGATGTGAAAGTTGAGTTACGGAAACCAATGCAGGCTTAGGTGGACCCAAGAGTTATGATGTGGTTGAAGAGGCTTAAGAAGTGACAAGTGTTTCATCCAATGAATGATTTAGGGCACCTATGGAGATCAAAGGGATAGATCTAGTACCATGAAATACATAAGTGGGGCCCACTTCCTTATAGTATGGAAATGACCCAAATGGGACCCACAAGGTGAAGTTAGGGATGATATGGCACTAAGGGGTGTTTGAAGATGTGGATCTATGGGATCGAGCACATTACACAATCCCCAAGGAGTGCGAATTGACCCAAGGAGACTGGTGCCTTAAGATGAAGGGGTAAATGGAGTCCAAAGTATGTCAAATTGTAGATCGGGATGGTCAAGGCAATTATCCAGGTGGGTTTTAAGTGGCATGCCCCAATAATGGCTAGATCTCCATAGATCTAATATTGAAAATGCATCACAAAATTGACCCAAGTGGGGCTCAACCCTCAAAATGAGGAATGGGGCCCACAAGGTGAAAAGCAATGAAGTGAAGCAGTAGGGGTAGGTTATCAAGTGAGAGGAGTATGAATCAAGTGGGATCTCACCTACCCATGTCTTGGAACTAGCAAAACTCACCCAACCAAGGAGTGCGACCTCACCCAAGGAAGGCTAAGTGCCTTGAAAAATGTGTGAAATGAAGCCCAATCCACACCAAACTAAAGATCAGAATTGCCATGGATACTATAGAGGTGGGTTTTAAATATTTTTCCAAAAGAGAAGCTAGATCCAAGTAGATCTAAGAAAAAGTTAAAAATGAGGGTTTTAATCAATAAGGGTTTTTAGATCTAAGAGAATAGATGGATAAGATAGAAGAATTTCATACCTCTTGGAACATACCTGGAAGATGAAGATGGAAGAGGCTTGTGACGAGGATTACTTCCCACAAAGATCAAGTGCCAAACTTGGATGAGCCCTTCTTGCCAATGTTTTGCCTCCTTCAACCAAATTGATTTCCCTATTCCTGTCAATTAAGGACACAAAGATCAATCAATCAATCAAGAATGGAAAGAGATGCAAACAAAGAGATGATAAATGTGAATTGTTGGTACAAAGACAAAACAACTCCCTGTCAACCAAGACGTCCTCTTGAAGCTTGAAGGGTAGGCCTCTCCACCAATTCGCACCTCTCCAAAATGTCTTCTTTGTCTGCAAAACAATGTTAGTTGAAGATAAAATCAAGATGGCCACCAATATCTGTCAGTGCAGAGGAAGAAGCATTTACAATCACCACAAGCATTCCAACTTCAAGATCCAAGATGCCCATAAAGTATTTTTATTCCAATAGCCAAGAGCTAAAAATCTCTAGATGAATTTTACAGTGAGGGGGTCTCCTCCTTATATAGGATAATAAAGACCAAAAGGCCTCCTGTGGCCTTTGTAGACCCCACTGACTAATGAAAACTGGATAGAAGATGGGGGGTTCACCTTGGAAGACCTTTGTGAAGACCAAGTTCCAAAACCTTGCCTCAATTTCCCAAATCGAATTCCTTAGTGACCCTTTTATTCCATTTTTAACCTGCCTTGGTAACTGTGAAGCTGCTGAAATTGCCACCTAGGGCACCTGTGCTGTCAAACTGAGCCCACTAGGCTCTCCAGAAGGGGGGTAAAGTGGTAACATCAAGTGGCTGTACTACCCCCTCCTCATACAATGCCCTAGGTGAATTAGCTGTTAGAAAAACAGGAACGCAGAGCAATAACAATAAACAGAAATGCAAATATAATCACACATACACATTACAAGAGAGACACATATATATCGTGGTTCACCCAACTTGGGCTACGTCCACATTGAATTTTCCAGTCCTTATTATTATTACCGTCCAGCAAGGTGAAGGGATACAACCTGCAGCACAACTGCTGCACTTCCTCTTCACTGTTTCACAGTCTCTCTCCTGATCTCAGAGATCTTTACAATGCATAAAACCTAATACATCATCATCCCTAGCCGTATTACAATGTATTTATTTTATAAGGGAAATACAATGGGAAAATACCACGGGATACCCAAAACCATGGGCCCGCAAAACAGCTGGCGAAAACAGCCCCAAAGCCAGGGGGGATGGTCCCCCCTGGAACCCCGTGGGGGGGCGATGCCCCCCTACACCCCCCCGCTGGCGTGACTGTATAGTCCACCTACATATCATATAAAACTGGGGTACAAACACGGCTGATACAATATCATCTATGAGACTAGAAGATTTGGCTCCACAACCAACACTAGCCTCTCATGGCCCCTGCTGGACAGGCCTGGAAAACAACCCCAAATCTGGTCAACAAGTGGAAAATTGCATCTATCATTGTCAGAAGTGCTTGGAGCTGAATGAGAAGTGTCTCATTGGATCTAGAAAACCCAAAAATACTAAGGATGTGTACTCATACACCATGGGTTTCCCTAATGGGCTAACTATAAGGTTCACCATATATGGACAGTGCATAATCTGATGATCTGGAATAATAATAAAACCTGCTGAATTGCATCAATCACCATCTGAATCATATTCCACCATATGGCATCATCAATAAGAGTATGTGGGACCATCAATCATCATCAATAAGCATACATGGCCCACATCATCATGGATCCCAAGAATGGCCATAGTCAAACTAAGGATAAATCAATATACAACCAAGGATAAATCATATCAATAGACTAAGACATGTTCCTCTAATCATACTCACAGCTTAACTTATAGTATAAACATCATTTAGTGGCATTAATCATGTTTTCATATTCCATTGTTATTTATATTTACTTGCACAATAGCTTAAATGACAGACTCACCCATTGGACATGGTCTAACTGCTAGCTAAGGATGAAGGCTAGGAACAAGGATGGGTCAAGGGATGACTTGCCTAAACTCAACTAAAGGACACTTTGGACTGGGAGAGGGGGAAGGTACACTCTGTGCTGGACAAATAACACGGGGAAAGGCTGTGCCTCACAAATGGATAAGTTGTTCAGAGAGTGCTTATTCAACTTAGGCATCATGTCTACATCAAGTTGATCCAAGTTCATTAGGATCATTCATTTCAATTTCATGGCTTTTTTTTCCTACATAACCCTTCGGATCTTAGGTGCGCTAAGAAGCACAACTAATTGCAGCTTGCATCCAGGGCATGTTCATATATACATAAGGTCAGCAATTGTTTAGATATAGAGTTTAAGAACCATTGCTTTTTAAACCTTTCTTATACTCTTCGAGGAGTATTTATAGCATTTCATTGCTCTCGCCCTTTACTCACGTGTGTTAAGAAACACATTCTAGAGTTTGTAGTTTCCATGGGCGAATTTACACAAGTTTCCATAAGTAGTACATGAGCTTTCAGTTTTAGCCAACAACATCTCAAGTGACTAGGGGGAGTTCGTGCCAGTGCCAAACATTGGGACCACCGACCATAATGATTTAGGCCTACAATCCAACTTACCAAAGGCAAGTTCTGTCACCAACTCAGAGCCGAGACACTAAACAAACATGGATGCGATCCAACACAGAGGTAGTAATAGGGAAGTCCTTAGTATCAAAAAGTCAAGAAAGACAAGTCAAAGGTGAAAGCCAAATAAGGAAGGTAATGGATGGATGGAGTCAAGTGAAAGTGGTGCCTAAGCTAGCAGACAAATAATGTCAAGAAAGACCATATCTATGCAAGGAGGGTATTAAAACCGGTGAGTTTTGTCAGGAAACCTAAGTGTGCAAGTAATATGTCCATTTTATAATTTATAACATCATTAAGATAATTCATTTTCATTTTATAAAAAGTTTGCCACATCATGAATCATTTACCAAGCTAATGCAGTGAAGATGACTAAAGCAACAAGATAATAATCCATAATCAATGATCAGAAATACATAGGTCATATCACATCATAATAATAATCATCATAAACCATCTGAAACACTGCTGCAATAACATCTCTAGGCACTGAACTGAAACTGTATGGAATAAAGGGTCACATCAGTCATCAAATCTGAACTCTCAAGGCACAACCTTGGCACAAGGTCTAACATAAGTCTGATAAAATACACTGCTCTGATCATGAGTGATCTCAAAATATAAACTCATCATAGCCAACACTGTAAAATCCAGGCTCTGAAATGTGCATATATCTGCTAAACAAGCATAGTAGCCCTGCTACTATGGTGTGATAACAAGACCTAAGAACCAAGCTTAAAATCTTGGCGCAGGCTATGGTTAGGCGCAGAGCGCCCAACGCATGTTGTATGCAGGGAGAAAGCGCCGACGGTGCAGATTGTCAGATCGTCAAAATTGCGCTCTAGATGAACAGGCGTAGTATGCCCAAAGGAAAATTGTGCTCTGGATGAACAGGCGCACTGGATGCACAACCCAGGTGCGTCGAGCAAATAACTCAATGTAAAAAATGAGAAATATTCAAACAAATGACTAAGTAAATGGATTGAAGATGGTTTAACAAACCCAGAGAAAGTCAACAAACTCTTAAAGAAAAGAAATTGATGGTGAAAATAGGCTTAAGAGGAAAAGCAACGGCTCATTAAGAAATCGAAGAATAACACATTCAAACTTGAAATCAAAACAAATGTATTCCCCAGTATGGTCGCCAGATTTGTTATTGGACAATCTACTCGAGCGGACGCGAGCCAGATCTCCCTAATTCAATGCAAATCTAGAACAAATAAAGACGGAACATAAAGCTACTTTCCTAGATCATATTAGAGATCAAGTAATTAGACGTCTTACCTTCAGATTTGTAGATCTTTCTCCTCGTTATTGCTCCAAGCTCCACGGTCATCAGATCCGTAGCTGCAAGACCTATCAAAACATGTGGAAACAATACAAGCAGTAAAACACGTCTAAACACTAACTGATCCAAGTAAACAGTTAAGGAAGTAAACTATAAACATTATTAGCACAATAACATTTATGGAAAGAGTTTATATTACTGTATAAATAGAGGGAAATACAAAGTAGAGAGATGATTACAACCCAAGCCTTAGTGCCGCAATCCTCCTCCAACAAGCCAAGCCAATGCCTCAAAAGGAAATGTATGCCTCCCAAGAGATGGATATGGATCACCTTGGCTAATTCCACCATCATGTAAGTGCTATAGACTTCCTCTCTTTGGAATGGAGAGGAGCTTTGTATTTATAAGACCAAGTGGATAGAGTAGGTTGAGTATCATGGGGAGATGACTAAGTGATCCTCCCTTAAGCTTAGGGAACCGTAGTACAACTCACCAAGGAGTTAGGGATAGAGATCCACCTCATCCAAGTTTTATAAATCGCTTGAAAGCCACCTTTATCCAAATTAACCAACCCCGGTGCAAGTTGCATGAAGGCAACTTGCGCCTAAGAGGGGAAACGCAGGATGCATAAAGACAATCTGCGCCACCGGCACAGTCTGGTAGAATACACTCTGCGCCGGACCTAGTTGGGCGCTTCTTGCTCAAAGACAACATGCGCCGACCCAACTAGAAACTGTGGAAAAAAGACATCAACTTGCTCTAAATGACTTCTTGATCAAGGAAACTTCAGGGATTGAGGCATTGAGTTAACAAGGGTCTCATGATGACGAGATTTAGGTGTAACACTTGTAGATGTTATTCAATTGTTTTTGGAAAAAATGACAGATGCCATTGGAATGTAAAAGCTTCTAGACTTTGTCTCACAGAGGATTTGTTAATAAAATATAACAGTTTATGTAAAAATAGTTACATATATTCTCAACATTTACAAGTCTACCTTCACAATATTCACATTCATACATAATATAAGGATAACTACAAAATAAATTAATCTAAATAACAATCACCATAAGGTTAAAATTTCATTCTCTAACCAAAAAAAGTTGAAGGCATCACCTTTAACTTGAGGATAAGTAAAAATTGTATGTTTTCATAGCAAGTTACTCTTGCACACCAAATTATGAATTATGTAAATAATTCCAACAAGGCTCAAGACTTTTAACAAAATATTCAAATGTATCGGTATGCCTTTCGTACATGTCTAGGCTCTTTTCCAATCACTACAAATACTATAATTACTAGTAACAATGATGGTGATTTTCAGAGTTGATAACTCATATTGGTTACGATAGTACCCACAAAGATTCTATCCTTCAATAAACGTTACTCATCAGAAATCTACAAACATGAGTGGAACCATATATATATATATATATTCTCATTAACAAAATTTCCTATATACAAACCTTTCTATGAATTATTGTAGCCTCTTGGAAGAAAAAGACTTGGGATGTTTGGTATTCATTACAAGCAAAACAATTCATCACCCAAGTCATATTAAATCAAGCATGGCGAATTGGACATATGAGTTGCTTAGTTTATAACAATGTTTTAGTCAACATAATAATCAAACACTTTTGGCATAAAAGCCATATGAGAAGTATCGTGAATAAATCTGGAAAATAAATGTTTTTCATTGAAAATTATATGTGAAATTATGCTTATGATATCATTTATATATAAAAATTTAGAAAATAAATAATTTTTCATTGCAAACCATATGTAAATTTTTATCTATAACTGCCCCAAAACAATGGGAATTTTGCCGCAAACAATGGGCAGAATTGCCCCAGTCAGGTCGTCCCAGCTATGGAAAAAGTCACTCTTTGATGTGTATAAATAGTGAGTTTGATCTCTCATTTTGGGGTTCTCCACTATTAAAAAAGTTTCTCTCTTGTTTTCTTGCGTTTTGGCTATTACTATCTGGATGTACATATTTCTCTATTGGACGGTTTGAGCTCGGGGGAGACAAATAGCTTTGTCTATGGTTGGGAAATGATTGTTCTTATCATCTTGGTTAAATGAGCTCCACGATCATTTCGTTTATGTGCGTTGCCATTCTTTTAGTGATCCTGATTATGCTGCTATACACATTAACAAGGTCAAGGTTACTTAATCAATTGTAAACACTAATTTAAATAGTGCCCTTTTGTATTCATTTGTTGCTCTCGTTCTTTCTTCTAGCTTTTCTTGATTGAGATAAGTTTGTGAGATCGTTTTGCAAATTGTCTTGGTTTATTGAAAGTTTTAATGGTCTTTCATTATTCAAAAAACTCCTAAACAACACCCATCCGCATCACCACACATTAAAAACATTTAAAAACACATTGATCCATAGTTAAACTCTTTGTAGGGACTACCCCCCTTGGCTTTGTTAGGAGTTGGCCTAAACGGAGGAGCTGGGATTCAGGTGACAGTACTTGGCTCATTGCTTGCCCCCAGTGTCACACCTTCCCCACTTGTAGTGAGGGAACAACTTTCGGAAGGTTTCTGCTGGTGGTGTGCATTTCAATGGACAATAATCCTAAAAAGAGTGGTGAGTACTTTCTCTCCTTTCTCCTTATGGTGGAATGATGCGTCACACTAATTTTTGTGTGCTATATTGTTAGGACAACAAGGGGGACTTCCCATCAACCCTTCCCATTTTATTTTATCTTCTGGGTAGCCTCATTTGGAAACCTAGTCAATGACTTGATTCCTCAAGATCTGCAACGACGCGGAAGGGATCAAAACAATTGGATTTGAACCGACGCGGAAGGGATCGAGAAATGGATTTGAAACGACGCAGAATGGATTGAAAACGGCTGGATCTGAAACGGATTTCAGAATAGATCTGAAACAATTGGATTTGGAACGGCTTTCAGAATGGATCTGAAAAGGCTGGATCTGAAATGGCTTGAAATGGATCTGAAATGGCACGGAAGTGATCGACAACAGTTCAACTGAAAATAGATATGCACCACAGGTATGTTCGGCTTCCTAACAGTTCAGGGGTTTCACTCGGCCACCAATGCTGTCTGATGGCTTGCGTATTGGGGAAGTACCGTTCAGTCCATGGCTCTAGTAAAATTGATAACCGCTTTGCCACAAACGACATCTCTTGTTTTACCTCACGGGTGGGAATTAGTCAATCAGGTAGGGGCCGTTTCCCTTTTCGCTGGTAGGTTCTCTCAATGGGCCATCTACGTTGGGGTTCCTGTGGTACACCTCACAATGAGTTTTAGGGCTTATTCCCAAGTACTTCCCACACTAATTCTTCCCAACATGCAGTTTAGAGGAGAGTAGGGTTTCTAGAGAGCGCCTCGATTAGATTGCGTTGCATATTTCTACAGGGTGTTTATGATTCATGGGATTCATCTTCAGGTCGGACAACTATGAGTTTATATTTTTCCTATTGTTCTTCGGATTTCCTCCTTTTTCACTGCTCTCAGTGATCCTCTACCTGCACGATAGATTCCTGCAACCCACACTTAGTATCTATGATTTACTACAGAGTTGTATTTACTCGTTGGACTACATTGCAAGCCTCCTGTGGGAAGATAACTACCTCTAGGACATGTGGGAACACTTCATCCAAACGTGTGGCCAGCTATTACCTGCTTGTTATTGCTTTCAGTTCAAGGTTTTATTTTATTTAGCATATATATAAATCTTCCAACTTGTTTGTTAGTTGCTTGCTTAGGATTTGGACTGCCTGATCAACTTCCATTGCCATGTCTCGGCCAGCATGCAAGTTGGAGGAGCATATGCTTTCTCGAGGGCGCCTCATTCAGACCACGTTGCGTATTTCTACAGGATGTTTGTCATTCGTGGGATTCATCTTCAGGTCATCCAAATAGGAGTTGATTTGTGTTGTAGATTTATACAGGGTGTTTGTTATTCATGGGATCATCTACAGGTTGGATAACTAGGAGTGGTGACTAAACTCCATTCATAATTGTTATTCTATTTCTTCATCTCCACATTTTCTTAAATTCATTGATCTACCTCTTTGCCATCAGTTTAATCTGCGTTCTTACACTAGAATTACTTGTTTTTCGTAGGTACTCTTTGCCTACAACCCACACGTGGTATTGGTGATTTACCACAAAGTTGTATTGACTCGCTAGACTGCGTTACAAGCCTCCTGTGGGAAGATAACTACCTCTACGACGTGTGGGAACATTTCATCCAAACATGTGCCAAATATTACTTGCTTGTATTCCCACAAAACAAGTCAACCCACTGGGTAAACTGCCCCAAAACAATGGGCAATTTGCCCCAAACAATGGGAAGAACTGCCCCAGTCAGGTCGGCCTAGCCAGGGAAAAATTCACCCTTTGATATGTAGAAATAGAGAGTTTGACCTCTCATTTGGTCATTCACTCAAGCAAGTTCGCTCTAGCCAAGAGAGGTTCGCTGCTGTAGCTAGGAGACTGATTTTTTGGGGTTCTCCACTATTAGAGAAGTTTCTCTTTTGTTTCCTTGGATTTTGGCTATTACTATCTGGATGTACATCTTTCTCTATTGGAAGGTCTGAGCTCGGGGGAGACAAATAGATTTGTCTATGTTTGGGATATGATTGTTCTTATCATCATGGTTAAACGAGCTCCACACTCATTTCGTTTATGTGCTTCGCCATTCTTCTAGTGATCCTGGTTATGCTGCTATACACATTAACAAGGTCAAGGTTACTTAATCAATTGTAAACACTAATTTAAATATTGCCCTTCCGTATTCATTTGTTGCTCTCGTACTTTCTTCTAGCTTTTCTTGATTTTACCCTAAAAAGAGTGGTGAGTACTTTTTCTCCTTTCTCCTTATGGTGGAATGATGCGTCACACTATTCCTTGTGTGCCATATTGTTAGGAAAGCAAGGGGGACTTCCCATCAACCCTTCCCATTTTATTTTATCTTCTGGGTAGCCTCAATGACTTGATTCCTCAAGAACAAAGTTAATGTGCAACATCTTCTTTTTTTTTTTTTTTTTTTTTTTTTTTTTTTTTTTTTCCAGAAATGGATCTGCAGCGATGCGGAAGGGATCAGAACAATTGGATTTGCAACGACTTGAAAGGGATCGAAAAATGGATCTGAAACAACGCAGAATGGATCGAAAACGACTGGATCTGGAATGGCTTTCAGAATGGATCTGAAATGGCTCGGAATGGATCTGAAACGGTGCGAAAGTGATAAGCAACAATTCAGGTGAAAATAGGTATGGACCCAGGTATGTTCGGCTTCCTAACAGTTCAAGGGTTTCACTCGGCCACCAATGCTGTCTGACGGATTGGGTATTGGGGCAGTACCCTTCACTCCATGGCTCAGGTAAAACTGATAACCGCTTTGCCACAAACGACATCTCTTGGTTTACCTCACGGGTGGGAACTAGTCAATCAGGTAGGGGTTGTTGGCCGTTTTGCTGGCAGGTCCTCTCAATAGGCCAACTACTTTGAGGTTCCTGTGGTATTCCTCACAATGAGTTTTAGGGCTTATTCCCAAGTACTTCCCACACTAATTCTGCCCAACATGTAGTTTAGAGGAGAGTAGGGTTTCTAGAGAGCGCCTCGATTAGATTGCGTTGCAGATTTCTACAGGGTGTTTATGATTCATGGGATTCATCTTCAGGTCGGACAATTACGAGTTTATCTTTTTTCTATTGTGCTTCCAATTCCCTCCCTTTTCACTACTCTCGGTGGTCCTCTACTTGCACGATAGATTCCTTCAACCCACATTTAGTATCTATGATTTACTACAGAGTTTCATTTACTCGCTGGACTGCGTTCCAAGCCTCCTGTGGGAATATAACTACCTCTAGGACATGTGGGAACACTTCATCCAAACGTGTGGCCAGATATTACCTGCTTGTTATTGCTTTTAGTTCATGGTTTTATTTTGTTCAGCATATATATCAATCTTCCAACTTGTTTGCTAGTTGCTTGCTTAGGATTTGGACTGCCTGATCAACTTCCATTGCCATGTCTAGGCCAGCATGCAAGTTAGAGGAGCATATGCTTTCTCGAGGGCTCCTCATTCAGATCGAGTTGCGTATTTCTACAGGATGTTTGTCATTGGTGGGATTCATCTTCAGGTCATCCAAATAGGAGTTGATGCGTGTTGTATATTTATACAAGGTGTTTGTTATTCATGAGATCATCTTCAGGTTGGCCAACTAGGAGTGGTGAATAAACTCCATTCATCATTTTTATTCTATTTCTTCATCTCCACATTTTCTTAAATTCATTGATCTAACTCTTTGCCCTTTGTTTAACCTGCGTTCCTACTCTAGAACTACTTGTTTTTCATAGGTACTCTTTGCTTGCAACCCACATGTGGTATTTTTGATTGACTACAGAGTTGTATTTACTTGCTGGACTGCGTTACAAGCCTCCTTTGGCAAGATAACTACCTCTACGACGTGTGGGAAAATTTCATCCAAACATGTGGCCAAATCTTACCTACTTGTATTCCCCCAAGACAAGTCGGCCCACTGGGTAAACTGCCCCAAAACAATGGGCAATTTGCCCCAAACAATAAGCAGAACTGTCCCAGTCAGGTCGGCCCAGCCAGGGAAAAAGTCACTCTTTGATGTGTATAAATAGAGAGTTTGACCTCTCATTTGGTCATTCACTCAAGCAACTTCGCTCTAGCCAGGAGAGGTTCGCTACTGTAGCTAGGAGACTGATTTTTGGGGGTTCTCCACTATTAGAGAAGTTTCTCTCTTGTTTTCTTGGGTTTTGGATACTACTATCTGGATGTATATCTTTCTCTATTGGAAGGTCTGAGCTCGGGGGAGACAAATAGCTTTGTCTATTGTTGGGAGATGATTGTTCTTATCATGATGGTTAAATGAGCTCCACACTCATTTTGTTTCTGTGCTTTGCCATTCTTTTAATGATCCTGGTTATGCTGCCATTCTTTTAGTGATCTTAGTAGCCTTCACTCCATGGCTCAGGTAAAACTGATAACTGCTTTTCCACAAACAACAGCTCTTGGTTTACCTCATGGGTGGAAACTAGTCAATCAGGTAGGGGTCATTGCCCTTTTCGCTGGCAGGTTCTCTCAATGGGCCAGCTGGTTTGGGGTTCTTGTGGTACTCCTCACAATGAGTTTTAGGGCTTATTCCCAAGTATTTGACACACTAATTCTGCCCAACATGTAGTTTAGAGGAGAGTAGGGTTTCTAGAAAGCGCCTCGATTATATTGCGTTGCATATTTCTACAAGGTGTTTTTCATTCATGGGATTCATCTTCAGGTCGGACAACTACGAGTTTATCTTTTTTCTATTGTGCTTCCGATTCCCTCCTTTTTCAATGCTCTCGGTGGTCCTCTACCTGCACGATAGCTTCCTTCAACCCACACTTAGTATTTATGATTTACTACAGAGTTGTATTTACTCGTTGGACTGCGTTGCAAGCCTCCTGTGGGAAGATGACTATCTTTAGGACATGTGGGAACACTTCATCCAAACGTGTGTCCAGATATTACCTGCTTGTTATTGCTTTCAGTTCAAGGTTTTATTTTATTTAGCATATATATCAATCTTCCAACTTGTTTTCTAGTTGCTTGCTTAGGATTTGGACTGCTTGATCAACTTCCATTGCCATGTCTCGGCCAGCATGCAGGTTGGAGGAGCATAGGGTTTCTCGAGGACGCTTCGGTCATATTGCGTTGCGGATTTCTACAAGATGTTTGTCATTTGTGGGATTCATCCTCAGGTCATCCAAATAATAGTTGATGTGTGTTGTAGATTTATACATGGTGTTTGTTATTCATTGGATCATCTTTAGGTTGGCCAACTAGGAGTGGTGAATAAACTCCATTCATAATTGTTATTCTATTTCTTCATCTCCACATTTTCTTAAATTCATTGAT
Organism: Larix kaempferi; assembly: GCA_027924585.1. NCBI lineage: Eukaryota > Viridiplantae > Streptophyta > Pinopsida > Pinales > Pinaceae > Larix > Larix kaempferi. The sequence continues at coordinate 4,549,945 of BSBM01000831.1, forward strand.
CTAACTCTTTGCCATTAGTTTAATCTGCGTTCCTACGCTAGAACTACTTGTTTTTCGTAGGTACTCTTTGCCTACAACCCACACGTGGTATTTGTGATTTACTACATATTTGTATTGACTCGTTGGACTGCGTTACAAGCCACCTATGGGAAAATAACTACCTCTACGACGTGTGGGAACATTTCATCCAAACATGTGGCCAAATATTCCCTGCTTGTATTCCACCAGGATAAGTCGGCCCACTGGGTAAACTGCCCCAAAACAATGGGCAATTTGCGCCAAACAATGGGCAGAACTGCCGCAGTCAGGTTGGCCTAGCCAGGGAAAAAGTCACCCTTTGATTTGTATAAATAGAGAGTTTGACCTCTCATTTGGTCATTCACTCAAGCAAGTTCGCTCTAGCCAAGAGAGCTTCGCTACTGTAGCTAGGAGACTGATTTTTTGGGGTTCTCCACTATTACAGAAGTCTCTCTCTTGTTTTCTTGGGTTTTGGCTATTACTATCTAGATGTACATCTTTCTCTATTGGAAGGTCGAAGCTCGGGGGAGACAAATAGCTTTGTCTATGGTTGGGAGATGATTGTTCTTATCATCATGGTTAAACGAGCTCCACACTCATTTCGTTTCTGTGCTTTGCCATTCTTTTAGTGATCCTGGTTATGCTTTATACACATTAACAAGGTCAAGGTTACTTAATTAATTGTAAACACTGAATTAAAAAGTGCACTTCCGTATTCATTTGTTGCTCTCGTTCTTTCTTTTAGCTTTTCTTGATTTTACCCTAAAAAGAGTGGTGAGTACTTTTTCTCCTTTTTCCTTATGGTGGAATGATGTGTCACACTAATTCTTGTGTGCCATATTGTTAGGACAACAAGGGGGACTTCACATCAACCCTTCCCATTTTATTTTATCTTCTGGGTAGGCTCATTTGGAAACCTAGTCAATGACTTGATTCCTCAAGAAGAGAGTTAATGGCTCATTTGGAAACCTAGTCAATGACTTGATTCCTCAAGAAGAGAGTTCATTTTCATTTTTTATTTTATTTTATTTTATTTATTTATTTTTTATTTATTTATTTATTTTTTTTATTTATTTATTTATTTATTTATTTATTTTTTCCAGAAATGGATCAACAACGGTGCGGAAGGAATCAAAACAATTGGATTTGCAACGGCGCAAAAGGGATCGACAAATGGATCTGAAATAACGCAGAATGGATCGAAAACGGCTGGATCTGAAACGAATTTTGGAATAGATGTGAAATGGCTTTCAGAATGGATCTGAAATGGCTCAGAATGGATCTGAAACGGCGCGGAATTGATCGGCAACGGTTCAACTATAAATAGATATGGACCCCATGTATGTTCGGCTTCCAAATAGTTCAAGGGTTTCACTCGGCCACCAATGTTGTCTGACGGCTTGCGTATTGCGGCAGTACCCTTCACTCCATGGCTCAGGTAAAACATATAACCGCTTTGCCACAAACGACAGCTCTTGGTTTACCTCACGGGTGGGAACTAGTCAATCAGGTAGGGGTCGTTGCCCTTTTCGCTGGCAGGTCCTCTCAATTGGCCAACTACTTTGGGGTTCCTGTGGTACTCTTTACAATGAGTTTTAGGGCTTATTCCCAAGTACTTCCCACACTAATTCTACACAACATGCAGTTTAGAGGAGATTAGGGTTTCTAGAGAGCGCCTCGATTAGATTTCGTTGCATATTTCTACAGGGTGATAATCATTCATGGTATTCATCTTCAGGTCGGACAACTACGAGCTTATCTTTTTTCTATTGTGCTTCCGATTCCCTCCTTTTTCACTGCTCTCGGTGGTCCTCTACCTGCATGATAGATTCCTGCAACCCACACTTAGTATCTATGATTTACTACAGAGTTGTATTTACTCGTTGGACTGTGTTGCAAGCCTCCTGTGGGAAGATAACTACCTCTAGGACATTTGGGAACACTTCATCCAAACGTGTGGCCAAATATTACCTGCTTGTTATTGCTTTCAGTTCAAGGTTTTATTTTATTTAGCATATATATCAATCTTCTAACTTGTTTGCTAGTTGCTTGCTTAGGATTTGGACTACCTGATCAACTTCCATTGCCATGTCTCGTCCAGCATGCAGGTTGGAGGAGCATATGGTTTCTCGAGGGCACCTCGGTTAGATTGCGTTGCGGATTTCTTTAGTATGTTTGTCATTCGTGGGATTCATGTTCAGGTCATCCAAATAGGAGTTGATGTGTGTTGTAGATTTATACAGGGTGTTTGTTATTCATTGGATCATCTTCAGCTTGGCCAACTAGGAGTGGTGAATAAAATCCATTCATAATTGTTATTCTATTTCTTCATCTCCACATTTTCTTAAATTCATTGATGTAACTCTCTGCCATTAGTTTAATTTGCGTTCCTATGCTAGAACTACTTGTTTTTCATAGGTACTCTTTTCCTGCAACCCACACGTGGTATTTGTGATTTACTACAGAGTTGTATTGACTCGCTGGACTGCGTTACAAGCCTCCTATGGGAAGATATCTACCTCTACGACGTGTGGGAACACTTCATCCAAACATGTGGCCAAATATTAACTGCTTGTATTCCCCCAAGACCAGTCAGCCCACTGGGTAAACTGCCCCAAAACAATGGGCAGTTTTCCCCAAACAATGGGCAGAACTGCCCCATTTAGGTCGGCCCAGCTAGGGAAAAAGTCACTCTTTGATGTGCATAAATATAGAGTTTGACCTCTCATTTTGTCATTCACTCAAGCAAGTTCGCTCTAGCCAACAGAGGTTCACTACTATAGCTAGGAGACTTATTTTTTGGGGTTCTCCACTATTAGAGAAGTTTCTCTCTTGTTTTCTTAGGTTTTGGCTATTACTATTTGGATGTACATCTATGTCTATTGGAAGGTGTGAGCTTGGGGGAGATAAATAACTTTGTCTATGGTCGGGAGAGGATTGTTCTTATCATCATGGTTAAACGAGCTCCACACTCAAGGTTAGTTAATCAATTGTAAACACTGATTTAAATAGTGCCCTTCCGGACTCATTTGTTGCTCTCGTTCTTTCTTCTAGCTTTTCTTGATTTTACCCTAAAAAGAGTGGTGAGTACTTTCTCTCCTTTCTCGTTATGGTGGAATGATGCGTCACACTAATTCTTGTGTGGCATATTGTTAGGACAGCAAGGGGGACTTCCCATCAGCCCTTCCCATTTTATTTTATCTTCAGGGTAGGCTCTTTTGGAAACCAAGTCAATGGCTTGATTCCTCAAGAAGGGAGGTAATCTGCAACATCTTCGACCGTTTTTTTTATTTTATTTTTATTTTTTTCTTTCAGAATGTATCTACAACGGCTCGGAAGGGATCAGAACAATTGGATTTGCAATGGCGATGAAGGGATTGACAAATGGATCTGAAACGACGTGGAATGGATAGAAAACGACTGGTTCTTAAATGGCTCGGAATGGATCTGAAACGGCATGAAAGTGATCGGCAACGGTTCAACTGTAAATAGATATGGACCCAAGGTATGTTCGACTTCCTAACAGTTCAGGGGTTTCAATCAGCCAGCAATGATGTCTGACGGCTTGCTTATTGGGGCAATACCCTTCACTCCATGGCTCAGGTAAAACTGATAACTGCTTTGCCACAAACGACAGCTCTTGGTTTACCTCACGGGTGGGAACTAGTCAATCAGGTAGGGGTCGTTGCCCTTTTCGCTGGCAGGCCCTCTCAATGCTCCAGCTACTTTGGGGTTCCTGTGGTACTCCTCACAATGAGTTTTAGGGCTTATTCCCAAGTACTTCCCACACTAATTCTGCCCAACATGCAGTTTAGAGGAGATTAGGGTTTCTAGAGAGCGCCTCGATTAAATTGCGTTGCATATTTCTACAGGGTGATTATCATTCATGGGATTCATCTTCAGGTCGGACAACTACGAGTTTATATTTTTTCTATTGTGCTTCTGATTCCCTCCTTTTTCACTGCTCTCGATAGTCCTCTACCTGCACGATAGATTCCTGCGACCCACACTTAGTATCTATGATTTATTACAGAGTTGTATTTACTCGTTGGACTGCGTTGCAAGCCTCTTGTGGGAAGATAACTACCTCTAGGACATGTGGGAACACTTCATCCAAACGTGTGGCCAGATATTACCTGCTTGTTATCGCTTTCAGTTCAAGGTTATATTTTATTTAGCATATATATCAATCTTCCAACTTGTTTGCTAGTTGCTTGCTTAGGATTTAAACTACTTGATCAACTTCCATTGCCACATCTCGGCCAGCATGCAGGTTGGAGGAGCGTATGGTTTCTCGAGGGAGCCTCGGTCAGATTGCGTTGCGGATTTCTACAAGATGTTTGTCACTTGTGGGATTCATCTTCAGGTCATCCAAATAGGAGTTGATGTGTGTTGTAGATTTATACAGGGTGTTTGTTATTCATTGGATAATCTTTAGGTTGGCCAGCTAGGAGTGGTGAACAAACTCCATTCCTAATTGTTATTCTATTTTTTATCTCCACATTTTCTTAAATTCATTGATCTAACTCTTTGCCATTAGTTTAATCTGCGTTCCTACGCCAGAACTACTTGTTTTTTGTAGGTACTCTTTGCCTGCAACCCACACGTGGTATTTTTGATTTACTACAGAGTTGTGTTGACTCGCTGGATTGCGTTACAAGCCTCCTGTGGGAAGATAAATACCTCTACGACATGTGGGAACATTTCATCCAAACACATGGCCAAATATTACCTACTTGTATTCCCCCAGGACAAGTCGGCCCACTTGGTAAACTGCCCCAAAACAATCGGCAATTTGCCCCAAACAATGGGCAGAACTGCCCCAGTCAGGTCGGCCCAGCTAGGGAAAAAGTCACTCTTTGATGTGTATAAATAGAGAGTTTGACGTTTCATTTGGTCATTCACTCAAGCAAGTTCTCTCTAGCCAAGAGAGGATCGCTACTATAGCTAGGAGACTGATTTTTTTGGGTTCTCCACTACTAGAGAGGTTTCCCTCTTGTTTTCTTGGTTTTTGGCTATTAGTATATGGATGTACATCTTTCTCTATTGGAAGGTTTGAGCTCAGGGGAGACAAATAGCTTTGTCTATAGTTGGGAGATGATTGTTCTTATCATCATGGTTAAACGAGCTCCACACTCATTTTGTTTATGTACGTTGCCATTCTTTTAGTGATCCTGGTTATACTGCTATACACATTAACAAGGTCAAGGTTACTTAATCAATTGTAAACACTAATTTAAATAGTGCCCTTCCGTATTCATTTGTTGCTCTCGTTCTTTCTTCTAGCTTTTCTTGATTTTACCCTAAAAAGAGTGGTGAGTAATTTCTCTCCTTTCTCCTTATGCTGGAATGATGCGTCACACTAATTCTTGTGTGCCATATTGTTAGGATAGCAAGGGAGACTTCCCATCAACCCTTCCAATTTATTTTAGCTTCTGGCTAGCCTCATTTGGAAACCTAGCCAATGACTTGTTTCCTCAAGAAGAGAGTTAATGTGCAACATCTTCTTCCTTTTATTTATTTTTAATATTTTTTTCAGAAATGGATCTGCAACGGCGCGGAAGGGATCAGAACAATTGGATTTGCAACGGCGCGGAAGGGATTGACAAATGGATCTGAAACAACACGGAATGGATCGAAAACGGATGGATCTGAAATGACTTTCCTAATAGATCTGAAACGGCTTTCAGAATGGATCTGAAACGGCTGGATCTAAAATGGCTCGGAATGGATCTGAAATGACGTGGAAGTGATCGACAACGGTTCAACTGCAAATAGATATGGACCCCAGGTATGTTCGGATTCCTAACAGTTCAGGGGTTTCACTCGTCCACCAATGCTATCTGACGACTTGCGTATTGGGGAAGTACCCTTCACTCCATGGCTCAGGTAAAACTGATAACTGCTTTTCCACAAACGACAGCTCTTGGTTTACCTCACGGGTGGGAACTAGTCAATCAGGTAGGGGTCGTTGCCCTTTTCGCTGGCAGGTCCTCTCAATGGGCCAGCTTCTTTGGGGTTCCTATGGTACTCCTCACAATGAGTTTTAGGGCTTATTCCCAAGTAGTTCCAACACTAATTCTGCCCAACATGAAGTTTAGAGGAGAGTAGGGTTTCTAGAGATCGCCTTGATTAGATTGCGTTGTAGATTTCTACAGGGTGTTTATCATTCATGGGATTCATCATCAGGTCGGACAACTACGAGTTTATCTTTTTTCTATTGTGCTTCCGATTCTCTCCTTTTTCACTGGTCTCGGTGGTCCTCTACCTGCACGATAGATTCCTGCAACCCACACTTAGTATCTATGATTTACTACAGAGTTGTATTTACTCGTTGGACTGCGTTGCAAGCCTCTTGTGGGAAGATAACTACCTCTAGGACATGTGGGAACACTTCATCCAAACCTGTGGCGAGATATTACCTGCTTGTTATTGCTTTCAGTTCAAGGTTTTATTTTATTTAGCATATATATCAATATTCCAACTTGTTTGCAAGTTGCTTGCTTAGGATTTGGACCGCTTGATCAACTTCCATTGCCATGTCTCAGCCAGCATGCAGGTTGGAGGAGCATATGGTTTCTCGAGGGCGCCTCGGTCAGATCGCGTTGCGGATTTCTACAGGATATTTGTCATTCGTGGGATTCATCTTCAGGTCATCCAAATAGGAGTTGATGTGTATTGTAGATTTATACAGGGTGTTTGTTATTCATTGGATCATCTTCAGGTTGGCCAACTAGGAGTGGTGAATAAACTCCATTTATAATTGTTGTTCTATTTCTTCATCTCCACATTTTCTTAAATTCATTGATCTAACTCTTTTCCATTAGTTTAATCTGTGTTCCTACGCTAGAACTACTTGTTTTTCGTAGGTACTCTTTGCCTGCAAGCCACAAGTGGTATTTGTGATTTACTACAAGGTTTTATTGACTTGCTGGATTGCATTACAAGTCTATTGTGGGAAGATAACTACCTCTATGACGTGTGGGAAAATTTCATCCAAACATGTGGGCAAATATTACCTGCTTGTATTCCCCCAAGACAAGTCACCCCACTGGGTAAACTGCCCCAAAATAATTTGCAATTTGCCCCAAACAATGGGCAGAACTGCCCCAGTCAGGTTGGCCTAGCTAGGGAAAAAGTCTCTCTTTGATGTGTATAAATAGAGAGTTTGACCTCTCATTTTGTCGTTCACTCAAGCAAGTTTGCTCTAGGAAAGAGAGGTTCGCTACTGTAACTAGCAAACTGATTTTTTGGGGTTCTCCACTATTAGAGAAGTTTCTCTCTTATTTTATTGGGTTTTGGCTATTATTGTTTGGATGTACATCTTTCTCTATTGGAAGGTCTGAGCTCGGGGGAGACAAATAACTTTGCCTATGGTTGGGAGATGATTGTTCTTATCATTATGGTTAAACGAGCTCCACACTCATTTTGTTTATGTGCTTTTCCATTCTTTTAGTGATCTTGGTTATGCTACTATACACATTAACAAGGTCAAGCTTACTTAATCAATTGTAAACACTAATTTAAATAATGCCCTTCCGTATTCATTTGTTGCTCTCGTTCTTTCTTCTAGCTTTTCTTGATTTTACCCTAAAAAGAGTTGTTAGTACTTTCTCTCCTTTCTATGTATGGTGGAATGATGCATCACACAAATTCTTGTGTGGCATATTGTTAGGATAGCAAGGGGGACTTCCCATCAACCCTTCCCATTTTATTTTATCTTTTGTCTAGACTCATTTGGAAACCTAGTCAATGACTGGATTCCTTAAGAAGAGAGTTAATGTGCAACATCTTCTTCCTTTTTATTTATTTATTTTTTATTTTTTTCAGAAATGGATTTGCAACGGCGCAGAAGGCATCAGAACAATTGGATTTGCAATGGCACGGAAGTGATCGACAAATGGATCTGAAACGATGGAGAATGAATCGAAAACGGCTGGATCTGAAACGGCTTTCAGAATAGATCTGAAATGGCTGGTTCTGAAACAACTTTTAGAATGGATCTGAAAAGGTTGGATCTGAAAATGCTCGAAATGGATTTGAAACAATGCGGCAGTGATTGGAAACAGTACTGTTAGGTATGTTCAGCTTCCTAACAGTTCAGGGGTTTCACTCGGCCACCAATGTTGTCTGATGGCTTGTGTATTGGGGCAGTGACCTTCACCCCCTGGCTTAGGTAAAACTGATAACCGCTTTGCCACAAATGAGAGCTCCATGTTTACCTCACGGGTGGGAACTAGTCAATAAGGTAGGGGTCGTTGCCCTTTTCGCTGGTAGGTCCTCTAAATGTGCCAGCTACTTTAGGGTTCCTATGGTACTCCTCACAATGAGGTTTAGGGATTATTCCCAAGTACTTCCCACACTAGTTCTGCCCAACATGCAGTTTAGAGGAGAGTAGGGTTTCTAGAGAGCACCTCGATTAGATTGCGTTGCATATTTCTACAAGTTGTTTATCATTCATGGGATTCATCTTCAGGTTGGACAACTACGAGTTTATCTTTTTTCTATTGTGCTTCCGATTCCCTCCTTTTTCACTGCTCTTGGTGGTCCTCTACCGACACGATAGATTCCTGCAACCCACACTTAGTATCTATGATTTACTATAGAGTTGCATTTACTCATTGGACTGCGTTGCAAGCCTCCTGTGGGAAGATAACTACCTCTAGGACATGTGGGAAAACTTCATCCAAAGGTGTGGCCAGATATTATCTGCTTGTTATTGCTTTCAGTTCAAGGTTTTATTTTATTTAGCATATATATCAATCTTCCAACTTGTTTGCTAGTTGTTTGCTTAGGATTTGGACTGCTTGATCAACTTCCATTGCCATGTCTCGGCCAACATGCAGGTTGGAGGAGCATATGGTTTCTCAAGGGCGCCTCGGTCAGATCGTGTTGCGGATTTCTGCAGGATGTTTGTCATTTGTGGGATTCATCTTCAGGTTATCCAAATAGGAGTTGATGTGTGTTGTAGATTTATATAGGGTGTTTTTTATTCATGTGATCTTATTTAGGTTGGCCAACTAGGAGTGGTGAATAAACTCCATTCATAATTGTTATTTTATTTCTTCATCTCCACATTTTCTTAAATTCATTGATCTAACTCTTTGCCATTAGTTTAATCTGTGTTCCTACTCTAGAACTACTTGTTTTTCGTAGGTACTCTTTGCCTGCAACCCACACGTGGTATTTGTGATTGACTACAGAGTTGTATTGACTCGCTGGATCTGCAACGGTGCGGAAGGGATCAGAACAATTGGATTCGCAACAGCACGGAAAGGATCGAGAAATGGATCTAAAATGGTGCGGAATGGATCGAAAACGGCTGGATCTGCAACGACTTCAGGAATAGATTTGAAATGGTTTTCAGAATGGATCTGAAATGACTTTCAGAATGGATCTGAAATGGCTCGGAATGGATTTGAAATGGTGCGGAAGTGATCGGCAACAGTTCAACTGTAAATAGATATGGACCACAGGTATGTTCGGCTTCCTAACAGTTCAGGGGTTTCACTCGGCCAGCAATGATGTCTGACGACTTGCATATTGGGGCAGTACCCTTCACTCCATGGCTCAGGTAAAACTGATAATTGCGTTGACACAAACGACAGCTCTTGGTTTACCTCACGGGTGGGAACTAGTCAATCAGGTAGGGGTCATTGCCCTTTTCACTGGCAGGTCCTCTCAATGGGCCAGCTACTTTGGGGTTCCTGTGGTACTCCTCACAATGATTTTTAGGGCTTATTCCCAAGTACTTGCCACACTAATTCTGCCCAACATGCTGTTTAGAGGAGAGTGGGTTTCTAGAGAGCGCCTCGATTAGATTGCGTTGCAGATTTCTAGATGGTGTTTATCATTCATAAGATTCATCTTCAGGTCGGACAACTACGAGTTTATCTTTTTTCTATAGTGTTTCCGATTCCCTCCTTTTTCACTGCTCTCGGTGGTCGTCTACTTGCACGATAGATTCCTTCAACCCACACTTAGTATCTATGATTTACTGCAGAGTTGTATTTACTTGCTGGACTGCGTTGCAAGCCTCCTGTGGGAAGATAACTACCTCTAGGACATGTGGGAACACTTCATCCAAATGTGTGGCTAGAGATTACTTGCTTGTTATTGCTTTCAGTTCAAGGTTTTATTTTATTTAGCATATATATCAATCTTCCAACTTGTTTGCTAGTTGCTTGCTTAGGATTTGGACTGCCTGATCAACTTCCATTGCCATGTCTCGACCAGCATGCAGGTTGGAGGAGCATATGGTTTCTAGAGAGCGCCTCTGTCAGATCGTGTTGTGGATTCCTACACGATGTTTGTCATTTGTGGGATTCATCTTTAGGTCATCCAAATAGGAGTTGATGTGTGTTGTAGATTTATATAAGGTGTTTGTTATTCATGGGATCATCTTCAGGTTGGCCAATTAGGAGTGGTGAATAAACTCCATTCATAATTGTTATTCTATTTCTTCATCTCCAGATTTTCTTAAATTCATTGATCTAATTCTTTGCCATTAGTTTAATCTGCGTTCCTACGCGAGAACTACTTATTTTTTGTAGTTAATCTTTGTCTGCAACCCACACATGGTATTTGTGATTTACTACAATGTTGTATTGATTCGTCGGACTGCATTACAAGCCTCCCATGGGAAGATAACTACCTCTACAACGTGTGGGAACATTTCATCCAAACATGTGGCCAAATCTTACCTGCTTGTATTCCCCCAAGACAAGTCGGCCCATTGGGTAAACTGACCCAAAGCAATGGGCAATTTGCCCCAAACAATGGGCAGAACTGCCCCCGTCAGGTCAGCCCAGCCAGGGAAAAAGTCACCCTATGATGTGTATAAATAGAGAGTTTGACCTCTGATTTGGTCATTCACTCAAGCAAGTTTGCTCTAGCCAAGAGAGGTTCGGTAATGTAGCTAGGAGACTGATTTTTTGGGGTTCTCCAATGTTAGAGAAATTTCTCTCTTATTTTCTTGGGTTTTAGCTATTACTATCTGGATGTACATCTTTCTCTATTGGAAGGTCTCGGCTCGGGGGAGACAAATAGCTTTGTCTATGGTTGGGAGATGATTGTTCTTATCATCATGGTTAAACGAGCTCCACACTCATTTCATTTCTGTGCTTTGCCATTCTTTTAGTGATCCTAGTTATGCTGCTATACACATTAACAATCTCAAGGTTACTCAATCAATTGTAAACACTAATTTAAATAGTTCCCTTCCGTATTCATTTGTTGCTCTCGTTCTTTCTTCTAGCTTTTCTTGATTTTACCCTAAAAAGAGTGGTGAGTACTTTCTCTCCTTTCTTCGTATGGTGGAATGATGTGTCACACTAATTTTTGTGTGCCATATTGTTAGGACAGTAAGGGGGACTTCCCATCAACCCTTCCCATTTTATTTTATCTTCTGGGTAGCCTCATTTGGAAACCTAGTCAATGACTTGATTCCTCAAGAAGAGAGTTAATGTGCAAAATCTTCCTTTTTTATTTTTTATGTTTTTATTTTTTCCAGAAATGGACCTGCAATGACGCGGAAGCGATTAGAACAATTGGATTTGCAACGGCACGGAAGGGATCGACAAATGGATCTGAAACGACGCAAAATGTATCGGAAACGACTGGATCTGAAACGACTTTCATAATAGATTTGAAACGATTTCAGAATGGATCTGAAATGGCTCGGAATGGATTTGAAACGACGCGGAAGTGATTGGCAACAGTTCAGTTGAAAATAGATACGGACCCTAGGTATGTTCGGCTTCCTTACAGTTCAGGGGTTTCACTCAGCCACCAATGCTCTCTGACGGCTTGCGTATTGGGGAAGTACCCTTCACTCCATGGCTTAGGTAAAATTGGTATCTACTTTTCCACAAACGACTGCTCTTGGTTTACCTCACGGGTGGGAACTAGTCAATCAGGTAGGGCTCGTTGCCCTTTTCGCTGGCAGGTCCTCTCAATGGGCCAGCTACTTTGGGGTTCTTGTGGTACTTCTCACAATGAGTTTTAGGGCTTATTCCCAAGTACTTCCCACACTAATTCTACCCAACATGCAGTTTAGAGGAGAGTAGGGTTTCTAGAGAGCGCCTTGATCAGATTGCGTTGAAGATTTCTACATGGTGTTTATCATTCATGGGATTCATCTTCAGGTCGGACAACTACGAGTTTATCTTTTTTCTATTCTGCTTCTGATTCCCTTCTTTTTCACTACTCTCGGTGGTCCTCTACCTGCCCGATAGATTCCTTCAACCCACACTTAATATCTATGATTTACTATAGAGTTGTATTTACTCGTTGGACTGCGTTGCAAGCCTCTTGTGGGAAGATAACTACCTCTAGGACATGTGGGCACACTTCATCCAAACCCGTGGGCAGATATTAACTGCTTGTTATTGCTTTCAGTTCAAGGTTTTATTTTATTTAGCATATATATCAATCTTCCAACTTGTTTGCTAGTTGCTTGCTTAGGATTTGGATTGCTTGATCAACTTCCATTGCCATGTCTCGGCCAGCATGAAGGTTGGAGGAGCATATGGTTTCTCGAGGGTGCCTCGATTAGATCGCGTTGCGGATTTCTACAGGATGTTTGTCATTTGTGGGATTCATCTTCAGGTCATCCAAATAGGAGTTGATGTGTGTTGTAGATTTATACAGGGTGTTTTTTATTCATTGGATCATCTTCAGGTTGGCCAACTAGGAGTGGTGAATAAACTCCATTCATAATTATTATTCTATTTCTTCATCTCCACATTTTCTTAAATTCATTGATCTGACTCTTTGCCATTAGTTTAATTTGCGTTCCTACGCTAGAACTACTTGTTTTTTGTAGTTAATCTTTGCCTACAACCCACACGTTGTATTTGTGATTTACCACAGAGTTGTATTGACTTGTTGGATTGCGTTACAAGCATCTCGTGGGAAGATAACTACCTCTACGACGTGTGGGAACATTTCATCCAAACATGTGGCCAAATCTTACCTGCTTGTATTCCCCTAAGACAATTCGGCTTGTTGCCGCCTAATACACACCTGGAGGGGATGCGGCAGGAAACCTTCAAGCCGCTCGGTGTGTCCTTGGGGGCAAGTGAGAGTCAAGTACTGTCACCTGATTACTTGACTCCTTCGTCTAGGATTACTCCTAGCGAAGCCAAGGGGGGTGGTCCCTATGAAAATTAAACTAAGGCTTTTAATCTACAACAAAAGGTAAAAGTCTATTCTAGGTGTTAAAAAGATGACGAGATGAAAAATTAACAACTAAGCACTGCTTGCAAATTAAATCAATTGATTAACCCAACTCAAGATAGATAAGCATTCACGACATTTGTGATTGAAACTTAAACATGGAAAATTTAATACCAGTGCCGAGAATGTAAAAATGTTTGCAATTGCTGTCGTGTAGGGTTTCCTTTGTAGTCTCAGTGAAAGTACTGCAGTGTCTCGGTTGGTAATTTTTATGATTATTAAATGAGTAGTTAAGGAGTGGGTTAATTCTTGGTTTGGCCCAAAAGAAAACTAAACTTCGAACTGAGTGCTCTAGCAACCTTACCAAGTGTCCAACCAGGCGAGGATGAACCCACTTAAGAACCTGTTGACTCTGTGGATTCAGTCCATGCAACCTCCCGAGTTCTTAGGATTGGATTCTAGTGGATTGTCCTATTAACACTAATTACCTTGCACCCGTTTCTGATTGAGCCAACTGTTCCGACTAAGCTGCAGTAGTCAAGAGCATACTTCAGGTTTGGGGCGTTGTTCGTTTTATTAAGACGTGTGAGTGGATGATTATTCTACACTAAACCCCAAGCATAAAGCAAGGGGGGTTAATTTTAGGATTAAATTTTAAGAACAAAATAATAATTTGAAATAAACACAAAAGCATATAAAATGATAAACGGGTCCTCAGAGGACGTTGTGTGCTTGAGTGAGTTATTTAATGAATACTGCTCAAATGAAAACTAATCTAAAATGAAAAACTACAAAAAAGTTGCGAAAAATAAAAAAAAATGAAAAAGGTACGAATCCCCCCTGGGGGGATTGGGTTCAGGCGCTGGAATTGCCTGCTGTGCTCTTTTTATTTTTTGATTACACCTTGGAAACTTAAGAGAAATACTGCTTGCCCTTTATCATTAGGGAACAAGTTAGTTTACAATGTTTGAGAGAAGTAAAGATGATGCTCGTGACTGGTTCTCTCTGGGTGGTTTTGGAAGCTCCAAATGTCTTTCTTATGAGGCTCCATCCTGTTATGAAATCAAAACGGATCAGCGAACTATGTTGGTTAGAAAATGATAATCAGAACACTTTGAAAATGCTACAAGTTGTCAAAATTAAAACTAATGCAACTAGTATGCAAAAACAATGTTTTAGGGCAACTTTTTGAGTCTTTAAGGTAACTTTCAATTAACTTTTTATGTGCAGAACCGAAAAACCAGCGAGCTCTTTTTGTCATGTAATGGCCCAAAACACTTAGAAAGTGATTTGGCCGCACTTGCGAAATATGCCCAAAACAAAACTATGAAAACTAATAACGAAAAAACAAATAAAAATGAACCAAGAAAACGGACTAGAAAGTTTGTTTCTTGGGATCTTGGCTTGCTCTTTCGGGTTAGCCAATAACAAGATTTTAAAATAGACAAATATACTTTTCAACTCAGACAAGATTTTCCTATCAAGAACTCTAGATTTTACGATTAAAACAAGCTTGAAAAGGAAAACTTGTAAAATTAGATCTACTTTCATAAATTTATGCTTTGAAAAAACTATGATCTAACATAAGTAACAGTAACCGAAGATAATTAAAGAAGATTGGATCAGAGGAATGGAACCCTTGGGGGTTGAGCGTTTTGAATAAAGGGTGATGGAGTCAAGCTCCCTGATGCATCAGTAGGATCAAGACTTTGTTCGAATTTACTGAATGAAGATACGATATAACATGTTCGTGGACCTCTTCAACTTAGGCTACCTGTAAACAGCTGCAAACAATTAGCAAGGGGATAAGAGCATATGTGCAAATGAACAACAGAAAACTTGAGAAATTCTAGATTCAAACAAGAGATCATACTACTTCTAGCATTCTAATATCATCGACAAAAGTAAGCAACCTATAAAGCATTACTCACTATTTCTTATGAAAGATAACTTCCCTTTAAAAAGACATACAATCCCGACAATACTAACTATGCAACACGATACAGTTTACCTCAAATGTAACAAGCATGAAGATCCAACCAAAGACAATCACCAGACTAGCCTCCAAAGCCTAGTCAACCGGTATCCATGAACCGGTATCATCTTCATGGAGCTCGTCAGGGAGTGATTCAAATGAATGATACACATTCCATGTTATGCACTACCCTGCAGCAGAGTCAAAGGTGCCACCTAGAATTTGAAGCATATATGAAGTTGTTGGATGAGAGGAAGAGCAAAAATCTTATCAGGTTTCTATAGGTTATTCACAAGTATGCCCTAAAATTTTGTTCAAGCTTTGAACTAGTGTTTTCTGTCAAAAAAATTGTCTATTTCTTAAGCATTTGTTTGACCAATCTACTGTTAATTTTAGGTATTGTTGGTCTTGTCGTATTCTTGTTATTCTGTCTGAAATTAATTGTTTTCTTTTAATGTTCTCTATTTTGATTTCATATTTAGTATTTGGTAGTAGTATTTTAGTTACAGGAGAGCCATTTTTAAGTTTATTGGATCCCAAACAGTGAGTGTTTTCAGTCAATCATGGGTCATGATGTGAGCAGTGGAGGGGGGCATATTTCTTTGGGGTATATGTTTGGCTAGGATGCTCCACCACCCACAAGGCCTGTTGAGAGACCAAAGCCCCCCGGGTGGTAGTGGCTCCCAAGGTGGCTCAGCCTCCTCCTGTTGTTGCTGCAACATAGCCTGATGGACAAGCGAGTAGAAACACAAATAATTATCACAAGGCTTATGGGAAGAACATCGACAATTTCATTACTGTGAGTGGGTTTTGAATTGTGTCCTTCTTCTTTTGCTTTACTTCTGTCTGCTCAACCACCTACTTCTCTCAATCCATACCAAGGGGAATATTGGACCACTTCCATCAAAATTTAGGTGACTCCAACGTCAAAATTTAGGTGATTTAGTTGCTAGACAAACAGTGTGATAGTTCTTTTTAGAAATAATCTTGTTTGCTTTGGTAAATGTATCAAGTTTGCTTTCATTTATATATGTATCCTTATGATAAAGAAACCGAGGTTTCTCGTTAGTTCATAATGCTTTTTAATGCAAAGCAATTACGATCTATTCTTGGCTGTGTGTAGGTAATGAAGTACTCAATGATTGTCTTAAAATTTACATTGGTCTCATCATAATTTCTGTAATCCTTCTTATTTGTTTCCATTATGTAAAGATAAAATTAGGCTTTAATCCATCCAATCTTGGCGATGTGCAGGTAATGGATTACTCAAGGATTGTTTTAAAATTTGCATTGGTCTCATCATAATTTCGGTAATCCTTATATGTTGCCATTATGTAAAGATACAATTAGGCTTTAATCCAAGGCACTATGGGATTGTTATTCTCTACAAGAAAATAAAGTATTCAATTTTATAACCTGGTTTTTATCATTGAGTGATATCAATTTTATAACCTGGTTTTTATCATTGACTAATATTAATTTAGAGCTTAGTTTGATGGCGGCATATATATATATTATAGGTTAGGCATTTTGTTCATGATTTTAATAATTCTAGTCAATGGCCATGAAGTTGTCTTTCAAAGAAGTTGGAAGTAAGCTAAACCTAGCTCCAATTTGTAGAAATGTTCTTGAATATTTGTCATATTATCCATTGAATGTTGCTTTTGTTTTCATTTTTTAATTGTTACTAGTGGACTCTTCTTGGTGTAACTGATCAGTAGAAACATAATTTGAATGACTCCATGGTTGGAAAAACTCTATCAAGAGGCTTCTTTATCTGAAATGTTAGTCAAGGGGAAATGTGGTGCTCGTTTCCTTGGCATATCTTTTCAAAATTTAAATTCTTGAAGACTAGGTTCCTGCATTCATATAGTACTAGTGTTGCAATTGAGATTGCAATGGGGGTATAAACAGAAATGGTAGCTGGCAAGTTGGGCTTTATGTGGCTAATTTGAAATTATAACATGACAAGAGTCTCTTCAACTAGATTATAAATGGTAATACTCCCTGAGATGGATGCTCGTCTAGAATACTGCTTGTAATTAATATCATAATGAGAATCAATAACATGCCTTATGAATATCAAATTGAAATATTAGCCACTTATTTGATAGGAATCAAAGTATTTTGTGCTGAGAGACTTGAATTTTCTTCCATGTGATAGCGGGTGATTGTGAGATTTTCTTGGCATAAACTTTTTGCAGTTTTGAATGCATGGTCTCAGGATGTTGTGGATTTTACCTTTTAAACGACTATCCATGTGTGTGAATTCACATTGAAATTCCGAAAGCTCATCCACTCGTTTAATAGTTTATCCAATACATAACCATTTTATCCATCAAGAAGTAGATATTAGGGTGCATGTCCTTAGATAGGTCCATGTTTATCCATCCAAAAGTAGATTGCAGCGTGCATGTCCTTGAATAGACTTGTTAGTATTTTTCCTTTCTCCATCTCCTTATGGACTCGATCAAAACGCATGTTTATGTGCAGGGCTAATTCAGGTTGACCTTACTGCTGTGAAAAGTGGAAAAAAATACTATGGAAAAATGATGGGAAAAAGGAGGATGGTATATTGCAGGGTGCTCCTAAATCATAACTCAAATCTACTACGCTACAAAAAACGAGTAATGGAAAATTGAACATGAAAGGATACAGTACAGAAAATGGAAAATCCTAGATTTCATAGACCAAGATAATAAAATATTTCATTTTTTACTTAAAATGATATGTTGAACTTTGAAGGTTTTTCTCGTTTCAATGACTTGGTTACTTTGGTTTAAATTTAATCCAGAATGTGTTATGAACTCCCAGAGCTTGATAATATATGCATTAGAAAGATAGTTCAAGTTTAGTTTCATGTTTCTCATTTTTTGTAATGTAGAAGCATACTCTTGTTTCTAGAAATTATCTTCAACCCGAAAGACCGATTGGGAAACACATCTCAAATTTTCCGCTCTCTGGCTGAATTTCACCTACATTGAATTCCATCTTCAACAACTGGGATTTTAAAATTCCTTCAAGCTTCAAACATCCACCTAGCTCGGGGCCGTTCCTGTTTAATGGTTAAATATTTGGGGTCGTTCATGTTTAATGGTTAAATATTTGGGGTTGTTCCTATTTAATGGTTAAATATTTGGATCGTTTACAAAGGATTTCTGGTAATTTAAGAGAAAATAAGTTGTTTATAGCAAGCTTCCAGTCGACACGTTACCTTCAAAAACGCCAATTCCAAAAAGGGTGCTTTAATGATTAGATATTTGAATCCTTTACAGAGGACTTTTGGTAATTTCAAATGAAATAAGTTGTATACAACAAGCTTCCAACAAACATGCTACCTTCGATAACGTCAATTCCAAATTATTTTATGATTTTATTTTCTTTGAAATCCTCGCTAGCAGTGTGTCGTGGAGAGTGGGTGGGAGACGAATTAAATATATATATATATATATATATATATATATATTTTGTTTAAAATCTCAATATTTTAAAATGAGGTTTTGGAGTCAACTTTTCTTTTTTAGCAACTTACAAATTGAAGAGATGCCAAAGATCAAGTGGAGTTGTGTACACATGGACTTTAATTTCTAAGATTCTGGTTTTTAGAGTGAATGGTTGAAAAAAAGTGACCAAATAAACAAGAAAATCACTTTGATCTCTCATGAGAATTAAGCTAATGCAATCCATAAATATTGATAATATATTTATCTAAATGAGAAAGGTTAAGCTATTTATATAAAGAGGATATTTCTATAGGACTACCATGTTTCTATGGTAACAATTTGATCTGATTGTAACTCGTTAAATCATTGCAAAGGATATTTATGGGGTTTTTCTTCATTTATAGGTAATTATAAATTTACAAGTTCAATTCCTGCAAGAGGGTATATTTTCAGGAATTCAAGACGAAGCAATTCTTTTGATCATTTACCCTTTTCCTCTCTATGATTCAGCCACGTAATTTTTATGCACCTATGTACGACAAAATTTGGTAAGAAATATTTAAGTACCTTTTGTTCTAAAAGAGTGTAACTTGGCGAAAAAATATCATGCTTTGTATAAAGACATAGAACATTTATGAGAAAATTTCATTTAGTGTATACATTATTTTTATTATTATGTATATATATTATTTATAGAATAAAATAGAATATTTTTTAATTGTATTTTGAAGAGATATATATATTTTTTTCAACCGAAAAAAAAAAAACGTACTATTGTTATTCATCGAATCAAATAGTACAAAGATATTCACCTTTTGTAACCAAGGTACAATCTGGATTTACATGATAGTGGTCTATCAATCTTCTCAAAATTTACATCACAGTCCATACAAAATTTTACATCCAGGAATGACTATATCCTAACAAATTAGGGCCACCAAAAAACTTGTCATAGACAATCTAGAAAAAGAAAATATCACCAGAATCCAGCATTCTGGATTCCATCCATTCCTCCCATATTAATCAACCTTCTGATCCTTTTAATGCCTTCTTGGATAAATCATCAGCCTTGCCATTGTGTTCACGATAGATATGTGTAAATGTGATCTGATCCTGCATATCTATCTCCATACGAACTCGTCTGCACCAATGAGTAAGAGCAACAACATTTAATTCAAATTCCTTTGTATCCCACTTGATTGTTACCCTCGAATCACCAAAAACCATCATATTCACCAAACCAAAAATATTGGCACATTTCAATACACACCAGAGGGCTAAAAGTTCAACTTTCATATTACTGCCCCTCCCACAGTTGAGACAAAATGTATAATAATGTCCTTCATTCAGATATATGACACCCCCTGCCCCACACAATCCATCCTGTGAAGCTCCATCAAAGAAAAGTGTAGGCTTATTAACAATGAAGGAGAATGGCTCTACACTTCTCACCACAGCTGGAACATACACTTCAGAAAATAGCTGTGTAACCTTTGTGACAATAATTCCACATGAAACAAAATCCGGCACAATATCCTGAAAAGTGCATAAATTCCGAAAATACCAAAGAGCCCACGATATTAAAATAGGGACCTGAATAGTCTCTTTGGACTCACGAAACCAACTCAGCAAGGCCTCACCAAAATTAACCTTCCCCCATACCCTAGTGATAGCCAGCTTTGAACAACAGAACTCCGAGACTTTATCACCAAATGAACAAAAACCAAACAGATGATTGATGGATTCCGAATTTTCCTTGCATAATATGCACCAGTTTGGTCCTTTCCATCCACGCTTAGAAAGGTTATCCCAAGTCTTCAGTGTACCCTGAAGAGCATGCCATAAGAATATCTTATGTTTCAATGCAATATTCCACTTCCAAATCTTTCTATACCACCAATGTCGAGGATAGATAAATTTCACCTGCATAATCCTGACATATGCATATTTTGCAGTGACAATTCCAGTCTTATCATTTCCAGACCATACCAACCTATCATCCCGATCTGATAAATTAATGCCATCCGCTACAAGTGATCTAACATATAAGTCCCAAGCTATGGCATCATCACCAATTAGACC
This sequence comes from Larix kaempferi, assembly GCA_027924585.1. Taxonomy (NCBI): domain Eukaryota; kingdom Viridiplantae; phylum Streptophyta; class Pinopsida; order Pinales; family Pinaceae; genus Larix; species Larix kaempferi. The sequence continues at coordinate 4,570,642 of BSBM01000831.1, forward strand.
CAGATCCGAGGACTGTAACCAATAAGTCTGACCATAAGGATTTCTGATACGATCTAATGTGTTCAGACCATATATTTTCAAATAATCCAGGATCCAATTTGAAAGATAAACAGGATCAATAACTCCCAGGATATCATCTCTACCAATCCTGATGGACTTCCCATTACCTACATGCCATTTCAAATCTCGAATAATCCAGCCAGAAACTTTCAGCAGTCCACGCCATAAAGGAGAACAACCAGAACACACTGGCATATTCAATCTGATCCGATCCTCTAAATTCATATTAATATACTTAACAAAAGAAATCCTGGACCAAGGATTAAAATTAAAGAGACACCTCCAAAGACTCTTTGCCCTAAGCGCCAAGCTGAAGGATTTTAAATCCTTGATACCCCAACCTCCGAACACCTCAGGTCTGGATACCGATTCCCATCTCGTCATTACCAGAGATGCTTTGTCAATACCACCGGACCACAGAAAATTAAAGATCAATTTTCGGATCACATTTAAAATATATGTAGGGATCTCAAGAAGGGATAACCAATAAATAGGCAAGCCAAGCAGAACAACCTTTACCAGAATAAGTCTGCCTCCCACAGATAGCAATCTAAAAGCCCAAGGTGATATCCGAGCCTCAAATTTCCGAACCAGCCACCACCAATCTTTGATCTGATAATTGTTTGGTCTCAAGAAGAAACCCAAATACTTGAGTCCTTCATCTAAAGGATGGCATTGATAAGGCAGTAATGAAGTAATACCGAATCTTACTGCTGAATCCACATTATGATAATAGAAACTAGACTTTACTGGACTAATCTTCATCCCCGAAATTCTGCAGAAGCAATTCAAGATATTCCGAATGACCCCCCACTCCGCAGCAGTAGCCAAACCAGCCAAAAGTACATCACCCACAAAAATAAGATGTGAAATAATACAATCAATTCCCAGATCAATACCTTTAAGCAAACCTTCCTGTTTAGCAAAATTTAACATTCGGCTAAGAGCATCAACAATCAACAGGAACAGTAAAGGGGATAATGGGCACCCTTGCCTTATACCTCTAGAACACTTGAAAAATGACGAAGGTGATCCATTAATCAAGATGGCAATGCTAGCAGAAGTAACACATGACATGATCCAATTAATAACTAGAGGAGGCATTCCAATTTGGATCAATATAAGTCTCAAGAAAGTCCAATTAACCCTGTCATATGCCTTTTCCAAGTCTAATTTGAGTAACATAGCACTGATTCTTCGACTCTTAATGGAGTGAAGAAGTTCCTGAGATGCCCCAATGGCATCATGAATCTGCCTGTTATGCAAAAAACCAAACTGTTCTGCAGTAATATGAACTGAGAGGGCCGCTTTGATTCTTTGTGCAATAATTTTTGATACCAATTTATAAGCCAAATTACACAATGCAATAGGCCTATAATCACCAAATGTTTCAGGATTACCTTTTTTTGGTATCAGAGTAACAAAGGATGAATTCAATGCATTTGAAGAAAAACCCTGCAACCTAGTATACTCCACCATTTTCAATAGATCAGGACCCATAAACTCAAAGAAATGAGTATATATCTCTACTGGCCACCCATCAGGGCCAGGACTTTTCTCACCAGCAAACAGTTTCAAGGTCTGTTCCACCTCCTCAAGAGTAACCTCCCTGCCAAGAGAAGCTGCCTCATCATCATCAAAGAAACGGGGAAAAAGTCTAGCAATTTTGATTTGTTCCCTAAGATCACAATTGCCTTCTTCTCGATAAATATTCCCAAAATGTTTATAAGCTTCCAGTTTAAGAACCTCATCGCCAGAGAAAATATTACCATCAGCATCAACCAACTCCCAAATAACATTTAAATTACAACGAGCCGAAGCATATTTATGGAAAAATTTGGTGTTTTGATCACCATGTTTTATCCACAACGCCCGACTTTTTAAATGCCACTCCATCTCCTCCCTAAGAAGGATATCTTCTCTCTTCTTCTCCAGCTGCTTTACCAAATCAAAATCCTCCTATTTCAGCAAACCTTTAAAATTTTTCTTATAAATCCCACTGATCTCATCTTCAAGAATAACCAGATCCCTCTTATCTTCTTTCTTCCTTTGTTTTACCCAATCAGTCACCACCCTTTTAAGACATCTCATTTTGTAGCAGAAAATATCTAATGGATTTTCACCCTCCACATCAACAGAAAACCAGTGATCCTTTATCAATTTGCAAAAATCTTCTTCCAACAACCAAGAATGATAGAGATATATATATATATAGTATAAATTAAAATTTTCAAAATATTATTGTTTATTTATTAAATGATTAGTTTTAATTATATATATATATATATATATATAAAAGTCCGGTTTAAAAATAATGTCATTGTCTAGTTATTCAAATTAAACTATAAATTATTTAAATGTTTATATTAAAAAAAATCATCTATTTTTTTTTTTATATTTTATGTTTTTTAATAATATTTCTATTATATTATTTTTAAATATTTATTTGATTATTGTTTAAAAATATTATTTCTTTTTTAATCAAGTTATATTGTTAATTAATTAATTAAATTATTTATTTTAGAATATCTTTAATTCTTATGATAACAATTTTATTGTGAAGTTTGATATTCCATTGAATGTTATTATTATATATTTATATGGACATTTTAACGATCAAATAGATCATAGTGTAACTCCTATATCTATAAGTGAAAATAGGAAACTTATTGTCAAGTTCCCTTTTAGATGTGGGTATTTTGATGTATGCAGCTTATAGCAACATTACCATTATGTGAGAATTTTGATCTATCTAATTTGTAGTTACCACTAGTTATGTACAAAAGGAAGACAATTCATGTTGCTTATTGAAGCAAATGAAATAATGAACAATCAAGGAAACAATAACAATAGTAGACCATATGTTGTTAGCAATGGTCCAAAGACATTGCCACCTTGTGGCTCACCCAAAGATGTCACTATCAAATTCAAAAGCACCAGTCTATTTGCCCTCATATTTCTCAGATACTTAAGTCATACCTATTATCCTTTCACATTGGGATATATATATATATATATATAATTGTTTGTCTCTTATGGTATCATATCTCACCAAAGTTAGATTTCATAAATAAACACATACTCCCCCTCCCCCTCACACTATTTTAATCCACACATTACTAAAAATAAGGAAACTAAAACTTTCCTTCATCATCATGACATAGCTCGAGGATCTCTAGAGATTATTCCAAGTTCTTAGTTGTTTTTTCATGTATATTTAGGTTTTTAATCTTCCATGACACGTTGAAGGTTGATCGTTTTTTACATTTACTCTTCAAGTGTGTTTTGAGTAGTGGGTGATATGAGACTACTATGATGCCAAATGTGCTAACGAAAGTCATTATGACTAAATTATATTGAATTTGTCTATTATTTTATTTTATTTTTCTTTTATCCTACTGATATTTAATATTGATTTTTGTTTCTATGATATAAGGCAGGGACTAAGCTGCACACAGCTCTTGTTATATATATATATATATACGGGCATGTGGAAGTGTTATGCCATTAACACATGAGGTCGATGTATGGATAAAAAGTTAAAGGCCATGAGAAGGGCATTATATTCATTAGGTAGATGAATGGTATATGTAAATTCAAGAGAAAAATAAGGGAAAGAAGGTATTAGGACTATGAAATAATTAGATTTATATATGTTTATATATTCAATTGATTTATATGCATGTCTAATGTTATCATAAAAATAATTGATATATGATAAGGTTTAATTGATTATATATCAAGAATGTTAGTAACTAATATATGATGTTATCATAATATTATGCTCAATTCAATAAATGAGAAAATAGAACTCTTTGGATGTAAGTGAAATTATCAGGATGTAAATAAGAAGAACTTAAAACAACTTAAGTAAACATGTGTTTTACAACAATACAGAAACCCGTGAGAAAAAAAAAATAGGGTGTATTTTTTAGGGACATTGCACAAACTATGTCGATTATGATGGTCTACTAATTTGCATTAGAGAGATTTTGAGGTCAAAAAATGGCCTCCTAAGAGATGTACTACAAAAATATGAGATATATTAAAATATTATGAATTGGAGGTTTTATGGGGTAGGTATATATGGCAGGTCACCTCCCACACTATTTTCTATGCACAATATAAATAACCATGGTTGAGTTACTTTTCAAAATATACTAGAAATAAAATTAATAAAAAAACTCTACATTGATGTGACTAAGATTCATTGTAAATTCTCAAAAATGTATTGTCCTTTAGCATTTATTTGTCTTGAACTTGCAAATGAAATTAAATAATAAAAAACATTTTTAAAAGCTATTTTTTTAATTTTATGTTGACTTTTTATATTTAATATTTTTCTCATGAATTTAATATAATGTAATTTAATTGAAAATTTATTTACATGTACAATATTAATAATATTATTATAACCCACATTGCATTATTATTATTATTCTTTATTCATTAAATTTATTATTATTTTTTATTCATTAAATCTATATTGGTAAATTCATATCAAAATCATAAATTTATATGTATAACTAACATACATTTTTTAGATTAATATCATTCATGAATTTAATTTATTTTAAAAGTACAAAGATATATATATATATATATATATATATTAGTTTGGCATTATAATATTAAATAAAATGGAGTGAATATATAATTAAAAATTAAAAATTAAAAATATGAAAATGACTAAAATATTATTTTATGAAAAAATGTGAAATGAATATATATATATATATATATATATATATATATATTAGTTTGACATTATGATATTAAATTGGATATATAATTTAAAATTAAAAACATAAAAATGATAAAATATTATTTTATAAAAAATGTGAAAGGACCTTCTTAATGAATTTTGAGTACTTTACTTGAAAATGACAATAATATTATTTTATGAGAAAGTGTGAAAGACATTCATTATGAGTATTTTACTTGAAAATGACAATAATATTATTTTATGAAAAGACTATCATTATGAATACTTTACTTTATGACTTAAAAGTACTTACATCACTACCTTAGTTAACTATGTGTTTTCATCCACCATAGAAAATTTGACAAATAAACATTCTTAACTCATGCAATGCCACCTCAACATGGGGGATGATGTCATCTACTAAAATGTGATTGGTTGTTTTTTATAGTACATTTTATTTGTTTTGAGGTCATTTTTTGACCTCAAAATCTCTTTAATTGTAATGCCCAATATATGACATTAAATACTTAACATAATTAAGTGAATGAAATGTCAATATAGGATATTAAATACATTATTCAAACTTAAGCATAATTAAGTGAATTTAATTGGGTGAGGGGTTATAACAAAAAAATTAAAGTAATACATTATTCAAACTTAAGCATAATTATGTGAATTTAATTGGGTGAGGGGTTAAACAAAAAAATTAAAGTAATAAATTAATAATAGATAAGTAAAACTTCAATAAGTTATTAAGTTAATAAATAATAGGGTATGTTGGTAGTGGACACCACTTGTCATCCATGCGAATGATATTTGCATGGATTATCACTTGTCATCCATGTGAACGATATTTGCATGGAGTTCGAGGGGAGGGAGGCATGATGGAAGAGGATTTTGAAGGGGGGTTTGGAAAGTAAAGGGGAGACCATCTTTACTAGCTAGGTTTTTGGTTGAGCGCTCGGTGTCTCTCAACTATAGCTGGGGAATTGGCTGGGTGGAGAGTGATACTTAGGATCTTAGTTGGGAAGCATCAGACATGCCACTCATTTCAAGTAAGTAGTCACAATTGTATTTTGATTTTTAATGTGAACATACTTTTAATATAAATTTGTAGTAAATTTTTAATTAATTCAAATCTCACCTGTAACTTTCGGGTTCTTTCATTTGCTATCAAAGCCAGATCATTTCTTGCATTAGAAACTAGGATGCTAATAAGGAAAGCAAATTTTCTAGTGAGAATCGTTATCTAGAATATTAAGTAGAAGCACTCTTATTAAACCATGATTTTTATCAATCGAATATTTTTACTAGTCAAATGATTGGGTGCTTCTTTTGCTTAGGCAACTTTTTATAAATTTTAAGCAATTTCTATGTAAATTTTTCATGAATGGGTAAAATTGTTCCCCTTAGCAGAGGAATGATACTGCTTAGTTTACCTTGCTTAACCATGTAGATTCATCCAGAGTATATGGCTCTATATGACGGTTGATTACAGTCTCTTATGGATTCAGAATAATTTTATTGGGTATAACTCCTATTTCTGGTACTGTTGGAATAGTTTAAACGAATTCCTTTTCTTGCACTATGCAATTTGTCGATACTAGTGCTTTGTCACTAGTTCTTTTTCTTTAATTTTTAATCTTATGTATCAATTAACCTTCTTTGTGCATTAACAGTACTTAGATTTCCACAGTTTCACCTACCTCAGCTATGAAATCCCTCATGATTTGTGTATGTATTTTCATTGTTTTTCCCTTCTCTACGGCATCCTTCTCCTTGCTTGAATTTTTCAGATCTTTCTCCAATGTCTTAAAACGCTCATACGCCTCAAGAACACTATTATAACATGCTTGTTGATTTTTCAGATAATTTAGTTCGAGCCTCTTCAATCTCTAGATTTGTCCTTGCATCCTTCAATTCCTTTTTGAAAATAGTATTCTCCAGTACTTAACAACTTCAATAATTTGTTTCCTCTTGTTTTCAGTTTCCTTCATGATTTTAAAACTTTCCTCGCGTCGCTCCTCATATATATGGGTACCCCCCTATCTCCTTGAGAAAATTCAATCATTCTACATCTTTCATTTGATTTTAAGTATCTTTCCTTGTTGCACAACATAGTAGGAATTGGAATGAGGAAACCCAACACTTCTAATAGATTTATAACCTGAACGCTGCCCTAAATAAGGTCTAAATGTTGTAGTAAGACTTCAAATCTGTCAAAACTTCTCCAAAATATTTATGAATTGCCTCCAAAGCAGGTCGCTACATGGTTTGTGGCACATAGCAATGAGATAAGACCCTTTCCAGTTGATCATTGTCCCTTCGAAATGGCAGAGAAGACCTCAACCAAGTAGTTATTCAATCAAATCTGCAAATAAAAGGGCACATAATTCCTTAATGTTGAGGGCACAAATGCTCAATGTCTTTCCATAGGATGGTTGTGTACCATTTATTTATCTTCTTGACACCCTTCCGCACCAAGGAAGACAAGCTCACGACTGCTACCACGGTAAACATTGCACTGGCTACTCAAAATTGCTCTTTACTATTGTGTGGCCTTCTCATGTGGGACGTGCAACAAATAAAAAGAAAAGAAAATCTTCTTGGACTAAATAGAAATTTGCTATCCTATATTTCATATTTGTTTGCGTGAATTGGCAGGGAGTAAGATACAAACTTCATGTTTATGTGGGTGGCGTTTTTAACTCCTGTCCACGCAATTTGTTGAGGGGTGAGTATGCTTACCAATAAATGGTGTTTGCTTCCTTGTTTATATGTGACCCACATTTGATGTTTACCCTCACCTGAAATGTCAAAGTTCCATAGAATGTTTTATAAGACCATCCAAATTAAATGGAAGCTATCATGAACCCCCAAGGAAACCATTATGGACTGCAAAGGTAATTAACGATAACAGCTTGATTTTGAACAAGTTGCTTCAGGTCAAATTCTTTATAAAAGACTTCTCCCATCTTGCAATTACTGAACCTAAACATACAAACAAACAAAAAAGTAGTTTAGTGGAAGCTCTTGCAATAACTAAAAATCTGAGTCCATTCGTAGCCTCATTCATGTCTATGTTACCAAAAACGAGAAATAGGAAACGGAATGAGAAACAAAAACGATACGAGAAACTAAGTTTACAGGTTTCGCATACAAGAAACGAGGAGAAAGAAAAACAACAAAAATTTGAATTATTTATTCATCCAAGTGTTACCAAAAATGCAATGCCTTAAATGCGAACTAGCCTTTCCCTTTTGGTCATGATTTTCCCATCTCTCACCCCATTTATACTAATGAATGAAAAAAATGCAACCTTTACATGTGGATTTCACTACGGATGAAGGTTGAAATACAATAAAATTACAGTGGTATGGGCTGTAGAGCAATTTGCATCATGTAAGTAAATACAATTCCGTCTTCATTAGAAGTACGGTGCATTTCTTGTCCATCCACTCTTAAAAGCACATTAGTGATTTAGGGAATTCAACATGCAAGCAAAGTATTGTAAGAGTAATTGTAAACTTTATCATAAAAATAGGTCAATAAAACTGCCTTGTCCTATATGTGTATGTTTGTATCATCCTAAAAGAATTTGAATGTATTTTCTCAACCATGTTTGTGTCGGATATTCTTAAACTTTTTTCCATTTAGCCCTTTTCCTTTGACAACTTTAAACATTGGTTGGACTCTTGAGATTTTCTATGCATTAGCATGTCTGCATAATTGACCGATGTAACTGTCAGTGTCTTGGTCCAGAGGTGAATTACTGAAAATTTTACAACCGAAAAATATAATTTGTGTTGTATACATAACATTTTCTTGTGACTTAACAAAAATAAGCAACCCTACACTTGTACATTCACTAGGTTTTTGACATCCACACTGATTATAAATGATTTTCAAATAATTATTTCACCAATTAGTTACAATCGTTGCCCGTGCAATTAGAATATATGGCCTCAATCAAGTGTCATGTCTAGACTCTATAAAAATAACACAAAAAACTGGTGATTTTAATTAAATAGTCCACCATTTAATTGTTCGGGTACACATGGTACTCCCAAAAGACCGAACACCTAGAGCAACCACTTCACACAAACAGATCACAGATCGACACACGATGTTTTGACATGGTTTAAACCCTCGAGAGGGAAACACTCCACGGCCCCGACCAAATAGCTTCTACGGAGCAGTTTATTATGCAAAAGAAAGAAAGTTACAAATGAGCTTCTCATAATAGATCAACTAGACAATGACCCTCCATGCTCTTTAAATAGTGATCATGGACCAATCGGGTGTTAAGCCACGGATCAAGGGTAGGTATGATCTAATAGAAGTTGAGTCGTCCGATCACTCTATGTATAGAACATATTGTGACCGTCGGATTAAATATTTACAAATGCATACTAATGCATACTAAAGAAACACACTTTACCTAACGAAAATATTACACAAGTTGATCTTAACTAACTCCTAAGTTTCTAAATATCCTAACATTAATGTTCAGTGTTAGAATCTCATTTCCAGCCAAATACATATGGTGTTTGCATTCTAACAAGATATACTTTTTACTTGGCATTTACACACCTCGTGCCACATAAATGTCAGCACTCGCAATTGTTAGAATGTCAATCTATTGCTTAAACCTTTTACTGTGTGTCTATTTGTCTTCACAATGCTTCCACTTCTTTCAGGTACAGATGAATCGTTACTATATTCCTACCCTTCAATTTTATATACAGTATTCTAAACAGAGTAAAAAAAAATAGAAGCAAAAAATAGGGCAAAACCCTCGCTGGGAAATCACAAGGAGATAGAGCAGTTGTCTTTCTTATTAAACTCAAGGCGGCAAAACATTACATATATAGCTTGTCACACAAGCAACAGCTTCCTTCAAAAACGGATCTGATAACAACCACAGAGGAAAACGTGGATTCAACTATAACAGTTTCTATATTACGCATTTCTACATTAATATCTAACACTTCCCCTTAATGGAGAAATGGATTTTCTACCACACCTAACTGTTTCCTGCATTATTCAAAGTTCATCTTTCTAAGAGGCTTGGTAAAGATGTCAGGCACATTATCAGTGGTTTTACAATAGATCAAGTCTATTTCCTTCTCTTGTATCTTTTCTCTTACAAAATAATGTTGAATTTCAATATGTTTGGTTCTGGCATGATAAATTGGGTTGTGTGCCAATTTAAATAGAGCTTTGATTGTCACATTTGAGAACAGTTGGCTTCATTTGTTTGTTTCCAATATCTTCAAGAATTCTCCTTAACCAAACAACTTCACACGTAGCAGTGCATAGAGCTTTGTACTCAACTTCTGTTAACGATTAAGAAACAGTTGGTTGTTTCGTACAGCTTCATGATATGATCCTTGTACCTATGTTGAATGCATATCCTGAAGTTGATTTCCTGTCATCGAGATTTTCGTCCCAATCTGAATCAGAGTAACTTGCGAACTCAACACCACAATCATCAGTATACATAATACAAAAATTAACAATTCATTTCAGATATCGAAGGACTTTCTTTGCAGCTCTCCAATGGCTTTCAAGTGGTTTAGCCATCAACTGACTAAGGATGATGATTGAATATGCTATGTTTGGCCTGGTAGTAGTGAGATAGTTCAAACTTCCCACCAACTGTCGATACAAAGTACCATTTACCTCTTTAGTATCATCAACACTAGATAACTTAACATTATGTTCTAAAGGTGTTGTCACTGGCTTGCTTTCACTCATATTAAATATTTCCAGTATTTCCCTTGTGTATTTACTTTGAGTGATCATTGTTTTACCGACTTCTCTCCATATTTCCAGACCTAAACAATAATGTATTTCACCAATATCTTTCATTTCAAATGTCTGTGCTAACTGAATTTTAATATCTTCAATCAAGTGAGAAGCACTGCTTGTGATAATCAAATCATCAACATATAAGGATACCAAAGCAACATTCCCATTTTCATCCTTTTTGACATACAGATTAGGATCATTTTTGCTTTTCACAAAACCTTTCTCAGCAAAGAATGAATCAATCTTAATATACCAAGATCTAGGTGCTTGTTTCAAACCATTTAAAGCTTTCTTAAGCTTACAGACAAGATCTTCTTGTCCTTTCTTTATAAATCCTTTAGGATGAATGTTGGTTGTCTTAACTGTTCTTGAGGTTTTCTAGATAGACCCAGGTTCTATGCGGTTCGAGGAACCAACAAAACCCCTTTTCATCGGCCCTTTCGGAAACAGTTTGCAAACATACTAAGATCTCACCGAGGCAAAGCAATGGGGGGGGGGTGGAATCAGGTTTCCACAACCAGGTGATGAGTGTTTTAATGGATTAGCGAGCAGCGCACTACAGGACTCGCGCTGCGAACTGGGGACTACGCGGAGTTCACTTTCTCCGCGTTAACACTTAGACTATCGAGCATCCAAGGACTGTGCGATGCGGGATGACACTTCGATTATGGGACAACGCAACTGACGACTGTGCTTCCTCTTACCAACTTATGCAACTTTATAGATCTTACTTAATGTGAAAAGACGCATTCCACAAGCATAATAGATGGAACCTTGCAACCTTATACAATATAATAATCAACGATATCACTGTGCACTTCCGATGTTGCGCTAAGTGTTTATCTGACTAGTTCATGCATTCATCTAACTGCGAAATACTGGTGTATCCAGCATTCATTCATACATGTGATTACTTAACATATTATTCCCATTATCATCCTTATGGAGAATACATATAAAAGCAAAGCACATAAACTCATAAACAACACTTAACCATTCATCATAAGTAAAGACACAAATGCAAACACATAAGCAATCGCATAACACGGAATTTAACGTAGTTCACCCCCAGGATGGGAGCTACATCCACAGGAACTCTTGTTGTATTATCTTTGGGAAGGGTACAATAGTTCCAGTTTGCGCACTCAGCTATAGACTCTCTTCTCTCTCAATAGGTCTCTGTGCACGCAACTGCAAAGCCTTTACAATCTTCTCTCAACAGAGATCAATGTTCAACAACAAAGATTAACAATTCATAAACAGAAGATTAACTACTAGAAATCAACCCTTTCCCTTACAAAATGTGCTCTTTTATAGATCATGCCCTTAGGTCATGTCTTTACAATAAAGTGGGCCAAAACCCTAAGGTTACCCAAAAGCCATCATGGTTATTTCGCTAACCAGGACTGCTAGGATTCTGATAGCGAATTCTTCGTCGTGGCCATCCTCTATGCGTGGTCACATAGCTTTCAGCCTGCCTTGTCAACTGCATACCGACGGTCGCTTTAACCTTGTCATCCCTTCTCTAACGGCTTTGTGCGACCAGGTCACGTTGTGCTGCCTCTGCTCGTGTGACCGATAGCTTTCCTTCTGCACCACTCCTTACCCGCCTGCTGGGAATCATGGAGTACTTCGAAAAAATAGGTCGCTTTCGCAGCTTGACCTTCCCTTCATTCTTTACCCAAAATAAGTGCCCTGCTGGCACTTCGTGGAACTGGAGCTCAGTTGCGCCGTTCCTTCCCTGCCGGTATTGTGTTGTGCTCAACTTCGCGGCTTCCAAAACTGTCTTACCAAAACAGCCTTCATCTGAGATGCTTTGCATCTCCAAGATTGTTCTTCTCAAAAATGCCTTACTTGGGACAGGCCAAAACAGGCCCCTAACACTTACATGTGGCTCGTCCCTAAGCCATTTTCAACTTCTGGTTCCATGAGCTGCTCTTCCTCTTGCAGAGCTATCTTAGCAATGAGCTCTTGATACGTTGTGCTCAGCTTAGCAACTATATCCTTGCAATCTTCTTCAATTTCTTTGATGGTTTCTAACACATCCACTGTCAGATCATCCTAAGTTTGCTCTTCTACTGACGCCTGCAAGTCGCGTAGCTCCTGTAGTTTTCCTTCTATCTTCTACGTTAGTTCATGGGATTCCTTCTGGAGGGGTTGTGACTTGTCTTTGACTTCAGCCTCATGTTCTCTTAAGACTACAAGTTGTCTTTTTAATGCTCTGACTTATGGAAATCTGTGGAGTCTATCTCTTAGTGGCAAGGTCTTTATCTTCGCGTTCAATGTGTCTAATGCTGCTTCCTTTTCCTTCAAAGTTGTTTGGACCTGCAGCAGCTCGGGGTTCTCTTGCAGCATAGTGAATACTCTCGTAGCTTCCTTCAGCAAGGTTTGACATTTTTCTACTTCGTTGGCTATTGTTTCTGTGGCTGCTTTTACTTCTGTTGCTCTAAGCAATGCCTGGTCTGGTGGTGTCTTTGGTTGATTCTGTGCTTCCAAGGAAGCAACCTTTGCCTGGTAATCAGTCTCCATGTCCTTCATTCCATTCCTAAGATCGTTGACCACCGATCTGATCTTAAGAATAGTATTCGTGATCTCTAGCCGTTCTTCTCATTCTGGTATCTCCGCGTAGACCGAAGAAATAGTATGCTCTATTCTTCTTCGTCGGTCCTACTCATCTTCAAGTGCCATGGTTTTCTTTAAGCTTGCTTCTTGCAACTGCTTATAATTTTCTTGCAACTGATGGTGTTGGGTTAGAGCGACCACACTTCTATCATGGATCTCTTCGATAACCTGCAAGTGCAGATTGTGTAGGCCCTCTTGTGGCAACATCGCAATGTCGATGTCCACATGCTCGATGTCCTGCGCGCTCGAAGCTAACTGTTCGCGCGGTAACCTTACGCTTAACGGGTCAAGTTAGACTATGCGCAATTTAGGTGGCAAGGTCTGGGCTAGAGGTGTTTTCTTTGGCTGCGAAGTGTCCCCTGACCTTCCTTCCGATTCTGAGTCTCGCGGCAAGGGAAAGTTGCGCTAGACTTGCTCAAACTTCTCCCTTATGCCTTGCAGCATGGTGAGATTCTTCTGTAAACTTGCCTGGATAGCCTCATCCTTACTATCTTTGAGTTTCAGCGCATCTTCTAGGTGCGCGGTGACCATGGATGCGATCATCTCATAATCGTCGTCGTGGAGCTTCGCTTCTGACTGGCCCTTTATAGCCTTCTGCTTCTTTTTCTGGTACTGAGTTTCTGGGATCCTTCCTTTTCCATGACGATGACTCTTCAACAATTGGTGTTGGAATGGGATTACTTTCTTCGGAGTCACTGTCAATGATCATGGGTCCTTCGACCTTCCACTCATCTATCCATTCCTTCATGATGAGGTCTATATATGCTTCATCCATGTGATAGTTCCCTTGGAACCATTCTGGGTTTTTTTTCTGTGCCTTTCCTTAAATGTAAATGGAGTGCATGTCAGCGCAAAAATTTATGGTGCGAATATATTTAGATGTTACCTGCTTGGCTATGCGTGGTGTGCGAATAATGACGTCACGCAGCTGCTCATAGTATGTGTGGAATACTGCGTTCGACACGTGCTATCTCTCTGGCATCAAATTCGTTTAGAGGTTCGCATATCTATCTCCTCTACAATCCTTCTTGGCAGTGCTGAGGCCAATGTAGTATTTTCGGTCCTTCCATCCCACAAACGCAATCAAGACCATCAACCAGCTATAGTGGAAGTTGCTGCCATGCATCTACGTGTCGCACACATCCTCTAGAAATTCATTCAACAAGTATTGGCACCAGTTAAATCTTCTGCCCATCGCGGCCTTTGCCCCAAGGAGCATCGCTCCGGCTGGTACTTCAGTAGGTCTCGCCTTCTGCAAAATTTTCCTTGCTAGCAGTTGTGTTACGAACTACGTAGCATCATTGGCTATATCGTCTGTGATGAATCCTCTTTTTCCTTTTGGGACGTTGTGTGTTGACTTCATTTGCACGACAACCTCCTTGTCCCTGTGCTTGCCAACAAATAATTGCTTAGGGTCCTCGCCTCGCTTGCTTAACCCTGTGATGTGATGGATCAAGTCGATATTCAGGTCGATGTTTCTATCCATCCAAAGATAGCCTTGGTGTGTGCGCGAGATGAGTGTGCGCACCACCACGTTCAGTTCTGGGCTCTGATCAAAGTGCGGGAGCCTCAATAGGTTCAGCAATCCTGACTCCACTACTTCAGATAACCAATCCTGTGTGACCAACACAGAATTTCCCTTTACATCCTTCTTCCAACACATATACTGATCTGGCTGAAATTGTTGATACCTCGGCTCGGCTGGGTCCTTTTTCATTTGAAGTAGGTCATGGTCCTTGAACTTACATTCTACGATTTTACCCAACAAATTTTTGTCTAGTTTCACATGCTTGGATATTGGTGGGAGTGGTATCTCATACTTCGCCTTCCTGGACAGCTTAACGGCCAGTGCATCCTGTGCACGTGGAGAGATATACTGAGGTGTCAGAGTGAGTGGGATTTCCTTATCGCTGAGTGGCACTTCTGGCAGCGTGGAGCTCCTCATCTTTGGTTTTGTCATCTCCACTGCTGGTTCCTTTCCCTTGGCTTGCATAACTGTGGAATGTCGTGGCGATCGACCTGAACCTTATCCCTGCTCTGTAACAACCTTATTAGAGGGGGTTCTCATCAACCCTTCAATCCCTCTATGTTTAAACACCCTCACAGTTTCCCTGACTGTGAATTCTTGCTCAATAGAGGAATTTTCAGACATTCACTGGATAATCTCTTAACAGACTCATGAGATCACTTAGCGCTCACTGTAAACAAGTTCGAGTTATGGCTTTGCAGAAAAATTCCAAAGTTTTGGTAACGCCCACGAGTCCTAATGCAGAAGCATTTATAGGCGCAATCGGCCTTAGCCGCTCCCATCAACGGATAGAAAAGCATTAAATGGCATATCCGTTGGCCAAATCCGTTGAGAATTCGGGTCCTTTCCTTCATTAACTGCTTACAAAACAACTATTTTTGCGTTAAATTCCCAAGTGGTCGTCGACAAAATCATTGTATAACGGCTAGTTTTCCGACCGACATTTCAACGGCTAGTTTCTTAGAGCGTTGCGTCGAACTGCGCGGCGGGTCGTCACTATCCCGGCACAGTTACTTTGTGGTGTTGTTCTTCCTCCTTCTAAGGTTTTCATCCTTCTTGTTCTATTTGATTTGTGCAGCTACTTTTTGAGCTTCGAGCTGCGTGCTTTTTTCTTTTCTTTTGTTTTCTTTCTCTTATGTTTTTTTTTTATCCGCGCAGCTTCTCTTCTTGACTAGTGTCGTGCGGTACATATATCTTTTCCATCCATCTTCGCGTACCTATCCAAAACTGTGTACAGACTCTTCGCAATTTCTAGTGCCCAATTTCAATTGTACTTGACACTTAGAAATTTCCTTCTCTTCTGATCACTGAGGGTTCTGCAAAGTAGGGCTATCCCGATAGGGTTTTAGTCTACTTCCATTCACCAAACTTGGTAAGTTATCTCCGGCTAACGTGGCTAACTGAACTGCGTCACCATTAGTAACATGCATAACAGTATATGGGCCAAGCCAATGCATCTTAAATTTTCTAAGAAATTTCATAAACTTGCTATCATATAGGAGGACTAGATCACCTACTTGAAAGGACTTTTTCTTGATATGGCGATCATGCCATGCTTTTTCTCTCTCCTTCTGCACTTGCTGGTCAAATCCTGCAATGAAGCGATCTTCCTCCAATCCAACCAAGTGTAGAAGCCTTTCTTCTATTGATTCTTGATCTTCTATGCATGTGAATGCAGCTATCCGTAAGCTGGGTACAATATACTCCATAGGCATCACAACTTCCTGTCCATAGGCCAATCTAAAAGGTGTGTGGCCTGTCAACTTCTTACAAGTAGTCCTGTATGCCCATAACACAGTTTGAATACGCAGATCCCAATCATCTATGTTGACATTGCATACATTTTTCAACGCATTCTCCAGTACCTTGTTGAAAGCTTCAACAGTTCCATTTGCTTGAGGATGAGACGGTGTACTCCTCTGATGATAAATGTGGAACTCTTCAATAAGGGATTCAATAGTTCTATTAAAAGAATGAGTCCCTTGATCACTCATTAAAATCTTCGGGCATCCAAATATGGTAAGGATGTTCTCAAATATGAACTGTGCGGCAGTAACTGTGCTACAGTCTTTTACTGTCTTAGCTTCTTCCCATCTGGTGAGATAATCAGTCGCAGTGATAATGTATCTCGCACCAGTCCTTTTTCCTGGTGGGTTAATAGGTCCTTGAAATCGATAGCCCATTTCTCAAATGCTTGAAGTGTCAACTGCGGATTCAAGGGCATTTCATCTCTTCGCGACGACCTTCCTATCCTTTGACAGGGATCGCAGCTCTGGCAATGTTCCTTTAAATCTTTATGAATTGTAGGCCACCATAGACCTGCTCTCAATATCTTCTGCGTAGTGACCTCCCGATACACCTGAATGTGCATAAGCCAATATGAATGGCTTCTCATGCTCTAGTACACATCTGCGCAACACTTCATTTGGTCCCAACTTCTATAGTTGTCCTGCTATGATAGTGAAGTCTGCCGCTCTGACTACCAGTTGCTTCTTCTGTTGCGTAGTGAACTCTGCAGGCGCCAATCATGTAGTCAAAAAGTCTACAATATCTTTGTAATAATCATCAACAACCTGTATAGCGAATAACTGCGCATCAGGCAGATTGTCTTCGAGGTTTGTGGGTTCTTCGCCTGACTCAATCCTTGAGAGATGGTCAGGTCCTAAGTTCAATTTTCCTGGCTTAACCACAATTTCAAAATCGTATTCTTGGAAGAGTAATAGCCATCTGCAAATTCTCCCCCCTAACATTCGTTTATTGACCAGATACTTCAAAGTGGAATGGTCAGTAAACGTTGAGAAGTGCGCACTGAGCAAATAATGCCTGAATTTCTGCAATGCGTACACCATAGCTAGGCCTTCTCTTTCTGTGGTCGTATAGTTATTTTCAACTGATGAGAGATTTCTGCTTGAAAATGCAATGGGATGTTCAATGCCTCCCTCTCCTGGCTCAGCTAACACTACACCAAGTGCAATGGATGAAGCGTCAACATGTACATGGAATTGCTTGTCCCAATCTAGAAAAACTAGGATCGGCGCAGTTACCATCTTCTCCTTTAAGGTGTCCAATCTCTTCTCACATTCTGCGTTCCATATGAACTGCGCTTCTTTCTTCAGCAGCCTCTCCATCGGCGCGGTTATCTGTGCATAACCCTTGATGAATTTTCTATAGTATCTCATATGTCCCAACGTGGTGTGAAGCTGCTTCACTGAATTCGGTGCTAGCAAATTCACAATCACTGTGATCTTCGCAGGATCCACCATTAAGCCTTGTCTGCACATAATGTGTTGTAAAAGAATACCATAAGGCACACAGAAAATACATTTCTTCAAATTCAATGAAATTTGATGTTGTCTGCACTTAGCTAACATCATTCTCAGATTCTCAAAATGGTTTTTCAGCAACCCAAAGACAGTCCAATCATCAAAATAAACCTCTAAGAACTTATGGATAAATTCCTTAAATGCAGCCAGAACAACTCTAGAAATTATAACTGGCGCATTCTTCAACCCAAAAGGCATCCCTGTATACTGGTATGAGCCCCATTCAGTAGCAAATGTTGTCTTATGCCTGTCTGTTGGATCAATCCTAATCTAATGATATCCAGAAAATCCATCAGTAAATGAATAGGCCTCATTTCCTCCCACATTTTCCAATACTTCATCTGTAAACAGAGTAGGAAATGGGTCATGCAGCGAAGCATCATTCAGCTTCCTTAGATCTACACAGATCCTGATTTCACCTTTAGTCTTTTTTTCTTGGATAACCATTGGGATTATCCACTCGGACTCTTCGACGGGCTCGATGATCCCTGCATCAAGCATTTTATCAATTTCTGCCTTAACTCTTTCTTTATATCTGGGATTCAGTCTATAAGGCCTTTTCTTAACGGGCTTCGCGCCTAGCTTGAGAGGTATCTTCATAACCCCCAAGTCACCCAAAATGCCTTTCATTTCCATGAACTTTGTTGGAAACAAATCCTGATATTCATGTAGAAGGTCGGTGATCTGCGCAACCGTTGCATCGTCCCAGTAATCTCCAATGGACGCGAACTTCGGCTCTTCACTTGTCTTGTCTTAACAGGTCCACTTATGTCTGGAATTTCCAATGGAGGTCCCTCTACATTACGTGCTCCTTCGGACTCAGGTATATTGATGTTGCACGGATCCTCCTCATCGCTCTCTTCTTTTTCTTCTTCATTTTCAGCAAGATTATAGCATTCAAAGGCATGTTCTATATGCCTTCCCCATTCTAGTTGTAGGTTCATAGGTACTTTGACATCTTCAAATATATTTTATTTGATTTCTTCTAATGCCTCGTTTATACTTGGGCATTCCTCTCTAAATATTCTTTCTTTGATAACCTGTAGAGATTTGTTAATGCTTGGACTTTCATCTTCAAAGCTGAAAGTTCTCTAAAAGTTCGCAGTTAGGATAGACAAATCTGTAGTTCCTCTTGTTACACCCAAAATCTACTCATCATAAGATTCAGTGTATACAACCCTGAAGTTACCTGGACTAAGTAATCATCCTGGGAGGATTTGTACCCAATTGTGCTAAGTTTTGAAGGGTCGTCGCAGGATGCACACTAGCAACATACGACGTCGCACCTTGCCCTATTACAGGGTGCGACGAAGTCAGTTAGATGGAAAAAATAGCTTCTTCGAGTCCATCTCAAAGCTTGTTGACTTGGGACCCTATCACTGACCTCCCTGACCTCTTGGAAGAGTTGGCACTCGGTTCCTAAACCTTTAGAGAGATCCATTAAGCCTCTTCTACCATCTCTCAACCTATCCTATCCATACCCTATCCATTTAGTCCTATATAAATGAAGCTCACTCCCATCCCAAAGGGAGGAAGGCTATGGTATCTACATGCTGGTGAAATCACTCTTAGAAAATCTCCACTCACCCATTGGAGAACTCATACTTCCTTGGAAGGATACGGCAATTGGCTTCGCCGGAGAAGGGCTACAACGTTAAGATTTGGTTGTAGTTCTATATCTCTATTATGTACTCCTCTTTTTGCAGTAATACAAATGCTTTCCACCAATATTGTTCATGTGTGTAATGATATTGAGTAGTTCACTTGCTTAACTGTTTATTTAGATCTCTTATTGTATAGATGTCTTTTACTGGTTTCTCTTGTTTCTTGTCTTGACAGGTCTTGCAGCTTGGATTTGACGACCATGAGGCGTGGAGCAGCATTCAGGAGAAAGGATTGTGAAGTCAAAGGTAAGGCATCTAGTACTCGATCATTAAGTAGATCTACGAAATGCATTAGTAGTCTGTTCTATTTGTTCTAGACTCACTTCGAGCTAGGGATATCTGGCTCGCGTCCACTCGAGTGGATTGTCTGATAACAAATATGGCGACCATACTGGGGAGTATAGAATCTGGTCAGTAGTTGTTAATCTGAGAGTCATTTTCAGTTGATTGCCTGACACAAGCCTTTTATATTTTCCATTTACTTCTTGGAGTTGATTTCACTATCATATCTTCGTATTGAAGACTCTGATCTACTTCCTCTGAGTTTATACAACTCATTCCCAAACCATTCCATGGTTCATTGCTGAGAGATTTGATTCATTTTTTATTTTAGACTTCGCCTGTCGCACCTGGGTAGTGGGAACAGAGCGACGCTGTGTCATTTTGGGGTCTCTTTTCTTTACCTATTAGTTACTCGTCACATCCCTTGCATTGGTAAACTGCGACATCGTCGCACTTCCCGTGTAAGCAGACTACGATGTCGCACTGTGTACAAGTACAGAGTGCGCTGATTTGTCAAATTTTGGCCTGCAGGTATCTCTTCTCCATTTGACAGTCTGGACTTTGGTTTGATGTATGAAATCTCTCTGTGCTGCAAGATTCAGCTAGGGATCCCACCTGTGATTTGTGTTTTGAGTGTTTGGTTTTGTTTGGATTGATTTTGGGTTCCGTTTTGGACAAGCTTGATGTCATGTCCCAAATTTGGAATTGGGTCACAATGGCCTAATCACATTAGCCATATTCATTAGAGTTTGTAAAATTGATGTTAAGGGTCAAATAATTGCCAAGGAGGAAAATTACTAGTTTCCTAGGTTTGGGGTGGAAGCTTTGGGATTTGGAATAAGGGGGATAATAAATGATGTTTAGACATTAGAAGGGTTCAAGTATTTAATAAATAGAGTGAATAAAGAAATTAAAGAGAAATCCTAGGTGACAAATGGTTTTGGAGACATATGGAGGATGTGGGACCCACAGTAGCTTGATTTTTCATAATACATGGTATCTCTCTTTTGCAAATTCGAATTAATGGGAATGTGAACACTCTTGGGTGAGTTGGTAAGTCATAATACATATCATTGAACATATTAGGTCGAATTGGGAAGGATTGGTAACCTCCATGGAAGATAAAGAGTCAAAGTGGAAGTTTGTGGACACTTGGGCTAGATTCCCTAGCCCCTATGACACCAATGATGGAGCATCTATGACAACTATGACAAATTGTAGACCTGACCTTTGACATCTGACCACTATGACATGTCAGCCCCAAAAATAGGCTCAAAGAAGGTGAATTTGGGAGTTGGAGAAGCCAAAGAGACTCAAAATCGAATTTGGGAGAAGATGGAAGGTTGGAATTAGGAGACAAGTGGCAAATGTGGAATATTTCCTAAATGGAAATATATTGAATCTATTGAGAGTATTTCGACCCTTAGAATGATAATGTTGGTTATAAAATGTAGAAATGAAGTATGAGAATGGATTTTGATCATTTGTAGAATTTGCAATTGCAGAGGGAGAGCTAGTGGATGACTAGTTTCTTGCCTTAGCCAATTTCGAGGGTGAAAGATTCTCATCCAAGTTGGCAATTGGAAATGCCATTCAGACCTTTCATTTGGAGCTTTAATGGAGTCTTTATTTGTAGGTGTAAGCTACAGGGAAGCTCATGGGTTCTTCTATTGCAGCTCGCTCCTTCAACCATTTCCAATTTTGATGGCATATTCTTGATCCTTGAGGGAGGGCATTTTTGGTGAGCTATTGTACTCTTTGGGGGAGCTTCTAATGCCCCATTTATTTTGTAATATGAATTAAATACTCTGTTCTTCATCTCCAGAAATTTTCAGGTCGAAATTCCAAGTAGAAATGTATAAATCTCATTTTTAATGGAAGAACAATGTTATTTCCCCACTACCTTGTTGTGAACCAATGTATTGATGATGATTTCGAATGAATGGATGATTCTATGATGCATTTGTGATTAATGCACTGACATGGATGTATTTTACAAGTTTCATGTACTGTACTTGATCATTTGAAGTATTTTTACTTAGTTTAATTGCATTGGGAGAAGAAATAGTGCCATTTCTCCAAGGGTCGAATTGGTGATTTTTGCAGTTGAATGGGAGAGGGTGAGAACAGTTGTAATAAACCATTAATGGTGCATATGAGACCTTAATAACATACTTAACACATTACATACCTCTGTTCATAAATTTGAGTGGGTTTTGAGGCATTTGGGAAGCCATTTTCAGTACTTACCTTAGGGGGATTTGAACCCCAAATTACTAGTAAAATTGCATACTTGGTCCAGAATCTTAAGAGAGTTTGCAGAGGTCTTTTGGTGGCCATATGTTACCCCTGAACATCATATTCAATTCCTAATATCATTCATACACCTTCCTTGAATATTTGAAGGCATTTGGAGTCAATTTGAGACCTAGAGACCAATACTAGTCAAAGGGAAATCACTAGTAAAGTTACTTACATTGACCAGAATTGAAAGAGTATTTGCAGAATTGTTTTAAAGGTACAAAGGCATCCCTGAAACACATATTTATGTTCTAATATCATTGATATACCTTCTCAGAATATTTGGGATCATTTGGGGCAAATTTGGGACCTAGAGATCGAAACTAGTCAAAGGTCGAACCAAGAAAAAAAGTGGAAAATTGCAATTTTAATAAAATTCCTAACAAGGGACATTACAGTGGTATCAGAGCATGGTCCTTGCACCTGTGTATTAGGTACATAAATTCAAGAATAATTGGCAGCCATGTCTTACTATTATGATGAATCCTATGAGTACAATTCTTATGAGGAATATGCAGATGCTTATGAGCAATATGAAGCAGAATGTGAATGGTATGAGGAAGAGGTGCCATCATGCAACACTTCTTACAATTTCAAGAGAAATGAAGATTATTCTTATGACTTTAAATCTGATGAATATGAGTGTGTCACACCAACCAAGGATTATTCTATGAGTGAGTTCCAAAGATGGAGAGCAAAATATAAAACCTTGCCCCAACAATATCAAAAATATCAAGAATATCTTGCATTTAGCAAAAATACAAAAAATGCCATGTCTTTTGAGTACTATGCTGAACATGTTTTTGAAAATAGGCCCAAAAATGAAGATGTGGAGTTAGTGAAGAAAGGTTTATGCCCTTCTTGTAAAAACCCTTGGAGCGAGTATCATATATGTGTGCATGAAATGATGTCCTCCTTGAGGAGAGCTTTTGAGATTTATTCAAGAAGAGATTCCAAATATATTGATCCTAAGGAAAACAAGGGGCAAAACGCATCAGCTTCATTTAAAGAGCAAAAGGAAGAGACATCACAAGAGCATGAAGAAGATTCTATTGAAAATATGGAATATCATTTCGAGACACCTTCTAGCTTAGGCATGAACCAAAGAGCATCTACTGATGGATGCTTAAACTATGAAGGAGTACCTATTGATGGGTGCTCACACCTCTATGTTGGTGACATAGAGATCACTCTTGAAAGTGTTTCTACAAGTACAAGTTTCATTAAGCATGATAATGAAGACCTTGTAGCAGTTGAAGAAGAACCAAGATCAACTTTCCCATCACCACTTGAGCTTCATGAAGTTGGTCCAAGCAAAATTGAAGAAGATGAGGAGGTTCATTTGCAAGAGCCTCATTTTCTTGAAGGGTCCTTAAAGATGAATGAAAATAAGATCCAAGAGTCCCTCAGCATTCTCCATGACACTCAAGCATTGGTGTCAAATTCTTGTTGGAGAGCTACTTCATTGGAGGAAACATCCTTCCTTGAAGACATGGAGAACATCCAAAGAGCAATGTGCCACATCAAAGGTAATTTTATGTCTTTGCTTTTTGATAGAAACCATTTGTTTGAGCTTAATGAATTGTTACATGATGCATACTTGAAGAATAATGAGGATATTCATATGCTCACAATTCAAAATGAGCAACTTCTTGAAAAGTTGCAAGATACTTGTTTTTCCTCCTATGTTTCAGATTGTCAAATGGTAGATTGTTTGGAGGATTCTCATGACATGGTGGATCATGAGAAATGTGAAAATTTGAATGTTCTTGATGTGTTTGAAGATGAACTTGAAGAGATCCAAACACTTGATGTGGTGGAAGAGGAATTTGAATTGCCTCTTGATGAAGGTTATGCAATTTTTAAAGAAGAGCATGATTCCTCTACATTGGAACCAAACTATGACAAAGAGTTCACACTTTTGAAGGAGCTGCATGATACTACCCATATGGATCCTTCCCATGATGAAACTTCTGTACTTTTTGATCATTTGGGTGATTTGGTTCATTCTCCTACATCCTACAATTCCATGTTTTGCAACATTAGTCTCAATGAAGTATGGGTGAAAGGGTTCTTTTTGATGGTGCCACATGAGGAGTATGAAAATCCTAGATTTACTTTTTATGATGATATGGTTGGAGCACATTCTTATTCACATTTGCAGCAACATAATTTGTCACTTTATGATGATTCACATCTAACACTTGGGTGAATAGATTTATGATGGGAGAACATTTTTGTTGGAAGCTACATACTTTGTTACATCTTTATGATTCTCACATTCATGGATGTATGGGTGAGACTTCTTTGAGTCATTTGAAGTTTCCTTGTTTTTTCTGCTCATTATTTGGTTCAGATTTTAGTGGAGATTCTTCATTCACTTCTTGGATGAAAGAATACATGGTTGAATATTTTGATGCATATCACATCCTTTTGGAGCAGCATTATAGGACATGGGATCCTCACCTATGTCATTGGAGCAGATTTGATTGGTCACTTGAAGCTTGTATGCACTTGGAAAATCGTGGTCTACTTGCTTGGAGGTACAAGCACTTTTATGATTATTTGATGAAGCACCTCCTTGATGTACATTTTCATTATGTAGTTATGTACTTTGATGATATATATTTTGTACTCATGATGTTTGGAAGAATGCATACAAGAAAATGGGATCCAGGAATCATCTTATTTGATGGTATGGGTTGGAGAGCACTCTTCATTGTTGGGGTGCAATACAAGCAATGGGACCCTGGAATAATTTTTATCTCATTGGTTTCAATTTTTTTGGGGGAAACAAGAAGTATGGGAGATGGATTTACCACTTAATAAAGTGATTTTTATCAGAGTAGTGCAGCAGCAAGCATGGTGGTTCCTCTCTAAAATCTTCATGAGAAACTCAAAGACTCAAGGTTTGGCAATTCAATGGCAACTTCAAAGAATTATACAGAAAGCAGGTTCTTCAACGCCCATGTTTGAAATTGCTTGAGGACAAGTAATATTGGGAAGGGATGATTTGTCATGTCCCAAATTTGGAATTGGGTCACAATGTCCTAATCACATTAGCCATATTCATTAGATTTTGTAAAATTGATGTTAAGGGTCAAATAATTGCCAAGGAGGAAAATTACTAGTTTCCTAGGTTTGGGGTGGAAGCTTTGGGATTTGAAATAAGGGGGATAATAAATGATGTTTAGACATTAGAAGGGTTCAAGTATTTAATAAATAGAGTGAATAAAGAAATTAAAGAGAAATCCTAGGTGACAAATGGTTTTGGAGACATATGGAGGATGTGGGACCCACACTAGCTTGATTTTTCATAATACATGGTATCTCTCTTTTGCAAATTCGAATTAATGGGAATGTGAACACTCTTGGGTGAGTTGGTAAGTCATAAAACATATCATTGAACATATTAGGTCGAATTGGGAAGGATTGGTAACCTCCATGGAAGATAAAGAGTCAAAGTGGAAGTTTGTGGACACTTGGGCTAGATTCCCTAGCCCCTATGACACCAATGATGGAGCGTCTATGACAACTATGACAAATTGCAGACCTGACCTCTGACATCTGACCACTATGACATGTCAGCCCCAAAAATAGGCTCAAAGAAGGCGAATTTGGGAGTTGGAGAAGCCAAAGAGACTCAAAATTGAATTTGGGTGAAGATGGATGGTTGGAACTAGGAGACAAGTGGCAAATGTGGAATATTTCCTAAATGGAAATATATTGAATCTATTGAGAGTATTTCGACCCTTAGAAGGATAATGTTGGTTATAAAATGTAGAAATGAAGTATGAGAATGGCTTTTGATCATTTGTAGAATTTGCAATTGCATTTGTGAAGAGGGAGAGCTAGTGGATGACTAGTTTCTTGCCTTAGCCAATTTTGAGGGTGAAAGATTCCCATCCAAGTTGGCAATTGGAAAGGCCATTCAGACCTTTCATTTGGAGCTTTAATGGAGTCTTTATTTGCAGGTGTAAGCTACAAGGAAGCTCATGGTTTCTTCTATTGCAGCTCGCTCCTTCAACCATTTCCAATTTTGATGGCATATTCTTGATCCTTGAGGGAGGGCATTTTTGGTGAGCTATTGTACTCTTTGGGGGAGATTCTAATGCCCCATTTATTTTTTAATATGAATTAAATACTCTGTTCTTCATCTCCAGAAAGTTTCAGGTCGAAATTCCAAGTAGAAATGTATAAATCTCATTTTTAATGGAAGAACAATGCCATTTCCCCACTACCTTGTTGTGAACCAATGTATTGATGATGATTTCGAATGAATGGATGATTCTATGATGCATTTGTGATTAATGGACTGACATGGATGTATTTTACAAGTTTCATGTACTGTACTTGAGCATTTGAAGTATTTTTACTCAGTTTAATTGCATTGGGAGAAGAAATAGTGCCATTTCCCCAAGGGTCGAATTGGGGATTTTTGCAGTTGAATGGGAGAGGGTGAGAACAGTTGTAATAAACCATTAATGGTGCATATGATACCTTAATAACATACTTAACACATTACATACCTCTGTTCATAAATTTGAGTGGGTTTTGAGGCAATTGGGAAGCCATTTTCAGTACTTACCTTAGGGGGATTTGAACCCCAAATTACTAGTAAAATTGCATACTTGGTCCAGAATCTTAAGAGAGTTTGCAGAGGTCTTTTGGTGGCCATATGTTACCCCTGAACATCATATTCAATTCCTAATATCATTCATACACCTTCCTTGAATATTTGAAGGCATTTGGAGTCAATTTGAGACCTAGAGACCAATACTAGTCAAAAGGAAATCACTAGTAAAGTTACCTACGTTGACCAGAATTGAAAGAGTATTTGAAGAAGTGTTTTAAAGGTACAAAGGCATCCCTGAAACACATATTTATGTTCTAATATCATTCATATACCTTCTCAAAATATTTGGGATCATTTGGGGCAAATTTGGGACCTAGAGATCAAAACTAGTCAAAGGTCGAACCAAGGAAAAAAAGTGGAAAATTGCAATTTTAATAAAATTCCTAACAAGGGACATTACACTTGAAGACTGGTAGTGGTGGATACTCTTGTCTCCTCCACCTTCATCCGCTCACCCTTGCATTCCCTTCCTTCCATCCCTGATCTGATTATTACATTAGATTAGGTTCCAGACCTCATTTTCATTTTGTTTGAGCTTTGCTTGCTTGGTTTGCTTGCTGCTGCTTGATTTTGAGTTAAATGTGTCCTTTCAGCTTGATCGAGTGCTTGTCTTTTCTCGAGTTTTCTGAGTGTACTGAATGCTACAAGTAGTGTTTTATTTTCAGTCATTTAGATCTGAAAGCTCAATTGTTATCAAGTTTATTCTTTGGTGCATACATTAAAAAGTTAAAAAGTGCTTCTTTCCCATCATTTCTTGAGCATTATTGAAGAAAATTGTTGTGCATTGAAAAATTCTCGTTTGTCTTTTTGGAAGAATTGAATGAATATATAATCTATTGTGTTTTTCTCGAACTATGAATCGCTCATTTTCTTGAAAAACTCAAAGTACGCTTCGATTTTTGCAAAATTGATTCCATGCTAAGGAAAGATAGATGCATTTTTAATTTCTGTTGCTATTAGACCATTGAAAGTGAAATTGAAAAACTTGCATATTCCATTTCAGAATCCTCTCTTTTTCATTACCTAATGTCGTTTTGATTTGAAAAGAAAAAGAAAAGGAAAAATGTTTTGATTTGGATAGTAGTGTTGTGATTTTTTGTGTTTCGTCGAAAAAGGAAAAGAATACTTTCATAGTCCAGTTTTGTTTGAATTGGGATTGTGTTGCATTGAGTTTGTTTTGGCAATACTATTGGAAAAAAAATTTCTCCTTCCCATAGCTAGAATTCATTGAAAGAAAAGAATATTTGGTGCATCTAGCCAGGTCTTGCATTATGCTTCCGATTATGTACTCACCTCATGCATTCACCTAACCATCAAGATAAAATTAACGGTAGAACTAGGTAAAATTTGTAGCAACTTGTGTGTAAGTTAGAGACGTGTTCCAGCGTCGTTAAGCGTGGCAGTTGTCATTATTTTCCAGCACTGTATCCCGGGGGTATTGTAGTCTTCCACGTACTTATCGGTATATCCAGCTCCTTCACATACCCACCAAGTACCATAATCCGAACTTGGCGTATATCGAAGGGTGTATCATGTACTTGGTAGTATATCGAAAGGTCTCTTACCAAATGGTTGTGCATTAGACAGCACCACTACGGATTTGAGCTCCCATGTACCTTGCGTATATCGGGAGACACCACTAGGATTCCTAAAACCAACTGAGTTAACCATTTGGCCGTCTTGGCAAAGCAATACACCGAGAACAGCACTCAGGGAGATTAGCACGCACGTACTACCCAGGTAATCGGGTATGCAGGAAAGGGTACGGTCCCAATCCTCCTTGTCGCTTCATGTTGTTGGACCCTACAGTATATCGCGGTTTGCGATGCCTTGATAATCACGTGAGGCTCCAGACTTTTGAATCCACTATGTCACATAAGTTTGCTTGTTGCCTTTGTTTGAGTAGGTTTTTCTGGACTGCTTTTCTTTTAGCATACCCTTAGGAGAAACGTTGTTTCAGCCATACTGGCTGATCATCCTGACGCTCTAGTGGATTTTCCTGGAGAAGATCTCGTAGGATCTTAAACTTATCACCCCAATATCCCCTTAATCTGGAGGTTATTTCAAGGGTAAGAATGGATCAGTGTAACACGGTCGTAGATACTGAAGTGGAAAACCCCACTTTGAATGTTGGAGGACTTTTGTTTCCACAAACCCCTCTGGATTCACCTGCCTCTCATCCCCCACAGGATGAAGGAGCACAAACCCTCGCTTCACAAGACCTTTTTCCCGTCATCCTGGGAGAACCTGGATCGTCGAAATAGCTAAACCGACCCCAGGACGACCCTACAGCAGTTGTTGGTCCTTCAAAAGCTTATTGGACATCTTCTACAGACCACCCAGTGGCTCATTTTGCCATCTCATCCCCACCTAACAGGACTACTTTGGATGACACTTTAGCCTACTTTCGTGTTCAATTAGCTCACTTTCGTTCCATGGCTAAAGATTTTCGACAGTCAAGTCTCCAACGACGGGTTCAAGACCCATCGTTACCCCCTTACCGACCCATCCCATATAATCCGATATCTTTTGGATCACCAAAAAAACCTTCCCACCACGAGACCACTAATAAGTCTGGTCAACCCTCACAAGAGTCCAGTCCTGCACTTCAAGTGAACCAACCTGTGGAAGGACAACAATCCAACACACCTATTACTACCACAGTTACTTTACCAGTTCCTCCCCCACCTCAAAATTCGAGGGGAGGGTATTCCATTCCCCCGGATTATCTTATTGGTAATGTTATTACTACGGTAGCTAGTCAACAACCTATGTTGGTTCAACCTTTGAATAGTGGTCAACCTGTTGTGGTTGGGGGGGAAACCCCCATTTCCTAACCAGAACATAGGCGATGGAATCCCCAATGGACCTTCCATTGGACCTTCCCAACCCGCTAGACCGTCCACCACGGGATTATCTCATGTTGGGGGGTCGTCCAATGTAATTCAACCCTCATGGAGTCAAGCGTATCCAGGTTCTGTTAACCTTGCGCCGGGCCAATCTAATCCCTGAAATGCACCATACGGGATACCTTATCCCGAGAATCCATACACTCTATGGGGGCAACAACCTGTGTTGCAACACGGACCCCAACTGACTATCCCTCAAGTACCACCACCCCCGATCGGTCCTCCCCCACCTCCTGCTAGAGGCGACGGACCCCCACCTAACCTTGGTGGAGGTCCACCTCATTTTACCAACAATATCCATCACCCTTTCGGCAGTGGCAGGAATGGTCCACCACCCCCTCCCGGTGGAGGCGGCGGGGGACCACCATATCATGGTGGAGGAGGACATTTCCCTTCGGGTGGCGGAGGTGGTCCACCACCCTTTCTAAGCGGAGGCGATGGAGGACCTAATTACTATGGTGGTGGCGGTGGTGGTGGAGACCCTCATCCTTCTGGAGGCGGAGGTGGTGGGGGCCCCCATCCTTCTGGCGGCAGCAATGGTCCACCACCGCCTCCAGGTGGAGGTGATGGTGGGCCACCTCATTACAGTTATGGACCCCCACCTCCTCCCGGTGGTGGCGGTGGACCTCCACCCCCTCCCGGTGGTGGAGGTGGACCACCACCTTATTGGAATGGACCACCTTATGGTGGCGGACCCCCTTACAGTCTGGGCGGCACACCCCCCTATGGCCAATTTCCTCCTGGTACACCTTACGGTCAGTTTGGTCCTTACATGCCTTATCCGTATTATCAATACGCGCAGCCTAACCCACAGCTGCCCTTCCTACTTTGGACCTGCCTGACCTATCCCATTTAACCAACGATCCTATTTACCACGGATCTAACTGGCCACCAATTCCGGTGAAACTTCCGTCTGATATCCCCAAATTTGACGGCAAGCCGGGTGAAGACCCTAAAAACCACGTGATGACATACCACTTATGGTGTTCATCTAATTCCTTAATGGACGATTCAATTCGTCTTAGATTGTTTCAAAGGACTCTCACTGGTTCAGCTTCCAAGTGGTACATTGAGTTGCCACCCCACACTTTTCCTGATTTTGGTTCTCTTGCCATGAAATTTTTGACACATTTCCCGCTGCCCATATGGTATGAAACTGGTACCGAGCTTTTAACCTCGCTCCGTCAGAATACCATAACTCATATTTCGGATCATGTCCACGAGTGGCGAAGGAGACGACGTCTCATTAAAGCTCCTATTCCATATCAGCTCCTAGCAGACTGGTTCACAAAATCCCTCATCCCTACCATAGCAAGAGATGTTGCCATGCGAGGAGGTGCTGTCACCGAAGAACAAACCATCGCAAGTGCCCACGTACTAGACCTAGTCTACACTAAATCTGGCACTTTGTTTGATATTATGCCTGACGCAACCCGTGACTTTAATGACCCTGCGAAACCACATAAGGGACTCCAAAAGGATGGAATCATTGGTTCCCTTAACACCCAGCCTGCCTCTAGCACCGTTGGATCATCCAACCTTCACGGTTCCTCCCCATTACCGACTCAGGCTGGCCACAACACCACCAAATCCACCACTCCTGCTTAAACTGAAGAGGTGAATTTTGTCCAATCAACTTCATCTCAGAAGTTTGGCAGTAAAAAGAAGAACAAGGGGAAACCCAAAAGGCTTCTGCCCAGTAGGAACAAAAGAGCACTCCTGATGATACCAAGTAGAAACGGAAACGAAAGTATCCTTGTTTACTGTGTGGAGATGACTATTTCTCCAAAGAATGTCCCCATAGAGACGAAGTACAAAAGTTTCTTAGCGGTAAACCAACTCCCGTAGTCCTCAATGACCTGTTTCCTACTCAAAACTAGCAGATAATTGCTCAACCCCCCCAGCCTAGGGGGAACCATCCAATACCGCACATGTTCTCATGGTGCGTAACGAGATGATCAATTTGAACATTTGTTCGCGATCTTACGAACTGGTCCCTTCGAAGGAATCCACTGGAAGTAATGCTGAAAAAGCTTCCAACTCCTTAACTGATGCCACTGTGCCATCAACTTCTCTCACCGTTGAGAAGCCCTCCTTAGACTCAATATTGCAACTGCCCAAGAGTACGATTCGAAAAGTTGTTTTCAATCCTAACTCTCGGGCGGCACAAAATTACAATATCGTAGAAGACTTGGCACAAGCTCCTTGCGCCATGTCTACCCTGGAAGTTTTGCAGAATTGTCCTAATCAACGCAAAACTCTCCTTGCAGCCATTAGTGCAGTCGACCCTGATTCCTCGAATACCATCATGTTCCGACTTGACCACTTCAAGCCGAGGCTCTCCCACCAGCTCGCATTCCAAGTTTCTGTGAACATTGCCGAGAAGATTGTCCATCGTACCCTTTTGGACGAAGGCGCCTCCACTTCTATCATGTCGATCACCTGTTGGAGAGCCATTGGGTCCCCCTAATTGAATTGTTCTCCTACCATGTTGAAAGCATTCGACGGGTGTGGCTTTCAACCTCGTGAGCCCTTACAAGCTCTTGCAGTTGAGTTGGGCGGAAAGACCATAACTGTTAACGTGGAAGTGATCTCGGCCCTGTTAGATTATAATCTCATGCTTGGTCGCAATTGGTTTTACGCCATGCAGGCGGTAGCTTCTTCAGTCTTTCGCATAGTACAATTCCCCCACCAAGGACGAATTGTTACTATCGACCAATTAGATTTTTGCGCACCAGACGCTACTACTCATCCTGGTGACCATGTTCCTTCCATTAGACAAATGTCAAAACAGTATGAGAGTATAGGGGTTGGCCTTTTGAAAGATTCATCTCCCATGGGCGTTTTTCGGGCGACGGACCCCCCTAATCATGTCGCTATGGTGAACATGATCTCCACAGAGATTTTATCTCACTCTACCGATGCTTGGCTTGTACTGGATGAAGCCACAACACACCTGCTTGGAGATATAATGCCTTTTTCACCCGCTGAACGTATTTACGAGGCTATCCAATCAGCCCCGAAGGACCATTTAACAGTGGCCTCTCCATCCTGTTCTCTACGACGGACGTCATCTCTACTTGATCTCTTACTTCGGACTTTTCATTCAGATGAGTCCATCATGGAAGTTATGAATGTTGACGACGGCCCGTGGGATGATCTCCACCATAGGAAATCTTTTCTTCCTCCTAAGGAGTACATAGAGGACAACATCCACACCTTCTTTTCACCAGACATCTACCCATTCCCCCATTCTTACATGTCTTACGGACACGGAGGGAAACTTGGCCAACATTGAGCCAACCACCTCGGTAGACATCTCGGTGAAACCTGGTATAGTGGAACACATTCGCATAGGCCAGAAGTGTTCCCCTGAAGAAATAGCCGTTGGCACGGCCTTATTCAAGCAATTTCGAAATGTATTTGCTTGGTCCTATGAGGAGATGCCTGGGATAGACCCCACGATTGTTTCTCATGAAATAAAAACCTATCCTGACATCAAACCTATACGCCAAAAGTTGCAACCAGTACACCCCTCGGAAGATGGCAGCAATCAACGCAGAGATTGAAAAGCTCTTAAAGACCGATTTTATTTATCCTGTCCCATTGACGGATTGGGTCTCAAACGTCGTCCCTGTGAACAAAAAGCAGGGTACCATTCACATCTGTGTCGATTATCGAGACCTTAATCGGGCTTGTCCAAAAGACAACTACCTGACTCCCTTCATCGACCAGATTATCGAAAATTGTGCCGGAAGCGTCATCTTCTCATTTATGGATGGATTTTCTGGTTACAACCAGATTGAGATCAACCCCGCCGACCAACATAAGACGGCTTTCATCTTCCTGTGGGGAATGTTTGCATACCGCAAACTCCCGTTTGGCCTTAAAAATGCTGGCGCCACGTTTTAGCGAGCTATGTCGTATGCCTTCCATGATATTAAGGACTTTGTGGAACCTTACCTAGACGATCTCCCTGCTCATTCAAAGCAGTGTGAGTTCCACATTGATCATCTGACGGGCATTTTCCTCAGATGCAGATGGTACAATATCCGTCTGAATCCTCATAAGTGTATCTTTTGCGTTAAGTCCGGACGCCTCTTAGGATTTATCGTTTCGAAGGATGGGATCCGCATTGATCCCTTAAAGGTGGAGGCCATCATCAACCTGCCACCCCCGACTGATATGACAGAACTTCAAAGTCTCCAAGGGAAGGCGACTTATTTAAGACGTTTTGTTTGCAATTTCGCGGAGAAGACTCAGGGGCACATGATACTGCTCAAGAAGGAAATCCCATTCATTTGGGACGACCAAGCTCAAAAGTCCTTCGACAGTATCAAACATGCCATCACACATGCCCCCATGCTCCAACCGCCCAATTATTACCGAGATTACATCTTATATCTCACCGCTTCTGCTACCACTATCGCCATGGTTTTGGTATAGGAGGATCAAAACGCTCAGGAACATGTAATATACTATGCAAGCAAGGGTCTTGCTGACGCTGAAACTAGATATTCACATGTCGAAAAACTCGCATTCGCGGCAGTCATTGCCGTCCAAAAGTTTCGACACTATATCTTGCCTCGCACCACCACCATCATCGCAGACTCGAACCCCATGTACCACGTCCTGACATGTCAGGTGCTTGGGGGCAAGTATTCACGCTGGATTGTGATACTGCAAGAATTTGATCTTCTTTTCAAGAAATCCAAGTCAAAAAAGTCTTTGGTGTTTGCCAAGCTGATTTGTGACCTTCCCCGTCCTAATGCAGAAATTGAGCACAATGAATCTTTTCCTGATGAATCATTGTTTCTCATCATTACGACTGACCCGTGGTATGGAGATATCTCATTATATCTTCAAACCCAATGCTTCAACCTTCAACCGTCTCGTGACGACCGTCGTATGATCCGCCACCATGCAAAGTATTATTTAATCATCAATGATACTTTGTATCGTCGTGGCATTGATTCAATTCTTTGACGTTGTCTCACTCATGATGAGGCTAAACGTGTTCTAAATGACTGTCACACTGGGGCATGTAGTGGTCACCTCTCTGGGATGGCTACAGCCCATAATATTTTGCACGCAGGATATTTTTGGCTTATTATCTTCAAAGATTGTATTGAGGCCGTAAAAAAATGTCCTCCTTGCCAACACTTCCATACGAAGAAGCGCACCCATCCTGCCCCGTTACACCTGGTTATTTCCGTGGGCTCGCAAAATGGGGCATCTACTTTATGCATTGTAAGCCTACCTCGGCCGGGGGGCATAGTTACATCATTGTAGTTGTGGATTACTTTACAAAGTGGGCTGAAGCTATGCCTACATACCAGAACGAAGGCAAAACCGCCGCACTCTTCATGTTCAATCATGTAATAGTGCGGTTCGGAGTTCCTCAGGCTATTGTTACCGATCATGGTTCTCATTTTTAGAACCATATGGTTGATGAACTGAGCGATAGGTTGGGTTTTCGCCATGAAAATTCAACACCCTACTACCCAGAGTCCAATGGACAGGTCGAGGCCATTAACAAAGTCTTGAAAAC
This sequence comes from Larix kaempferi, assembly GCA_027924585.1. Classification (NCBI taxonomy): domain Eukaryota; kingdom Viridiplantae; phylum Streptophyta; class Pinopsida; order Pinales; family Pinaceae; genus Larix; species Larix kaempferi. The sequence goes on from BSBM01000831.1 coordinate 4,606,037, forward strand.
TATGGTCCAAAGGATGGTAGGTACGCAGAAATCCAATTGGCATAACATGCTCTTTTCAGTGTTATGGGCCTACAGAACCTCCGTTAAAACTGCCACAGGTTTCACTCCTTTCCAATTAGTCTATGGATTGGAGGTTGTCCTACCTATAGAGTGTGAAATTCCGTCTCTACAACTCGCTGTCGAACTTCTTCCTAATACTACTGCTGAGGAAGAACGTCTCCTGCACTTAGCAAAACTTGACGAGTCCCGCCGAGATGCCGCTCTTGCTAATGAAGCGCACAAGAAACACATCAAATCCCAATACGACAATTCGGTTGAACCTCGTATCTTTAACGAGGGTGACTTGGTCCTCACTTATGACCAGAAGCATGACAAACTAGGAGCAGGAAAGTTCGAATCCATGTGGCATGGACCTTATATTGTCAAACGTGTTTTGGAGAAGGGATCTTACGAGCTTGAAGACTATGACGGAATCTCTTTGGGTGAACCCCGCAATGGGCTTTACCTGAAGAGATACTATGCCTAAACTCGTCATGCTTAGACTTTCTTGCATATACTGTACATGGCGTGTTTTTTTGTTTTTGTGTGTTGTGACACTTTTGTTTTTGAGTGTCTTTAGATCTTGTTTCCGCTCCTTATACCATGTTTTGTTTGCGTGTGCAGATGGCAACGTGCTATGGATTCGCGGACGACGCCAGCCAGAATACCCATAACCTTGCTTCAGCAGCCTGGGTACTATATTCCCCAACAGGTGAGCTCATTAGCTCAGGAGGAAGTTGCCTAGGGTTTGCGACCAACAATACCGCAGAGTATCAGGTAGTAATCGGAACCCTAGCTAACGCCATTTCCTTGGGTATGAACCACATTATCATCCACATGGATTCTCAATTAGTGGTTTTCCATCTTAACCGGGTTTACGCCATCCATGATCCCACCTTACTCCGTCTCTTCAGACGAGTACGTCTCTTGGAAAGGTCATTTAAATCCATTCAGTACCTACACATTCCACGAGAGTTAAACACAGTTGCTGACTCGATGGCCAACTTCATTTTGGATTGGTACATCACACACACATAATATTCATAATATGTAAAAGCATTCACAACATGTAAATAATGCAATGTATAAAAGCAAACATGTAAACAAGATCACATCACTCATCATTTTAAAAACACATAATGTATAAATCACTGAGAATGTCTGTATATATATATATATATCACTCAAAAGTAGTGCTGGTACAAAATCTGAAGCACGATGGCTTTCAGTGAGTCTACAAAATCTGAAGCATCATAGCTTTTAGTAGTACAAAATCTGAGACCTCTAAGCTCTCAGTACAAGTATAATAATGTCATCAAGCCTGATGCTTGACCCGTACACCACCCCTAGCACGGACAGCTCGCTGTCACTGAGTGAGGAAGCAATCCACGGTCCTCGCTACCTTGCGGAGTAGGGCATTGAAGCGTACGAACGCTCCAACCCCAAACCTCTGCATAGGTCTCGGTAGGTCATCTATCGTTGGCCCAGGAACCTCCACTGTCAACTGGGACAAGTTCCTGTATACCTCCTCCATCTCCTCGATGGCAGCATGAGCACCTGGGGCAACAACTGCTTCCCTGCCACTATCTCTCCTTGCCAGGAGGGAAATTCCTGCCGGTCGTACGGGCCCCACATCTGCACACACATGTTATATACTTGTCAGCACTGCATCAAAAAAATGATAAATATACAAAACTAAAAGTACAAGGTTTTTTGTTCTTACCTATGTCACCCCATGTTGCATCCTCTGGCAGCACCAAGTTAGGATCCTCTCTGAAATCCGTACCACTGTATGGGAAGTCCTCAACCATGAGTAACTGGCCTTCCAGCCAGTTGAAGAACTCAAGACCAAAACTGATGATAGGTCGTCCACCATGACGAGTCATCACCTCAGCCCATCTGAGCATGTGGGGATCTATGGGCTCCCTGTCATCTAGTACTACCTGTGGACGCAAGAGAGGGATCTGCTCCAAGAGGAATGATACCACGATCGATCCATAACCAAACTGCTTGAGCTTTGCCCGCCGACACTTGGTTAGCTGAGCTCGGAGGTTTGCGAGGAGACCCTCGCACCAGTTGAAAACCATGGAGGACATGCATTCCTCCGCATAAAGCATCTGAGTCCAAGTAGCCATGTGTGGGGCTTGGCTACTCGCCGCTCTAGTAATAGTAAACAGTATGGTACGTAGTGGGCGGCTCACCACATCCCTGATAAGAATATTCCCACTGGAAGATCGAGCAAGAGCAGTACAATGCTGTGACACCATGTCATCGACTATGCAATCATTGGCCCCGTGTTCCAGTAAGATGTACAGGTTCCCCTCTCCGGGACAAACCAATAAGGAAATAGATGTCCTCGACATCTATTGTGAGGATGTGCTCACCAATCACGAAATATTGTTGGGCCGCATCCCAACTCTGGAGCATGTGTGATAGCAATGGGATTTGGGATCTCATCCCCTGAATATCAAAGAACTTGAGCAAACCACAGTTCCTCAAGGCATCCACGCATTGTGGATCATTGGCATCTTGTTCATCTTCTACTTCGTGTTCTCGTTCCCGCCACTCTAAAACCATGTTGGCTTGCTAGCAATCTGCCAAGATGGGCATTTAAACACTGTTAGATCCTACTTCAACCTCTGCAAGTTCATTTTTTTGGATTAAATTTGATGTTTGGGAAGTGCAACTCCGCCGTTGCACTGTACTTTTGCGAACAGTGCGATGTCGTCGCACTTCACCCATTCAGGACTTGCGCCGAGTCGGTCTCATTGCAGTTCCCGAAAGGGCCAACTGCGACAAGCCGAGAGCGCAGTAGCCCTCCATGAATCATAAAAAAACCCAAAAATTGAACCTAAAAACAAAATCTAATCCACTAGAAAGTTGCTAGATGAAGTTTAGGCTTACCTGCTCCTGACGGTGGGTGAAATGGCGGATCGTAGCTCCCGGAATCGGCAAAGAAAGTTTTGGCTCCAAATTGGTACTTCTCCTCCCAAATTGGCAAATGAAACAATGAAATCTATTTTTGGCCCATTTTTCTATTTATAAATAGAATGGAATATTCCTTTTCAAATATTTTGATGCTCTTGGGCCATCTATCATAGTTTTTGACCATTTTTGTCATATTTGAGGCTATTTGACACATTTTCTAGTGTGCAAGAATTATAAGTAGTCTTTCGTGTCGTTTCTCGTATCACAACGGTCATCACAGGTATGAACACTCCCTTGGACGTTTTGTCGTTATTTTTGCAATGGTTAGTCTGTAATTATTACGTGATGATGAGTTTACTCTTCGTTTGTTCTCATACTAACGGGACTATGAGAACAAGTACTGAGTTATGATTTATCACTTTTCCGGGCTCGTTAAACTTCTACGGAAAAGGACACCCCCCGGAGTCTACCGTTAAGATCTTTTCAGGCTCTCGAAAGACGAAAAGATTGCCAAGCGAACTTGTCGCATTCACGCTTGTTAAAGTATTTGAATGGTCGTCTTCCTGGTGATAGTTTACCCCTTTTTTCGGACGAGGAGGCACTAATTACTAAAAAGGTATACTCTAGCCAATCATGACTGGAAGAGTCCTCTACCGCGTTGTTTTACCCTTTTTCGGGCGATGAGGCTAACTTTACGAAAAAGGACCGTTGGAGTCTTCTTTAGTTCTTTCCAGACTCTCTAAACATGAAATGACGACCGAGTTTACCTTCTATGGACTCGTTAAAATTCTCACTTTGAAGGGCCCATCATGGGACGAACCCCTCCTATCCCAGGTTCGGAAAATATTTGAGATTGGACTCATCTATGAGATGAGCTATACCAAGCATCCGGTTACCCTCATCAAGCTCGTAAAAAACACATGAGGCACTCATCATTCATGATGGGGAAAAAGGAAAGCATTTGTGTTACATACCTTATTAGTGGCAGTATGTAGTCGTTCTTGAACATGGCACTCATCTGCATTTGCATACAACACTTGGATCATCCGTTTGTCTTCGAGTTCCACTTATTTCCTGAGTATTATTACTCCTTTGAGTCATTCAAAGAAAAGCTTCCATCATCAGTCACTTTGAGAATTTGTGTCAAACTCGTCATGTCAATACTGTCAAGTCATGCCATGCCCATGTTCAAGAATATGTCTATCATTTATCATCTGTAGTCATTACACCCACCATCACGTCGGTCTACTCTGAGTCAGTCTTGCATGCTATTGTACCATCCGATCTACCCTATACATTTTTTGTTGTGTTTCGTGTCGATTGATGCGGGATTCATCATGGCCATCGTTCGACGGATTCATCCTTGTCGACTTCAACTCATCATCTCAGGATCGAATCTAGAAACCAGTCAAGTACCTTGGCCCTGCATGCCTCAATGGCAGGTTACCTCACTTTCATCATGAGTTTACATCATTGACTCTTGATTGAAATATTTCATCTTGCGTTCGACTTCAACTCATTTATTCACGCTTGATGATATGTACTGTGATACCTTGGGAATCATTGACATCAATGGTGATCTCCCTTGCACTTGTTAACGGTTTACATCAATGGCCAGTAATCAAGTGGTTTCTACCATGTTCGACGTCAAGACATTTGTAATCACATGGATAGATTCGTATCATTGTGGGTTCAGCTTGAAGACCCTGGGGAGTCATGTTTTACCAAGGTTGTGATGGAGTTTGTATTGAGTTATATCACACGGATCCACACTTGTATTGGTCGTGGTTGTGTTATCATCTCATCATGGATCTACGCTTGTGTCTAATAGCCATGACTGTGTTCATTCGGTCAATACTACCATGGATCTGCAATGTATTGGTCGACAGCCATGTTGTACTTCATATGAGATTGTCAGTTCAGAGTCAGTTGTACTGCAACAGTGTCCTTCGTTCGATGAGTCTATTGCCATTACTTCTATCAAAGCACTTCACCTGTCTATCTTCAACAGCTTCATGCTTCGGGGGGCATTCTGTTACACCCAAAATCTACTCATCATAAGATTCAGTGTATACACCCCTGAAGATATCTGGACTAAGTAATCATCCTGGGAGGATTTGTACCCAGTTGTGCTAAGTTTTGAAGGGTCGTCGCAGGATGCACACTAGCAACATGCGACGTCGCACCTTTCCCTATTACAGGGGTGCGACGAAGTCAGTTAGATGGAAAAAATAACTTCTTCGAGGTCCATATCGAAGCTTGCTGACTTGGGACCCTATCCCTGACCTCCCTGACCTCTTGGAAGAGTTGGCACTCGGTTCCTAAACCTTTGGGGAGATCCATTAAGCCTCTTCTACCATCTCTCAACCTATCCTATCCATACCCTATTCATTTATTCCTATATAAATGAAGCTCACTCCCATCCCAAAGGGAGGAAGGCTATGGTATCTACATGCTGGTGAAATCACTCTTAGAACATCTCCACTCACCCATTGGAGAACTCATACTTCCTTGGAAGGATATGGAAATTGGCTTCGCCGGAGAAGGGCTACATCATTAAGCCTTGGTTTTAGTTCTATATCTCTATTATGTACTCCTCTTTTTGCAGTAATACAAATGCTTTTCACCAATATTGTTCATGTGTGTAATTATATTGAGTAGTTCACCTGCTTAACTGTTTACTTAGATCTCTTATTGTATAGATGTCTTTTACTGGTTTCTCTTGTTTCTTGTCTTGATAGGTCTTGCATCTTGGATCTGATGACTGTGAAGCTTGGAGCAGCATTCAGGAGAAAGGATTACGAAGTGAAAGGTAAGGCATCTAGTACTCGATCCTTAAGTAGATCTAGGAAATGCATTAGTAGTCTGTTCTATTTGTTCTAGACTCACTTTGATCTAGGGAGATCCGGCTCGCGTCCGCTTGAGTGGATTGTCCGATAACACCTCTACGAAGCTCTGTGTCTGTATACCAGTCCTCTGGAATCTGCTCTAGTGTCTGCACAAACAGATGAACCCATTATGTCTGTGGTCTCTTTTCCCATGCTTGTGAACAAGTTCTTATGTGATCCCTCAGATCCGTCTGTCCATTGTACTTCTCAAATGTCAGTGCAACTTTCTCTGCGAATCTGATTTGCATCATGTGTTTGCACTGATCCCATGTGGTCAAAGTCTACTTATGCGCAACCCACCATCTGGAAAGTATCTCGCGCAGTGCCATGTCTAATGCTGGTATGCGGTTTTCAGCTGCAACTGATATAGTATATTCTTGAATAAATGAATAAGCATTAGTCAAACCATCATAGGTGGGGATTAGACTTACCTCGATTCCAATCCAGCGCAGTGACTTTGTGATATGCGCGCATCTTCTTGTAGATACTTCATGCATACAACTTTGTCAATTTTCCAGTCCTGCATCGGAGTCTGATATGCAAGAACTGTCACATCGCCAACTAAGTGCTCCATCCGCCATAGGATTAATGTAGTCATCTTGGTTCGCAGTCATCTTGTAAATGCGATCAAGATCCCACGCTCTGGATTCTTCCTGAATCAACTCAGTGTATCTTTCTCCTTGTGAAGGGTCCAATGGTGCGATGACCCTAATATCCTTTCCTTCAAAGATCATCTTCTTGGTTTTCAAGTTTATGATTGTGAGATTATCCATCGCCCAGTCTATACCCAATAGTGCTAGATAAGGCTTACTATCATCCACTATTTCAATAACCTCGAAGTCTGCATGACTTCGCACTCCATCAATATCAACAATAATATTGGCTAATCTCCCAAAAGGTATGACCTTCTGCTGGTTGACCAATCTCAACTATATGGGTGACCATGATAAATTTGGTGTCCCCATCTGCTACTATGTCTGCTTAGTCAAGACATTTACCTCTGATCCTAGATCAAGGATGATCTCATCCATCTCATAATCTCCTATCTGCACACTGAGCCTCATTTCTCTTCCTGTTCTTTTATGGATCTTGCTGTGATGAATTGCGCTCTGGGAAGTATCCATCTCACTGCGTGGTTCATATTGGTTTAGCAATTTTTCCAATTCCACTACAGCATCTGCGCTCTTCAATAATTTCATGCAGCTACGTAGGAATTGCGCAATAGAAGTGCCTGTCTTTGTTGCGGTGCTCATTTTGTCATAAGCTGCTGGCATATCTTCCATATGAGATGTTTGAATTCGCAACGGGATTCTTGGTGACATAGGTGCTGGCTCTTTGAAGTTATCCCTTGCTTCTTCAAAGGCATCTTTGTTCTTCTCTAGATTGAAAATAGGTGTTTTCCCATTAGCTTTTCTGATCTAGACCGCTTCAGCAGGGGTCTGCTTAGTTTCAAAATATCTAGAACTTGAAGCTTCTGCTTGCCTGTCTCTTCCTGTGGCAGCGCCAATTCGTGTCACAACATTAATACTTGGATCAGTAGTTCTTTTCTTTGTTGCGATGAGCTGAATATTCGGGTTAGGTACTTCTTTCTTTATCTTCTGCATTTATGCTACTAACACTGGGAATGCCTCAATAAAATGATCAAAAGATTTACAATAATTACAAGTAGTACATGGATTGGTGCAATCTCTAGATAAGTGACCTGGCTGGCCACAGTTATAACAGATCATCTGGCCTCTCCCTCTTCCTTGTCCTGGGCCAGTATTTCTTCCTCTTCCGCGGAATCCTCCATGACCTTTGCATGCGCCTTGATCATACTGCTCATTATCCTTGTTCTGCGGAGTTTCTTCTTGAACTCTGTATACTCCACTGTGCGCATGCTCTACATCGTGATTTCTTTCGAGCATGAGATAATATGCGCGGCAATTGGAGTCATCATGTCCAATGGATTTACAGAATGTGCAATATAAATTCTTAGGTGTTCGCACATATTTTTGGATTAAGTAACAATCTTCTGGCCGGTGTCCTCTAGTTCTATAGATCTCACACCATAACCGTTGGTTCTGATTCAGTGGATTTGGTGCTCCACTATTAATATATTCTTGAAACAACGGACAATTCTCCCTGGTGTGTCCTTCTCCTTTGTATCATGTACACCAGATTTCTTGTCTTTGTTCTTTCCCCTTCTTCATGTCCTGCAATTGTAACGTCAAGGTAGCTAGTTGGGTCTGGATCTGAGACATACCAGTGCTAGTCTCCCCTATAGGTGAAGCTTCTAACTTCATTGCGATCGCCAGGGCTTCTTCCTGCGAAGCCACCTTCTGCTGCATCAACGACAGTCTGATATGGGGCAACAGCGCGGCTATGAACCACTCCTGGTGTTGTTGCGGTGCTATGACAAAACTGACCTAGTCTAACAATGTTTTAAATTTCTGGTCAAATTCTCAGACTGTCTCATTAGGTTTTTGCTTAATCTCCTTTCATTCTGTTATACATTGGGATTCTGACTTTGGCTTCTTGAACTCTCTCAATAATGCATCCTTAATCTCCACTAAGGTTCTATTATGTCTCTGAGAATACTTCATGAACCAGTTCAATGCTCTATCTCTAAATTTAGTGACGAGTTGCGCTTGCTTCACAACATCATCCTGAACTTGTTTGAAACTCCATACAACTTCACATAGAAACCAATGTTGCTCAGGGTCTTCTAGACCCGTTCCTTTGAATATCGGCAGCTTAATATCGTCGGTCATCCTTCTTCTAGGTGGTATAGTATTCTGAGCAGTAGTCTGAGTGGTGTTAGGGATATTACTACGCGGAATGTTCTGAATCGGAATATTCTAAGTTGGAATGGTCTGAGTCGGGATGGTCTGAGTACTCACTCCCGCGGTGTTACTGGTATTGACGCTCTGAGGATTAGGAATATTAACAACTGGAGGGTCTGAACTGGTGGGTTTTGTGTAATAGGAGGTGCGGTGTTCACAACCGATGGGTTTTGTGGAGTCGGAGGCTGATAGGTGGCTGATGGAGATGCGGTCTGGCTATCAATCTCAGGTTCTAACTCAGTATCTACGCGGAGTCCATGTTCACTAGATTTCTTCTTAGTAGTATACTTATATCTCTTTCCACTTCTTAAATTGTGTGTATCTTCGTCAGAATCGTTGTATATGATATTGACCATTACACATTCAAAAACTTCTAGGAATTTTACTGCATTCTTAAAACGTATTTCTCAAGTAAAAGCATTTTAATGTATAAACTCAGATTGTTCAGATACTTACCTATGAAACCTTTGAAAAACTTTGCTTTTGTTGCATTGTAGGACTTTTGCATGTCCACAGCGAACTTTGTCACGAAGCCTTCTAATATACTGTCAACCCAAAAGTCGACTACTCGTGAGAGTGGGCTATTTACTTCTTTAAGCCTCTGAATAATCTCAAGATTCCACTCGATAGGTGCTCCTTCTTGGAAATACTTATTTCGCTCCGCGAGTCTTGACATCCACTCGTGAAACTCGTTTCCAAAGATTGCCCAGAAAATTTCGTGAATATCCTTCCACATGTACTTGTTTAACCAATATTTGTTTGATAGACGCGAGTGTCTATTCTCTCTTCTGGAAGAATCTCTCTCTGTCTTGTTTACCCAGTCCCAGATTTATATTTTCTTGAGATTACAAGGTTCTGTACTCATCACCAGTTCTTAGCATGGTAACATAACCATTTGTTGGTTGTCTGAACTGTTCTTGAGGTTTTCTAGATAGACCCAGGTTCTGCGCGGTTCGAGGAACCAACAAAACCCCTTTTCACCGGCCCTTTCGACAACAGACTGAGGTCTCACCCAAGGCGAAGCAATGGGGGGGTGTGGAATCAGGTTTCCAAAACCAAGTGATGAGTATTTCAACGGATTAGCGAGCAGCGTGCTACAGGACTCACGCTGCGAACTAGGGACTGCGCGGAGTACACTTTCTCCGTGTTAACACTTAGACTATCGCGCATCCAAGGATTGCGCGATGCGGGATAACACTTCGATTATGGGACAGCACAACTGACGACTACGCTTCCTCTTACCAACTAATGCAACTCGATAGATCTTACTTAATGCGAAAAGACGCATTCAACAAGCATAATAGATGGAACCTTGCAACCTTATACACTATAATAATCAACGATATCACTGCGCACTTCCGGTGCTGCGCTAAGTGTTTGTCTGACTAGTTCATGCATTCATCTAACTGCGAAATACTGGTGTATCTGGAATTCATTCATACATGTGATTACTTAACATATTATTCCCATCATCATCTTTATGGCGAATACATATAAAAGCAAAGCACATAAATTCATAAACACCACTTAACCATTCATCATAAGTAAAGACACAAATGCAAACACATAAGCAATCACATAACACATAATTTAACGTGGTTCACCCCCAGGATGGGAGCTATGTCCACAGGAACTGTTCTTGTATTATATTTGGAAATTGTACAATAGTTCCAATCTGCGCACTTAGCTGCAGACTCTCTTCTCTCTCAATAGGTCTCTACGCACGCAGCTGCAGAGCCTTTACAATCTTCTCTCAACAGAGATCAATGTTCAACAACAAAGATTAACAATTCATAAACAGAAGATTAACTACTAAAGATCAATCCTTTCCCTTACAAAGCATGCCCTTTTATAGATCGTGCCCTTAGGTCACATCTTTACAATCAAGTGGGCCAAAACCCTAAGGTTACCCAAAAACCGTCATGGTTATTCCGCTAACCAGGACTACTAGGATTCTCATAGCGACTTCTCCATCGTGGCCATCCTCTGCGCGTGGTCACATCGATTTTAGCCTTCCTTGTCGACCACATGCCGACGGTCGCTTTCACCCTGTCGTTCCTTCTCTAACGGCTTTGTGCAGTCGCTTCACGCCGTGCTACCTCTGCTCATGTAACCGATCGCTTTCCTTCCGCACCACTCCTTACCCGCCTGCTGGGAATCATGGAGTACTTCGGCAAAACAGGTCGCTTTTGCAGCTCGAGCTTCCCTTCATTCTTTACCCAAAATAGGTGCCATGCTGGCACTTCGCGGAACTGGAGCTCAACTGCGTGGTTCCTTCCCTGCCGATATTGCACTACGCTCAACTTCGCGGCTTCCAAAACTGTCTTACCAAAACTGCCTTCATCTGAGTTGCGCTGCAACTCCAAGACTGTTCTTCTCAAAAATGCCTTACTTGGGCCAGGCCCAACACTAAACCAAATAAACTTCTTCTTTTAAATCACCATTCAAAAATGCAGATTTAATGTCTAACTGATGTATTTTCCAATTGTGTTGTGTAGCTAATGCAATCATGACTCTAATTGTATTTAACTTAGCTACAAGTGTAAAAGTGTCTTCATAATCAATTCCTTCCTTTTGTGAATACCCTTTTGCAACTAATATGGCTTTATATTTGTCAATACTTCCATCTGCATGAAATTTGGTTTTATACAGCCATTTACATCCTATGGGAACTTTGTTTTTAGGCAGTTCTGTTAATTCCCATGTTTCATTCTTCATTATTGATTCATATTCTTCATTCATTGTAGTTTTCCATTCCTTATTATTTTTGGCTTGTTCATAAGTAACAGGTTCTACAACATTCAGTACTTGTGTCATCAACGCATAATCTTTATACCTGGAGGGTACCTGAATTGTTCATGATGACTTCCTCTGCAGTCCACCACTTTGTTCACTTTCACTTCTTCTTTTCTGAGGTGTAGGATCCCCTCTAAGAGGAGTGTTTGTAGTATCCATGTTGCTTTCACTTTGTTCTTATACCTGTTCCTGCTCGTGTACCTGTTCTTCTTCCTGTTCATGTTCACCATCTATATCAATTTTAACATGAACATCATTGTCATAAGGAGTATGCCAGACATCATATTTACTTATTTCATCATTTGTATTCTCATGAAAAATCACATCTATGCTTGCTATGAGCTTATGTGTACTAAGATCAAACAGTTTGTATGCCTTATGATCATCACAATAGCCAAGGAATGTACACTTAATATATTTTGCATCAAGTTTTCTTCTCTTATCTTTGGGAATATGAGCAAACGCCTTGGAACCAAATACTCTTAAATGACCAACTTCAAGTTTATAGCCATAAAGGACTTCAAAAGGCGTTTTCAGATCTAGAATCTTAGTTGGACTTCTATTTTTTAAATAAACAGCAGTATTAATGGCTTCTGCCCAAAAACCATTAGAGATATTTTTACTTTTCAACATGCTGCGAGCACATCCCACTAATGTCGTGTTCTTCCTTTCAGCTACACCATTTTGCTGTGGTGTAGAAGGCATAGTGAATTGTTGAATGATCCCATTGTTCTTGCAGTAGTTATCAAAAGCTCATGAGGTATATTCTCCACCTTGATCAAATCTAAGAATCTTAATGCATTTTCCTGTCTGCTTTTCCACCATAGTTTTAAATTCTTTAAAATATTCAAATACATCACTCTTTTTCCTTATAAAATAAACCCAAGTAAATCTTGATCTTTCATCACTAAATATAATAAAATACCTCGTACCACCAAGTGATATGGTTTGCATGGGACCACAGACATCAGTATGTATTAATTCAATTATCTCTCTTTGTTTCTTCTCTTTATGCACTGGAAATTCGTCCCTATGTTGCTTACCTAGTGCACAAGCTTCACATTCTATATGCTCATTCTTTAAAACATGAAACCCTTCAACCATCAATTTCTTCTGAAGTAGCACTAAGCCATTTTGATTAAGATGTCCATACCTGCGATGCCATAACTCTTCAGTTGTCATTGTTGTAGATGTTAATGCTTGATGATTGGACTTTGTTACATCAAGTTTATACAATCCTCCAATTCTTGTCCCTGTGGCTATGACTTTATAATGATTCTGAATATCCTTTACAAGATAGTGAGACTGCAGAAATTCTACATTCAAATTTTGATCAGTTATTGTGGAAACAGAAATCAAATTCTTTTTTATGCCAGGAACATACAGCACATGGTGAATCTGTTTCTTTTTTCCATTAGGTAAATTCACACATATTACTCCATAACCCTAAATCTTATGAGATCTATTATCTCCTAAATATATGTGTGTTCCATTTGTGCTCTCATAATATTCATCAAACCACTCTTTGACACAATACATATGAGCTGAGGCACCTGAATCTATGAACCATGCATTTTCATCATCAGTTTTTGCAGACAATGCAGCTTCAGAAATAAACAACTTCAAATTATTAAAACCATCATTGATAGAGGTGTCAGTTTTCACATAATTTCCATTATGTTTTCTAAACATCTGTTTGGATTCATTAGCTTTCCTTTTATAACAATCTTTAGCATAATGACCAGGTTTCCCATAGTAAAAACAACCATCATTTTTCTTATCATGTGCATCAAATTTTGATTGAGCCATACCTCTGTTCCTTGGCTGAAACTTGCCAGCTCTGTTTTTGTCCCATGGCTTGCCCCTGTATGGATGTTTTCCTTTGGCTACTAACGCTAATTCTGAAGTATGAGAGTCCATCTCAAACACCTTCATTCTTTCTTCTTCTTGTAGAAGAATCCTTGTTAACTCATTAAAAGTAGGTGGCTTTTCTCTACCTCCTAGACTTGAAATAAATACATGATAATCTCTTATTAAACCTTTTAATGTAATAGTTACCATGTCAGAATTGGAAACTATATCACCAATTGCACTTAACTGATCACACGAATCTTTAATTCTGGAAACATAGGTGGCAATATTCTCATGTACTTCCATTTTCATGGACAATAACTTAGTCTTCAAAAACAGAATCCTATTTGAGTTTGTAGTTTCATACAAACCTTTCAAAATCTCCCATGTCTCCTTGGAAGTTTTACAGTCTCTAATGTGTGGAATTATGTTGTCCTTGACAGACATCCACAACATTACTTTGGCCTTCGTTTCTCGTTTCTCCCATTCTATAGCAGCAGCACCTGTGGGTTTGGCTTCAACTCCATTTACAACAGTCCATACATTCCATGCTTAAAAAATGGTCAATATCTTAAATTTCTAGTCAATGTAATTATCACCATCGAGCTTGGATTCTTCATTCAGATAATTATCTGCAAATGAATTCGACATTTCTGCAGTAAAATTCTTTAAACAATTCAAACAAAAATACCTGGTAAATGTCTATAAGTGAAAGAGGAGATATCACACTCAACTCCTCCACAACAACAGAGATCAATGGTAGTCTCTGCCACACGCCTTTCACCAGCGTTCTGGGTAGCAGTGATACAACCAGCGGTTCACTCTTCACACACATATTTCATTTACGGTGAACCTCCCACAGCGATGGTAGTTCCTTGACGGCTTCAAGTTTCCAATCTCACACCGTGGCGGTACTGTATGCAGCAATCTTCAACAATAAATAACCTCAGCAACTCAGGCAATCTCCAACAACACTACAGTTCTCCCTCATGCAGCGTTTCATACACAGCAATAGACTCCTTTTCTGGCAGCGTTTCATACACAGCAACAGATTCCTTCAAAATTCGCAGCCACCTCTAAACCAGTCGTGCCTCCACGAAAACCCTTAACCTCTTCTCAAGGCACCAACCCGGCCTCTCTCGGCCCCCACGGCAATATCCAACTGAGCGTCTTGGCCTTCAGGGAAAGACTTGGCCCAAATGGACTGGTTGCTCCTCTACAGCAGCTTCAACGTGACCGGCACCTCCTCTACACTTATGCTCAACCTGAGCTCTGATACCAAAACAGAGTAAAACAAAATAGAAGCAAAAAACAGGGCAGAACCCTCGATGGGAAATCACAAGGAAGATAGAGCGATTGTCTTTCTTATTAAACTCAAGGCGGCAAAACATTACATATATAGCTTGTCACACAAGCAACAACTTCCTACAAAAACAGATCTGATAACAACCGCAGAGGAAAACGTGGATTCAGCTATAACAGTTTCTATATTAAGCATTTCTACATTAATGTCTAACAATTCTTACCAGGATAAAATACTTTATAGAGTTTGAAAGAGATTGCTCCAATAAAGGTAAAGCTAAATTTCTTGTCCAATAATAATAAATTAATGCTTTGATTAATACAGAAGTTCAATGTATTATTTATATATTCGGAGATGTTTAGTTTTATATGCTCAATCATTGAATTAAAATAGGTTTCCCATGGAAACATTTGTTCCTTAATAATCCATTTTCTTGCATTTACATTTATAAAAAAGAGTGCCTACACTGAAACCCTGCAAATGAAATCAACTTTTACAGAGAAAGTTATGTGTTTGAGGTATCGACAGTCACATACTATTTAAGAAAAAACACACATATAGTACCATACTCTAGAGTGCATTGTGCACTATGCACTCAATTTCAATTTCCAATGTCCATTCATACTAGGAGACTGCATAAAAAAAACTCTGCCCACCATACAGTCGAGAGAAAAAAATGCAGTGAAAGGATAGAAGAAAACTATCCATATTACAATCAAGGTATGAAAAACGCTTCACACAATAAATTGGAGTGAAAGGATAGAAGAAAACTATGCATATTACAGTCAAGGTATGAAAAACGCTTGACACAATACAATAGTGACTACACACCTCCTCTAATAAATATAACAAAATGCAGGGAAAGAAACACTAGGGGAGAGTTGTCTATTGTTGAATAGGGACCAGTAGTTGACATAGTACTGGTCCCACATAACCACCATATCTTGACACAAATAAACCCATAAATTAAACACACACATTCCATATTAAGTGCAGAAAATATTTAAATTATGTCCAAAAATTGCCCATTAACTGACTGGGCCAATAGCTGTCAATAAATAGTCTTTATATGACAAACTGTACAAAACATCTTGTCCCAACAAAGTACAGATCTGCTCAAATATCCAGAAGTACATAAACAGCTAAATAAACCAACTCGTTTTTGCCACCTACTGCAAGGTACCTATCAAAGGAGGACCCACGAATATCTAATGGAGCCTAAATATCCCAGCATTCATTGAAACCTGTTCAAACATTCATTGATACCTGTTCAAGCATCAGAAAATATAGTGTCAGCCATAACTGCAAGATTGTTCAACATTCCAACCCTCTGTATTCAATAAATGACACCTACCCATTAAATGCACCCATTAAACAGATGGAAGCACACAGATCATGAAACAGATGAAGGCACAGGGATCCACAATGACAAGCTCCCAACCATTGGATCACTTTCAAATCAATCCACAACACACATTGAAATTTGAGAGATTGCAATCCATGTGCAACCTTCTTACCAACCCAATTCAATAGCAAACAACTATAAATGAACCACAACCCTTATGAAGATGCATTTCATAAATTCGACCTGCAGAGTGTGTGCACAGTTGCATTTCAGAAATTTGAACAACAGAGTGTGTGCACAGTGGAGGCATACCAGCAGAAGTGTGTGCACAGTGAAGGCAGGTTACTGTTACTGTGATTTAAGTTTCTTATTTCCAGTTATGTTATTCATGTTAATTATGTTTCTATTATTCATATTATTTATGTAGATTCAGGTTACTGTTACTGTGATTTAAGTTTCTGTTTATGTTATTTCCAGTTATGTTATTCATGTTAATTATGTTATTTATGTTTCTGTTATTCATACTATTTATGTTATTTATGTTTCCACTTATGTTATTTATGTTATTTATGTTTCTGTTTCTGTTATTTACATTTCTGTTATAATCAACTTCCAGTTTCTTCTACATAACCAGCCTCCCTTCTAAATGTGCAGGTTGTTGTAGGCATGGCAAGAGTCAGCAATGCAAGGAGAACAAGTCTTCGACTGAGTAGGGGTGCCCAGCTACGCTGCACCTCATCGGATGAGGAGAGGCCCAATGATACAAATGCCAACAATGCTCCCAGCAATGTTGTTGAGAATGACAATGTGGTGGAAGAGGACATTGTTGTCCCACCACCAACCACACAGTCACTTCCAACCACAGTTCAAGGAACAAGTTCAGTCACCAAAATCAGTGCAATAAGAGGTTGGACAAAAGAAGACATGCTAGCTGCTATTGATGATATAGAGTTCAATGGATATTCCATTCGTGCTGCTGCTAAAAAAACATGGAGTTGCTACCTCTTCAGTACATTATTGGATAAATGGACTCACACATACAAAGCGCAGAGGGCCTGTTACAGTTATGAGTGAAGAGGAGGAGGCCGAGGTGGTTCAGTGGTGTAAGGAGATGGCTGAAATGGGACATGGGCTAGAGCTGATACAGCTAAAATCCACAGTAGCTCAAATCTGTCAAGGGAGGCCAAACCCCTTCAAAGATGGGTTTCCTGGTAAGTCATGGTGGTTTGGGTTTAAAAAAAGGCATCCAGACCTTGTGTTGCGTACAGTTGAGGGCCTAGATAGAGACAGGGCTCTCAATCTACGCCCTGCAATTCTGACTAAGTTCTATGCCACCCTTTCTAGTGCATATGAGAACCATGGGTATGCTTCAGACCATATATGGAACTGTGATGAAACAGGTTTACAGGCAGGAAGGAACTGTGGCATGCGTGTAATTGCCAAGAGAGGGAGTCGTAATGTGCCAAAGATTTTTCCTAGGAGCAGGGAGTGGATCACTATTCTATGTTGTGTCAATGCAATTGGTGCTTCAATCCCAGGATTTTATCTATTTAAAGGTAAAACTCAACTCAAAAACTATATACATAATTGTGAACTAGGTGCATGCATGGCTGCACATCCCCATGCTTGGATGACCAAAGAAATCTTTTTGAACTGGCTTACTCACTTTGCTGCATCTATACCAGGCGGTGTCTCACCTGTAAATAGACACCTACTGGTTTTAGATGGTCATGGAAGCCACATTGCTGTGCAAACAATCGAGGAGGCTAACAATTTGGGCATCGACCTGTTGACACTGCCTGCTCATACCACTCACAGATTGCAACCCCTAGATGTCAGTGTGTTCGGGCCTTTCAAGAACTATTTCAGGGGTGAGCGAGCTTCGTGGATGGCACAGAATCCAGGGGTGGAGGTAAAAAGGTTTGAGCTAGCCGAGCTTGCAAGTAAAGCCTTTAAAAGGGCTCTCACACCTTCGAATATCAAGGCTGGGTTTAGGAGGACTGGAATATGGCCACTGAATTCTGAGGCTCTCATGCATGATACTAGTTGTAGCCTGGGATTTGATCTGAATGGTCAGGAAGAAGGGGATGTCCAAGCACATGTTGCTGGCCAAGAAGATGTGGAGGTAGAAGAAGACGTTGCTGCTGCTGATCATATGATATCCCTCTCTCAAGGAGAACCATACTGTGGTGATGAAGAAGAACAGGTAAGTGAAACACAGTATAACAATGAACCAATTGACAGTAACATGGAGGTACATACACCAACTGAGACAGCTGCAAATTCTGCTTCTAATCTTCTTAATGTCTCTATGCAAGAAACAGTTGCAACTTCTGCTTCTGTTCATGTCAATGAAAACGTTGACCATGCACCAGGAAGCAGCAATGGAGAATTGACTTTGCCAAGCCAGGTTACCCCACAATCATGGCTGGTAGAAGCCATGATGAATTTGGACAAAAATATTGTGTCAAGGACAAATGAAGAAAGCATGAACATGCCTTCACAGCCCAGAGAATTGGAAGAAGAAATTGTTCATTATTTTGTGGACAATGGAAACCTGGTAGAAGATAGTGTCCACAACGAGGTTCCAGCTGAAGAGGACAATATGGTTCAGATAGAGTAGGAGAACATTGACCCAAATATTGAGAGGCAAGAGTCAAGCAAGGAGCAGCAAGTGTCAAAGAAGAGCCAGTTGCTTGGTCGGTTTCTAAAGCTACCGGTAGAGAGAGTGTCAGCAAAAAGAAGGCAATTTACAGCAGACAATCTTCATCTATGCCGAAGTTCACAGTTACTCACCTCAGAGGACTATATAAAACTATTGGTTGAGTCTGAGCATAGGAAACTTGAACTCCAGGATTTAAAGTAGAAAAAGAGGGACTTAGCTAAAGAAAAGAAGGCTGCAAGGATTGCTGCAGCAGAAATTCGAGCACAGGAGAGGCTTGACAGAGAGAAAGAAAGACAAGAAAAGGCTCATCAAAAACAAATGGCAAGGCATGAAAAGGAATTGAGAAAGGCTCAACAATTGCTTCAAAAAGAACAAGGGGTGGCAAAAAGTTCTGCCATTGATGCAAACATAGTGGAGGGGAGTAGGATGATGCCAAACACATTGGAACATCTTGCAGATAATACTCCATGTTTCCAAGACCTCCTAAACATCCAAGTCCCCCGCTATCAACAAGTGCGCATGCCCACTTTATTCCCTCCTACCAGTGCAGGTGTCAGACAGATGTATGATTATCGGGGGGCTCAAACCAATGCAGGGGTTAGTAGCACTAGTGTGCACTGTGGCTACTCAGTTCCTCCATGGCTGCAAGAAGCAAATTGGATAACATATGGAGGCAACCAGCCATAACCTAATCAGCCATTGCTAGGTATGCCAACCAACCTGGCTCAAGCAGGAAACTCAACATGCTTGGGAAGTGAAGATCTTGGACGACATCAAGCATAGGAGTGTCATGTAGGGATGCCAAATTTTTTGTTGTGACCACATTGCATTGTGGATTTTGTAATCACTGGGTCTAACTACTGCAACATGGCCATTTTGTATACAATCCTATACATTTTTGGGTACAATCCTAGGTCATATCGTTCCCTGATGTTTGCGGCATTGTAATCAGGGGTTTATCATAAGGTTTAATATACAATTTCATCATTTCAAGAGCAAGCTATAATGGAATCAAAATATCTTCTACAACCAAACAAACATTGTTGTATTTCTATATAAGGGAGGGATGCCAGTTGTTGGACACCCCACGTGGCTCCCTCCCCCATGCCACGCTGGAGATTCGACACGAACGCAGCCCGGGGCCAGATGGCACCGCCACTTGTCGTGGTGGGTGGTATAATTAAAGCGGCCTCTATGGCACACTTTTTCCCGCTTTTTCGGCGCTTTTTTCGGCAAACTCTCCTTCCTCCCGTGTATTGTTGCTCGGGCCTTGTCTGTGAACACTCCACCACCCCACTTCCTGTTCACGCCCGCTCTGGTTCTGCACCACCCCCGCTCAGGTTCTGCACCATGGGCGCTCTCGTTCTGCCCACGGGGGCTTCACTAGAAGGCAATATAATACCACGTTCATTCATATTGCGGTCTTAAATATTCATGAAAACCTAAAAAATATATTGCTTATATATTAAGGGGAAAAGGGTTTTTTTATTTAATGTACCAATAAAAAAAATACTTTGGGGTCTTTTTTATATGGGCGGGATGACAAATATCCACCAAATGGAGATGGTAGGATCACGGTCGGGTGAGAAATCGGGTTGAGGCAAACCTCGGGCTTACCATTACGCAGGGAAATCACGTCTTGAGGCATGCTTGAGGCCAGAGGGTTTCGTGGTGAAGTGGGTTTCTAGTCGATCATAGTCGAGAGACAGTGGTCATTGATAGCCAATTGTTACCAATAGCACTCAGCCAGTTGTTACCAATAGCTTTGGGAGGCTCTAAGCCTCTAGGGCCTGTTATAGGCCCTCGATAGGCCTTGGGGGCTTGAATACCCAACCACTCGTGCCTATTACAGGCCTTGGGAGGTTTAGTCAGCCTCCTAGGGCTTGTTACAGGCCCTGGGGGCTTGGATACCTAGCCCATAATAGGCTTAGTCAGTGATTGGGGAACTGTAACATGCAATCTAAATGTTGTACTATGTGCATTGGCTCTAGTGATAGACAAGAAGTGATCTCCTATCTCTTCATTAGACCTTAGATGTTGCAAATCATAATGATATGTGGTTGAGTAATTGCATTGTGAGTGAAGTAATGTGCATCCACAATATACATCGAAAGAATCAAGGTGCATTGCAGAATGCATGTGGGATCATAAGAGGGGTATCATATCAAAATACTAGGTAGAAATATAAAGGGGTATAAAAAATGTTAATGAAAAAATTGATACATACAATATCTAGTGAAAATATGGGTTTTTTTAAATTGGGAAGGCATATTGGGAGGGGGTAAAAAAAAAACGATTTTGGAAGGTATTTTCCAATATCTAGTGAAATTAGGGGTATTGTTTCATATGCCACGAACGAACGTGCTATGATAGCGGTTTATTGAGTGAAGCCCCCGTGGTTCTGCCGGTATCCGGCTGAATTATTGAAGGTTCTAGGGTTTATGCTGCAGCAGGGTCCATGGCTTATGTTGCAGTAGTATGGGATTACAACCATATGCCCAACCATTGCAATCATAGTTTGTTGCTGGTTTATGTTGCAATCATAGTTTGGCCTAAATTATCTATCTTCTATGGTGTATGTTGCAGCCGGGTTTGTAATTTTTTTAGGGTTTATGAATTTAGTTTGTTGTTTGTTAATGTTGCAATCATAGTTTCGGTCGAATTCTGGAAGGATCTATGGTTAATGTTGCAGCAGCGTTTATAAAACCCTAACCACAGAACCTTAATTACAAAGGGTTGTGTTTAATTTTTTATAGGGTGTATGAATTAGGGTTTTGTAATTAAGGTTCTGTGGTTAATGTGGCAGGGTCCTTGACCCTTATATTTTCCTTAAACTAGCAGCTAGGAATGGGGTTGAACCATTGCATGGGTGTGATACCCATCCATTCGATGCTAACTGTACTGCAACATGGTGCCTATTTCTCTCCTATTATTAAAATGCTTCTATAAGGAATGTTCCAAGGAGGGCTCTCATGCATGACTTATTACAACTTAATACAGTATCATACTAATCAACATAACATGCCTAAATTAGATCATACAACAGCAGATCATACAACAGCAGATAAGATGCAGCAGATCACTTCATGTTAATAGGTAAAAGTAAAAACTGCATCATACACTTATAATTTAACAATAGCATGCAACTTGTAAACTGCAATAACAACAGCAGATGATAAGGTGGAGCAGATCGCTTGTAAAATGCATCAACAATAGCCAATTTGGCAAACTTGCTGATATCAAAAACTGAATTATGGGTATTCTTCCAATTAGATGAGACAATGGAGAAGTCATTGTTGTCAACTGCCATCCATCCCCTGTATGATGCAGTTTTGCCTTTTAACTATTACCATTCCACTGCGACAAAAACCAACAACATAAACCAACAACAAACTAAATTCATAAACCAAATAAAATTTAGGGACACTGCTGCAACATAAACCAGCAACAAACCAAAATCATAAACCATAGAGCCTTCAATAATTCAGCCCAAACTATGATGCAACATTAACAGACAACAAACTAAATTCATAAACACTAGTTCAAATTACAAACCCGACTGCAACATAAACCATAGAAGATAGATAATTCATGCCAAACTATGATTGCAACATAAACCAGCAACAAACTAAAATCATAAACCCCAAAAAAATTACAAACCCTGCTACAACATAAGGCAGCATAGACCATAGAACCTTCAATATTTCAGCCCAAACTATGATTGCAACATAAACCAGCAACAAACGAAATCCAGAAACCCCAATAAAATTATAAACACTGCTGCAACATTAATCATAGAGCCTTCATTAATTCGGCAGAAACTATGATTGCAACATTAACATCACAACAAACTAAATTCATAAACCCTAAAACAATTACAAACCCGGCTGCAACATAAACCATAGAAGATAGAAAATTCAGGCCAAACTATGATTGCAACATAAACCAACAACAAACTAAAATCATAAACCCCAAAAAAAATACAAACCCTATTACAACATAAGGCAACATAAACCAGCAACAAACGAAATTCAAAAACCCAAATAAAATTATAAACACTGCTGCAACATTAACCATAGAGCCTTCAATAATTCAGCCGAAACAAATACATAAACCCTAAAAAATTTGCAAACCTTGCTGCAACACAGACCATAGAACCTGCTGCAACACAAACCATAGAACCTGCAATAATTCTGCCCAAACTATGATTGCAACATTAACCACGGAACCTTAATTACAAAACCCTAATTCATACCCCCTATAAAAATTTAAACGCAGCTTCAACATTAACCACAGAACCTTAATTACAAAACCCTAATTCATACACCATAAAAAAAATTGAAACGCAGCTTCAACATTAACTACAGAACCTTAATTACAAAACCCTAATTCATACACCCTATAAAAATTGAAACGCAGCTTCAACACCACAGAACCTTAATTACAAAACCCTAATTCATACACCCTATAAAAATTGAAACGCAGCTTCAACATTAACCACAGAACCTTAATTACAAAACCCTAATTCATACACCCTATAAAAATTGAAACGCAGCTTCAACATTAACCACAGAACCTTAATTACAAAACCCTAATTCATACACCCTATAAAAATTGAAACGCAGCTTCAACATTAACCACTGAACCTTAATTACAAAACCTTAATTCATACACCCTATAAAAATTGAAACGCAGCTTCAACATTAACCACAGAACCTTAATTACAAAACCCTAATTCATACACCCTGTAAAAATTTAAACGCAGCTTCAACATTAACCATTGAACCTTAATTACAAAACCCTAATTCATACACCCTAAAAAAATTTAAACGCAGCTTCAACATTAACCACTGAACCTTAATTACAAAACCCTAATTCATACACCCTAAAAAAAAATTAAACGCAGCTTCAACATTAACCACAGAACCTTAATTACAAAACCCTAATTCATACACCCTAAAAAAATTTAAACGCAGCTTCAATATTAACCACAGAACCTTAATTACAAAACCTTGCTGCAGCATAAACGAAATGCATTTCACCATTGCCACAAACGCAACGTAAACCCACCATACACAATTCAAAGTGCGAGCAGGAGGGCACCAAACCAATTCACCAACAGAAATGCACAAATTCACAACCCAGAAAACCAGAATTTAACCTTTAAAAGCAGCAGAAATGGTCCACAAAATCCCCAGAAGGTTGAGAGTGTTGACAAACACTGCAGGGAATGGCTGGTAGGAAACCTACCACCGAAACCGAAGAAGCGTGAAGGGACGAGCCACTGCCGCGAGCAGGAACAGCCAACGCCACCGCCGTGAGCAGGAACAGCCAACGCCGCCGCCGTGAGCAGGAACAGCCAACGCCACCGCCGTGAGCAGGAACAGCCTGATGGAAGCCACCATCGCCACCAGCGAAACCAGCCGAGCGGCAACCCAACAACACTACCACCGAACCGATGAAAACCTCCAACGGGGTCCGCCGCAGACAACTTCGAGGGCCTGTGGTGCGCTATGGCCATGGAGCGAGGGTCAACGTCAGGCGAGCTAGCGGACAGAACACACAGCAGCGGCGAACGCCATCCATCGGAGGGTAAGGCAACAACCGCCCGCCATATAACAATACCACGTGACGACACCGGCAGAACGAGAGCACCCATGGTGCAGAACCAGAGCGGGGGTGGTGCAGAACTAGAGCGGGGGTGAACAGGAAGTGGGGTGGCGGAGCGTTCACAGACAGGGCCCGAGCAACAATACACGGGAGGATGGAGAGTGTGCGGGAAAAACGCCGGAAAAGCGGGAAAAAGCGTGCCATAAAAGCCTCTTTAATTATACCACCCACCACGACAGGTGGCGGTGCCATCTAGGCTCGGGCTGCGGTCGTGTCGACTCTCCAGCGTGGCATGGGGGAGGGAGCCACGTGGGGTGTCCAACAACTGGCATCCCTCCCCTACCCATCACATGAAAAAAATACACAGACATGAAAGAGAAAAACGTATAGCATAGTACATACCACATACCTGAAATTCTGAATGGATTTGTACAATGTATGTCATGTTCATTTTTAACCAAGCAACTATGTTGGTTTGTGTGGATTTCAAAAGGTGAAAGCATATTCCAATTTCTTGTCCCCTTCCATCACAGAGATTACAACTGTTTGCCCCCAATGCATTTTTAACTGAAACTCGGGTCAATTTTAAATTTGTAGGTAATAACAATTAACAGCTACATTGAGTTAAGCTTTACATACCTTCTAATTGGCAAACTAGCAGTCTGTTGATCCTTCAAACCAGTCTTACCCCTGCAGCACTCTTCTCGATTCTGTTATTTTTGCTTGACAGGGACCTCTGCCAAAGCAGACCTCACTGAAAGCAGAGCTGCAAATACATTTTGAATGTTCAATACAGGCAGCAGGCGGAAGGCTTCCTTGCTTGACCATTAAACTTCGCATTTACCTAATTGCTGACTCGCCACCAACCATTCATTAATGACTCACGAATTGACCTAGAAACGATCAGCAACGGACTGAGTTCTTCAAGAAACAGAAAACCATTTCTGCAAATATCGTTTTGCGAAACGACAGGTTTCCTAAGAAACGGTTTCTTCGTTCAAAGAAGGGGAACAGCCAAAGAAAACGACGGTTTTCGTTCCGTCCCTGTTTCTACTCCGTTTTGTCAAAAAAAACGCAAACCTCCGTCACGTTTCTGGTAACTGCTTGTTGAAAAGCTGCTAAGTATGGAAACATGGGTATCTTTGGAGTGTTGCGAGCTCCAAAGAAACAAAATTGTGTGGGTCCATGCGCTAATCATCATCAACACTTTCTCATCGCCAAGTCAGCAGCCATGCACAAATTTTTTAATCCAATACCAGTGCCTTGTTGGAAATTAATTATTCCACCGCCTGGATAATTAACCGCCAGAATTCTGAAGAGTCACCATCGCCACAGTGACTCAATCATTAATGTTTGAAGAGATATTGATTGGCTCTATTTCAGCTCATCGAAGGTCAATCATTAATGTTTGAAGAGATATTGATTGGCTCTATTTCAGCTCATCGAAGGTTAATAGTGGCAGCATATTACATTGATTGATTTTTGAAGGGGCATCCACTGTGTCTAATTTCTCAACCTGTCAAATTCAAAGGGACAGAGTATTCATAACAAGACTGAAAAGCCAAATTTATGAAGAATTAATTTTGTTTTAGATGCATGGAAAGGTAAAAATTAATTAATGAACCAGTCTTACGATGTGTGTATATATGTAATTCTGGTTTTGAAGAAAGATCATCGAGTAATATTGAATTGAATAGAAAACAGAGTTTTAACTCTGTTTTTTTGTGGATGTGTTAAATTAGTTTAACTGTTGAAACATCTTATCTGTTTAAGTTTAAATTTATGAATGCAGGGGTGATCAAAATAATGTTAAAGTGGTTGTTGTTACTTAATTCCTGTAGGTTGTAGATTGAGTTGAATAAAAAACGGAGTTTTTACTCTGTTTTTTTGTGGATGTGTTAAATTAGTTTAACTGTTGAAACATCTTATAAGTTTAAGTTTAAATTTATGGGTGATCAAAATAATGTTAAAGTGTTTGTTGTTGCTTAATTCCTGTAGGCTGTAGGTTGTTGTATGTAGACTTGCTGTTACTTTGCTTAAACGTGTCCTGTAAGTAACAGTTTTGTATTTCAGTAGCTTTTAAGACTTGCTGTTACTGTGTGCAGCACTCCCCTGCCTTCCTTCATGCCCCAGCCATACAAAACCCTCGTGGTGTCACATGCAACAACACCATGCAACGTCAGTTTTGTATTTCAGTAGCTTGTAAGACTTGCTGTTACACGCCCCAGCCATACAAACCCTCGTGGTGTCACATGCAACGACACCATGCAACGTCAATAGGTAGAAACAATCTCAGCGTGAGAGTCCAACTGACCTTGGAGGGAACTTCGGTCTCATCACAGCCATCCGTCATGGCCCATTCCTTCATTCCCTCCGCACGCATCACTGCGCCATTCATTATCCCCATTATCTCAGTACTGCTTTTGAAGACTGCATTTATGAATTTTAGGGAGCCACTCCCAGTTGTATGTTCTCATTCATCCTGCTGTCCAACCCCAACCCCAACCCCAGAGAATGTAATTGGAGGTGAGAATGACAAATTCATATGTCAAAACCCTTGAGTTCTCTTTCCAATAGTTTAAATGGTTTTGGTGAAATCAGTGATCAAACTACGTTATAACTAAGCGGCTTGGCTTTGTGCGATGTTGTTATCGATTGTTTATAATTTACTTGACTTTTGTGTCATTCATTTCTGAAAGTTGAAGGACGTAGCTTACTTATCAAGCCCCGTCTTTGTTGTTTTCATCAACATAGTAGAGTAGGATATGTTGATGCTGTCAGATTTCTCCATCTCATACTTCGGACCCCAATTGAGGAATACATTAAATCCATAGCGGAATAGTCTTCGCACCAGTGCGTTGTTGTTTGATCCCTCCAAAGGTTCTACCTTTGGTGTTCAGACTAATTTTTTCCACTAATGGAAAAAAAAATTGTAATATCCAAAGTACGAGAGCTTCAATGACAAACCAAATTTCTTAGGCTGGAAGCGCACGGCGCAAAAGTGAGAGGAGTGAATAATGTGGTCACCATAGTATTGCTCATGGACTGCCTTTTGGGTAATCTCTTTGAAATAATTTGATGAGCATTCTGTTGATGTTTTTACTCTTGGGAAGATTCTTTCTTTATTTGCTATTGTTTTCCATTGGGGCAAACAATACTATGGAAGAGGACCGACCCTTGGAATGCCTAGTTGCTATTGTTTTCATTGCTTAGAATTGGTTTTGTTTTCATTGCTTAGAATTGGTTTTGTTTTCAGAGATGAAGGGCGGTGCCTAAAGAGGAAAGCCGATCCCCTTTTGTATATTCCTCAGTTACAGAAATACATTTACTGAAATAATTTAACTGTTATGAACATGGAGAGCGATCTCCTTGAGAGGAGCCGCTTCTTTTACTGTCATCTTTTTAGAGCATTCTCGGTGGAAAGAACCGACTCAAGATGTAGATAAAGGCTCAAATGGTAAATCTTTGCAGCATGTGCAAACTCAATGATAGAACATGCTTCAAAAGATGTGAGCATAACATGGGAAAGAGAAGGAAAACCTATAGATCTCCATCTCTTCCAAGCTTGATGAGCAAGATTATGTTAGCATTCACAACTCCACCCTCTCCCAAAGCCCACATCCGTATCAGAACATGGCTGAGAAGAATGCCTTCAAAATGGAAAAAAAATGAAATGAGCGATGTAACTTTATTTACTACAGCAGTTGGAATGGTAAGAACAATTTAGAATTTAACTGATGATTTCCATTGTGTAAATTCGTGCCCAATTTTGATACTTGTTTCCAATAGTGAACCCCCCTATGGCCTCTAAAACCCTTCCATGATTATTTGATGGCTATCGGCTGCAACGTTTGAATCGTATACTCTATTTGGCTTCAACGTTTGGATTCTGTACTTTGCGTGCAGAGCTTCTTGGCAGCGGAGGGACGTAGTCTTCCAGACAACCTTATAACTTCAACTCAGTTTAAGTAGTTATTGTTGACGTTGTATATAAATTTCATTACTATTTCAATGGACTTATGACGAAGGGTCCCTGTAACAAAAGTGACCATTGTAACGTTCTGATTTGATTTGACTGTATAAAGTAGTCTTTGTTTGAGTCCAGCCTTAATCTCTTCACAACTAAATTAACTCAAAACAACAAGAAATATAGCAAATCATGCACTGTAAGAGTGGTATATTGTAGATAAGCAAAAC
Source organism: Larix kaempferi (assembly GCA_027924585.1). Taxonomy (NCBI): domain Eukaryota; kingdom Viridiplantae; phylum Streptophyta; class Pinopsida; order Pinales; family Pinaceae; genus Larix; species Larix kaempferi. The sequence continues at coordinate 4,634,484 of BSBM01000831.1, forward strand.
TGTTAAAAATATGGACAGAGACATAAACCAAAGAGTTACAAGCACGAATGGCTGAACTGTTTATCTCATATTATACATCAGTATATATATGTTACATAGCTTTGATGGTTTAAAGCAATACGGGCTAACTGAATGTAGAACTGACTAACTGAATGTAACTAACGGAACTTAACTAAGAGATTAATATTTCTAACACTCCCTCTTAATCTCAAGGGTTACATTCTTACTAAACACAACACTCCCTCGTAATTATGATACTCTAAAACATCTAAAATGCAAATCTCCCAAATGCAAATGCTTGCTGGTCTATGTCTCAGCTAAGCTTACAAACACTTAAGAAAATTTTATAAAACTAAATTGGGTTCACATTAGGCTAGCTTAGGCCTAGTTCTTTCATCTTCATCTTCAAAGATAGAATGTTCGCCTGGATTGACTATATTCTTTGTCTCATTCTGTCTCCACCCAAAAATATTCTGCAAACATTTCCATAATTCTTTTACCTCAATATTCATCTCTATTCCTTGCTTATTGAAATTCGTTTTCCATAATTCTTTTACCTCAATATTCATCTCTATTCCTTGCTTATTGAAATTCGTTTCCTTTCGCATTTCTGCAATGCTCATTTCAAATTCTTAAAAATTTATGTTTTCATATTCTTCATCTGCTACAATATTCTGGTTCATGTCTTCTTCATCTGCTACAATATTCTGGTTCATGTCTTCACAAATTCTTGGATTTTCTATCCACTCTTCTAGCATTCTCAACTCTTCATCATAATCTGTTAACACATCCAAGTGATGTTCTTCTTTCATAGTGCCTGCATAATCTGCAAACACACACAAATTTTTAGTTCCAAAAACATGAGATTCTTTAGTCTTGGTTGATGCTTCAAGCATCTTTTCGAGGTGTAGGAATGGACTTTCCAAACACTTTACAAAATCTTTATCTCGTTCCTCATCATACACTGCTACATGGACAGTTTTATCTTCAATTGAATTGTCATCAACAAACTTTGTTCGATTCATGAAGTTAATGTTATCAGCAATATCTATTGCTGGATTCACCAAAGTTTCTTCAACATCACAGGCTACTACAATGGTAGCTTTACCAACAACTTCATCATCACAGGCTGCTATAATGGTAGCTTTATCATCCACTGGTGTATCTACGCAGTGGGATTCACCTTCCTCTTCATGCTCTATGGCACAGAGAAGGTCTTCAATATTCTTCTCCTCTACTTTATGAAGAACTTCTTCGACTTTTTTTTCTTCATCTTCTTCCTTTGCTCATGCTTCTTCTCTTTCTACTGTACCTCATCTCTAGAGCATCCCAAAAAGCTTTTGCACTAAGAACTTGACGAAGTTTATAGAAAACACTATAAACAACATTGTCATCAACTGCTGATAAAATAAGAAATCTTGCTATTGCATTTTTTCTATTATGAGGATCTTCAAAATCTTTTTGAACAAAACGCCATAAATTTACTGAACGAAGCAAATCTTCCATTTTATTTGCCCAAATTTCATAATCCATACCTTCTAAAAATGGCAAAATCGGCATAGATCTTCTCAATATTTCATCTATCTCTTCGTCTTCATTAGATCTATTCTACTCTAGATATTTCATCTATCTCTTCGTCTTCATTAGATCTATTCTACTCTAGATCTTCGTTGATCTGCTCCATAACTAGAAAAAACTCTATATTTCTCCTCAAATTTTTCTCAGAAACAGCAACAATTCTTTATACCAAAAGGAATTATTTTCTTTCTCAAAATCAATTGATATTCATCAATATAAAGCTGCTCAATTTTATATATAAGGATGTTCTTACCACACTTCACAAAACTCTCTAATAAATCAATTCCAACTTTTTATCTTCCCAAAAGGAACTTGTTATAAATCTCTTTCACCAAAATTTATGTTTTTCATATTATAATTCTCTTTCACCAAAATTTCAGCTTCTAGTAATTCTCTTTCACCAAAACATTAACTTTTCTTTTTACTAAAATTTAAGAATATAAATATTCTTTTTAAGGACGCACAAACTTCTTTTCAAAAGAATATATTCAAATATTCAAACTTGTCCTTTTTAAATCACTTTCCATGACTTCAAAAATTTATTTTAACCAAGAAAACTTTTCAAAACTTTAACTCTGCTTGCCGCTGGCTTTTCTTTATATAAATATAAAATCTTTCACCAATCCACAGAATCTTATTTTAATAATATAAACAACCTTTTGTCAAATAACAAACATATGCTACACTCTTACTCATTCCAATATTTGCTATCATCACGTGGATGCGAATTAATCTGTTCTTCGCGGGCTAGATATCCTTCAGTGTTATCTTTTTCTTCAAACGGACACGAACACTAACTTTCCTCCTCAGGGTCTACGCTCCATGTCAGATATCTTGTCACATATAGGCGAACTTCTTTTCTTCGGATAGCATGTCAGCTAATGCAATCTGCAACAGTTTGCAGCGGGCTTCTATTTCTTCACAACATTGGAATTCTTCGGCGAGAATTCTTCAAAGCTGTTCTTGAGCAATAATTCTTACGGTGGACAGCAAACGGGGCAGCAAGCTTCCACACCAAAGTTTTCTTCAAACGAAATTTTCTTAAAAATGGCAAAGCCTGGATGTTTTCAACAGGCTTCAACGAACTGGCTTCAACAAACCAACGAACTGGCTACAACAAACTTTTAACAGCAGACTTGCTTCTGCATTCGACACCAGTTTTCAACAAATGTCTACTGAGTAGCAGACCTTCCAAAACCTCCAACCAATCGAGAAGAGGCTCTCCAAACCGTCACCAACGGATTAACCAAACGCTTTGATACCATGTTCAAAATATGGACAGAGACATAAACCAAAGAGTTACAAGCACGAATGGCTGAACTATTTATCTCATATTATACATCAGTATATATATGTTACATAGCTTTAACGGTTTAAAGCAATATGGGCTAACTGAATGTAGAACTGACTAACTGAATGTAACTAACGGAACTTAACTAAGAGATTAATATTTCTAACACCATCCAGTAATAATAAATCCATATACATAAAATTTTCCTTCTTTCTCATTAAATCTTATTGCCACTACACAACAAGAAATCAGAGGATCAAAGTCTATTTAAACCATCTCTAGTGACCAAGAGTCTAAATCGTCGCGTCAAAGATGATTAGAAGTGCAGTTTAATGCCGGCCTTCAAGCTGCTAAAACTCTGAATAAAGCCACCGCCATTACAAAAATGCCGTTATCTCTTTAGTTTAACCATTGGCTTGGAATTTGACATTTTCTAGGTTACGGTTCCCTTCATAAATTTTATTAAGTGTTTGAAGGTGCCCTTAATATGAAATTAATTATGTATTATTGAGTTTTCTGGATAATCTTGGTTAAATTGGTTCAATATCAATTTACATACTTCTACAATGAAGCGATAATATGAAATTAATTATGTATTATTGAGTTTTCTGGACAATCTTGGTTAAATTGGTTCAAAATCAATTTACATACGTGTACAATGAAGCGATTGGCTTTTGCGTGTAATTATTTATATATAATAAAATAAAAATTAATCGTAAAAATATATGGTCACATGAGTAATCTGCTCACCTGCACAATATTACTAGTTATTTAGATGCTTAAATTATAAGCTTTTTACCGATATATAGTAAAATGAATCAATTTCGAAACAAAATTATGATAAGGGGAAAGTACGTCATGCCCAATAAATGGCATTAAATACTTAAACATAATTAAGTGAAATGAAATGCCAATACATGATATTAAATACATTATAAGCATAATTAAGTGAATTTAATTGAGATGAGAGGTTATAACAAAAAAATTAATAAATTAATAATAAATAAGTAAAACTTAAATAAGTCATTAAGTTAACGAATAATGGGGTTAGTTGGCCGTGGACACCACTTGTCATCTTCCATGGATGCCAAGTGGAGGTAGCCACGATGGAAAAGGATTTTGAAGGGGAGGTTTGGAGAGTAAATGGGAGATCACGAAGAGGAGGATTGGCACCTTTGGGCTCTGGGGTGTCCCCATGCAAAAGACCTATGATCAAACCCTAACAAACACCTTGAATTATAAATTTGGCTAAGTTTGACAGGTTTCATAATATCATATACAACATTAATTCATTTTTTTAAAACATGCACACAATGTGTAGGATCAACTCATCTTAAGCTAAACAAACAACATAGACAAAACTGTTTAGTTTACAAATAATTACCATTTATGAGTATCATCAAAAGCTTTATTATATGGCTCTCTGTTAACCTCGAATAAATTCAAAAAAATGGCTCATTCACAAATGCCTAAAGGTAAGCACAAGAAAAACAAATGAAAGTTATAAAACAAGAGCACAAAAGGAACAATCTAGTAAATTGGATATTGGAGATATTGTTCACAGCTTCTCTGTCACTTTCTTAATATTGAGCAATTACTTTCTTAAACATCAAAAAATTATAACAAATCAACTCTTAAGTAAATATGGTTCCTAAGTAGTCCGCATGGGTGTGATTTCATTGGCGATTCGCTTGATATGAAGTCATATGTTGTAAACAGAGGTCACGAGTTCAAATCACACTCGGGCTTACCCGTGTTCCATGCTTGTGGGCGGTTGCACCTAGGAGTATAGTGGTAGTGGGATTGGATCCCTGGACCCCGTGTCACGCGAGTACCAGCCCAGTCTCCAGTTGCTGATTCCCCTAGGTAAAAAAAATAAAAATATGGTTCCTAAGTAAATATAGTTTGCATTATCTAAGTAAATCTGGTTCAAGTATTGACAAACTTATATACAATAATAAATAAACTACTTACAAAATTCAAACACTCATCGTTCTAAACAAGAAGACAAACCATATGTGAGCATTATGTACTTGAATCTACAGAAGAATCACATGATATATCCTCTATGATGTATTGATCATGTCCCCCCAAAATAAGAATCTTCATTGCAATGATTGAATTCTACACAAATAAAAAAACAAATATTACATCAACAATTAAGAACATTGAATCAAAAAGCAAATATTACATCAACAATTAAGAACATTGAATCTCTAAATTATATGCATAGACATACAAAAGAGGAGTCTGATGAACAGTAAGTTAAATGATACCTCCATTTATTGAAAAATACAAAACCTAATAGGAATCAGATCAGAAATGCAGGGCATTGTTGTGAATCAGAAAGACAGGGTAATTATGAAAGTGAATCAGAAAGACAGTGTAATTATGAAAAATGAATCTCTAAATCATATGCATAGACGTACGAATAGAAGATTATGATAAACAATAAGTTAAAAAATGCCTCCATTTATTGCAAAATGGAAAATCTAACAGGAAATCATCTTAAATAGATCTAAGAAAAAATATGCATGCGATCTATGTTGGATTTAGAGACGTCTAATTACAATAATTAAGTTGGACATACGTGCATTATGATTATGATATCAAATACTGTCGAAAGATTACATTTATGTAATGATTAAAACATGCCAAACAATGTGATTAATTAAGTCATGGCATTATACGTATTTAAATAAGGATTTGGATGCAAATACATATAGAATAATGTTAATCAATTATAATTGTTAATGGACCGATTATAGTTGATTAAAATAATAGCAGTAATAAATTGAGCTAAATAAGGAAATCAGAATTTATTCTGATTTATTTCAGTTTTTTTCTGAAGTTTCCCGATTTGAAGTTTTTATAAAATCGGAAACTCCAGATTTCTTTTCAGACTTGTTTCCCAAGTATTAGCTAAATTTCAGCAGCCCTAGGATTAGAATCTTTTTCTTTGGCACTGCTATAAAAGGGCTGAGTCTCCAAGGCTTGCAATCATCCAGAAAAATTGTCTGCTCCATTTGAAGACAGGATACTCTCCAGAGAAAAGGATTGCAAGTTCTTGGAAGGATTCGAGAGCCAACAACTCAATCCAAGACCAGGAGCATATCAACCTAGAGCCTTGGAAGCTGTCCGCAGCCTTTTGAAGATGGAAAGTAAGTTCCGCTGTGCATTAAGCTTGATTTCTAAGTTCCGCTGTGCATTAAGTTTAATTTCTTGCATAGGAGTAGATCTTGGTTAGGGTTTAAAGTATTTAGTTATACCCACAAGTAAAACCCAACAATTGGTATCAGAGCCTCCCTTATGTGAGAATTGCAGTTTGAAATCCAAGTCTCCATGGCTGAAATTGTTGCGTGTGATCCCCTGAGTATGAGATGTGTTTTGTAAGAAATGTTGTGTGTATTCCACGAAGTTTGAAAACATTTTGGGCATATTTCAGTGATGGCTGGAAAATCGATTATATATCTCTGTTTGTTGATAGTGAAGTGTTAAAAACGTTTTGCTGAGGGTATTGATTGGAAAAAAAACGAATTCATGTGTTGTATGCCTCTGTTGGAAGTTTAAAAACGTTTTAGCTGAGTCTGTGGCCTGGAAAATGAGTTTAAATGCTCTGCAGTGGCCATGGAAGTTTTAAAAAACGTTTTGGTATTTCTCTTGCATCTAGAAAAACGATTTTTTTTGGTTCATTTAAAAACGTTTGAGCTCTGTCTGGTTTCTTTTGTTCTTATTGTTTTCATTGTTTCGGACATTGCTGAAACTGGCGTGGTGGCGGTAGAGCCCCAGTGCCTTGCCTTTTGATTATTGATGTGCTTGCGCTGCAGAGCAGAAGTCGTGGTGGCTAGAGAGCCCCACGCCCCGTTTTTTTTGCCACTTGTGTGTGTGCGTTTTGGGTGCTCTGCGTTGAGCTTTCATGGATGCTCTGTTCAGAAAACAAATCCACTTAACCCTTGTTATACTTGTATTCCTTGGAGCCACCACTGAGTCATTTCTAACCGGTTATGCGTTTTGATTACCATGGTTATGTAATGTGTAGTCCGTGCAAACCATTTTTTTATTTCATACAGTTTTAAAATGATGGGCTCTATATTATATTTGTTATGTTTTAGGTACATAGCATAAAATGGCATATTTTATGTTTAGTTTATAAAATGGTTGTTATAAATATATTATGCCCCAGATGTGTTAAAAGACGTTATGAGAAATGATATCGAATGGTCATCATCGTTACCTTTGCATGAGTATACCTTGATTTCCCTATGATACATGTGGTATGAGTACTTTGGATGTATGCTGCATTTTACACCAAGGTAGTGTTATGGAGATATTTAAACGATGGTGGTAAGTTATCTAGTGGAAGCCATCGATTGCTTAGTCAATATCTACATTATACATTGGGCACACTATCTATTTATATATAGTAAAGGATGTTAAGCTATATATATATTTAGTGCATAAAGAGAATGCTTTATATACTCTTTATGAATGGTTATATGCACATGTATTTTTTTGTAATATGGCTATGCTTTTATGTAATGTGTAAAAGAGCTGAACTATATATAAGGTATAAAGTGGCTGGGTTTGTAACTCATTTCAAGACATGTTTGTACTTATGCACCTTTCATATGATTATATTTATACATATAGTTTAAAGTGTTCATGCTTTATTTAAGTTAACAAATAAGGGTGATGATTTTAGGTATAATTTTGGAATCTAACTAAAGGCATTTTATGTATACATGTGTTGTTTTCGCATGAGTCAAGCATTGATGTTCTCAAAACGAACCGCTCTGTGTAAGACGATTGCAAGGATGACTCATGACAAGCTCAATGGACGTGGGTGTTAGCTTTCCCAAAGGAGGGTTGGCACCTGCTAAGTTGTTTGGTGCATAAGGGTGATGTATAACAAATAAGTTGCAACACACATATGCTGGCAATGTCTAGAAAAGCATTTGGGGCTTGGTGCACCAGGTCCGTTAGTGACCTGCCTTCCCCACTTGACTGGCCTGGTAGTTAGCAAATGGATATGTCAATCTGGCCCAAAGGCGGAAAAGACAATAAGGTAATGATTGCGCCCAAAGGTGTTTTTCATTATTGAGTGGTGTTTTGGCTAAAAGATTCAATGGAGCACATAATTTAATTTGGGCCTTTAGATGGATTTTAGAATTATGATTAAAGATCAAATCGTGATGCATAATATCTAATTTTTTTTCCTTTTGTTCTTCAATTTTCAGATCTAAACATAATGTCAAATCTAAGTCAAATTAAGCCCCTCATGGGGAACAATTTCAAACAGTGGGAAGAAAAGCTGAAATTAGTCTTAGGGATCATGCAATTGGACACTGCACTGAGATTTGATCGCCCCAAGCCCAATAAAGAGGGTGAAGAAACTCCCCAAGAGAAGGCTGATATTGATAGATGGGAGCATTCAAATCGCATGTGCATAATGGTGATGAAGCAAACGATCCATGAGACTTTTCGGGGCATAATACCTGATACAGAGACCGGCGCTATTAAATACCTTAAGGCCCTTGAAGAGAAATTCACAAAGAGTAAAAAGACTGAAGTTAGTACACTCTTTGTGAAGTTGGCAACAATAAAATACAAGGGAAAAGAAGGGGTTAGAGAGCATGTTATTGAGATGACAAGACTACAACGTGCCTTGAAAGGGCATAATTATGACATCTCTGATGAAGTTCTCATTGAGTTCATTTTTCTGTCTCTCCCGTCCAACTTTAGTCAATTCAAGATGACTTATAATTGTCAAAAAGGGACATGGACACTACCTGAGTTTGAGACTCAGTTGGTGCAGGAGGAAGAGAGACAGAAAATGACTAATGGGGAAAGTGCTCATGTAGTAACATCTAATCATAAGGGTAAAGGCAAGAAGCGCAAGTTTGCTGCCAAGGTAGCTCCAAACAATGCCGCGCAGAAAAGCAAGAAGGAAGATACTTCTACGAAAGCAGAAGAAAGGAACTGTTTTTTCTGCAAAGCGTCAGGACATACAAAGAAATTCTGCACTAACTATCATGCATGGTTGGCAAAGAAAGGTATGTCTCTTGCTTTAGTTTGTTCTGAAGTTAATTTAAGTTCTGTATCTAGATATACTTGGTGGATAGATTCAGGTGCAACGACTAACATCAGTATGTCGATGCAGGGTTGCCTAAGCCATCGCAAGCCAAGTGAGGCGGAGCGCTACGTTTACGTAGGAAATGGCAATAAAGTAGAAGTGAAAAGCATAGGAAAATTTAGATTATTATGTAAGACAGGATTTTATTTAAGTTTTGATGCTTTAGTGGTTCCATCTTTCAGAAGGAACCTAATTTCTATATCTTATTTGGACAAAAATGGTTATGTATGTTCATTTGGTAATGGAAATTTCAGTTTGTGTCAAAATTCTAAGCTTCTTGCTTCTGGTATCCTGTCTTCTTATGATAATCTTTATTTTCTAGATATAGACACTTCACATTCAGAGGCACTGCATGTAGATAATAGAAAATGTAAATTAACTTGCGAGAAATCTCCAACGTTATGGCACAAGCGATTAGGACATATCTCTATGAAAAGGATAGAACGTCTAGTGTCTAATGATATTCTCCAACCTTTAGATTTTACAAACTTAAGTGATTGTGTGAATTGTATAAAGGGAAAACAAACTAATAAACGTAAGTATGATGCAAAAAGATGTAATGATGTCTTAGAATTGATTCATACGGATATCTGTGGTCCTTTTCCAAAAGCTACAAGAAATGGTCACCGTTACTTTATCACATTCATAGATGATTATTCAAGATATGGTCATATTTACTTAATAAAAGAAAAGGCGGAAGCATTAGACGTGTTCATAAAGTTCAAAACGGAAGTTGAGTTACAACTTAACAAACGTATAAAGTCCATTCGTTCTGATCGTGGTGGTGAATACTACGGTCGTTATGATGGATCAGGAGAACAACGTCAAGGTCCCTTTGCAAAATACTTAGAGGAATGCGGAATTGTGCCTCAGTATACGTTGCCAGGTTCGCCTGCAATGAATGGTGTTGCTGAACGGCGAAATCGCACCCTTAAAGACATGGTGAGAAGTATGATTGCTCGTACAACTCTACCTGAGAATTTGTGGGGAGAAGCCTTAAAGACTGCAACATACATACTTAATAGAGTGCCTACTAAAGCAGCTAACAAGACCCCTTACGAGTTATGGGTTGGGCGCAAGCCTAGCTTGAATCATTTGAGAGTTTGGGGATGTCCATGTGAAGCTAGGCCTTATAAGCCAAATGAAAAGAAACTGGACGAAAGGACCATTAGTTGTTACTTTATAAGCTATTCTGAACGATCTAGGGGGTACAAATTCTATAATCCAACAGAACATACAGTTTTCGAGTCAGGAAGTGCGAAATTTTTTGAGGATAATGAGTTTGTGGGGGGAGATATGACAAAAGATAGTATTTTTGAAGAAGAAGAGACGAATGCGAATGAGACTATGGACCAAAGTCCTGGTTCTGTTCAAATTCCGATTGCGTTTAGAAATGAGACTATGGACCAAAGTCCTGGTTTTGTTCAAATTCCGATTGCGTTTAGAAATACATCTTCTGACAATATACAAACTTCATCATCACAAATAACTCAGTTAGAAACTCAACATGGAATAGAGAACACAAATGGACCTGAACCCAACCCAAACCCTGACATTGACATGACAAATGTTGATGGCCTAGGGCCTGTGGGAGATTCATAAATTGATAATGATGTTCCTCCTCCTGTTGAAGATCAAGTTGTAAATGAACCTCAAGAAAATCTAGTACCTGTGCCAATTAGGAGATCTACTAGAGAGAAAAGATCTACACAATCTAAGTATTATGCATATCTTCAAGAACATGAGTTTGACATTGGCATGTTTGAAAATGATCCTGTTAATATCAAACAAGCCGTGGAAAGCTCTAACTCTCAAAAGTGGATTAATGCCATGAATGAAGAGATGAAATCTATGTATGACAATGACGTTTGGGATATCGTTCCGTTGCCTAAAGACAAGAAACCCGTTGGTTGCAAATGGATATTTAAGACTAAGCGGGATTCTAAAGGCAATGTTGAAAAATACAAGGCACGTCTTGTTGCGAAAGGTTTCACACAGAAAGAAGGCATTGATTATAAAGAGACTTTCTCTCCAGTTTCATCGAAAGACTCTTTAAGGATTATATTGGCGCTTGTAGCACATTATGATTTAGAACTTCATCAGATGGATGTAAAGATGGCGTTTCTCAATGGTGACATTGATGAAACGATCTATATGAAGCAGCCAGAGAACTTTGTATCAGGTGATGCAGGGTCTATGGTTTGCAGACTTAAGAAATCTATCTATGGGCTAAAACAAGCATCTCGACAATGGTATCATAAATTTCACAAAATTGTTAGCTCATTTGGTTTTGAGTCTAACATAGTAGACGAATGCATATACCTTAAGTTCTGTGGGAGTAAATTTATTTTCTTGGTTTTATATGTAGATGACATATTGCTTGCCAGTAACGATAAGGACATGTTGCATCAAACTAAGAATTTTTTATTTAAGAACTTTGAAATGAAAGATCTTGGTGATGCATCATTTGTTCTAGGGATTGAAATACTTAGAGATAGATCTCAAGGTATTCTAAGGTTATCCCAGAGGAACTATATCGATAAGATTCTAACAAGATTTGGCATGGAAAACAGCAAACCAGGAGATACCCCTGTATCAAAAGGAGATAAGTTTAGTCTAAAACAATGTCCCCAAACTGACTTAGATAAAAACATCATGAAAGATATTCCCTATGCCTCAGCCGTGGGTAGCATCATGTATGCACAAGTATGCACGCGTCCAGATATTGCGTTCATCACTGGAATGCTAGGGAGATATTTGAGTAACCCAAGTATGGAACACTGGAAGGCAGCCAAGCGAGTGTTGAGATATCTAAAGAGAACAAGGGACTTTATGCTCACGTATCGGAGATCGGAACAGCTCGAGGTCATTGGATATACTGATTCTGATTTTGGAGGATGTGTCGACAGCATGAAGTCAACATCAGGATACATCTTTATGATGGCAGGCAGTGCCGTGTCATGGAAGAGCGCTAAACAGTCATTGGTGGCCTCCTCCACTATGGCAACTGAATTTGTTGCATGCTATGAAGCATCTAATCATGGCGTATGGCTGAAGAACTTCGTCACAAGTCTGAAAATTGTGGATTCTATTCAGAAACCACTCAAATTATTATGTGACAACAATTCAGCAGTGTTATACGCAACCAACAACCGAAGTTCGTCAAAGTCAAAGTACATCGATATTAAGTTTTTGGTTGTAAAAGAGAGAGTGCAGAATAATGAATTATGTATAGAACACATAGGTACAGACTCCATGATTGCTGATCCTCTTACTAAAGGATTACCACCCAAAAAGTTTCACGAACATGTTGCCCGTATGGGTGTAATATCTATTTAGGATAGTTAGAAAATGTGGGAGTCTGAATATGTTTTAAGTTTTGTTTTTGGATGTTCTATGTAATGCAATTGTAAACAATTTTGATGATATATACAAGTTGCATTCAGTTTCAGTTTCATTATTTCTTTCTTTAAAATTTAAACTTTTGACCTCATACAGTAAAGTAAAGGTGACTCAATTAGAAATAGGCACGTCTAATCACACTTGCGTGTAATTTCTAAACTATATGTCCAAATCAGATTCATGTCATTCAGTTATGTTGGCAGCGTGATTTATGTCGGTTTAGTTGCGATTAAATGTGACAAGTGCTGCTTAAGTCCTTTGTTAACATAATTGATGGACAGAATTGTTTAAGAAATACGATAAGAAAGACAGAAAAGTTGCATGCAATAAAGTTAAGGATATATAATCAAAAGGTTGCACTTGTCCATGTGGGAGATTGTTGGATTTAGAGACGTCTAATTACAATAATTAAGTTGGACATACGTGCATTATGATTATGATATCAAATACTGTCGAAAGATTACATTTATGTAATGATTAAAACATGCCAAACAATGTGATTAATTAAGTCATGGCATTATACGTATTTAAATAAGGATTTGGATGCAAATACATATAGAATAATGTTAATCAATTATAATTGTTAATGGACCGATTATAGTTGATTAAAATAATAGCAGTAATAAATTGAGCTAAATAAGGAAATCAGAATTTATTCTGATTTATTTCAGTTTTTTTCTGAAGTTTCCCGATTTGAAGTTTTTATAAAATCGGAAACTCCAGATTTCTTTTCAGACTTGTTTCCCAAGTATTAGCTAAATTTCAGCAGCCCTAGGATTAGAATCTTTTTCTTTGGCACTGCTATAAAAGGGCTGAGTCTCCAAGGCTTGCAATCATCCAGAAAAATTGTCTGCTCCATTTGAAGACAGGATACTCTCCAGAGAAAAGGATTGCAAGTTCTTGGAAGGATTCGAGAGCCAACAACTCAAGCCAAGACCAGGAGCATATCAACCTAGAGCCTTGGAAGCTGTCCGCAGCCTTTTGAAGATGGAAAGTAAGTTCCGCTGTGCATTAAGCTTGATTTCTAAGTTCCGCTGTGCATTAAGTTTAATTTCTTGCATAGGAGTAGATCTTGGTTAGGGTTTAAAGTATTTAGTTATACCCACAAGTAAAACCCAACAATCTAATCATGGTATCAATCTCTAATATGTATCCACATCATACCTAAACACCAAAAGGATTGCATTTACATCTCCACGGCACTCATCAAGTTGTTATGTTGTATAGTTACAATTTATGTCGTTGTTTGTAAGAAATTCATTTTATGAATATGCTTGACAAAAGTTTGTATATGTATCCTGTGTCATTATGGAAAGAAAAAGATAAATTATATACATTCATAAGAGCAAGTAATAGCATCAATCATTGGCAACCTATGTTTTTTCTAAATCTATTATATAGCAAAAAAATCTATAAAAAAAAATACTTGGAGACCAAGTTGCTCAAAACAAATGGGTACATACTAAGTCCACTTAATATATTTTAAATTTATTGTATGGATAATTGTTTCAATGGAGACCAGTGCGGAAAAAACAATCATGTGACATGTTCCAGTGCACAGTACAATGGGTGCATACTAAGTCTAAATAATACTTTTTAATCTATTGTATGAGCAATTGTTTCAATGGAGAGTGGAGACCAGTGCTGGACCGTTTTTTATGCCATATTAAATGGAAGACTAGTTTATTGTGAATTTGATCACAGGTTTTGGACGATGGCTTATTGTCAATTTGATGCTTTTTCGTTGATTTGTTGTTCTTTTAAAGGAAAAAGATATATGCATTAATTTGAGCTCTATGAATGATAGCTTTTTATTTTACCTTCGACCTATGTTACAAAGGTTCCAAGAATATCATGATCAAGTATGAACACAGGATCACGTTCACTAAACATGATTGGAGTTACCTAGCAACTTTTAAATAGTCATTGGCATAGTATTATCAAAATCTTGAACTCTTTATCCAATAAACTCTGTGCAAATAATGTTAGAACTCTCTCTTGCTCTGTGTGTGTTTACTTGTATATGCAGCTGCATTTCATTGTGTGCTTGTGTATGTGGATTCAAAAGTCAATGTTGGAAAAATTGTTAAAGAGAGATTACCTTTAAATAGTTGTGTTCATTTCTATGTCTTTGTACTTGACTTTAAATAGTCGTGTTCATTTCTATGTCTTTGTACTTGATGAACCAAACATTGTTTAAGCAGCTAATTTCATATTTGAATGGAACAATTGATCTTGGTAAACTCGGAGTGAAGTTAGCGATATATGCAATATTACTTTCAAATGCATTATTGATATTTGACAAATATTAAGCAAAGGAAAAACTGTATCAAATGTTGTTAACCTTGGCCAAATGCTCTGACTAACCTCATGAATTGAGGGAAATCCCTCCCATTACCCTACTATATCATTCCAAAAGCGAACGGCCATGACATGGATTTCATCAATGTCACCTACAACAATGTCTCTCATTCCTACTAGTGATGTGTTGAATCAATGGGCCATGACATGGATTTCATCAATGTCACCTACAACAATCTCTCTCATTCCCATTGGGATTTGCTTAATCAAATGGCCTCTGGACTTACCTAGTTCCAAGTTAGCCACGTCCTGCTGAAAACCCACAAGGACTATTTCCTTGCTCACTATTCTTTAATTGGCTCAAACAATAGAGAGGCTTTACACATAGCCTCAAGTCACACTGCTTAATAAAATCAGAGCTGTAAAAGGTCAAATTAAGAAATTCATTGCCCCTAAGTCAGGGAATGTTGCCCCTCAAATATTTGAATGCTTGTTGAACACATACATGCTCTGTGATTCCAATCCTCATGCATTTGACGCCCTCTTAAAAACTTATTTCCATTCAAAGAAGCTCGAGATGTGTGTGATGCATTATACTTCATGAGAACTTATGGTTTTATGCCCACTATTGAGTCCTATAATGCTTATCTAAGATATATGCTTAAACTGAATAGGAATGATTTAGTTCATCTTATCTACATATAGAAGATTCACAACAGAATCCTGTGAATGTCTATACATTTAATATGGTAATCCACGCTCTATGTAAGTCTAGAAAGTTGCAAGAGGATGGAGATGTTTTATGTAGAATGGATCAAATGGGTTACAGTCCTAGTGTTGTTTCTTACAATGCCTTGATTGTTGGGCATTGAAAACATGTGCTTGTGATAGCTACCTTGAAGCTAATGAAAGAAATGGCATTGATGGGCTTGGTTTCTAAAGTCGTTACATACAATGCACTTATCCATGGGTTCTACAAAGAGGGAAAAGTGCATGATGCAAACAATATTTTCTTTGGGATGGAGAGGATGGGCTTGATTCCAAATATTGTCGCCTACAATATACTAATCAATGCTTACAATGACAAGAACAATAGTGAGATGGGTTTCCTGCTTTACAAGGAAATGGTATAGAAGGTTATTTCACTGAATTTAATCACTTACAATTCCCGTGCAATTCCCTCATTAGAGGACTTTGCCAAGAGGGTAGGATCATGAAGGAAAATCATCTCTTGAATGAAATGGTAGCAAAGAATTTTGAGGCAAATTCTTCTACTTTTGCAGCTCTAATTGATGGCTATTGTAGGAGAAAAAATACAGAACAAGTATATCAGTTGTATAAGAAAATGATGAGGGATAGGCTACGATCCCAATGTAGATGTTTTCATATCACTCATTATAGTGTTTTTTTTTAGTATGGTAATTTGTAGGAAGTAATCCAATTGATCGAAGAAATGGTGGATAGGAATTTGGTTCTAGATGTGAGGATATTCAATGCTCTTATTCAAGGGCTTTACAAGAAGGGAAAAAATAAAGAGGTTATAAAGCTGCATATGAAAATGAAGAATAAAGGTGTCATGCATGATGATTTACTTACTAAATTACTATGTTCTTAGGAGTGGACTAATCTAATCCCGTCGAGGTCGAACCTGGGTCTTTTGCATGGTGACACTGTAATACCCCGATTTTGAGCCCCTAATCATATGTACTTGTTATTTGATTTGTTATTATGGTACTAGGTGCTGAGGCTATGGTATCTAGACATGATTGTAAATAAATAAAATATATGGCTCCACATGGACAACTAACGAGAATGGGAGGCCTTGGACTCCACAAGTGAGGGGGATTGGGGACTTCCTAGTGCACTCTAGACTTGAAGACCACCCAAACACTTGATGATGGATCCAACTTTACCCTTTTGGACCTTATTGATGTTTTTTAACCCCCTCATGAAATTTTGGTAGCTCCACTTGCACTAGTTTGCCATCTTGAGAGATTGGTGGGCCCCACTTGGATATAACACCCTTGCTCCACTACTCATGGGAGAGGATCCCTATTTTTGTGTTGCATGTCAATTACAACACCTAATTAACTCCCTCTCTCACCTCCCATGACCAATTTCTCCCTCCTTGGCCTCCACTCCTCATTTTTTAGTAACACCTCTCATTTTGTTATTCTCGGAAAATGGAATCTATCTCAACTTAACCTCTAATTCACCCTAACTCAAGTTAACCTATTGGAGTTTGAATTACCTCCATTGTTCCCTCCATGAATTCAAATTTCCTCCTTCATCTATAAAACCAAGTGCTACCTTCCTTGGGAACAATTACCAGTTAGCTTAGTCATGTTATGTGATATATTCTTTCCAGTGTGAGGAATGATGATATGAGAGCTATGTGCATTGTGAACCATGGTGTTGAACCATTGATAGAGATTATTTTCCATTGTTGAGACAGCAAGAGGTCCTCACTCCCATTGCTTATCTTTGCCCCATCTTGTCATGTAAATCCTGGGAAGAATGGTGATGTCCTAAGGGACTTGTGTAGTGAAGGGAGTACATTCCACTGGGTAGTGTAGATGGATGGGGGAGTAGATGGTGAAAATATTGAGTTGTGTTTTTGAAGCTTATATTGAGCTATTCCATTGCTTGAGTGAGCCCTTCCTATGGATTTCTTGGCCTCAGCTTGGGGGTGGCCTCTACTTCACCCTAACTCAAGTTAACCTCCTGGAATTCAAATTCCCTCCATTATTCCCTCCATGAATTCAAATTGCCTCCTTCAACTATAAAACCAAGTGCTACCTTCCTTGGGAAAAGTTACCAGTTAGCTCAGTCATGTTATGTGATATATTCCTGCCAGTGTGAGGAATGATGTTATGAGAGCTATGTGCATTGTGAGTTGAGATGGTGTTGAACCATTGATAGAGATTATTTTCCATTTTTGAGACAACAAGAGGTCCTCATTCCCATTGCTTATATCTTCCCCATATCGTCACGTAAATCCTGGGGAGAATGGTGATGTCCTGAGGGACTTTTGTAGTGAAGGGAGTCACGTTCCACTGGGTAGTGTAGATGGAGGGGAAATTAGATGGTGAAGGATTGAGTTGTGTTTCTAAAGCTGATATTGATCTTTTCCATTGCTTGAGTGAGCCCTTCTTGTGGATTTCGTGGCCTCAACTCGATGGTGGCCTGTCCAAGCAAGATTTGGTTGGACTGTGCCTACAGCTAGGAGGAAAGTTGTTATGTTGAATCTAGGCGCTCTTCAATAATATAAGTACTATTTTATATGTTTATTAATGTGTTTATATGTTGTGTTTATATATTCTAATGCACCCTTGGTGGCTGTTATAAACTCTGTTTGAATGTATTCTCACTTTGTCAATGATTCGAAGCAGGCTTAGATGGTTTTCTACTTGGAATCTTGCTTGCAATATTTGTTTATGAGTTATGAAATATAGATATATGTTATGGCAACTTATGCTTTTTTTATACTCTTTATTTTATGCAACTAATTCATCCTTGGAGGCTGAGTGAAATCTAATTGGGTTTATGGCTTTCTATGCTAACCTTTGGATGCAAGTTGAATGGCTTCTCTTCAGTTTCGTGCGAGCATGCTTTCCTTCTTCTCTAAATTATGATTCTTCTTTTGTACATGGAAGAATTCACACCTGATGTAAAAACAGTATATGGCTATTGAAACAACTTCTAAACCTGATTTGATAAACACTTAATGGTGGCCCCTAAACCGAAAACTGACAATGCTTGCATAACTGAAAGTAGCAAACCGAGAAATGGAAATATGTTGATGTTCACATGTCAAACTCTAAATCTATCTTATTATGGTTTATTTGGATGTTCACGGCATCCCATAGATATGTTAATAATGTTTAGTTACATGTTAAATTAAAGGTTCAAGTGGGATTGCATTCATGCTCGCATTGCATGTGCATCATAGGGGAATGATATGCATTGTTTTTTGCATTTCATTTAAAAAGGCATGTATGTTTATTTATTTGGAATTTAGTCATGTTGGCCTAGCCTTAGATCCCTTATTCCGTTGTGCATTACCTTGACTCATCCCTCTCCCCCTGGTTCTAAGGTGTTTAGCGGTGTCGAGGACATCGTAGAGTGGTATCAGAGCTTAAGTTCCAACTCCGAGATTGTTGGGCCTTCTACGGTATTTTTAACTCTTCATTTATGCATTTATTCTGTCAAGAGATTAAGGTTGAAAGGATTTGGTTACAATTAAAATTTGCAATAATACGTTACAACTACAATTTTACGATTACAATCTCAATTAGTAATTTTCGGTTTTTTCTCAATTTTTCAATTTATACAATTTTACGATTTTACATTTATTACAATTTTTACAATCTTACAACCTTAAAATTTTATGATTTTTACAATCTTGCGATTGACAATCTTACAATTACAATTGCAATTTTACAAATTGTTGTTATAGCTACAATTTTACGATTCTGCAATTACAAATTGCACTTATAATTGCAATTTTATTACAATTCTGCAATTCTACAATTGCATTTACAGTTGCAATTTTACAATTAAGGTTACAATTATAATTTTTCAATTCTACAAACTTACAATTTACAATTGCATTTACTGTGACAATTTTATTAGTACAATTGCAATTTCAATTACAACTACAAGTACAATTTCATTTATTTTATTGCAATTACGACTACAAATGCAATTTCAATTTGTTATTTCCTTATTGTAATAACAATTTTAGTTTCGATTTGTTTATTCTTACAAAGTTACATTTACAATCCAGTATCAATTTGTTTACTCCTTATTTCAATTACAACTACTATCACATTATTTCAAGTGTATGGTCCCCTAACAGTGTTTAACAATGAATACAACGCAGCTTTCAGTGTCAGTTAGTGAATCAAAGCAGTAGACTTAATAAGTGCAATTTTGGGATTTTGAATATGGATAGAATCCATACATCCTTAAAGAAGTGTTTGTTGGGAAAAGTCCTGAAAGAGGAGAATCAAGGACAAATGTACACAAGGGAAGGCTTGAACCCTTGAGTCTGGAAGACTCAGTAAAAATTTTGAAGATGGAAGTGAGAACCCGTCAAAAGGATAATGAAAGGATCATCCACATACAAGAGTGGATCATGCATAGTCTGAAACAGTTGCAAGGAGAGCAAAGAACAACTCCAAGAAGAGTTGTTCTTTGCTCTCCAAGAAAAGTGAATCATGCATAGTCTGAAACAGTTGCAAGGAGAGCAAAGAACAACTCCTTGGAAATTTGATCCAATCCTCGATAGACATAACATACATAAATTTCATCCAGGCCACATTCTGCCAAAAAACCATTTCCAATTATAAGCCTCCAAGCACCCTTAGCAACAAGTGCCTTGTAGAACAGGAGAATATTCTTTAAGCCCCAACCCCCCATATATTTAGGCTTAGCAAGATTTTTCCACTTGATCCAAGGAATTGCGATATGCTCCTTCTTACCTTGCCAAATGAAATTGAAGAAAAGCTTTCTCATTTTATCCAGAATTCCTTTAGGAATCCAAGCCAGTGTCATCCAATAAACTGGAGTAGTTTCAAGTGTTATTTTGACCAGTACCAATCTTCCACTTCTGGACAACCATTTATTGCACCAAATGTTGATGCAGATTTCCATTCCTCTAATGAGCCATCTCCAATACAAATTCAAATGCCCATTTGGCTTAAGATGAAAACCCAAGTATTTCATATCAGCAGCAAAATCTTCAACTTTAAAAGGAAAAACACTCAAACAATACCTTGTTTCCTCTTCCTCAAGACTAGATAGAGAAATAGAATATTTGCTAACATTAACTTTCATTCCAAAATCCTTTTTCATATAAAATCAAGATATCATTTAGGGCCATCATGTCCCTCCTTGATCCATTACAAAAAAACAAAGTGTCATTTGCAAATAATAAATGGGTTATATAAAGGTAACATTTTATGTGAATACCCTTAAGATTACCAATGCTCTTTGCATGCAACAAAGCTTGGCTCAAACTCTCAGCAACCAATAGAAACAAAAGAGGCAAGAGAGGATATCCCGATCTAATACCTCATCCCATTATAAAAAACCCTGAAGTTGCTCCATTTATAAGAATGGCTAGAGAAACTAACTGGATACAACTCATAATCCAAGTAATAAAATAAACATAGAAACCTAAATGGGAGAAAAGGACCCTGAGAAAAGTCTAGCTAACCCGATCAAAATCCTTTTCCAAATCAATCTTGATGACTGGTGCCTGAAGGTTCCTTGTTTTAATTGAATGAAGACCTTCTTGTGCTAATCCAATGGCATCATGAATTTGGTGACTCTCCAAAAAGCCAAATTGTTCCAAATAAATTCCTTTTGATAGGATAGATTTCATCCTTTGAGCGATTGGTTTAGATATCATTTTGTATATGCAATTGTATAGCGAAATAGGATGAAAATCATTGAAATTCAAAGGATTGACCAATTTAGGGATCAGAGTGAGAAAAGTGGTATTATAAGCATCCAAAATGGATCTTGTTTTCCTTGAGTGTCGACAAGTTGCAAGAGATCATCAACCAAGATATCCAAGAAGCCCATAAATAATTTGATCAACCATTTGTCAGGCTCGAGACTTTTGTTCCTATGAAAACTATGCAAAACTAAAACAAGTTCCTCCTTAGTAATTTCCTCCATTAGAGCCAAAATATCCTCATCAAATACCATGCAAGGGAAGAAATTTATCAAATGAATAATCTCTAGTAAATTAGATTGTGGATCAACCTTATAAAGGTTACTAAAACGAGAAACCCCAACCCTTCCAGTATCCTTAAAGGTGTAGACTTCAATCCCTTCCAGACCAGATATCTTCCAAATAGAGTTTAAATTTTTACGTATGATTGTGAAAAAAATTGGTATTCTCGTCACCAACAGCAAGCCAAACAACTCTACTCTTAAGGCGCCAAACTGCTTCCTTTACAATGAGAAGTTATCATTTTTTGAATTCAAGATCTAAAATCCTCTACCTATGGGAAACTTAGTCATAACGTCCATCTGTAGATACTGCAATCAACTTGAGAGAATTATAAACCAACATGATATCCTCCTCATCTTTCATCTTCTTTTATACATCCCAAACAATAGTGGTTGCTTTGATTCTTTTTAAATTATTAAGGAATTGTAGTTGGGCCAAAGAATGTATGGAGGGATCGAAGTGAATCCACAAATATTTGAATAGCTTGACATAATCTTCATCCTTCAACCATTCTAAGCAAAACTTAAAAGGATTGGGAAGTTTCTTACCATATGCAAGTATTTCCAACAAGATTGAATTGATCAGATCCCTCACCAGTGCTAACCCACTACTTGAGTCGAAAATTGAGAAAACCCTGAGATAACAAAAACCTGTCTAAATGTTTTGCAACATGCTTAATACCAATGCGTTTATTAGACCAAGTAGGAGAAAGATTGGCCGGAGCAATATCAACTAAACCTACTTCATCAAAATATTTTATAAAAAAATCAGAAAGAGAATCGACTTGGGCTTTATGCCCCTAAATCTCCAAACAACCTAAGGATAAATTCTGATCTCCTCCTAGCAACACAAGCTCCTTGTTAATGCATGATTTTTTGAGTAGATTATCCCAATAAGATAAATGATTTGAGTATTGGCCATAGATATTTGGGGCTAATAATTGATTTCCAAATCCTTTGAGAATAATTCCAAACCAATACAAAATTTTAAAGACCACGCATTAATCAGCTGTAAAGAATTTAACTCCCAACCAGTAACTAAACCTCCATATTTTCCTTTAGCATCAATTGCTCTGAAATCCCATCCTTAAAAAAAACAACAAAGATCCTTAATTGACACACTAACATCACATAAAGATTCTTGAATAAATAAAAGATCCAAGGATTGGAC
Organism: Larix kaempferi; assembly: GCA_027924585.1. Lineage (NCBI taxonomy): Eukaryota > Viridiplantae > Streptophyta > Pinopsida > Pinales > Pinaceae > Larix > Larix kaempferi. Next base: position 4,657,107 of record BSBM01000831.1, read on the forward strand.
CTCCACCACTCTTTTAAGAGCCAGTTTCTTGGGAAGACTGGCCAAACCTCGATAATTTAGGGATAGAAAAATCATGGAAACCCAAGTTCGGGGAGAGTGCTCTAATAAACCCATAAGGAAAAATGAATACTGGAAACAACTCTCGATGCAGCTTTATCTTGGTCAACTAATAGGTAATACTTACTCCCTTTCAAACCAAAGTTAAGGGAATCAGGTTTTGATGAAAGAATCAGATTGTGGCCCAAACCCTTTGGAAGGAAAAAGCTTAGTATCCTCTGCAACCAATATGGATCTCGAGTTATAAGAACGAACTCCGAAACTTGGAGCAGAATAATCCCCTAAAACATCACTAGACAATTGATTATGAGAGGTAGGGATGAGATTTCCCACTGGGGTAAATTCGCCAGAAGCAAAGGAGAAATCGGGTCCCCCCCAAAAGCCATCAGTAAAGAATGAGTAAGCAGAGTGTTCGAAAAAGAAAGAGGCACCAATGAAGAAATTGACTTACATGATTAAGAAGGAAGAGCCATAGCAACTACAGTTAAGTCAGTTGCATTGCAAAGATACCCAGCCGAAACATCCGGAGGAATCTCCTTTACCTTATCCCCAACCAAAAGAGTCCTATGATCCTCCTTTGAAGTAATAGGAAAATTATCCAAAGAACCAACACTATTATACACTGTAGTATTACAATTAGGGTTCCTATGGCTAGAGCTCTGATTTGGCTTCTTGAACGGTCTATCAATTTTGATGTCCAGTACTACTTTTTGAAAGGTAAATGATATGTAGAAACTAGGTGATCGTAGATATGGCAGCGATTGCACCAAATTGGAATCCCTTCATAGTCAAGCATTTGAGAATATGTTTGATTTCCAGTAGAAATATCCAAAGAATCCGCTAACCCTTCCTTGAGATTAAGCCACGGGGGGGTCAGTCAATAAGCAATATCCTATCACGTCCATTCATATTGGGGAATAAAATATGATACATAAATGAGAAAATATATTGCCCTGTATTAAGGGGCCAGGGGGACTTAATTATGTTATATGGAAATACAAATATTTAGGGTATATTTTATTACATTTCATGTACAAGCGGTGGAGGGGAGGCACAAGGAAAATTAGGGGACACGGGCACAAGGTATTGAGTTTCATGGAGAAGGGATACTCAAACGAGATGTAGGATGGTTGATGTTAGTGATTTATTGAAGGGTTTTCATGTTGCTCATGTGCTTGGTTTGTTAATGGGTCTTCAAATTGTTAATGGAATTGAGGTAATGAAGGATTAGGCTTTCTATCTTTTCTGCGATTTTTATCAATTGGAAGTGTAGTTTAGATGCATATTTTGTGTCTAAAAATCATGTGTTTTATGATGCCTTTCAATGTACTTTTCCTCCTTGAGTCAACTTGAATTTTTTTTGCTCTAGAAATTTCATTTTGTGTGATATATAAAATCATCCCATCCACTAAACATCATCTAGGTTTGTGCATTGCGACCTTGTCCCTTTCTAATCTTCCTAAAGGAAGCCTCATGCGATCCTTGGTTGACCCCATTTTCCCATTGTATAAAACACTAGTCTCCAATTCCTTCACGACTCTTGTGTTTTACAAAAATCAAAACACTTTGTTTTTCTAAAGTTACTCTTCATTTTCACCATGTACTCCATTTTTTAAATCTAGTAATCCTACCCCAAGGACTCCACCTATGAACTAGAGAAGAGATAACTTAAAGAGACAAAAAAAGGTTGGGTGTGGTGAAAATGGCCTCCCTCTTAGTTGCCCATAAGCTATCATTGATTTTAGGAATTCAATCTTAAGATGCTAGCTTGTGTGCTAACATGGAAGAATAAGCATCTCTAAGATGATGCATATATTCTTAATGGTAGAAAAATTGGTGGAGGAGGTTGAAAGATACAACTATTGGGTAGGAAACAATGGCTCATATGATAATCAACTTATTCTTATACAACTAGAAAAGGAGGGTAGAAAAACTCCATTTCCTTTTAAATCTAATCATGATTGGTTGGATAAGGAATATTTTAGACTTCTCATTACAAAAAATGGAAATTTTATGATCTTTTTTTATGAAATTCCCCCGTGCTTCAATTTGCTTCCTATCTCAAACAAGTTAAGAGGTTAGTTGTAGGGAACACAAATATGAAAAAGGAACAAAATCAATTAGACCTAGAAAAGGTAGCAGAAACATAACCACTCTTTTTGAAAATAATGTTTGAGGGTCTTCCAATGATGAAGAGTAGCTAGATTTAAATACAATAGAGGATAAAAAAGGAAATTTTAGACAAAAAGGAGGTAGAGTGGAGGCTCAAAAGTATATCCACATGGTTGGAAGAGGGACACATTAACACTAAGGTCTTTTACAATTATGGCAATTTTAAGAAAAGTGTAAATACAATTTCTTCAATTGGTCTTTCCAATGGGTCAAAGGAAAAATAATTTGAAGAGATTGTAAAACTTAACAAGGTTCATTTTCAAGATATTTTCAAAGATCCAAAATATCCAAACATAGAATAATTATGAAGGTGATAAGGATTTTCCTTTTAAGTTTTGACCAAGGGGTGAATGAGAGCATAGAGGTAGAAGTTACCGAGGAGAAACCATCCACCCTTGGATAGATAAGGTAATTTGTGATTTCACACGAGCTCTTTTCTAAGATCAACCAAATATCCTAATATCCAACATGATTTAGGGATGGTATGCATTATTTAGTAAATAATGATTTAATTTATAAGAAAATTGCAACAAATTTGATCACATTTGAAGGAAAACCTCTAAGTTTAGTCTTCTTGGCTCTTTTTCTAGTTTGAATCGTCATATCTAGGGTCTTGTGCAAAATTGTTCCCTTGGAAGGAATCCAATTGAGATAAAATATGAGGGTAGAGTAGAGCATGTAAGTCTTCAACAAAGGCATTGATGGTTGGTCGTCTAGTGCTTTAGGAGATGAGTAATGATTTACATGAGAAGTCATTGGCACTTGGAAGTATGTCAAAAACTTTTTTGCATAACAATGTGTTTGAAAACCATCAACTAGACATACACTAGCCATAAATGTGTATCATATATATCGATGGAAGATACCATTTTCTATAATCATTCTATAGGAGCCATTTAGACAATCTAACACCACCGACATAATATACATGAGATCCAAAATTTTATGGACACTCTAATCTCAATGATTGGATGCTCTCGCAAAAATCCATGTCATATTTTCTTCATACAATTTGAAATGTTTGAATGACTTGATATTTTGACCCATAAACCTAAACAACTTGTATTTCTTTATTTCTAAAAAATATTTTGTTTTAAGACCTTTCTTCATTTATCTCAGTAAAATGCCTTTACAAGGGCCCACTCATTCCATTCTTTCTACATGCAACCTAGTAGAAAAAAATGGAAATATCTTTTACAACCGTTCCTTTCTTTTATGTCTTGAACCAACACATTTTCAAATATGGTAGTAATCCACAATATTCATTTGACATGTCTTTTAAAAAATGTCCCATTACTAAGTTGGATATGTCTAAAATTTTGTGTGTCATGTAATTGTTTCTACAATATAAATTCTTCCCTCTCCTTAACTTGTCAAGTCCTTTCAATCATGTGTATTTTTCTATTTTCCATTTTGTTGAGTCTTTTTTTTCCTAAGAAAATTGACAACCGGGGTAGGGTTCATACTGGCGTGATAGTGTCGATTATCGTCTGCTACCACTATACCCCTGGGTGCACCCACATAACCCGCAAGCATGGGGCACGAGCTAATCGAGGTTTGAACCTATGACATCACAAGGAGTGCCTTAACAGTTCACTCTATAGCCAGTCAATATACACCCCTGTGAGTATTTTGCTAAATCTTTTCTAAATTAACCCTAAATTATTTTCCAAATCATAAGTTAGCTTTAACGTTTTAAACATTTAGATTAAATGCGATTGTATTTTCCGAATCATAAGTCATTTTTTTTTTGGTATTAGGGGAATAAACAACCGGGATGGGGCTTGTACTCACATGATAGGGGTCCAGGGGTCCATTCCTGTATGCTACCACTATACTCCTAGGTGAAACCATCGAACCCGCCACAATGGCGAACGGGTTATCTGAGGTTTGAACCAACGACCTCTTACAAGGCTTACACGTGGGGCTTTGTCAGCTATTCTACACCCCGAAGGGTAATCATAAGTTAGAAAGTTATATTAAAAATAAAAGTTTAATAAGTATTTTTTTCCCGACTTTACATTGAATCATATATATATATATATTGGAGAAAGACTAATGATAAACATGAATACACTAGTCCCTAGGCAATTAACAACACAGATGAGTCCAAACCATGTTTGGAGTGAAGATATGTAATTGTATCATTTATCAAATTTTATTTAATTAGTGGAGGGAAAAAAATATTTACTCCAACATATTGTAGGATATGAGGATTTTTTTTACAGATTGTAGATTACGAGAAGAAAGATTAAGTTTACTTTATCAACACTCGAAAATTTTAATTTTAATTCAAAAGTGGTCAAGAATTTTAATTTTAATTTGTAATTTCTCAATTTTTTCCCTCCATTAGCATTTGGGGATTTTTCATTTCCCTCTATTGGCATTTGCCGTGAATAGCGTGACTATGATACAATCTGGAATAGAAGAGAGAAGATGAATATTGGTACATTTTCTGGTAGTTCGACTCGCCTGAAATGCTATGGTTTCAGAAAAATATAGCAGCCATGGATGAAAATGAACTCATGCAAAAACTCTTTGAAGTCCAGAAGCATCTTGAACACCTGCACTCATTTAGGAATTGGAGGTAAATTTTCACTTTGAAAAAAAAATAATTTTTTGTTTGTTTGTCAGGGTCTGTCCATGATTTTTTTCAAAAGATTTAAATGAAATGAAGAATTCATTGCTTTATTTCTTCCCTCAAAAGGAAAATCCATTAAAAAACATGACCGGTTGTGTGCCTTCATTACATAAGTCCAAGCAAGGTCCTCATTAGTGTAAACCGCAATTTGGGGGCATTTAAGGATGAAAAAATTCCAACGCTACTTCGTGTAGCAATAGTTATTCAAATGTTTGGGTTATTTGGTGTGTTATATGTGATCACAGTTTCTGTCTCTTGATGTCTCAACCACCATGAACGTGCTTTTCTAAGCTTCCAAAGGTCAAAATTAGGGTTTGCAGGTTGAAAACTATGGGGTTTCAGGCCAAATTTTTAAGGGGTTGGATTAACATTGTCGGGTTTTGTATGAAATGATATGAATACTTTGCTCAAAATTGGGGCTTTTAGGATAAATATTGGTTTTTAGGGGTTAACAATTGGGCTAACTATATGGGGATTTTAGCTAAAAATAGGGGGTGTTTAAGGAGAAAAAAGAGAGAGTGGGTTATTATGTTTAAAAATTGAGATTTTGAGGTTGAAAAACCAGAGGTATGATAAATTCTTGAGGCCAAAATTCAAGACTTGTATACCTGGTAAGATTTTTGTAGTTCAAACTATAGTTTTGTAGAGTGGAAGGGATATGGTATCTTTTCTCTCTAATTTGAGGTTCCAAGATGAGGGAGAGGGGAGAGGCAGGGGTTATCAGTTTTGGGGGAAATCCCACCCAGTTTCTTCCTCAACATCTATTCCTTAAAATCCTATCCATATCATGTTCTTGGTTTTCGAAAATTCCCATGGTGCGTGATCTCCAAACAAACACCCCCACTTCAATTCTAATAAGCAATCAGAGGTGGACATTTTGTGATAGAGCGGTAGAATATCATGTTGAGGGCCATAATGGTTGATCAGGTTCTGCATGATCTTGCCGCTAGGGAGTGCATTACATTAACCTCCCCAACAATTGCTTTCATTTCCAAAATCCAAATCATTGCATTTGAGACTGCCCATCCTATATTTCTTCTATTGTTGGGTAGAAATAGAAGCTTGCTCATGTGCTACTCTAAGTGCGAGGATATGGAAAATAATCGATCTTTCTTTTGTAACATCCTTTATCAGAGAAATAACCCCTACGTATTTTCGTAAGTAACATCCCTTTGTTGTCAAGGTTAAATGTTGACGTTCTATTTCATATTCTCTCCTTAGGGAGGATTGTTTGTTCAGAGGTGCTTCTTTTATTATATTTTGAGTTTCTCAAGGAAACTGAGCAATATGAGGAGTATATTTGGTAAGGACTCCATGTATATTGCCCTGGTCAATGCTATATATGGATTATAGATGTTCGAGGAGGAAAGTGGTTTTGTGTGACCAGGGTAGGATTGTCGTGGTGGTAGAGCTACTAGTTGGAATCCACGAGATCCAAGTCAATGTCAACCCACCTCATGAATGACCAAGGATGTACATGTTTTTATAGTCCAATGAATTTATGGACATGGTCTTTCCTTGCTTGATGCAAGCAATCCTTATTTTGTCACCTTCCTTTGTGAACAAGCATTAAAACCCTTTGAAGAGAATGAACAAGAAGCATCAGATCGTTCGACCTTTATTATGTTAATAATCCCACAAATCCCATCAGCTAAAGTTGCATACTTCAAGCTTTGGAAGCCCATGTGATTCATCCAAACTAGGCATATTTAATACCCACAACTTGCCATGAAAACACAGTTTGTAAAATTTTTGTTTGGTTTCTTAGATTTCTCAATCACTTTCTCGAGGTAATGAATCTATTCCCCCAAGATTGTATCATGGTTTATTTTTGTTGTGGGTTTGGACTGAAACATATGTTTTGATTGATTGATTTGCATAAAACTGTACATAAAACAATGATATCGACAATGGGTAGAAATAAGATTAGCGAATATGATTCACAACAACTATTGAAGGAGCACCTTAAGATTCTCATTAGAATGCAGGTGGACATCAAATTTGCCCAGGTATGTCATTTTCCCTAGCTATCATAAGATTTGATGCATTGCTTTTCTACTTCTTTTTTAGTTGTTTTTGTTAATCGACACCCACGGGAACACTTTGGTTAACTAGCACCTAATTAAATCCCTGATCAGTGTAGTACCAAGACTTCTTAAAATGCAAAGTGTCTCACAATCCCTGATTAATATCTAGCAGTATCTGTGTAATATTTTTACCTTTTTTCAAGTGAGCACTTGAGGATTTTTGGTTGTTAGCATTTATAAAACGGTATGACATTAGGCACCCGTGTAGTTCCACAGTGAAAACATTGAGATTGCCACCTCGAAGAATTCAATACCACTTGGTGCATAATAGATATGGGGTTCAAGATAGATATGTGTTAGTATATGGGAGGAAATTTTGGGTTTTAAGTGTTAGATGTTTGTATTGCATCTATCCACTGACAGTTCCACCGCAAGGGAGGGTGGATCCTTGCTTGTAATATCTAAACTTTTAGTCGCAGTGGCATAAGATTGATCTACTCTAAAAAAAACTCATTCTATCCACCTAATAAATTCAAATTTAGGAGGCACCAACCATAAAATGTTGTATGGGGGAGCTTTAGGGTAAATACTAAGTCCATCCCAATTTTATTAATGTCATAGGTAATGGAATCGACCGATTTTAATGAACTAGAAAACAGAGAACCATGGCTATCCTCAAGAAGACTTGTAGTTAAACTTTACATCTTATTCGGAAAGCAGGGGAAGATTGGCTTGGTAGTTTTGAATTTGTACCTAGCCTAGGTTATCACATTTGTCAAGGAATGCCTAGGAGAGGAGGTAATGGATTGCCATTTTTTCAACAGTGGTTGCATATCGACATGAACACTTATTTATACATAACATATTTTGGTGTTCTTTAGGTTGATATCTAAATATAACCATCACTAACATTACATTAAAGAGAAATAGTAAGCTACAATCTCCTGTAACAGAGGACCTAGTTCATTGAACCCTTTTTCAGTCACTAGTTTGACTTGTATGTGTTCGTGCTTGTGATTGTTCCACACTAAATTATGATCTTGTTTGTGATTGCCAGTTGACAACTTTTAGATAATGCTCACATTGGAAAAATTCCAAGTTTCCTTTTTAACATCAGGTCTTTAAAGTTTTGGATCTATATTTTTTTGTTGAAGATAGCAAATACCATCTTTCAAACAATTGAACAAACCTACTTTGTATATATTTAACTTCAAAATATTACCACTTTTCAATTTTCAATGTGGGCCTCAAATTTTTTGGATATTTATGTGCAGGGGATTTAACCATCTCATCATGAGATATGTCTCATATCTATAATATTCTTTTGTAGATTCAAGGAAAAATAGAGACCTTAATCATAAAGGGAGTTTACAGTTTCTTTCTAGGTAATTTTTATCTCTATTTTCCATATATTGCAAGGGCTATTTTACCTTTGTCATGAAATCTTGATTTCTCTTTCTTTTATTCTCTTTTTGGGTCCTAGGTAGGTTGTATCAGAACTAATCTAATCATAGTATTCTAGTGGGAGAAAAACCTGATTGATAAGGTAGAGAAAAGAGAAGAAAAATTATTCCTATGGGTCATCGTGCAATTTATTTTATTTGAATTCATTTGAATCTGTGTTTGTATGCCAAAATTGGACATCACTTTATTGGATATGAATCCTTTTATATTGGTTAACAAGGAGCCTTACCCTCTGAATATGCGAGGAAAAGTGGATGATACTGTTGCACTTAACAAATTTAAAAAATAAAGAGTTATGCATGTTATTTGAAGAGTCGGTGATTAGATAATGTTTGGTGGAATATTTTTGGTGTTAGATGGAAAAATATGATGCATTTTAGAAGAAAGAATGTGCAAGTTGGAAGTTTGTGATATATAGTTATTTTCTCTCCATGCGAGTGGAGAAATATTGTATTACCATTTCCTTTTGGTAGAGTCATCGGTCCTTAAGAGAGTGCAATACATGGAATGGATGAAAAGGTATGTCTTCTTTGCACTAGTTGCTTGGAAAATAATTTTGGAATCATGTGTTTCATTGTTATAGTTTTTTAGCTATTGTGCTCTTAGTTTCTTTTTGCATGTGCATGTACTCATGACCGAATACTATAGAATTGTAAAAACTAGGTTTCTTATGAATGTACCTTTTTCATTAATGCTTTTCAATTTTTTATCTTCCACACAGGTTGTGTAGTATTTATGTTTGATGCCTTTTATGCCTTTTATGCCTTTTCCACCTCTTTTATGCTTTGAATGTTCTCTTTGGTCAGGATTCAAATAAATTCTAGTCAAATATAGTTGTTAGGAATTTGTTCATTGCCACTTTTAAGAGCATTCAGTACACATTCTAAGAATAACTTAAGGTTTTCTATTATAAAAATTTACTAAACAAGAAGAGAAAAACATATCAAATTTTCTTTTCATTTAATTTTGGTAAAATAGCAAGGTTCATTGCAAAGTTGAGAAGTTTCTTTTGCATCCTTCTAATCCTGTGAAGTTGATTCTGGGGTATATTTACAAAAAATATTATCTTTTCTATTCCTTTTTATGGTTATTATCTGTTTTTTTAGTGTCTTGATTATAAATTTTAACCTGAAAAGAGATTAATGTTCTCTCCAGTTGCATGCACTATTGCTCATAGGTAAGTGCTTCTCTAAACTTCAGTATTCTAAATCCAAAAGGATGAATTTGGACAATGGTTACTAGAGGAGGTGAAAGTGTGATATCTGCTGGCTGGTAAGTATAAATTGTAATTTTATCTTGATGGTTTCTCTTTGTCTAGTATATAAAAAATTGTTTTGGTGACTTATTTTGATGCATTAAAATCCACTCTTTGATTGATCTGGTTTCTTTTTCTAGGCTTGGTTCAGGTTCAAGATTTGGGATTTACAAATGAACTTGGAAACCATTCAGAATATTATTAGAATGGTCTTGCAAAGATGTGTGCCCTCAGTGAGCAGATTGGGGTTGCATTCCAAGTATGAAAATATGGTATTCCAATCTGATATTGTCATTGTGTTGAAACATATCTGTACTTGTTTTTTTTTAATCTGCTCATGAAGGATTGAAAAAAAATTGAATTACAAATTTCTTTGCTACTCACATGTTTCAGTTTTGAATTTTCATATTTTATGCCAACAAAATAATTAAATGGTGTGCAAACACAACATTATCGAACTTGCTTCTCTTCCTCTTGATATGCATAACAGGGTTTTATCAACATCGTGTTCCAAAATGGATATCTTTCCATTGTGAATTGTATTCATCTAGTTTTCTTTCTATGTACTCTCCTCCATGTTTTATTAAATTTTGACGTGTCAAATTGCACAAGCTACAAATCTGATCCTCCTTTTTCCCTAGAAACTAGCATTTCCTCGATTCATGGGTTGAAATTTTGTATAATTGATTTTCATGTAAGTCTATATCATTGCATATTAAAAATTGTATACTGATTTATGTTTGCTACACAGGTTTATGGAATGGAAGCTAGTATGACTGGCATCTGCATGCTATCTATACAAAATATAACGGCTACTGCATAAATTTCTCAAATAAAATGCATCTTGTAGTTTGCTAGCTTGTTTAAGGATGGTTATATTGCTTTTGTCCATTAGGTTGCTAGGATGTTGAGAGAATATTGTCATTGGAAGACTTTAAACAAATCAAGGATCTTAAGAAACCTGATGGAACCATGGGACAAAGGTTAAATGTTATCACCAAGCTTGATGTTGCAAATGATGCAGGGGAATAATTCTGAGAAATGTAATTAAATTTTAGTAGAGGGAGATTCAACTAAGGCCCTCGGTGTAAGTGCATTCAAATGAAGTAATTTGATATACAATGTGGGTAGTGTTGTCATAGGTTTTTACTTATATTGCCAATTTGAGATTATTTTTTGGTTGTCTTTGTTCATCATATGGAAAGGTTGGTTGTTGTTGGTTGAAACCACTATGGTGTCTTTCCTCTTAGAGGTAAGTTGTTGAACGTAAGGAAAGCCATCCATAAACAAATGATGGAAAACACTATAATTCAACATATCAAACAAATCCTTTGGTCTGTAGCAAGGCAAGGAATATGATAGTGTCAAATCTTTGAGATATGGCCATCTGATGATTATGCCTGATCAGGTACATGTTGTATGCTGACAAATCTAGTTTTTATGTAAGTTTGAAGGATACATTGATTGGAAATTGATTTATCCTTTGTCTGATTGATTGATGATTGATCACTATCCTTAACCCCTTGTGATGGATACTTTTTCCGGTAATGGGCCTAAGTAGATTCATGGGGTCTTTAGAGTCAAGGATCAAGCTAGCTTCCCAGTGTTTGCTTTGGTGAATAAGGCCACTAGGCATGCACTGAAACATGGGGATAAGGAATGGGACCAGGTAAAACCTTATTTTGTACTTTTCCTTTTTGTTACATTATTCAGTATAGCATGTCCTCTGGATATGTGAATAAGTCTCATTTTCCCCAATATCTTCATTCACTACAGTACTATCACGCATAACCTAGGGTTTTGGACTGCCAGAGTCTTAGATGTTAGACTAAAAGGGTTGTATTAAAACTATCCAATCTATTATTACAACGGCGATACCCTAATCTTGAGTTATTGTTGAATGGTATTGAACAGATTGCTTGGAAGATTATAATCATGACAAGGCAGAGGAGTCTATTCTATGGACATAAGTGTAGATGTTGGAAATGGGTGTCAATGCCTGGGGCATGTGAACAACATCCATTTGAATATGGATGCGAAAGTTGCAGATGGCCATGTTAGAGGAATACGTGATGGTAATGAACTTATCCTCTTTAAGTGGAAGAAGCAGAGCAATCAGAAATGGAATCTCCAACATGTCCATTGTTGACAAGTGTCTTTCAATTCAGGCAATGTCTTGAAAGTAAGCATCATATCTACAAGCTTATTAATAGAATGGTTAAGATTTTTAGTATTATTATTAATGGATACCTGGTTGGTTGTTACATGTAACCAGAGTTTATTTTAGTTGGTAATGGATAGCATAACCAAGGATTTTTTTGAGTACCCGTGAGAATAAAAAAATGTAGGTGCAAACTTGCTTCTGCTTCAAAGCCTTGTATTAAATGTTGTGTTTTTCATTTTGGTTTATTCGAATTCAACATGTGACACCTTTTCCACTCTTAGCTGTTGCTGCAACTATTTGAAACAAAATTGAATGTATGGCTTTTGAAGCTACATTTAACAGTGTACTTGTTGGGATGTGGGGTTGCTATGATAATGCGTGCCAAATATTATATGCCAGGAAGTGCTTGCACTCTACCCAAAGCATTTTAACTTGGTCGATGGTTCATCCAACAGTCCAAGTTGAAATGCATCAGGCAGAGTGCAAACTTTTCATGGGGTGTATAACCTTCGTTGTAATGCATACCGTTCAGCAAGGGATGTACAGTATTCACAATGCCCTTGTTTGTATTACCTGCAAGGAGTGTATAGTATTAGTAATTACAGTGGTGCCATTATTTTAGTAATTTCATTGGGATGTACAGTATCAGTAATATCCTTGTCTGTATTACCAGAAAGGGATGTACCGTATTAGTAATATGCAAGCTTACTAAGAAAGGGATGTACAGTTATTGGTAATATCCTTGTCTGTATTACCAGAAAGGGATGTACAGTATTAGTTATATGCAAACTTAATAAGAATATAAATTGCATATCCTTTGAGGATTTTGTTTTTTACCTTAATATCACTAATACGAGTTTCTATCATCGATGCATGCAGAGCAAGGTTGACTGACTCTCTGCTGGAGTAAAAATACAAGCAGCGAAAATCTGTACTTTGTTTTACAAGCAGCGAGGATCTCAATTTTGTTTTACAGGCTATGCCACTTTACAATATATAGTGAAATCCTATAGTGCAGGAGGATTTTATGCATATATAGTGTATGTAGTGAGCATGGTTGTTAAAATTGCAATATAGTTATTTGGATATGGATGTGGATTAATTATAACTTATATTAACAACTTAAACTCTTCTATGTGAGAGGATTGATGTGTAGTAATTAAATTTCCTATTTTCAATATAATATGTGGTTAGTATTTTCAATTTATTGTTGTAGATATGATGATGATATTTTAGATTTATCATTGTATATATGATGATCAAATAACTTGCAAATAAGGTCACTGAGCTCACAAGTAAAATGTTTGTATTTTCCTATCTGGTTTATCCTGTCTGTATTTATATTCAAATTGATTCCTCTTTGTTGTATATATATTGAAATTGTTTCCTCATTGTTGAAGTGTTTTGGTTTTGGTTCCATTTCTAACAAAAGATTTCCTCTTATTCACCTTGTATACAGATTCAAATTAGATTTTGGTTGGATTTCCTACCACATATTTCCTCTTAATCACTACCAGACCATTTGATAGGTCATACCTATTAGAACTCTCTACTGGATTTGGCCTATGCTAGAAGAATATGAAGACTACATTTTGAATATGCATGAGTTTGATTTTGAGATGTAATCTTGTTTATGTTTTGGTTTTGAAGTGCGAATCTGATAGAAACCTAACCCATTTACTTAATATTTCTTGTTTATGATCTTATTCGGATTTTGTAATGATCATGGGTGCATGCTCTGTATTATTTTCCCCAATCTAGTACCTTGAATGGGAGTTTGATTCATCATTCTATGAAGATGATATTGGCTAGTGATTTCTGTAGTCCATTTATTTTTATTATCTTACTTGATCTTACTTGGAAGTTGTGATGATCATGGAAGTATTCTCAGTATTATTTTCTCTCAAAGTTTTAACCTAGCACTTTCAATGGAAGTTTGCTTCATCACTCTATGAAGAGGATATTGGCCAGTGTTCTGTACACCATCTCTATTTTTGAACATAATCCAATGGAGAGTGGAGTTGACAGTTTTGTCCTGGACATTGAGATGGAATTTTTGACTTGTTTTCAAATTCTCCACCACAAACTTATTGCTCAAATAATAAAATACATATATTCTATAATACTTCTGAAGAAAATAAGGCCTTCGCATAATACATGTGAAGAAATTAAGGCCTTTAAAACCTAAAAAAACTGAAGAAAGTAGGTTCAAAATTCTAATTGAAAACGTCACTGGATTGTTCCTACGTTACAAAATCCTAATTGAAAAACGTTACTGGATTGTGCCTCCCTTGTAATGGATTTAATAGTGTTTTAATTTTCCCAAATCCGAAATCCATGTTGATTGTGATTTTGATCAATAATCGTTGTATTTTCCACCGACTGATGGGTGTGTTTTCCACTACAAGAAAAGTTGAGTAAATGTTTTATGATGGTATGGTAATAGTGGGTGGTTTTGAGTAAATGTTTTACCATGATATGGTAATAGGGGGTGGTTTTGGGTATAAACCCGAGTTCATATGTTCAGATCTAGATAGTTGAGAGTTAAGAGTCCAAGTTATATGATGGCTACAAAGGTTTCATCTATTTCTTTACTAGGGGGTGGTTTTGGGTATAAACCCGAGTTCATATGTTCAGATCTAGATAGTTGAGAGTTAAGAGTCCAAGTTATATGATGGCTACAAAGGTTTCATCTATTTCTTTACTAGTAAACACTTGATTTGATATGTTCTCTCGAGTATCATCTTCAAGTCAAGGTTGAAATTCATGTGGCATCTTAGAGAATAAATTTGGAGGATAAACAAGGAGTGGATTAAATTCTGTAATCTAAATGTAAAATGTAATATTTGTAGGATTCTACCTTCATTCTGGTTTCTCAATTGCATGGAGCTTGTGGGTAAGGAGACTCCCTCATCACCCAAATACCTATTCAAAGACGTGGTAAAAAATAAATCTTTCTATGCACAATGCACATAGAGGAAGACATGTCGATATGATGGACATAGTGAAAGTCATGTCACTATTAGGAAATTGATTATTTTTACTTCAATTTCAAAAATGAAAATAATGTATGTTTATAGAGTTGCACAATTTAATTCATATAAATTAGACAATAATGTTTAACGACTCTTTTACACAATTGATTCATACAAATTGGACAATCCAGTGTGAGAACTCTTTTTTCCTAAAGAGAACAAAGAATTTTTTTATTGTTATGTTTTATAAACAAGAAGCATATCATAAAATAATAAAGACATTGGTTTTGGGTAGAGGTATTGTTTTTGGAGACATGTGTAAGTTAAGTTAAAAATTTAGCTGTAAATAATTTTTTAAAAACTGTATAAATCAAATGACTTGTCCCTAACCAAACTAATAATGAGTATTTTTATTAATAAAAGTATAATTATAAATTGACATATATTTACACTATAGAACAAATAATAATATTAATTAGTTAATAAAATTTATATTAATCTAAAATACAATAACAAAATAATATTGTTAAATGATATATTTTTACTTTATATATATATGTCATTGAATTCATAAAATGATTATTAATTGATTAAATTTAAAAAATTGTTTATGATTGATTTATTTTGAGGAAGAGTATGTGTATTTTTAGGTTCAAGATATTAATTGAATATATTTAATATATAGTTATAATATGTTTTTAGTTTTTTACAAGGCAGGGATTAAGTTGCTTTCAGCTCTTATTTATATTTCATGAATTCCTTAATTAATTTATAAAAGGAATTTTGAGCCTAGGATTTCAAGTTCCATCAATGTGTTTAGCTTCCAAGGGTCCTTTTATATGATCATTTGACATGCATAGATAGTTCCTTTTACATTTTTATGTTATTAATAATTGCAAATTATTATAGGGAAAAACTAGAAACATGACCTATTGCAATTTCAACTTCTTGTAGAAAATTTTGGCGTTAACCTTTTTATGTAAAAGCAAGAAGGTCCCCCCATCTCAAATTTCCTTCCACTGGTGCCTAATATAGGTTCATTGGATCCCTATTCTCCACTATGAATCCCCACCCTTCATTTATGAGTCACCTCGCCATTGCTCCTTTTTTTCTTTTATCAACATCATATAAACAATACAAACTTGCATGCTTTCTATATTATGTTTCTTTATATACATTTTTTCAGTTATGCTATGCCTTTGTGTCTTTCAAATTGTTTTGTCTCTCCAATATAATCCTACACATTTTTCGTTGTTCGAGCTACAACTATTTGGCTTGCACCGGTTAAATGTGGCTTTTTGCTCATAACTAATCATGATTTTTTTTAAAATTGTGTTTCATGCCGTCTCTACTTGTTTCCCTTTCATGTTTTGTTTGTGTATGTTTTGTTATTCTTTAAACAATGTGATCAACATTTTCCTTTTCCCTTTTTAGGTCTGCTGCACCTACCCAACACATAACTATGAGTCATTATCATACTGAGTCCTTATTCATTCCCATCTAATAGATAATTTATAAATAATTATTGGTTGTATTTTTGTTGATTTTATGTAGCAATGTCATCTTGATTTTATACTTTTTGGCCTCAAGTGCAGTGAATGGTTCAAGTGGTGAATTTTGGGATAAACCAACCTAATTTTTTCCACCTACTTTTCGTGCAAGTTTCTTTGATCATTCATCTTTTGTAGTCATATTTCAGCTTTCAAGATAGATACTGTGCTAATGTAACCATCCATCTTATGATTTTAAATCGATTTTCAATACATATTTGGATTTCACATGATTATATGATTGTTACAGGTACATGGATTGATGCAAATACATGTGTCATTAATGATGTCAACCTCATGTTAATGAGATTTAAAAATCAAAGCTAAAGGTGTTGGAAGGTTCTCAATTAAGCAAATTGACATTGGGAAGATAGAAAACTTGATTTCCTCTATGCTAGTGGTTATTTAGAGTTGATGTCAAGATCATCTGATCAAATACTTTATCTTTACATGTTTTCAAAATACAGGGCAATGCCTCCTTTAAAATTTTAGTAGTTTTTTGGTGGTGGAAATGGAGAAGGTGACTCTTTTGAGTACAATTTATGTCATATATAGCATCATAGCTATAAGATAAACTAGTACTCTTGACTTAGCAATGATTTTGATTTATCATATCTTCCATATATGTGAATTTTTATAATTTGTTTAAAATTTATGGATTTATGTTTGAGTTATTTTTTTCATCCTTTCTTTTTCCAATAGAGACTTTATTCTTTTTCTAAAGATCTCAGGGCAACTTATGCAGTTGTATTTGGCTTTTTGAAATTCTAATAATATTGCAACTATTATTGTTAACTCTGTTCTGTGTTTTATTTTTGTGGGGTTACTCTTTTTTTTGCTTACAAAGTTATTTAGATATGAGGTATGATTCTTGGAATAGCAAGCACTCCAATATTAGAATTTTGTGGCATTGAGATAACCAAAGTGATAGTATTTTGTTCTTTTATGCAGAATGTTATTGATGTGATGTCCAAAAGGTTAGTGTTTCCACTTGTTATGAATATGAATGCAATATATCATGTTTTCTCCATAATTGAGGTTGAGTTTGCTAGTGTTAAAACTAAGGCGGTCTTGTAATATTAAACCTTTTGTTGTTCTATACAAGGCCAATTTCCAATGTGTGTTTATTTTCTAGATAGAAGTCACATTGAAACCTATGACATTGTTTAGTATTATTGAATATGCATTTGGTTCCCCATCAACTCCAAATTTAAAAGATGTAGCTAATCGAGAGTTTCAGAGTTGAAAAATTGTATTGTATTTTTTGTAGGCATTCTAGTAAAAGATCTAACTCTTCATTTTTTAGGTTAGGGTTTAGGTGGGTATTGAGATTCAATAAAACCTTGCTCCATGAAAACCAAGAAAAGTGAGATCAATATTTCTTGGCTCACTAGAACCAAGAAAAAATAGATCAATCTTTCTTGACTAATTATTTCTTTCAACTTTTTGGATTCTTCTTTAACATTTTTCACATTGCTAGCTAGGAATAGTTGTTAGATTGAGTTATATTTGGCACATTCATAATTGTAATTTCAATTCTTATATGCAAGGAATCCATCTTAATATTGTATTGGAACTAACATGAACATAGGTGAAAATCTAAATCTTTATTTACATACCCTATGCCTTATCGTTACTATGAAATGGTATCATATAAGTTTCACCATCTCTGTATCTTTATATCTATTGCATGCTTGAAACTTAACAATGGTTATTTTTCCCTCTCCTATAAAGATAAAAAAAACTTGATATAACCCAAGAAAAGGTAACTAAATGTTGTTAATTCCCTTGATTCCAAGAATAAATGTAGAGGAAGTGGAGGCAATTCATTGCATCTCGTCAATGAACCAAATCCAAGTTATGCACATGATCATATGGTGTTATTGGAAAGTAAGAGGAAATTTTTTATGTTCATTTGGGCTCAAACATGAATGATGTCTGTTTTGATAGAAAGGTAGGGAAGTCCATCTATGAAAGGGTTTCAAATTTGAATTTTTACGGAGTTTAATTTATTAAGCTTATAGAAACATGAGCTCTCTATGGCTATACTTGTATAAAATTGGTAGATTGGCATGATGTCGTGTGAAACATCTGCGATTCTCATCTTTTCTAAGCATTGCACTGACTATTGGACTATCAATCTTTTACATTCTTTGTTACATTGATCTCTTGAAGGTGTTTCCTTTTACGCATTTTTCCTTCCCCATTACTATTTCGTTGGGTCTTCCACTATCCAATGCTAGAAATTGATTAGTCGCCCTACAATTCCGGTGGGATCAGTATTAGCATCATGTTTGCTTATATTAAGATGCGTTAGGAATTTTGTTTGTTACTACTTGATAATATGATATAAAGGGGATATTAAAAATGGGTTGATAAAAATGGATGCCTACAATATTTGGTGAAACTAGGGGTTTTCTTAATTGAAAATGTATATTGGGAGGGGGGTTCAACAATACAATTTTAGGAGGCATTTTCCAATATTTATTGAAATTAGGGATATTCTTTAACATCTTGCGAACGATCGTGCTATGTAACAAGTTCACTGAGTGAACCCCCCGTGGATTAAGCTTTACTAGAACCCTTGCCACAGTTAAAACCCTATGTGATACCCCAAAAATACTATTATTTTGATTTAAATATTTTGACAAATATTTTTTAGGTAAGACTTATTTAAAACTCAAAGTGACAATTTGCACAACAAACTATATTTTTTATTTTAATAAAATAAATGGCACTTGGAGAGTTCAACTAGATGAGGGGACACCACCATGGCATAAAAGAGAATGTGTAAGCAAGCTAGAGATATCTATACCAATCAAATTCAATCTGAAACTTAACAACCACACAAGATCCTAAATCATAGGGATTTAAGGATCGATTGGAGATTTGATTGGGATGGCATAATACCTGGGAAAAAACTATAAATAAGAATGCACTGGGATAGCATGGGATGCCATGTTGTGCATAGAGGAATGAGTTGAGTGTTGTCTCTTTTCATAAGTCCATCTACTTGTTACAGAATCTGGAAGAGAGTGCCACGAGGAAGCGATAGCTTGCATTCTGGTGCATGGTGGTGATCCAGCTCGAAGGTGGAGCTGGGTAAACTGTTGAGTTTCCATCTTCTAAGGTTGGGAGGAGATGACTCTCCAAATTGTCCTTTGCTCTGTTTTTCAAGTAAGTATATTTTTATTATATGGGTATTTCTTGAGTATTCAGAAAAAATTGTAGTGATCCCCATTGGCAATAATATGAGGATTATACTAATCCGATCTTAACTAGATCTGATCCGATGCATTTTCCTTTATATATATATATATATATATACTCTGGACAAAGTCTTAACCAGATCTGATCCGATGCATTTTCCTTTATATATATATACTCTGGACAGAGTCTTAACCAGATCTAATTCGATGCATTTTTTCTTTATATATATATATACTCTAGACATAGTAATAACGGGAGTTGAATCCGCAACCCTTATTTGAGAAATCATATTCATGCTCGGATTTGAAACCTCGGCAAATATTTGAGAGTTTTTATTATAAGTCAGGTATGGTCATAATCGGATTGGAATCGATTGCAGAATGATGTCGATCCATTCCTTTTTCTCCACAATCGATCTTATGCTTCGATCTCTTCAAAGGAGATTCAACCCTTCGATACAACCTCCATGAGAGCCTCTATATTTTGGCGGCGGGTTACATGTTTTTTTTTTTGAAATCGACATCAGTGAGTAGGGATCTTTCAGAGGTTTGTTTGACTACCTCTTTTCTTTTACTGCTCCATAACCAACAGCTCTTGCGAGCTCCAATCCGGAAGCTCTGCTCATGTAATCCTCATGGTCAACCACCTCGGTTCACCATAACTTGAATCACGCTTGACTGTCTGTTATTTGTATTATGTAATATGGATATATGTGTAAGTAGGATGACTCCCTCGTATTTTGTAGGGTAGAGCCCACCCAGTCCCATCATAGGATGGAGAGATGGATAACTTGTTGGATCGATAAGATTTCGTTTTCCAGACTGACCTTTAAAAGAAAATTCCTTCTCCCCGTTCTCTTAGAACCAGTCATCACTTTTTACCAGTTCCATCTTTTGTTTCCTGTACGGTCGTTTCTTCCCTCTATTGAACATATCCATCCTCCTTAGCATTGATATCGCTTGTTGTAGCAGTATCGCGGGTCCATTCCACTCCTCTTTTACTTCTTAGTATCAATGAACTATTTCCGCCAAAATCTCAAACGCGCACAGTGTACCAATCGGTGGAATGAGATTGACTAAGGGTTAGTAATGAACTTTAGATGACACGTCGAGTTGTTATGTTATTCTTATCCTCTTTAATTTACTGTGAGTTTGATCGGTTGTCGTGTCTCACCGGTAGGATAGTTATAGCAGTGATCTGCTACCGGAAGTCTAAATTATATACATAATTATAAAAGTAGTAAAGGGAAATTCCTGTGATGATATTTCTTTTTGGTGAATTATATATTAGAATGTTACATTTTTCCTTCTATGTATATCATGTTTTTATTATTATTATCCTCATAATAGATCTGTTTAAATTGTATATATATTACCTGGAATTGCATTTAAGTCTTTTCTTACGTAAAGTAGAAGGAACTCAGTTACGTAATTTGAGAGGATTGTAGGACGTATATAGTGTGCATATACATATACCATGAAAAAAGAGTTAGCAAGAAAATTGCATCATTTTAAGTGTATTGAGGCATTCAGGATTTCAAATGGAAGATTCCGGCTACAAATTAGTAATTTAATTATCAAATCTAGATTTTAAGTGAAAAGGTTCCATTTTACATTTTTTTATAAAAGATCCTTATGATAATGTTCTAAGAAGAGATAATTTTTATTTTTTTTGGTGTTCATCGCATATATATATTTATTGGCATGCATCTTGGTTTCCTTTATTCATGTATAAAAGAAAAACATATAAAACATTATTTGAGTTGAATTTTCATATAATTATCTTGGTAATCTACAAGTCAATTAAGTAGGATGGATAAAATATTGCTAATGGACGATAATTGGGATGTTTCAGACATGTTAAAGTCAGTAGGCATGCTAAGTATTTGTTTTCTAAAAATCAACAAATGCAAAGGATATTAGTTTCATTTTAAATAAAAATATTAAAAAAATGTTGGGGATTTTACAAGTGGTATCAGAGCTTAGATAACGCCACTTGGCCTTATGGTGTCCACTAAGTGTATGAGAAAACTAATTTCATTTGCATGTTGTTCTTCTTCCATGTATAGAAGAAAGTTTGAGTTACTAAATTGCAGGAAGAAATGGCCGGAAGACAATCCCCTACCCCACCTGTATGGGTTGAACTGAATGATGAAAATAACAATGTGAATAATGAGATTTTGCAGCCGGTAAAATACTTACAAACCGAATTAATGAACCTTAAAATTGAACATGAGAGGGTAATGAAAACCCAAGAATACTTAAATGAAGCCCTGCTATATAAATTGCACGAGATAACTAACGATAAAAAGAAACGTAAAAGAGAAAACTCATCTTCTGATTGTCCCTCTTCTGACGAAATCCCTCCATCTAGCGAATCGGAATATTCTAGTGATAGCTCCTAGGGCAGACATAGGAAGAAAAGAAAGTATAAAGATGAGCTAATAGGAGAATTTAGAAAAATAAATCCTCCTACCTTTGACGATGAAGTAAAAAATGGAGAAGAAGTTGAGGCTTGTCTCTTTGGGATGAAGAAGTAATTTACCATGTAAAATTATTCCAGCTCTATGAAGGGAAAATGGCCATCTTCAATCTAGTCGAAAAGGTTGATATTTGGTGGCAAGACTTAAAAAGAGCAAAAAGAATTAATGACAGAAAAGTAAGTTGGATCTGGTTTAAAAAGGAATTTAAAAGGGAATATCTCTCAGAATACTACTATGAAGGAAAAGCTAAAGAGTTTTATGACCTCAGACTGGGATCAATGTCTATGCATGATTTCTGCACTAAATTTATCCCTGTTAAGATATGTGCCATACCTAAACGAAGAAAAACCAAAAATTCAGAGATTCATAGGTTGCTTACCTAACTTTTATAAAGATAAATTGGAGTTTGATGAACCAAAAACTTTGTATGAAGCAATGAGGAAGGCCAAATTAACATACGATCAATCAAAGAGTAAGAATGAAAATCCTTGTAACTTCAAGAAAAGAGAGGGAAGTAATTTTAATAAAAGAGAATTCAAACCTTTTAATAAACATAAAGGTTTTCAAAGAAATACTTTTAAAGATTGACAACAAACAATAAGGACTCAATATAAACAACCCATGAGAACTGTTGAGTATAAAGATAATCTCTTTAATAAAAAGAAAGAGGAAGTAAAAAGAGAACCTTTGCAGTGTTGGGGGTGTGGGGAGAGTCATTTCTGTCGGGATTGTACTCATAAGAAGGATAATTAAAATATTCACACAGTCCGAGAAACAGTCACCATTGGAGAGGTTACTCGGAACATACCGCAGATTAGTGCCCCTTTGGACAATCACCAAGCAGATTATCAACCTTCCATGATCGAGGTAGATGGTAAGATCTTTGAAAGACCTATTTCTATATTAATTGATTCTGGATCTACTTTAAGCTATATTTCTCCTAAGCTAGTAGATTTATGTAAATAGTAGATTTATGTAAAATAGAAAAATATGATTTCAAAAAATCATGGTTAGTACAATTAGCCACGTGTATGAAAAGAAAAGTAACTAGCTTTATTTCTAATTGTGAAGTTCATATGCAAAATTTGATTACAAAAGTAGATTTGAATATTTTTCCATTAGGATCTTATGATATATTAATTGGAATGGATTGGCTAGAAAAACATAGAGTTGTGTTAAATTGCTTCGAGAAAACTTTTAATTGTATTGATGAAAATGATGAAAGTAAAATGGTTAGAGGGATACCAAAAAAGGTGCTTACTAGAAAAATATCTTCTTTGCACTTGAAAAAGTGTGCTAGAAAAGTATGTAGGTTGTTTGTTGTACATATCACCGAAACTAATGATGATAAGACAAAACTTAGTTTAGAGAATTTTCATCTTTTAAACGAATGTAAAGATGTCTTTCCAGAAGAAATACCTGGACTACCTCCGAAAAGGGATATTGACTTCACTATTGAGTTGGTACCAGGAGCGATACCCGTCTCGAAGGCTCCTTATCGAATGAACACACCTGAGCTGGTGGAACTAAAATTACAATTGCAAGAATTAATAGATAAAGAATATATAAGACTAAGCGTGTCTCCATGGGGAGCACCAGTCTTGTTTGTTAAAAAGAAAGCTGGCACACTAAGGCTATGCATTGATTATAGACAATTAAATAAAATGACGATTCAGAATAGATACCCTCTCCCCCACATCAACGACATGCTAGATCAAGTACAGGGAGTGACGGTATTCTCAAAAATCGACTTGAGGTCTGTGTACCATCAAGTAAGAATTAAGGACAAGGATGTTCATAAAACGACATTAAGAACAAGGTACGGGCATTACGAGTTCATGGTTGTACCATTTGGCTTGACCAATGCTCCGGCCACATTCATGTGTTTGATAAACATCATCCTCCATAAATACTTAGACAAGTTTGTAATAGTATTTATTGACAACATCTTAATATATTCTAAAAATGAAGAAGAACATAAAGAACACCTCAAGCTAGTCTTACAAACCCTTAGAGAACATAAACTATATGTGAAATTTATTAAATGCAACTTCTTTCAAGATAAAATTCAATACCTAGGTCATGTGATATCTAGGGAAGGCATCTATGTAGACCCACATAAAATCAAGTCAATCAATGATTGGCTAATTCCTAGGGATGTAACCGGGATTCGATCCTTTATGGGGATCACGGGTTACTACCATAGGTTCTTCGAGGGGTTCTCCAAGATCTCTTACCCAATAACTTCACTCCAAAAGAAAGGAACTAAATTCACATGGTCAAATAAATGTCAGGAAAGCTTTGAAAAACTTAAACAATTACTGACCACCGCACCTATTCTAAGAATAGAAGATCCGCACAAGGGCTTCGGTGTATGTATGGATGCCTGCTTAGAGGGTTAGGTGGCGTATTAATGCAAGAGGAGTATGTAATAAGTTATGAGTCAAGGAAACTTAAACAACATGAACATAACTATGCAATACATGACTTGGAACTAGCTGCCATAATACATGCATTAAGGATGTGGAGACATTACTTAATAGGAAGAAAATTCACTTTAATGTCGAATAATATAAGCTTAAAATACTTATTCGATCAACAAAATTTAAATGCTCGTCAAGCAAGGTGGTTATCATCCTTGAGTGAGTACGATTTTGAAATTAAACACATTAAAGGAAAAGAGAACATGGTGGCAGATGCCCTGAGTAGGAATGTCATTCCACTTTGTTCGACTGCCTTTAGCAGTTATAAAACAAATCTTGAAGATTTGATAATCGATGCAACTAACAAGCATGAAGAATACTGAAAAATTAAAGAACTGTTAGAAAATTATGTTAATGGAAACGAATCCTCAACTTACTCCATAAGCTTAGAAGACCTATTAATATATAAGAACTGGTTATACATACCAAATTTGGAAGAAGTTAAACAATTAATCATGAATGAGTTACATAAGAAACCATATTTCGGACACCTGGGATACCAAAAGATGATAACAAAACTAAGAAAAAATTATTATTGGCCTAACATGAAGAACGATGCTGCAAATTACCTAGCTAGATGTATTGAATGTGAACAAGTAAAAATGGAACACCGGCATCCGGTCGGGTTACTTCAACCCCTACCCATTCTAGAATGGAAGTGGGAGATAATAAGTATGGATTTTATAACAGGATTACCTAAAACAAATAAACAACATGACTCAATGATGGTAGTTGTTGATAAGTTAAGTAAGACGACACACTTCATACCTGTAAAATCCACTTTTAAAGCCATTAACATAGCTGATATTTTTATGAAAGAAATATTATGTTTGCATGGTATTCCGAAGGTTGTGATTTCTGATAGAGATGCGAAATTTACAAGTAACTTTTGGAAATCCTTGTTTAAAGGTCTAGATACACAGCTGAATTTCAGTATCGCTTATCATCCTCAAACATATGGGAAAAGTGAAAGAACTAATCAAGTGTTAGAAGATATGTTGCGAATGTACATAATGGATAGACCAAGTAAATGGGAAGAGTATTTGCATCTGATAGAGTTTGCTTATAATAATAGATACCAAGCTTCAGTAAAAATGATTCCATTTGAAGTTTTGTATGGTCGAAAATGCCACACTCCTGTGTCTTGGGATAAACCTGTTGAAAGGATTGTTCTAGTACCTGAGATGTTAAAGGAGATGGAACAGATGGTGAAAGAGGTACAACAAAAATTAAAAGCTGCCCAAGATCGTCAGAAGAGTTATGCAGATTTAAAAAGAACTCCAAGAGAGTTCAACATTGGTCATCATGTATATCTAAAGGTAAAGTAAAAAAAGAGTGCCTTGAACCTAGGAAGGTGTTCCAAGCTGGCACCCAGGTATTGTGGACCTTTTGAAGTGTTAGCTAAGATAGGGCTGGTAGCCTATTAGCTCACACTTCCTCCTAATTTAAAAGTACACGATGTATTTCATGTTTCATTATTAAAAAATATATATACATGATGCTACTCATGTAATTGACTGGAATGTGATCCAGGTAGAACCCGAGGGCGAGTTCCAGACCGAACCTTTCTGCATCCTAAACAGGAAGGAACGCATGCTACAGAATCGAGCCATCATTCAAATAAAAGTGCAATGGAAGCACTTCGGCCCTGAAGAGGCAACTTGAGAAATGGAGGATAAGATGCGAGAAGCATATCCCTCCATGTTGCAAAATGAGCAAGAGAGCTCGGAATAAAGAACACCGAGGACGATGTTAAAGATAAGGGGGGGAGAAATTTGATACCCCAAAAATACTATTATTTTGATTTAAATATTTTGACAACTATTTTTTATGTAAGAGTTATTTAAAACTCAAAGTGACAATTTGCACAACAAACTGTATTTTTTATTTTAACAAAATAAATGGCACGGAGAGTTCACCTAGATGAGGGGACACCACCATGGCACAAAATAGCATGTGTAAGCAAGCTAGAGATATCTATACCAATCAAATTCAATCTGAAACTCAACAACCAAACAAGATTCTAAATCATAGGGGTTTAAGGAAAGATTGGATATTTGATTGGGATGGCATAAGACCTAGGAAAAAACTATAAATAAGAATGCATTGGGATAGCATGGGACGCCATGTACTTGTGCACAGAGGGACGAGTTGAGTGTTCTCTCTTTTAATGAGTCCATCTGCTTGTTACAAAATGTGGAAGAGAGTGTCGCGAGGAAGCGATAGCTTGCGTTCTGGTGCATGGTGGTGATTGAGCTCGGGGGTGGAGCTGGGAAAACTGTTGAGTTTCCCTCTTCTAAGGTTGGGAGGAGTTGACTCTCCAAAATTTCATTTGCTCTGTTGTTCAAGTAAGTATATTGTTATTATATGGGTATTTCTTGAGTATTCAGAAAAAATTGTAGTCAGCTTCGTCGACAATAATCTGATGATTCTACTTTGTTATGTAGATTATGGAAACGTAAAATTTTAGATAAAACAGATTGATCTGTTATTTCGCAAAAATTTAAATTCATCTTGTTAAATTTATGTACTACCCTTGATCACGGATCTCAATAATAAAAAAACCAGTCAAACCATCTATGAGATATAACACTTGCAGTAAGGAATATTTGGAAGTTGTATATTCTGGTTTTTATTAAGAATCCGGTGTAAGTAGTTTCCCTTAAATTCCTTTTTTGTCATTTTGCTAAAAAAGCTAGACAAAGTCCTAACCAGATCTGATCCAATGCATTTTCCTTTATATATATATATATATATATACTATGGGCAGAGTCTTAACCAAATCTGATCCGATGCATTTTCCTTTATATATATATACTTTGGGCAGAGTCTTAACCAGATCTGATTCGATGCATTTTTCCTTTATATATATATACTCTAGATAGAGTCATAACCAAAGTTGAATCCACAGCCATTATTTGAGAAATTATATTCATGCTCGGATTTGAAACCTCAACAAATATTTGAGAGTTTTTATTATAAGCCAGGTACGGTCATAATCGGATCGGAATCGATTGCAGAATGATGTCGATCCATTCCTTTTTCTCCACAGATCTTATGCTTCGATCTCTTCAAAGGAGATTCAACCCTTCAATACAACCTCCGTGATAGCCTCAATATTTGGCTGCTGTTTACATGTGTTTTTATTTTGAAATTGACCTGAGTGAGTAGGGCTCTATCAGAGGTTTGTTTAACTGTCTCTTTTCTTTTACTGCTCCATAACCAACAGCTCTTGCGAGCTCCAATCCGAAAGCTTCGCTCATGTAATCCTCGCGGTCAACCACCTCAATTCATCATACCTTAAATCACGCTTGACTGTCTGTTATTTGTCTTATGCGATATGGATATCTGTGTAGGCAGGAGAAATCCCTCGTATTTTGTAGGATAGAGCCCACCCGGTTCCATCGTAGAATGGAAAGATGTATAATTGGTTGGATCAATAATATTTTGTTTTCCATACTGACCATTAAAAGAAAATTCCTTCTCCTGGATCTCTTAGAACCAGCCATCAGTTTTTACAGGTTCCATCTTTTGTTTCCTCTATGGTTGTTTCTTCCCTCTGTTGAACAGATCCATCCTCCTTAGCGTTGATATCGCTTGGTGTAGCAGTATCGTAGGTCCAATCCACTCCTCTTTTACTTCTTAATATCAACGAATGATTTCCACCAAAGTCCTAGATGCACAGTGTACCAATCGGCAGAATGAGATTGACTAAGAGTTAGTAATGGACTTTAGATAACACATCGAGCATAAATATAATTTCTCAAATAATTATAAAAGTACTCATAACTGTGAGTTTGATCGGTTTTCGTGTCTCGCCGGCGGGCAGTTATAGTAGTGATCTGCTACTGGAAGTCTAACTTAGATACATAATTATAAAAGTAGTAAAGGGAACTTCCTTTGATGATATTTCTTTTTGGTGAATTATATATAAAGAATGTTACATTTTTCCTTCTGTGTATATCATTTTTTTTATTATTATCCTCATAATAGATCTGGTTAAATTGTATATATATTCTGTGGAATTACATTTAAGACTTTTCTTACATAAAGTAGAAGAAACTCAGTTATGTCATTTGAGAGGATTGTACGACGCATATAGTATGCATATACATATACCATGAAAAAAGAGTTAGCAAGAAAATTGCATCATTTTAAGTATATTGAGGCATTCGGGATTTCAAATGGAAGAGTCCGACTACAAATTAGTAATTTAATTATCAAATCTAGATTTTAAGTGAAAAGGTTCCATTTTACATTTTTTTATAAAAGACCCTTATGTTAATGTTCTAAGAAGAAATAATTTTTATTTCGTTTTGGTGTTCATCGCATATATATATATTTATTGGCATGCATCTTGGTTTCCTTTATTCATGTATACAGGAAAAACATATAAAACATTATTTGACTTGAATTTTCGTATAGTTGTCTTGGTAATGTACAAGTCAATTAAGTATTGAATTTTGGTAGGATGGATACAATAATGCTAATGGAGTATAATTCGGGATGTTTCAGACATGTTAAAGTTAGTAGGCATCCTAAGTATCTATTTTCTAAAAATCAACAAATTCGAAGGATATTAGTTTCATTTTAAATAATAATATAAAAAAAATGTTGGGGATTTTGCAAGTGAGGTAAATAAATAAATGTTGGGGATTTTACACCCTAAGGAGAGATAGTTCAAATCCACCTTGATAAATTCCCCTACGGTATCACTTCTGAATTTAAATATTTGGGGAGACTAGAAATCCATGATTAGGCCTGGGAGATGAACACAAACCAGAGAAAAATCCAATCTCTCGGGTCTTGCATCGAAAAGAGGACTCCAGTGCTTTACGCAGAGAACCACACGTTTCGAAGGCCAAATCACTCACTATTTTGTTATTAAAACAATAATAATATTATTTTTTGTAATAACGAAATGATATTCGTGATAGTTGATGACATGACTCACTCTTGTTATTGAAATGACACTAATAATATTTTATTAATAGTCAAATGATATATATGTAAGAGAGACTCACTCTTTTATTACTAAAACAACATTAATTCTATTTTATTAATGGTCAAATGATATATATAACAAGAGCCACGTTGTGGCAATGTCCCCGACATTGCCATTGCTACGTGCTATTGCAATTTTGAAATGAGCGAATTACTTTGGTAAATGGTTTGCTATTTTGATATGAGCTTGTCTTCGTAACTTAGGAGCCACGTCATTAACTCACATAGAGTTCCTGTCAACAACATGCTATTCAAAATAAATTTTAATTTAATTGTTCATTTAAACAGCCAAGACTCACTAGTACTCATATTCACCCATACCACTAGATGTAAATGGCTACACTACTATTGGCTTCCTCTCTATACACTATTAATGTTACATTTTATTTTGTGCATGTTTCCTTCGCGGTTTAAGGGATATTGTGATCACATGTCTTCACCGTTCTAAGAAGATTTTTGTTATTCGTTGTCGAGACTTACTAGCACCTAAGTACATATATGGGTTAAAATTCATGTAGAAAGAGAGTTATTTTTTTTTATCCTTATTCGGTCTAGATACTTAACGCGAACATTTAAATAAGTATATAATGATGAAGTTATAATTTTCATATGCTCAAAACATTTACCAAAATGTATATCCCAACTCAAATAGTTATTATTAAAAGTATGATAAACATTAAGAAAAATTAATATTTCCCCATTTGTAAATTGCTCAAAAGTTGGTAATGGTGGATAAGAAGTTGGCAGAAAATGAACTCTAATTCGATCATGGTAATTTCCTACATTATTGGTGAGGTTAGCTCACTCAATTGAACAATCTACCCAACTCATGATGTCAACAAGGAGGCCATATGTCATGTTCAAACCTAATCGAATCTCTTGGAATTATGAGCCACTATTGTAGTTGGTAATTGAGTTACCCATAAGCAAGGGTGAAATATTCTTTAGGGATCACAAAGAGCATTAATCATAATTGATTCAAGAAGTGCAAACATGTTACATGTAAGATTTGAACATAAGTGGAAATGATAAAATTTCGATAACGTACAACAATGCTTGGATGAAACCAATTTATA
The DNA here is from genome assembly GCA_027924585.1 of Larix kaempferi. Classification (NCBI taxonomy): domain Eukaryota; kingdom Viridiplantae; phylum Streptophyta; class Pinopsida; order Pinales; family Pinaceae; genus Larix; species Larix kaempferi. The sequence goes on from BSBM01000831.1 coordinate 4,687,667, forward strand.
ACTTTTTAACTTAAAATAAATAATTTATAGTTCATTGATTAGTTCATTATTAAAAAATTGTTCATTAATTAGTTGATTATTCAAAACAAATTATTACATGATTTCATTTACCAATCATCAATAACTTACAACAATGTTTAGATAAAATGACTTTATAATTTTTTATATTAAAATTAAAACAAATCATATTTTTGTATGAAGATACATATTTTCTACATATTGTAAAATAATATTTGGTTGATAATCAATATCATATATGTTCATGAGTAAAAAAATTCAAAAAAATCTAAACAAAATGAAAATGATCAACTAGTAGATTTTTTTTCTTTTAAATAAAATTAAAATGTTATATATAGATATTATTTTATGAAAAACTCAATAAACTAGGTATAAGAAATAATCAAAATAAAATTTAAATATTCTTAATTAAAATAAAATTTAAATGTTATATATACATATTATTTTATGAAAACTCAATACACTAGGTATAAGAAATAATAAAAATAAGATTTAAATATCATAAGAATATTATATAATTTTTCCCAGAGAAGAAAAAAAAAAAATATATATATATATATATATATATATATATAATTATTGTCAAAGTCAGGAACATATTTGGTATATAAGTATTTTGATTAAATTAAATACAATTGATTTTAGATGATGTATTGGATTTTTGTTAATACGGTTCAAATTGAATTATTTTCATCCATCTTCACACGAGATACATTGCTTAGTGTTTAGCATAGTTTTATACCATGACACCCTAATACGATATATGGTATTCACAATAGGTAAATTTGTCTTTTAATAATTTCTTTCCATATCAAGCCAAGTTAGCCAAAAGTCATTTTACAACATCTTGACTAAGAAGTCATTTTGCAACAGAAAGTACTTGTGCTCCTAAGAATAAGAGTGTACTTTAGCGATCTTTTGAAAATCCTTTTGCATGCACATTAATTTTAGATGTGTTATAAAACTTATAATTAACCTAATTTAAAGTATATGTGTTATTATTTATAGTTAATGTAATTTAGAGTTTATAACTATTGATAAAATTATTGGATTAATTTTAATTGTCTCATAGAAAATTAGATGATCCAAACACATTCCTCGTCCATAATACATATATTACATTTTAACACATTGTTATAATCCAAATATGCAATTTGGATTATGTACACAATATATATCAAGAATATGAAACAATACAAGAGATATCCAATAAGCTCCAACTTTATTATTATGCAAATGATACTTTTGAAAAGATGAATCAACACTTGTTCACTTGCCTCTTCGAGGACGATACCTCCTAATGAGATAATTTAAACATACCATATTCTCCACGCCCCTCATAAGTAGGACTCCATCCATATTTATAGACCATAAAATAGCTTTAACCTTCTAAATTCGGCAGTGGACCTTTCTTAATGATGTCCCATTACATTTATTTACTAACATAGTCAACATTATTTTAATAATAATAACAATATAGTGGAATTAGTCCACTTTACACTGAATGACCTCCAGTATCTATAAAACTCTCTATAAATGTCACAAACAAAAACTGAAACTCCATTCAATTGCCACAGATTTATATGAACCATATGAGGAATTGCAGAGACAGAGCCATAAATTCAATATTTATAAAATAATAAAAATTCAAGCGCTCGTCGTGTCTGTCTATTGCTTATTTCTCATCCATACTTAGTTTGTGCTTACATTGTTGGTTGGGCATTGCGCGCAATAGTGCAATAGACCAATAGTGCACTGTTGTTGGTTTGACAGGGTTGTCCCAATAAAAAAATATCATAATAACAACATCTCTCGCCCTTCTGACCATGAAAATCTAAAGATAGCAGAATTCTTTCAATATGGCCGTCGAGATACCTCAACTATCGAACGGGATGCTTCTAAAGTTGAAGAGCATCCTATGGAGGTGAAGAGTGATGGCGAGGAGATGGTGCAGGGCTTTATTGCAATGTACTACTATAAGATTTATACAACCACGATCATTGCAGATTCTAGCTTTGGTAATTTTGACAGCCTTACGTGGAGAGATAAAATGGTGTCAAGTGCATTTATCCTATGCTAGCCCCCAATGAGATTTCTATTTTCGTTCCTAGTAGGTCATTCAAGTTCGTAAAGCCAAACAGATTCGATCCCTCGACTAGGATGCTCTAGGTGATGGACAGTAGGAACGTGGAGGGCATGCAAACATTGTACAACTCCACGAAGAAGAAACTAGCAGCCTCGATCCAAGTTTCACTTTTTGGATGAAACATGTCCAAACTGACAGCCTTGATCAAAGTTTCAGTTTTTCGATGAAACATGTCCAAGTAAAAAGAAAATTTATAATTGTAATCCACGGGTGTGATGTGCAGGGCAAGCGATGTTGAGATTACATTTATTTTTTGTTTTAAGTATGCCTACATATTGCTTAAAACAAGTATTAAAATATTATTAAATAACAAATAATATTAGTATTAGTATTTTAAAAAATGCAGTTTGTTCTTAACCTACGGGCACTAAGTAAATTGCTTATAAACCAGGGAATTAATGGAGTGTATAACATGCTCGCAAGGCAGTCAAGTCAAGGTGACTATTCTGTAGGTTTCATTCCTCCTTTTTAATTCAATGTTTTATTGGAATGAATACAACATAATATCTTATCTGTATGCTCTTTTTCTTTCCTATTTATGTTATTTCATAAGGAATCTAACAAGATCGAGGCGTGGTCGATCATTATGCCAAGTATTGCAACTTTAACTGCATTAACTCATATGTAAGAAATTTTATTTGCATGACTCATTATGCAAAGAATTAGCTAATTATGTAATGTATGCTAAATGTAATTATGGACACCAAAACTATTACAATCCAAAAACTCACCCATCCAAAACTAACACAACAGATGAAGGTGCATTTATTTTTGGGAACTTGAAACTCTAAGTTCTTCATTCTCATGCAGGGTCCACCTATGAATAAATTGGCAGCCTTTCATGGCTGACGCTCTCTCATACACATAACACTTTTTAAGGATGCACTATTAAAGATATGGTTTCGGCAACTTCAACATTCTGTCGTGGATGGGAAGACAATGTTCAATTGCAATTACAAGTTCTAACTATGTTTTTAAAAGCTGTAATTATAATATTGAAGAATGCTTTTCGCCAGGCGTGAGATTTACAGTTCTTGAGAATGTTTTGAAAACATTTTGTTAATTATAATCAACTGTGATTATAAGATTCTAGTATAATGTTGTTGCATTGTGAACTCATATTTATTTCTGAACATATTTTGTCCTATAACTATAAATTCTTTTTCCATTTTTTTAATCCATATAATTATCTCTTATTATAACTACCTAATATATTGGAATTGAAAAAATGTTTCACATGCAAACATTTTATATTACAATTAAGGAAATAAAGGGACTTAACAGGGCAATGGGAAAGTCAGAGTAATTAAAAAAATTAAATGAAATGGAGTAAATCCTTAAGGTAATGGACAAATTTATAAATTTGATTAACTATTCATTAATTTTTGAAAAATAAAAATATAAAATATACATATATTAAATGTTGATAACTTATGTAAAACAAGAACACCTGACAGGCATAAAAAAACATATTTTTTATTAAAAAATAATAGATTTGTCACACAACATAATTATGGAAACATAATATAATATATATCGAAATGTGAAATCCTCACCACAAAGAGCAAATTTGTGTATGTAAATAGGCCGAGGAGGAGTAGATTATGTCCAAAGATAATATATTATCAAATGAAACTACAATTGTCAGCGGTTTTGAAATCCAGAGCAAAAAGTCAGTGGCGGATTTATCATTCAACAAAGAACAACGCAGCTTAATAACAACATTAAAAGAACAACTTAGGTGTAAGCAAGGAAGCAATGAAATCTCGTCAGAATGCTATCACAAATAAAAATAGAATAACACAATGCAATGGAATAAAAGAACTTTATGTATTTATTTGTTTCGTGACTATTGTGTTTTACTTTTACCACAGGTGAAGAGAATTTTTTACGAGGAAACCATCAACCATCGTAAGGATTATCGTTTATCAAAGAAATGAGTTAAAGGATAACTTTTACCACAGGTGAAGAGAATTTTTTACGAGGAAACCATCAACCATCGTAAGGATTATCGTTTATCAAAGAAATGAGTTAAAGGATAAAGTGTTTAATAGTTTTCCAATTTAATGGAAGACGCTTTTTCTTAAGACGGTTGCTACATCATTTGACCTGTGATAAAAATTAAGATAGTTGCATTAAATAATAAACTACCAAACTATTGCCAGGGAAAATGCATTTGTGATTCACCTAAATGGCAGAAGCAGAATTATATTGGCATGAAAAGAAGAGCCTGAGAATAGAGTTGAATACTCGGAGGTTACATGGTTAGATTAATGAGTGTTTTTTTAGTTATCATATTGAGGCGTTTCATCATTGATATAGATGTAGAAATTTCATGCTATTCCTTTAACAAGATCAACTAAACCAGAATGTTAAAATCCTAGGATCCAAACCACTAAAATCCCAAAATTGAACAATTAAAGCCAAAGTTGTTGTGCATAGAGTCACGCCATCAACTCTATATGCAAAATAAAACCAAAACCTGAGAGATAATTGCAAAGATTCAAACTGCAAACCTCGATGCCCATTGATCGTTGATAGCTTGAAATTGTAGAAGAGATCTACGAAGGACTGCGAGGGTTGTTGGAGATTAATTGAATTAGAACAGATTTACAGAGTTAGATGATTATTGGCAATCAATTGAATTATTCGTGCAAATCTCCGGCTTTCGTTTCATCCAATATATAACAAGACAACAAATTATGTGGAGACGTCTCAAATTACCCGATCACCGAAGAACACCTAGAGCATGCAGTTGAGTGGTGTTGCTTACCAAATCAGAAGATGCGAGTCTACTTAGGTTACATTCTGGGATTTTTATTCTTGATTCTCTGGACTCCCTTCCTCCTTCTCCATGCTCTACCTGCTCACAATCTGCTACAACGATCTAAACAAGCCCTAAATTACCTCTAATGCATTAGAATGGAGGATTGGTTATGGTCATTTATCATGTTCTAAAGCGATATCTAGACTCCACCTGGGATGATACCTAGACTCCACCTGGGATGATACCTAGACTCCACCTGGGTTGCATGCATCTCGAATGGAGGATTGGTCCTGATCATTTATCATGTTCTGGAGCGATACCTAGACTCCACCTGGAGGGCTGCATGCACCTCGACTGTAGCTATTCTATCAAATCGTTGTCAGGAAGTGAGAGCTAGCCAGGGAAGGGAGTAATGGACTCTATTCCAGGGAAGGGAGTAATGGACTCTATTCCAGGGAAGGGAGAAATGGACTCGGTGCCCGACACTATGTAAATGCTAGTTTTCATGAATACATATTTTAGGGTTTCGAGAGTGCATTAATCACCATAGCCTCGTACAAGCCACTCTCTTAATCACCATGAGCATATCAATGCAAAAGACTCTGACAAAAAACCTCTGTCCAAGTGACGTCATCCCGTAGCCCCCTCCCGGGAAGGGAAAAACAAGGATGACCTCATGACTTGCCACCAATGACAATTCAAAAAATTATATTTTTAAAAATTTAGTTAAATAAAATATATTTTCAATTATGGGTGAACTATAGATTGGAAAAAAAAAGTATAGACCTAGGAGCAAAATAATAAGGATCAAGTGAAACATAGATGATCCCCTTCGGGGACATAACAACGACTAGAACACTTTTGTTATCAAAACGACACTAATAATATTTATTAATAGTCAAATGATACATAACTTTCACTGAAATATGTGATTTCTCAAATGAGATTCCTTAGACAATGGGAAAATACTTTGAGGACATTTTATTTTTTTAAAGGGAAACGGAAAAATACGGAAATTATATTTTTTTCATTTCGATTTTATAACATTTAATAAGGAAAAGGTTTGAAGATCTAAGGTTTTCTAATATTATGAGTTTTGGTTTTCTTAACTAACTACAAAGGTTTACGATGGGATTGTTGACTAAAGAAGAATCTCCATATTATGAGTTTTGGTTTTCTTAACTAACTAGGCGAGAGCTTTGGGACCTAGGAAACAAAGGTTTAGGATGGGATTTTTGACTAAAGAAGAATTTTATTGAGAATTTTCTCTGTTTAGTAGATATCAATGTGTGATGTGTGATTATGTTTGAAGTATTAAATTTAAGTTGGATATAAGTTTTTTTTTTTCATAATGAAAAGACATTCTTTTATTAAATGTAAAAGATGTGTTCACAAAACATTATATCACTAGAGAAGCGAGAGTACTTCTCATTACCCTTCATACATTCTTAGATGCAGAATTACAACCACCTTAAGGCAAGGTAACCAAGCAGCTAATCATAAGATAAGTACAAAAGACAAAATACAATGAACTGTCCTCATTAGTCACACCAAATATTGCTATTAACTGAATTCCAGAAAGTTCTCTTTAAGCAGTATGTCACCTCTGAATTCCTTGATCATAAGTTGACCATTCATTTCTCCCAAGGCTTGCTTCAAGATATCATCAGCAACCTTATAGTAGCAATGGAAAATATGGGAGAAGGAGATTCTTTGGAAAGGCATAATCAGGGCACGAGTTCTCTGCATCCATTGTTCCAACATAATAGGCCTCAATCCAGCTTTTCCCAAGGTCCAATTAATAATGTAGCTAGAATCCCCGAAGATATGAACAAAATAGATGCTCATCCACCGCGCAAACCACAGAAGCCCCCAAAAGGCCAAAATCTCAGCTCTAGTGTTAGTGCCCCTGCTAGCATGAATCATCAGGTGAAAATAGTGATCATAGGTAAGTTTTAATACCATACCAACTCCGCAAATTCCCCCCTGAGCCGCTCCATCAAAATAACCAATCGGAAAGGAAAAACTATCTTAACTATCTTCGACAAAGGAAAAATTTATGCTATTGTTCTTTTTTGAAGATTCCATGCCTGCACCTGCCCCAGCTCGAATCCGCGCATAAACCAATTCTGCAATCGGCTTACAATTCCCAAAGATAACACCATTTCTAGCACACCAAACTTCCCAGATAGTATAAAATACCAAAATTAAATTCTCCTGTAACAGGTCAGAACAATCAGCCAAATTATCAATAAAGTGGGATCTATCCCAAATAGGCATCACTAGGAAATCCACTCTCAAAGCATGCCAATTCCCACGAAAGAAAACACAATGACCAAATAAGTGATCGATATCCTCTAGCTTCTGATAACACAGCATACAAATACCGGGGCCTATAAACCCCGTTTTTGAAGATTTTGCCATGTTAGTATTTTGTTCTGCATACATAACCGAATGAAACAACTGATTTTAACCGGAACCTGAACATTCCAAAGCCTCTTTGACCAGCTGCACATCGAAAGGTTCTACTCATTTTCGAAGAACTTCAAATATGCCAACCTGGCAATGACTAATCCATCGATCGGGTTCGAATCCCATATCAAATGATCAGGCTTATCCGTGATTATAATGCCCGACAATATCATCTTTTTTATAAATGTATCCCATTCATCATGAAAGTGTGAAGGGAGATCCAAGTCCTCAGAAGTGAGCCAGCTGATAGAGAAATCATCCCAACTCTTTCTCACCTGTTTTAAAACAAAAATCGCACACTCCTGCAATTCCTTACAGAGTCCCGTAGTCAACAGAGAACCCTCTCCAATGCCTAAGATCGGGTCAATGCCCACAAACATTTGAATACCCCTACTTATCGCCCAACACAAAGAGATATTAATAATAGGAACCGCCTTCAAGAGACTCCTCCATACCTCAGAGATCTTAGAACTAGTTTTCACTTCACCATGAACCAATGACTAGGCTCTAGCCCTTTTAGATACTTAGCCTTGATCATCTTACCCCAAATACCTTCATCAAATAGCCCTCTCCAAAGACTCTTCGCACAGAGCTCTCTATTAAAATCCTTCAAACATTTTATTCCCCATCCTCCAAGCTTAACAGGCCTCGAGACACTCTCCCAGGAGGAAAGATGAAACTTCGAGGCTCCACCCCTTCCACCCCAAATAAAACATAACATTTTACGTCGGATCTTCTCAATCGCCCCCATTGGGACAACAAACAGCGAGAACCAATATACAGGAACGCTTTGGAGGACAGTTTTCACCAAGATGAGCCTCTCTCCCAACGTCAACCACCGATGAGACCAAGAATTTATTCTACGCAAGATCTTTTGTATCAGCCAATTCCATTCCATAACCCCATAGCAATTTGGCTTAATGATAAAGCCAAGGTATTTGATACCTGCCTCTAAGGCCTTCATCTGATAAGGAAAAAGCTCCTCAATGAACCTCAAAGTGCTAGCATCGTCACAATGATATACAAAACCCGATTTAGATGGATTAATAAGCATGCCTGAGGCTTCACAAAAGCTATTTAGAATCATTTTATACTGGTGCCATTCCTCCCTATTCCCTGCTCCAAAGAGTAGAACGTCATCAACAAATAAAAGGTGGGTTAGCGAAAGAGTTCTGGCCACTTTAATCCCTGCAATAAGTTTATGCTCCTTTGACTTCTTAATCAATAAGTTGAGCCCCTCTATGGCAAGAATGAGCAAATAGGGAGATAGCGGGCAACCCTGTCTCAGACCACGATTCCCTTAATTAAAGTTGGATGTTCCGTATTTTGAATTTTGAATTTATTTAATCATAAATATTAAATATGTAATATCAATGTTTATGTTTGATTTTTATTAATTTGATGGATTTTTCTACATATATATTATTATTATTTTTTAAATAAGGATATTAATTCATTTACATTATAAGTAATAAATATATATATATATTAAGATTTTCTAGAAAAAGTATTTCAACTTGAAACTTTTACTATGGTTTATTAAGCTCATAGTTTGATCATTTTCCAAATAAAATTTAAGACTATCTGGCCTTTAGTTTATGTAACAAAATTGAAAACTAGAAAAACAAAGTGTGCTATGTATTGCTTTATGTCCATCACTAACTATTATAAACAAAGTTTGTTATGGCTTGCCCTGTGTCCATTACCAACTATCATATATAAAAAATTACAAGTTTGAAAAAGTATTGGCTTGTGAGTTCTAAGAGACTTGTACAAAAACATAAGAGATATAGAGACAACATGAGAACTAGACCCGAGCCTCAATTGGCTAGTCTGCATCCTCATTCAAGGAGAAAGGGTGTTGGGGATCTACACCCTATTGGTTCTCTTCTAGAAAATTTCCTTTGCCTCCTCCTTTGTAGCTCTATTTGAACCTTAGAGTGCTTGCAACAAAAATGTTATTTGTTATTCAACTGGTGGAGCTCCTTCCTAATTTCTTACTAAGATGGGTTGCTACTTTCCTCCATTATGTCCGTGTGAAATGCAATTAACTCCCTTGTGTGCCAATATAGATCCAAAGTGAAGGAGGACCTAGTATCTCTTCTTCTAAAGAAGCTTCAATATGGGATGAAGTGAGCCAACTATTCATCATTTTTTATGTTGTTGGTTGCTCCCCCGCATCCCTAACTTTCATTTCCAGTTTGTGCAAGCATTGCACAACATTAGCTTTGTGTTGGCCTTGGAATGCTATTGCAATCATTTGAACCTTAGTCTACCGATTCTCGGTCTTGGACTTGTCCCTAGTCTCTCAATGTGTCCTGTGCATCGAAGATGCATCTCATTTGCTAGTTTTTGGAATTTGTCTTCTACTAAGCAGTCATCCTTCCCCTTCCACTCTCCCTCCTCCTCCTTGAGATGATCAACTTCATGGATTAGAATGGGGACCTATACTCCATAGCTTTTTATTTCCCTATTTTCCATGTTGCCCGATATTTCTCTTCCACTAGGTCTCCTTGTTTGCGATGTAGTTTGGAGGCTATGGGGAAGCCATTATATGTCTGTGATGATTAATCATGAGGAGTAGGGCTAGAATGAACCCTCTAGTCATCATTCTATTGGTATATATTGAATTCATAGTGTGTACAAGTAGCATTATGGCTAAGTTTGGGTCAATCTTCTCCCAAACTGACTCCACAACCTTCAAACTAGATTGCCATAGCCAACACCTACCTACACTTCAAGTTCTAGTTAGGTAGTTTGATGGATACTATATTAACTTACATGCTCCCTCCTATCTGTATGTTCTCTTGGCACATGCCAATATCTGCTACCATATCATTACCATAAATAATGACAAGTGTTGAGATAGCTAAGTTGCATCACTTCCCAAACACCACATCTAAATACACTATAATTCAATTTTAATATATATATATATATCCCATAAGACCTTTTGCTTATAATTTTGACATAAAAAAAATAAGATAAGCGACACTCCTCGCATGTTACTTATAATTTGTCCCATTTCTTAATTATGGGATGCAAATATAGTAGGAAAAAGAAAGCAGCCACTAATTAATTAACCCTTACGTGTTATCTTAAAAAACGCTAAACTTTGTAATATCTATATTTAAGTTTACCATGACCCGGACTTAGAGCCTCTTTATTCTTCCTTTACTTGCAAAGTGGGTAACTTGGAATTGGGGTGAGGATATTTGGTTATGAAAAGTGGGCCACCACGAAAATTATATTTTGTGGTAGATACGTGATCAATTTGGTTTTGGATTGATGATTTTATTGTGTATGGGGACTTTGATATATACAATCAGAGTGGGTTTAACGGTTAAAGAGAAGTAGGTCCAGGAAACTTGTGACAAACTTGGACTGTTTTTGAAGTCACCGACTCAGAAATGATGCATTCAAGTGCCATGGAGGGCAATGGCGACAACATTAGTGCCTGGTTCCTACGCACAAGAGTTTCTAACAATGAAGACTCTGGTAAATCTTTTCATCATCATATGGTTAGTGGCAGTATGGTCTTTTTGGTGCATACAAATTCAGCTCTCAATGTTTGTGGGTAGGCACTTACCCGATTACAGTTGGACGGTCAACTTTTTACTTTCAGCTCTTCCAATTTTGCCATGTCTTCACTGTAATGGTCATGTTTATTTGAATTATCTATCAGTAGCAAAGGATAGGATAGAAGCATAGTTTTTGTCAAAGGGAAAGAAAATTAATAGCCAATTTTATGTAATTAAATCTGTTGTTCATAACTCTGTTGCTTGGCCTCGGAAGGTGATATCTTTGTGTACTCCCAGCACAACTCTAGTTATCATCTCTAAAAAATTTACTGCTATAATATAATTTTTAACTTACAAAAAAAATGTCACATAATTGATAAATATATTTATTTTAAAATATTATACTTTAATAAATATGTTTATTTTAAAATATTATAATTATTATTACCATTTTATTAACAAAAATTCCACATAATTATAATTTTTTATAATGGTTTCCATATTAAAAAATACAATATAACATTAAATATTTAATCAATATTTTATGTTTATATTTTTTTCATTTTTATATTTTTTTTTTAAATAGTAGTTCATCATTTATAAAAAGGCTACATCCATGCAAAAAAATGCCAATATCTACTATTCTAGAGAATCAAGGTATGACCAAAATTACAATTATTATATAGTCAAAGTTGACACCCAAGAAGCAAGCGTTACAAAGAAATTTGAACTAGGGTAAGGAGGATAACAACACGCAATTAATTGCTTTATATAATATTAACGAAATAACATAAAAAACTTTAATTATTAATATAATAATAAATTAAATCCCCGAGATGTAGAACAACAGTGAGTGACGGATGATGATTAAGACACCCTGGGTAATTTTAAAAAGTACCACTTACCCACAAAAAAATATAATAATAAATTGTAAATTGTAAAATTTAAAATAAATATTATTTTTAAAATAATAAATTAAGAATGATGGATTTGGAATTAAAGTTTTCTAATTTTGAAAAATGTATTAACTTTACCAAATATTAATTTATTATTGTATTATGTTATTATCATTTCCTAATTTATAAAATAACACATTATGGATTATTTCAGAAATTAAAATAACACATTATGGATTATTTTAGGAATTTTGGTTGTTTCCTTATTATTTCTATTTCTAGATACTTAGTTGTTTCTAATTTCTAAAATAGTATATATGGATTATTTGAAGAATTTTGATTGTTTCTCTACCATTTCTATATACTTAGTTGCTTGACTAATATATCTATCTTTGCACGACAAGTAAACATTTTCATCATAGTCACACATAATTTTTTCTTTATACAAGCATTCATCTGGAGTCACTTAAGGCTTAATAAGTGTCATATATTATTGTATAGGTGTTTTATGCTGACAAGACATAGTATCGATAATGCCAAAGCAATTTTTTCATTCAACAATTTTTTCTTATTATTATTAGTGGGGCTCGTAGGCATGGACTATATGTCTTAGTTTACTTTATTAATTTGGATAGTGATACAAAGAAACCAAAAATATATTTCAAGTTTGTGAAAAATAATATTAATGTGTTTCTATTTATTCAATTTATTTTCATATATGTTGAATTCTTATTGGTTTATAGGCCTTGACAAGACTAATTTTATCATTGACCAAATTAGATAAAAATAAGAAGAAGAAAAAAATTACATACATTATGAAAACTTTACAAAATTCAAGAAATATTTTTGTCATTGTTGTCATTTCACACACACACATACCTACAACTTGAATCAATATATTTATCTTGAAATAGTATCATTAACATCCTTAATCTTCTATTATGCAATCTTTAAACTAATTTTCAAAAACAAAATATGCAATATTTATATTTTATGCTCTTTCTAAAATGTGAACACAAAAATTATTTCCTTTTCCACTTTTTCTTTTTAGTTTAATATAGTTTGTGATTAACTTTTAATATTATAAAAAATATTAATAAACATAATTATAGTTTAATATTTTAAAATTAATTTTTAAAATTAAAAAATATATATTAATATAAATTACACTTTAAAAGTTTGAATTGTGAAATGGTAAATTATTAATTTTTTTATAAATAAATTTTATATTAACTATAAACATAAAAAGTTACATCAACCTTCTGTCTTAACAGTGTTCCATCCCTCCAAACTTAGCATAATAACATCACAATTACTTCCATCCCTCCAAACTTAGCATACCCAACATCAAAATTACAAACCATGTTCATAGACCAAAATTGGCCCCCCTTAAAAGGGAAAATAGGGACTTTTACAAAACACAACATCCTAACTTGCTACCACTTCTTATCTGAGACTAAAAAAGACTTTGGAGTGTTATAAAATCCTTTACCTATACTATTGGTAGACTTCATATCAAAATAGAACCAAACGCTTAAAATCACCAATAAACAAATTTATGGAACCTAATGAAGTCTCGTAGGACCATCCACTCCAGGTGGCGTCGCACTAGCTTTGAAGCCATCTGTCACAAGAGAGAGCGAGGCATGAAGGAGATGCCCAAATTATGAGTTATTACATCTATTTTCTTATGCATTAGGCAAGTGTCTGCATGGTGTTATTTCCAGAAAAGCACTAGGATTGTATCGCCTTCTTTTTTTTATTCACGTTCCTGAAGAACTCAACCCAGCAGTTCCTTCATAACCCAAAACAATGAAAAAGTACGATCATACAAAGGCATCTTGTCCCGCTTCGTCCCAAGATCTTGAATCTAGGGTTCTGGCTCCTTGAAGTCTTCGGTCGGCTTCGCAATCTCCAAATCCGTCCACAAATCACACTCAACTGCTTATATCTCCTCGCGAATGCCCTGTGGGATTGTGGCCTTGTACAACCAAGTAGGCTGCACCGCCCTGAATTGATCATGGTCAACCCTCTTCCTCCCTCCCTCCTTGCTCACCTTATTGGTATTACTTCTCTCCATTGAGCCCAGTGCACAATTCTCCTTATACACAACAATCAGGATGTCGGTCTCCAACGGATAACCACCTACCAATCTCTTATGGAAACAACATGCATCATGAGTCTCGCTCAGAGCAACAACTAAGTGAAGGGCCCAAGCTTCCTTAAAAACGACAAGGTCCTGGACTGAATAAATTGCAACAAGAACATCTTCATACCTGCGAAAGTAAAAACCATTATGCGAGCGTTGAGATCCCTATCGTTTCCTCACCAAGTAGCCTAGGAATAGAGTACCCCCTCCCACCTCATAACTACCTTCGTACTAACTCTATAAGATCTCGTTTGGATAATGATGCAAACGTACCAATACATCAACTCGCCACCTTTTCTCTTAATAAGACTTCTCCTTTCCATGTGCTCCGTTCTCCACACCATGTATCTTATTAATACCATTTGTACTAGTTGAGGTCACCCACATTCGGGAATGGTAAATTATTATATTATTTAGTACATTACAATATTTTTTTTTGTAAGCAGTTCGAGACCAGAAATTCTGAGTTTCTCAAGCGCTCTCTCCCTTAGAGCACTTGTCCCAGCTGGAGCCAAATGTTATCACACCATAGTAGCAGGGCTACTATCCTTACTGAGCAGATATCTGCACATTTTAGAGCTTTGCTTTCATAGAGATCAGCTATGATGAGCTTGTATTCTGAGATCAATCATGATCAGAGCAGTATATTATATCAGACTTTTGTTAGACCTTGTGCCGAGGCTGAGCCTTGGGAGCTCAAATTTGATGACCGATATGACCCTTTGTTCCATACAATTTCAGTTCAGTGCCCAGTGATGTTATTGCAGCAGTGTTTCAAATGATGTTGATGATTATTGTTATGATGTAATATAGCCTATGGACTTCTGATTATTGACTCCGGATTATTATCCTGTTGCTTTATTCATCTTCACAACATTAGCTTGGCATATGATTCAAGATGTGGCAAAACTATTTAAAATGAAATGAACTATCTTAATGATGTTATAAATTGTAAAATGGACATACTACTTGCACACTTAGGTTTTCTAACAAAAACTCACTGGTGGTATTACCCTCCTATGAGCATAGATATGGTCTTCCTTGACATTTTTGTCTGCTAGCTTAGGCACCATATTCATTTGACTCCGTCCATCCATGACCTTCCCGATTTGGCTTTCACCTTTGACTTGCCTTTCTTGACTTTTTCATACTGAGGACTTCCCCATTACTACCTCTGTCTTGGACTGCATCCATGTTTGTTAGTGTCTCGGATCTGAGTTGGTGACAGAAGTTGCCTTTGGTGAGTTGGATTGTAGGCCTAAATCATTCTCGTCGTTTGTCCCGATGTTTGGCACTAGCAGAAGTCCCCCTAGTCACTTGAGATGTTGTTGGCTAAAACTGAAAGCTCATGTAATACTTTATATTGAAAATCTTTATAAATTCTCCCATGGAAACTGTAAACTCTAGAATGTGTTTCTTAACACACATGAGTAAAGGGCTTGCAATGAAATGCTTAAATACTCCTCGAATAGTAGAAAAGGTCCAAAAAGCAAATGTTACTTAAAATTTATATCTAGTATTGTTGACCTTGTATATGTATAAACATGCCCTTGATGCAAGCTGCAACTAGTTGTGCTTCTTAGCACATCTAAGATCCAAAGGGTTATGTAGGCCAAAAAGGACCTGAAATGAAATGAATGATCCTAGTGAACCTGGATCAACTTTATGTAGACATGATGCCTAAGTTGAATAAACACTCTCTAAACAACTTATCCATTTGTGAGGCACACCCCTTCCCCTTGTTATTTTCCCGACACAGAGTGTAGCTCCCCCTCTCGTCGTCCAAAGTATATTTTGGTTGAGTTTGGTCAAGTCACCCCCTTTACCTAGCCTTCTTCTTAGCCTTCATCCTTAGCTAGCAGTTAGGCCATGTCCAATGGGGGAGTCTATCATTTAAGCTATTGTGCAAGTAAATATAAATAACAATGAAATATATAAACATGATAAATGCCACGGAATGATGTTTATACTTTAAGTTAAGATGTGAGTATGATTAAAGGAACATGTTTTAGTCTATTGATATAATTTGTCCTTGGTTGTATTTTGACCTAGTCAAACTTAGTTTGACTATGTTCATTCTTGGTATCCGTGATAATGTGGACCATGTATACCTATGGATGATGATGGGTGGTCCCACATAATCTTGTTGATGATACCATATGGTGGACATATGATTCATATGATGGTTGATGCAGTTCAACAGATTTATTATTATTTCCATATCATCAGATTATGCACTGTCCGGATATGGTGGACCCTATTGTTCACCCCTCAGGTCAACCCATGATGTATGAATACACATTTATAGTATATTTGGGTCTTCTAGATCCATTGAGACACTTATCATTCAGTTCTGGGCACTTCTGACAGGGATAGATGCAGTTATCCACTTGTTGACCCGTTTTGGGCTTGTTTTCCCAGCCTGACCAACACAGGCATGAGATGCCAATTCACCTAGGGTGTTGTATGAGGAGGGGGTGGTCCAGCCACTTCATTTGACTATTATACCCCCCTCCCAGAGATCTTGGTGGGCTCAATTTGACAGCGCGGGCACTCTAGGTGTCAGTTTGGGCAGCTTCACAGTTACAGAGGCAGATTAAAAATGGAATAAAAGGGTCGCTGAGGAATTCGATTTGGGAAATTGAGGCAAGGTTTTGGCACTTGGTCTTCACATAGGTCTTCCAGGGTGAACCCCCCATCTTCCAGCCAAATATCATCAGTCAGTGGGGTCCACAGAGGCCACAGGAGGCCTTTTACTGCATGTCTCTCATAGATTTTGAGGACATGATTTGATCATTTGTATTATTTGGACATATTATTTTATATTATTGTGCCATGGGGATGAGCTAGTAAGGATTGATTCCTCCTAGCCCCACCATGAGATTTTTTAGTCATGTCCATGTCATATGAGGTGGACCCATGTGTTTTAGCCCCCTCTAGACGATGACGTCACCCTCACTTAGTCACTCTTAGCTATGATGTCACCTCTATTTTGAGTGATCCATGTGATATTTTATGTTGGCTCATCTTAGCCATTGATTATGTTATGATATCTTTTAATATTAACCACTCATTTCATAAAGTGGTTTTGAGATCTAAGGTTTTGGTCTTTATTATCCTATATAAGGAGGAGACCCCCTCATTATAAAATTCATCTAGATATTTTTGGCTCTTGGCTATTGGAATAAAAATACTTTCTCGGGCATCTTGGATCTTGAAGTTGGAATGCTTGTGGTGATTGTAAATGCTTCTTCCTCTGCACTAACAGACATTGGTAGCCATCTTGATTTTATCTTCAACTAACATTGTTTTGTAGGAAAAGAAGGCGATTTCAAGGAGTGCGAATTGGTGGGGAGGCCTACCCTTCAAGCTTCAAGAGGACGTTTTGGGTGACAGAGAGTTGTTTTGTCATTGTACCAACAATTCATGTTTCTCATATCTTTGTTTGCATCTCGTCCCATTCTTGATTGATTGATCTTTGTGTCCTTGATTGACAGGAATAGGGAAATTGATTTGGGTTAAGGAGGCAAAACGTTGGCAAGAAGGGCTCATCAAAGTTTGGCATTTGATCTTTATGGGAAGTAATCCTTGTCACAAGCCTCTTCCATCTTCATCTTCCAAGTATGTTCCATGAGGTATGATATTCTTCTATCCTATACATCTATTCTCTTAGATCTTAAAACCCTCATTTTTCTATTTTTCTAGATCTACATGGATCTAGCTTTGCTTTGGGGAAAATATTGAAAACCCACCTCTATAGCATCCACGACAATTCGTATCTATAGTTTGGTGTGGATTGGCTTCCATTTGACACACTTTCCAAGTCACATTAGCCTCCTTGAGGGAGGTCGCACTCCTTGAGGGAAGCTAGTGAGGCTAGTTCCAAGACTTGGGTAGGTGAGATCCCACTTGATTTGCATAGATCCACCTTGATAACCTACCCCTAGTGCTTCACCTTTTTGATTTTAACCTTGTGGGCCCCATTCCTCATTTTCATGGTTGCGCCCCACTTGGGTTGCTTGGTGATGCATTTTGAATCTCAGATCTATTGAGATCTAGCCATTGGATGCTCTTGATCTGCAAAACCCACCTTGCTTTGCACCTTGACTACCCCAATCTACATTTTGGTGGACATCCGACTCCATTTGGCCCTTGATCTAAGGCACTAGTCTCCCTTGGGGCAATTCGCACTTCTTGGGGTTAGTGGCCTTTGCTAGATCCCTCATTTGGGTGCTCTTAATTCTTGGTCAATCCATAGATCCATGCCATAGAGCCCCTTTAGTGCCATCTTCCATTAATTTTGACCAAGTGGACCCATCTTGGACCATTTTCCCTGTTTTAAGGAAGTGGGTCCCAATTGTGTATTTTCAAGGTGCTAGATCTATCCATCAAGCTTCAATAAGTGGCCTAAATCATACATTGGTTGAACACTTGTCACATCCTAAACCTCTTCAACCACACCTAACTCTTGGGTCCACTTAATCCAACTCACGCATTGGTTTCCGTAACCTCACTTACACATTTCCCTAGGAACCTTTGTGTTGGCTAATCTACATTGATTGGCTAGGGTCTCCCCTTTGGTCTTGATTCTTCATGATCTAAAGTGAAGAGTGCCTTGGTTATCGTGACACCCAACTTGCATTGGGAACCATTGCAATTCTTGGGTCACCTCTTTAGTTGTCCATCTCCTCTACTGTCCCGAATGGGATACCTTTAGGGACAACTACAAGTTGTGTGATAACATCTTTGGCATTGTTGTCGGGGAGGTAGAAGCTTACCTTAGGTGTCTGGGATTATCCATGCATAACTCATATCTCATCGCATCCGGATTAATCTAGATGGTTATCATTTCAATCCTTAATTAAACCATATCCATCTATTTTTCACTCACTCTCTCCCTGCATTTTAACGACATACATCTTGGTAGAAGAGTTTAAAAGTCTACTTGGTAACTCCAAATCGTGACTCCGCTGAGGGATGACCTCATAAGCATCCTTACAACCTTATAAGTAAATCAAATCTAAATCAATTGGAAGGAACCCCACTCACTTATCATAGAAGAGATCCTAAAGCCCAATCATCTGATGTTTTTTGGAAAATTGTTAATTTCGATTCTCCAAACCGATTCTTGGGATCTCCTTCAACCAATTTGGTTCCTTCTACATCTCCTAATCCTAATCTTAACGTAGCTCCAGTTGATCCAATGGATGGAACTAATCAATCTAACTCTGGAAACAATACTCAAACCAACCCTCCCGTTGCTCGTGCTTTTGGAAACAAGGCTAAAGCTTCACCCTTCGACTTTTCTCAAGTCCTAGGTACCCCCCATGATATGCTTGACAAGTACTTTGAAAAGATCCCTAAGTTTAATGGGAACTGTGAGACCTCCATTGAGGACCACATAGAAAATGTTTGGGCTCACATGGAAGCTTATGGGGCTAAAGAAGAAGATGTGTTTATGAGCGGTCTCTTTGCATCCTTGGAGGGTGATGCTCAAAAGTGGTTCGACCGTTTTCCTGCATCATCAATCAATGGATATGATGTATTCACTGATAAACTCAAGCAAGAGTGTCAGTCAAATTAAATGGACGTTTTCTTTTGAACCAACTTTTCGAAATCAAGAAGAAAGAGAACGAGTCTGTCCATGAATTTAACCTTTGCTTTGATAAGATAGTGGCCAACTTTCCTAACAACATTAGTCCACCTGAGCAAGGAATCTTAATTCATTACCTTAATGCATATGAGGGTTACCTTGGCTACATCTTAAAGGACAAAGGCCCTAGTGACTTAAAAGTGGCACAAGACAATGCTAGAAAGGCTAAACCAAATGCTGTTTCCATGGGGAAGCAAAATTTCTTTGACTTAATCAGTGCCTCTTCTTCGAGATCTGAGCCTAAGTTTAAGAAGGGGAAAGAGCCTAGTAAAGATCCCAATGATATGATGGAGAGCATGCATGAAATGCTGAAAAATTTAACTCTCCTGACTAGGGATCTGGCTAAGAGCAAGGAGATGGAAAGGTATAGGAAACCATATGTCCCTAAGCCTTATTGGAACTAGCAAAAGAAACCTAATGAAGGTGATAGAAGAAACCCTGTGAGCCAAGCTTCACTTGAGCCTCATGTTATTAACTGGTCTGAAGAGCAAAAGTTGGATGATCCTAAGTATCCCACTCATGGTGATGATACTCCTAATTCTCCAAAGAACATTAACTGGGTTGACAACTTAGATTTTGACAAGGACTTTGGAAGAATTTTGATCAATCATGAAGAAGAGTCCATAGAAGAACCCAGTCCTAGTTTTCCCATTTATGCCACTGAACAAGGCAGTAGTAGTGGTCAAGTTCCTCTTAGAGCCTATCAATGAAGAAGGGATGGCCAAAAGGCTACCCCTCTCATTGAGAAGAAGAGTATTGAGTTGCCTAGTCCAGTGAGTGAGCCAATTCTCCTTCCTGAGTATGACTTAGATATCAACATTGAAAGAGAATTGGACAAAGTTATGCATAAGTGTTGAAAACCAAAAATGTACCATCCCCAGTTCATGCGGAAGAAGAAGAGGATGTTGATAGAGACTTTTGTACTGTGGGAGAAACTCCAAAGTACATCATTCACCCACAAGTTGAAGAACCAAGAGTTGAGAGTCCTCCTAGGAGAGTAGTTTGAGAAGTCTTGATTGGTAGGGTAGCCATACCTTTAGACGGTGGATCTCCCAGGTTTGATGCAATTCCTCCTGATAGGAATTCGAGGATAGTTACACCTCAACCCCGATGCAACTCTGATATCCAACCCATTCTCGCTCATATTATT
This sequence comes from Larix kaempferi, assembly GCA_027924585.1. NCBI lineage: Eukaryota > Viridiplantae > Streptophyta > Pinopsida > Pinales > Pinaceae > Larix > Larix kaempferi. Next base: position 4,708,439 of record BSBM01000831.1, read on the forward strand.
GAAGCCATCCCTCAGTCTGTAAATCACCGAAGGTTTGAAATTGGTGATAGGGTCGTTATTCCTAATGATTTATTTTACATGCGATCCAGGGGATTTGGTGACTTTTGGGTTGGACCGCTCACTATTGAGCGGTGCATTGATAATTGGTGCTTCCTCACTACTGGGACTGGCCAACGTATCTTACTCCCTATCAACCAGAGGGATTTAAGGGATTATCATCCCCAATTCTATCTTCCTTGACTTGCATTGCTTTCCTATTTAGGATAGGTAGTCTTCTGAATAAGCTCACTTGAGCAGTAGGATTTGTGTGCTTTTTCTTTTTCTGTGTGCTAAGTATTGCCATTTTTCTTTTCTTCCTGATTTGTTGAGTTTGTCTTCCTGCTGAGTTGTTGATCGAGTTGAGCCTTGCTTCTTCCTAAACTTGTCTCATCTCTTGCATGCATTGAAGAGTGGTTAGAGTTTTTGAGTGCTTGTTGGCCTTTTGTGCAAGTTGAGTTGAGTATGCCTGCCTGAAAAAGTTCTCTTTTCCTCCTGCACAGTAAAATGAATAAAATTTATATATGCCATGTTAGATTACAATTTCTTTTTACGCATTTTAAATTCTGTCTTAGAGTAGATTTCATTTTCAGTTTAATTTTATATATCTCCCATACATGCTTCATGTGGTATTCTAGTGTCTATGAGTGCAGATACAGGTGCAAAATAAAAGCTGAAAGCAAGGATGATGAGTCATTGGATTGAAGATTCATGCAGAGCAGTTCGAGACCAGAGATTTTGAGGTTCTCAAGCGCTCTCTCCCTAAGAGCACTTATCCCAGCTGGAGCCAGATGTTATCAAACTATAGTAGCAGGGATACTATCCTTGCTAAGCAGAAATCTGCACATTTCAGAGCTTTGCATTCACAGAGATCAGCTATGATGAGCTTGTATTTTGATATCACTCATGATCAGAGCAGTATATTATATCAGACTTTTGTTAGACCTTGTGCCAAGGTTGAGCCTTGGGAGCTCAGATTTGATGACCAATGTGACCCTTTGTTCCATACAGTTTCAGTTCACTGCCCAGTGATGTTATTGTAGCAGTGTTTCAGATGATGTTAATGATTATTGTTATAATGTGATATAGCCTATGGACTTCTGATTATTGACTGTGGATTATTATCTTGTTGCTTTAGTCATCTTCACAGCATTATCTTGGTATATGATTCAGGATGTGGTAAAACTATTTAAAATGAAATGAACTATATTAATGATGTTATAAATTGTAAAATGGACATACCACTTGCACACTTAGGTTTTCTGACAAAAACTCACTGGTGGTATTACTCTCCTATGAGCATAGATATGGTCTTCCTTGACATTTTTGTCTGCTAGCTTAGGCACCATATTCATTTGACTCCGTCCATCTATGACCTTCCCGATTTGGCTTTCACCTTTGACTTGTCTTTCTTGACTTTTTGATACTGAGGACTTCCCCATTACTACCTATGTGTTGGACCGCATCCATGTTTATTAGTGTCTCGGATCTGAGTTGGTGACAGAACTTGCCTTTGGTGAGTTAGATTGTAGGCCTAAATCATTCTCGTCGTTTGTCCCGATGTTTGGCATGGGCAGAAGTCCCCCCTAGTCACTTGAAATGTTGTTGGCTAAAACTGAAAGCTCATGTACTACTTTATATTGGAAATCTTTATAAATTCTCCCATGGAAACTGTAAACTCTAGAATGTGTTTCTTAACACACATGAGTAAAGGGCAAGAGCAATGAAATGCTTAAATACTCCTCGAAGAGTATAGAAAAGGTCCAAAAAGCAGATGTTACTTAAAAGTTATATCTATTATTGATGATCTTGTATATGTATAAACATGCCCTGGATGCAAGCTGCAACTAGTTGTGCTTCTTAGCATATCTGAAATCCGAAGGGTTATGTAGGCCAAAAAGGCCCTGAAATTAAATGAATGATCCTAATGAACCTGAATCAGCTTTATGTAGACATGATGCCTAAGTTGAATAAACACTCTCTAAATAACTTATCCATTTGTGAGACACAACCCTTCCCCTTGTTATTTTCCCGACACGGAGTGTAGATCCCCCTCTCCCCGTCCAAAGTATATTTTGGTTGAGTCTGGTCAAGTCACCCCCTTTGCCTAGCCTTCTTCTTAGCCTTTATCCTTAGCTAGCAGTTAGGCCATGTCCAATGAGGGAGTCTGTCATTTAAGCTATTGTGCAAGTAAATATAAATAACAATGAACATGTTTATACTTTAAGTTAAGCTGTGAGTATGATTAAAGGAACATGTCTTAGTCTATTGATATAATTTGTCCTTGGTTGTATTTTGACCTAGTCAAACTTAGTTTGACTATGGTCATTCTTGGGATCCGTGATGATGTGGACCATGTATGCCTATGGATGATGATTGGTGGTCCCACACACTCCTTTTGGTGATACCATATGGTGGACATATGATTCATATGATGGTTGATGCAGTTCAACAGATTTATTATTATTTCTAGATCATCAGATTATGCACTGTCCGGATATGGTGTACCCTATTGTTGACCCCTCGGGTCAACCCATGATGTATGAGTACACATTTCTAGTATATTTGGGTCTTCTGGATCCATTGAGACACTTATCATTCAGTTTCGGGCACTTCTAGCAGGGATAGATGCAGTTATCCACTTGTTGACCAATTTTGGGCTTGTTTTCCCAGCCTAACCAACAGAGGCATGAGAGGCCAATTCACCTAGGGATATGTATGAGGAGGGGATGGTCTAGACACTTGATTTCACCATTATACCCCCCTCCCAGAGAGCCTGGTGGGATCAGTTTGACAGCGCAGGAAATCTAAAGTGTCAGTTTGGGCAGCTTCACAATTACCAAGGCAGATTAAAAATGGAATAAAAGGGTCATTGAGGAATTCGATTTGGGAAACTGAGGAATGGTTTTGGAACTTGGTCTTCATAGAGGTCTTCCAGGGTGAACCCCCCATCTTCCATCTAGATATCATCAGTCAGTGGGGTCCACGGAAGCCACAGGAGGCCTTTTACTGCATGTCTCTCACAGATTTTGAGGACAGGATTTGATCATTTGTATTATTTGGACATTTTATTTTATATTATTGTGCCATGGGGATGAGCTACTAAGTATTGATGCCTCCTAGCCCCACCATGAGCGTTTTGAGTCATGTCAATGTCATATGAGGTGGGCCCATGTGTTTTAGCCCCCTCTAGAGGATGACGTCACCCTCACTTAGTCACTCTTAGCTATGACGTCACCTCTATTTTGAGTGATCCATGTGATATTTTATGTTGGCTCATCTTAGCCATTAATTATGTTGTGAGATCTTTTAATCTCAACCACTCATTTCATAAAGTGGTTTTGAGATCTAGGGTTTTGGTCTTTATTATCCTATATAAGGAGGAGACACCCTCATTGTAAAATTCATCTAGAGATTTTTGGCTCTTCGCTATTGGAATAAAAATACTTTCTTGGGCATCTTGGATCTTGAAGTTGGAATACTTGTGGTGATTGTAAATGCTTCTTCCTCTACACTGACAGACATTGGTGGCCATCTTGATTTTATCTTCAACTAACATTGTTTTGTAGGCAAAGAAGGCGATTTCAAGGAGTGCGAATTGGTGGGGAGGCCCACCCTTCAAGCTTCAAGAGGACGTTTTGGGTGACAGAGAGTTGTTTTGTCTTTGCAATATCCCAAACTGATATTTTTTCTTTTTTTGTGTTGTCTAGTAGGCTGATATCTCAAACAGTATGAAAGTGTGTACTAATCTCTGTATGCATGCAGATCTATAACCCAAATATGTTGAAATGCTATAAAATAGGAGGAATTAATGCATGTACATACCCATATGTAGATCAACTGATGTAGATAAGGATGATCCCCGCATGCAGGAATTGTGCATATGGAATAGGAAGATAAGCTAGACACCCTCCATAGAAGAATGCACCCTCCTCCAATACTAGAAATGCTCCTCAATAAATAATACTCTGCAGATGAAGCTCCAGAAGAGGTATGCTAGGGTTATAGTTCCCTTCTGAAGAAGATGGAAGCAGCATGCAGAAACTCTGATGGATAAACAACCTAAAACGTGAAGATCCTACCTGGGAAAGTCGCTCAAGCATGCAAAGACATCCTCCAATAGTGATGAGTGTTGATAAATCTCTCAAAGGTCCAACTAAGAAGCCCTTCTTCCAGGGGAAAGGTTATAGGGGTGCTCTGAGAAGGATCGAAGCAACATGCAGAAGTTCTACTCCCAGTAGACTGGAATGCAAACAGGTATGTCTTTGGGCAATGCGCCCAAGCAAGAGGAGCGAATCCCCCAATCCAGTCAATAACTCAATCTCCTGAAGCAACTGATGACTAGAACCTGATGATGAAGGAATGATGAATATGAATGATCCAACCTGATGGTGACTATGGCAGATAGATTTCACTGCCGAAATACACCAGTTAGTCGAGTGCATGCACTCAACCCCAACTTAGTTCACTGAGCTCTCCAATTTGAATCCACAAATCAATAATCATATAAGCATGTCTTTTCCATTAGCTTTACCTTTCTTTTATAACTTTCACTTGTCAAACCTAACTTTGACCTAATTAGGTCACTTTACCTTCTAATTCGCAATTGACTTACATGTAGGTGTCTAGAGACTCAATTAGGTGCATGCATCATGAAATAATGCTCGGATGTCATGCATGCAGGTGGCCTTCGGCTCTGGTGGCCCCTGTCTACCTACTAATGATATAATACCTATGCCAGAGACTGCATAAGGCATCAATCCTCAGTTGATTCCCTGAATGTCAGTGCCCGCTCGAACCTATGGGAATCATATAAGTTAGCGGGAAGGTATTCAGTGCTTAAGCAGAAGAGGACATTATAGTCTTTGTACCAACAATTCATGTTTCTCATATCTTTGTTTTCATCTCATCCCATTCTTGATTGATTGATTGATCTTTGTGTCCTTGATTGACAAGAATAGGGAAATCGATTTGGTTGAAGGAGGCAAAACATTGGCAAGAAGGGCTCGTCAAAGTTTGGCATTTGATCTTTGTGGAAAGTAATCCTCGTCACAAGCCTCTTCCATCTTCATCTTCCAGGTATATTCCATGAGGTATGATATTCTTTTAGCATATCCATCTATTCTCTTAGATCTTAAAACCCTCATTGATTAAAACCCTCAATTTTCTATTTTTCTAGATCTAGCTTAGCTGTGGGGAAAATATTGAAACCCCACCTCTATAGCATCCATGGCAATTCGGATCTATAGTTTGGTGTGGATTGGCTTCCATTTGACACACTTTCCAAGGCACATTAGCCTCCTTGAGGGAAGCTAGTGGGGCTAGTTCCAAGACTTGGGTAGGTGATATCCCACTTGATTTGCGTAGATCCACCTTGATAATCTACCCCTAGTGGTTCACCTAGTCGATTTTCACCTTGTGGGCCCCATTCCTCATTTTGAGGGTTGCACCCCACTTGGGTCACTTGGTGATGCATTTTGAATCTCATATCTACTGAGATCTAGCCATTGGATGCTCTTGATCTTCAAAACCCACCTTGATTTGCACCTTGATTACCCCAATCTACATTTTGGTGGAAATCCGACTCCATTTGGCCCTTGATCTAAGGCACTAGTCTCCCTTGGGGCAATTCACACTTCTTGGGTTAGTGGCCTTTGCTAGATCTCGCATTTGGGTGCTCTTAATTCTTGGTCAAGCCATAGATCCATGCCATAGAGCCCCTCTAGTACCATCTTCCATTAATTTTGACCAAGTGGACCCATCTTGGACCATTTTCCCTGTTTTAAGGAAGTGGGCCCCACTTGTGTATTTTCATGGTGCTAGATCTATCCATCAAGCTTCAATAAGTGGCCTAAATCATACATTGGTTGAACACTTGTGACATCCTAAACCTCTTCAACCACACCTAACTCTTGGGTCCACTTAATCCAACTCACACATTGGTTTCTGTAACCTCACTTACACATTTCCCTAGAAACCTTTGTGTTGGCTAATCTACATTGATTGGCTAGGGTCTCCCCCTTGGTCTGGATTCTTCATGATCTAAAGTGAAGAGTGCCTCAGTTATTGTGACACCCAGCTTGCATTGGGAACCGTTGCACTTCTTGGGTCACCTCTTTAGTTGTCCATCTCCTCTACCGTCTCGGATGGGATACCTTTAGGGACAACTACAAGTTGTGTGATAACAGTAACCATAATTCTTGGAATAAGACACATTGATGAAATGGGAAGCCATCATTCGCTCATATATTGTATCGACCATAACATCCAATAGGATCAACCAACTTGAACTTTGAAGTATTTGTCTTTCAAACCCTATCCACTAATTTAGAAATATTCCAACGGAGACAAATGAATCAAATGACATTTTCTTGATGGTACCTATCTCCCAACCATTTGCAATATATATCTATATAAAATTTGATTTCCATATCTAGTATTTTCTTAAAATTTGGCTAGCTTTGATGGCCCTAAAATGTTTAGACTGCAAGAACACTTAGCAAACCCATTTTGACCTCTTTATTTTATAAAGATGTACATTTTAACCTTTAGAAAAAATTGCCACTATGCTTATTTTCATTCTAGTGGCTCAAAATGTTGTGAAACTATGTATACCTAACGACTCCATTGGTGTATTGTATTTTTATATTAGCACAACTAAGCACAAACACTACAAAATCATAATGTTTCTACTTTAGAATGACAACATATTTTTAACAATTAATATATAATAGTTTATTTTTGGAATAAAATGATTTTTTTCTTAGGGTTTTTCTAACAACCAACGCCTTGTGTAGTTTCCAATTTGTCTTAATACGTTGTGCCATTCTCATATAATGTTTAGCAATATGATGCAATTTTCTTCTTAGCTCTTCATTCTTTTATTTTCTTCTTTATTTTATAAATGGTAGGCAAGTGTGTGGATGTGAGTATGGAGTGCATAGAAGGTAAAGTAGAATGCATTGAGTGTGGAATAAAGTAGATAGAGAGTTAAGGATTGAAAATGAGTAGCCTCTTGGAATGTTGTCTTATATAGTCATTTCACGGAATATTTTGACACTAACCAACCAAACATAAAGAACCTCTTTAAACCTCTTTTGATGTACCCAACAATATGTATGAGGAGACATTATTAAATCATAATAAAAGGGACAAACTAAATAATATATGAAGAATACACGATTATGTATTCATATGCAAGTGATGATTACAATGAATTAATGGTTTGATATTATATAACCCTAAAAATGAGTGGCCATGATAAAGAGTCATTATCCTAAAATATATTTAGAAATAATAATATTAATTAATGTATTTTAATATGGTAAATATTAAATTATCTATTTTATAAGAGAATATGAATACATGTATTTGTTGGTTTATTGAACATGATGTTGGTGAAATTATTCCCATTTCATATATTGATCTTCCACATGTTGCAAGGAGTACTACTTATCATGCATCGCCTTCGCAAAGTCACCACATGTAGTAATGGAAGCATTCTACTCTTCACACTATGAATAGTTAGTTGGCTTCCCATGATTCCTTAATGCTTAGTGACACTTTCATGGTTGTGAGCTCGATATTCTAAGCACTTATGAGATTCTTAATTTCAAAATAATTTTCTAAAATGATAAACCATTTTTCCAATGCCTTTGCAAATCTATCTTCACTTTGAGAAATAATATGTTGTTTACAATATTGACCCTAAAAGGGTTGCATACAACAAAGACTCTCAATTTTCTAAGAAAATGAATTGGATGTTGTTTGAGATAATACTAAAATATACAAATTCGATCATGACTTCTTCATTTTAATATTGGAGAGATCATTCTATCATATGTTGCACAACCTTTTGTGAAGTGTCCCAAGCTAAGCATAATCCTCTCCTATTAAAAATATAAAGGAAATCATAGGAGTTAGAAGTGATTATATGTTGTGAGACTGGAAGTGCGTACACATCAAAATTATGTTATTGATATTTTGTACTACAAGAAAAACCTCACAAGTCTTCATAAGGATAATTAAATACTTTTATCCAAGAATAATGAACTTTTCCGTAGAGGCAAAAGATTCATGTTACTATTGTTATTCTATTGACATTTTGCAATACAATAAAGATCTCATAAATATTCATAATAATAATCAAATACTTTTATCCATAAATAATGGGTTGGCCTCCTTAGTAGAGGTAAAGATTCATGCTATTAGTGCTTGGAAATATCCCTACCAAATCACATGTTAGAGATTTAATATTTAGATCTTCCTCTTACATAGATATTAATCATTATATTTTTTAATAGTTTAATTTTTTTAAGATTTAAGTAGCTTTGATAAACTCGATGTAGGATTTGTTACAGAAATTATCATAGAACTTTTCACTACCTCATTTGTATCATTTTTTTACCTTTTTTTAGACTAATTGTGTAAAAGATTGAATTCACTTTTATCTAGTTTGATATGTATGTAGACAATATACTTATATCCCTTACATCTCATAAACATGGCTCCTTTACGAAAATGTATTTTGGTGTCTAGTATCATAGTTTTGTAGAGATCTCTACTCTTAGAATGACTCCAAGGCTATGTTCTCAGTGTAACCTACATGCAAACAAGATGTTGGCAATGCAATGACAATCATGATTTTGGGGTCAAGTTTCTCTTTGGTTAATAACCAAGCGGGAATACATGAAATCGTGATACTTCTTGGATTCAAGGCTTGTGTTATTCCATGTTTGCAATGCTTATGTAACATGTTTAGGTTCCAATTGAGTGACACACACTCCAACTTTATATGTAAAAAACCTGTCAAGGATTCATATCCAATTTCCAATTCTTTCATTCATATATCTCATTTGTAAGGAAAACACGTTTAACTTAATAAAATTTTGAAGTAAATGGTTAAATGGATGATAGAGTACTAATCTCTAATTCAACAAAAATGATTGTAACTCAACAGTGTTATGCTTATCCTGTTGTCTAAGTATGCAACTAGTTCAAAACAAAAGTATAACCCCTACCATACAAACATGTGCTAAGCAATGGTATATCAATTCACCATGGGGATTTAGATATACTCTAGCTTTGAATTATGATATCCAAATATTGATTCTATCCAAAACAAAGTTTTATACAACCCTTTACTTTAGAATACTTCAACAACAAATAAGATATATATGTATGCAACATGATATTCTATTTAGATATTTTAGCATTCTTGAATTTTTACCAAGGCAAGAATGCACCATATAACCACTCGAAGCAAATCCACAACAATAAAGTTACAATGCTTCCCAACTTCATTTGTATAACTTACAATCCAAAAAAACATTTTCCCCCAATGTCTAAGCTAATAATCATTTATTAATTACTTAAAGAAGGATTGAGATACCAATTAAATGTGAAAGAGCCATATGTTCAATTCTACATGCAATCAAATAGCAAAATTACTATCTTAGAGAACTATAAAAGTGAATCGAGTGTCTCAAGTATGAGTGACTCAATTAACATTTGGTCGACTCAAGCAACAAAATGAATACGTACAACTATATAACCATATTGAATTTCAATGGTTAAGAACGATAATGAATTGCTAATTCTAAGATGCTGGGAATGTATAATTAACCAAAAAAATTAAATATAAGATGTTGTGAATGTATAATTAACCAAAAAAATTAAATATAAGATGCTGGGAATGTATAATTAACCAAAAAAATTAAATAGGTAATTAATGAAAACCATTGATGTCTTGGACGCAATAAATGAATAGTTTGGATTTTTGGGTGACTTGGCTTCAATGTTGTGGTGAATTACACGATGCCATCAAAACACATGGTTTCTCAATTACAAATTTCACACCAACGTACAATGTTTGCATTGAGGAAATAAGGGATCGAGCGATGAGAATTGTCGATTGAATTAACTTTCATAAAAACACTAAAATCAAATAGAATGTAACAACATCCATTTATATTCACCTTAGATTAAAATGCCCATTAATTTAATATAATAATGAATCCAATACAAATACAAACATTAATACAGACAATAGAAATTAATTACTTACAATAAACATAATGATTTTATCTATAAAAATCTAAAAAAAACCACTTTATAATAATTTAATAATTGTTCAGTTTTTATTTCAACAATTTCATATTTAACTCTAGAGTATAAATCCATGGCCATTTAGCAATTTACAAAGGCAATCTTTTTCCATACACTGCCATACTTGATTGAGGTTAAGCAATGAAGAAAAATACACTGAAGAAAAATTATCTTTCTTACACGCAACTTTATATTTTGTGATGAAAATATAAAGATATTTCTTATTATCTAAAATAATGATAAGTTATATTCTTCATTGCATAATTCACACAATTTCCCATGTTTGAGTTTCCTTCCGCATCCACAAAAGTAAAAGTTTTATATCCTTCAGCATCCACAAAAATAAAAGTTTCATAACCTTCCGCATCCACAAAAATAAAAGTCCATTCAAGAAACATTTTTTTGAAGATTTTCTAAGAAAAGTTGACTAAGCACATAGTCTTTTGAATGAACGTAATAATAAAGAGATTATGCTTGCTGGTGAGTATTTTTAGAGCCCTTTTGTTACACAGTGAAAACGTATAGTTTGAATTCTTAATAACAAGTAAGAGACTAAAATAAGAGGTTAAGCAATGTATTGAATAAAATAAGAGACTAAAAAAATCTTTTGAAATAATTTGTTTGTCACCTTATTGTTTCTTCGTATATATAAAAATATAAATTCACTCCCACCTTAATAACCCTTAAATATTTTAATGCTTGTCACTTAATAATGACTTTTGAGTGGGTAAAAATGGAAACCTTTATAAAAAATTTAAAGTCTTTCCTCTTAAATATTATTTTTATATAAGTTATCGTTATAATTTAATGCACTTTCTCTCTAATTAGTCTTTGCGAAACAGGGATTATAGCGATCCGTTGGCCGCCAAATTTTGTTGACCGTCATTGTTTCAATTCTTTAAACCTAATGTTATTAAAGTTTTTCAAATTTTTATTATTAAAATCAATTTCCTGAAAATTAAAATTAAATTTTCAAAATTTAGAGTAATTATTTTTGGATTTTTGGATTGGTGCAGCACACAAATTTGACAAATTTCCCGTCGTATGCAAAATAATTATGGGATTATAAAAATAATAAAATATATAAAACTGACAAACAAACAAACAAAAACTTACCACGTGCACTTGGCAACCGCCCTTCATTTAATACATTTAATGTGATATCTGAAAGATTTGATTCACAACCGCCATTAGTAATACATTTAATGTGATATATGAAAGATTTGACAACCGCTATTAGTGTTGTTGTGTCAAGCTCCAGCGCCTTGCCAAGCTTCGCCACGTCACTCTCAAGCACTGAAAACATTATATTCTAAAAATTGATCACTTAAATCTCCGAATTCAAACATACCAGGCCTCTAATGATCCGGCACAGCGCTAATGAACGCCATGAGACCCGCACGGCCAAAGAACTTTGCCAGATTTTCTGGCCTATGGCTTATGGAGGCCGTTACCTTTTGGTTTTGTGTACGGGGAAAGCAATGCTGCACCATTCATCACTTCATGAAAAAATTGCTAGGCGCTAGCTTTGGAAAGTGGAAAAACTTAAAAAAGCCCACAGAATTGCCAGAACTCAGCCAAACTTAGAAGAACTTCGCTAAACTTCGCCCATACCACAGAATTGCCAGAACTCAGCCAAACTTAGAAGAACTTCGCTAAACTTCGCCCATACCTGTTCAACGAACTGCATACCTGTAACTTTATTTCCAGATCCTCACACACTAAATGTACATCTGCAACTCATAATTCAATCTCTGAGATAGTTGACTGTACTCAGTTCACACTCCCTTCAGTTGGTAATGAAAACCTCTAAACACAGTCCTTATTCATTTACACATAATTGGGTAGTAAAACTAATTCCTGCAGTGTGTACTCAACTACCAAATTTCAGCACTTCTAGTAATAAGTGCACTGTCTTTATTTTAACACAGTCCACAGATTAATTTATCAAAATTTCGATCTGATCTACGTTCAAGTAGGATTTATCCCAATCTCATTGTTATAGAATTCTCATTCTGTTAGCAGCTCTACATATTCCAGAATTACCAGAACTATGAATTTTCAAATTTAATACCTTGTTTCCACAAGCTTGAATCAGTGTGCATCTTCCGATAGTTTGATGGTCGACTTCACCAAGTAAACCCTACCTGTTCAACGAGAGGGATGGTAGGAGCCAGGAAAACGCATACATTCCTCCCCGGCTTTTTGATAGGCTCAGCGAACTCTTGGATTAGCAAAACAGCTATGAGAGTCTTTCCGCACCCTGTTTCCAGGTACACGATGATATTCTCGTTCCTTGGCTTTCTCGCATAGTTGCAGCTGATATCTGCTACATTTACATAACAGAACGGGAAATGTACCAAACCTTTGAACATGAATTTCAAAAAGAATTTAACTAAATATAGGTAAATTTAACCTTCTGGCGATCTCTTTGGGATCTCTCTGTTGGCATTCTGTAGTAGAAGTTTCTGTTGAGAATTTCTCATTCCCATGATCGTGCAATGACTTTTCCGAAAAATACAGTGGCATGCCCCTGGGCTTCCATTGCAGACAAGGCCGAAGAATGCAAGTATCGCTGCAACCTTTACACAGAACTCGACAGCCGTTGCAGCTCAACAGCTCATCCTTTTCCGACACGTCCTGCTTCCTGCTAAAGAAGTTCAAAATCTCATCATCCATATAAATGAAAACACATTGCTTCCTCTACATGTTACTTCCGCACACAGGCACACAGACATCCATCGAGCTTAATGATTTGAAGAAAAAAAGGTAAAGAATGAAGAGCAAAAGCTATCCATGCAATTCATCCATACCTTTGAATAAAAATAATGAGGTCTCTGCCAGAGCTGCCCCTTGTATGTGAGGTGAAGTCTGGTCGGGGTGATTAGGTAGCCTTTTGCTCATGTGGGGAACCATAGGAACATTCACTGATTTCTCCTTTCCCTTCCAACAGCCACTAAACATAGTATCTGTTGTCCAAATACTATTTTACAGTGCATGTGCTACAAGTCAACGAATGATGAAAGGCATGGTTGCCATGTGGGTTTCTCTCCCTGCACGAGGATTCTTGTCTATCACAAGGTTTGTCTACGATGCCACCTTAAATCCATCTCGAGATCTTAAACAGAGGGAAGAATTGATGGACGTGTATCTGAGCAGCTACAATTGTTTCCATAGTATAGTTTCAAATTCACTGGTACAAATAGCAGGTTTATCCAATAGCGTAACCCAATTCATCAGTAGCTTCCTTATTTCAAGTTCAGTAAATCAGACAGAAAGCCAGCCCGTTAATAGAAAAAAAGTAGAAAGTCTATAACTTTTGGGAAGCACTCCTCAAATGTAAGTTTATGTTGCTGCAAAGACGAGCATAGTCCTCTATATAGTTCGGAGCGGGATACCGGTCCTTCTACGTATGGAATAAAATGCCACTTTTAATCGTCTCGTACTAAGCCAATTCTGTATCTATATCTTTGTGAGAAATTTTTTTATTTACTTCGAAGATCTCAGAAAGAGCAGTTATTAGCAGCACAATAGACATAAATTCATGCTAGTTGTAGGTCTTCTTTGGTAAACAAATTATCCAAACATAAATGCCTTAAATGCAAGTTTGAGTCCTTTCTCAAGCTCTGAGCTCCGAGTTCTCTTCTGTATAAGTACGTGCTTTCCTCATTTCTATCAGTTTTAGCTGTTCAATTAGATCTTTTTGGAGTCTTCGCTGGTACTTGTTCTAGTCGTGGAGATCACTGTAGCTGTCGAAAGAGATTTCTTATTCTATACTTCATTGGACATGCAAAACGAAAAACGTGTTCAGATAGAAATCAAACTATAAATGTCAAACGGTCTATTATAGAAGGCACTAAATCCATTATTGCTGAGTAATCATGATCATAAAACCCTAAATGCATCGCAAGGTATGCCTAGGTTGAAATTGTGTTTTTGTCAATAGAATTAATAGAATAAAATAAATGCACTTATAATTGAAAATATTCAAGATGAGTTTTATCATCAAACCTTACACAGGCCGCAACTGTTAGCATCCTTCCATTCTGTGCTCTCCCGTTCTGCAGCTGAAGTATTAGAATGAAAATCCTGGCCTTCGCTTTTGCAGTTGGAATCAACATTTTTGTAAGGCAAATCAAGAACACTATAATACTAAAGCTCACTGAACTCAGAGTACTGCATCCAACTTTCTGCCCGAATCTCCACACCGCCACAAACAAAACCATTGAACTTCCGCGTTCCATTATAATGATTCTCCAATGTTTTATCCATTGAAAACCCATTGCCTAAACAAAAAGATTCTCCGCTGTCGAAATGCTACTCTCACTGGGCTTAAAGCCAGCTGGAACCCCGATCTCGCTCGACTTATACCCTGCAACGACAGAGTATTTTTCTTCATGACACTATCAATTGCATACAGTGATTGCCTCATTCATACAATGATTGCTTCATTCATACATGTAGATTCCCAGTACGCGGAGGCCAACTAAGGATAGAAATCCACAGGTGGCTATGCAGAGTTCTAATAAAGAAGGAACCATAGCATTGCGATCTCTTTCTTCAGTCAACTGGATTCCTCTTTCCAAACACAGCATTGTCAGGAAGTAGCTAGCACAACGAGGAAGTAGCTAGTACAACGATTTGTCTCTGAGGATCATCATCTTTGATTTTTTCCATGCCATGTGATCTTGCATTGATCCCAGCAGGTCGTAGAGAGGCCGGATTGCAGTCATGTAGAATCATTGCAAGTCACACGTTTACTGTGTCCTTTGCATGCTACAGACCTCTCTAGACACTTGGTGGCCATGCAATTAGAAAACAAAGTTAGACACTTGGTGGCCATGCAATTAGAAAACAAAGTTAGACACTTGGTGGCCATGCAATTAGAAAACAAAGTATTTGGTAATAGTGTGCACGAAGTACGAAAATGGAGATTGAAATTTTGGACCTGGCAATTATAAGGTAACTTTTTCAATTTTATTATATTATATTTTATTAAAAGTATATAATATACTCTTTTCAAAATTTTGATAATTTAATTGCTCCATTATTTTTGTTATTTTTCTGTAAACCGTGCAAGGTAGTCAGAAGAAAGGTAGCTATGGATCTAATAAGTGGTTTGAATATCCTTACAAAAAGCATCTTATAATCTCTTATTTTTGTATTCGACAAATGACTACGGTTATAGGCTTGGTTTTTTTCAACCATGAACAATTTCATTCAGAATGTGAGTAGGCTTTATCACTTGCAACAATTAAATTTAATATGTTACAATTTTATTTATATAAAATAATAATAATAATATAAGAAAAATTCAAGGTCAACATTATCATGTTTTTACTAGTGAGTTAAGGTAGTAGAATTGCTAAGCTCGTATCAACCTCTAACATAAAGGATTAGTCCACTTGAAAGACAATTGTAACATGTGGAAACCTCGAGAGTCTGTTATCATTGCTACAAAGTTCTTGCATATTTGAATCCTCATATTTGTCATCAATAATGTTTCCAACATATTTGTAGTCAATAATATTTGTAGTCATATAATGTTTTTTAATAATAATAATAAGCCAAAATAGATCAATGTTATTTTTAATTTATATTTTAAGATGGTTAATGGATGTACTGTAAAGGCACTCGTCTTTAAGATCACCAAACTCATTAGGTGTGAACCTTAAAAAACAAAACAAAAAAACAAAAAAACAAAATATATTTTATTTTTAGAAATATAACTAAACTTAATAATTATTCTACTATTTCACAAGAATACTATTTCATAATAATGCTATTTCATATTTGACTTTTTTATTCACTTTATCATGTTCAAACAAACAAATCAATGTCATAGGAGCAGGAGTAGGGACTAGCTGCATTGCAGCTATTTTTCTTGTTTTTTTAACTATCATGATGATGCTTAGTAGAGATCCTTAGTGGTTGAGCGGAAATCAAATTTAACCTCGAATCTGAAATCAAATTTAACCTTGAATCTTTTTATATAGCAGGTCGCGACGTTATGGAGTTCGTGTTTGAATTTAATTTATGATGATGGAAATCACAATGTATTATTACATCCATAACGTCCACAAAATATTGAAAACATAAGAAGGTGTCATTCTTGCACATCTAGGCAGCTTGAAAGGTTGACGTGTCATTGTTGAAGTCTTGGTTTGCCAAAACCCTCACATTCTTATGACTTAACAATTTTAATGCTATCGTTATGGGAAAAAATGGAACATCGCGTTGTTTTCAACAACATAACCACTATCGAAATAAATATGTAAGACCATGCTTTTGGTTTTTAAACAATTGGAATATGTAAGGTTATACAAAATGTATACAATTGCCCTTTTTAGGTTTCCGTAAGGGAATCGAAAAATACTCGTGTATTCCCCATTCATACAATGGCTCAACGCTTAATACAGTTTCACAATTGGCATAGAGGAAAAATGCATTTATTGTTTTTTTTTAATTTCGAAGTCTCACTACACGACCATTTTTAACAAGTGTTTTAAGGTACTCTATATGCGGATTTTCTTCAATTGCAATCTACATGAATAGAACATGACATTTTTGCATCTCCTTGGTGACACAAGTGTTGTCCATGCTAATCTTCACTTTCTTACTTTCATCATCGTTATCGATACTGGTTATTAAAATATTAACACGGGCATTTCCCCTCCATTAAAATATTAACGCTACTGAAATGCATTTTCAGGCCAATTAAAACAGGCCACTGAAATGCATTTTCAGGCCAATTAAAACAGGCCGCTGAAATGCATTTTCAGCAACTGCTCCAGGAGGATGGCACTTATGATGAGGAAGTCGTTGATTTTTTGTCAAACATTCCTCCACTTGTCAGTGCAGAGATAAATGATGGCTTAATGAAGCCTTTCACGGAAAAAGAGATTGTGGAAGTCATTTAGTCAATGGAGCCGGATAAAGCTCCTGGGCCGGATGGCTTCTCAATACATTTTTACAGAGCTTGCTGGCCTGTAATAAAAACTGATCTCCTTCGCATGGTAAAAGCTTTAAAAAAAAAAGTCAAAGTGGGAGGGTATACCAACTCCACCTTCCTAGCTTTAAACCCTAAAGAGGTCAACCCTGAGTCTTTTGACAAGTCCAGGCCTATCTCACCCTGCAATGCCTCATACAAACTTCTTGCCAAGCTCTTAGCCAATAGACTCAAGCCTTTGTTAGGGAAACTGATTTCTCCTCTTCAGGGCGGTTTCGTAAAAGGAAGGCATCTCATAGACAATGTGATTCAAGTGCAAGAAGCCCTTCATTCCAGTTTCCAAAGGAAGGAGAAAGGCATGCTTATTAAATTGGATATGGAAAATGCCTTTGACCGTGTTAAACTCTCCTTTCTCTACAAAGTTCTTCTCACCTTTGGGTTCAGCACTGAGTTTGTTAGATTGATAAAATCCTGCACTGATAGGCCCTAGATAGCGCCTGTCGTCAATGGTAGACCAACAAAATTCTTCCAAGCTTCAAGAGGACTCTGCCAAGGGTGTCCTCTTTCACCCTTTCTTTATATTCTGAAGGCTGAAACACTCAGCAAAAAGCTATCAGATGAAAAGGAAGCAAGTACTATTCCAGGCATTAAGGCAGCAAGAGGTGTTGACCCTTTAAATCATGCACTCTTTGCGGATGATTCTCTCCTTCTGGGAGGGGCCTCTCTTAAGATATCAAGGGCCTTCAATGAAATTCTTCAAAATTTCTGCCTAATCTCAAGAGCACTAATCAACAAAAGAAAAAGTGTTGTCTATGGATGGAATATAGACCACCCGACAATCCTCTGAATAGCTCATTCCATGGGATTCAGTGGCTTCGATAAGTGGGATATGATCAAATACCTAGGCCTTCCATTAACCTTGGGACCAAGCTTTCCTTCTCTTTGGCAAGAAGTTATAAGCAAGATAAAAGCTAAAATAGTGTCTTGGGGTGGCCAATGGCTAACAAAGGCGGGGAAGCTAGTTTTGATAAAAAGCAGTGCTTTTAGCCCTTCCCATCTTTCAGTCCTCCCTCCTGCTTGCCCCCAAGTCTATCATGGCTCAGATTTCCAAGCTACTTCGTGATTTCCTTTGGAAAGGAGGCAAAGGCAATCAGAGTAAGCTCCATCTGGTAAGTTGGGATATAATTAAAAGACCAATTCTGGAAGGTGGTATGCAGATTCGTGATCCAAGCCTGGCTAACTTGGCCCTAGGAGGGAAAATTCTATGGCAACTGTTTGCAGACAAAAACCATCCGGTAAGCAAGATTCTTTGGATGAAATATCTCAAGGGAGGTTCACTGAGAAGTATAAAAGCAAAAAATACTCAGACCACCATTGCATAAGTGTTGGGAGGAAGCACAGACCACCATTGCGTTGTCCTATCGTCGAGAAACATCTAGCATCACGCAGTCCTTGGATGCGCGATAGTCTAAGTGTTAGTCGAGGAGAAGTGGAACTTCGCGCAGTCCGAAGTCCGCAGCGTGAATCCCGTAGTGCATTGCTCGCCAATCTATTTAAACACTCATCACCTGGTTGTGGAAACCTGATTCCACAGCCCCCCCATTACTTCACCTCGAGTGATACCTCAGTCTGTTCGCAGGCTGTTGCCGAAAGGGCCGGTGAAAAGGGGTTTTGTTGGTTCCTCGAACTGCGCAGAACCTGAGTCTTTGTATAAAACCTCAAGAACATTATAAGCAGCCAACAAATGGTTTTGTTGCTATGCTTGAATTGGTGATGACTACCGGCACTGAAAATTGGCATCCAGACAAGAAAGAGATTTGGAGCTGATGCGACAAGACATAAAGAGATTTTTCCAAAAAAGAGAATAGACATCCACATCTTTCTGACATAGGGTTAAATAAATACCTGTGGAAGGATATTCACGAAATTTTATGTGCATCCTTTGGAAACGAGTTACACAAGTGGATATCGAGACTCGCAGAGCGAAAGAATTGTTTCCAACTAGGACCACCTACCGAGTGGACCCCGGAGCTTATTCAGAGGCTTAAAGAAATAGATAGTCCACTCTCATGAGCAGTTAACTTTTGGGTTGATAGTATACTAGAAGGCTTCGTAACAGAGTTCGTTGTGGACACCTTAAAATCCTACAGCGTAGTAGAAGCAAAGTTTTTCAAAGGTTTCAGAGTTAAGTACCTCAACAATCTGAGTTTATACATTAAAATGCTTTTAGTTGAGAAAGGCATTTTAAGAATGCAGTAAACTTTCCTAAAAGTTTTTGAATCTGTAATGGTCAATAATATAGTGATTTTAACGAAGATACACACAATTTGAGAAATGGGAAAAGATATAAGTATACTAATAAGAAGACTTCGAGTGAACATGGACTCCGCGTAGACATTGATTTAGAAGTCAATCCTGATAGCCAAACCGCACCTCCATCGGCCACCAATCAGCCCATTACTCCGCAAAATCCACCGATCGTGAATACCACGCCCCCATTTCACAGAGTCCACCAGTTATGAACCCTCCAGTTGTTAATATTCCCAATCCGCAGAGCGTCAATACCAGTAACACCACGGGAGTGAGTACTCAGACCACCCCGACTCATAACATTCCAACTCAGAATATCCTGATTCAGAACATTCCGCGCAGTAACATCCCTAACACCACTCAGACCACTGCGCAGAATATTGTACCACCTAGAAGGAGAATGACTGACGATATTAAGTTGCCAATATTTAAAGAAATGGGTCTAGAAGACCCTGAGCAGCATTGGTTTCTATGTGAAGCCGTGTGGAGTGTCAAGCAAGTTCAGGATGATGCTGTGAAGCAAGCGCAGCTCGTCACTACATTAAGAGATAGAGCCTTGAACTAGTTCATGAAGTATTCTCAGGGACAAAATAGAACCTTAATGGAGATAAAGATTGCACTATTGAGCGAGTTCAAGAAACCAAAGTTAGAGTCCCAATGTATAACAGAATTGAAGGAAATTAAGCAAAAACCTAATGAAACAGTCTAGGAATTTGACCAAAAGTTTAAAACATTGGTAGACCAGGTCAGTTTTGTCATAGCATCAGGAATGGTTTATAGCCACACTGTTGCCCCATATCATACTGCCGTTGATGCAACATAAGGTGGATTCGCAAGCAAAAGCCTTGGAAATCGCGATGAAATTAGAAGCTTCACCTATAAAAGAGACTAGCACTAGAATGTCTCATATCCATAACCAACTAGTTACCTTGACATTACAGTTGTAGGACGTGAAGAAGGAGAAAGAACAAAGACAAGAAATCTGGTGTACAAAATAACAAAAATCACTATTATTGATGAAAAATATAAATTATTCAAAAAAACTAAAATCAAAGTTTCACCTAAAATTACTATGTGTCTATTAAACATATATGATAACCTAAATTATTTAAATGACAAAAATCATTATTATTATGGAAAAATATTTTAATAAGTAAAAATGTCACTTGTTCAAAAATATATATGAAACATCACACATGTATTGGTGAACCAATTTATAATACATAACACATGTATTAAAATGGTGAATCAATTTACAATACATATAACACATATATTACATACTCTTTACACATTTCAGATCCACAAGTTTAGAAAGCCCATAGAAGATTTTTCTAAGAAGAAATTTAATATATGCTCTAAGAACCATACAAGAAAATGATTATAAAAAGTAATCACTATGTTGTTCAAGAATGTACGTTTGAAGAGATTATAATACTAATGTCCACAATCTCTATATAGTTGTAAACCTATACGCTCAAAAAGAGATATAGTTGTAAAACTCCATATTGAAAGAATGTTAAGAATACAAAACGGCACAACAAATACCTGAAAGTTATTGATTCTTAAAACCTATATTATCAATCAAATTCTGATTCCAAATTGTCGGTTTCAATAGAAAAAACCTGTTGTTATTGTCTTTATCATATGTTTCTCAATAGAGTTGCTATTTTTTTTGTTTTCAATAGAAAATACTTGCTGTTATTGTCTTTATTATATTTTTTAATAGAAAAAAACTTGCTTTTATTATTATATGTTTTTTTTAATTTTTCAAAAAAGTTTAGATATTTAACAATTTCATCCATTTAACAAGTTTTGACTAATTTTTGACTAGAATGAGAATCTATGAATTTAAAAAAAATCTACATTTTATTTTGTTCCAATCATGTTTATGAATATATTTAGCATCCTCAAATATTTCAATACACCCAATTGAAATAAATTCAAAGTGTTATTTGAAATCTCATTTGTTTTTCAAATTCATGAGAAAAACAATCCAGAGGCAAAATAATGAAAAGTTTAATCTACACTTTTTCATCACGACCTACATATATGACATTTTTTATCCCGACCGACATATTAGACTTTGAAATGACAATCTGAAGTGATGCATGGCTCTGAAATGAAATAGAGATAGAACATGTACTGTATAATTATTTTCGGGTTTTTACAAGGATGAAGGACAAATATTATTTTAAAAATAGCATATACATATTTATAAAAATAGAATCGAAAGCCATGACGATACAGTATTCAAAATCCAGATCATTTGATGCTAAGAAACCTATTTAACAGTATGCATATCATACTATGCCAAGCCATCATGTTTTAGAATTTGTTATTAACCCTAATTTGATCGATAAATCAATAAAAAGACAAATTAACGTAGCATAGCGCATCAGAGTCGCGCAGCGGAAGCGTGGTGGGCCCATAACCCACAGGTCCCAGGATCGAAACCTGGCTCTGATACAATCAGTTGTGGCTTCTGCGTTAACCTTTTTTAACGGCATATTATTAACTTTCTCGTCTGCATCCCAGTCTCAAGTACAGTAGGAAATCCTAGATTAATAACTAGTAAGTAATGGATCTCGCCTATTGCGTTTTGTTCAAGAAACAGCAACAATCACCAAAGAAACAACAACAAATTTCAAGAAATAGCAGATGGCGGTGTGAAAACACACCATTGTCAGTGATAGTGATAGTGATATGTATATTGTATATATGATTATGCCCTCTCTCCACGAATGCGGCGAGCGAGCTGGATATCTTTGGGCATTATGGTAGCCCTCTTTTCTTTTTTAACGGGGCGAAACCCTTTCAAACCACCCTGCAAGCTTTGTTAACTGGGCCATTTGGAAGACAAACCTCACTAGCCAAGGTCAGCCTAAATGTTGGAAAATACATAATCAACCGGAATATGATCACCACCGAGGTCGTACAAGGCCTTTAAGGATGAGGTATGCTTTCTCCCATCCCCTCCAACCTAGACTTCCATAAGACAACCATTAGACCCTAGACCCCACCGCTCACTCTTGCCCTCAACCCCTATTATTTTTAACAACCCGCACACATAGTCTATCTAAGGGTTAAATAGTTTCTTCAATGGTTCAATAGTTTGTATGGTGAGGAGGTAAGTTTTTTCCTCTCTCTACCTAGGTTTAAATCCTTAATGAGATATTAGCCTTCTTTTGATAAGGCTAGAAGGGTAAATACCCTGTGAATGAGACCCCATATTAAATGTGTCTCAAGAAACATAACTTACACACATATTCTACCTACAAATTTCTTAAAAATAGACTATATCCATTGAAAGGGGAAGTTTATTTTACGAGAAGAATGTAAAAAATAAAAATTCTAACATTTCTTTGGAGGTCGATTGAATCGTCCCGTATCTTGTTCTTTGTTTAAATCCTTGAACTTCTGAGGTCTCGTCTCTGTAGTAGACCAATTAGTTAACATACCACCAAGCCATTTTCTATTTACATAATGACATTGAGCTTCTATAGCAGCTGATGCTACTAACTCAGTTGCTTGATATTTCGTACCAACTATCAGGAATCGTTTTCCCCTACCTGCTATATCAAACGCCAGATCACAAGCACATATCTTTAATAAATAAATAATATCAAGAACTTCGTTAGGGAACATGTACACCATTTCAAGGGCAATTTTTATGATGATGAAATCTATAAAGATTAAAAAAAATCACATATCTTTAATAAATAAATAATATCAAGAACTTGGCTAGGGAAGGTGTACATCATTTCAAGGGCAATTTTTATGATGATGAGGGAAATGATGAAATCTATAAAGAAAGAACAGTTATAGGAGTTGCTTCATTCATTTCAAAATGATAAAAGTCCCAAGTTTTGGATGCCATGTTGAGTTCATTTGAGGTTTTTATGATTTAATGGAGGTATACCTATTAAGGGTGGTTGGTTTTTTATGATTCATTGGAGGTAGACCTATTAAGGATGGTAGAGAATTTGAGGTGTACAAGAAAAGTTGTAGCAACTTCAACTCCACATTCATTGGTTTAATTTATAAATATGATAACCCTACAAGCTTTGAAGAGTATAGACCCATTTCACTCTACAATTGTATTGATAAGGTCATTTCAAAGATTATTGCAAGAAGGGTGAAGGATTTATTATCCAAAACAATATCAAAAGAACAATTTGGTTTTCTTATAGGGAGACAAATACATGAAGAAGTGGGAGTAGCTTAGGAAGTATTTCATACTATCAAGGTCAGAAAATGGTCTGCCATGTATCAAGGTATATTTATCTAAAGCATATGACAAAGTTAGTTGCCTTTGTCTTAAATTAATGCTTATTCATGTGTGTTTCAATCTATGTTTTGTAAATTGGATTATGTTCTATGTAACAACAACATTATTAATAAACAATTCAACGTTTTAATACTTTAGGCCTAAGAGGGATTTGAGACAAGGTTGCCCCTCTCTCCCCTCCTTTTCCTATCAATGGCTAGAGGCCTCGACAGAGGATCATATGAAGTTAAACTTACAAAATCTTTTCAAACGATTAGAATTTGTGGAACTCTTCTTATAACCCATTTATTATTTTTGTACGATAGTCTACTATTATGTGATGACTCGAGAAGGGACACGGAGAAACTAAAAGAGATCGTGGAATTATATTTTATGGCAATTGGAATCATGATACATATTAGAAAATCTACAATCTCTTTTATGAACATAAATGAGGAGAAAAAGAGAATCTCATGAGAATGTTTCCATATTCGGTTGGTGAACTGTAGTCAAGCATAAAATACTTAGGTTTTTACTCGAATCCATATGATTGTGTTAAAAGTGAGTGGGGATGGATTATAGCTAAAGTTTAGAAAAAGATTTACATTATGGTGCGATCAACGGCTAACTAGAGGGGGAATATTGATTTTGATTAAATATGTATTGGAAGCTATACTTGTTTATTGGATTTCATTGTCCTTTACACCAAAAGGTGCCTTGGAAGAGGTAAGAAAGATGAGCTTTAGATTTTTGTGGGATGTGGATAACACAAGGAAAAAGATCATGTGGGTAGCCTAGAAAAAGATAGCAATACCCAAGGATTTAGGTGGATGGGGCATCAAAGATATTTATTGCTTTGCAAAGGCACTTTTGGAAAAATGTATCTAAAGAATTATTGAAGGTAGAGGTTTATGGTGTTCAATGGTAAAACAAAAATATAGTGATCCCATGGTAGTTGAGGAATGGATTTGGACTAGAAACAAGGACTATCATAATGTCTTTGTTACAAGGAAAGCAATAGTTAAGGCATTTCCTTTAATTGGTAACTTTTCTATGGAAAGTTGGTTCCGATGCAAAAGTTAGAGTGGGGGAGGATCCCTAAGTTGGGTGTGATGAAAATTGCAGGTTGCCTAGGGAGATGATGATTTCTTCAAGAGATAAAGGTATTTTTCACCTTTCACAAGTGGTTGATTTTAGGAGATTCATTGATGGATGTTGAGAGGCTGGGTTTTGGAGTTGAATAGGGGATGATCTATAATAACTATTTTAGATCCCTCCAAAAATTCATGTAAGGATTAAGAAGAAGAGGATATTCTAATTTGGTGCAAAAATTATACAGGTGGAAGACACTCACCAAAACTTGGTTATAAGGTTTTGAGCAAAGAGGCTTTACACATCAACCAACAGTGGTGGTTTAAAGGAGTATGGAAGTACAAATGTCAGCTAAAAACAAAGATGTCCATGAGGCTGGCTATAAATAATGTGATTCCCACTTGAGATTACATGCAGAGGAGATACTGGCAGGGCCCTAGGATATGTTCATTATGACATGGATTTGATGAGGATGGTACTCACTTATTCATTCATTATTCATACATGGTTTATGTATGGAAGGATAATAAAGCATATGTAGGTATATGCAATGCTTGGAAGGGAATTTATCTGGAATCTGCATTGAAATTGTATCCCAAAATCCATCATACAAAAAATATAAGGCACTCCCTTTTGTTGTTGTATGGGGGTTTGGCTTGCTTGGAATGGTTGTCTTTTTAATGGGAAAATAAACCATTTGTAGATCTATGACAACAAGGATTGTCAATTCTTATCCATTTTAAATAGGAAGGAAATATTAAACTCCCTATATTGATAATTATAGAAAGCATAGACATGGAGAGAGCTTGGGTTTTCTTTGATGGGGTAGCATAGGGGTAGCCACTTTTTGGTGGGGCTAGGGGGATATTTGTTAATTTTTTTTATCTTTAATTCATAAATGCAATAGTACTTGAAATCAAATAACAATCATACACATAAGCAGTCACATTCTCCACATGAATTTACCCTGGGGAAACCCTCTATGACTTGAGGGAGAAAACCCCAGCAAAACCTTCCTTAGTATATTGATAGATGGTAGATAATGTCTTTTACATCAAGCACCCCCGGTGCAATTACAAAGCAAGAGAAAGATAAATAAAAGAGACTCAGAATAATATCCTGCACAAATACAAGCGCCTTGCCTTCAAGGGAGAAGAGAATTCACCTCACATTGAATTCATCAATCATGTATAACATATTTTTATATTCTTCACATGCATCGACTTCTATTTTTATCTTCTGACTTCATGATGAACTCGCCCTCCATCTAGATGTATCAATATTGCATGAAGAAGAGCACCCCACTTCTCATGCAATGTATTAACTCACTTAATTGAGTCTTAGGATGAACTCGCCCCTTTACTGAAAGCTTGCCCACTTAGTTAGGTGGATAACTTAAGTGTTGTCATGTAAGTGTCGTAGCTCAAGTGTCTTCTTTTAGTTTAACATAAGTGTCATCTTTTAGTTTAACATAAGTGTCGTCATGCAATAACACTTAGTTAATTATATCTTCTTTGTTATCACTTAGTTAACTCTCTTAACTGATTCTTTCTTGTTAACATCATTGTAGTGATCAATTCAAGTTTTCTTTTGATTTACTAAAGTCTTCACTAAAGTTTAACAATTCGAATTCTCTCTTAATTAATTCTTTTATGTGCAATTCAAATTCTCTCATATCTTATCACATCTTATATTTATCTCTTGTCTTATCTGCATGGTCCACATGTGCCAACTTAATTATCATATCAAATATACTAAGGATATTTTCCCAATGATGTGATCATATTTTCCTACTATCATTCCAAGTGGTTATATGTTAAATTAATTCACTCTAGGGGTGGCCAGTCCCTAGGGGAGACTTAATAACTCAACCATGGTTAGTAGTGCATCACACACCATACATGCTTCGACATGCAAAGCATCACCTCAACACATGAGGATCTGTCTTGACACACAAGACCTTAGCCTTGACTAGAAAGACTGTACAACATCATCACTTTGACATACAAAGCACTTGCCTCAACATAAAAAGCTTTAACCATTCTTGAGTCTAACTCAAGATTCTTCTTCAAGTTTCCTGAGTCCAACTCAAGCTCCTATAAGGCACTACCTCGACACACGCGGCTCAATATTGAGACACAAGATTGAACTGGAAAATGACTCATGATGCTATAACTTTAACACTCCCTCTCAACGAGGGAGGCATTCTCTGCCATGCCAAGCTTGTCTTGGAAGTACCTATACTTCATTACTGAGAGAGGTTTAGTCAACATGTCTATTATCTACTCGCTAGTAGCAATGTACTGAAGTATTATGGCACCTCTTCGGACCATGTCTCTAATGTAGTGATACTTCATCTAAATGTGTTTCGATCTATAATGTAACACAAGGTTTTCTGAAAGCTTAATGTAGCTTTGATTGTCAGAGCGAATGATTGTAGTCTCAAGCTTCTCACCGAACAACCCAACAAGTAGCTTTCTAAGCCACACAACTTCTCAGCAGGAGGTACTAGCTACAATATACTATGCTTTTATAGTACTCTGGGCTACGGAGCTGTTGGGAGGCCAGGATTCCAACATACATTCAAGCAAAGACTACGTTATGAAACACATAGCCATCAACACAAATAGTTGGGAAAGGACATCCAATCTATATATGTTCATTCATGAGTAGGTATAGTTGGAGCAGTTACACCCGCTCTAACTGTTCATATGTTAAGTGTGTTACATTAATATATATTATATGCATTATCATAATATGATGGATCAGGGAAGCCAGTATCCCCCTCAACATCTCCCCCACCCCAAAACTCTTCTTCGTCCCGAAGAGAACAAGAGTGTACAACAACATCTTGGACCTTTGCTCATTCCAAAGTAGTCCTCACTGTGCATCAACCATGCATACCATACTGCATAGGTAGCTCAGCTGCAACAACCGCTAGCTTGATAGGAAGACACATGTATAGAAGGCTCTACCATGACTTGTTATTCTTCAGCTTCTGTCTTCAATCCGGTAGTGGTCCATTGAGGTCTCACCCTCTCTCTAAGGCGATCGACTACTCTCGCCACAAGGAGGTATTTTGGTTTAAAGCCTCACTTGTTCTTCATCCGGCCGACCTTTGCTCGACTCGGACTTGGGTCTTTTGGTTCTTCGACTTTTTGTACAATGTCTTTGCCTTTTAGCTTCCAAGGTCACAACCGAGGAACAACTTCTACAGTTCAGCACCGGGGGGTCAATTCTTGTGTCATCATCTTTAACATGAAGCTCTTTTTTTGTGTGGTGTAAGATGTCTTTTGCTTGAATGTCGTAGTCTTTTCTTGTTATTGGAGTAAGGATGTATGATGCATGTAAGTTAATAAATATTGTTGTTGTCAATATCACTTGAATGCTCTGCCGATGCTTTTCAATCGGGCTTCTCTTAGTTGACTGTATGGCGAAGCTCTGTTTTTTTATGCTTGGTTGGCCATAATATATAATGGAGTCAGAATAACGCCGACGGGTTAAGGTGTATTTGCCACATTTCTATCTTTAAATCAACATCGACGCACACATATATTGTCTTTGGAAAAATATCTGGACCAAAGGACATAGTCCTTGAACAATTGATCGGCACAACACCGGTCGATGAATATGCTCGAACAGATTGTAGTCGGCTTTTCTGTTGTTTGGTCGACAGATAGATGGTATAATAAATTAATCGAATGACGAGGTCTACCCGTCGGATTTTGAAGTTGGTCGTCAAACTTTTTAATGAAATTAATGCACTGATCAATACCTCTTAAAAATTGTGATTATCTTCTCTAGATGAATAAACAGTTTGCTCAGCAGCGTTGTGATCTCAAAAAGAATTATTGACAGAAATCAACGAGGTACCTTCTAACAGTGGACGAATATCACACATCTCCATATCCTTTGTAGAGTGATCTTGCAATTGGTGGACGTCGACAGCAATATAATCTACAAGTAGAGCATTTATGATGTAAATCAAATTCGTTGATTGCTTGCATCCATCTGCATATTCACTTTGTAGTCGACGGGCACTATCTATTGGTTGATAAACCTCTGACCACTTCCTTCTAATAAATAGCCAAGTAATATCGTTGACTGGGTGTTTGGATGATAACCAATCAACTACCCTATGGTTGATTAAATAACTAAAAATTGTGTTATGGTCAACGCGTTGTTTGATGAATATATCGAATCTACGCATTTCATCACCCACCAACATACTACTTCGACTAGTCAATCAAATATTATGTATCACAAGCAGCCATTTGGTTTCTTCTTGTTCAATCAACAGATATTCAGTTAAAGTAGGTGCGGTTCTTGTGCAACATCAATATGATCTTTTAAACAATAATTGATGTCTATTTTCGGTCGTCCATACCTCTGTAGCAGTTCTCTTATATACTAGCATCTTCCAGTATTTTGTATGTAGGTTGTCCATTTTGTACGAACATCTTTCAACAACAAATCAATCTTACGAGCATATTTCATTTATGATCATTTCTTGTTCTTGCAAGAATTCTTTATTGCATGTTCTTGATATTGATCTTTCTTCCCTGCTCCTCTCACCAACGGGAAGAAATTTGCGCTAAGATCCTTATCCTCCTCGACCAAAGATCATATCGTAACAACAACGGAACCAGAATGTTGAGTGGCCATGATTCCAACATACATTCAAGCAAATACTACATTATGAAACACATAGCCATCAACGCAAACAATTGGGAAAGGACGTCCAATCTGTCGATGGTCATTCACGAGTATGTATTTATACAAAACTAGGTATAGTTGGAGCAGTTACACCCACTCTAACTGTTCATATGTTAAGTGTGTTACATTAATGTATATTATATGCATGATCATAATATGAAGAATTAGGGAAGCTATTATCCTTCTCAATAGGGTCCATGCTTCTTGCTAGACCAAGAGATCGTAGCTGATCCGAAGCTAAAACAAAATATGGATGTACTTTTTCGGTCCACAATACTACCACCCCAGTCGGACTCGACATATCCAAGTAACATCACTCCTCCACTGGAAGCATATATGAGTCCATAAGCAATAGTGCCTCGAAGGTATCTAAGCACATGCTTGGAAGCAACCCATTGTCTATGTCTTGGCTCGGACATGAACTGACTCAAGATACTCACTGCATAACATATGTCTGGTCTACTATGTATCAAATACATCAAGGAACCAATGAGTTTTCTATACATGGTAGGATCCACTAGATCTGATCCATAATCTGACTCATGTAACCTTTTTAGATTAGACACCATTGGAGTAGACATGGACTTACAGCCCATCATACCAAATCTCTGCAATACATCAATTGTGTACTTTCCTTAAGAAAGAAAGATCTCATCTTTCATTTGCCAAACTTTTAGACCAAGAAAATAGTGCATAAGACCTAAGTCTTTCATTTTGAACTCAAAAGTGAGCTCCCTCTTGCATAGAACTATATGTTGCTCCTCTCCAGTAAGGAACAAGTCGTCGACGTAGAGAACCAAGATCAATGGTTGGTTCTTCACAACCTTGAAGTACAGGTTGGGGTCAGCTTCGCTTTTGGAGAAGCAAAAGCTCAAAAGATAGTTGTCAATCCTTGAATACCAAGCCCTCGGAGCCTGATTAAGCCCACACAAGGATTTCTTAAGTTTGCATATATGGGACTCCTTCCCACGAATTACAAACCCCCCAGGTTGATGTATGTAAACCTCTTTCTCAAGCTCACAATTGAGGAAGGTAGTCTTCATATCCATCTGGTGAATTTTCCAACCCAAAACTGAAGCAAGAGAAATTATGGTTCGGATAGTAGTGTACCTGGCCACGGGAGTGAATGTCTCATCATAGTCTATCCCTTCTTTATGTGAGAAACCATGGGCCACAAATATCGCTTTATACTTTCCAATACTTCCATCAGCTGCATGCTTAATTTTATAAATCCATTTGGAAGTTACTATTGACTTCCCGTAAGGTTTAGGAACCACTTCCCACACATTATTCTTCATGATAGATTTTTATTCTTCTACCATTGCATCTTTCCATACTTGCTGCTTTGAGGCTTCCTCATAGGTAGAGGGTTCTGAATCATTGATGAGATTCATATGTGCTACATATATTGAAAATATTTTAGGTCTCTTTCTCTCTTTGGATGAGCCTGGAGGTGCTCCATTCTTTTATGCCTCTTGCGGAATGTCTCGACACCATGCGGATCTCCTCTTAGTAGGAGGTTCATCAAGAGATATTTCTATCATATCTTTTGGCTCTTCGGGATCAAGCAGATCTATGGACTCATCTGGATTCTCCCTCTCACCATTGGAAAGGGGGAAATCATAAACTAGATCCTCCATCATAAGAGTATCATTCTCCTCCATATCTGAATCACACCGAAGTTCTTTGGAGCGCTTGAAGGAAACCTTTTCATGCAATGTTACATCTCTGCTGACTTCAATGTTTCTTTGTCTTGGAACATAGATTCTGTAGGCTTTGGAGGATTCACTATATCTGACAAATGTTCCTTTCTTTCCTAATGGCTCCATCTTTGTCCTCTTCTTTTTGGTATGTGAATGTAAACAGGACAACCAAAATTTTTCAATTGTCCAACATTTTTTGTCACCAGTGAAAACCTTTCCAGGAGTCTTTTCTTCCAAGATAGCATGAGGGATTCTATTCTGAATATAAACAATAGTGTTGGAGGCTTCTTCCCATAAGGATGTGGGAAGATCCTGATCACACATCATGGATTTTGTAGCCTCACATATCATTATGTTCTTTCTTTCAACAACCCCATTTTGTTGGGGGTTGTAGGGTACATTCAATTGTCTTTTTATTCTTGCATCTCAAAAGAATTCATTGAAGTCATGGGACTCAAACTCTCCTCCATTATCAGATCTCAAAGCACGAATGTGATTCCTAGTCTGATTCTCAACCAATGCTTTAAACTCTTGAAACTTGTTGAAAGTTTCACTCTTTGCTTTCAAAAAATAAACACATGACTTGCGAGAGAAGTCATCTATGAAAAGCACATAATACAAATAACCACTCAAGGAGGGTGCAGAAATAAGACCACATAGATCGGGATTAATCAAGTCAAGGATCACCTTGGATCTTTTGGCACTACTTG
The DNA here is from genome assembly GCA_027924585.1 of Larix kaempferi. NCBI lineage: Eukaryota > Viridiplantae > Streptophyta > Pinopsida > Pinales > Pinaceae > Larix > Larix kaempferi. Next base: position 4,740,332 of record BSBM01000831.1, read on the forward strand.
GAAAACTCTTCTTAATGTTCTTTCCAAGAGCGCAACCTCCTACAAATACTATCAAAATCATATTTAAACATGGGCATACCTTTCACCATCTTTTTCAATCTGGGTACTGCTTTGAAATGGAGATGACCAAGCCTTCTATGCCACAGTTCACAAGGACTGACTGTGTCATGGATCATGGCTTAAATGAGTTTTCCAAGTACTTTGTAGAGACCTCCCTCTCTAACTCCAATCACTGATGCATAGTTCAAGTCTTCATGCTTAGGCCACAAGAGCCCTTTGTTGTCCATAATGATAACTCTGAATCCTTTATCTTCTAGAACCGAAATAGATAGGAGGTTCTTCTTCAATCTGGCAACAAAAAGAATTTCATCCACATGCAATACATCTCCTGAATCCAATTGAAAAGAAATGGATCCAATTCCTTGGATCTAATAGGTGGTATTATCTCCAGGCTCCACCTTATAGGAAAACTTATTTTCCTTCAAATTTGTTGTAGCGCTCTTATATCCAGTCATGTGCTTGGATGCGCCAATGTCTACTAGCCATGTCTCAACACCAGTGGTAATGGATCCGGAAGGGTCTAAGACAAGATAGTATTACTTCTTTGTTTATTGATCATTGGATGAATTCTTTCTTGTAGGTTCATCTTCTGTAGCGGTAGAAGCATGAAACCTACCCTTGAACTTTCCTCTTTTCTTTTCATGACATTCTCTTGCATAATGACCCTTCTTATTGCAATTGAAACATTTAACTTTATACTTATCAAAGTTCTTGAAATCATTCTCCTTTTGATGAGATAATTTCTTGTGAGATTTATTACCTCTTTTCATTTGCGCCGCAAGAGCGAGGTTATCTTCTTTGGAGGCAGTATACTTGCTCTGGATTCACCCTTCTTCTTGTAGTAAATCATGCCACGGTCTCTCATAGTTAGGTTGCACTTCTTGAGCATTTATTGTAGCCAAGAATGTCTCCCATGAAGATAGAAGACCATCAACAATGGTTTGAATGAGATCATCATCACCGACCGTCACACCAATGCTCATGAGTTGATCTCTTACTTGAGATATCTTTGTGAAGAAGGAAGCCACAACTTTGTCCTTTTCCATCTTTAGATTTCGAAGCTTGTTCTTCACACGTTCTTCAATGCTCTCTTTTGACTGGGCGCCTTCTTCTCATAAATATTTTTCAAAGTGTCGAAGCATTCCTTTGTGGTCTTCAATGGAGTGATCACAGGAATCAAATTGTCTTTCACAGAATCATAAATGATCCTCTTTGCCTTGGCTTGATTCTTCTTGAATTTGGTGCACCTGTTGGCCCGAATTTCTGACTAAGGCCAACTAAGGAAAAGCAACCCACACAAGTCTCTTACTGCAGCTTCCGGTGTGTTAGGATTAGTTGATTTTCGTAGGTTGTGGTCCTGCTACCATCTAAGTCTTAACTCTTTTAGGAAGAGTCCAACCACTTCAACTTAGAGAAAGTAGATCCTAAACTAAATCCTAATTAAAATTTAAACTAATCTAATTATTTGCAAACTATAAAAATTTCTTATTAAATAAATATTGAAATGAAACCTAACTGTTTATGTGTAATTTATGTGTTGCTCTCTTGAGGAGAGTCTCTGTTTTGTTTTGTTTGAATCTTCGAATAAGAAACTTTTAAAATATAAACAACTAACTAAATATATGACTTCTTTAACAACTGCTAAATTAAACACTAAGAAAATGAAAATTTAATATAAAATTATCTACCCTATTTTGGCCAAGAGCAAATCTTATCGACTAAGTTGACAACCTGTTGACAATATAAATATCTGAAAGTGAATAACTTAACTCAAAGTCAAAATTATTATAACTTTATGATTCGATAATATTTTATGATAAAAGAGTAATAAAACAAGAAATTATTTTGTTACTCCAATAACACAAATGCCAGTGAGTGATCAACGTTTAGCATTTCAAAATATGAGTATAAAAATGATTAACTAATAATCAAAATATTTGTAAAAATACAAACATATCAATTCATCAGTTAATATATAAATGATATCACACGATTAACCTTATCAAGAAAAATTAATAAGATGACATATGTGATATCTATCTCAAATATAGAAATGAACTAGTGATGCGAGAAATCTTCCCTACAATACATACGGATTATATCACAGCATAATCGTACATAAATAAATTGAGAAAGTCAAATATGGAAATATATATATTATGTTTCAAAACTGTAACAAAATGATACCAGTCATGGAACCAATGCTTGAAAATATCCGAGGAAGGAAAAAATTCGACATAATACCAGTAGCACACATTAAGTCTTTACTTCAATATACGAGTTTCTTAGTCAAATTTTCGAATCCCAGACTCAAGTAATGCTTGTGTCTCATATACATGAAGAACATCAACTACTTGGAGATTTTCTAGGACTAATTTACAAAAATAGAATGATCTGTTTCGTAACAGCTGTTAAGATAACACAAGATAGTTCCTATATTCATTATGTCGATGAGATGGTTCAACCAACACCCAATCAAAAAGGGCACCTAGAAAATGAGAGCATACCATAAAGTGATAAGTATAAGGTTTGACCATGTAGCTTCTATACGTTTAAGATGCTCCAAAAACGCACCAAGTAACAACAAACGCCACCTGCCAGCCAAAATCGTTTTCATCCAACAAAACACATTTATACATATATATCTGCAAGAACCAATTAACAACATATTAAATTTCTTTTAAGAACCATCAATAAATCAAATGAAACAACAACAAATGAATTATAAGCATGCCCACAGAATCTTCGTTTAAAAAACACTTATTATCTAATGAAAAATCAAAACCTGTCAAACGCAAACAAAATCATTTTAAGTTGTAATGTGCAATTTGGCAGCTCGTCGCACCTCAGATAACCTGGCTTGGAGTTTCATAATTTTATCCCTTGGTTGTTCTTCCTGTTTGAGTAATTGATCATTGGCTACGACTAAGGATTGTTTGACTGCTTTATGCTTATCTTTCTTCAACTTCAACTCTTGCCACCCGTTTACCCATAACAATAATTCACTCTTAAGAGATTTGATTTCATCTTTCATATCCGACACATTGGAATACAATTCCTTCAACTCTGTTTATAACTCAACAATTTTGTCTTTTAATATATGTTTGAGGGTTAATTGAAATTCTTCTTTGCTTCTAACAGGTGACGAGTCACCAGTGAATGAGGGCCTCTGTTCGGATCTAAAAGGGGAAGACTGATCAGCGAATTCATTGGCAGATGACATAATGGAATGATTCATTCCAATATTCTGTCCATCATTATCAGGAGAAATATCATGAATTGGAGATAACTCATCATCTTCACTGTCTATTTTGATAAAAGGAGACTCCTTTTGCTACTGCATAGTAACTGGAATGGAAACTGTAGCCATTCTACGAGTGAACCGTCGTGTACCAACATACACTAAACCCTTTTGTTTAGAGTTGTTTTCATCACAACAAACCTTTGCTAATTGTTCAAGCTTCCGTGCAAGTACATCGTGGGGTTTTTCAGATGCGTACAAGTTAGATAAGAATTTAGGAGCAACAGGGTTTGATCGTTCTTTAACTACAAATTCTCCTACATCCTCTGAAAGCAAATTAACCCCCTGAAATTGGTTATGTTCTAATACAGGATCAGATGCATCATTCATTTTAGGTATCGGCAGTCCCTTACATTTTCTACGAGTCTTAGGAAGCAGAGTAGGCCAATATTGTGTTACTCCAAACTCGTTTTTAGTCAAGAATTCATCCCACGATTTACCAACAGAAACTAATTGATGTTGAATCATGATTTTAATGAGGCCATGGTGGAACAAGCTCCTCTCAGGATCACCTATGGTAGTCTGTACCATATCGTCCATTCGTTTTAAACTATTGAGCAAATAAAAGGGAAAATTGATTTTGGGACCCTTTAAAGCCATCAATAATTGCAGGTGATATAAATGAATTTGTGAATAGAGGCCATCGCAAGAGACAACCTTACTATGATATCGTAACATGTTTTCCATTGGGGTTTCAGGAACTTGGCATAAACGCCACATTTAAGATCTGAACCTTCTAGCAATGGCAAGAGAATTGATTTGCATTTCTTCCTATTGAATTTTCCTCCTTTAAACCAACGCTCTCCAGTCTGGGGAAGTTTTGTTGCCTGAGAAATTGTATCCTCGTTCAAGAATAGTTTAAGATTCCCAATTTGTGCTACCCCTTCTTTAAATCTCCTGGAAAACTGCCTGGAAATTTCGACATTATGACCACTGAAACGCCTGAAAAATGAGCCCCAACCTATCCATTCAAACAACGCAGCAACTTCTTGGTCAACCTCTGTCATTTCGGGTCCCTAGACCTCAAAGCGACTAAGAGGCGCCATTTCCCCAACACTACAGTTATGATCGGTGTTGAAATGAAGGCAGATGTAAAAATGGAAGGGATAAGGATCCAAGTAAAAGACATCAGGTGAACTATCAAATCTCCACTCGATTCATCTGTAACGAAAATAAAAACCCTATTGTTTCCGAATAATGAGATCCAGTGCTATAATCCAAGTCATTTAAATTTGACATTTGATAGACATGATCATAATAAGTTGGATTATCATGAAGACTAGTGAATGATTATTAAGCACACGATCCTTCTGTAACCAAAATTTCGATAACCAAGATAATTCGATTCTAGGGTTAAATGATCAAACCAAATAGCACAAAGAAAGAAATCATGATGATACAGAAAATAAAATGATGATTATGTACATGTATCATAAATGGTAATGGTTATCAAAGATTTATGAGTGAATTGAAATGCAACGATTGTACGTTATATCAACAAGTGTCCAAGATGTAGTAATTCGTGTATCAAATCCAAGCTAAGATAATCACCAAGTGTTATATAGTTTCGATTTTGTATGAATATACGTCAAAGTTTAGGCAGGATCCAAAATGAGAATAGGATTATTCGTTTAAGCATAGACTTAGGGTTTAGAATTGTCAAATGCATAGACATAGTTTTTAAGAGTTGTAATGTTTTAAATGTTAAACATATTCGTTAGGGTTGTAATTTAAAATTTATAATGAAACCCAAACAATATATAAAACACAAAAATTAATCATAAATACTGTGTCTATCTCTATAAATCAAACCATTAGAATCTTAATGAAATCTCAAGAAACTCATGTGAAAGATGGGAAGTTGTAGAAGCCGATTCGATTTGATCAAAAGATAAATTTAACAACTTGCAGATCAATTATCTTAAATAATATATATAATCAGAATATAAAATAATGAAAAATTGATTATATATAAATTCAATTTTTAGCAGCTGCTAAATGAATTAACTATATAAATGATATCTTAGCCAACTCAGATCAAAGATGTTTTCAAAGATTCTAACTTGATCAATAAATGTTCCTTAATTGAGAGTACCTTCAGAATCAAAGATTCTAAAGGCACTCTTTAATAATTTTCAAAAATTGATTAAAGAAGGAAAGTGATCAAATTTTATTAAGTAAAACAAGAATAAAAATTGAGAAGGTTGTTGCTTTCCAACAAATGGAGACATACTGGGAGAACCAGTTATCTCTGCTCATCCTATCTTAAACAATTGAGTAAGACATAGTGCGAGGCCTTCTCGGGGGAATCATATAACCTCAATTTGATTACAAATCTGTGTTTAATGATTTTGATGTTTGCAACTACTTTCAAAACTTTTCCTCTGTGTTGTTCATAAAGGTTTTCATTTATAGACAAGCAAAAAGTATCTCGTCAAAACCAAGTACCCAGAATTAAAGATAATCCAAACCTTAAGTATAAAGATATAACCATTTATTTCTATGAAAAACACCTAAAACTTGTTCCATCCTTTTATAGATTGTATTTCCTTTTCAGTATTTTTTACTTTATGAAAGAAAGAATCATTTCCCTAGCTTGGTAACCAAAAGACAATGTCACTCACAAACAACATTAGAAATGAATCAGTTGGCTCATTACTGAGACCTCTTATCTTTTGATCTTAAAACCAAAACCATTACCACAACTTGGTAATTGAATTTAGGTAATTTCATACCAATGATGTTCATGATCATGATCAGACCGGCTCATTACTGAGACCTTCCATTCCTAATTTCATAAAATAAAAAATTTACAAATGGAATAGATTAGGATGCTTCCTAGATTGTAAACAATTTGAAAAATGACTGTTGATTCGGATTTATAAAGATTTTCCAAGTACAAGGTTTTGAAAAGGTAACTCATCATCTATCTCTACTATAATAGTAAAACAAACCACAGAGAATCAATCATGATTGTAAACACAAACCTTTTCAATTTTACAATAGATTTGTCTCAAATTTAAGAAAACCCGATTAGACTAAGTGGGAAAAAGACCATATGTCACAACAATTCCTCAAAATGTATGAACATATTGAAGTTCAACCACAAGGATTTATTTATTCACAAAAAACCTCCCTGATAGAAATATGTACATTTTTTTTTAGAATAAATACTGAAACAGTGAATCTAACATTTCATATTATTTACAAACAAGATCAGTCTTGAATAAAAAGCAAAGTGAACTGTACAAAGAGCATGTCAAAAATATTTTCAATGTCATGATGAAAATTGGAAAAATTAAACCTAATAAGAGAAGATGTACAAATAATAACAAAATGAAAATTGTATATACAAATTAGAATATTTAATAGAGATCAGTGAAAGTATTTTTTAAGAATCGGCCCATTAACTAGAAAAGCTTCGGACTAACGCTCCAAGGTCTGTAGTCGAAAAGTGCTTGGCCCTAATTTCTCAGAAATGACAAAAGTACCTAACCATAATCACTGGAATTTAGTATGTTCACCTTTATCTTCGTGGGCTTTGTCCCACTTTAACACCAAATCACCCACATGTAAGTCTATGTTAGAAACTGAGGTTTGATCAAACCGGGACTTTACAATTTGTTGATGTTTTATAAAGTGTTGTTTAGACCTTTCTCTATCTTCTTCTAGTTTCATTAGAGTATTGATCCTCTTCTCCATCGCTGAACAATTTTCATCTCGAACAGATTGAGCTAATTGTAGAGAAGGTAAAAACAGATTAGGTGGTAAGATGGCTTCTGCGCCATAAACAAGAAAGAAAGGTGAATTCCCTACTGAGGATTTCGGGGTTACCCTATCCACCCAAAGAGCATTATACAATGCTGTATTCCAATTGCGATGATGCGTAGCAATGGTTTTCTTAAGAATCTTTAATAGATTCTTATTGGTGGATTCTGCCAAACTGTTACCCCGAGGGTAATAAATCGCAGAATATCTGACTCTTATAACTCTTTCCAAAGCAAATTGTGTTAATTTGATAGAAGAAAAATAAGAGGCATTATCGAAGACAAGTGAGTCAGGAACACCAAATCGAGTTATAATAGATAAAAAGAAGACAACTTGGCTAGTGTTTACTACTCGCAAAGGTGCAACCTCTTCCCATTGAGTGAAATAGTCAGTTGCAGTGATAAGATATTTATGTTGCAAGAAGGAAGGTGGGTTAATTGGGCCTATTATGTCAAGACCCCATTGTAAAATGGTCTTTCTACCGTAACCGGTTGTAATGGAAACGTAGGCTTCTTAACCCTTCCTGCAGTAGTTTGGAAATCCTGACATTTTCTAACGAATGCATAGGAATCTCGAAATAATGTGGGCCAATAGTAACCTGCTCTAAGAACCTTGTGAGCAGTAGTCTCTCCTCCAATGACCACCTACATAACCATAATGTAACTCTTTCAAAATGGTTTCAATTTCATCCTTATCAAGGCAACACAATAACACACCATCCGAATTATTTCTGAAAAAGGATGTTATTAATCAACTGATTTTAATATGAGAGCTCTCCTCTTCCTAGGTTCTAAATGATCTGGAGCAATTCTTGTTTCAAGAAAAATTCTTAAATTAGAATACCAAGAATCTTGAGGAGGAGGAAAGAAGTATATTTCCTTTTCAAGAAAGGATTCATCAATGTTAGGTTCAGAACCATTGTTTGGAAAATGAGCAGCTTCAACAGCAAGTTTAAAAGACCATGTCCTTTAATTACTGTCGAAGGTTTAATTTCCAGATCGTATTCCTGAAGAGCTATCATCCAAGGGGCTCTCTTTTCGCCTAAATCCTTTTGCACTAATAAGTTCCTTACCGCAGGAAATGGGACAATGACTTTGGTTATGGATTTTAAAAGACAGGGAGGAAAATTTTTGACAACCTTGAAGACAACAAATGCTTGTTTATCGACTTCATGGTAATTCAACTCAGCTCCTTTAAAATTCGAACTCATAAAGGATATTGGAACTTCATAATTTTGTTGATTATGCCGAGTCAAAACTGTGGCATAAGATATGTTTGAAGCAAATGTGTACAGTATAAAATCCTTACTAAAACCAAGACTTAAAAGACTGGGAGCTTCAGAAATAGCTTCTAAAATTCTTTTAAATGATGCTTTTTCATTGTTTCCCCAATTGAAAACAACATCTTTTTTAATCATGATCTGTAAAGGACATACAATTTCTGAAAAACTAGGGATAAACCTCCCGACGAAATTTATTTTACCCAGGAAGGACTGCATATCCTTTTTACAAGAAGGATAAGAGATTCTGGATATGGCCTGAGTTTTTTCTAGATTAATCATGATTCCATCTTTCGAAACCACACAACCTAATAAAATTCCTTGAGTTACAACGAATATCGTTTTCTTAGGATTAACAGAAACCCCATATCTTCTACAACGCTCAAACACTTTTCTGAGATGAAAAATATGATCAAGTCAATTTTTGGAAAACACTATTACCTCATCAAGATAAACAACTACTGAATGGTTAATTAGTCCTCTAAAATCAACATCCATCGCTCTTTGGAAGGTAGCCCCGCATTAATCAAACCAAAGGGCATTTTTCGATAAGCATAAGTTCCCCATGGAGTTCTAAATGTTGTTTTAAGTTGGTCATCAGGAGAAACTAGAATCTGATTATATCCTGAGAAACCATCAAGAAGTGATAGCAGCTCAGAGCTAGAGACCTTTTGAAGGATCTGTTCCATGGAAGAACTGGGTAGTTATCTTTTTTCTGATGATTTATTAAGGTTTCGGAAATCGACACAAAGTCGAATATCACCATTATTCTTCCGAACTAGAACCAAGTTTGCTACCCATTGAGTATGTCTAACGGGAAAGATGATCTTGGCAGCTAAAATATTATTTAATTCTTTTTTAACCGTTGGTTCGAGAGTTGGATGCATTTTCCTAAGTTTTTGCTGAAAATGTTTTGAGGCTTGTTTCATTGGAATTATGTGTTGCATGACCCATGGATTAAAATTTTTAAGGTCATCATATGTCCACGCAAACACGTCTTTATATTCCCTAAACAATTTAACAAAAGTTTTTTTTTCTAAAGGAGTGCATTCTGTCCCTAGGTTGACAGTCTGAGGATCGGATCTGTTCCTAAATTTACAATCTCATACTTCAAGCATGAACTATTAGTTTTGAAATTTGTGACAGCCTTGAATTTGTCTTGGAGATCATACAAATTTTCTAATCTCAAAATAGAGTTAGGGATATATTTTACCTCGCCAAGAGCTTTCTCTACTGAACAATGATTATGAATTACCGAAAAATTTCGCAAGTCTTCATCATGAGTAATCTCATCAATAGCTGAGTCTTTGAAAGTATCTTCATTTGTTAGAAAATTCAATATCTATACATCATCATAAAAAACACACCAGTTAATAATATTGTCACGAATAGATGGCCTAAAAATTAACTCAACTGAAAAAAAGTTAGGTGAAAATTTTTCAGGTGGAATTAATTTAGAAGCTACATTCGCTAACAGATCAGCTTCTTGATTTTGGAATCTGAGAATGGAATTGATATTAAATGCTTCAAAATATGAAATAAGGTTCCATACCTCTCTTTGATAATTTTGAATATGTTCGAAAATGCAATGAATTGAGTTAAGTACCCGCCATACGATAATTTTGGAATCACCATAGGCCACCAACACCTTGATATCTAAATCTATAGCCTTCTTCAAACCTTGTATTAAAGCCTCATATTCTACCATGTTATTTGTACAATCAAATTCTAATCTACATGCTATACATATTTTATTTCCTTTTGGATCAATTAAGAGACAACCATCCCCAGCTCCCTCTTTGGATTTTGACCCATTGAAATACAAAGTCCAAGTCGAATTATCTGCAATTACTTTACTTTCTATAATATGTACATGATCACAGTTATCTACATTATTTAAAACATCCCTATAAAAAGAATCACGCTGAATATGAGTTACATTTAGGATTTTTTATTGCTTTTCCTTACCAGAAAAGGGGAATTTTTAGCCTTAAAATTTCCAAAGTCAAGTTCATCCCATAATTTCCCATGATTGAATAAGAAAAAAGAACGGGTTCATTGGGATCATGTAGTTCTGTCACTGTATGCTTTAAATATCTCTCTCTCCATATCTTGATCTGATTGGCTTTACCATTTTTGGGCAGCCATAAGGTTGACCAATCTGTTGTAAAGTAGTCGTTCAGATGTTGTGACCAATCTCTGCTTAAAACCAAACCACAAGCATTAGGAATGTCAGCAACCACAATATCTATAATTTGATAAATTGATGGGTTACTTGCAAGCTAGATTAGTACACCCTTTATTTCTCCCAATACTTTCACATTTGAGCGATCTAATTGTGTAATCTGTGATTCATATGGAGTGTATTTAGCATTCAGCCTTCGACAAACAGACAAAGGCATCACATTAGTGGAAGCTCCAGAATCTACCATACAATTATGTACATTTTTGTTATAAATTTCAAATGTGAGAATAAAAGGAGGAGTTGTGGACTTTGAATTTTTGCCTATCAATGAGGATTTATTAGCTGTTGATTTTCCTTTATTATTAGGAACCAAGTCACTATTCGAATTATTATTAGCAGCTAAATTATTCTGAGTATTTTGGGTTATAATAGGACCGTTAGGAGTTGGATAAATCTGAAGTAGATCATACATACTGATATTTGCGCGCAATTTCTTCAAATCTTCAATTATATTGTATTGTAGATCTAACTTTGGCAGATTTTGAATGGGATTAGGTTGTTTAACAGGTTGAGGAGTATTATTTCCTTTGGTTGAATTTGAACTAGATGTTCCAAAAGTTCCAGTTGATGCTTTGCTTCGAGTGTTATAATCATGTTGACCTAAGGGAGGAGTTTTAGTTTCAACATCTTTAACCAAACTGTCCCGAAACCGACCAATTAATTCTTGTGGTTCTTGAGGTTCATCTATATTTTCAGAATTGTCTTCTTCTTCTTGATCAATAACTTCTTTATTCGAAGAAGATTCAGGCATAGAAAATACTACACGAATAGTATTAAATATTTCCTCATTGACTGCTACATTAAGAGGAGGGTTTGATGTATTATTAATAGTATTTTGTCTATACTAATTTCTAAAGTATCCTCTCGAAGATGATGGTTCTGAATTTTTCTTTAAACCTACCACTTCATTGGTTAAGGCTCTGATAGCATTCTGAAGTTGTTCAACATCAAAGACTTTATCCTTGTCTGGACTTGATCTTTCTATTTTTTTCTGAGGAAAAGTGTCAACTTTCCCACTTCTTTCGGGTTCATACGTCAGAGAGTTCTTCTCGACTTTGATGGCTTCCTCGAAGGTTTCAACAAGTGTAACTTTAGTGGCTTGTTTAGCAAACATACCTAAGTATTTTGGTAATGCCGAAGCATAATTTTCTATAATAATATCTTCAAGTGGTTGAGATGCGACAAGTATCTTATTTTTCAAAGTCAGAAATCTTTGATTAAAATCTTTAATTCGTTCCTTATTCTCGATCTTGATCCGAGATAATTCAAGAGCCAGCACAGTAGGTGTTTTATCCTCCCCGAACTTGTCGATAAAGGCTTTGTTAAAATCGGACCAGTTTTTTATTGAACCCTGAACCAAAGAAAAGTACCAAGTTGGTGCTCTTCCTTCAAAGGTCAAAGGAAAAAGACGACAAACCACATCTTCATGTTGGACATTCATGGTTTGGAAAGCTAAGATAAACTTATCGACATGAACCTCTACTAGTTCCTTGTTATCCGGATTAAACTTAGGGAGAAGTTTATCCGGATGCTTGGGAAATGGATGTTGTACGCCAGGCACTACCACTGCACTCGTCCTAATCCATGGAAGAGGGGGATTAGGTGGAGGATTACCTTGTCCTCCCCCTCCAACTCCAGCCATATCTTCTTCAGACTTTGACAAACTACTATGATTAGAATGATTGGGGCTATTTGGCAGAGACTTTGGGGGTGAAGGTAGCTGACCAAAACCACCTAAAGTGATTAGTCTTCGTGAAGTGTTTGTTCTAGTGGCCCCTCTAGATATACCACTAACCTGATGATGTGGAGAACCTGATTCTAGTATATGGGTTTCTAATAGCTCTTGGTTCACTGTGGCTAATTGTGTATTGTTACGACCTCGCCGTGGTAAACCATAATCTATAGGTGGGAAAACAGTATAATGGGCATAAGCTCTAGTAAGTACGCGTCTAGATTCTTCTAACACTCAGTCAATCTGTTCGGGCTTGTATGGAGAAGTATTATGATCTCGTTCTAAAATGTTTCTCACAATATTGACAAACGGGAAATCACTACTTTCAGTTTGATGAACAATTCCAAAGCCTGATGCAGTTGTAGTCTCACTATCGGTATAAAATGAAGGAAATAGACTGGTCGAAAGATCGTTATTAATTTGTTAAGCCATTAATCATTTCAGGACCTCCTTCAAGCGCCACTTGTTGGCTCGAATTTCTGACTAAGGCTAACTAAGGAAAATCAACCCACACAAGTCACATACTACAGCTTTCGGTGTGTTTGGATTAGTTGATTTTCGTAGGTTGTGGTCCTGCTACCATCTAAGTTTTAACTATTTTAGGAAGAGCCCAACCACTTCAACTTAGAGAAAGTAGATCCTAAACTAAATCCTAATTAAAATTTAAACTAATCTAATTTTCTGCAAACTATAAAAATTTCTTATTAAATAACTACTGAAATGAAACCTAATTGTTTATGTGCAATTTATGTGTTGCTCTCTTAAGGAGAGTCTCTGTTTTGTTTTATTTGAATCTTCGAATAAGAAACTTTTAATATAAACAACTAACTAAATATATGACTTCTTTAACCGCTGCTAAATTAAACACTAAGAAAATTAAAATTTAATCTAAAATTATCTACCCTATCTTGGCCAAGAGCAAATCTTATCGACTAAGTTGACAACCTGTTGACAATATAAATATCTGAAAGTGAATAACTTAACTCAAAGTCAAAATTATTATAACTTTCTGATTCAATAATATTTTATGATAAAAGAGTAATAAAACAAGAAATTATTTTGTTACTCCAATAACACAAATTCTAGTGAGTGATCAACGTTTAGCATTTCAAAATATGATTATAAAAACGATTAACTAATAATCAAAATATTTGTAAAAATACAAACATATCAATTCATCAGTTAATATATAAATGATATCACACGGTTAACCTTATCAAGAAAAATTAATAAGATGACATATATGATATCTATCTCAAACAGAGAAATGAACTAGTGATTCGAGTAATCGTCCCTACAATACATACAGATTATATCACAACATAATTGTACATAAATAAATTGAGAAAGTGAAATATGGAAATATATATATTATGTTTCAAAACTGTAACAAAATGATACCAGTCATGGAACCAATGCTTGAAAATATCCGAGGACGGAAAAACTTCGACAGAATACCAGCAACACACATTAAGTCTTTACTGCAATATACGAGTTTCTCAATCAAATTTTCGAATCCCAGACTCAAGTAATGCTTGTGTCTTATATACACGAAGAACATCAACTACTTGGAGATTTTCTAGGACTAATTTACAAAAATAGAATGATCTGTTTCTTAACAGTTGTTAAGTTAACACAAGATAGTTCCTATATTCATTCTGTTGATGAGATGGTTCAACCAACACCCAATAAAAAAGGGCACCTGGAAAATGCGAGCATCCCATGAAGTGATAAGTATAAGGTTTGACCATGTAGCTTCTATATGTTCAAGCTGCTCCAAAAACGCACCAAGTAACATCAAACACCACCTGCCAGCCAAAATCATTTTCATCCAACAAAACGCATTTATACATATATATCTGCAATAACCAATTAACAACATATTAAATTTCTTGTAAGAACCATCTATAAATAAAATGAAACAACAACAAATGAATTATAAGCATGCCCACAGAATCTTCGATTCTGTGGGTATGCTAATTAAAAAAACACTTATTATTTGATGAAAAATCAAAACCTGTGAAATGCAAACAAAATCATTTTAAGTTGTAATGTGCAATTTGGCAGCTCATCACGCCTCAGATAACCTGGCATGGAGTTTCATAATTTTATCCCTTTGTTGTTCTTCCTGTTTGAGTAATCGTTCATTGGCTATGACTAAGGATCGTTTGACTGCTTTATGCTTATCTTTCTTCAATTTCAACCCTTGCCACCTATTTACCCATAACAACAATTCACTCTTAAGAGATTTGATTTCATCTTTCATATCCGACACATTGGAATACGATTCCTTCCACTCTGTTTCTAACTCAACAATTTTGTCTTTTAGTATTTGTTTGAGGGTTAATTGAAATTCTTCTTTGCTTCTAATAGGTGATGAGTCACCAATGAACGGGGACCTCTGTTCAGATCTAAAAGGGGAAGACTGATCAACGAATTCATTGGAAGATGACATAATGGAATGATCCATTCCAATATTTTGTCCATCATTATCAAGAGAGATCTCATGAATTGGAGATAACTCATCATCTTCACTGTCTATTTTGATCAGAGGAGACTCCTTCTGATGCTGAGTAGTAACTGGAATGGAAACTGTAGCCATGCTACGAGTGAACCATCGTGTACCAACAGACACTGAACCCTTTTGTTTAGAGTTGCTTTCATCACAACAAACCTTTGCTAATTGTTCAAGCTTCCGTGCAGGTACATCGTGGGTTTTTTTCACATGCGCACAAGTCAGCTAAGAATTTGGGAGCAACAGGGTTTGATCATTCTTTAACTAGAGATCCTCCTACATCCTCTGTAAGCAAATTAACCCCCTGAAATTTGTTATGTTCTAATACAGGATCAGATGCATCATTTGTTTTAGGTATCGGCGGTCCCTTACGTTTTACACGAGTCTTAGGAAGCAGAGTAGGCCAATATTGTGTTACTCCAAACTCGTTTTCAGTCAAGAATTCATCCCACAATTTACCAACATAAGCTAACTGATGTTGAATCGGGATTTTAATGAGGCCATGGTGGAACAAGCTCCTCTCAGGATCACCTATGGTAGTCTGTAGCATATGGGCCATTCGTTTTAAACTATTGAGCAAATAAAAGGGCAAATTGATTTTGGAACCCTTTAAAGCCATCAATAATCGCAGGTGATATAAATGAATTTGTGAATATTGGCCATCGCAAGAGACATACCTTACTATGATATCGTAACATGTTTTCCATTGGGGTTTCAGGAACATGGCAGAAACGCCACATTTAAGATATGATCCTTCTGGAAATGGCAGGAGAAACGATTCACATTTATTCCTGTTGACTTTTCCTCCTTTAAACCAACGCTCTCCAGTTTGGGGAAGTTTTGTTGCCTGAGAAATTGCATCCTCGTTCACGAACAGTTTAAGATTCCCAATCTGTGCTACCCCTTCTTTAAAGCTCCTAGCAAACTGCCTGGAAATTTCGACATTATGACCACTGAAATGCCTAAAAAATGAGCCCCAACCTATCCATTCAAACAACGCAGCAACTTATTGGTCAACCTCTATCATTTCAGGTCTCGAGACCTCAAAGCGACTAAGAGGCGCCATTTCCCCAACACTACAATTCTGAACCATGGTTGAAATGAAGGCAGATGTAAAAATGGAAGGGATAGGGATCCAAGTAAAAGACATCAAGTGAACTATCAAATCGCCACTCGGTTCATCTGTAACAAAAATAAAAACCATACCACTTACTATGATAACCATTGTTTCCGAATAATGAGATCCAGTACTATAATCCAAGTCATTTAAATTTGACATTTGATAGAAATGATCATAATAAGTTGGATTATCATGAAGACTAGTGAATGATTATTAAGCACACGATCCTTCTGTAACTGAAATTTTGATAACCAAGATAATTTGATTCTAGGGTTAAATGATCAAGCCAAATAGAACAAAGAACGAAATCATGATGATACATAAAATAAAATGATGATTCTGTACATGTATCATAAATGGTAATGGTTATCAAAGATTTATGAGCGAATTGAAATGACACGATTGTACATTAGATCAACAAGTGTCCAAGATGTAGTAATTCGTGTATCAAATCCAAGCTAAGATAATCACCAAATGTTATATAGTTTTGATTTTGTATGAATATACATCAAAGTTTAGGCAGGATCCAAAATGAGAATAGGATTATTCGTTTAAGCATAGACTTAGGGTTTAGCATTGTCAAATGCATAGACATAGTTTTTAAGAGTTGTAATGTTTTAAATGTTAAACATATTCGTTAGGGTTGTAATTTAAATTATATAATGAAACCCAAAGAACATATAAAACACAAAAATTAATCATAAATATTGTGTCTAGCTCTATAAATCAAACCATTAGAATCTTAATGAAATCTCAAGAAACTCATGTGAAAGATGGGAAGTTGTAGAAGCCGATTCGATTTGATCAAAAGATAAATTTAACAAGCTGTAGATCAATCATCTTAAATAATATATATAATTAGAATATAAAATAATGAAAACTTGATTATATATAAATTCAATTTTTAACAGTTGCTAAATGAATTAACTGTATAAATGATATCTTAGCCAACTATGATCAAATATTTTTTCAAAGATTCTAACTTGATCAATCAATGTTCCCTAATTCAAAGTACCTTCGGAATCAAATATTCTAAAGGCACTCTTTAATAATTTTCAAAAATTGATTAAAGAAGGAAACTGATCAAATTTTAATAAGTAAAACAAGAATAAAAATTGAGAAGGTTGTTGCTTGCCAATAGCACCATGCATTAGTAGTAGGATCTTCAATAACACTAGCTACATAGCCATGTTGACACAAACCCAGTCAACAGGGGTTCCTCACACTATCGACACCGAAACCACCACGATCTCCCTGAGCACCGACCCAAACAGGTTTTATCCTGTCCAGTAACACCTGCGGAGCAGATGAGGTCTCACCCGAGATGTTCAAGGGAGAGCTGACGGAACCACATTTCTGCCAAATGAAGGAGGATTTTGTGCATCAACTGATTAACTTATTGCGACCTTCAGAAATAGATCTAATCATTCAACTTAGGCATTAAACATAATCACATCATCATTCAACAGATCTCATCATTGACATAATCATAAATGCGCAATAGATATAACAATAAAACATTAATCACAGCAAGGAAACATCGCATCATTCACAGATTCGTATCGCATAATACATTCATCACATTGAAACAAGAAAAAAACAATGATTCTACTCAAAAACTCTGTCGCATCATATTCATCTTCACAAACACCCATATATAACAAGATAATCCTTCCTCAGCTCATGTATTTCTCTATCGCTATCTCATGATGATATCTCAACACTTACAATCCTATGTCTATTTATAGGCTTGCGCCTTTACAGTTACGGTCCACTTAGGAAACCACCTAACTACTTCTTAACAAACTCTACAAAAAGATGACCCAAAACCCACATAGTACGGTCCAAATGACCCAAAATACACATAACACGGTCCAAATGACCCAAAATGCATAAAGTACTATCGCCTTCCGCCTTGCTTTCCTCCATTTGCGGTATCCTCGGCCTTGCGCAGCATCCACGATGCTAGCTCAAAATGCATAAAGTACTATCGCCTTGCACCTTGCTTTCCTCCATTTGAGGTATCCTTGGCCTTGCGCAGCATCCACGATGCTGCGATGCTAGCTCATCCAAACCACCTGCCAACAGGCCCCCAACACAATCTTGTGGCTCGCTCTCGAGCCACGTCAACTGGACATGGTGTACTCAGTGGTCTTCAGCCTGAAGTCCTCGTACTGCTGATAGACCTCCTTGACTTGCTCCTTCACTATCTCGGCCACTGCCTGGATCACTGTCACATCCTGTGCGGATGGATGCTCACCCATCTTCTCAGCAACTTGCCGACGAATCTCCTGCACCGCCTCTAGTGCGGAACTTGCCTTGAGCAAAAAATGTTATCCAACCTCTTGGAACTCCTCCAACTATGTGTTGCGCTTCTTCTGATGCTCTTCTGCTTTGCGACGCGCTGCTGCAATTCTTTCAGATCTGTCGATTTGGTGACCTGAGCAACTGGTGGCAGCGTTCTCATTGACACCTTTAGTGTTGCCAGTTGTCCTTCTGCCTCTTTCCGCAGCTTGGTCAGCTGTTCTAACTGCTCATCCTGAACGATGCTTCCCCAAAATTGCGCCGTATCTGCAATGATCTTTGTCGCTTCCTGTTCCAACTCGCCCATCTATGTTTCCAACTCTTCGATGGCGCGTTTTCGTTCATCTACTTGCTCTTGTGGTGTGTCAGGGTTTACTATAGCTGTTAACTCCGCATTGTCACGCTGTAATTGGGCGATGATAGCCCCAAGTCGCTGCGCTCTTTCAATCGGATCCAGCTGTGCGGTGGGCTCTGGTACGTGCTAACATGCTTCAGCGACTTTCGCCTCCAACCACACACCGCTATCCCATAGGTTGGCTTTCTCCATTATTAAGCAATCCTGCTCTTTCTTCAACTCCTCTATTGCCCGAGCTTTCTCAGCAATCATTTGTTCTAGCTTGTCTTCCAGTTCATCTACCACCTCTCTTGTAGCTAGCACCTTCGCTGTCAACTCTTCCACCTCTTTCCGAGCTGCTGTTTCGCTTTCCTGCGATCTCAAGACTTGACCACCAACATCCTACTCTCGGTCTGCAATTTCCTGGTTGGAAAATGCATGGATCTGCACCAACATCTGCGAAGACAACGCGCTGATGTTGAGGGATAAGCCGTGTAGATGCTGCAGTGAATCCTGGAGAGACTCATCGTCGGTCGCAACCGTAATTGGGGAAATTTGTACATTCCAAACCCGCAACGTAGTGCCGAGTGCGCCAACTACCTGCACAGGTGCCTCCTCCGGTGCCTTCTTCGAAACAACATTAACTAATGAATCAAGGTGACCATTTACCTCCTTGAATCCTGCTTCTGCCTGTGTCATCATTGCTCGAGCTGCCACATTTGTTGCATTGGTTACAGCCGGTATAAGTCATCCCAACTGTGCCTCTGTCACTGGGCAGGCCCCACTGATCGTACCATACTCATATCACGCCTTCGTTCTGCCCTCTTCAAGCTCGCGGTCAATGTCATTGTCCGTGGGCGTCTGTGTTGATTCCTGATCTGAGTCATGGCGACTCTGCTGGTCCTGCACGGGTGGTGGATCAACTGGGCCCACCATGATCTCCGCCATACTAACTGGTTCCTGTCATTCTACGGGCCATTCGTCGATAATCGCATTCAGCTCCTCATCGAACAATTTGTAGTGTGTCAACAACCATTGCTTTACGGGGTTGCGCCGTGCTTGCACATGAATAGCATGAGGCCCAATCGCAAAGTGAGCAATCTGCTTTTATTTCGTCACGGCTTCTTCAGATAAGTGAGGCACTCTCATCGTTGCTACTTGGAGTGTCTCCCAATAGATCCAAAACTGCATTGTGCATTCCTTAAGGCGCTTGGGTTCTTGCACCCACCACAAATTCTGATAGCGCGCACTCTTACGGTCTTTCGCGGCATCAACTTCCATTCCTTAGTAAGTGTTGGGATCCTTCCATGCTACAAGCGCGATCAAGATCAAGAGCCAATTGCACGTGAATGCGCCCTTCCCATCCTGGATATCTGCTACGTCGTCTACCAACTGGTTCAACAAGAAGAGTGACCAGTTCATCTGTATGCCTTCCGCGCACTACTCCGCACACGCCACGAACCCCGAATTACATTGGTTGGGTCGATTCTTCTTGACCACTTTGCAACACAGTATCTTGGCTCTGGTGAGGACCACCCTACCATTAATACTGTCAGTGCGATAAGCGCGGCCATCGCGTTCCAATCCATAGCGCTGTACCAACCGCTTTGCCAAATTTTTATCATTCTCCTTCCCCGAAAAATATTGCGAAAGGTCTGGCCCATCCTTCGGCAATCTGATGATCTCAGCAATTAAATCAACATTGATTGTAATTGACCTGTCCAGCCATAATGTTCCTCCGTGGAAGCAGGCCAACAACTGCTTCATGCAAGCATCGACCTCATTCAACCGCCCAAAGTGTGGCATGTTGATGAGTCCTAGCAATCCTACGCTGGCCAACCTACGCGCCCAATCTTGCGGAATTGGGTTTCCGCCAACTTGCGTCCCTGACACATAGGGATCCGTCGTAATTTCCTTATATGCCAGCATGTCATGGTCGTCATATCTCATGCTGGTCCCCCCTCCGCTTCTTGATTATGAATGATGAACCAACCGACATGCTGGCGACCTCTTCTTCGATGCTCACTAGTCGAGCTGGGGACTCTACACCACTGGAAACTTCAACCACTGGTTCACTCGGCATGCCGCACCAGGGCCCCTCTCGTCTCAACAGTTCCTCACCCTCCGGCGCTAAGCAACATGCACAACTCGCTACTAGCAAACACACCACACTTAACTCGGCAACTCGACTCAACAATGCAACACAGAGCTATACTTCTCGCTCTGCACAATGATCCCTTCCGACCAGGGTCAGCCTCTTCTTATAGTGCCGAATCAGTTCCTTAATCATCATTACCAAATAAAACCACTCATCATGACCAAATCATGCCTTAATTACCCGAATACACCGTCGATCTTGTCAATCCAACGGCCAGATCCTCCATTAATGTCGATCATTTCAACAAGCGCCACTAATTAACTGCCTTTAATTTCCTGCATTTATTGCTGACTTGACGAGGTCGCGACCCTACAGCTGTCGCGGCACAAACCCCAAACTATGATACAATCACTCCTTCTTGCACATTATGTTCCTGCTGGTGCGTCATCCTGCCACCTAGCATCCTGCACTTTTTTTTTCACCACAATGCATTTAGGTGTTGCGCTGCTCCGAGCCCATCCTGTAGGGATTCAACCTGCTACCATTCAGCATCTTTGGGAGCATCACTCCATCTAACTGCTGCAGCTATACTGTGCCTCCTGAATTTATGCCACCGATGCGATATGGACCGAGCCAATGCATCTGTAACTTCCCTAGATGCTTCATGAACTTGTTGTCATACAACAACACCAAGTTGCCTTGCTAAAAATGTTTATTTTTTATATGGCGATCATGCCAAGATTTTTGCGATCTTTTTCCACGCGCTGGTGAAAACTAGCAATAAAGCGGTTTTCCTCAAGTTGTACCAGCTGCTCCAATCGCTCTACCAACGCTGCTTCATCATTCATGCCTATCGCTGCCACTATGTGCAGACTCGGAATGATGTACTCAATAAGCATAACTGCCTCTTTCCCGTACACCAATTTGAAAGGTGTCTAGCCCGTCAACCGTTTACAAGTGGTGCGATATGCCCACAAGACTACTGGAATATTCAAATCCTAGTCATCGTGGTTCGCGTTACAAACCTTAGTCAATGCATACTCCAATACTTTGTTGAAAGCTTCCACCGTTCCATTTTCCTGCAGATGATATGGCGTACTCTTCTTATGCTGTATCTGAAGCTCTGCTATCAATGCGCTGATGGTGCTATTAATGAAGTGACTCCCCTGATCACTCATCAATATCTTTGGGCAGCCAAACCGAGTGACAATATTGTCGAACAAGAAACGTGCTGTTGTTGCAGCTGTGCAATCTACAACTGGTCCAGCCTCCGCCCATCTTGTCAAATAATTTCTCGCTGTGATTATGTATCGTGCACCAGTGCGCTTCCTAGGTGGGTTGATAGGTCACACGAAATCCACTACCCATTTATCAAATGGTTACAGTGTTACTTGAGGCATTAGACGCATCTCATCCCTCCTGGAGGGTTTACCAGTTCTTTGACAGACATCGCAGGTCCACGCATAATCCGTCGCATCATTGTGAAAAGTGGGCCACCAAAGCCCTGCGCGAAGCACCTTCCTGGCAGTCGCACGACCGCCGTAGTGTCCACTCGCCACTCCTACATGTGCTTCCAACAATATATGCCCTTGCTCATGAGGTAGCACACAGCGCCTCAAGATCTCGTCTGATCCCAGTTTGTACAACTGTCCTGCAATCAACTGGAAATTTGCAGCCTTAACCACCAGCTGCTTCTTCTGACTTGTGGTGAACCCCTCTGGTGTGGTTCCTCTCGCCAGAAACTGAATGATTTCTTCGTAGTAGTCATCAACTACATCCACCCTGAATAGTTGCGCATCTGGAAACCCATCTTCAATGTTAGTTGGTTCCTCCCCTGTCTCAATTCGTGACAGATGATCTGGCCTATCATTCAAGCGGCCTGGTTTCACGATCACTTCAAAATAAAACTCCTGAAAGAGAAGTAACCAGTGACATATCTTCCCCCCCTACATAGGCTTATTGACCAGATATTTCAGAGTAGAATGGTATGTGAACATATTGAAGTGACCCCCCAACAGGTAATGCCTAAACTTTTGCAGCGCATATACCATCGCCAAGCCATCCCCCTCTGTAGTGGTATAGTTCCTCTCTGCAGACGACAACTTCTGACTTGCAAAAGCAATTGGGTGATCCAAATCTCCTTCCCCTGGTTGAGCGAGCACTACTCCTAACGCAATTGATGACGCATCTACATGAACATGGAATTCCTTGCTCCAGTCAAGAAATACCAGTATTGGTGCAGAAGCCATCTTGGCCTTCAGTGTCTCGAAAATGACTTGACATTCGGGACTCCACAAGAATACTACGTCCTTCTTTAACAACTTCTCCATAGGGGTCGTGATCGCTGCATAACCCCAGATAAACTTGCGATAGTACCTGGTGTGTCCCAACGTCGCTCTCAACTGCTTGACATTGGTAGGCGGTGTTAGGCTCAGAATGAGCGCAATCTTTACTGGGTCGACCAACAATCCCTGCTTGCAAACAATGTGACACAACAATATCCCAAATGGTGCACATAAGATGCACTTCTTCAAGTTCAACGATATCTAATGCTGCCGACAGCGCTCCAACATGAGTCGCATATTTTCCAGATGATCGCTGATCAAGCCATACACTGTCCAGTCATCCATGTAAAATTGCAGAAAATTTTGAATAAAATCCCTGAAGGAAGCAACAACAACCTGAGAGAATATTGCAGGTGCGTTCTTCAACCCGAACGGCATCATCGTGTACTGGAAACAACCCCACTCAGTCACAAATGTTGTCTTATGGCGGTCTTCTTTCGCAATCCTGGTCTGATTATAGCCAGAGAAACCATCCGTGAAGGAATAAATCTCTTGGCCGCCCACGCCCTCCAGTACTTCATGAGTGAACGGTGTCGGAAATGGATCATGCATACATGCATCATTCAATTTTCTTAGGTCAACACAAATCCGGACCTCGCCCGTCTTCTTGTCTTGCACCACCATTGGACTAATCCATTCTGATTCTTCAACTGGTTCAATGATGTCAGCATCCAACATGTGATCAAGTTCAACTTTGACCCTTTCCTTATGCCGCGGATTCAATCGATACGGTCACTGCCTAATTGGTTTTGCATCAGGTTTCAACGAAATCTTCATCTCCCCTAGATCCCCCAAGATTCCCTTCATCTCTGAAAAAATTGTAAGGAATAGATATTGGAACTCATGCAACAGGTCGATGACTTTCGCCATCATGTCTTCATCCCAGTAGTTGCCAACATTCTCAAATTTTGGGTTTGCTTTTGTCCCAATGTTGACTTTTCTGAGCTTCAGCGGCTGACTAATCGGATCTGTCGGTGCATCAGGAGCTACCACATTGCGACTGCTTCTGATTCCAAAATATTGACATTCCGCGGGTCATCCCCATCCTCCGGTCCTCCAATGATATTGTAACATTCCATCATCGATTGCATCTTACAATGCGTATGCGGATCCACAGGATATGCCACTGGAACTACCTTCATAACAACATCACGAATGAGCTGCAAAGCATTATGGACATCTGGGTTGGCATTCGCGAAGTTGAAGGTATGAGTAAAGCAAACTGTTAACTCTAACCAAGTGGTAATCTCCCCTCGCAACTCAACTGTGGCATACCATGATTGTGACATTTAATCCAAAGTATGGATAAAAGCATGGAACCATTCATCCCTTGGTCGCGAGGCCCGTAAAGTCTGACATTCCATCAGATGACTGCCAGGGTCATTCTTCCCATCATACCTTCCGGTGTGGTATATTTCTGTGTCGCTAAAGTGAACCATCATCAACCATCGACACTGTGACCTACCAGTAATCGAATTCTTATGGGTCGCCCACCACTGTGCTAGAGTAGCCTTCAGCGCCTCCTCTAATGCCAGCAACCACTGCGGTTCTGACACCTTATCTTCAAATGCAACTAGAAAATAAGATAATCCAGGCAGTCCTTCATATACCGGCAACTCAACAGTCTCAGTTGCAATACGCCGCAGTTACTGGGTGATCAACCCACACTTTTGGAACGATACCTCATGCAGGCGATTCTGCCAATTCTCTAAAGCATCATCTGAATCAGAAGACGTAGAGCTGGAGTTGCGCCAACCAAGTTCTCCACCAGCAGTCGGATGGACAGAATCTTTTGAAATGTTGTATGCATGATCCCATCCCCTTCCAACTTCATCCTTTACAGGTTCAACATATCATCGCCCTTCAGTCGGATCCAACGGAGTGATGACGCGGAGATCCTGATTTTCAAAGGTCATCATCCGCTTCTTAAAATTAATGACTGTTGCATTGTCATTAGCCCATCCAATCCCCAGCAATGTAGGATAGGAGCTTCCACCTTCGACAACCTCAATGACATCAAAATCCGCATATGTCTTCATCCCCTCAATATCCACAACAAGGTGCGAAATTCTCCCAATTGGTGTCACCTTGGCTTGATTAGCCAATCATAGCTGTACAGGAGACCAGCTCGGCATTGGACTCCCCATATTTTGCCATGCTTGCTTTGTTTGTATGTTAACATCAGAGCCTAGATCCAGAATAACTGAATCAACCTCGTAGTCCCCAATCTGGACATTCATGCGCATTTCCTTGCCCGTCTTCTTCCTTTGCAAGGAATTCACCATGGATTCCCTCCGTTCCTGAGTCGGTTGACGCAACAGACTCTCGATCTCGGCCAGAGCATCAGGATCTCTTTCCAGTGATAAACAACTTTCAAAGAAGTGTTGTAAGGTTCCATATTGATGCGACGGTCCTGCTTCCGATGTTGAGTCAAAAGTTGGGGGCATGTTATAAACAATTGACTTACCATGATCTTTTTCCTTCGCACTACGCGCTTGAAAGAATGCATCACGCTCGACATCAATGTCAAATTGCGCCTTTTTATTCCTAGCCAGCCGTATCAGAGGATGCAAACCATCTTCGCCTGTTGTCGCACCTCCACGAGTGATAACAACAACCACAACATCTTGTGTCCTCGACTCTGCTGAAATTGTCGCAATAGTTGGTCCCTGATTCTGGTTCGGTGGCGGGTTCGCAGGTTGATTCACATTCTGGTTGGCATTCTGATTCAGATGCTGGTTATAGTTCTACAACTAATTCTGATTTGGCAACTGGTTCTGATTCTGCAACTGCGGTATATTTCCTGCCTGCCACCGTGCAATCAACTGCGGACAGTTTTCAACAGTGTGATCAGTAACAAAACAAAACGTACATAGTGTCTGCAATTGTGGGCAATCTCTTTGGTAGTGTCCCAACACTCTACAATTATAACATTGGAAAGGTCCGCAACCTCGTCCTCCTCCATGACCAAAGCCTCCACCACCTCCTCCCCGGAATCCTCCACGGAATCCCGCTTGCTGCTGATATTGTGGTTGAGGAAACTGCTGCTACATGGGATTCAGTTGTAGCTGCACACACTGTCCTGGCTGAACACATGGTGCTGGTTGAATGTACTGTGGCTGCGGAGCCATCGACATCTTAGTATATTGTGGCATAAAATGTTGTGTTTGTGGTTGCGGTACAAAATGCATCTGCGGTTGAGGTAGCGGCTGGGAAAATTGTGGTTGCAGTTGTTGTACAGCACGCTGGTCGTCCTTCACATAGAATGCATCGTACATTCTCTCCTAAAGCAAGCCATAGGCGCGACAATCCTTGTCCTCATGTCCCACGGACTTGCAGAATGTACAATACAAATTCATCGGCTTTGTGACCATCTTCTGCATGTATTGACACTCCTCATATCGATGCCCATATACTTGATAGATGCGGCACCATGGCATCCCCCCACCGCTCAATGGGTTCAGCGTTCCGGATACAAGATAGTTGCGAAAGTCTGGGAAGCTATCCTTAGTATGCCCTTCTGCACGACATCGCGTACACCAAGACTCTTCACAATGTTCCTTACCCTTCTTAAGGTCTTGCAGCTGTATTGTCAAGTTGGCCAGCTGTGTCTGAATCTGCGACATGCCCGTTGCGTTCTCACCAATCGACGAAGCTTCAAACCGCATTGCAATCTCCAGGGCCTCACTCGACGTTGTAATGTTCTGTTGCATCAACAGTAGTCGAATGTGAGGTAGCAATGCCACGATGAACTATTCTTTGTGTTGGACATCACTCATGTCAAAGTTGACCCTTGCCATCAGTGTTTTGAACCGTTGGTCAAAATCCCACACAGTTTCATTGGCGCAATACTGCTTAATCTCTTTTAGTTTTGTAATATACTGCGCTTCAGACTTGGGTTTTCTGAACTTTGCAATCAAACCTTTTCTGACTTCTTCTAGCGTCTTCTCTGGGGTGCCTGCAGGAACTTGAACAAACTTCATAAACCAGTCCAATGCGCGACCTCGAAGAGTTGTCGCCAATTGTCCTTTCTTGGCATCATCATCAGTAATTTGCTTAATAGTCCATACTGCTTCACATAAGAACCAATATTGTTTGGGATTATCTGTTCCATTTCCATGAAACAGCGGCAACTTTGTGTCTTTGCCCGCCATCCTGGGCTTCCTTCCTACAGTTGCTGAGCTACTAGCAATCAAGTTATGTTGACCCAATGAACATGGTGGTGTCAAATTTGTATTTATTCCTAGATGAGAGATAGTGAGCGGAGGTGTGGGCACGTTGCTGTTGGGGTTTGGTTCTGCCTCTACCCTGGGTGTAGCCTGGTTGTCCTTATCGGCACTGAGAAGTCTCTTTGTCCCATGTGGTCTTCCTTCGTGGCTTTTTGTTTCGATCGCAGCAGGACCTTCTCCCGTCCTCTGCCTCTTTTCCTATCGAAACCTTGCTCCTCCCCTTGTAAGACCACTCTCTTCCTCAGCTTCCTTCACAGTCTCGTCATAAATTGCACCCATCTACCCTGTATCATTCCATGTACTGCCCCCCCTGCTATCGCGGTATCCACAGCCTCTGCCCACCAGGTTTCTACTGGTCTAGGTGCATCTTGAGTATGCCCTTTTCCCAAATGAGCATCTTAATAGACAACTGTAGCGACAACAGAAACCTACCTCTTGGTCCGTTGAAGAATTGCTTTTCTGCTTCACTGTAAGACTTTGTCGTATCAATCGCAAACTCAGTGTATAACCTTACAGTATACTGTCGACCCAGACCTCAACATCCCACGATGCTTTGCTGTCGACTTCTTGCAGCTCCTGTATTAGTTCTGGGGTCCAAGCTGTCGTCTCACCACCTTGGAAGTTCCTCTTCTGATATGTCAATTTTGCTAACCATTCATATAGGATAATTGGGAACTCGCAGAAAAAAAATTCGTGTGGACCATCGTGTATGTACTTTTCCAACCACCAATCTGTTGACAACCCAGGGTTCTGATTTTCTTTTTCAGCGAACTCTTGCAACTTTAGGTCGAACTAATATTGAATCTCCGGTCTCGTCAGATGCCACAACATATTCTCCTTTCACTTCACGTTATGGTCCCGGCAACGGAACCATTTGTTGACACAAACCCATTCGATAGGGGTTCCTCACACTGTCGACACCCAAACCACCATGATCTCCCTAAGCACCAGCCCAGACAGGTTTTACCCTATCCAGCAACACCTACGGAGCAGATGAGGTCTCACCCGAGATGTTCAAGGGAGAGTTGACGGAACCACGTTTCCGCCGAATGAAGGAGGATTTTGTACATCAATTGATTAACTTATTGCAACAGTCAGAAATAGATCTAAGCATTCAACTTAAGCATTAAACATAATCACAACATCATTCAACAGATCTCATCATTGACATAATCATAAATGCGCAATAGATATAACAATAAAACATTAATTGCAACAAGGAAACATCGCATCATTCACAAATTCGTATCGCATAATACATTCATCACATAGAAACAGGAAAAACACAATGATTCTGCTCAAAAACTCTGTCGCATCATATTCACCTTCGCAAAAACCCAGATACAACAAGATAATCCTTCCTCAGCTCATGTATCTCTCTATCGCTATCTCATGATGATATCTCAACACTTACAATCCTATGTCTATTTATAGGCTTGCGCCTTTGCATTTACGGTCCACTTAGGCAACCTCCTAACTACTTCTTAACAAACTCTATAAAAAGATGACCCAAAACCCACATAGTACGGTCCAAATGACCCAAAATACACATAACGTAGTCCAAATGACCCAAAATGCATAAATTACTATCGCCTTGCCCCTTGCTTTCCTCCCTTTGCGGTATCTTCGGCCTTGCGCAACATCCGCGATGCTGACTCATCCAAACCCCCTGCCAACAAGCCATCCAAATCATGCTCTTCTAGGATATTCAGAATCTTGGCCTTCCAAGTATTGAAGTTCGAAGTTCCTTCAAGACGGTCTTCCAGTATTACTGATATTGAAGCCATAATTCTTCAAGCACTGTGCACACTCCGGATCTATGTAGGCTCAAGCTTGATTGTTTAACTTAGCTCTTTCACGCCTTGAGATCTGATACCATGTTAATTTTTTTTCTTTAATTTGGAAATGCAATAGTACTTGAAATCAAATAACAATCATACACATAAGCAATCACATTCGACACATGAATTTATCCTGGGGATACCCTCTATGACTTGAGAGAGAAAACCCCAACAAAACCTTCCTTAGTATATTGATAGATAGCAAAGATTTTATTTTACATCAAGCACCCCCGGTGCAATTACAGAGCAAGAGAAAGATAAATAAGATAGACTCAGAATAATATCCTGCACAAATAGAAGCGCCTTGGTTTCAAGGGAGAAGAGAATTTGCTTCACATTGAATTCATCAATCTTGTATAACATATTTATATATTCTTCACATGCATCGGCTTCTATTTTTATCTTTTGACTTCATGATGAACTCACCCTCCATCTAGATTTATCAATCTTGCATGAAGAAGAGCGCCCCACTTCTCATGCAGTGCATTAACTCACTTAATTAAGTCTTAGGATTAACTCACCCCTTTACTGAAATCTTTCCCACTTAGTTAGGTGGCTAACTTAAGTGTCGTCATGCAAGTGTCGCAACTCAAGTTTTGTCTTTTAGTTTAACATAAGTGTCATCATGCAATAACACTTAGTTAAGTAGATCTTTTTTGTTATCACTTTGTTAACTCTCTTAACCGATTCTTTCTTGTTAACATCACTGTAGTGATCAGTTCGAGTTATTTTTTGATTTACTAAAGTCTTCACTGAAGTTTAACAATTTGAATTCTCTCTTAATTAATTCTTTTATGTGCTATTAAAATTCTCTCATATCTTATCACATCTTATATTTATCTCTTGTCTTATCTGCATGGTCCACATGTGCTATCTTAATTATCATATCAAATATACTAAGGATATTTTCCCAATGATGTGATCATATTGTGCTATTATCGTTCCAAGTGGCTATATGATAAAGTAATTCACTCTAGGGCTGACCAGTCCCTAGGGGAGACTTAATATCTCAACCATGGTTAATAGTACATCACACACCATAAATGCTTCAACATGCAAAGCTTCACCTCAACACATGAGGATCTGTCTTGACACACAAGACCTTGGCCTTGACTAGAAAGACTATACAACATCATCACTTTGAAATACAAAGCACTTGCCTCAACACATGAAGCTTTAACCATTCTTGATTCCAACTCAAGATTCTTCTTCAAGTTTCTTAAGTCCAACTCAGGCTCCTATAAGTCACTACCTCAACACACGAGGCTCATTCTTGACACACAAGATTGGCCTGGAGAATGACTCATGATGTTGTAACTTTAACAATATTATATCTTTCTGATACCCACTAGTTTAAGATCTCAACAAGTATGGGCAGATGCAAAAACAGTAGAGCTAAATTGGTGACTCTGAAAATGACTCTTCTTATGGCAATTGAAAAAGGGATAAAAAAAATTCAAATCATGGGTGATTTTGTTTTAGTCATAAAATGGATGAGATTGCAAAGAATGTTGGAAAATTATATCATAGACCCTATATTCGTTTAGGTTCAAAACATTGCAAATACTATTCACAATGTTACATATGCTCATGTCTATAGACAAGGGAACATAATTGCATATTAGTTGTCCAAAGATGGATTTCAAGATGGATCTGGAATATGCCACAGATGGGAATAACAAGGAGATACTCTCATAGAATTGGATCATATACCTTTTTATAAAATGATTTGATATAAATGTCCCATGTTTATATCATTTGGAAAATGTTGGGAATGTGGACTTTTAATTTTTTTTGTTCCATTTTGGATAGTTTGTATATGTTTGTACTTAAATGAGAAATCTCATAGACTATATGTAGTAATGTAAAAGTCTATAAACAACTCAAAAGGGGTTAAAAATATTTAGATATAGTTATGCAATAGATTTTTGGAAATTTTCATGAGGCATAAAAGAATATAATTATAGATGTTGAAAGAGATGTATGTATGATGATATAGCAAAGACATGAGGATATACTGTACTGAAAATGTATGAATGGTTGAATGGCATATAAAGTGTGATTTTATTTTATCATAAATAAAATTGTGAATTTGATTATAGGGTTCTAGGTTGATGGAGACGTTTATGCAGGGAGTGGCAAAAATCTTAAAGCACACAGATGGGGAGGATATATGAAAACCTGACCATGGAGAGGATACACTTTATGAGGATAATATTTTTGTAGCATCGGTACATCCATGACATGCATCAAGCGATGAAGGGTCTATGAATTTGGGTGGAGTGGAATTGAGAGGGGCCATACCTTCCTCACATATTAACAAGAGCAAGGACACACATCCTGAGGTTGGAGAAACAATTGTTATAGCATCAAGACATCATACAATACCCAAAAATATGTGGGTTTATAGCTCACGTAAGAGACTTTCACTAACGGTA
The DNA here is from genome assembly GCA_027924585.1 of Larix kaempferi. Taxonomy (NCBI): domain Eukaryota; kingdom Viridiplantae; phylum Streptophyta; class Pinopsida; order Pinales; family Pinaceae; genus Larix; species Larix kaempferi. The sequence goes on from BSBM01000831.1 coordinate 4,771,941, forward strand.
TCCCAAGGTGATGTGCAAGGACATAAAGAGTTGTGATATACCAATTGTATGATGGCCCGATGCTAGCCCTGCTTTGGTTTGGGACCCTTCAAGTATCACCTAGTAATCCCAAAGCAACATTATACATGGCATGCGGTCAAGAGAAGGTTTTTTTTTATTCGTTGGTGACCGGCTGGAGACACAGGGTCCAGGGTTTACAGGGTGAGCACTTGATTTAAGAAACCTAGTAGGCGATTCAGGCCTCTCTTCTTGGGTGACAACTAAGAAACGTCGTGTGCATAAGGTGATCCAAAAGAAGGGTCCCTCTGTTTGAATTGTAGTCCGAGAGGACATTAAAGTAGGGATTATTTTGGATTACTTGGTAAAAATTAGTTTGGGATGTTTTTGGGAAATCGAATGTCAAAGGACTCTATGAATGCTTGGTTACAGGCATAGTGGAATCCACTTATCGGTTATGGCCCCTCCTTCAACATTATAACAAAAGGATGGTATAAATTCTCCTTTCAGACTGATTAGGATGACGAAAGGATCTTGGGAGTGGTGTGGTTTTGGGGGTCCTCCTATCTAACAATTAAAACTTGGCACTCATTATTCAATCCTTGAGTGGAGAAAGTTGCATGTGCTCATGTATGGGTGAAGGTACAAAGGATTTCCTCACTCATTTGGGTGACTGTCTCAGTAAGACAATTAAGGTGGATGATTCCTTCACCAGCAGTCATAATCATGTCGTGGCAAGGGTGTTGGTATAAATTGATACTAGAGAATCTCTCTTCAACTATAATGATTTGGACTTAAATGGAAAGGTGCACAGCCAATGATTATATTGCAAGAACATGCCTTTCTGTTCTGTTAGGTGTCATGAATATGGGCATGTAGCAATGGATTGCACATTGGATTTTACATGGTAGGACTAGAGAAGAAAGGAGACCTTTCCCCCCATAAGTTTGAGTATTAGGGTAGCAAGGCCCTCAACTAATAGTGTTGGGAAAATTTCAAGGTCACAAGTGGAAGCACTTAATAGTCAGATATTTGGCTTGGAGTATGAAAAATGGATTGAAGAAGGATGCCAGGGGATCGAGACTATCAAGCTTCTAAGAGATGTGACCTGGTGTCGAAGATAGCCCTTACAATCAATTTGATGACAAATATGCCCACTCAAGTGATAAATATAGAGAATGAGGCAACAAAGAAACCTCTTGTGAAGGAGACAAAGGATATCTATGGTGACCTGGATCTGAGAGAAACCTATTGTGTAGGAAACAAATGAGATTATTGGCGACTTGTTCTTGAGAGATGGGGCCTGGTTTGATGCTAACACTTGCAATCATTTCAATGACAAAGGTTCCAGCACAAGAAATACTTTTGAAGGATGAGTTAGTGAAGAAACCACCTACACAAGAGAAAAAGGGGATCGAGGGAGAGGTTGCAAATTCCATCATGGAAGGTCTGTCACTCTCGCACCAGTTGAAATCTAAATTGTATAGATTGGAAGAGTGGCCTACTTTCGCGGAGTGTTATTTGATCCAAAATTCGAGTAATGGTAAAATTACTAGTCTAGGACCTCCCTATACCCTTTTAATTTTGAATTCGGGCTCACCATCCAAACCCTCCCCCCCCTCAGTCTGAGTCTAGTAGTCAATGATGAAAAGGAAAGGTGGTGAAATTTTTGATGGGAATAACAATTATGTTATTTTGGGGAGAGGTTGTTTCAATTACCACCTTAGGTCTCTAAAAATTGCGGATGGCTAGGAGAAAAGCTTCTCGGGTGGTTTGAGCCTATCCAAGCCAAAGGAAGTTATCAATGATATAGGTCATAAATACTACCTACAACACACATATGAAAGGGATTTTCTAGAAGTGCGGCAAGGGAAAGAATCTCTAATGTCAACAACTCTTAGAGCTTTAAGCCCCCAAAAAGGGACAAAAAATTATCATCTTATCCCCTTATCCCACAACATTAGAGTGTTGGGAAACTTTGTCAAGCACTTGGCCCTACATAGATCAGTAGATAGAGTGAATCTGGATATCATCCTTTTATAAGAATTGATGATTGGGGGTGTAGCATCCCAAGAGTTTCACCCCTATGTAAATAAATAAATAAACTTGCATGTAAATATGTTTTAAGACTTGGAAGGTTGACATTAGTCAACAACTCTTAGAGCTTTAAGCCCCCAAAAAGGGACAAAAAATTATCATCTTATCCCCTTATCCCACAACATTAGAGTGTTGGGAAACTTTGTCAAGCACTTGGCCCTACATAGATCAGTAGATAGAGTGAATCCGGATATCATCCTTTTACAAGAATTGATGATTGGGGGTGTAGCATCCCAAGAGTTTTACCCCTATGTAAATAAATAAATAAACTTGCATGTATGAACTACAACAGTAATCTATGGTAGGGTGGAACATGATTGTTCCATAACAAGTTGGCAGAAACATAGCTCAGATAAGTTATTTGAGTTTCATGTTCTTGTTTTATTTAATTTTGTATATTTTAATAAATGAATGATTGAGCCAAGGGTTTAGTACATAAATATGATATTCTTTCTATGTTTGAGTTAATGGCTTACTCAAGACTATTTAGGGCTTGATATTTTCAAGAAAGTAATTTTGTTCTATGCTTATGTTATTACAGTAGAAATATCTTCTTAAATATGCTCAGAAATGCTTAGTAATGCTAAATAGTTAACCTAGCAATAAATAGATTATTTATGTTCTATAAAACTATGTTTTTATCGGATTTTTATGACTGTTTTGAATTAAAATAAAGAGCATAATTATTTAAAGGGATTTTCTAGAAGTGCGGCAAGGGAAACAATCTCTAATGTCAACAACTCTTAGAGCTTTAAGCCCCCAAAAAGGGACAAAAAATTATCATCTTATCCCCTTATCCCACAACATTAGAGTGTTGGGAAACTTTGTCAAGCACTTGGCCCTACATAGATCAGTAGATAGAGTGAATCCGGATATCATCCTTTTACAAGAATTGATGATTGGGGGTGTAGCATCCCAAGAGTTTTACCCCTATGTAAATAAATAAATAAACTTGCATGTAAATATGTTTTAAGACTTGGACCTATGAATGATGCAAGGCATCATGGACAAATAAAACTTTATGAGATTAAAGTGGTTTATTATTTTTAAATGTTCTACCTACTTGCTATGGGACAACATGTTGAAAGAGAGACCAAGCTTACTAGGGAATTAGGACCCGAGTGAGTAATTAAATTTTGAAAAGAGAAAAGATAAAGAAGATGAGATAAATAATAATTTTGATTTTCAAGAATTGCGAGGAAATAAAATGAACCCTAACTACTCTTTCTTGAAAGCAATAAAAGATAAAAAGGGAAAGAAAGAAATGGGGAGGATGCTCTTTACTTATTTTCCCGTGAGTATTTTTCTCAGCTGCTAACATTTTCTTAAAGCCAAAAAGAGAGAAAAATCCATTCCGGAAAAATGGACTAAGAAGATGAAAAATGAACAGTAGATAAGGGAGATTGCAGAGGCAAGTCTGCCCATTGCCACGATACATGTCCATCTTGATTTCCTATTGAGCGCTCAATGTTTTTTGGTCCAAGCATAGGAGTTTTGGAGTGTGCACTCCTTGAAAAATAAGGAAATATTTGCAGGAACCAGAGAATTGATTAAAGAGATCCTATTGGCAAGTCTACTTAATGAAGAATTCACACAGAAGCATCCCTAAGTTCTAGCTTCTTAGTAAACTTGGTCTGGGTCGGGGGTGATTATTTGCTCAAGTTGAGAGTTTATGAACTACAACAGTAATCTATGGTAGGGTGGAACATGACTGTTCCATAACAAGTTGGCAGAAACATAGCTCAGATAAGTTATTTGAGTTTCATGTTCTTGTTTTATTTAATTTTGTATATTTTAATAAATGAATGATTGAGCCAAGGGTTTAGTACATAAATATGATATTCTTTCTATGTTTGAGTTAATGGCTTACTCAAGACTATTTAGGGCTTGATATTTTCAAAAAAGTAATTTTGTTCTATGCTTATGTTATTACAGTAGAAATATCTTCTTAAATATGCTCAGAAATGCTTAGTAATGCTAAATAGTTAACCTAGCAATAAATAAATTATTTATGTTCTATAAAACTATGTTTTTATAGGATTTTTATGACTGTTTTGAATTAAAATAAAAAGCATAATTATTTTTACAGTTTAAACAATAGGGATATAAATTTATTTCTTATTAAAAAATAGGGCAAAGCTACTGTACAAATTAAACAATAACGAAACTTTTATTTATGCTTAAGCATAAACATAGTTGTTCTTTGCATATAAATAATAGAGTTATTATGTTCATAAGTTATATGACTGTAAACTTAGGGTTATGAGTGGTCATGTTTATGATCTTTGGATCGCTTTCATAGCTTGGAATTCGTTGGGTACCTGCAAAATGAAATGTTAAATCTTTAGCATACTGGTAAGCAAGCCACCCTACGTGGCACCATAAACAAAGGAGGACTCAAACGAATATATCAATGCCATGAATAATATAACAAACATTAAATGCGATCTCGATGTGGTAAGTTGTCCCACCATCGTGTGCTATGCTAGTATTATGAGAAAACAAACATGAATCGATCATACCAAACTATGGCTACGTTAATCTTATGAATTCGCCTAACTTAGCATCATGAGTGAAAAAATGTAAGTTGTGTAAGCCTAACAATGGCTATGTAAACCATACGAACTCACGTATGTAAATATAATGGGAGAGTTAAGGGTTCTAGTATATATATAAATTTATATATCTCATGCATAAGCTATGCATGAAATTCAATGGACAACCAAACAAATGAGTATGCTTAGGTGATGAGCATAATAACATAAACGATAAACATAATTGTGATGGCAAAGAGTCCATCCTATATAGCTAAATAATAATGTTATGACTATATATATATATAATGGGTGATAGTGAAGGATAGTTGAGCTAGCTAAGGTCCAAGACCTTATAAGTTGTGGTGTAAGACTTTGGATCAAGTCTATGGTTTAAATCATAATATCAATATCTTTATCATGAAGCTGAGATAAACAAATTACGGATAACCATAAATACACAAAATTATATATAAAGTTCTGCTAGCATTTCGGGTGCAAAAGAACAATATGGAACTACAAGCTAGTTCATTAAATACTTAACAAAGTGCACAAATCCATAAGCACAAATGAATGCAAATGGTATGATGAAGATAAACATAATGAATAAATGAATGCACACATACACATTGTCTCACAAAACAAATTTATGTGCGTAATTTGGGTAAAATTTTGAGATGTTACAGGGGGGAGTTATTTGCTTGAAGTTCCGAAGAAGTATTTTGCTGGATGGGAGTTTTCATATGTTGATTCTTCGAGCTTGTTTGGTGGGATTATCACAGGGTGGAATACCTTCTTTAACACTTCTAAACCCCTATGCATATGTTCAGGTCTCTGCACAAAATTCACAAGCAAAGCGCTTGGACGCACTCTTACTATGATGAACATATATGGGCTGTATGAGGGCTAACGACAATATAAGGATCGAATTTTTGGCCTCGGTTTTATGTATTCTAGGAGGATTGTAATGGGTGGGGATTTGAATTTTAAGAAAAGCAACAACAAAGTTTGGGGGCCCATCACTAGGGTGGACATAATTGCATCTTATTTTTTGCACCATATAGAGGATAAAGGATTGGTATAGGTGGAGCTAGCAACCCTCAGGACCACTTGGAGAAATAACCGACGAGGGATTGATAGTGTTTCAAAGAGGCTCAATTGATTTTTTGGTCTCTGTGAATTTTATATAGATGGTTAATAGGTACAAAAGCTCTGGTGGATACCAATGGGTTATCAAACCATTGTCCCATTCTTCTATAGTTGGAAAATCATGAGGAAAATCCCACGAGCACATTCAAGTTTAATCCTAGTTGGTTGGTAGTTGAAGAATTTAAAGACTTGGTCAGAAGTACTTAGAAAATTTATGACCCCTATATATAATTATTAGGTAGTGAACTGTAGTTTATCGTTGCTCTTAACAAATAAAGAAAAAACAATTTCATGGGTAGTTGAACATCATTAGTCTAGAGATAAAATGCCATGCGAGGTTGAGGAGGAGATCTCTTGCCTCTATGTAATTAACAATGAGGGATGTTTCTCGGCCAAGGAGGTGGCAAGGATAAAAGATTTGGTATGAAATAAAAATAAACTATTACTGGAGCGAGAAGAAGAATGGAGACTAAAAAACAAAGCAATCTGGCTTGAGTTAAGCAACGAAAACACCAAATTCTTTCACCAAGTGGCTCGCCATAGAGAAAATGTGAATATTATTTGGTATATTCAAAATGAGGTGGGTGAAACTGTTAGAGGATTCAATAATTTAGCTATCCTTGGGATAAGGAACTTTGAAACACTCTTCAAGGATCCATAGAGAGCAAATATTGCTGAAATAATAAATTTGTGCTCATACTTTCCCTAGATTGCCATAAAGAATATAATAGGGATTTAATGGTTGAAATAACAAAGGTTGAGTTGTTGGCAGTGATGTCTTCCTTTAAAAAAGATAAGAGTCCAAGCTCCAATGGCTGGACAATTGAATTTCTTCCAAGGTTTTTTAATCTAATGGGTGATGATATAATTTAGGTGGCGGAAGAAGTGAGACGAAACAGGAAGGTCCTTGGGTCTCTCAATACATCTTTTATCACACTAATACCAAAAGTTGACAAGTCATCCTTATTTGAAGACTATGAACCCATATCTCTGTGTAATTATATATTTAAAATATTGCCCAAATTTATTGCAATAAGGTTGAAATCATTTCTATCTAAGGTAATATCTGTGTAACAATTTAGATATCTTGAAGGACAATTCATACATGAGGCAATAGGATTTGTGCAAGAAGCACTTCACACCATCAATCAAAATAAGCGTTTTGCTATAGTGTTGATACATATAGGATTAAATCTTCAGGTGGTGGAGTGGATTATGGGATGTGTGATGTTTGTCTCATTTTTTGTCTTGACTAATGAAACAACTTCTACCTTTTTCAAGCCAACTCAAGATCTATACCAAGGATGTCCTTTGTCACCTTATATATTCTTGTTGGTGGCCAAAGGATTGAGTAGGGAAATTCATGAAGCCAAGAGAGAAGGAAATCTGGTGGGTATTAGGGTTGGAGAGTTGGAGTATAATACTCACTTGTTGTTCGTGGATGATGTGCTAATTTTTTGTCACAAATCAGTCCCAGAAGAACAAAGGTATAAATAAATTGTGGAACTTTTCTACAAGGTGACAAGCATGGAGGTAAATTTATTAAAATATTCCTTAAGCTTCAATGGGTTACAGGTTGATGTCTCAAAAAGGAGCCATCACATTCTGCAATTCTAAGTGGTTCAGTTGCATGAAGGATTAAAATACCTTGGATTTATTCTCAAGACATTGGATATGGAATTAGATATTAGAGATGGTTATTAGCGAAATCGAAGGTTGGTTTCACTTATGGTGACATAGATGGATATCTAAGGGTGGTCGGCTGACACTGGTGAAAGCTATACTAGGAGAAATCCTAGTGTATTGGGTGCTTCTAGCGCATATACCAAAAAGAGCGTTAGACAAAACTCAAAGGCTATGTTTCAATTTCTTGTAGAAAGGTAATATGGATAAATTGGGTTACCACTTGGCCCACTGTTAATCAACTGAAAGACCGAAGGAGAAAGGAGGATGGGGTTTGATTCAAATTCCTTTCGATCAAGCACTAGCGACCAAAAGCCTGTGGAATCTTATCACCAAGGATGGTCTTTGGAAGCACATTATTACACATAAGTATATGGCCCCTTTGACTATTATGGAATGAATTTGTTCCCCTCAAAAGAAGTACAAAAATGCTTCTAATCAATGGAAAACCTTACTCCTAGATTTTCCTTTACTTGATACACACCTAGCATGGAAAGTTGGTGATGGCAGTCAAATATGGCTAGGGAAAGATTGATCCGAGTCGTGTCCAGGAAGCACAAGGGGGAAAATGGTTCGACTGAATGAGTTGGCTCTGTTATGGCGGAAGCAATTAAGAATAAGCAAAATGAGCAAAGCAGGATTACACTACACAGATAAACACAAATACGCACAGGCAATATGCAGGAATGCAAACTGATCTTCTATTACATGTAAAACAGGTAAATCATTGATGTATGTTACAATATTATACATCCTTATATAGATTTATGAGATTCTTAGGTGCCTGCCCGTTATGTTCAGTTACAAAGAAGAAGTTAGAACGGTTCAACAGTTCAACCATTACAGTCGACTGGAAGACAGAGAGATAGTCTGTCGAAGTTCGACAGTCGTTGGTCGTATGCTGACGCTGCTTGTTGATGTCACAAACTATGAGGTTGTTGAACATGTCGAAGGTGTGAATGTGTCGAGGTGTGTCGAAGTCGAGACTCGTCGGAGTTGTGTCGAGTTCGGAACCTGTCGGAGATAACATGTCGAGTTGAAGTGATGTCGAAGTTGTATCAACGTCGATGACTTGCCAACTATGATGCGGATCAAAGATGCCAGTATGGGTTGTGATAATAATGTATTTTTGCCTAAAGATGTGGTGTTTCATTTGCATGCACAAGGTTTGAATTCTCTGAACCAAATAGTTGATGTGGAACATACAAACATATGGCATCAGGTTTGGATGAATGTCCGTGATGTTGGATTAGAGGGTGGTGTTGTAGATCACTATGACATTTTCATCTATTCGTTGCATAGAGGTCACATTCACATAAGAGATGATTGTGATGAGCTAGTATATATGGAACATGAACAAGGACAAAGAGCATTACACTGCCAAATTTGGTTGTGAGTTGGCCTTGAATTTTGATGATGGAGAGGTGCACTAGTGGTGGAACAAAATTTGGAAACTACGTGCTCCAAAGAAAACCAAACTATTGGTGTGGCTCGCTTTGAAAAACCAAACTATTGGTGTGGCTCTCTTTGAAAGGTAGAATTCCTACATGGGATTACCCTTAAAGAAACAATAAACAAGGCCCATGAATTTGCTACTTGTGTAAAAATGTAGATGAGTCAATTTCTCACATTTTAATAGTTTCCCTTACTCAATTTAAATATGGAGGGACATAGGTTTATGGATGAGATATAACAACATCTAGTGTCGACCTATTGTAGAGGAAGGATTAAGAGAATGGCTCAACAAGATGAAACTTTAAAAGTATTGTGCAATTCCTTTTCTCACTCTATGGGGCATTTGGATAGCGTACAACTCTAGTCTCTTCCAAGATCTTCCATGTTAACAATATTGGTCACCACCTAGATAATTGGAATATCACAACACTTCATAGAGGAAGTAGTGTCTAGGAGGCCGAGGGTCATTGGTGAATTAGTACGGTATAAATACGTCCCTTAGGAGTAAGGGGGGAGAATGGCTCAACTATATTATCACTCATATTCTGACTCCAAATTGGTTTTCACTATACCACACCTGCTGTTATTTTTCCTGACTTTTTCTCACTATAAAGGTTTATATGTTTTTAGTTAGAATTAGTATTTTTATTTTTTATAACAATCCACATATAAGACTGGTTTTATAGACTTTGTAAAAATAGTTTGAATGATGTATGGATTTGGAAAAGAGAAAACATGGATTGTATAACTAGCACAATCACTTAACTTGTGTTTATTTAACATATGATTGATGAATATAGATAGGCCACAAGTCAAATGCCAAAAACTACACCTTATCCATGCAATAGCTACCAATTATCACATGTAAAATGAATATTTTTCTAATATAATTTTACACTAATAGATGTTTATATTTCAGAATTCAAGGTGGACTAGCACCTATGCTTTTCCTAGATTGCACGAGGATGAGACAAGTGTACTGTTCAGATTGATTTTATGGTAATAGTTCCAAATTCAAAATAAACAATTTTTAAAAAATATAAAAAAACATTGGTAGCTATGCATGGATAATTGGTAGCTGATGCATGGATAACTCTTAACTAATGCATGGAGAACCAGTTTGTGCAACTACGCATGTGCTCTTGGCACTTAACTTGTGACCTATGAGTGTTCACCCGCCACAAGTTAAGTGGATGTGCTAGTTTTATAATTGTTTATTTCAAATTTGGAACAACTTTCATCAAATAAATATTGACAATACACTTGTGTCATCTTCATACAATCTAAGAAAAGAATCCTTGATAATACAAATTATAAAATATAAACACCTATCAATATAATTATTTCTAGTTTTTTATAATAAAGATGAAGTGATGCTAAAAACAAAATACTTATAAAAGATATAATTTCCATTTAATTTATGGAAAGAAATAATAATATTTAAAAAATGGAATATATATATATATATATATATATATATATATATATATTGTTAAAAAATAGAACACCATCGCTATACAATACAGTCTTCAATGCCAAGCTATGAAAACCACCTGGGCATTCAGTGCGATTGCCACGTTGATTTGGAATTCATTGTTATTAACCCTAGTTTGATTGTTATTATTCCTAATTTGATATAAAGTAAAAATACCGTAGTAAAGCAATTCATTATTATTAATATTCTTTCGATTGGTAAGGCAATATAAAGTCAAAGTAATATAGCACAGCGCATCAGAGTGGCGCAGCGGAAGCATGGTGACCCACAGGTCCCAGGATTGAAACCTGGCTCTGATACAATCAGTTGAGGCTTCTGCGATAAGTTTTTAACGGCTAATATTATTAACTTCTCTCGTTTGCATCTCCACTCTCAACTACAGAAAATTTCAAGAAACAACAAACACACCATTGTGTGTTGGACAAAACTCACTATGGCTTGGGGTATACCACAACAGACAGATGACTACCAGAAATCAACTCAATTCTCAAAACTATGCTATATAAATGACAATGCTAAGATAATGAAGAAGCTAGCCAACCTCGATCCAAACATTTGAAGTAGATCCTTGTTGGATCTTTTCAATCCGTGCACTTGAATCTGCAAATTAATCTTGACAACCAATATACAACAAGTACATATAATATATAAACGACATTAACATCATCAATAGCAATGGCCCATGATATAACAAGTAAATGCAACCCAATGTAAGATAAACAACATTTACAACATTAATGGATGAGAATATGAGTATTTCTATTAATAAACAAGAAGAAGTACAAAGTGATACGACCTCTTGCTGGCAACCAATCTGAACCAAGATCTGGATCAATCCACTTGTGCCTCCACCACTTCAATCCTCCATGAATGGAAAACTCAAACTAGATAGGAGTTTGGAAGGTGAACATAAAGGGTTCACAACTACAAGGATCAATAAGTGTAGACTCAAGATAGGGAAAAAATCCACTAGATTTTTCTTGCTCTTCTTTCCCCTCCCGTCCATAAGCCATATGTGCTCAATATATAGTCATCTCAAAGGTAAGCGAAAGGACACATCGAGACATTACTTGGGTAGATGGAGAGCCAAAGGTCACCCAATGACCGCTTTTTGGGAGTAAAAAGTAATAAACTAGTTATTTTTACCATTTTACTTGATACCCGTGGGCTATAGTGATGCAACTCGCGGGTACGCTTGCTATAATGATGCAACACGCGGGTCAGAGGAAAAATGAGGAAAAATATGTCTGAAGAATATAAAGTGAATCTGAGTCAGTGAAATGGATCCTATAGGCCAAAGAATGCTGATGCTCATAGGGTGGAATATTACGATGTAATAGATGCCCCCTAATGTGTGAGGTCAGAGGCTGATGCTACGATGGCCGAAATACATTATAAAACTCAGAAGTGGAGTGATGGAGACACAAGTGGAAAGAGCAGCTCGCTCGTCATAATACAATAGTATCCCTGAATACATGTCAGTAGTACAACAATCTGATAAAATGACCATGAATAGGAAGTACATAGTGAATACATGTCATAAGTGATCATAGCCATGATCCCTCTACAACAAGATATGGTCTCCTGCTAAAAAGGAAACAACTGGTGCAAACTGAAGGTACAAACTACTGATATCTGAGAGGTGATATCTCAGATGTAAAGTCAAAGTCATAAGTAGCATACTGAATGCCACTATCGCCTGGGGTCTTCTACACAAGTCTTCGACGGTGTAAGTCCCATCTAGTGAATAAAGGAGTTGGGGTTGAACCTGATGTGACATCGTCTGATTACCGGTCAATGATGTATACCGTTAACAGACGCGAGATAACCTACCAATAATGAAAATGGGCATCAAGGCACAGAGCACAATCATCGGAGTGTGAATAAATGAGTTGAAGTCGAACACTAGGATGAATCCATCGATCAGGGGACATTGATGTATTCCCAAAACTGTCGATAGCGAGAGAACCTGCCACTAATGACTGCAACCCTCAAGGTACTCAACCAAACTCTAAGCCTCAAGTCCCGGAATAAATGGGTTGAAATCAACGGAACGAGACTCGCTGGAAGGAGGGCATTAAGGCATCCCCCATCAACTAGCACGAGGTACCAACTACGCTGAAAGATTTGGAAGAACGCAGGTGAAACGGACTGACTCAATAAGGATGGCCGACATGTAATCGTCAAGAGATCTGAGGAGTGGCCGACATTGGTTTCAGGACTTCCTTTGAACAAGAGCATGAGCAAATGGATAGACTCAGGCAGCATAGACTTGACATAAACTATGCAATGCAGGAGGCATTACAGAGGGCTCCATAATGACTGGAAGCTTAACCAATCGGTGGAGAAACTGAGAAACAAGTACAACTCCTAAGGTCCAACTATAGTCCCAACTCATAGTGTATGGAGTGGAATGAATGCTCTGTTCAAAGGCGACACAACAGCTGCCAACAAGAAGTAGTAACCATAATCCCGTCCGGCTTTTTGGAATATTTTATTTTTTTTTGGTCTTTTTCATATTTGGAAAAGCTTGAAAAAGAATAAAATTGCTTATAGTATAACAAGTGAGGGAACGAGTGTCACATAGCGAGAAAACTAGTTCCAAGCAGTGGAACATACCTATGATCAATGCAAGGAAGCATGTGCAGGATGTGGACACTCGGGGGAATGTTCCCTCAGGGTAAAGGGTCATCAAGCTGTGAAAGATAAATTAAGGCTCTGCTTGGCTTGGAAGGTAAAGTGCTCAGGCACAGGGCTAATAAGTGAGTAAGTAGGATCCGGAACAAGGCTCAAGCAACAAGTAGAATAATGCAATGCAATCACAACTCGACATAAAAGGGAAGTCTTTTTCGTAAAGTTAGTCTCCTCACCCGAAAAAGTGTAAAACAATGAGAGAAGAACTCAAGATAGGGCAAAAATCCACTAGAGTTCTCTTGATATTCTTTCCCCTCCCGTCCATAAGCCATATGTGCTCAATATATAGTCCTCTCAAAGGTAAGCGAAAGGACACATCGAGACGTTACTTGGGCAGATGGAGAGCCAAAGGTCACCCAATGACCGCTTTTGGGGAGTAAAAAGTAATAAACTAGTGATTTTTACCATTTTACTTGATACCCACGGGCTATAGTGATGCAACTCGCGGGTACGCTTGCTATAATGATGCAACAAGCGGGTCAGAGGAAAAATATGTCTGAAGGATATAAAGTGAATCTGAGTCAGTGAAACGGATCCTACATGCCAAAGAATGCTGATGCTCACAGGGTGGAAGATTACGGTGTAACACATTGTCAGTGTCAGATGGGAAACTTTCTTATCAGCAATCCAGTGCTCTTCTAGTAATTTCCTCGCATATGCAAATACTCGTTTTACAACAAAAAACACACGGTGCCACTCAATCACAAGATTACATGACTCAATTTATTCAAGTATCCTACCTTCCATATAAATGGTCATCACTTCAAAATAGTTCATGGCAATGGAGTAACCATGGTTGTAACTAGAGATAAAAACACAATCTTCACCTCAACCTTCGAAGTAGAGAATTCTAAACTCAAAATGAGGCTCAAAGAGAAAGGCTAACAAATAAGGCATTGTGCTCACAATCAACATCATTTCAAGCTTTTGAACATGGATTCAATTTCAAAAGAAGCTAGTGATGACAGCCAATTCATGCGATTTTAGGGGATTAGGGAGAAGAAATCACTAGCCAATTCATGCGATTTTAGGGGATTAGGGAGAAGAAATAAGTAAGACAATTTAAGACCTTTTATTTAAAAGTGAAAATCATCAATGGTATTATTGTAGCGATTGATAAATCAATGCAAGAGATGCAATTTAAATATATTCATATGAAAAACAAAAAGTAAATAATGGCACATATACATAATACGTAGGCTATTAACCCTAGAAACCCTTATCAAGAGATGAAATTTTAACATATTCATATGAAAAACAAAAAGTAAATAATGGCACATATACATAATAAATAGGATATTAACCCTAGAAACCCTTATCAAGGAAAAGCAACAAACTCAAAGTCATGCTTCTTTCTCATTGTATCAATAAAACAATTCACAATAGTATTTAGGTATTTTAAAATATCACTCAGCCCAAATATGCAAGCAATATTATATTACAATGATTCTAAAAGCACCAAAAAAATAGGGGATTGCTCCCTCCCAACCGAGGGTCTAACAACCCCCCCCAAACCCTCCTAATTATCACGTTGGGATGTATAGTCTACCTACAAAGAATATGACACATCAATAAACCAAAATAAAGGAGCAATAAAGTATTTTTAGAAATAAAAAACCTCTATTGGAGAGATGTCATGAATCTTGCCTAAATCTTGATGATTCTCAAAGGCGTTGGCTACATTAGGGTATTTGTAAACCCTCCATTGGTAGAAATAATCTTTATCCTTCATTGGATCATAATTGTCACCCAATTAAATATTGAATCTTGACATAGAAATGTCACCCAATTAAATATGGCCGTTGTGTCTCAACTTCATGAAGCATAGCCTTCATTTCTTTTTTCATAGGTGGACTTGCCCAAGTTCCTCTCACAAAGTTGCTTACAAGTGAAGGCTAATGGGCATCTGTCTTGCATCAATACTATGCCCAAAACATAGCAAAATGAATCAAATTCTAAGACGAAAGTCTTAGTGAAATCCAACATGGCTAAAACATGCATAATGCACATAGCATCCTTCAAGATGGAGAAGGATTATTTTGCTACCTCATTCCATGAGAAAGCATTCTTTTTGAAAAATGATGTAAGAGGAGTTGCAATCTTACCATAATTTTGTACAAATTTACAGTAGTAGCTAGTAAGTCCAAGGAACCCCCTCAAGTTTTTAAGAGTTTTTGGGTGGCCGATAGTTCTACATAGCTTCCACTTTCTTGGGGTCGACATGAACACCATCATGACTCACAATATGTTCCAAATATTCAACCTCAGTTACCCCAAAATCACATTTGGAGAGTTTCAAAAATAACTAGTGATTCTGTAACAATTGCAAGGTATGAGAAACATGCTTGAGGTGGCTTTCCGAGGCAAGGTTGTAGACCAAGATATCATCGAATAAAACCAAGACAAACTAGTGGAGGAAAGGGAAAAAGATCTTATTCATGATGATTTGAAAAGTGGATAGGGCATTGCATAGGCCGAAAGGGACTAAGGACTCATAGTGACCCTCATGAGTGTGCAAGGTTGTCTTGGGTATTGTCACATACCAATTTTCTTGTGAAAGAAATAAAAGAACTGTTCTTCGAATTAATGATAATATGTAAATGAGAAAAAAAAAATTCTTGGAATTAATGATTATATGTTAAAAAATGTAAATAATGAGAAGCAACGAGAAAAGGTCATTACTTTCTGTTATGGAACCTTTAATTCATTATTTATCGAAAGGAAGGTTATTGTTTTAGGTAAGAGGAAAATAAATATTGAAAAACAAGCCGATGATAAGAGAGAAAGTCCCGGCCATGGCTATTTCTAGGTGGTGACCTCAGAGAAGGTGACCTAGACTCATATAGTTGTATTCTTATTATATAATGCATTGCAATAAAATATATTCCGTAGTGATCTTTTTGGGGCCCAAAACATGCTATGATTAAGATAAGTTCTTGGTACATGTACTATTGTTTTAAAAGAATAAAGAAAAGAAATTCTCTTCAAGTTATTGTTGAATTGTATAATAAGTTTTGAATGATCTGATGCTAATAAAATAACTATATAAAAATAATTTTTGGATGCCATTTATAGTAAATACACATATTTATATGTTGATTATTTTGTAAATGATTGTTATGTATTTATTTTTCACTGCCAGTAATTATCCTTGCGCAAACTAAGAAACTGTTCGTCACAGATATGTTCGCCTCTTTCATCCAGATTTGATGGTTGTTTGATCGAAGGTCGATTTTGGTGAAGAATTCAGCCCCATGCAACTCATCTAAGAGATAAGCAATGATAGGAACACATAATTTAACTTTGATGGTTAATTTGTTGAGAGCCCAAAAATCAAGACACATGTGTGAAGTGCCTTCCTTTTTTAGGGCTATAACTATTGGTGAGGTATAAGGGCTTGTACTAGGACGAAAGAGGCCGACCTCCAATAATTCCTGTATGACTTTTTCAATTTCATTTTTTTACCAAAAGGGTGGCGATAAAGGCACACATTGGGAGGTTGACTACTTGGGATTAATGGAATACCATGGTCATGTTCCCCATGGAACGGGGACAAACCCTTTGGTGCCTAAAAACCCCGTTGATATTGGGAGAGGACCTATTGCAAGTGAGGTTGAATATCCTGGGAGTGTGTGTGATACCCCCAAGACATTCTTATTTATTTTTTATTTAATATTTTTGAAAATATTTCAAAAAAAATATTATTTGTAAGAGTTATTTAAAAACTCAAAAATACTCACATAGGATGTGAGTGATACTTTGTACAACAATTATTATTTATATTATTAATAAAAATAAAAAGACACTTGGAGAATTCAGTTGAATGAGGGGACACCATCTTGAGGCAAAGAACAAGTGTAAAGCAAGCAAGAGATATTATACCAATCAAATCCAATCTAAAAGCTCAACTACCAGACAAGATCCTAAATCATAAGGATTGAAGGATTGATTGAGATTTGATTGAGACGCCACAAGACTTGGGCAAAAACTATAAATTGATGTACTGAGATAGCATGGGGCGATGTGTTATGCATGGAGAAATTGTTGCTAAGAGTGCATGATTGTTGAGTATTTCTCTTTGATTGTAAGTCCATCACTGGGCTTGTTACAGACTCTGAGAGAGAGTGTTGCATTCAAGCCTTGCTTGCTAGTTCTGTTGTGTATGGTGGTGATCCAACTCGTGGGTGGAGGTTGGTTTGTGGTATTGTAGTCTACTCCTGTGGTTGGGAGGAACTGATTCTCGAAGTAGTATTTCCCCATTGTTTCAAGTAAGTGTATATTATTGTTGAGATTTATAGTTTTAATGGTGGAAAATTATTAGCGTGATTTTTTCTCATTTCAAAGTTTGCATGGGATTTAGTCGTGGTGGCATTACTCTATTTCTATATTCCTGTAAAAGTATGACAAGTAAACGATTGTTTCCGTTTTTCCTCTTTTATATGAACGATAATTTCATAGTAGATTTGTAGTTCTCGACTACTATAGTAATAGTTGAATCTGGTTACAATGTCAAAGAGAAGCGTGACTGAGCATGAAATTTATGTAATTATTTAACCTAAGAGTCGAAGCTAAATTAATCAAGCGATTCAATATTTAAAGAGATCCAAGATCTATGTATATGTTGTGGAGCGATGGTACTCTGTATTATTAACACTTTTTGTTTTATCCAAAGATGTTTGTATATTGTACAGAGTATCATGTTGAATAAATCACCCTATTTAGTCTAGATGTTGTATATAGTGTCAACAAGAGAATATATATATATATATATCATGATTTAAAGAATGGGCATTTTGTTGAATAAGTCGCCCTATTTACATAGGGAGTTGTCTTGGTTATTAACTTTTAGATATAAAATAAATTGGAAAATGTTAAATGAATATATATAATCATTTGGAAAAATAAATAAAGTAGTGTGATGTTTATTTGTGAGACACATGTACATAGATGTATAGTGGTTAATGGAAAAGATAAACATGGTAGTAGTGGTATGTGCTCATATATATATTGAGATTATAGAAAGGACGAACATAGATATATTTAATTATACATATATATATGCATCTCTGGGAAGAGTTTAAGATTGCAATAATACTCAAGGTTGAATGCGACAATTGTTGCATTAGCTATGTATTGAAAAGTTGTGGGATTATCTTTTGAAAACTAAACATATTCTATTGTAATAATTGGTGAATTATATATCCTATGTTGAGATGAAGAAATCATTACTCAAAATTGGTTGCGACATTTAAAAGACAAATATGTAATTTGGAAATCACAAATCGGACTTTCATTCAGTATGTTTTATCTAAGAAATTATAAATTACAATTGGGCAAAAGTATTAGAGATTTCTAATGAATTTCTTATGTGTGGAAAAAAGAGTCATTGTATGTTTAACTACGTCAGGTTATAATTAAAAATGACTTCTAAAGTGGAAGAGAAAGAAAGTTCCCAAAAAATATAATCGTACTAGAAAATGATAGATGCTTAGTATATATTGGTAATCAAAGAAATATTACAAATTACTAGCTCATTATGTGTAATGATTTTTTTTAATTTTCACATTTATTGAATTTGGGGTTGTTACAAAGTGGTTTCAGAGCTTAGGTTACAACACTTGGCCTTATGGTGTACATTCATGTTATGAGAAAAACTAATGATGTGCGTGTAGTTTTGTTCTTCTTGCTGGTGTAGAATACAAAAATTATACTAAACTGCAGGAAGAGATGGTTGCAAGACGATCCCCTACCCCACCTATTTGGGTTGAACTTAATGATGAGGAACAACAAAACAATAATCATGTTAATGATAACTCAAATGAAATTTTACAAATAGTGAGAGACTTACAAGCTGAACTTCTAAACTTTAAAACTGAACATGAGAGTGATGAGGACTTAGGAAGATCTTAATGAAGCTTTTTTATTTAAATTAAATGCAATATCTAAGGATAAGTGTAAAAAGAAACGTAAACGAGATGACTCATCCTATGAATATCCTTCCTCTGATGAAAGTCCTATAGCTAGTGAATTAGAATATTCTAGTAGTAGCCCTGAGGGTAAACAAATGAAGAAGAGAAAATATAAAGACAAGATAATGGGAGAATTTAAAAAGATAAAACCTCCTATCTCTGGCGGTGAAGTAAAAAATGGAGAAGAAGCTGAAGCTTGGCTATCTGGGATGAAGGAATATTTTACTATGTATAACTATTCAAATTCTATAAAGAGTAAAATGGCCATCTTTAATCTAGTCGGGAAGGCTGAGATTTGGTGGCAGGACATAAAAAGAGCTTAAATAATTAATGATAGAAAAGTTAGTTGGAATTGGTTCAAGAAAGAGTTTAAAAAATAGTATCTTTCAGAGTATTACTACGAGGGAAGGGCAGAATAGTTATATGAGTTAAGATTAGGTTCAATGTCCATGCATGATTTTTGTACTAAATTCCTATTTTTGTTAAGATATGTGCCTTACCGCAATGAAGAGAAACCTAAAATCCAAAGATTACTAGGTTGTTTACCTAGCTTATATAAAGATAGATTAGAGTTTGATAACCCAAAAACATTATATGAAGCAATGAGGAAGGCCAAATTAACTTATGATCAATTTAAAAGTAAGCATGAAAATCCTTACAACTTTAAGAAAAGAGAAGGGAATAAATTTAAAAGGAGGGAATTCAATCCTTTCCATAAACATAAGAATTTCCAGAGGAATACTTTTAAGGATAGACAACAGCCAATTAAAACTGAGTATAAAGATAATCTCTTAATAAAAATTAAGAAATAAAAAGAGAACCCTTAAAGTGTTGGGGTTGTGGGGAGAGTCATTTATATCGGGATTTTCCTCATAAAAGGGATAATCGAAGTATCTCAATTGTTCGAGAAGCAGCCACAGTTGGATAGGTTGCTCGGAACATACTAAAGATAAGCGCAGCCTTGGACAATCATCAAGCAGATTACCAACCTTCAATGATAGAAGTTCGTGAAGGTAAGATCTTTGACAAACCTATTTCTATCTTAATTGATTCTAGATATACTTTAAGTTACATATCTCCTAAGTTAGTAGACTTGTGTAAAATGAAGAAGTATAATTTTGAAAAGTCGTGCCTAGTGCAATTAGCCACAGGGACAAAAAGAAAGGTAACTAGTTTTATTTCTAGTTGTCAAATTTATATGCATGATTTGATTACAAAAGTGGATTTAAACATTTTTCCATTACGATCATTTGATGTATTAATTGGCATGGATTGGTTAGAAAAGTATACACTTGTATTGAATTGTTTTGAGAAAAAATTCACTTGTATTGATGAAAAAGGTGAAAATAGACTTGTTAACGCTATTCCTAAAAAAGTTCTTACTAGGAAAATATATGCTTTACAATTAAAGAAGTGTGCTAGGAAATGATGTAAATTGTTTGTTGTGCATATTACTGAAAATGATAATGATAAAACAAAACCTAGATTGGAAGATTTTCCTCTTTTACATGAATTTAAATATGTTTTTCCAGAGGAGATACCTGGATTACCTCCAAGGAGGGATATTGAATTTACCATTGATTTGGTACTAGGAGCAATTCCTACCTATAAGGTTTCCTATAGAATGAATACACTTGAACTAGTGGAATTGAAAATGCAATTGCAAGAATTATTAGATAAAAAGTATATAAGACCTAGTGTGTCCCCGTGGGGAGCACCGGTATTTTTTTTAGGAATAAAGATGGCACATTAATACTTTGTATAGATTATAGACAATTAAATAAGATGACTATTAAAAATAGATACCCACTCCCCCGCATAGATAACATGTTTGATCAAGTACGAGGAGCTGCGGTATTCTCAAAGATTGACTTAAGGTCTGGATACTATCAAGTAAGAATTAAAGATGAAGATATACATAAAACAACATTTGAACACGATACGAGCATTACGAGTTCATAGTTGTTACCAGACAATCCACTCGATCCGAGGCGAGCTAGATCTCCCTAGCTCAATGTGAGTCTAGAACAAATAGAACATACTACAAACACGTTTCCTAGATCTACTTAAGGATCAAGTACTAGATGTCTTACCTCTTTGATTTAGCTATCGTTTCTCCCGAATGTTGCTTCACATCCCACGGTCGTCAGATCCAAGCTGCAAAACTTGTTAAGACACAGAAAAGAGAAACGAGTAAAGAGCATCTATACAATAAGAGATCTATGTAAATAGTTAAGCAGGTAAACAACACAACATCATTACAAATTGAGAACGATATTGGTGGAAAGCATTTGTATTACTACAAATAGAGGAGTACATGATAGATATATAGAACTACAACCAATGACTTAACGTAGCATCCCTTCTCCACACAAGCCAATTGCCAAGCCGTTCCAAGGAAGCATGAATTCTCCAAGAGGTGAGTAAAGGTGTTTCAAGAGAGATTTCACCAGCATGTAGATACCATAGTCTTCCTCCCTTTGGTATGGGAGTGAGCCTCATATATATAGGACTAAGTGGATGAGGTTATGGATAGGATAGGATGAGAGATGGTAGGAGAGAGATAGGGGATCTTCCCAATGAGTTAGGGGTCGAGTACCAACTCTCCAAGAGATCAAGGATAAGCCCACAAATGGGCAAGCTTCGAGAAAGATCTCGAAATGGCTATTTTTTCCCATTAACATACCTCGTCACACTCTGCTATGGAGCAACCTGCGACGTCGCATGTTGCTAGTATGAAACCTGCGACGACCTCTCAAAAGGTTGTACAAACTGAGTACAAATCCTCCAAATGAGCACTTGGTCCAGATGACTTTAGGGATGTATACACTAAATCATAATGATGGGTAGATTTTAGGTGTAAAAGAATGCCCCCCAAAGCATGAAGCTGTTAAGGATGTACAGGTGAAGTGCTTTGATAGAAATAATGGCAAAAGACTTGTCGGATGAAGGATGCTGCTGCAGTACAACTGACTCTGAACTAACAATCTCATATGTAGTACAACATGGATGTCGACCAATACATTGCAGATCCATGGGAGTAGTGATCGACTGAACACAATCATGGCTACTAGACACAAGCGTAGATCCATGATGAGATGATAACACAACCACAACCAATACAAAAGTGGATCCGTGTAATATGACTCAATACAAACTCCATCGCAACCTTGGTAAAAACATGACTCCCCAGGGTCTTCAAGCTGAACCCGCAATGATACGATTCTATCCATGTGATTACAAATGTATTGACGTCGAACATGATAGAAACCACTTGATTACCGATCATTGATGTAAACCGTTAACAAGTGCGAGGGAGATCACCATTAATGTCAATGATTCCCAAGGTATCACAGTACATATCATCGAGCGTGAATAAATGAGTTGAAGTTGAATGCAAGATGAAATCTCTCAATCAAGAGTCAATGATGTAAACTCATGATGAAAACAAGGTGACCTGTCATTGAGGCATGCAGGACCAAGGTACTTGATTGGTTTCTAGATTCAATCCTTGGATGATGAGTTGAAGTCGACAAGGATGAATCCGTCGAAGGAGGGCCATAATGAATCCCCCATCAATCGACACGAAACACGACAAAAGATGTGTAGAGTGGATTGGATGGTACAATAACGTGTGAGACTGACTCAAAGTAACAACGGCATGGCGACGTGTGTACTGACTGAAAATAATGAGTGATGAACGTGTTCTTGAACATGGGCATGGCATGACTTGGCAGTATTGACATGAGAATGATGCAAACTTCTAATGTAACTGATAATGGAAGCTTTCTCTGAATAACTCAGAGGAGTAACAAGACTCAAAAAGTAAGCGGGGAATCATAGACAAACGGATGACCCAAGTATCAGTATGAAAATGCAGATGAGTGCCATGTTCAAGAATGACTATATACTACCACTAAGGTATGTAACACAAACACTTTCCTTTTTCCCCATCATGAACGATGAGTGCCTCATGTGTTTTTTAACGAGCTTGATGAGGGTAACCAGATGCTCGGTATAGCTCATCTCATAGATGAGTCCAATCCCAAATATTTTCCGAACCTGGGATAGGAGGGGTTCATCCCATGACGGGCCCTTCAATGTGAAAATTTAACGAGTCCATAGAAGGAAAACTCGGTCGTCATTTCATATTTAGAGAGTCTGAAAAGAACTAAAGAAGATTCCAACGGTCCTTTTTCGTAAAGTTAGCCTCATCGCCCGAAAAAGGGTAAAACAATGCGGGAGAGGACTCTTCCAGTCATGATTGGCTGGAGTATTCATTTTTCGTAATTAGTGCCCCTTGGTCCGAAAAAGGGGTAAACTATCACCAGGAAGACGACCATTCAAATACTTTAACAAGCGTGAACGCGACAAGTTCGCTTGGCAATCTTTTCAATTTTAGGGATTATGAAAACTGCTTAACTATGGAATCCAGGGGGTGTCCTTTTTCATAGGAGTTTAACGAGCCCGGAAAAGTGAAAAATAATAACTCGGTACTTGTTCTCATGATTTGGTGAGTACGAGAACAAACGAAGAGTAAAATCATCCTCATGCAATAATTACGACTTAACCAAAAACAATAATGACAAAACGTTCAAAAGAGTGTTCATACCTGTAATTACCGTTGCTAATGCGAGAAACGCTACAAAAGACCACTTTACGACTCCTGTACACTAGAGAAAGTGTCAAATAACCCCAAATATGATGAAAAACGGTCAAAACTATAGTAAATGGCCCAAAAGCATCAAAATATTTGAAAAGGCATATTCCATTTCATTCTATAAATAGAAATATGGGCCAAAAATAGAAACATTGTTCAAATTGGCAATTTGGGTGGAGAAGTACCAATTTGGAGCCAAAACTTCCTTTGCCAATTTCGGGAGCTACGATCCGCCATTTCACCAACCGTCCGGACCAGGTTGGCCTAAATCTTAGCCAACAACTTTGTAGTGGTTTAGTTTTTCCCTTTTTGTTCATTTTTTGAGTTTTTTGATGATTTAGGGAGGGGCCATTGCACCCTCGGCTTGTCTCAAGTGGCCCTATAAGGACTTACGACGAGCCTGAGTCGTCACAAGCCTCGAAAACGGGACCTGCGACGGTGGAAAATCAAATCCCAAACATCAAACATGCTCCAAAAAATGAGTTTGTGCAAGTTGGGAAAGGACCTAACATGTTTTATATGCCCCTTTTGGCAGGTTCCCAACGAGCAAAGATGGTATTAGAGTGGCGAGAGAGAGAACATGAAGTGGAAGATGAGCAAGCCACAAACGATCCACAATGTGTGGCTGCTTTGCGAAACTGTGGGTTGCTCAAATTCTTCGAGATACAGGGGATGATAGCCCAGATCCCATTCTTGAAACACATGCTACAGAGTTGGGATGCATCCCAACAATACTTTGCCATAGGTGAGAATATCCTCAATACTGACATTGAGGACATATACTTTCTGACCGGTTTGTCTCGAAGAGGGGACGCTGTACAACTCACTAGGACACGTGCTAGTGATCGTACAGTTGAGGACATGGTGTCACAGCACTATGTTGCTACTTCTTGTCCTTCCAGTGGGAAGATACTCATCAGAGATGTGGTGAGTTGTCCGTTGAGGACCATACTGCTCACTATTACCAGGTTGGCGGGTAGCCAAGCTCCACATACGGCTACTCGGACTCAGATGTTATATGCGGAAGACTATATGTCTCCCATGGTCTTCAATTGGTGTGAGGGTCTCCTTGCCAACATCTGAGCTCAGCTGACCAAGTCTCGGTGCGGGGAGCTCAAGCAGTTTGGATACAGAACGATCATAGTGCCGTTCCTCTTGGAGCGGGTTCCTCTTCTGCGCCCGCAGGTGGTACTGGATGACAGGGATCTGAGAGATCCTCACATGCTCAGGTGGGCAGAGGTGATGACCCGCCATGGTGGGGGTCCCATCATCAGTTTTGGTCCCGAGTTTTTCAGCTGGCTAGAGGGCCAGTTACTTATGGTCAAGGACTTTCCTTATAGCGGTACAGACTTCCGGGAGGATCCCGATTTAGTGCTTCCAGAGGGTGCAGCATGGGGTGTTATCGGTAAGAACAAAACCCTTACATTTTTTAGTTTTTTGAATTATATATATATTTTTTATGTAGTGCTAATAAGTACTCTATATGTGTGTGCAGATGTGGGTCCCGTGCGACCAGTAGGTCTCTTTTTTCTGGCGAGGAGAGATAGAGGTGGAGAGGCAGTGGTTCCTGCAGGTGCTCATGCTGCCATCGAGGAGATGGAGGAGGTATATCGGAACCTGTCCGAGCTGATTGTGGAGGTCCCAGAGCCGGCTATCGATGACCTACCGAGGCCCATGCAGAGGTATGGGGTTGGAGCATCCGTGTGCTTCAACGCCTTACTCCTCAAGGTGGCTCGTACTGTAGACTGCTTTCTCACCCAGCGTCAAAGAGCTGTTAGAGGTAGGGGTGATGTACGGGTCAGGCGTCCGGCCTGATTTCACTTTTAGACTTGTACTGAGAGCTTAGAGGCCTCAGATTTTTGTACTTACTGAAAGCTATGATGCTTCAGATTTTTGTAGAGACTCACTGAAAACCATCGTGCTTCAGATTTTGTACCAGCACTACTTTTGAGCGATTTATATATATATACATTATTGGTGGTTTATACATTATGTGTTCTTCAAATGATTAGTGATGTGATCTTGTTTATATGTTTGCTTCTGTACATTATATTTACATGTTGTGAATGCTTTTACATATTATGATTGCTATGTGTGTGCAATGTACCAATCCAGGATGAAATTGGCCATCGAGTCAGCAACTATGTTTAACTCTCGTGGAATGTGCAGGGATTGAACATATTCAAATGACCTTTCCAGGAGACGTACTCGTTTGAAGAGACAGAGTAATATGGGATCACGGATGGCGTATATCTGGTTCAGATGGGAAACCACTAATTGAGAATCCATGTGGATGACAATGTGGTTCATACCCAAGGAAATGGCACCAATTAGGGTCCCGATTACTGCCTGATATTCTGCGGCATTGTTGGTCGCAAACCCTAGGCAACTTCCTCTTGAGCTAATGAGCTCACCTATCAGGGAATATAGTACCCAGGCTGTCGAAGCAAGGTGAAGGGTATGTCGGCTGGCGTCGTCCATGAATTCATGGCACGTTTCCATCTGCACACGCAGACAGAACATGGTATGAGAAGCGGAAACAAGATCAAAAGACACTCGAAAAGAGAAATGCGTCACACCACACAAAAACACAAAAAAATGCCATGTATAGTATATACAAGCAAGTCTATGCATGAGAGGTCAAGCATAGTATCTCTTCAGGTAAAGCCCATTGCGGGGTTTACTTAAAGAGATTCCGTCATAATCTTCAAGCTCGTAGGCACCTTTTTCCAACACACGTTTTATAACGTAGGGTCCATGCCACATGGACTCGAACTTCCCAGCTCCTAACTTATCGTGCTGCTGGTCATAGGTGAGGACCAGATCACCCTCGTTAAAGATACGAGGTTCAACCGAATTATTGTATTGGGCCTTAATGCGTTTCTTATGCGCTTCATTAGCAAGAGCAGCATCACGACGAGACTCGTCAAGTTAGGCTAAGTGTAAGAGACGTTCTTCCTCAGTAGTAGTGTTAGGAAGAAGTTCGACCACGAGCTGTAAAGACGGGATTTCGCACTCTATCAGCAGAACAACCTCCAATCCATATACCAATTGGAAGGGAGTGGTTTTAACGGTAGTTCGGTAGGCCCATAATG
The DNA here is from genome assembly GCA_027924585.1 of Larix kaempferi. Lineage (NCBI taxonomy): Eukaryota > Viridiplantae > Streptophyta > Pinopsida > Pinales > Pinaceae > Larix > Larix kaempferi. Next base: position 4,798,769 of record BSBM01000831.1, read on the forward strand.
CTGAAAAGAGCATATTATGCCAGTTGGACTTTTGTGTCCCTACCATCCTTTGGATCATAGTTTTCAAGACCTTGTTAATTGCCTCGACCTATCCATTGGATTGCGGGTAGTAGGGTTTCAAGTTTTCTTGGTGAAAACCCAACCTGTCGCTCAATTCATCAACCATATGGTTTTGAAAGTGAGAACCATGATCAGTAACTATGGCCTGCGGAACTCCAAACCACGCTATCACATGATTAAACATGAAGAGTGCGACGGTTTTGCCATCATTTTGGTATGTAGGCATAGCCTCGGCCCACTTTGTGAAGTAATCCATAGCTACGATGATGTAACTATGCCCCCCGACCGAGGTAGGCTTACAGTGTATAAAATCGATGCCCCATTTTGCAAATGGGCCAACGGTAATAACCGGATGTAGTGGGGCAGGATGAGTACGCTTCTTCGTATGGAAGTGTTGGCAAGGAGGACATTTTTTAACGGCCTCAATGTTATACCTCAATATTACACATTACGTATTAGTGTCGCATCCTTGCATTACCAACCTAAACGACAGTTTCCCTTAAAGATCATCTGAACATCCAGAGTGAAAACCATTGACTGAATACTGAAAGCAAAACCTTTTTCTACCATCTTCCAACCCAACTTAGCCCTGTTTGTGAGCACTACTGCTCCTTGCACATCTCCAGGGACGCAGTAGTCCACATTACCGCGCGTTGCTCCTTCTCTGGGGCACAGTACTACCGTGTTATGCTTAGTGGTAGGGGCGCGGTAGTCCGAAATTAGCCTTTTTTCCTTGGACTTTGGGATTCAATCTTCGAGGAGATTTCATTGGGATTACCACCTTTGGTTCATTCCTAACTCCTTTTTTTAGCTGGCCTGATCCACTAAACCCTCCATAGATCCACACTTCTCTCTTGTTGGTTAACCTTCCCATGTGCTATAAGAGAGAAGCTTTCCATGGGCCAAAGGGGAGGACTTTTGGGGCATCAAACCTATGATCTTCAGACTTCTGCAGAGATATCTAGAGGAAACACTTGGAGCTGGAGGATTGGCTTGGATATCAAGCAACCTTTGTAAGCACTCTTCAAGTTTGTAATAAAAGATAACTTGTTTTGTTTTTCCCATTTCATGTGTATTGTATAAATCTTTGATATGAAATGTATCTAGTTTAGATTTGAACTTAATATTTGCTTCAAGGTATTTGGAAGCTTGCATGCTTGTCCTTTGTTTGATTTCAATAGGTTCTACATTGGAGCTTCAGGATCAAGAGCTAGAAGCGGGACAAACGTCGAATTGGAAGGTGAGTTACGTCTTTCATCTCTTCTGAATGCATTTAATCTTATTGTGAAGATTAGTTCAGGAACTCAAGGTAGCATTTGTTTCCTTTTTGTCTTAGCATAGAGTCAGTGCATCCTGCTTTATCCTAAGAGAGTTTCTACCCATCCGTAGGGAGAAATTTCTACAACACTCAATACAATCTTTGAAGATAGTAGGCTAGTAATATCCTACGTGCAAAATCTTCTGGGTAGTATCCATCCCAGAGAGATGACCTCCACATGCCCCAGCGTGACAGTCATTCAGAATGTGTTCAGCCTCATCATGAGTGAGACAACGTCGAAGGATTGAATCGATGCCACGACGATACAAAGTATCATTGATGATCAAGTAATACTTTGCATGGTGATGAACCTTACGATGATCGTCGCAGGAAAGTTGAGGATCAAAGCATTGGGTTTGAAGATACAACAGAATATCTCCATACCAGGGGTCAGTCGTATTGATGAGAAACAATGATTCATCCGGAAATGAATCATTGTGCTCAACTTCTGCATCAGGATGGGGAAGGTCGCAAATGAGCTCGGCAAACACCAAAGACTTTTTAGACTTAGCTTTCTCGAAAAGAAGATCGAATTCTTGCAATATCACAATCCAGCGTGAATATTTTCCCCCAAGCACTTGACGTGTCAGTACGTGGTACATGGGGTTCGAGTTGGCAATGATAGTGGTAGTGCGGAGCAAGATGTAATGATGGAACTTTTGGATGGCAATGACTGTCGCAAAAGCAAGTTTTTCGACATGTGAATATCTAGTTTCAGTGTCAGTGAGACCCTTACTTGCATAGTATATCACATATTTCTGGGCGTTTTGATCCTCCTATACCAAAACCATGGCGATAGTGGTAGCAGAAGCGGTGAGATATACAATATAATCTCGATAATAATTAGGTGGTTGGAGCACAGGGTCATGCATGATGGCATGTTTGATACTGTCAAAAGACTTTTGAGCTTGGTTGTCCCAAATGATTGGGACGTCCTTCTTAAGCAGTCTCATATAGCCTGAGTTTTCTCCACGAAATTGCACACAAAACGTCTTAGGCAAGTCGCTTTCCCTTGGAGACTTTGAAGTTCTGTAACATCAGTCGGGGGTGGTAGGTTGATGATGGCCTCCACCTTTAAGGGATCAATGCGGATCCCATCCTTCGAAACGATAAATCCTAAGAGGCGTCCGGACTCAACGCAAAAGATACACTTGTGAGGATTCAGACAGATATTGTATCGTCTCCATCTGAGGAAAATGGTTGTCAGATGATCGATGTGGAACTCACACTGCTTTGAATGAGTAGGGAGATCTTCCAAGTAAGGTTCCACAAAGTCCTTAATATCGTGGAAGGAATACGACATGGCCCGTTGAAACGTGGCGCCAGCATTTTTAAGGCCAAATGGGAGCTTGCGATAAGCGAATGTAACCCATGGGTAGATGAAATCCGTCTTATGTTGGTCAGCTGGGTTGATCTCAATTTGGTTGTAACCAGAAAATCCATCCATGAATGAGAAGATGATGCTTCCGGCACAGTTGTTGATGATCTGGTTGATGAAAGGGGTCAGGTAATTGTCTTTTGGACAAGCCTGATTGAGGTCCCGATAATCAACACAGACGCGAACGGTGCCCTATTTTTTGTTCACAGGAACGACGTTTGAGACCCAATCCGTCAATGGGACAGGATAAATAAAGCCAGCCTTTAAGAGCTTTTCAATTTCTACCTTTATTGCCGCAGTCTTCTGGGGGTGTACTGGTCGCAATTTTTGGCACATAGGCTTGATGTCGGGATAGGTTTTTATTTCGTGAGAAACAATCGCGGGGTCTATCCCAGGCATCTCCTCAGAGGACCAAGCAAAAACATCTCAGAATTGCTTGAACAAGGCCGTGCTAATAACGATTTCTTCAGGGGAACACTTCTGGCCTATGCGAATGTGTTCCACTATACCTGGTTTCACGGAGATGTCTACCTCAGTAGTTGGCTCAATGTTATCCAAGTTTCCCTCTGTGTCCGTAAGACATGTGAGGATGGGAAAATGAGGGGATAGGTAGATATCCGGTAAAAAGAGGGTATGAATGTTGTCCTCTATGTACTCCCATGGAGGAAGAAAAGATGACCTATGATGAAGATCATCCCACGAACCGTCGTCTACATTCATTACTTCCATGATGGACTCATCTGAATGAAAAGTCCGAAGTAAGAGATTGGGTAGAGAGGATGTCCGTCGTAGAGAACAGGAAGGAGGGTCCATGGATGGATGATCCTCCGGCACTGTTTGGATAGCCTCATAAATACTTTCAGCGGGTGAAAGAGGCATCACGTCTCCAAACAGGTATGTTGTGGCTTTGTCTGGTACAAGCCAAGCATCGTTTAAGTGAGATAAAATCTCAATGGAGATCATGTTCACCGTGGCAACATGATTAGGGGGGTCCGCGGCTGGAAAAATGCCCATGAGAGATGAATCTTTCAATAGGCCAACCCCTACACTCTCATATTGTTTTGGCGTCTGTCCAATGGAAGGAACATGGTCACCAGGATGAGTAGTGGCGTCCAGTGTACAAAAATCTAACTGGTCGATAGTAACAATTCATCCTTGGTGGGGAAATTGTACTGTGCAGAATACTGAAGAGGCTACCGCCTGCATGGTATAAAACCAATTGCGACCAAGCAAGAGATTATAATCTAACGGGGCCGAGACCACTTCCACGTTAATGGTTACGGTATTTTCGCCCAACTCAACTGCAAGAGCTTGTAAGAGCCCATGAGGTTGAAAGCCACGCTCGTCAAATGCTTTCAACGTGGTAGGATAATGATTCAATTAAGGGGAGCCAATGGCTCTCCAACAAGCGATGGACATGACAGAAGTGGAGGCTCCTTCATCCAAAAGAGTGCAATGGACAATCTTCCCAGCAAGGTTTGTAGTAACTTGGAATGCGAGCTGGTGTGAGAGCCTCGGCTTAAGGTTGTCAAGATGAAACATGATGGTGTTCGAGGAATCCGCAACTGCACCAATATCTGCAAGGAGAGTTCTGCGTTGATTGGTACAATTATGCAAAACTTCCAGGGTGGACATGGCGCAAGGAGCTTGGGCCAGGTCTTCTACGATATTGTAATTTTGTGCCGTGCGAGCATTAGGATTGAAAACATCTTTTCGAATCATACTCTTGGGCAGACGCAATATTGAATCTAAAGAGGGTCTCTCTATGGCGAGAGAGGTTGATGGTACAGTGACATCAGGTAATGAATCAGAAGCTTTTTCAGTATTACTTTCGACAGGTTCATTCGAAGGGACCTGTTTGTAAGATCGCTAGCGAGTAGTTAAATTGATCGCCTCGTTACGCAACATGAGAACATGCACGGTATTGGATGGTTCCCCCTGGGCTGGGGGGGTTTGAGCAATCATCTGCTAATTTTGAGAAGGAAACGGATCGTTGAGGACTGCGGGAGTCAGTTTACCCCTAAGAAAATTCTGAACTTCATCTCTATGGGGACACTCTTTGGAGAAATGGTCTTCTCCACATAGTAAGAAAGGATACTTCAATTTCCTTTTCTGCTTAGTATCTTCGGGAGTGCTCTTCGTTTCCTGCTGGGCAGAAGACTTCTTGGGTTTCCCCTTGTTCTTCTTTTTGCCATTAAACTTCTAGGATGAAGCTGATTGAACAGAATTCACCTCTTCAGTTATAGTAGGAGGAGTGGACTCGGCGGTGTTGTCGCCAGCCGGAGTTGGGTTGGATGATCCAACAGTGCTAGTAGAAGGCTGGGTGGTAAGGGAACCTATGATCCCATCAGCTTGGGGTCCCTTATGTGGTTTCGTGGGATCATTAACGTCCTAGGGTGCATCAGGAAAAATATTGAACAGAGTGCCAGACTGGGTATAGACCAGGTCTAACAGATGAGCACTCACAATGGCTTGTTCTTTGGTGAAAACACCTCGCATGGAAACATCTTTTGCTATGACAGGAAGGAGTGACTTTGTAAACCAGTATGCTAGGAGCTGATCTGGAATGGGAGCTTTAATGAGACGTCGTCTCCTTCACCACTCATGGATATAATCCGAAATGTGAGTGGCAGTATTCTGACAGAGCGAGGTTAAAAGCTCAGTACCAGTCTCATACAGTATAGGCAGATGGAAATGCGTCAAAAAGTTCATAGCAAGGGAGCCAAAATCAGGAAAAGAGTGCAGTGGCAACTCGATGTACCACTTGGCAGCCGAACCGGTGAGAGTCCTTTGGAACAATCTAAGATGAATTGAATCATCCATTAAGGAATTAGATGAACACCATAAATGGTATGTCATCATGTGGTTCTTGGGGTCTTCACCCGACTTGCCGTCAAACTTGGGGATATCAGACGGAAGTTTCACTGAAATCAGTGGCCAGTTAGATCCATGGTAAATAGGATCGTTGGTTAAACGAGAGAGGTCAGGTAGGTCCAAAGTATCCAAAAAGGGCAGCTGTGGATTAGGCTACGTGTATTGATAATACGGATATGGCATGTAAGGACTAAACTGACCGTAAGGTGTACCAGGATAAAACTGACCGTAGGGGGGTGTGCCACCCGGACCGTAAGGAGGTCTGCCACCATAAGGTGGTCCACCTCCACCTCCGAGAGGGGGTGGAGGTCCGCCGCCACCACCGGTAGGAGGTGTGGGTCCATAACCGTAATAAGGTGGCCCTCTGATGCCTCCGCTTGGATGGGGTGGTGGACCACTTCCGCTGCCAGATAGGTGGGGGCCCCCACCGCCTCCACTGCCGGAAGGATGAGGGTTTCCGCCACCAGCGCTGCCACCAGGGTAATTAGGTCCTCCACCGCCTCCACCTGGAGGGGGAGGTGGACCATCGCCACCACCCAAAGGGAAATTTCCTCCTCCACCATGATAAGGTGGTCCGCCGCCTCCTCCACCAGGAGGAGAGGGTGGACCATTCCCGCCACCGCTTGAGGGGTGAGGGGCGTTCTAGGTAAAATGAGGTGGGCCTCCACCAACATTAGGTGGGGGCCCGTCGCCTCCAACAGGAGGTGGGGGAGGACCGATCGGGGGTGGTGGTAGTTGAGGGATAGTCGGTTGGGGTCTGTGTTGCAACATAGGTTGTTGCCCCCATAGAGTGTAAGGATTCCCGGGATAAGGTATCCTATATGGTGCGTTGCCGAGATTAGGTTGGCTCGACGCAGGGTTAACGGAACCTGGATAAGCTTGACTCCATGAGGGTTGGGTTACATTTGACGGCCATCCAACATGAGATAATCCCATGTTGGATGGTCTAGCGGGTTGGGTAGGGCCAACGGAAAGCCCGTTGGGGACTCCACCAACGTTCTGGTTAGGAAACGGGTGTTGCCCCCCAACCATAATAGGCTGACCACTATTCAAAGGTTGAACCAACATGGGTTGTTGACTAGCTACCATGGTAATAACATTACCAATAAGATAATCTGTAGGAATGAAGTACCCTCCCCTCGAATTTTAAGGTGGGGGAGGAACTGGTAAAGCAACTGTGGTAGTGACAGGTGTATTGGACCGTTGTCCTTCCACCGGTTGGTTCACTTGAGGTGCAGGACTGGATTCCTGCAAGGGTTGACCAATCTCATTAGTGGTCATAGGGTGGGGTGCTTCAGGTGATCCGAAATATATCGAATGAACTGGGATGTTTCCGTCATCAAGTCTTATTTGGAAATGACAATTGTGGAACTCTTTAGAGTGTCGTTCGAGACTTTGTCTTCGAAGCTCATCTCCTTTAACCCGTAACTGTTCCAAACGTTCATGGATGGGGCCAAAAGTCTCAGCAAGGTCAGGCCTATGGTAAGGCCTAGTGAACTCTAGAGTAGTCCAGTTAGGTGGGGATGAGATGGAAAAATGAGCCACTGGATGGTCTATAGAAGATGTCCAGTAAGTTGCTGAAGGACCAACAGCTACAGTAGGGTCGTCCTGGGGTTGGTTTATCCATTACAACGATCCAGGTTCTCCCGGGATGACGGGAGAAGGGTTTTGTGAATTGGGGGTTTGTGCTTCTTCATCCTGCGTGGGATGAGAGGCAGGTGAATCTGGTGGACACAAATGTCCACCAATATTCAAGGTGGGGTTCCCTACTTCAGTAACTATGACCGCATTACGTTGATCCATTCTTATCCTCAAAATGACCTCCGAATTAAGGGGAAATTCGGGTGGCAAGTGCAAGATCCTATGGGACCTTCTCCAGGGAAAATCCACCAGAGTATCAGGAAAATCAGCCAAAAGAGGTCGAAACAGCATTTTCTCCTAAAGGTATTCTAAAAGAAAATTAGTCCAAGAAAACCTACTCAAACTAAGGAAACAAGAAAACTTATGTGATAGAATGGATTCAAAAGTCTAGAACCTCATGGGATTATCAAGGCATCGCAAACCGCAATATACTGCAGGGTCCAACAGTATGACGCGACAAGGAGGATTGGGACCGTACCCTTTCCTGCATACCCGATTACCTGGACAGGACGTGCATGCTAATCTCCCCGAGTGCTGTTCTCGGTGTATTGCTTTGCCAAGACGACCAAATGGTTAATTCGGTTGGTTTTAGGAATCCTAATGGTGTCTCCCGATATACGCAAGGTACGTGGGAGCTCAAATCCGTAGTGGTGCTATCTAATGCATAGCCGTTGGCACGAGACCTTCTGATATACGTGTCGAGTACGTGATACACCCTTCGATATACGCCAAGTACGAATTATGGTACTTGGTGGGTATGTGAAGGAGCTCGATATACCAATGTACGTGGAAGACTACAATACCCCCGGACTACAGTGCTGGCAAGTAACGACAACTGCCACGCTTAACGACGTCGGAACACGTCTCTAACTTATACACATGTTACTAAAAATTTTACCTAGTTCTACCATTAATTTTATCTTGGACAGTTAGGTGAATGCATGAGGTGAGTACATAATCGGAAACAAAATGCAAGCCCTAGCTACATGCATGAAATATTCTTTTCTTTCGATGAATTCTACCTATGGTAAGGAGAAAGATTTTTCCAATGGTATTGCCAAACAAACTCAATGCAACACAATTCCCAATGCAAACAAACTTGACAATGAAAGTACTCTTTTCTTTTTTCAACGAAACACACAAACGTACATAACACTACTATCCAAATCAAAGTATTTTTCTCTTTTCTTTTCTTTTTCAAATCAAAACAACACTAAGTAATGAGATGAGAGGATTCTGAAATGGAAATGCAAGCTTTTCACTTTCTCTTTTCAATGATCTAAAGGAAACAAAAATAAAAAAAATGCACCTATCTTTCCCTAGCATGGAAACAACTTTTGAAAGAAAACGAAATGTACTAGATCCTTTTAAGAAGATGAATAAATCATAATTCAAGAAAAACACAATCAATCATATTTCCATTCATCTTTTCCAAAACATTCCAATGCACAATGATCTTTCTTCAATAACTTTCTTGAGAAATAACGGGAAAGAAGCACTTTTAATCTTTCAATGGATGTATTAAAGCAATAAACTTGAAGACAACTTTGCTTTCAGATCTAAATGACTGAAAAGAAAATGTTACTTGCGGCACTCATACACTCAGAAAACTCAAGAAAAGAAAAGCACTCAACCAAGCAGAAGTGACACACTTAACTCAAAATCAAGCAGCAGCAAGCAAACTAAGCAAGCAAAGCTCAAAACAAAAATAAATGAGGTCTGGAGGGTGATCCAATGCAATGATCAGATCAAGGATGAAAGGAAGGGAATGCAAGAGCGAATGGATGAAGGTGGAGGAGACAAAAGTATCCGCCACTACCGATTTCAAACTTGTCCAAAGCGAAACCAAAAATCAATCCAAATAAACCAAACTCTCAACACACATAAAAAATGGGATCTCTGGCTGAACGATGCAGCACAGGAAGAGTTCATACACCAAACCAAGGCTCAGACTGTCAGATGGGGGAATGAAGGCCCATATGTCAAGTCTCGATAGATCGGCACACTCTGTCTTTGCAGACAGTGCGACATCGCAGGTTACCTATACGAGAGGTGCGACGGTGTCACAGTTCACTAATGCACAGGCCGCGATGAGAAAGCAACAGACAAAGGACAGAGGCTCAGAAAAACACAGTGTCACTCTGTTTTCACTGCCCAGGTGCGATAGGCGAGTTCTAGATTCAAAAATGAATCAGATCTCTCAAAAATGAACCAGAAACATGTTTGAAACTGAGTTGTATAAACTCAAAGGAAGAAGATCAGGATCTTCAACCGGAAGATCTGACAATGGAATCAATCCTAAGAAAGAAAATGGCAAAAATATAACAAGGCTTGTGACAAGCAATCGACTGAAAATGACTCAGATTAACGATCACTAAACAAGAATACTCCCCAGTATGGTCGCCAGATTTGTTACCGGACAATCCACTCGACCGGAGGTGAGCCGGATCTCCCTTACTCAATGCGAGTCTAGAACAAATAGAACAGACTACAAACACGTTTCCTAGATATACTTAAGGATCAAGTACTAGATGTATTACCTCTTTGATTTTGCTATCCTTTCTCCCGAATGTTGCTTCACGTCCCACGGTCATCAGATCCAAGCTGCAAGACATGTTAAGACACATAAAAGAGAAACGAGTAAAGAGAATCTATACAATAAGTGATCTATGTAAACAGTTAAGCAGGTAAGCAACACAACATCATTACACATTGAGAACGATATTGGTGGAAAGCATTTGTATTACTGCAAATAGAGGAGTACATGATAGAGATATAGAACTACAACCAATGACTTAACGTAGTAGCCCTTCTCCACACAAGCCAATTGCCAAGCCATTCCAAGGAAGCATGAATTCTCCAAGAGGTGAGTAAAGGTGTTTCAAGAGAGATTTCACCTGCATGTAGATACCATAGTCTTCCTCCCTTTGGTATGGGAGTGAGCCTCATATATATAGGACTAAGTGGATGAGGTTATGGATAGGATAGAATGAGAGATGGTAGGAGAGAGATAGGGGATCTCTCAATGAGTTAGGGGTCGAGTACCAGCTCTCCAAGAGATCAAGGATAAGCCCCCAAATGGGAAAGCTTCGAGAAAGATCTCGAAATGGCTATTTTTTCCCATTAACAGACCTCGTCGCACCTTGATATGGAGTAACCTGCGACGTCGCATGTTGCTAGTATGCAACCTGCGACGACCTCTCAAAAGGTTGTACAAACTGAGTACAAATCCTCCAAATGAGCACTTGGTCTAGATGACTTCAGGGATGTATACACTAAATCATAATGATGGGTAGATTTTAGGTGTAACAATAGTTGTACCATTCAGCTTGACCAATCCTCTGACCACGTTCATGTGTTTAATGAATAGTGTTCTTCATAAATACTTAGATAAATTTGTAGTAGTATTTATTGATGATATATTAATATACTCTAAAAATGAACAAGAACATGAATAACATTTAAATTTGGTCTTACAAACCTTAAGAGAACATAAACTTTATGCAAAGTTGAGTAAATGTGATTTCTTTCAAGATAAAATCCAATACTTAGGTCATGTAATATTAAAGGAAGGAATTTATGTAGACCCGGATAAAATCAAGGCAATCATATATTGGTTAGTTCCTAAGGATGTAATCGGGATTAGATCCTTTATGGGAATCACAGGTTACTATTGCAAGTTCATTGAGGGGTTCTCCAGAATTGCTTACCCAATAACTTCACTTCAAAAGAAAGGAACCAAATTCGTATGGTCTAATAAGTGTCAAGAGAGTTTTGAAAAACTTAGACACTTGCTTACAACTGCACCTATTCTAAGAATAATGGATCCATACAAGGACTTTGTCGTATGGACTGATGCCTACTTAGAAGGATTAGGTGGCATATTATTGCAAGAAGATTATGTAATAACCTATGAATCAAGAAAACTTAAAGAACATGAATGAAATTATGCAACACATGACCTAGAATTAGCTTCTATAATACATGCTTTAAGAATGTGGAGACATTACTTAATTGGAAGAAAATTTACCTTAATGTATGGTAATATAAGTTTAAAATACTTGTTTGATAAAAAAAATCTAAATGCTCGCCAAGCAAGGTGGTTAGCCTTCTTGAGCGAGTATGATTTTGAAATCAAACATATTAAAGCCAAAAAGAATAAAGTGGCAGATGCCTTAAGTAGGAATGTCATTCCACATTGTTCAACTACTTTTAGCAGTTATAAGACAAATCTTGAAGATTTAATCAAAGATGCATCTAAAAATGATGAAGAATACTTTAAAATTAAAGAATAATTGGAGAAATATATTAATGGAAATGAATCCACAATTTATTTTATAAGTTTAGAGGACTCACTAGTCTATAAAAATCGATTATATATACCCAATTATGAAGAAGTTAAGCAATTAATATTGAATGATTTACATAAGAAACTGTATTCCGAACATTCGTGATATCAAAAGATGATAAAAAAGTTAAGAAAAAGTTATTATTGGCCTAATATGAAGAATGATGTTGCAAATTACCTAGCTATATGTATTGAATGTCAACACGTAAAAATAGAACATCAACATCCAGCAGGGTTACTTCAACCCTTGCCTATTCCAGAATGGAAATGGGAGATAATAAGCATGGACTTTATAACGGCATTACCTAAAACTAATAAACAATGTTGACTCAATAATGGTAGTTATTGATAAATTAAGTAAAGTTGCACATTCATACCTGTGAAATCTACTTTCAAAGCAATAAACATAGCTGATATGTTCATGAAAGAGATTTTTTGTTTGCACGGTATTTTGAAAGTTGTGATATATGATAGAGATGCAAAATTTACAAGTAATTTGTGGAATTCTTTGTTTAAAGGTTTAGATACTCAGTTGAATTTCAATATTGTTTACCATCCTCAGATGGATGGGAAAACTGAAAGAACTAACCAAATTTTAGAAGATATGTTGTGCATGTATGTAATGGACAAGCCGGGTAAATGGGAAGACTATTTACATTTAGTAGAATTTGATTACAATAATGGATATCAAGATTCCCTAAAAATGAGTCCATTTGAAGTATTGTATGGTTGAAAATTACACACTCCAGTTTCATGAGATAACCTTGTTGATAGGATTGTTCTAGGACCTGACATGTTGAAGGAGATGGAACATATTGTCAAAGAAGTGCAACAAAATTTAAAAGTTGCTCAAGATCAGCAGAAAAGTTATGCGGATCTTAAAAGAACTTTAAAATGGTTCAATGTTGGAGATCATGTGTATCTAAAGGTAAAACCAAAGAAGAGTACCTTGAGCTTGGGAAGGTGTTCCAAGCTAGCACCCAGGTATTTTGGACCTTTTGAAGTGTTAGCTAAGATAGGGTCGGTAGCCAATCAGCTTGCACTTCCCCCTTCTATAAAAGTACACATTGTGTTTCATGTTTGTTTGTTAAAAATATATGTACATGATGTTACTCATATATTGGAATATGATTCCGGTAGAACCCAAGGGAAATTTCCAGACAATGCCTTTGCACATCCTAGACAGGAAGGAACTTATTCTACGGAATCGAGCCATCACTCAAATAAAAGTGCAATGGAAGCACTTCATCCCTAAGGAGGCGACATGGGAAATGGAGGATCGAATGCGAGAGGAATATCCTTCCATGTTCCGACATGAGCAAGAGAGATCTGAATAAAGAACACCGATGACATTGTTAAAAATAAGGGGGGGAGAAATGTGATACCCCCAAGACATTCTTATTTATTTTTTATTTAATATTTTTTAAAATATTTCAAAACAATTAATATTTTTAAGAGTTATTTAAAAACTCAAAGATACTCACATAAAATGTGAGTGACACGTTGCACAACAATTATTATTTTTATTATTAATAAAAAGAAAAAGACACTTGGAGAATTCAGTTGAATGAGGGGACACCACCTTGAGGCAAATAACAAGTGTAAAGCAAGAAAGATATATTATACCAATCAAATCCAATCTAAAAGCTCAACTACTAGACAAGATCCTAAATCATAAGGATTGAAGGATTGATTGACATTTGATTGGGACGCCACAAGACCTGGGACAAAACTGTAAATTGGTGCAGTACGAAAGCATAGGACGATATGATGTGCATGGAGAAATTGTTGCTAAGAGTGCACAATTGTTGAGTATTTCTCTTTGATTGCAAGTCCATCATTGGGCTCATTATAGACTCTGAGAGAGAGTGATGCGTTCAAGCCTTGATTGCTAGTTCTGTTGTGTATGGTGGTGATCTAGCTTGGGGGTGGAGGTTGTCTTGCGGTGTTGCAGTCTACTCCTATGGTTGGGATGAATTGATTCTCGAAGTAATATTTCCCCATTGTTTCAAGTAAGTGTATAATGTTGTTAATATTTATAGTTTTAATGGTGGAAAATTATTAGTGTGATTGTTTCTGATTTCAAAGTTTGAATGGGATTTGGTCGTGGCGGCATTACTTTGTTTCTATATTCCTGTAAAAGTACTACAAGTAAACGATTGTTGTCATTTTCCCTCTTTTATATGAGCGATAATTTCATAGTAGATTTATAGTTCTCGACTGCTATACTAATAGTTGAATCTGGTTAAAATGTCAAAGAGAAGCGTGACTGCGCATGAACTTCATGTAATTATTTAACCTAAGAGTCGAAGCTAAATCAATCAAGTGATTCAATATTTAAAGAGATCCAAGATCTCTATATATGTTATGGGAGCGATGATACTCTGTATTATTAACACATTTTGTTTTATCCAAAGATGTTTGTATATTGTACAAAGTATTGATACTCTGTATCATTCAACAGGTTTCCCTTAAAATGTAGTAATCTGGTTTAAAACTTGATAGGATATTAATTTCGAATTGATATCGAAATAGTTTGACAATTCATTAAGTTTGAATTGGATCGAAATTGAATCCATTAATGATCCCTGTGTAATTTTTCACGACCTCTGTGTAAAACTCGTGGGATCAGATTTGTATCCTATAATAATCTCTCTATAAATTTGATATAACCTCTATGTAAAAACTAAAAGGATTGCAATCGTATTCGTTGATGACCCCTGTGTAATTTTTCATGACCTATGTGTGAAACTAAGAGGATCGGATTGGTATTCATTAATGATCCTTGTGTAAATTTGATATAACCTATGTGTAAAAAAAACTAAAAGGATCGTAATCATATTCCTTGATAATCCCTGTATAATTTTATATACGACCTCTATGTAAAAATAGTTGGATCGAATCTGTATCCAACGTTAACCTTGCTATATCACATAGGTGAGTGAAGTTATTAATGAATTTCTTCAGATAAGGCGTCAAATCTTATGGAGACTCACCCTTTTGACTTGTATGAATCGAAGTTTAATTCCTCTGTGATATCGCAAAAGCACATGTAAAATTTAATGAATTTTGCTCTGTTTAAAAATTGAGGAATCAATCTTTAAGTCTTGTGAATACCTGTGTGTAGTAGACAGTCCTTGGTTAAACACTCTGTGCATAAAAGCATTGCGCTATTAAGACTGAGGAGATCACTGAGATCCATTTGGATCTATGTTAATTATCTTTTAAAAATGATTATGGAATATCGATCCATCTCTAGAAATTATTTGAGAATCGAATCCACGGATTCGATCTCTGGTCATTGTGTTATGTTTACCAACTGAGGTTTATTACTATACAATCATATAACACGATATCTGTTTTCTCTACACTGGCAATGTGTAAACCGTGAGTCAAACGTTCTAATTTGTAAAATGATCCATAATTCAATCTGCCTGCATTAAACTAAATCAGTCGATTTAACGCCTTATATATATTACCAATCCCAAAAATATGGAGTCAATATCATACATAATAGCATACACCCTCAGTGTAACCATGGAGCTCTGCTTTGGGTTAACTAACTCCTTCATAGGCGGGAACACGACCTGCCTGGTCAAGCCTTTGACTATATTCATTAACCATTAGTTGGAAACAATTTGGTTGAGTTCCATATCACTAACTTACATAACTATGTAGTCGTTATATATAAATATAGTAGTGTGATGTTTATTTGTGTGACACATGTACATAGATATATAGTGGTTAATGGAAAATATAAACATGGTAATTGTGGTATGTACTCATATATATATTTAGATTATCGAAAGGATGAACATCGAGATATTTAATTATAAACACACACACACACACACACACACACATATATATATATATATGCATCTCTTGGAAGAGTTTAATATTGTGAAAATACTCAAGGTTGAATGCGACAATTGTTGCATTAGCTATGGATTGTGTCACCTACCCAAATTTCTGAGAATTATTATTTTATTTCCAAAATACTTTATGTTAAATTTAATTACAAAGTTTTGTAATTATGATCAGTTTTGAGCAAGGATGAATGTAATTACTGAATATTATTATTTAAATAAATTAATTAGGAGACAAACACCCAAGGGGACTGTTAAATGAGTGTTCACTGACCCACTAGGAGGAATGGAAGCTGATGGAAGGTATGGGAAAGATGGCAGCAATTGCATCACACCACTAGCTGTTAGTTATGGGACAACTACCCCTAAAAATGTAGCATTATCCCCCAGGTGGAGGGAGTGAGCAGGCAGCTCATTTAATGACCCTGTAACATCTAAAAAGGCATAGGCAGCCTACAAAAGGAAATTTCGAATTGAGCAGGAAGCTCTTAGACAATATTTCTGCAGAATATTTTCCTCATGTGCATCAGGTGATCACTGAGAGATTCGAATCAGGGAGGCTAGTGGTGAGTGCAAATCTCTGCATATTGCTGAGAAGAACCAGAGTTGCTGGTGCAGTTCTATTGGATTGCTAGTTCTTGAAGATTCGACAGTTAGTGCTACTGCAAGTGGAGATCCTAATTCCTATATTTTCTTCCTCCTGGTGGTTCAGTTAACAGGCTCGGGGGTCCTAAGGCAGTACTTGACTGTTTTCAGGAATTGGTTGGGTGGAACAGTCTTCTTGGGTTGTTTGTACCCTACAAATTTTATCCAGGTTTTACAATTTTTCTATCTTATCTCAGCTAATAGATTTGTTCTGTATATTTAGAAATCTCTGTTTTATGTTTTACGAAAAAGAATCTAATTCTAAATTTGTTTGAAGTCTAAATGTTAAAGTTTAAATGATGTTTTGAATTGATAAACCAGTATCTATTTTTCCACATGCTGTTTTGGGCATCGTACTCTAGTATAGATACGCTAATTAAGAATAGATTAAAAGATAGGCAGATTTCCATTTTGAATTCGATAGATAGATAGTAATTTATATATTTATCAGTTTTATGTCCTATAGTTAAATAATAGTAGAAAATTTTGTATAATATCCAATATATATTATAAATGTTTCCTTAGCTATATGAAAAACAAACAATGTTTAATTTTTGTATAGTTGCATGGCATTATTCTTATCATTGTTGTACATAGAGAATAGATAGAAATCATATCTCTATATATATCATATTGTTTTTCATTATAATAACACAACAACAAATAAATGAATGTGTTCATCATATCCAGACTGTACATAACAATCATCACGCAGTTTTCACATTGCACATACACGCACTATTTTCATTTCTTACTTTATCCATTTCCTATAATTTTATAGTACAAACAGATAATGAAAATATTATAAACATTTTATTGCTATCAATCATGTTACCCAATAGATATTCAAACTGTAAACAGGAGAAATGTAAAACCTATAGTGTTTCACACTTATCATTTTAGTTTCATAAATCGCTTGTATTTTTCCAATCTCAGTGTCGTATTTTCCATTATTTTACAAACTGTTTATAGTATTAAAAACATAGCATTGTATCAGTGGAAATCTAAGATCGCATTGATTGAATATCCATTATCATTATCCACAGTTTATTTCCACATTACTCTATAGTACAAACCCTACCATATGTAAGGACTATTATGAAAACAAGTATATTTTATATCTTTCATTTCCAAAGGCCAAATACGAAGCAGGGTTTGGCATGTCGTTTCCTTTACAACAAATTGAACACCATTTCCAACAGATTATTTTTACAGAGCTATTATTTGAAACAAGTTTCGCATACCCGACTTATTTTTCTTACTCATTAAGTTTTCAGTTTAATACAAACTATTAGACAAGCCATTTTAGGTTTAAATTCTACAAATTTTTCTTCTACGATAGACTACCTAAACCCTAGATCGAAAATCATGCTGTCAAATTATAGCATCAAATTCATAACATTGAAAGTTTTACACAGAAAAGTTAAATATCAAACATTTCATTGCCGAGAAGTCAAATAGCACGTATTGCATTCATTTTCCGAAAGAAAAGTTAATATCTACAGTAAACGAGCCTCGGCTCCAACTCATATATTCATAATTTAAAGACAAACAGATCGTGACCCTGAGTTCTTCTCAAGAACCATTACAAAGATCTAACTTCTAGAAAACAAAGTCGTTATGCTCAGAAAATGAAAGTAACAACATGTTTTCCAAAACAAAATAGTATGGGTTATTTCCCCAAGTCCAACATTTGAAATGAGTCCCTAAAACCCACTGCTTAGACGAGTTACACGACTCCCAGTTTGACAAAGGTAGCTACCAAAGTAGAAAACCAAAAAGCACATAAACAAATGAAGGTTACACCAACGAAAGCAGATATCTTTTGATTTTCACATTGTGCTTTGAATTCCTTCAATCCAACAAACAACGAAGAATCATGGTCAAAACCAGTTACTCTTTCTTAGACACCACATCAACCATAGATGGCAAGCACCTACGAGGGTTTTGGAAGACCCAGAGCTTACCAGTTGGAAGCTCTCCCTTCTGTCCAAACCCTTCAATCTGAAAAATGAATTACAACAAGAAAATCGCTATTTGTTTACCTTTGCTGCAAGCTACCAAAGCTTTCCACTTTCACCATTTCAACAATGACTCCACGCTGAAGACGAGACAGGAAACCCTCTGTCCATTTACACCAGGCATATCTTTTACTCAAAATAAAACGACAAGTTCTAGAAACTATCAACCTTTGAAACTATAAAAAGATACCCAGTCTGTTACAAACGACGCCATTGCAGAAAGAAGAGACATGTAACCTTTCTAAACTAGAGGTCTCGAGGTTGAAACCTCATACACCTTCTAAACCAAAATTTCGGCAGCATGTCGTCCACAGATCGAAAACAATGGAAACAATAAACCACATTCCAATCTCATAAACCAAAACATCGAACCAAATTCTAGGGTTAGATCCAACGATCATGATCAAGTTGATCAACGATCGAAATCATGCCAACACTCTTGGATTTGGAGCGAACAAACATCACTTAATTGCTAATTAATTGCCGTAACACGATCCTACCAACTCTTACACATGGTGGAGATCCAAACTGCCAGCTCGGAGGGCCTTCAATGAATATATATTACATGGCACCATAACAAGACATCGTATGATTAGCTTGCACTTACGTGGAGGCTTGTCAAATCCTTGTCACACATACAATATGGACGACCATTAATGCAGGCCTGTATCGCATTCATCAAAGCCAGTTTCGTATCGTTTGTTAAGACCATTCACCTGTCAATCAATTTAATGCTTGTCAACACTCGTTTTCCAACGATGTGTCTTTCAAACCCTAACACATGATATTATAACATTATATGTTATATTAAGTCGAATTCCTAAGTTTCGTTTGGGCTCTAAATTTCATTCCACGCCATTCATTATAGTATTATATCAACCAACTATTACATAGTTCCAAGATAGGTCGAATTAGAGTCATGTGGTTATATAGGAAGATATTTCAAGTTTATAAATATATTCACATAGTCCCAAGTCTAAGTCACAACGTTAGATTCATGTTATTATATATAAAAACAATTCGAAGTTTATATAGTCCCAAATTATATTTGTGGATTTAAATAATAAAGATATGACTTAGATATTAGTTGAAAGGATAACTATAATCACTTTGACATAGTATCATTTTATGCCATTTATATAATTTAGATACAAGTCCGGGAAGGGTTATAAGAATCTCTAGTTAAACATTGTAAGGATAAAAATGGAATAGTCCACACATAGGATATTTTAATACTACCTTGCAACTTGATTGTGATCATATGAACTCTATTATCTCAGTTATAAAATTAATGGTTTATATAGTAGACATTCAAATGGATACAATGATATATATATTTAGCTTGAAGACTAACTGAATGCTTTGAGTTCTTACTTTATTCTCACATCACAAACGTTTCACAATTTGGTGATGCATTGTTACATCAATAATGGGAAGTTAAAGACGATGACAAAGCTAACTATTACAGGGATAAAACCATCAGCAGAATGACGTACATAGATGACTCTGTTTTAAACATTGTCGAGTAGTAAGACATCATATGAAGAACTATAATTATAGCAATGAAATCCATACCTGCTTACTTGTGGTGAAACACAACAGAATTATAACATTTTATTAATTACGACATTGAATTTGAACTTTACACGTATCCATGAAACTTCTTACCTGTCGTATGCACATAGGACATTCAATAAGCCTTAGCGTTGTAGCTAAGTAAGCTCTAGGGTACCTCGTAGGACACCCTTATGCAACAAAGTCAAACTGTCAGTATCATTGCAAAGGAGAAAGTGTCGCATCTTATTCCCAATCTGTTTATTTCATTGTCATCATAATCATGTTTACAAATTAGGTGTTAAAACTGTCATTATCTTATTGCTGCTAAAACAGAAAATAAAGTATGTTCAATACTAACAACTGTACAACTAATGTTGTCGTAATCTCAATTATTATTTCTACAAATATTATTATCATAATTAATGCTGTTATTAAAAATTTTAATTTTTTATGAAATTTCGGGATGTTACATGTGGTATCAGAGCTCAGATTCAAACACTAGGCCTGAAAGAGGTCCAAACACATGCAACAGAAAATATTATACAGCAGAAAATTTTACCAATTTGAAATTTTAATTATTATGTTATACAAAATTCATTTTCAATTACAGGTATGGAGAACTCAGCTGAACAATTAGACGACAGATTTCAGCCAAACAGTCACAGTTCAGGACAACACTATGTAGCAGAAGGTCAGCACTATGTAGTAGAAGGTCATGGTGAACTAAATAACAGTTTGACAAAACTGTTACATGCCTTTCATGAGTTAAAAGCAGAAATCAAATCGATGAAACAAGACAATGAAAGGACAAGCACAAGAGCAAATAAACCAAGTGTTGTTTGAACAGAGCCAAACTAAGGAACAAGAGAAAGATAATGAAGATATTTCCAAAGTTGAGGATCTACCTCATGCTGATAAAAACAAGAAAATGAAAATTAGCAAGGTGAACGACAGTTCAACCTCATCAGGAGATGTTATTGAAACACACAGAAACAAACGTAACTACACCAGTGATAGCAGTGAAGGAGATTTCAAACCCAGAAAGAAAAATCAAAAGGAATATGAGCAGATTTCTGGGGATTTCAAAAAGATTAGACCTCTAACTTTCAATGGAGAAATTGAGAAGGGAGAGACAGCTGAAGCTTGGCTGTCTGGTATGAAGAAATACTTCCAAATTTATAACTATTCAGAGTCTTTAAAAGAAAAAATGGCTATATATAACTTGACCGGAAAAGAGAATATTTGGTGGCAGGACATCAAAAGAGTAAAAGGCATCAAAGATAAAGATGTAAGCTAGAGTACCTTTAAACGATACTTTAAAAAGAAGTACTTGTCTGAACAGTACTATGAAGAAAAATCCAAAGAGTTCTACGATTTGAAGCTGGGAGGTATGAACATGAAGGAAATGAATAGTAAGTTTCTGAACTTACTAAGATATGTACCATACCTCATAGAAGAGAAACTGAAAATTCAAAGGTACTTGAGCTGTTTACCTTTCAATATTAAGGACATAATCAAGTACGACAGTCCTAAAACCTTGGAAAAGGCTATGAGAAAGGCAGTTTTCTGTTATGACACAAATCAGAAAAGAGAAGGAATGTCAAAATGGAAAAATCATAAGCCCAACAATTTTGAGCAGAAAAAGAAAAATTTCAGATTCAGTGGGAATTCTGGATTTCAAAAGAAAAAATTTCAGAATCGGAATTATCAAGGAAACAATTCACAGCATAATTCTACAGCACCCATAAATGCACCTAATAATGCCAAGACCAGTGAGCCAAAGGCACCTATCAAATGTTTTGAATGCCAAGGTCCTCATTACGCATCAGAATGTTCCTTGAGGAAGCGGAAAGCAAACAACATGAACTCTATACAGGCTGAACCTACGGTGGGAGATGTGGCAAGGGCAATGCCTAGAATCAATACAGCACTTGACAACAGGCAAGCAGATCATCAAATCTCCATGGTAGAGATTGAAGGTATGCTACATGATCATCCTGTTACTGTTTTAATTGATCCAGGTGCTAGCTTAAGTTATATATCACCAGACATTGTGGAAAATCTTAAATTGAAAACTGAAAAAGTTTAGTAACTCTTGGCTAGTTAGACTAGCAACTGGAACAAAGAGAAAAGTATCCGATTTTATAGAAAACTGTGTTTTGTCCATGAATCATTTACAAACACAAATCAAGTTGAATATTCTACCTTTAGGTTCTTAGGATATTATAGTTGGGATAGACTGGTTAGAAGCCCATCATGTCATCCTGGATTGTTATGGAAAAAAATTTACATGTTTAAATGACGAAGGGAAAACTGTAGAAATAAAAGGCATCCTAAGGAAGGTAACCCTTAGATAGATTTCAGCCATGCAAGTTAAGAGGGTAGTTAGGAAAGGATGCCAAATGCTTGTAGTAAACGTGGTAAATGATGAATTTATGGATAAAGAGGACAAACTGAAATTAGAGGACATACCTGTCCTAAGAGATTTTAAGGAGGTATTTCCTGAGGAGATTCCAGGATTACTACCTAAAAGAGATTTAGATTTTACCATAGAGTTAATACCAGGAGCAGTACCAAATTCTAAAGCTCCGTACAGAATGAACATACTGGAGTTAAACGAATTAAAATCACAGTTGAAGGAGCTTATTAACAAGAAGTATATTAGACCTAGTGTGTCTCCTTGGGGAGCACCTGTCATCTTTGTTAAGAAGAAAGACGGACCCTTGAGACTGTGCATAGATTATCGCCAGCTTAATTAGATGACAATCAAGAATAGGTATCCACTACCCCGCATAGATGATCTATTTGATCAGCTGTGTGGAGAAACAATATTTTCAAAGATTTATCTAAGATCAGGATATCATCAAGTACAGGTTAAGGATGAAGATATTTTCAAGACAGCTTTCTGAACTCGGTATGGACACTACGAGTTCGTAGTCATGCCATTTGGCTTGACTAATGCCCCAGCTGTATTTATGTGTCTGATGAATAATATTCTACATAAATACTTAGACAAGTTTGCTGTTGTGTTTATAGACGACATATTAGTGTACTCAAAAAGTAAAGAAGATCATGATGAACATTTACGGATTATCTTACAAGTACTAAGAGACCATCAACTATACGCCAAGTTTAGTAAGTGTGACTTCCACAAAGACAAAATTTAGTATCTAGGACACATAATTTCGGCAGAAGGAATCTTGGTTGACCCCGACAAGATAAGGGCCATTAATGACTGGCCAGTTCCTAAATATGTGTCGGATGTAAGATCATTTATGGGCCTTACTGGGTATTGCAGAAATTTTATAGAGATTTTTTCAAAAATTGCCAACCCCATAACTTCCTTGTAGAAGAAAGGGAAGAAATTCGTTTGGGATCAGAAATGTGCTGATAGTTTTAAGAAATTAAAGGAACTATTGATGACAGCAACTATCTTGAGTATAGCAGACTCCAACAAGGATTTTGTAGTTTGTACAGACACATGCAATGACAGACTCGGCGGAGTCCTGACACAGGAAGGGCATGCGGTGGCATATGAATCTAGAAAGCTGAAAGTACATGAAAATAACTACTCTACCTATGATTTAGAGTTATTGACAATTATTCATGCCTTAAAAATGTGGCGTCACCACCTTATTGGCAGGAAATTTACATTATTAACAGATAACATGGGTCTGAAATATTTATTGGATCAGACAAACCTGAACGCTAGACAAGCTAGATGGTTGACGTTCTTAAGTGAGTATGATTTCAAAATTCAGCATATTAAAGGGAAGGAGAACAAGGTTGCAGATGCCTTGAGTCATAAGGCAAAACTAAATTTTATTTCAACAATTAGTACTTATTCAACTGATTTGGAAAATCAGATTCTGGAAAAGAGTGAAACAGATGAAGAATACAGAAAAATGAAGGAAAAGACAGCAAACAATAGTTCTGAAAATTGTATGGCACATTACAGCATGAAGGAAAACGGTTTATTACTGTTTAAAAACAGATTGTAGGTACCAGACATACCAAAAATAAGATTTCTGATATTAAATGAGATGCATAAAAGTCACTATTCTAGTCATCCAGGTTATCAAAAGACCATTACTATGCTGAGAAAAGAATACTATTGGCCTAGAATGAAAGATGAAGTAGCAGAGTACATAGCTAAATGTTTGGATTGTCAAAAAGTGAAGGTTTAACACCAACATCTTGCTGGATTGTTGCAACCGTTACCGATACCAAGTTGGAAATGGGAAGTGATCAGCATAGATTTTATTACTGGATTACCTAAAAATCAGAAACAACATGATTCTATCATGGTGGTAGTGGACAAACGCAGCAAGGCAGCGCATTTCATACCCGTAAAGACTACTCATAAAGCTCCAGATATTGCAGACATCTTTATGAAATAGATTTTTAGACTACATGGAATACCGAAAGTAATCATTTCAGATCGTGACTTGAAGTTTACAGGAAACTTCTGGAGGTCGCTGTTTAAGGGGTTGAACACAACTTTAAATTTCAGTACAACGTTTCATCCACAGACGGATGGACAAACAGAAAGGTTAAATCAAGTTTTAGAAGATTTATTAAGAATGTATGTTAAGGATCAGCCTGGTAAGTGGGAAGACTACTTGCACTTAGCAGAATCTTCTTATAATAATCACTATCATGCATTGTCCAGACTTAGTCCTTTTGAAATTCTTTATGGTAGGAAATGTAATACACCTGTTTCATGGAATGATCCAGTAAATAGAGTTGTTTTAGGACCTGAATTATTGCAGGAGTTAGAACTAATTGTGAAACAGGTGCAAGGACATTTAAAAGCTGCCCAAGATAGGCAAAAGAGTCAAGCAGATTCAAAAATAACTCATAAAGAGTTCCAAGTTGGTGAACATGTATTCCTCAAGGTAAGACCGAAAAAGAGTTCACTGAAATTGGGGAGTTGTGCCAAGTTGGCACCCAGGTATTGCGGTCCTTTTGAAATATTATCTAAGGTTGGAGCAGTGGCATACCAACTGGCTTTGCCACCAAACTTAAAAATACATAATGTTTTTCATATATCATTTTTAAAGAAATATGTGCACGATACTACTCATGTTGTAAACTGGAATGATGTACAGGTGGGACAAGACGAAGATTTTCCGGTGGAACCGGATTGTATCCTCGGAAGGAGGGAAACTATTCTCCGGAATCGCAGCATTGGGAAAGTGAAGGTGCAATGGAAGCACCTTAGCCCAGAAGAGGCAACCTGGGAGTTGGAGAGTAGTATGCGGGCAGCATACCCAACTATGTTTCAGGAACACTCAAGGAGTGGTTAACCAACATCGAGGACGATGTTGAGACTTAAGGGGGGGTGTATGTCACCTACCCAAATTTCTGAGAATTATTATTTTATTTGCAAAATACTTTATGTTAAATTTAGTTACAAAGTTTTGTAATTATGATCATTTTTTATCAAGGATGAATGTAATTACTGAATATTATTATTTAAATAAATTAATTAGGACACAAACACCCAAGGGGACTGTTAAATGAGTGTTCATTGACCCACTAGGAGGAATGGAAGCTGATGGAAGGTATGGGACATATGGCAGCAATTGCAACACACCACTAGCTATTGGTTATGGGACAACTACCCCTAAAAATGTGGCATTATCCCCCAGGTGGAGGGAGTGAGCAGGTAGCTCATTTAATGACCCGATAACATCTGAAAAGGCCTAGGCAGCCTACAAAAGGAAAATTCGAATTGAGCAGGCAGCTCTTAGACAATATTTCTGCATAATATTTTCCTCATGTGCATCAGGTGATCACTGAGAGATTCGAATCAGGGAGGCTAGTGGTGAGTGCAAATCTTAAGTCTGCATATTGCTGAGAAGAACCAGAGTTGCTGGTGCAGTTCTATTGGACTGCTAGTTCTTGAACATTCGATAGTTAGTGCTACTGCAAGTGGAGATCCTAATTCCTAGAGTTTCTTCCTCCTGGTGGTTCAGTGAACAGGCTCGGGGGTCCTAAGGCAGTACTTGACTGTTTTCAGGAATTGGTTGGGTGGAACAGTCTTCTTGGGTTGTTTGTCCCCTACAGATTTTATCCAAGTTTTACAAATTTTCTACCTTATCTTAGCTAATAGATTTGTTCTGTATATTTAGAAATCTCTGTTTTATGTTTTATGAAAAAGAATCTAATTCTAAATTTGTTTGAAGTCTGAATGTTAAAGTTTAAATGATGTTTTGAATAGATAAACCAGTATCTATATTTTTCCACATGTTGTTTTGGGCATCGTACTCTAGTATAGATACGCTAATTAAGAATAGATTAAAAGATAGGCAGATTGCCATTTTGAATTCGATAGATAGATAGTAATTTATATATTTATCAATTTTCTGTCCTATAGTTAAATAATAGTAAAAAAATTTGTATAATATCCAATATATATTATAAATGTTTCCTTAGCTATATGAAAAACAAACAGTGTTTAATTTCTGTATAGTTGCATGGCATTATTCTTATCATTACTGTACATAGAGAATAGATAGAAATCATATCTCTATATATATCATATTGTGTTTACATTATAATAACATAGCAGCAAATAAATGAATGTGTTCATCATATCAAGACTGTACATAACAGTCATCACAGAGTTTTCACATTGCACATACACGCACTGTTTTCATTTCTTACTTTATCCATTTCCTATAATTTTATAGTACAAACAGATAATGAAAATATTATAAACATTTTATTGCTATCAATCATGTTACCCAATAGATATTCGAATTGTAAACAAGAGAAATGTAAAACCTATAGTGTTTCACACTTATCATTTTAGTTTCATAAATCGCTTGTATTTTTCCAATCCCAGTGTTGTATTTTCCATTATTTTACGAAATGTTTATAGTATTAAAAACATAGCATTGTATCACTGAAAATCTAAGACCGCATTGATTGAATATCCATTATCATTATCCACAGTTTATTTCCACATTACTCTATAGTACAAACCCTACCATATGTAAGGAATATTATGAAAACAAGTATATTTTATATCTTTCATTTCCAAAGACCAAATACAAAGCAGGGTTTGGCCTGTCATTTCCTTTACAACGAATTGAACACCATTTCCAATAGTTTATTTTTACAGAGCTATTGTCTGAAACAAGTTTCGCAGACCCGACTTATTTTTCTTACTCATTAAGTTTTCAGTTTAATACAAACTGTTAGACAAGCCATTTCAGGTTTACATTCTACAAATTTTTCTTCTACGACAGACTACCTAAACCCTAGATTGAAAATCATGCTGTCAACTTATAGCATCAAATTCATAACATTGAAAGTTTTACACAGAAAAGTTAAATAGCAAACATTTCATTGCCAAGAAGTCAAATAGCACGTATTGCATTCATTTTCCGAAAGAAAAGTTAATATCTATAGTAAACGAGACTCAGCTCCAACTCATATATTCATAATTTAAAGACAAACAGATCGTGACCCTGAGTTCTTCTCAAGAACCATTACAAAGATCTAATTTCCAGAAAACGAAGTCATTATGCTCGAAAAACGAAAGTAACAACATGTTTTCCAAAACAAAATAGTATGGGTTATTTCCCCAAGTCCAACATTTGAAACGAGTCCCTAAAACCCATTGCTTAGACGAGTTACATGACTCCCAGTTTGACGAAGGTAGGTACCAAAGTAGAAAACCAAAAATCACATAAACAAATGAAGGTTACACCAACGAAAGTAGATATCTTTTGATTTTCACGTTGTGCTTTGAAGTCCTTCAATCCAACAAACAACGACAAATCATGGTCAAAACCAGTTACTCTTTCTTAGACACCACATCAACCATAGATGGCGAGCACCTACGAGGGTTTTGGAAGACCCAGAGCTTACCAGTTGGAAGCTCGCCCTTCTGTCCAAACCCTTACTCGAAACGTTCTTCACCACCTGCAAAACTGACAAACAATAGCTCAGATTTAGATCACTGATCCATTTCAATCTGAAAAATGAATTGCAACAAGAAAATTACTATTTGTTTACCTTTGCTGCAAGCTACCAAAGCTTTCCACTTTCACCATTTCAACAATGACTCCACGCTGAAGACGAGACAGGAAACCCTCTGTCCATTTACACCAGGCATATCTTTTACTCAAACTAAAACAACAAGTTCTAGAAACTATCAACCTTTGAAACTATAAACAGATACCCAGTCTGTTACAAACGACGCCATTGCAGAAAGAAGAGACCTGTAACCTTTCTAAACCAGAGGTCTCGAGGTCGAAACCTCATACACCTTCTAAACCAAAATTTCGGCAGCATGTCGGCCACAGATCGAAAACAATGGAAACAATAAACCACATTCCAATCTCATAAACCAAAACATCGACCCAAATTCTAGGGTTAGATCCAACGATCATGATCAAGTTGATCAACAATCGAAATCATTCCAACACTCTTGGTTTTGGAGCGAACAACCACCACTTAATAGCTAATTAATTGTCGTAGCACGATCCTACCAACTCTTGCACATGGTGGAGATCCAAACCGCCAGCTCGGAGGGCCTTCAACGAATATGTATTACATGGCACCATAACAAGACATTGTATGCTTAGCTTGCACTTACGTGGAGGCTTGTCAAATCCCTATCACACATACATTATGGACGGCCATTAGTGCAGGCCTATATCACATTCATCAAAGCCAGTTTCGTATCGTTTGTTAAGACCATTCACCTGTCAATCAATTTAATGCCTGTCAGCGCTCTTTTTCCAACGATGTGTCTTTCAAACCCTAACACATGATATTATAACATTATATGTTATATTAAGTCGAATTCCTAAGTTTCGTTTGGGCTCTAAATTTCATTCCACGTCATTCATTATAGTATTATATCAACCAACTATTACATCGTTCCAAGATAGGTCGAATTAGAGTCATGTGGTTATATAGGACGATATTTCAAGTTTATAAATATATTCACATAGTCCCAAGTCTAAGTCACAACGTTAGATTCATGTTATTATATATAAAAACAATTCAAAGTTTATATAGTCCCAAATTATATTTGTGGATTTAAATAATAAATATATGACTTAGATATTAGTTGAAAGGATAACTATAATCACTTTGACATAGTATCATTTTATGCCATTTATATAATTTAGATACAAGTCCTGGGAAGGGTTATAAGAATCTCTAGTTAAACATTGTAAGGATACAAATGGAATAGCCCACACATAGGATATTTTAATACTACCTTGCAACTTGATTGTGATCATATGAACTCTATTATCTCAGTTATAAAATTAATGGTTTATATAGTAGACATTCAAATGGATACAATGATATATATATTTAGCTTGAAGACTAACTGAATGCTTTGAGTTCTTACTTTATTCTCACATCACAAACGTTTCACGATTTGGTGATACATTGTTACATCAATAATGGGAAGTTAAAGATGACAACAAAGCTAACTATTATAGCGATAAAACCATCAGCAGAATGACATACATAGATGACTCTGTTTTAAACATTGTCGAGTAGTAAGACAACATCTGAAGAACTATAATTATAGAAATGAAATCCATACCTGCTTACTTGTGGTGAAACGCAACATAATTATAACATTTTATTAATTACGACGTTGAATTTGAACTTTACACGTATCCATGAAACTTCTTACCTCTCGTCTGCACATAGGACATTCAATAAGCTTTAGCATTGTATCTAAGTAAGCTCTAGGGTACCTCGTAGGACACCCTTATGCAACAAAGTCAAACTATCGGTATCATTGCAAAGGAGAAAGTGTCGCATCTTATTCCCAATCTGTTTATTTCATTGTCATCATAATCATGTTTACAAATTAGGTGTTAAAACTGTCATTATCTTATTGCTGCTAAAACAAAAAATAAAGTATGTTTAGTACTAACAACTGTACAACTAATGCTATCATAATCTCAATTATTATTTCCGCAATTATTATTATCATAATTAATGCTGTTATTAAAAATTTTAAATTTTTATGAAATTTTGGGATGTTACAGATTGAAAAGTTGTGGGATTGTCTTTTGAAAATTAAACATATTCTATTGTAATAATTGGTGAATTATATATCCTATGTTGAGATGAAGAAATCACTACTCAAAATTGGTTGCGAAATTTAAAATACAAATATGTAATTCGGAAATCACAAATCAGACTTTCATTCTGCAAAGTATGTTTACCTAAGAAGTTATAAATTACAATTGGGAAAAAGTATTAGATATTTCCATTTATTTTCTTACATGTGGAACAAAGAGTCGTTGTATGTTTAACTAGGTTAGGTTATAATTAAAAATTACTTATAAAGTGGAAGAGAAATAAATTTCCCAAAAAATATAATCATATTAGAGAATGATAGATGCTTAGTATATATTGGTAATCAAAGAAACATTACAAATTACTAGCTATCATTATGTGTAATGATTTTTTTTAAAAACTTATGTATTTATTGAATTTGGGGTTGTTACAAGGTGTTTCCACGACTGGGATGGCATTGAATTGAGAAATGATACCTGAGTGGCCTTTCTTCAATAATTTCTCTACCTAGTGCAAGGAGATAATTTTAGGTTAACCTAAAGTAATCCCTGTGAGGTGATGTGTGTTCCCAACCTGAGTAAAGCCGAGAGAGAACCTTAAAATCCATGGTGACTGGGCCCAAATTCATTATCCATTCGACCCCCAAAACTATTTCACAACCACCCATGTTAATAGAAAACATATGTGTTTTGAGATGGTAGCCACTCATTTGAAGTTTCATATTTTCACAAGGACCACCACATTTCATCATACCTCCATTTGTGATTACAATCTAGAAATTGGATACATGGAAAATATAGCAATGGGTTTATTTGGCAACTCGTCGATGAATGAAGTTATGGGTGTTTCCAATGTCGATCAATATAACAACTTTTCGGTCCTTGATGTAGCTGACCAACTTCAATGTCCGAGGAATGGAGAAACCCGATATTTCATGGAGTGAGATTTGTAGTTTCTCCTCCAAAATTGGTATATCAAGAGCATCTTCCAAAGGTGGCATAATATCATCCACATCTAGTTCCAGTGAAGCCTCCATGGCGGTGCCCTCAAGGGGATCATGTGGGGATGCCTAGATTTGAAATAATTTATGTTCTTTGCATTTATGCTCTCATAAATATTTTTCATCACAATTGTAGCAGTGTTTAAGGCATTGATGCTTAGCCATGGAATTTGAGGTCAACATGTGGATTCGTGATGGATAGGCCCATGGAGATGTTGGGAGTAATATCCACGGGGGACACTATGCGACTGGAAAATGAAGGGCACTTGGGTTTGGCATTGATGACTAGTTTTGCTTCTCGATTTGTACCAAAAGCTTTCAACCAAGTGGAGGGTTGTTGTATAAGGACATGTGCATGAATTGCCTCTTTGAGGCCACTGGTGAAACATTCTCAGGAAAAAAATTCAAAGGCCTTCTGTGTGGATTTCCAATTTCTCAAAGATCGTAACATAGTATAGAATAGTACCATTCTGACACAATTAGGTCAACCTTCCCAAGTAGTGAGTGTCACAGTCAAAACACTCATGAAATATCTTCACAAATTGGATCCAAGGAACATATCAGTGATAAGATTTCTAGTACCATTGCCACCATTTTCATCTTTCTGAATCTAAATATAAAAACCCAATTTGTAACTTATGTAGGTCATCCTTAATACCATGGAGGGAAAAATAATGTTCCATTTGGGTAACCCAACCCAAGGGGTTTGAGCCACAAAATTTCCACATGTCAATCTTCGTAAAGTAGTGCCATCAAGTTTTATCCTTGAAGGAGTGAGGTTGTATTTTTGGGAAAAGTGTGTGAGAGCATGGTTCTTCAGTTCCAAAGGATTCATAGTCGGGGTCCTCTTGTCTTAGATTAAATCCGACATGTTGAGCTATAGCATCAATCACTATGGTGTTGTTCGCCTTATCATTTTTGAGTTGATCCAATGATTGCATCAATCTCATAACCATGGAATGCAGGACTTCCATTGCAACTGAAAGGTCTTGGGGTTTATTTTGGTTTGCTACCTCCACGTCACTCTATTTGTTGTGGTTGTAGGTGTGTACGATTGGAGATGAAAGGTGCAAGTGTCGGGTCCACACAAAAAGGGTTGTTATAGGTGTATACCAAAACAATCACCACAATGTAAGGAGACTATTGAGATATAAGGTCACAAATAAGGGTTTTCGAGAACATCCGAGAAGGGTTGTTTGAGATATATATTTGAAAAATCATCACGATGCAAGGATTCCGTCGAGATAGGTCACAAATAAGGGTTTTTGAGACCCTTCGATTACACGCACACACACACACTAGCAGGACTATTACTCCTAGTTGAACATTATTGTACTGAAAAAATTCCCAAATTCCTTATGGATGCAAAGATGCAGGAATTTCACTTGGTGGCCCACAAAGAATTTGGTTACTGCACTATATTGTCTTGGAAAAAAGTTGAAATTCGTTCTAAATGCAAAGAGGTAAATATTTCACTGGTGGGTTACAAAGATGAGCATTTCAAGGGTTCTGAGGACAAAGGATTTCCAAGTGCTATAGCTCTCAAATATACGTGTGAAATCCAACATTAGTATTCGACCTAATATATCAGGGTGCTAACTAAGGAGGCTTAACCATGCCCTTAGTAGTACTACCTGACTACCCATGTATGAAAGAGCATCTTCCTGAGTCATGTGTTGAGTGCCACTATAGAAACAAGACGACCGATTTTATTATCTGCAATTGGTTTCATGTGACCTAGGTTTCTTCCAATATACTTGAGGATACGTGGAAGTTAAATTCCATGTGTAGGTGTCATAGGATAGCTTGTTCTTTTGGACTTTAATTTCACATCCTAGTTCACGTAGTAACAAATTCCTCAAAGGGCACGCTAACTTATGCATTCCCAGGGTTCTATGCAATATAAATTTGTTTTTTTGTTAGGACAATCCATAAGGACATATAGTAATAAGATTTACATTTTTGCATAGTCGAATACAAATTAAGTAAGCAAGCATGTAATTTTTCAATATTTTGGGGTTCCTAAACCCTATGACTCATATTTCTCTATCCATGGATATAATTTCAATGATAGTATTTCTTCCTGGATTCTTAAAGAGACTTTCCAAATATAATTTCAATGATAGTCAAATTGAAACCATTCAATCACAATGCCTAAAATAAATCATCTGATTAATTTGTAAATACATACTTACACAAGAAGGAAATTTATTGCCTATGATTTCCATAATAATGAATTAAAAAAATAAAATAACACTCAACATTTCACAAGGGGGCATGAACTCATCTGCAAAGAATTTGTTGATATTGTTTGGCACTTTAAACACAAGCAAACAAACTCACGTAATGAAAATTGCACTGGCATTCAAAGTTGTTGGTCATTAACTCTATGAATTAAATTTGTGAGTAAAGTTGGAGCAACATTATTATAGCATAGTGCATTAGAGTTGGGAAATTGAAACAAGGTGGGCCCATAACCCATAAGTCTCAGGATCAAAACCCAGATCTGATACATTGGATGGGGCTATTGGGAGGTGTGCATCTAATTACTCAACAAAAGAAGTTCTGTGAATTTTGATATGATCTATCAGTAAATCATTCAATCCTCTAGCATTATTAGGGGATGGTACTAAGGTCCTATCAATTTGTATGGAGTAGGATTTTTCATGCAAGTATCACCATCATTGGTAGGGTTTAGATAGCGACAAAGGTAGGGTCTCCTAAGGGATCACCTTTTGAGGAGAGAAATATTCTAGAGTGGGGTTTCGACTATTCAATGAGGAATCCACAAGTTGAACAATCCAAGGATTCACATATTGTTGAGGGTGAAAATACTCTAGGGAAGGATCCAATTTGGTATCAGAAGAAGGGAAAAGTGAAGGATTTGGGAATTAAGGGTTGTGGCAGTGAAGTCTAGAAAGGACCAAATGTGGAGGCTAGCACTTCAGTATTGGTGATCAATTCTGGAGTTGACTCATTGAGATTACAGGTTGGAAAAAGAGAGGTGAGTTTGAAGGTTATTTTGAGGATGGAATGTGAGGGAGGAGGTCCTAGCAAGAAACAATGTATATAAAACAGGGTGAGAGATATTAAACCGATGTTGGGTGATGACACATAGATGCACAAAGTGGTGAAACTCTCTTCTAAACATTTGCTGGAAAATTATTCATCAAAAGAATGGGAGAAGCTAGTTTGAGAGCCTAGCTAAAGGAGCAGTGGGTACCTTTGCTTTGATGCATGCCAAAAAAAATTGCATTGGCCAGAGTTGGATAGGTTTTCTCTACAGGATGAAGAAGATATTTCAAAATTAAAAGGGGTCTTTGGAAAATGGGGCTCAACCACCCTATTTTT
This sequence comes from Larix kaempferi, assembly GCA_027924585.1. NCBI lineage: Eukaryota > Viridiplantae > Streptophyta > Pinopsida > Pinales > Pinaceae > Larix > Larix kaempferi. The sequence goes on from BSBM01000831.1 coordinate 4,832,902, forward strand.
GAAATCTTGGACCCCATTATTTGATCCAAGGACTAAGGAGATGGAAATTTCTCTGATCTTGTTGAAGGTAATAGGTATTACTATAGTTTCTAGTCTTTGGGAGTGTTCAAGGAGATAGGGAATGCCCTGAGGGTATTCATGGAAGTATATATGGGGTTTGAACATTTGGGAAACATGACCATTTATAAAATCCTGGTGGGCTTGGATTTGATAGAGGACCTACCTCCAGACATTCTGTTAAAGAAGGGACCATTTATAATAACCCAATCCTTGGAATATTTCATGTTAATTTCTTGATAATTTCATTCAATATTATCTAGGATCACTAAGAGAATAACAAGCACAGCATAACAATCACAAGAGACAATGGACACAAAGCATTTCACTGGGGAAAAACAAGAAAGTGAAAAACCCCGCAACTTCCTCAGAGATAGAATGAGCACCAATACAAAGATCACAAAGATCAAACCCCAAAAGATAGATGTCTTCAGTAGCTACTCCTCCTCCACTTGTGCGTACTCCTCTCTCTCAACTATGCGAGTTGGATGAGTGAGTGAATGAATAAAATGAGAAAGACACACTCTCTATTTATACAACAACTTAACTTGCCATTAACCCTAACTGGGCCGACTTCCTAAGGAATCCTAATAACCCATCCACATGACTCATACAGGGCCGACCCCACCAAGGTGGTCTAATAACCTGTAATAGCTCGATTTTGACCCTATTACGTTAAAATTGTAAATGATGTAAATATTGTTATTAATCATGGTGAGTAGCTCAAAGCCAAGGCCCCGCCATTGATTTAGCATTTTATGTATCGGCAATTAAAATAGATGCATATGGTTCTTGTGTTGGGCATGCACAATGTAAATTAATACATCATGTAAATACGAATTTTAATGAAATACCCACAACTAGCTATGCAATGCAACAAAGAGATGGGGGCATGATTTTTATAAGGAATAGGGAGGGAAATTATTCAAACCCTTGAGCCAATGGTGCTAACCCATGTGTCAATGAGAAAACCCATAAACCCTCAACTACCCATTTTGGCTTATGCACCCAATCATTAAATTCTTCCAAGAATTGGTTGAGGCAGTTAATGCCTTGGGAGTGGAGAGGTATGGAGCCAATTTCGTGCATGGGCAAGCCATCAACCTAGGAATTTGTATTTTTGCTTCTTGGGAAAGAAAACACCCACAAAATGGTGCCCAAAGCCATCTTTCACCCATGGCCTTTTCCCTCTCACGCAGTCTGAGCTAGTTGGTCTTTCCCCATCACATTTTTCACCATTTTTCTTGCATTTTCCATGCATGGGAACTCGTTTTTGTTTTGCACAATGGATGGGAGAGGAGGACCACGATTTGGGGTTTCTATGGAGGTCGTTTTTTCCCCAAAATGTCCATGGACGTTTTTCTGAAAACGGATTTGGCTTCCCAGAGTTGTTCCCCATATTCCATTTTCGTTTTTGGGTTTCCCATGTTTTTATGAAGCTAATGAAAACCCCATCTTTGGGCATCTCACTGTAAAAATCGTTTCTTCATGCCCAACACTTATACTTTTGTTGTTACGTGCATCCCTGTTTTGGTTTGAACCCGTGAGCAAGAAATTTGGAGTGGTAGTGGACAGAATTGGCTTGATAAACCTAGTGGGGAAAAATAACCTCTCAAGAAGATCAAGAGGGCTTTGGCTACTTTTCTATGCACACCCTAAGAGCACTAGAAAGGAAGGTATGGCTTGAGGGACAGTGTAGCAGTGAAGATAATACTTCCTTGTGTTGGGTGTGTAGGTATTGTGGGTACCAAGTTAGATAGATCTTGTAGAGGTATCCATGGCTCCGTGCTTGAGCTCACTAGCTTAGCAATTCTTCCTTTCCATTTCCTAGCAGCTTGATAAACCCAATCGTAGATTGGCTTGGCTCATTTTGGTGCATGTTTGGCTATGTGTGAGTCTGTTGTTCCCTTATTCCTTGTATATATCATGCTTAGCTCAGGGGTGGCAGTTGTATCAAGAGATTGATAGGCACAACTGGCCTATGGTTGGGTGGAACGTTGCAGTTGCATAGCTGGTTGCTCAGGACTACTTTGTTGAAGATAAGTACCCTCATGTGTTTAAATTCTGCAATGTATTTATTCAATGGCTGTCATGAAAATGTTGAATGTATGTTAGATATTAAACATTATTTAATTTCGCTGTGTTCAATTAAAATATGCATATGTACATGTCTTTTGCTATCAATGAATGAATTTTTACTTATGGGATATGGGGCTAGATGCTCGGAATCAGAGTCATGTTCTCTCCCATGCTTGCGCTGATGGGAGGGGACACCACAGTGTGGTATCAGAGCCATAGGCTACAACATTGGGCCTCTATGGGCCAAGTATGATCACAGTTACAAGGGAAGATCCCCTTCTAAACACCACAAATTACCATGTTGGGCCTCAATAGGCTAAAGTTGAACAGTTTGCAGAGGAAAAGTCACATCTTGTTGAGCAATAATTATCACAGAAAGAAAGGAAAATTTTGAATTTTTCTAACTGTTTTCTTGAGTTTTTTGCTAAGGATATGGTGGCGAAAGTTCAGCTAAATTTTTGCGCACGCGATGGTGAAAGTTAGGCTAACTTTCTGCGCGCACGGCGGCGAAAGTTAGACTAATTTTCTGCGCGTGCGGCGGCGAAAATTGAGTCGGCGAAATAATTGTTAATTCGACGCCGAAGGATAGAAATTTTTTTTCAAAATTTTTCCTAAGGGCTGTGGTGGTGGCGAAAAATAGGTTATCTTTGCGTGACACGGTGGTGAAGGTTAAGCTAACTTTCTGCGCGTGCAGTGGCGAAAGTTAGGCTAACTTTCTGCGCGCGCAGCGGTGAAAGTTAGACTAATTTCTGTACGCGCGGCGGCGAGAATTGGGCTAACTCTTGCGACTATGTCAGCAAAGATAAGACCAAAAGCACCGCAATGGTCGAAAAAATAGTTGCTAACTCTGCGCCGAAGGGAAGCGGTCAGCGGTCGCAAGGTTAGCTGTCGGAGCCGAAAGGAAGAGAGAATTCCAAATTTTTCTAAGTGTTTCGAAATTTTTGCCTAAAGGCTACGTCGGCAGAATTAACGTTAATTTATGCGTGCACGGCGGCAGAATTAACGTTAACTTCTGCGTGCGCGGCGGAATAATTAACGTTAACTCCTGCGTGCACGGCGATAGAATTAACGTTAACTTCTGCGTGCGTGGCGGCAGAATTAACGTTACTTCCTGCGTGCGCGGCGACAGAATTAACGTTAACTCCTGCATGCACGACGGCAAAATTAACGTTAACTCCTGCATGCGTGGCGACAGAATTAACGTTAACTTCTGCGTGCGCAGCGACATAATTAACATTAATATCTGCGATGCACGCGGAGGCAACTTGGCGATAGGAGCCGCGCCACCCATGGAAATTTTAAGGATAAAATATGCAACATGAGCGACGACGAAAATAACCTTAACATCCACGACATGGGCGACACTTTAAAAGCTAAATTCCCACGACAATGGCGACCATTTTAACCTTAATAATTGCGCCAAACGGGAAAAGTCTATGATTGGACAAAGTTGTCAATATGGGATTTCCCCACATACATAAAAATAATTTATAGCATTATAATGCAGCTAACAGTTGTGTTTATAAACACATTTTACAGAATTATAGTTGCATCAAAGCAGCATTCCAGATAAGTGCAGTTGGAAAGTTCTGGTCTTAGTTGGGCCAAGAATATCAACATCATGGATGATGCACAGGATCCCTATGAGCCTGAGACAGATGCCATGGGGGAAAATATACATATTGAGAATGCTGAAACATAATCTAATGGGAGAAGAAATCGAGAGACTCTCCCAGATATTGTAGCCACCATGAGGAGCGTAAGGGTGGAGTTGCAAAGCTGTAGAGAAGATAATGAGAGGATGATTAAAGCTCAGAAAGAACAAAATCAGTTGAATGCATCCATGCTACAAAGTTTGACAAACATCCAAAGGCAAATAAAATCTTGGCATCAGACATCAAAGCTAGAAAAGAGTGGGAGTATTTCAAGGAGAAATTCCCGCAAGATGTCCAATATCTCAAGAAGAGTTTCTAGAGACAAAACCTATACTCCAGAAATCTCTTATAGAGAAGATAATGAGAGGATGATTAAAGCTCAGAAAGAACAAAATCAGTTGAATGCATCCATGCTACAGAGTTTGACAAACATCCAAAGGCAAATAAAATCTTGGCATCAGACATCAAAGCCAGAAAAGAGTGGGAGTATTTCAAGGAGAAATTCCCGCAAGATGTCCAATATCTCAAGAAGAGTTTCTAGAGACAAAACCTATACTCCAGAAATCTCTTATTGTTCTTGTAATGCCTCTTCCTCTTATTCTTGTAAGGGAATCAATCTGACTCTGAAGGATCCATTGAGGGTTCAAGCTCTTCATCTCACAAGAATAAGAGGAAGAGGCATTACAAGAACAATTCACATGGGGAATTTAAGAAGGCAAAACCTCCTACATTCGATGGAGAGGTAAAGTCTGGTCAAGAAGATGAAGCTTGGATTCTTGGGATGAGAAAGTATTTCCAAGTCCAATACTACTCTGGAAATATGAAGGCAAGGGTCGCCATCTTCAACTTAAATGGATGAGCATCTATATGGTGGGAACACATCAGGAAAGTGAAGAAGATCAATGAAAGAAAGATTGTGTGGAAGCAGTTCAAGAAATACTTCAAGCAGAAGTACCTCTCTAACAGGTACTATGATGACAAGATAAAAGAGTTCCATGAGCTGAGATTGGGACAATTGACCATGGATGAATATGCAAACAAGTTTTTGGAGCTGCTGAGGTATGTCAGGTATATTCGAGATGATAAGGTGAAAATTCAACATTTTCTAAGTGGGCTATCTCAGTCATATAAAGATATAATTGAATTTGATGAGCCTCGAACTCTAGAGGAGGCAATAAGGAAGGCCAAGTATTACTATGATCAAAACAAAAGAAAAACTGATTTCCATAAGGCATGGAAGGACAAGAAAAATGAGAAGTTTGACCAAAGGAAGAAAGGTTTCAAACCTCCTCATATCAGAAATCAACAAAGGTAGCCATCACAGGTTGTGACTAAGCCAACTAGGATGATGGGAGACAAGCCAAGAGATCCAAAGGAGCCAAGAGAACCACTTCAATGTTGGGGTTGTGGAGGAGACCACATGCTTAGAAACTGTCCACATCAGAATGGGAATGCAAATCAAGTTCACAACATCCAAGGAGATAGAACTGTGGGTCAAGTGGCGAGGACAATTCCTAGAATCTATGCGGCACTAGATGACCGCCAAGCAGATCATCAATCGACTGTTGTTGAAGTTGCAGGTAAGATTGCTAACCAATCTGTTTCTATTTTGATTGATCTCGGATCTACTCACAGTTATATCACTCCTAAAATTGTTGAGATTTGTGCTTTTAAGAAGTCAAAGCATAGTAAATCATGGTTAGTTCAACTAGCTACTGGAACCAAGAGAAAAGTTAGTGAAATTGTAGAGAAGTGTCTCTTAGAGATGGACGGGCTATTCACTTATGCAAATCTGAATATTTTGCCACTTGGTTCCTATGATATTCTCATTGGGATGGATTGGTTAGAGGCACACAGGGTTAAACTTGACTGCTACAATAAAAATATTGAATACATGGACGAAGAAGGAAACCCAAGGGTTGTAAAAGGAATTCCAAAGGTGACTTCTGTTAGGCAGGTTTCAACCATGCAGTTGAAGAAGTTCTATAGGAAAGGTTGTCAATTGTATGCAGCCCATGTTTTGGAGGCAACGGAGAATGAAACTCCTATGTTAGAGGACTATCATGTATTGCAGGAATTCAAGGATTTTTTTACTGATGATATTTCGGGACTCCCCCCAAAGAGAGACATTGATTTTACAATTGAACTTGTGCCAGGAGTTACACCAGTGTCTAAGACATCGTACAGGATGAGTACACCGAAATTGCTAGAATTGAAAATGAAATTACGAGATTTGTTGGAAAAAAAATATATCAGGCCAAGTGTGTCCCCATGGGGAGCACCTGTTCTATTTGTGAAAAAGAAAGATGGAACAGTCAGGTTATGTATCGACTACAGGCAGTTGAACAAAGTTACTGTGAAGAATAAATACCCATTGCCCTGAATTGATGACCTGTTTGATCAAATGCGAGGGGCAAGAGTATTTTCAAAGATTGACTTAAGGTCAGGTTACCATCAGGTAAGAATCAAAGAGGAAGATATTCATAAGACAACCTTTAGAACAAGTTATGGACACTATGAGTTCGTGGTGGTACCATTTGGTCTCACCAATGCACTAGCTACATTCATGTGTCTCATGAATAGTGTTTTTAGCAAGTATTTGGACAAGTTCGTTCTTGTTTTTCTAGATGACATTCTTATCTATTCTAAGAATGAAGAAGAGCATGAAGAACATTTGAGAATGACATTGCAATTGCTAAGGGAGCATAGGATGTATGCAAAGTTGAGCAAATGTGACTTTTATAAAGATAAAATTCATTATTTGGGTCACATTATCTCAAACGAAGGAATATCGGTGGACCTTGAGAAGATTGAAGCCATTATGAATTAGCCAACTCCAAGGAATGTGACAGATGTGAGATCTTTTATGGGCCTTTCTGGGTAATATAGGAGGTTCATTGAAGGATTCTCCAAGGTCGCAAACCCAATCACTTCTTTGCAAAAGAAGGGGATAAAGTTTGAATGGTCACCAAGATGTGAAGAAAGTTTCCAACGGTTGAAGAATCTTCTTACAAGTGCACCAATTTTGAAAATTGCAGACCCAAAAAAAGACTTTGTGGTATGTACAGATGCATGCAACCAAGGACTTGGAGGAGTTCTTATGCAAGACAACCACATGGTATGCTATGAGTCGAGGAAGTTGAAGGAGCACGAGAAAAACTATGCTACTCATGATTTAGAACTTGCAGCCATAGTACATGCTTTAAAGATGTGGAGGCATTACTTAATGGGCAGGATATTTGAGTTAAGGGCAGACCATTGTGGTCTGAAATACTTGTTTGATCAGCCAACTTTAAATGCTAGGAAATCTAGATGGTTGGAATTTTTGTGTGAATTTGATTTTGAGATCAAACACATAAAAGGGAAAGAAAACAAGGTGGCTGATGCAATCAGCAGGAAAGTACATGAAATGCATGTGGCAGTGCTTAGTACTTTCCAACCAGATTTGAGGCAACATATTGTTAACCATATGGCTGAAGATGAAGTGTATGTGCAGATAAAGGAAAAGTTGCAGCAACAAGAATTTGAAAAGAAGTATGCAAGCTATCATTTGGAAGAAGACAGACTTCTTACTTATAAGAATAGAGCCTATATTCCAAATGTGGCAGATTTGAGGAGGATTGTTATGGATGAAATCCATAAAGCTCCATACTCCAGTCACCCAGGATATCAGAAAATAATTGCTACAGCAAGAAAATATTATTTCTGGCCAGGAATGAAGAAGGACATCACTAAATACATTTCTAGGTGCATGAAATGTCAGCAGGTGAAAGTTGAACACCAACACCCAACAGGTTTATTGCATCCATTCCCAATTCCAGAATGGAAATGGGAAGTAATTTCCATGGATTTTATTATAGAGTTACCAATGACGGTGAGACAACATGATTCCATCATGGTTGTGGTGGACAAGTTAACAAAGGCAACACATTTTATACCGGTTAAGTCCACGCACAAAGCCGATGCCATTGCAAATATTTTCATGAAAGAAATTTTTCAGATTACTTGCCTAAGGCAATAATTTCTGACAGGGACACCAAGTTCACTTCCAATTTTTGGAAAGGTCTCTTTGCAAATTTGGGTACATAGTTGAACTTTAGTACCGCATACCATCCTCAAACAGATGGGCAAATAGAAAGAGTAAATCAGGTGCTTGAAGACATGCTTTGCATGTATGTTATGGACAAACCATCCAAGTGGGAGGATTATCTACACCTAGTAGAGTTTGCATATAACAATGGGAAACAAGCATCATTGGGAATAATTCCATATGAGGCTTTGTATGGCAGAAGGTGTAGGACACCAGTGACTTGGGATAATCCAGTGAACCGAATTGTACTTGGGATGGAATTGCTTGAGGAAATGGAACAAGAAATTGCAAAGATCAGGCAGAATTTAAAAGCAGCCCAGGATAGACAGAAAATCTATGCAGATAAGCTTAGAGTGCATAGGGAATTCAGTGTTGGGGATCATGTGTATCTTAGAGTGAAGCCAAGGAAGAGTTCCTTGAAGCTTGGGGGTTGTGCCAAGCTATCACCTAGATATTGTGGGCCATTTGAAGTGCTTGAAAGAATAGGTCCAGTTGCATATAGACTTGCATTGCCTGCTAGCACTAGAGCTCATAATGTTTTTCATGTCTCTTTGCTTAAGAAATATGTACATGATCCTAACCATGCGATTAATTGGGATGTGATCCAGGTGGAACCCGAGGGAGAGTTCCAAATCGATCCATTGCGCATCCTAGACAAGAAGGTAACATTGCTCCGGAATCGAGCCATCGGACAGGTAAAGGTGCAATGGAGGCACTATGGTCCCAATGAGGCTACATGGGAGCTAGAGGATGCCATAAGAGTGGCATATCCATTTTTGTTCAATTTTGATGAACACTGAGGACAGTGCTAATGTAAGGGGGAGGGGAATGTAATAACCCGATTTTGACCCTATTGCATTAAAATTGTAAATGATGTAAATATTGTTATTAATCATGGTGAGGAGCTCAAGGCCAAGGCCCAGCCATTGATTTAGCATTTTATGTATCGGCAATTAAAATAGATGCATGTGGTTCTTGTGCTGGGCATGCAAAATGTAAATTAATACATCATGTAAATATGAATTTTAATGAAATACCCACAACTAGCTATGCAATGCAACAAAGAGATGGTGGCATGATTTTTATAAGGAATAGGGAGGAAAATTATTCAAATCCTTGAGCCAATGGTGCTAACTCATGTGTCAATGAAAAAACCCATAAACCCTCAACTACCCATTTTGGCTTATGCACCTAATCATTAAATTCTTCCAAGAGTTGGATAAGGCAGTTAATGCCTTGGGAGTGGAGAGGTATGGAGACAATTTCGTCCATGGGCAAGCCATCAACTTGGGAATTCGTATTTTTGCTTCTTGGGCAAGAAAACACCCACGAAATGGTGCCCAAAGCCATCTTTCACCCATGGCCTTTGCCCTCTCACACAGTTTGAGCTAACTAGGCTTTCCCCATCATGTTTTTCACCATTTTTCTTGCATTTTCCATGCCTGGGAACTCGTTTCTATTTTGCACAATGGCTGGGAGAGGAGGACCACGATTTGGGGCTGCTATGGAGGTCGTTTTTGCCCCAAAATGTCCATGGACAGGTTTTTTTTTTTTTGAAAATGAATTTGGCTTCCCAGGGTTGTTCCCCATCTTCCATTTTTGTTTTTGGGTTTCCCACGTTTTTCTGAAGCTAATGAAAACCCCATCTTTGGGCATCTCATTGTAAAAATCATTTCTTCATGCCCAACACTTATACTTTTGTTGTTATGTGCATCCCTATTTTGGTTTGAACTTGTGAGCAAGAAATTCGGAGTGGTAGTGGACAGAATTGGCTTGATAAACCTAGTGGGGAAAAATAACCTCTCAAGAAGATCAAGAGGGCTTTGGCTACTTTTCTATGCACACCCTAAGAGAACTAGAAAGGAAGGTATGGCTTGAGGGACTGTGTAGCAGTGAAGAGAATACTTCCTTGTGTTGGGTGTGTAGGTATTGTGGGTGCCAAGTTAGATAGATCTTGTAGAGGTATCCATGGCTCCGTGCTTAAGCTCACTAGCTTAGCAATTCTTCTTTTCCATTTCCTAGCAGCCTGATAAACCCAATCGTAGATTGGCTTGGCTCATTTTGGTGCATGTTTGGGTATGTGTGAGTCTGCTGATCCATTATTCCTTGTAGAAATCATGCTCAGCTCGAGGGTGGCAGTTTTATCAAGAGATTGATAAGCACAGTTGGCCTATGGTTGAGTGGAACGTTGCAGTTGCATAGCTGGTTGCTCAGGACTACTTTGTTGAAGATAAGTACCCTCATGTGTTTAAATTCTGCAATGTATTTATTCAATGGCTGTCATGAAAATGTTGAATGTATGTTAGATATTAAACATGATTTTAATTCCGTTGTGTTCAATTACAATATGCATATGTACATGTCTTTTACTATCAATGAATGAATTTTTACTTATGGGATATGGGGCTAGATGCCCGGAATCAGAGTCATGTTCTCTCCCTTGCTTGGGCTGATGGGAGGGGACACCACATAACCCATCAAATATAAGTTACAACACTTACAATGTAACTTGCGACACTTGCAAATACAAATGACGACACTTCCAATCGGAGGAATAATACATCTCCGTTGGGGATACAATAAAGTACAAACATAATATACAAGTTAATATCTTACAAAGTTACAAATACATCAACACTCCCTCTTAACTAGGAATGTATTCTCTTGACACAGATCATCAATACATATCGGCACAAGTCTTCAATTCTGGAGTTGGATCATCGTCACTGGATCACGGAGCATCATCGTCACTGCTACTGTACTCTTCATCTCGATCACTGGTGCTATCTTGTTGTTACAGCAACTTCCCCCCCAAAATTTTGTAGATATTGGGGCCCCTCCTTTCATTTTCCTAGAAAGTATGCCTAAAAGAGTTAAATCTCCTTTGAAAAAAACTTTTTGAACTTAGTTTTGTTTCAACTGGGGAATCTATTTTAAAATTGAATTTTTTCTTCTAAGTCAAAACTCACGATTCTTTCCCGAAACTGTAGAAGAACTCAAATTTCTCTCCCGAAACAGCGGAAGAACTTGGGATGTTCACCCACAACTGCGGAAAGAATTTAATTTTCTCCCCGAAACAGAGAAAGCACTTACATGTTCTTTGGACTTTGGAAGAACTCAAATTTCTCTCCCGAAACAGCGGAAACACTTGTAAAGTTTTTCCGCATTGGGCGCCCTCTCACCAAGTCCCCGGGCCATCCACATTGCGGAAAAGACTTACCAAACTCCTTCGTCATTTGCGGAAGAACTTACTGAATCTTTACGCAACGGCGGAATGACTCAAGAAATTACGCCGTGATAAACTTTCGAGAGAGTCAATTTCAGAAGAACTCACAAAGTCCTCCCGAAACGTCAAGATAACTCACGAACTTGTGCCGCAAACGTCTCTTAACTCGACAACTCTGGAACAACTCGCCAAACCTTTCCACCAAAGCGGAGCGTCTTTCTCATCTCTCCCGCAATAAGTGGATGCCTCGCTAAGTCTCCCAGTCTTCGAGAGGAACTCATGAGTTCTGGCCGCAACTGCGGACGAAACTCACGAGTCCTTGCCGCAATTGACAGTCACGCTTAAATGCCAAACAAGTTTGAAAAGACTGCGCCGTACGAATAAGCAACCTCGTTTTAATGTCGCCACCTACCCAATTAAATGCCCACACGTATTAAGCTTTATATAATTGCGGTGGGGTTTTATTGTCCCCGTTGATAGTTTTGGATTCGGAGAACGCCGTTCGATGCTGCTCGAATCTTTTCGCTCCATCTCAGTGCATTCACCACCGTGTCAACCTCACTCCTCCATTGTTTCATCTCCAGGTAGGTGTTTCTGCCGTTATCTTTGTCTTATCTATACATTGAGGCTTTCTTGGGTGTTTTTCGTTTCATTACATGGCCGGTAGGCACTCGTAGCAATGTATCCTTTAAAAGTTTACGGCCGCTGCGGCCCCCATAAAATTCTCATTACTGACAACTAGGAGTCATAACCATGCCATTCATTCCCAGTTGGCCCTTTTTCTCTAAGTCGTTCGAACTTGGTTAGTTCCACCGGCCACATTTCTGTCGTGCTCCTACCCAGATATACTCAAATACAATTTTTATGCCGGCTACATGCCGCTTCTCAAATACTATCGAACAAGAAGCAGCACCAGTAATAGCTGGTTGGGATACTCAACCGCTCGCTTGTTTGGCTCAGATACCGGTTATCAAAAGCAGCTTCGTTCTATGTTTTGTTTGTTTGGCTTCCTCATAGGATTTCCCAATCCAAGCCAGCCTACCATTAGCCATTAGAAGTGCTTATGATGAAGGACATCCTATATCCAAAGACTAGGAGGGAAGTGGGTTTTACACGTCGTATGCCTACTTTTTCAGAAGCATTTCAAAAGTTCCTAACTAGGCATTGTCTCCCTAGAACGATCAAGTCTGAGGACCATATTTTGTTTTCTTGGATAATCTATGTTTGGTTTGCTTCCCCAGCATGCAGACTTATAATTTTGTTTATATTTATCATCAGCATGCTAAAACTGTCTTGCTCTATGTTACACTCTCATAATGTGTTACAATTTTATATTCATTCACATATGGTTGCTGACAGGGATAAGCCACGATGCCAAAAGGTGGTAGAAAGAAAGCTAAAATGATGGAGCCAGAGCCAATGCAACCAACGACTGAAACTCTTTTTCAAGACACCAAGTGTACCATCGGCGTTCCTCCCGAGGTGCGGTGGGGAGATGTTTACCGGATGATCAGGGACCAAGATATCCCATACGTGTTATTACAAGAAGAGCAAATCTTCCTCAACATCAGAACTTCTGGCATAGACAAGGCTTCTACTCGCCCTGAATTGTTCCCGTGCTTTGAAGTGATAGGGTGGATATTGGAGCATGCCAACCCACAAACAAGAGTGTTGCATGACATCAAGGGAGAGCCTTTCACTTCATTCCATCCAGCTTATATTGCAGCAGCCTACAAATTCTCACGTCCCCAGCAAGCTCTAAACGATGAATGGTTGGGACAGATGAATAATCTAGAGATGGCTAAGAGGCTGTTGATCAAAGGCAAGCAGCTGAGGAAGAGAGATAATGATGAATATGACATTCAGAGCCTAAGACCTCCTTTTAGGTTAATTGCCCTGATGTTAAGCAGAATTTTCAGTATGCCCGATGGCACTGTATATAGAATAAAGTGGGCTCCCATAATCCACTTCATAGCATTCAAAGGAACTGTGTTTGATTGGGATACTATTCTCTCGGATAGTTTGGCATCCACGGTGACCGCAGCTAGAGTAGGTTTGGCCTTAAAAAAGTCAGAATTTTACATGTCTTCATATCTTGTTGATTGCATTTTGGCCAAGCTCTCTTTCCCCAGGCTAGGTTGCACGTGGGATTAGGCCAACACCCCAGTATACACTGCCTATAAAATAATGTGGGCTCAAAATTACATATCAAACTACAAGCTCATCTGCGAAGAGTTCATCATGCCTCTGTATGAGAAGATGTTCAATGAAGAGCCCAATTGCCTGTCAGAAAATGCCATGAAAGTCCTGGAAAATTATGGTGATTTTTACTTCTCAGAACAGGGCACTTACATTAGGATGTTTGGAGGTACCAAAGCACCATACATTTTGCCAAAATACGCTACTGATCATGTAGTCCTGAAGGAAGCAGTCAGGCAAGTTTTCCTTGATGGAATAGGAGGAGTGCTTAATAAGCAGCATAAGGCTTCCTTCCCTCCTTTGTCTTTCTGCATAGGAGCCTATAAATTCTCAAGGGTTGCAACAGCCGAGGAGTACATTTAAGAGTTAAAATCTTTCCACTTCGGTGAGGTAATCTTCCATAGAAATGACAGGCGGAGCAAGGTTTCCGAGCATTGCAAGGAGGTATATGCTCATTTTGAGTATGCCCATTACTATGATGCAGAGGAAGAAGTGTTCAGGGACATCAGCAACATGACTGAGTTGCAGATTTTTCGTCATGGCAGTGGAGCAAGCTCTAGCTCTGCCACAGCCCGAGAAGCCAGTCTACAGAAAGAAAGGGAGGTAGCTGAGGCCCTGGCCCGTGAAGAACAAAGATTGAAAGAAGAAGCAAGACTGCAATAGGAAGATGAAGAAGCAATATTGCAGAGAGAAGCTGAGGAGGAAAGACAAAAGAAGGAAGCAAAGAAACGAGAACAGAGGGAGGCAATTGAAAATCAGCAGTGGGCTGAAGAAGAAGAAAAAAGGCGTAAAGATGAAGAGGAAAAAAAGAATGAAGAAGAGCTTAAGACTAATGAAGATTCCCACGCAGGTGGCTCTGATACCCAAGATATGGAAATAAACCCATCTCAGGTAGTGCAGACCCCACCCACGGGGACAGAAGTCCATGTAAGAGATCTCCCGATCATCCCTTACACCCCATCCGAAGATCATACTGTGTCCCGATGGGATGAATTTTTGTATTATAAGAAGAGGAAGGTGGTGGTCTTGAAGTCGGAAGAGAGGATAAAGAGACTTTTCCAAGCAGATATTTTCACCCAGTGGGAGACCACGGTTATGAAAAATACAAATAAGGCTCCCATAGTCATGGCATCTGCCGCTATGTCAACAACAAAAGCAACAAAGGATAATGTGATCGATATGGTCAAAGAATTTGAGTCAACAAAGAGGAGAGCTTGCATGCTGCAACATACTGTGGCTAATGAGAAGGCTTACAGGGATGTTGTAGTGAATAAATATAATCGCATGTTTGCTGATCACAAGGAGTTGTCAGATAAGTATCGCCATCTAGAAGAAAAAAATGACCACCTGGCAATCCAGATGATGGTTCTAGAAGCGGAAAAGAATGATTCTAAAGCTAGTTTTTTTCATCTGGAAGCAGATAAGCAGGCAATGGTCGAGCAGTTAGAGCAGGCAGAAAATAGAGTGATAGATATGTCTCCCTTTCATGAGCAGTCCTATGACATTTTGAGACAAATGCATGCCACACAGGAGCTGATTACTGAGGAAGTGTGCAAGCTCAAGACCATGATGGTTAGGTTGAAAGAAGTCAATGCAGAAGCCATTAGGCTTAAAGGAAAATACACTCGGGTTAAAGAAAACATCCTGAGCCAGATGGAATGGAGAGAAGGGAAGGTTGATTTCCCTAAGCATCTCCCATTCAAATCTGTAGATGATTTTAGGGAAGATGTAGCCCTTATGGAGTTTTGCAGGAATTGTGGCCTCAAGCTGATGGCCAAGATCCAGGGAACCATTCAGAAAGGTAACAGCCTATATCAAAAGATTCATGAAGTGCATGAAAAATGCAAGCTGATTTTTCCTCAGTACCTCGATGAGTTTCCAAGCAAAGAGCAGCGTTTGTCAAACTTGAAGGAAGAGATGGGCATTCAAATAGAATATGTAAAGAAGATTGATGTCCTGGCCACTAATGATCTCCATCACTATATTAGGCTGTCATCAATATACATTCATTTGCTTAAAGAGATCCACCAAGCAGCAATCGCAGAAATTCATGGTATTGAAGCAGAGCTTGGTAAGCATGTGACTTCCCAGAAGATCTTGCTCCCTTCACCAGCAAATGTGGTTGTCAGGGACACTGGTATCTGGTTCAGTTATATTGCAGAAGAGGAAAAGAAAGCAACAGCAGCAGTAGCAGCCAGAACAAGCACTTCATTCCCAGCAGAAGCGCCACCCCAAGGATGAACACGCTAGTCATAATGCGTTGTTCTTAGTTTGATTTGCTTTCCCTGTGTGTAGAGCGTAGAGTCACTAGGACAACTGTCCTTTTCTATTTTTGAGAAAATTTCTATTATGGGGAAAAGGACCACGAATTCTTTATTTCTGGAAAAAATATTTAAAGGACAAGTGTAAAAGCTAGGTGGCAACCCAAGAGGCATTTTGTAAAGATATAAATAGAGGCTTAGGGAATAGTGTTAGGGACTTTTGGCAGGGAAAGGAAATTTCTTAAGCTTGTACGAACTATTTTGTACTGGCTTCTAGAAAGTGAATTTTCCTAATATGAGCGTGGAGAGGACGCATTTTTCCTGGGAATGTGTGTACGATGTCTATTGGATTCTTCTGGTGACATTTATACGTATTATAGTGAAATCTTTCTAGCTGTTCGAATTATTTATGTGCAATGAATGATTTTACTATGCTCTATGCAATAATGTTTCTCTCATATGAGTAATAGACCACTTTCACATGTCTTAAAAGCTATCTTTTATATTCTTCCTTTCTTGCTATGGATGTATCTTTATGATTTAATGGTTATCTATTGATCTTCAGATGCTTCTTTCAGCACATTACTCATACTTATAGTTTTTCTCCTTGCAGGGATAGATTATATTTATTTTAGTTTTAGACACAGATTTGTTTCAAGTTTTGCATTTAGATTAAGTTAGCTTAGGCACGTGCATATCATTTTAACCATAAAATCAAAAAGAATGGTGGATCGGGCCATAACCGGTGTAATTGAAGCAAATCTCCAAATCTAACGGTAGTCGGAACCGCTAATCGAACGGATTCCCCATACCTAACGGTGGACAATCTAATTGGGATAGTCTACCAGGGAGAATCCCTTTCTGCTTGATGCTGCGATCTTTGGGGCATCAACATTTTTTGGCACTAGAAGGAGGGCCTAAAGTGCATGGCTGATAAAAGAAAATCTCCCATTGTCAAAAATGTTACTGAAAACCCGCTTAAAACAGGTATTTCAGACAACCCAAATCTTTAAGTATCAAATCAAGAAAACCCCATCTCTGATTCTGAACCTCAAGAAGTATTGTATGCTGTGTCTTTTGCAGAAATAGAAAATTTAAGGAGACATACACGATCTTATGTTAGACAACTAGGTGGTTTAAACGCAGTAAATTTCCTCCCTAGGAAAAGTACTCCTAGAAAAGAATGACAATACACCCGTGATTCGATTCTTGTGCAGAATTTTGAAGAACTTGTGAATTTAACTTTGGAAGAAATTGCAGAACCCCTGAAAAAAGTTGATCTTGAAAACCCAGAAAATATTTCAAATCTAGAAAATCTTGGGTAACTTATTACTCCAAAGAACACTCCATTTAATTCACCACACAATTCTCCACCTGATTCTCCACATAGAGACATGGTTGTACCTGCTTGGAGAGCGAGGGGAGCATTGAATCTAGCTGGGCCATTCCACAATTTGCCTAAAAATCCAGAGAAATTCTTGCCTAAATTCGACCTAGGAAAGGCCATTTCTACTGAAGATAATCTCAAGAGTTTTTATTTAGCCATGAATCTCTTAAATGTACAGCATGAAGATGTAGTTTGTAGGCTTTTTCCATACACATTTCAGCCGAAAGTTTCTTCCTGCTATTTTAGCTTACAACCTAGCTCGATTTCCAGCTGGGATGAATTTGAAACATGTTTCTTAAAGAAGTATGGAAATCAAAAGACTGTAGCTACACTCATGAAAGAATTATTGTCCATGAGAATGGAAAATAAAGAAAAAGGTTCAAGACTTCAACCAAAGGTTTACAACACTCTTACATAATTTCAGTGAAGCAAATAAACCAGCAAAGGAATCTCTAGTTGAATATTATACAACAGCTCTTGAAGGGTCCATAGCAATGTTCGCTAAAAGATCTAAGAAAACCACCCTGATAGAAACTTTTGAAGAAGCTAGAAAGGTGGAAGAAGAAGCAAACAACATTTCTAAACATGCCTTAGATGCAGAAACAAAACCAACATCTAGTAAAAAAACCTTGCTGCTCACCAGAAATAAAGAAGAGTCCTCAGCAGACATGGAGAACGTAGTTAAGATGATGCAGAAGTTGTCCAATAAAATTGTAGATCTCGAGAAAGATAAAGCTGCTAGTACATCTAGGAAACCTTTCAAGCCATTCTCAAGAAGAGAGAAGACAGCGATCAACCTCATCCACCTATGAACACTTCCCCTGTTTTAAATCTCAATGAAATAGGGATGGAAAACTTCTGCACCTTTCATCAAGAACCGCACTCAGAAAAGAGCTTCCCACAATGGATTAACTCTGAGTTTAGTCATGAACCAAATGTTGGATTCACAGATTCCAGATCAAGATGATCCTCTAGAGGAATCGAGCAATGAGATAGAGGAACCATCCCCAAACACCACTATGGTGCTATGGGATTAGGTACCTTTAACTGAATTGGTAGAAGAAGATCGCATGGAAAGCTTAGTCTCTGCTGTAAACATTAACACTCACAGTAAAGGTCCCATTACAGATCCTGTGCTAAGCTCGACTATTCCCAAGCCTAAAATTTCAAAAGAACTACCTAGAAGACATATAGCAATCATTCCACCGCAACCTAAAGCTAACCCAACAACGGCCAAGTAACCAAGCGCTGACACCACAGTTCAACAATCGAAGGTCACGATGAATAAGACAAACCATCCAACTAGAATTGTAAAAGAATATGATATAGGATATGACATTATTGAATATATAAAGAAAGTAAAAGCAAATGTATGAATATTCGATATGTGCAGTTTGCCTCAGCAATGAGACAAGTTGTTGCATGCTCTTCAATCCTAGCCCAGCACTCCATTAACAGATACTCAAGAAGATCCTGAAATTAATGAGGCTAGTATCGGCGGGAAATCCAAATCTCAGACGTTGCTGTTTCTTTTAACTTTTGAAATTTTCAATCACAATGTTCACAATTTTCTGGTAGATTCCGGAGCATCTTCAAATGTCATGCCACTATCAATCTGTAAAAAAATTAATGGGAAACCAATTCCATCTCCTGCCCAAATTATTTAGTTAGATAGGATTGCTGTCAAAGTTATTGGGGAAATGAAAGATGTCCTCATTAGGTTGTCAACAGATTCTATAGTCTGTCAGTTCATTGACATAGTGGTAGTTGATATTCCTGAAGCCTATGGTTTGATCCTAAGTAGAGACTGGTCCACAAAGTTGAACAATTACTTTGCAACTGATTGGTCTCATTTGTGGTTGCCTTATACAAATAGACAGAATCAAATCAAGGTTCTGAGAGAACCGCACATGAAACAAAATGTAACTCAACTAGAAGGAAAGAATGAGGCTGTAGCCTTCTCATCCTCAGTTTTGGGAAATTATTTCTTAGAAATGGATCTGGGTAATTATCAGTCTGAAACTATTAGCCATGAATCAGATGAACAGTCCGATCTCCTTCATTTTTCTCAGACTGATGATATTGACTGATGATATGAACAGTCCGATCTAACTTAGTTGAATCAAAAGATCTGTTTTGGACATTATACTTTGACGGTTCTAAAACTTTGTTGGGATCCGGAGCCGTTTGTGTTCTGATGGATCCGGAAAGAAATAAGTATTTTTTGTCCTGTAGGTTAGAATTTGATTGTACTAACAACACTGCTGAATATGAAGCTTTGGTACACGGATTAAAGAAGGCCATCGGTTTAAATGTTAAATACCTAAAGGTTTTTGGTGACTCATAAATAGTTGTGAGATAGGTAAGAGATACCATTCACTGTCTCTCACATCATTTGAAAGGTTATCAGGCTAAGGTATGGGATTTAATTATGCATTTTGATGCATTCAATATAAAGTCTATTCCTAGATTGCAAAATTTTGCAGCTGATTTGTTAGCAACATCCGCTTCCAGATTGGTGCCAACTAATAACAAGTGCTCAATTGAATTAATTTTCAGGCCTTCTATCCCTGACAATATCACGAACTTCAGAGTCTTCGATGATGACGAACAGATTATCAGTTTTCTAACGAACGACGACATTTTCCAAGGAGCTGTGATAGATGAAGAAGAACACGATTCTGATTTACAAAAGAATGATATAGCTAAAGGAAATTTCATCCCCAAATGGGTAAGGTCACTTGAAATGTTGTTTGATCTTCAGATTAAGTTCAAAAGGCCATCAAATAGCAAGACCAACAGTTCATCAATGCAGCATGAGTTAGTTAATTTGGGCACCGAGGCTGAACCAAAGTTTGTCAACCTTAGCAAATGTTGTTCACCGGGAGAAAGAGATAGGTTCATCAAACTATTTCAAAAATATAAGGATGCTTTTGCATGGACTTATGAAGATCTGAAAACATATGACGTCCGCATTATTTAGCATGTCATACCAATGAAAGCGGGTGTCAAGCTATTTTAGCAGCAATTAAGAAGGATGCATCCTACTTTGAAACCTCTGATTCAAAAGGAATTGAAGAAGCTACTGGACGCAAAAATAATATTTAAGGTCCGGCATTCTGAGTGGGTTGCTAACTGAGTTCCCATGAGAAAGAAGTCAGGAGAGATAAGACTATGTGTTGACTTCAGAAATTTAAATAGAGCTTCAGATAAAGACAACTATCCCATCCCTTCAATGGAACAAATTCTTCAAATGGTGTCAGGATCTGAGCTATTTTCCCTTCTCAATGGTTTCTCTAGTTACAATCAAGTATTAGTAGCTGAAGAAGATCGTCTTAAGACTACTTTCCGCACTAAGTGGGGAACTTTCGCATATAGAAGGATTCCATTCGGCCTAATAAACGCAGGAGCTACATTCCAGCGAGCAATGGATATCGCCTTCTGAGGATTGGGTGGCCATTGTGTTGTTGTCTATCTAGATGATGTGACAGTTTTCTCGAAGAAAAGGGAAGACCATGTTGTTCATTTGAAGCATATTTTTTATCGTTGTCGAAAATATGGTATCTCATTGAATCCCAAGAAGAGTGTGTTTGATGTTCCCAAAGGTAAACTATTGGGCCATATCATTTCCAAAAGAGGAGTATCAAGAGATAAGGAAAGAGTGCAATCTATCAATAGAATTCCAATGCCTCATAACAAGAAATCCATGCAGTCCTTTATGGGCGCTATCAATTTCGTCCAAAAGTTTGTTCCAAATTTCGCACAAATTGTTAAACCTTTACAGCAAATGGTCAAGCAAAGCATACAGTTCAAGTGGACAGACTTATAAAAGGATGCATTCAGAGCCATTAAGGAATCCATATCTAAAGCTCCTTCCTTAAGAATCCTAGATTTTGACAAATATTTTATCCTGTATACCTTTGCTTCAGATGACTCTCTCGCGGCTGTGCTCATGCAAAAGGTGGAACTAGGGGATGAGTACCCAATCTCGTTTATGAGCACTGGTCTGCAAGGTGTTGAACTAAATTATCCCATTGTCGACAAGCATGCGTATGTTGTCTTCAAAACAATCAAACAGTTCAGACCATATATTCTTAAGAACAGAACTAAGGTTATAGTTCCCCACCCAGCTGTTAGATCCCTCTTCATTCAAAAGGAATTAAGAGAGAGGAGGGGAAATTGGGTCACATCTCTTCAATAATATGACTTAGAATTTAAGCCAGCCACTATCATCAAAGGACAAGGCCTATGCAAATTGCTTACAGAAAATCCGACTGATGAAGAGCAGCATTGGAAAAATGAAGCTGAGTTGAATTCAATTGAAGTATGTCCTATCTTCACAACGCCTCAATCATGGTATAGGGATCTGGTGCATTATTTGCAGCAAGGATACCTACCTGAGCACTGGAGCTCTAAGCAAAGAAGGGCGCTCCGTTTGAAATCAACAGCTTATCAAATCATTGATGGGATACTTTTTCAGAAAAAATTATGATGGAATTTTTCTTAGATGTCTAAAAAAGGAAGATGCAAGTAAAGTTGTCAAAGAATTACATGATGGTCCCACTGGTGGACATTATTCAGGGGAGACAACAACTCACAAGATACTTAGAGTTGGATATTATTGGCCCACTCTATTCCGACATGCCCATGCGTATGCACGGAACTGTGATATATGCCAAACAAGTGTTGGGAAATTACCTAAGGCAGCAGGACCCTTGCATCCGGTTATTATCTCTGAACCTTTTGAACAATGGGGCATAGATGTTATTGGAGAGATAAACCCAAATTATTCTTTACAACATCGATACATCCTGACGGCTACCGACTACTTCACCAGATGCACGGAGGCTATCCCATTGTGCAAGATCAATGAAGATGCAGTCATCAGTTTCTTGAAGGAAAACATCATAACCAGGTTTGGGGTTCCAATTTCCCTTACTTTTGATAATGCTCCTTATTTCTCGTCTTTTAAGATAAATGAATTTGTTTATGAATGGGGAATTAAACTGCATTATTCAGCCAATTATTACCCTCAAGGAAACATATTAGCTAAATATTCAAACAAAAACCTCATTCGAATTCTCAAGAAGACTGTGATAGAAAATCAACGAAGTTGGCATATAGCTCTCCGAAATGCCTTATGGGCAGATAGGGTGACTCCAAAGAACGCATTAGAGGTTTTCCCTTACACTCTCGTCTATGGAAAGGAAGCCATCCTCCCTCCCAACATCTTGCTTCCATCCTTACAGTTGTCCCAAGCCTCTTAAGGGTCTGGTAGCCAAGTCTTACAATCCAGGATCAATACCTTGCTTCAACTTGAAGAAGCCCGACAGAAAGCTAAATACCTATTCCATCAGCACCAAGACATAGTCAAAAGATGGTTCGATAAGAGGAAGTCTGGTAAAAGAAGTTTTGAAGTTAGGGATTTAGTCCTGAAATGGGACCATAATCATGAAGGCAAGGGGATGCACACAAAATTTCAACATTTATGGATAGGCCCTTACCAAATTTCTGCAAAGTTCAGCCCATCCACTTACAAGTTGACAGACCTCCAGGGAGAGGAAGTAACCCTTCCTCTTAATGGCCTCGCCTTGAAACAATACTTTGCGTAGTCTCAATGAGACTTTCTGTACATAAATAAAAATTTTCTTTTGTGTTGCTTTAGCCCCTTGTTTTCATTGTTTCATCTATGTTGTTTCTTTTCTCAGCATTTGAACTTTTTGTACAAAGTTTGTTTTCTGAAAACACCTGCGGTCGGGCTTCTCATCAAGATAGATCTCTCGAAGAAATCTCACAACTTGTGAAGCTGAAAATACCCTCAGATGAAAGTCTATCTATGTATTTTGCTCTTGCTGAACGTTCTCCAGAAGGAAGAAATCCTATTCTGTTAGTCACACTAAACCTTGTTTAAATAGCAGAGATCTATGATTATCTTTATTACTATCTTCGAGCTCCATCCACTCTCACACTTAAAAGCATCTCAAGAAGGTCACTGAAGTTGGACCCACGGAGAGTAGCTCATCTCGAAGGCATAGGGTATTGAAATGACTCCATGATGCAAATATAACATCCAAAAGGGCTTATAATCAAGGGGTCTATTTTTCAGAGATTCTCGCCTCAATTAAAGCATGGATGAGACAAAAGCAAAACGTATAAGTCAAGAAAGCTATCCAAAAGACTCAGCTCAAGCTAGGATCCTCTCCTTCTGTGAGGCTTGATCAATCAATAAAATATCTCACTCACACAAAAGGACATTATGGATTGAGGAGCCAAAAATCAAAGATCATATTTAAAGAAAATATTTCTAGAAGGCCTAAACAGCAAAGCTGTCAAATGTATGAACATCCGAAAGGATGCAGGCGGCATGGGAATGAGGAACAAGAGAAATAGTGTCTATGAGAAGTTGTTGCAAATCCTATGGATTCCGATAGTAGTGGCCATTTGAAAGATGAATCTTCTAAAATGAACCCCATATGTTGGCCCTTTGAAATTTTTAAAGATGTCTTCATCAAATCTCCCCTTTTCCCAATGGCCAACAGATAAAGTGACTTCCTCCTTTGCCGAGATTCGAATGCTCAGCTGAATATTGCATATAAGATGGACATCTTTTAAGAAGGTTTCCGATTAACGAGAGGGGATTTTTCAGAGATCTGTGTTCGCCAGCGACTCACCAATTGTTGTTGAAGCAACTTCCCCCCCCAAAATTTTGTAGATATTGGGGCCCCTCCTTTCATTTTCCTAAAAAGTCTGCCTAAAAGAGTTAAGTCTCCTTTGAAAAAAACTTTTTGAACTTAGTTTTGTTTCCACTGGGGAATCTGTTTTAAAATTGAAGTTTTTCTTCTAAGTCAAAACTCACGATTCTTTCCCGAAACTGCGGAAGAACTCAAATTTCTCTCCCGAAACGGCGGAAGAACTTGGGATGTTCACTCGCAACTGCGGAAAGACTTAAAGTTTCTCCCCGAAACAACGAAAGCACTTACATGTTCTTTGGACTTCGGAAGAACTCAAATTTCTCTCCCGAAATGGAGGAAACACTTGTAAAGTTTTGCCACAACAGGGATAAGCCACGATGCCAAAAGGTGGTAGAAAGAAAGCTAAAATGATGGAGCCAGAGCCAATGCAACCAAGGACTGAAACTCTTTTTCAAGACACTAAGTGTACCATCGGCGTTCCTCCCGAGGTCCGGTGGGGAGATGTTTACCGGATGATCAAGGACCAAGATATCCTAGATGTGTTATTAGAAGAAGAGCAAATCTACCTCAACATCAGAATTTTCGCCATAGCCAGGGCTTCTACTCGCCCTGAATTGTTCCCGTGCTCTGAAGTGATTGGGTGGATATTGGAACATGCCAACCCACAAACAAGAGTGTTGCATGACAGCAAGGGATAGCCTTTCGCTTCATTCCATCCAGCTTATATTGCAGCAGCCTACAAATTCTCACGTCCCCAACAAGCTCTAAATGATGAATGGTTGGGACAGATGAATAATCTCAAGATGGCTAAGAGGTTGTTGATCATAGGCAAGCAACTGAGGAAGAGAGATAATGATGAATATGACGTTCAAATCCTATGACCTCCTTTCAGGTTAATTGCCCTGATGTTAAGCAGAATTTTCGGTATGCCCGATGGCACTATATATAGGATACAAAGGGCTCCCATAATCCACTTCATAGTATTCAAAGGAACTGTGCAGGTTTGGCCTTAAAAAAATCAGAATTTTACATGTCTTCATATCTTATTGATTGCATTTTGGCTAAGCTCTCTTTCCCAAGGCTAGGTTGCGCGTGGGATCAGGCCAACACCCTGGTATACACTGCCTATAAAATAATGTGGGCTCAAAATTACAGAGCAAAGTACAAGCTCATCTGCGAAGAGTTCATCATGCCTTTGTATGAGCAGATGTTCAATGAAGAGCCCAATTACCTGTCAGAAAATGCCATGGAAGTCCTGGAAAATTATGGTGATTTTTACTTCTTAGAACAGGGCACTTACATAAGGATGTTTGGAGGTACCAAAGCACCATACATTTTTCCAAAATACGGTATTGATCATGTAGTCTTGAAGGAAGCAGTCAGGAAAGTCTTCCTTAATGGAATAGGAGTGCTTAATAAGCAGCATAAGGCTTCCTTCCCTCCTTTGCCTTTCTGGATAGGAGCCTATAAATTCTCAGGGGTTGCAACAGTCGAGGAGTACATTCAAGAGTTGAAAGCATTCCACTTCGGTGAGGTAATCTTCCATAGAAATGACAGGCGGAGAAAGGTTTCCAAACATTGCAAGGAGGTATATGCCCATTACTATGATGCAGAGGAAGAAGTGTTCAGGGGCATCAGCAACATGACTGAGTTGCAGATTTGTCGTCACGGCAATGGAGCTAGTTGTAGCTCTGCCACTGCTTGAGAAGACAGTCTACAGAAAGAAAGGGAGGCAGCTGAGGCCATGGCCCGTGAAGAACAAATATTGAAAGAAGAAGCAAGACTGCAACAGGAAGCTGAAGAAGCAAGATTGCAGAGAGAATCTGAGGAGGGAAGACAAAAGAAGGAAGCAGAGAAACGAGAATAGAGGGAGGCAATTGAAAATCAGCAACGGGCTGAAAAAGAAGAAAAAAGGCGTAAAGCTAAAGAGGAACAAAAAAAGGAAGAAGAACTTAAGACCAATGAAGATGCTCAGGCAGGTGGCTCCGGCACCCAAGATGTGGAAATAGACCCATCTCAGGTAGTGCAGACCCCACCCATGGGGACAGAATTCCATGTAAGAGGTCACCCTATCATCCCTTACACCCCATCCGAAGATCATACTATGTCCCGATGGGATGAATTTGTGTATTATAAGAAGAGGAATGCGGTGGTCTTGAAGTCGGAAGAGAGGATAAAGAGACTTTTCCAAGCAGATATTGTCACCCAGCGGGAGACCACGGTTATGAAAAATACAAATAAGGCTCCCATAGCCATGGCATCTATCGCTGTGTCAGCAGCAAAAGCAACAAAGGATAATGTGATCGATATGGTCAAAGAATTTGAGTCAACAAAGAGGAGAGCTCGCATGCTGCAACATACTGTGGCTAATGAGCATGCTTACAGGGATCTTGTAGTGAATAAATATAATCGCCTGTTTGCTGATCACAAGGAGTTGTCAGATAAGTATCGCCATCTAGAAGAATAAAAGGAGCACCTGGAAATCCAGGTGATGGTTCTAGAAGCAGATAAGCAGGCAATGGTTGAGCAGTTAAAGCAGGCAAAAAGCAGATAAGCAGGCAATGGTTGAGCAGTTAAAGCAGGCAAAAAGTAGATAAGCAGGCAATGGTTGAGCGGTTAGAGCAGGCAGAAAGCATAGCGATAGATATGTCTCCCTTTCATGAGTAGTCCTGTGACATTTTGAGACAAATGCATGCCACACAGGAACTGATTACTGAGGAAGTGTGCAGGCTGAAGACCATGATGGTTAGGTTGAAAGAAGTCAATGCAGAAGCCATTAGGATTAAAGGAAAATACACTCGGGTTAAAGCAAACATCCTGAGCCAGATGGAATGGAGAGAAGGGAAGGTTGATTTCTCTAAGCATCTCCCATTCAAATCTGCAGATGATTTTAAGGAAGATGTAGCCCTTATGGAGTTTTGCAGGAATTGTGGCCTCAAGCTGATGGCCAAGATCCAGGGAACAATTGAGAAAGGTAACAACCTATATCAAAAGATCCATGAAGTGCATGAAAAATGCAAGCTGGTTTTTCCTCAGTCCCTCGATGAGTTTCCAAGCAAAGAGGAGAGTTTGTCAGACTTGAAGGAAGAGCTGGGCATTCAAATAGAATATGTAAAGAAGATTGATGTCATGTCCACTGATGATCTCCATCACTATATTGGGTTGTCATCAGTATACATTCATTTGCTTAAAGAGATACACCAAGAAGCAATTGTAGAAATTCATGGTATTGAAGCAGAGCTTGGTAAGCATGTGACTTCCCAGAATATCTTGCTCCCTTCTCCAGCAAATATGGTTGTCAGGGACACTGGTATCTGGTTCAGTTATATTGCAGAAGAGGAAAAGAAAGCAGTAGCAGCAGTAGAAGCCAGTACAAGCACTTCATTCCCACTAGAAACGCCACCCCAAGGATGAACACGCTAGTCATAATGCGTTGTTCTTAGTTTGATTTGCTTCCCCCGTGTTTAGAGCATAGAGTCACTAGGACAACCGTACTTTTCTATTTTTGAGAAAATTTCTATTATGGGAAAATGACCATGAATTCTTTATTTCTGGAAAAAATCTTTAAAGGACAAGTGTAAAAGCCAGGTGGCAGCCCAAGAGGTATTTTGTAAAGATATAAATAGAGGCTTAGGGAATAGTGTTAGGGACTTTTGGCAGGGAAAGAAATTTTCTTAAGCTTGTACCAACTATTTTGCACTGGCTTCTAGAAAGTGAATTTGCCTAATATGAGCCTGGAGAGGATGCATTTTTCCTTGAAATGTGTGTACGATGTCTATTGGATTCTTCTGGTGACATTTATACGTATTATAGTGAAATCTTTCTCTGCTATTCGAATTATTTATGTGCAATGAATGATTTTACTATGCTCTGTGCAATCAGGTTTCTCTCATATGAGCAATAGATTGCTTTCACATGTATTAAAAGCTATCTTTTATATTCTTCCTTTCTTGTTGTGGATGTATCTTTTTGATTTAGTGGTTATCTGTTGATCTTCAGATGCTTCTTTCAGCACATTACTCATACATATAGTTTTGCTCATTGCAGGAATAGATTAGATTTATTTCAGTTTTAGACAAATATTTGTTTCAAGTTCTGCATTTAGATTAAGCTAGCTTAGGCACGTGCATATCATTTTAACCATAAAATCAAAAAGAATGGTGGATCAGGCCATAACCAGTGTAATTGAAGCAAATATCCAAATCTAACGGTAGCCGGAACCGCTAACCGGACGGATTCCCCATACCTAACGGTGGACAATCTAATTGGGATAGTCTACCAAAGAGAATCCCTTTCTGCTTGATGCTGCGATCTTCGGGACATCAACAATTTTTGGCGCTAGAAGGAGGGCCTAAAGTGCATGGCTGATAAAAGAAAATCTCCCATTGTCAAAAATGTTACTAAAAACCCAATTAAATCAGGAATTTCATATAGCCCAAATCTTGAAGTAGCAAATCAAGAAAACCCCATCTCTGATTCTGAACCTCAAGAAGTATTGTATGTTGTGCCTTTTGCAGAAATAGAAGATTTAAGGAGACATACACGATCTTATGTTAGACAACTAGGTGGTTTAAATACAGTAAATTTTCTCCCTAGGAAAAGTACTCCTAGAAAAGAATGACAGTACACCCGTGATTCGATTCTTGTGCAGAATTTTGAAGAACTTGTGAATTTAACTTTGGAAGAAATTGCAGAACCCCTGAACAAAGTCGATCTTGAAAACCCAGAAAATCTTTCTGATCTAGAAAATCTTGGGGAACTTGTTACTGCAAAGAACACTCCATTTAATTCACCACACAATTCTCCACCTGATTCTCCACATAGAGACATGGTTGTACCTGCTTGGAGAGCGAGGGAAGCATTGAATCTAGCTGATCCATTCCACAATCTGCCTAAAATCCAGAGAAAGTCTTGCCTAAATTCGACCTAGGAAAGGCCATTTCTGCTGAAGATCATCTCAAGAGTTTTTATTTAGCCCTGAATCTTTTAAATGTACAGCATGAAGATGTAGTTTGTAGGATTTTTCCACACATTTGAGCTGAAAGTTTCTTTCTGGTATTTTAGCTTACAACCAAGCTCGATTTCTAGCTGGGATGAATTTGAAACATGTTTCTTAAAGAAGTATGGAAATCAAAAGATTGTAGCTACACTCATGAAAGAATTATTGTCCATGAGAATGGAAAAGAAAGAAAAGATTCAAGACTTCAACCAAAGGTTCACAACACTCTTAAATAATTTTAGCGAAGCAAATAAACCAGCAGAGGAATCTCTGGTTGAATATTATACAACAGCTCTTGAAGGGCCCATAGCAATGTTCGTTAAAAGATCTAAGAAAACCACCCTAATAGAAAATTTTGAAGAAGCTAGAAAGGTGGAAGAAGAAGCAGACAACATTTCTAAACATGCCTTAGATGCAGAAACAAAACCAACAGCTAGTAAAAAAACTTGCTGCTCACCAGAAATAAAGAAAATTCATCAGTAGACATGTAGAACGTAGTTAAGATGATGCAGAAGTTGTCCAATAAAATTGTAGATCTCGAGAAAGATAAAGCTGCTAGTACATCTAGGAAACCTTTCAAGCCATTCTACAAGAAGAGAAAATACAGTGATCAACCTCATCCACCTATGAACACTTCCCCTATTTTAAATCTCAATGAAATAAGGATGGAAAACTTCTGCACCTTTCATCAAGAACCGCATTCGGAAAAGAGCTTCCCACAATGGATTAACTCTATGAGTTTAGTCATGAACCAAATGCTGGATTCACAGATTCCAGATCAAGACTATCCTCCGGAGGAATCGAGCCCTGAGATAGAGGAACCATCCCCAGACACCACTATGGTGCTATGGGATTGGGTACCTTTAACTGAATTGGTAGAAGAAGATCCCGTGGAAAGCTCAGTCTCTGCTGTAAACATTAACACTCGCAGTAAAGGTTCCATTACAGATCCTGTGCCAAGCTCGACTATTCCCAAGCCTAAAATTTCAAAAGAACTACCTAGAAGACATATAACAATCATTCCACTGCAACCTAAAGCTAACCCAACAACGGCCAAGCAGCCAAGCATTGCACCACAATTCAACAACCGAAGGTCACGATGAATAAGACAGACCATCCAACTAGAATTGTAAAAGAATCTGATATAGGATATGACATTATTGAAGATATAAAGAAAGTAAAAGCAAATGTATCAATATTCAATATGTGCAATTTGCCTCAGCAATGAGACAAGTTGTTGCATTCTCTTCAATCCCATCCCATCACTCCATTAACAGATACTCAAGAAGATCCTGAAATTAATGAGGCTAGTATCAGCGGGAAATCCAAATCTCAAACGTTGTCGTTTATTTTAACTTTTGAAATTTTCAAGCACAATGTTCACAATTGTCTGGTAGATTTTGGAGCATCTTCAAATGTCATGCCACTATCAATCTGTAAAAAAATTAATGGGCAACCAATTCCATCTCCTGCCCAAATTATTCAGTGTTTGTAGAATTTTCTCCCTACGGATAGGTAGAAATTCTCTTAGATTAAAATAGACTTTAACTGACTCTAAACTAAGACAAAACTAAACAAATGCTACCTTGAATTCCTAGATCTAAACAGACATCTCAAGATTAAAATGCTAGAAGAAGTAGAAGAAATCTAACTGACCTTCAATCCAATCGCTTGTCTTTATGGTTGCTCCAATTTCCAAGTCCTCGCGAATGAACCTGCCAAAATGAATCCAAGATACAAGGAGATACAATTCTCTAGCGACTTGAAATATGAGTTAGGATCTAAATCTACAATAGATACAAATCATATCATTGAAACAAAATCAACACATGTGATTTGGGAAACAAGACAAGTTATGTTCTATTATCAACTTGAAGTCACTTACAATGGTTGCTTGATATCCAAGCCAACTTCCAGCTCCAAGTGCTTCCTCCTCTAGCTATCTCCACAAAGCTTCAAGATCATAAGTTTTATGTCTCCAAGAGTCCTCTCCTTTGCTCATGGAATGCCTCTCTCTTATAGTGTGTGGTAGGGTTAACCAACAAGAGAGAAGGGTGTATCTTGGGAGAGTTTAGTGGATCAGGCCTACTAATCACAGAAAATGAGTTAGGATCAAATCAGGAACGCCAATCCTCAAAAATATCTCGAAAATCAAAATCCCACAAGCCATGGCAAAAAGCCTAAAAAATGTGTACCGCGCCCCTCTAACATAGAATAACGCGGTACTACCGCGTGGCAGAGAAAGAGCATAGCGCGGACTATCACGCACCTAAGATGGAGCAAGGTGCGGTAGTTAAGGTAAATGAAGTCTCAGCTAGGTTGATTCTTGACAGAATGGGTTTGTCTTCAAGGATCACTCATCATTTTTCTCTTCTGGGTGTTTTAAGCAGTAGGGGAAGTGTCGTCAACTCTTTTTGTGGTGAAGATGCGACACTATGAAATATGGAGGTATAACATTCAGTTAGATAGGACTGCTGTCAAAGTTATTGGGGAAGTGAAAGATGTCCTCATTAGGTTGTCAACAGATTCTAGAGTCTGTCAGTTCATTGACATAATGGTAGTTGATATTTCTAAAGCCTATGGTTTGATCCTAAGTAGAGACTGGTCCACAAAGTTGAATGGTTACTTTGCAACTGATTGGTCTCATTTGTGGTTGCCTTATCAAAACAGACATAATCAGATCAAGGTTCTGAGAGAACCGCACATGAAACAAAATGTAACTCAACTAGAAGGAAAGAATGAGGTTGTAGCCTTCTCATCCTCAGTTTTGGGAAATTATTTCTTAGAAATGGATTCGAGTAATTATGAGTATGAAACTATTAGCCATGAATCAGATGAACAGTCCGATCTCCTTCATTTTTCTCGGACTGATGATATTGACTGTAATATAGTTAGTTTAGTCACTGACTTAGATCATAAAGATACTAACTTAGCTGAATCAAAAGTTCTATTTTGGACATTATACTTTGACGGTTCTAAAACTTTGGAGGGATCCGGAGCCGGTTTTGTTCTGATGGATCCGGAAAGAAATAAGTATTTTTTGTCCTGTAGGTTAGAATTTGATTGTACTAACAACACTGCTGAATATGAAGCTTTGGTACATGGATTAAAGAAGGCCATCGGTTTAAATGTTAAATACCTGAAGGTTTTTGGTGACTCAGAAATAGTTGTGAGACAGGTAAGAGATACCATTCATTGTCTCTCACCTCATTTGAAAGGTTATCAGGCTGAGGTATGGGATTTAATTATGTATTTTGATGCTTTCAATATAAAGTCTATTCCTAGATTGCAAAATTCTGCAGTTGATTTGTTAGCAACATCTGCTTCCAGATTGGTGCCAACTAACAACAAGTGCTCAATTGAATTAATTTTCAGGCCTTCTGTCCCTGAAAATATCATGAACTTCAGAGTCTTCGATGATGACGAACAGATTATCAGTTTTCTAATGAACGAAGACATTTTCCAAGGAGTTGTGATAGATGAAGAAGAACACGATTCTGATTTACAAAAGAAGGATACAACTAAAGGAAATTTCATTCCCAAAGGGGTAAGGTCACTTGAAATATTGTTTGATCTTCAAAGTAAGTTCAAAAGGCCAACAAATACCAAGACCAACAGTTCATCAATGCAGCATGAGTTACTTGTTCGGGTACACAGGGTACTACCAAAGGACCGAACACCAAGAGCAACCACTTCACACAAACAGATCATAGATCAACACACCGATGTTTTGACGTGGTTTAAATCCTCTTGAGGGAAACACTCCACTGCCCCGTCCAAATAGCTTCTACGGGACAATTTATTATGCAAAGAAAGAAAGTTACAAATGAGCTTCTCATAATCGATCAACTAAACAATGACCCTTCATGCTCTTTAAATAGAGATCATGGACCAATCGGGTGTTAAGCCACAGATCAAGGTTAGGTTTGATCTAAGATAAGTTGAGCCGTCGGATCACTCTATGTCGGGAACATATCGTGACCGTCGGATTAAGTATTTACAAATGCATACTAATGAAACACACTATCCCTAATGGATATATTACACAAGTTGATCTTAACTAACTCCTAAGTGTCTAAATATCCTAACATCCCCCCTTAAAAACAACTTGGGATAGGATTGAAGGATTTACAAAATTGACACTATTAGGAGAAGCAAGGAGGCATTAGAGCCTATCCCCCCTTAATGACAAGTTCCTGAACTCCTAACATAGATCGAAGTTTAGAAAACTTCGCTTATGTAAGAGACTTGGTGAAGATGTCTGCAACTTTATCATCTGTAGGGAAAAAGAGCACTTCAAGAACACGATCATGAACATGATTTCTGATGAAGTGCAAATGTAGGTCAATGTGTTTGTTGCGTTGATGTAGAACTAGATATTTGGCAAGCTTGATGGCACTTTGATTGTCGCACCAAAGTGGAGTAGGCTGCTGCTGCTCAAATCCAAACTCTGAAAGGATCTGTCGAAGCCATAAAGCTTCCTGACTGGCATTAACTGCTGCTCGATATTCTGCCTCTATTGAAGAAAGAGCAAGAGTTTGTTGTTTCTTACAAGCCCAAGTAATAGGTCCAGATCCCAGACTGAAAACATAACCTACAGTAGACTTTCGATCATCAGGATCGCCGGCCCAATCTGAATCAGTGAAACCAACCAACAAAGGTTTCCCCCCTGTACTGTAATGAATCCCAAACTGAACTGTACCTCGAATATATCGAAGTATTCTTTTAGCTGCTTTCCAGTGACTTTCATGAAGTGTCTACATATAACGGGCAACACAACCAACGGCAAAGGAAAGGTCAGGATGGGAATGAGTCAAGTATAAGAGACTACCAACAAGCTGACGATACAAGGTGGCATCGACTTCAGGTGAAGTACAAGTGGCAGAAAGTTTGACTCCAGACTGGAAGGGAGAAGGGGCTGGTGTACAATCTTCCATGTGAAAGTGATGAAGAAGGTCACAAGCATACTTAGACTAAGAAAGAAAGATTCCTTCTTTGGTTTGCAGGACTTGGAGACCAAGAAAATAATGCAAATGTCCTAAGTCTGACATTTCAAAAAAAAAATTAAGACTGGATTTCACATGGGTTATAAGCTTAGGGTCACTACTAGTACGAATAAGGTCATCAACATATAGAACAAGTATGATGAGATGGTTTCCTAGTTTCTTGGTATAGACATTGGGGTCAGAATGGCATCTAGAAAAACCAGTGTCAAGGAGAAAGTTATCCATTTTGGCATACCAAGCTTGCTTAAGGCCATATAAGGATTTCTTAAGGCGACAGACAAGAATAGAGTTATTCTGAACATAGCCAGGAGGTTGTTCCATGTAAATTTCCTCCTGTAAATCACCATGTAAGAAGGTAGACTTGACATCCATTTGATGGACTTCCCAGTTGTGTAAGGCTGCAAGGGAAAGAACAAGGCGGATGGAGTTCATTTTTGCGACGGGAGCAAAGGTTTCATTGTAGTCAATCCCTTCAACTTGGGAAAAACCTTTGGAAACTAACCTTGCCTTAAGTCTTTCAACACTTCCATCTGATGCATACTTAGTTCTATAGACCCATTTACATCTGACAATTTTTCTTCCTTTTGGAAGAGGTAAAAGATCCCAAGTATCGTTCGCCATTAAGGAACGATATTCTTCATCCATGGCTGCATCCCAATCTGGATTCCCCGAAGCTTCTGCAAAATTTTCTGGATCATGATTCTCGGAAACTTGAGCCAAAAGAGAAGAGGCTCGCTGAAACTGAGAACATGTTCGACATTGATCTCTAGGATCAATGGCAAGATCACCAGCTGTTTCACATGTTGAACAGACCCATCGAGGAAGCACTTGTGCTGGTGCAACTGGAGGAACATGAGCAGGCGGAGGTGGATTTTCATCCTCACTGTCATCATCAAAAACTAGAGTTGGAAACCTGTCAAGGAAGTTGGAAGAAGAAGAAGAAGGCACAAACGCCGAATCAGGCTCGCAGGCCAAAGATGGCACAATCGTCGAGTTAGGATTGCAAGCCAAGATATTTTCATCAAATTTAACATCTCTTCTAATGATTATATCATGAGAATGTGGTTGAAGAAGTCTATAACCTTTTACATCTTCAGAATATCCAACAAATATGCACTTTTCACTTTTAGGCTACAATGCTTTCCGTTTTTCATCCGGAATGTGAGTCCATGCTTCACTACCAAACACACGGAAGTGACTTACATCAGGTTTAGTTTTACTCCATGCTTCTTCAGGTGTTATACCTTGTAATGCTTTAGTGGGGGTGCGATTAACTATGTAATTTGCACAATTAATGGCTTCAGCCCAAAATTGAAGACTCAGTCCCTTAGATTGGATCATACAATTAGCCATTTCTTTTAAAGTGCGGTTCTTCCGCTCAGCTACACCATTTTGTTGTGGTGTGTATGGAACAGTATGCTGTTGTTGGTTGCCTTGTTCAGTGCAAAAAGTAGTGAAATTTTTGTTAACATATTCTCCTCCATTGTCAGATCTTAATTTAATAATTTGATGACCAGATTGTTTTTCAACAAGGGCCTTGTAGGCCAAAAACATGTTAAATACTTCGCTCTTAATTTTTAGGAAATAAACCCAAGTGCGTCTGGTGTAATCATCAATGAAAGTTAAGAAATATTTGAAACCAAAAAAGGAAGCAGATGGAAGAGGACCACACAAGTCACTATGCACAAGCTCCAAGGGAACCGAGGCGTGCCAAGAGGCACGTTTGTCAAAACTGTCCCGATGATGTTTTCCGAGTACACAACCGGAGCAAACACCATCCCTGCAAGATACCATCGGAAGACCCGTCACCATATTTTCTTTACATAGTTGTTGCAATGAGCAATAATTTAAGTGACCAAATCGTTCATGCCAAAGTTTGCTCAAGTTATCACTATGAGCAACAAAAACTGAAGAGAAAGGTGATGACCCAAAGTTGTTAAACTTGTACAACCTGGTAATATCATCAACAATTCCGGTAGCTAGGACCTGTTGAGGATCTTTAAAATTCTTGATGACAACTTGGTGAGGTGTAAAGGTCACAGTTTTACCTTCACCAGAATGAGTGATCTAATAGACTGATAACAAATTGCAGGAAATTCTTGGAACACATAGTACATCACTAAAATGACCATTATCTACTGGAACTGTTCCAGCTCCTACAACACTTAGAGATCTATCATCACCAACAAATATTTGTTTGGTGTTACATTCATGCATAGTAGAAAAGATGGCTTGATCCTTAGCCATATGATAAGATGATACAGAATCAATGAGCCATTCATTTGATGTAGAAGAAAAAGATGCATTATAAGAATAACCAGAAGCACAAAGTGCATGTCGATGAGAGGCAGATTCTGAAAGCGAATCTAGGCTAATGTGGTGCTTCTTCATTGTTGCTTCCAAGGTTGTCATCTTCTTGAAACACTTAGATTCATCATGATTATCTTTCCATCAATAGTTGCAATGACGCTCAGTCTTCTTGCCTTTTGGCTTGGATCCTTTGTCATTTTTTAAAGGAGCTAACTGAGAGGGTTTTGGACCCTTGTTTGACTTATTATTGCAAAAATTTTGTTTCTTGGGAGGCTTGGACTTTTCTTTCTGTTGGGACAATAAGGCTTTCTAGATGTATCTGCATTGTTGATTATTCCAAGATGAATGAATTTATCTTTCTCTCTAATCAAGGAATCACAAAAGGATTCAAGACTAGGCTCTTGATAGCTAGCTACATTCAAGGATTCTTTCATGGAGTAAAATGTAGATACAAAAACAGAATATGCAGGTCCAAGTTTGGAAAGAATATGATAAATGCATTGTTTGTCTTCCCTCTAAATCTTACATTCTGCATATAAGAGTTTAAGAGTTTTGTACTTAGATAAATAATCTTGAATGTATGAATAGTCACTTGGATTTAAAGAAATCAACTCATTTTCAAGTTGGTGACCTCGAATTTCATTGTGTTTACCAAACACAGATTCCAACTTGTCCCAAGCAACATCAGGTTCATCAATTCCAGATATGTGGAATTGCAAATCAATAGAGATTGACATCCCAATCAATCCACGAGCTTCGTCACATCTATTTGCCCATTTTATTTTCTTATCATCGTCAGTGGGTTTGGTTTCTTTCCCTGAGGTAATTTTGAAAAGTCCCCTACTTCGTAGAACATCCTCCAAACGAGATTTCCATGAAAAATAGTTGGAACTGTTAAGTAGAATATCACAAGGGGCGGCCATATTTGTAATTTAATGGTTGTAAAAGAAGAAACCAATAGTCTGGATGTGAAGAGCTCAAAAAAAATAGGCGGTTTCAAAAAAAACGGCACTGAAAACTGACTCTGTATGATGAAGTTATGCTTGAACAAAGAAACTGTTGAAGATGTCCCCAATAGTGACGTGGCAGCTAGAAAATGTCCAGCAAAAGAAAGAACCCACCTCTTCCCAAGATGAACCTTTTCACAATCACTTTACAATAAAGTTGCTTTAAGTGAACCACTTTTGTAAAATAAGTGATTTCACTTTTAAAAGGATGTAAAATATGGGAATGAGGAAGGGGGCTTCTTTTTTTTTTTTTTTTTTACTCTTCTTTCTCGGTTTGTGTGCTTGAATTTTTCACACTTGTGGAGTTAGATCTCGTTAGCTTGCCCGGAAATTCTACGTTTTCTCTCTATTTCTGATTTGCCGAGATCGCGCGAGGTGCACGACAAAGAGCATATGCAACCGAGAAAAACCCTTTCCCTTTCTGTTTTTGATTTGCCGAGATCACTCAAGGTGCATGGCAAAGAGCATACGCAGATGGGAAAGCAACAATCCGAACCCAAAAAAAATCTAACAACAAAAAAATGATAAAATATGAGATTTTTTCTTTTAAAAACAGAAAATAAAAAAATACGTCACTGTAACATTATACCTTTAGATCTGATGAAATACGCGTTTCTGGAGAAACCGGGAACCGTTTTTTATCAAACGAAAACTATTTCCCAATGGAAACGATGCTCCGGATGCAATGGAATACCTCCCATATCCTAGAAATGCATAGAAATACTAGAACCAGAAACCCTTTCGAGTTTCGGAAACAACAGTTCAAGATCTAGATCATAACCGGAAGCGGCTCTTCATAAAAGCTTTGATACCATGTTCGGGTACACAGGGTACTACCAAAATACCGAACACCAAGAGCAACCACTTCACACAAATAGATCACAGATCAACACACCGATTTTTTGACGTGGTTTAATCCCTCTTGAGGGAAACACTCCACGGCCCCGACCAAATAGCTTCTACGGGACAATTTATTATGCAAAGAAAGAAAGTTACAAATGAGCTTCTCATAATCGATCAACTAAACAATGACCCTCCATGCTCTTTAAATAGAGATCATGGACCGATAGGGTGTTAAGCCACGGATCAAGGTTAGGTTTGATCCAAGAGAAGTTAAGTCGTCGGATCACTCTATGTCGAGAACATATCGTGACCATCGGATTAAGTATTTACAAATGCATACTAATAAAATATACTATCCCTAATGGATATATTACACAAGTTGATCTTAACTAACTCCTAAGTGTCTAAATATCCTAACATCCCCCCTTAAGAACAACTTGTCGGAAATATGGTATCTCATTGAATCCCAAGAAGAGTGTGTTTGTTGTTCCCGGAGGTAAACTATTGGGCCATATCATTTCCAAAAGAGGAGTATCAATAGATAAGGAAAGAGTGCAAGCTATCAATAGAATTCCAATGCCTCATAATAAGAAATATATGCAGTCCTTTATAGGCACTATCAATTTCGTCCGAAGGTTTGTTCCGGATTTCGTGCAAATTGTTAAACCTTTACAGCAAATGGTCAAGCAAAGCATACAGTTCAAGTGGACAGACTTAGAAAATGATGCGTTCAAAGACATTAAGGCAGCCATAGATAAAGCTCCTTCCTTAAGAATCCCAGATTTTGACAAAGATTTTATCTTGTATACCTTTGCTTCAGATGACTCTCTTGTGGCTGTGCTCACGCAAAAGGTGGAACTAGGGGACAAGTACCCAATTTCATTTATGAGAACTGGTCTGCAAGGTGCTGAACTAAATTATCTCATCGTCGACAAGCATGCGTATGCTGTCTTCAAAGTAGTCAAACAGTTCAGACCATATATTCTTAAGAATAGAACTAAGGTTATAGTTCCCCACCCAGCTGTTAGATCCCTCTTCATTCAAAAGGAATTAGGAGAAAGGAGGGGAAATTGGGTCACAGCTCTTCAAGAATATGACTTAGAATTTAAGCCGGCCACTATCATCAAAGGACAAGACCTTTGCAAATTGCTTACAGAAAATTCGACTGATGAAGAGTAGCATTGGAAAAATGAAGCTGAACTGAATTCAGT
Source organism: Larix kaempferi (assembly GCA_027924585.1). Classification (NCBI taxonomy): domain Eukaryota; kingdom Viridiplantae; phylum Streptophyta; class Pinopsida; order Pinales; family Pinaceae; genus Larix; species Larix kaempferi. The sequence continues at coordinate 4,871,924 of BSBM01000831.1, forward strand.
TGAAGTATGTCCTATCTTCACAGCTCCTCAATCATGGTATAGGGATCTGGTGCATTATTTGCAGCAAGGATACCTACCTGATCACTGGAGCTCTAAGCAAAGAAGGGCACTTCATTTGAAATCATCAACTTATCAAATCATTGATGGGATACTTTTCAGAAAAAATTACGATGAAATTTTTCTTAGATGTTTAGAAAAGGAAGATGTAAGTAAAGTTGTCAAAGAATTACACGATGGTCCCGCTAGTGGACATTATTCAGGGGAGACAACAGCTCACAAGATACTTAGAGCTGGATATTATTGGCCCACTCTATTCCGAGATGCCCATGCATATGCATGGAACTGTGATATATGCCAAACAAGTGCTGGGAAATTACCTAAGGCAGTAGCACCCTTGCAGCTAGTTATTATCTCTAAACCTTTTGAACAATGGGGCATAGATGTTATTGGAGAGATAAACCCAAATTCTTCTTTACAACATCGATACATCTTGACGGCTACCGACTACTTCACCATATGGACGGAGGCTATCCCATTGTGCAAGATCAATGAAGATGCAGTCATCAGTTTCTTGAAGGAAAACATCATAACCAGGTTTGGGGTTCCAATTTCACTTGTTTTTGCTAATGCTCCTTATTTCTCGTATTTTAATATAAATGAATTTGTTTATGAATGGGGAATTAAACTGCAATATTCATCCAATTATTACCCTTAAGGAAACAGATTAGTTGAATCTTCAAACAAAAACCTCATTCGAATTCTCAAGAAGACTGTGATAGAAAATCAACGAAGTTGGCATATAGCTCTCCCAAATGCCTTATGGGCAGATAGGGTGACTCCAAAGAATGCATTAGGGGTTTCCCCTTACACTTTCGTCTATGGAAAGGAATCCATCCTCCCTCCCAACATCTTGCTTCCATCCTTACAGTTGTCCCAAGCCTCTCAAGGATTTGGTAGCCAAGTCTTACAATCCAAGATCAATACCTTGCTTCAACTTGAAGAAGCCCGACAGAAAGATAAATACCGATTCCATCAGCACCAAGACATAGTCAAAAGATGGTTCGATAAGAGGAAGTCTGGTAAAAGAAGTTTTGAAGTTAGGGATTTAGTCCTGAAATGGGACCATAATCATGAAGGCAAGGGGATACACACGAAATTTCAACATTTATGGATAGGCCCTTACCAAATTTCTGCAAAGCTCATCCCATCCACTTACAAGCTGACAGACCTCCAGGGAGAGGAAGTAACCCTTCCTCTCAATGGCCTCTCCTTGAAACAATACTTCGCGTAGTCTCAATGAGACTTTCTGTACATAAATAAAACTTTTCTTTTATGTTGCTTCAGCCCCTTGTTTTCATTATTTTCAGCTATGTTGTTTCTTTTCTCGGCATTTGAACTTTTTGTACAAAGTTTGTTTTCTAAAAACACCTGTGGTCGAGCTTCTCATCAAGATAGATCTCTCGAAGAAATCTCACAACTCGTGAAGCTGAAAATACCCTCAGATGAAAGTCTATCTATGTATTTTTCTCTTGCTGAACGTTCTCCAGAAGGAAGAAAGCCTATTATGTTAGTCACACTAACCCTTGTTTAAATAGCAGAGATCTATGATTATCTTTATTACTATCTTCGGGCTCCACCCACTCTCACACTTAAAAGAATCTCAAGAAGATCACTGAAGTTGGACCCACGGAGAGTAGCTCATCTCGAAGGCATAGGGTATTGAAATGACTCCATGCTGCAAATCTAACAGCCAAAAGGGCTTATAATCAAGGGTCTATTTTCCAGAGATTCTCGCCTCAATTAAAGCATGGCTGAGACAAAAGAAAAACGTATAAATCAAGAAAGTTGTCTGAAAGACTCAGCTCAAGCTCGGCTCCTCTCCGTCCGTGAGGCTTGATCAATCAATAAAATCTCTCACTCACACAAAAGGACATTATGGATTGAGGAGCCAAAAATCAAAGATCATATTTAAAGAAAATATTTCTGGAAGGCCCAAACAACAAAGCTGTCAAATGTATGAACATCCAAAAGGATGCAGGCGGCATGGGAATAAGGAACAAGAGCAATAGTGTCTATGAGAAGTTGTTGCAAATCCTGTGGAGTCCGATAGCAGTGGCCATCTGAAAGATGAATCTTCTAAAATGAACCCCATATGTTGGCCCTTTGAAAGTTTTAAAGATGTCTTCATCAAAGCTCCCCTTTTCCCAATGGCCAACAAATAAAGTGACTTCTTCCTTTGTCGAGATTTGAATGCTCAGCTGAATATTGCATATAAGATGGACATCTCTTAAGAAGGTTTCTGATTAACGAGAGGAATTTTTTCAGAGATCTGTGTTCTCGACTCGCCAATTGTTGTTGCAGCAACTTCCCCCCAAAAATTTTGTAGATATTGGGGCCCCTCCTTTCATTTTCCTAGAAAGTCTGCCTAAAAGAGTTAAGTCTCCTTTGAAAAATACTTTTTGAACTTAGTTTTGTTTCAACTGGGGAATCTGTTTTAAAATTGAAGTTTTTCTTCTAAGTCAAAACTCATGATTCTTTCCCGAAACTGTGGAAGAACTCAAATTTCTCTCCCGAAACGGCGGAAGAACTTGGGATGTTCACCCGCAACTGCGGAAAGACTTAAAGTTTCTCCTCGAAACAGCGAAAGCACTTACATGTTCTTTGGACTTCAAAAGAACTCAAATTTCTCTCCCAAAACGGAGGAAACACTTGTAAATTTTTGTCGCAACGGGCGCCCTCTCACCAAGTCCCCGGGCCATCCACTTTCCGTAAAAGACTTACCAAACTCCTTCGTCATTTGCGGAAGAAATTACTGAGTCTTTCCGCAACGGCAGAACAACTCAAGAAATTACGCCGCGATAAACTTTCGGGAGAGTCAATTTCGGAAGAACTCGCAAAGTCCTCTCGAAATGTCAGGATAACTCACAAACTTGTGCCGCAAACGTCTCTTAGCTCGACGAATCCGGAACAACTCGCCAAACCTTTCCGCCAAAGCGAAGCGTATTTATCATCTCTCCCACAATAAGTAGATGCCTCACCAAGTCTCCTGCTCTTTGAGAGGAACTTGTGAGTTCTGGCCGCAACTGCGGACGAAACTCATGAGTCCTTGCCGCAATTGATGATCACGCTTAAATGCCAAATAGGTTTGAAAAGACCGCGTCGTACAAATAATCAACCCCGTTTTAATATCTCCACCTACCCAATTAAATTCCCGCACGTATTAATCTTTATATAAGGGCGGTGGGGTTTTATTATCCCATTTGATAGTTTTGGATTCGAAGAACGTCGTTCGAAGCTGCTCGAATCATTTCGCTCCAGCTCAGCGCATTCACCACCGTGTCAACCTCGCTCCACCACTTTTTTGTCTCCAGGTAGGTGTTTCTACCGTTATCTTTGTCTTATCTATATGTTGAGGCTTTCTTGGGTATTTTTCGTTTCATTACGTGGCCGGTAGGCACTGGTAGCAATGTATCCTTTAAAATTTTACGGTCGCTGCGGCCCCCATAAAATTCTCATTACTGACAGCTAGGATTCATAACCATGCCAATCATTCCCAGTTGGCCCTTTGTCTCTGAGTCGTTCGAACTTGATTAGTTCCATCGGCCGCATTTCTGTCGTGCTCCTACCCAAATATACTCAAATCCAAGTTTTATGTCAGCTACATGCCGCTTCTCAAATACTATAGAACAAGAAGCAACATCAGTAATAGCTGGTTGGGATACTCAACCGCTCGCTTGATTGGCTCAGATACCGGTTATCAAAAGCAGCTTCGTTCTATGTTTTGTTTGTTTGGCTTCCTCATAGGATTTCCCAATCCAAGCCATCCTACCATTAGCCGTTAGAAGTGCCTATGATGAAGGACATCCTATCTCCAAAGACTAGGAGGGAAGTGGGTTTTACACGTTGTATGCCTACCTTTTTGGAAGCATTTCAAAAGTTCCTAACCAGGCATTGTCTCCCTAGAATGATCAAGTCTGAGGACCATATTTTGTTTTCTTGGATAATCTATGTTTGGTTTGTTTCCCCAGCATGCAGCCTTATAATTTTGATTATATTTATCATCAACATGCTAAAACTGTCTTTCTCTATGTTACACTCTCATAATGTGTTACAATTTTATATTCATTCACATATGGTTGCTGACAGGGATAAGCCACGATGCCAAAAGGTGGTAGAAAGAAAGCTAAAATGATGGAGCCAGAGCCAATGCAACCAAGGACTGAAACTCTTTTTCAAGACACTAAGTGTACCACCGGCGTTCCTCACGAGGTCCGGTGGGGAGATGTTTACCGAATGATCAGGGACCAAGATATCCCAGACGTGTTATTAGAAGAAGAGCAAATCTATCTCAACATCAGAACTTCCGGCATAGCTAGGGCTTCTACTCGCCCTGAATTGTTCCCGTGCTCTGAAGTGATCGGGTGGATATTGGAACATGCCAACCCACAAACAAGAGTGTTGCATGACAACAAGGGAGAGCCTTTCGCTTCATTCCATCCAGCTTATATTGTAGCAGCCTACAAATTATCACGTCCCCAGCAAGCTCTAAATGATGAATGGTTGGGACAGATGAATAATCTCGAAATGGCTAAGAGGCTGTTGATCACAGGCAAGTAGCTGAGGAAGAGAGATAATGATGAATATGATGTTCAGAGCCTAAGACCTCCTTTTAGGTTAATTGCCCTAATGTTAAGCAGAATTTTCGGTATGCCCGATGGCACTATATATAGGATACAGTGGGCTCCCATAATCCACTTCATAGTATTCAAAGGAACTATGTTTGATTGGGATACTATTCTATCGGATAGTTTGGTGTCCACGGTGGCCGTAGCTAGAGAAGCTTTGGCCTTAAAAAAGTCAGAATTTTACATGTCTTCATATCTTATTGATTGCATTTTGGCCAAACTCTCTTTCACAAGGCTAGGTTGCACGTGGGATCAGGCCAACACCCCGGTATACACTGCCTATAAAATTATGTGGGCTCAAAATTACATAGCAAAGTACAAGCTCATATGCAAAGAGTTCATCATGCCTTTGTATGAGCAGATGTTCAATGAAGAGCCCAATTGCCTGTTAGAAAATGCCATGGAAGTCCTGGAAAATTATGGCTATTTTTACTTCTTAGAACAGGGCACTTACATAAGGATGTTTGGAGGTACCAAAGCACCATACATTTTTCCAAAATATGCTACTGATCATGTAATCCTAAAGGAAGCAGTCAGGCAAGTTTTCCTTGATGGAATAGGAGGAGTGCTTAATAAGCAGCATAAGGCTTCCTTCCCTCCTTTGCCTTTCTGCATAGGAGCCTATAAATTCTCAAGGGTTGCAAAATCCGAGGAGTACATTTAAGAGTTGAAAGCTTTCCACTTCGGTGAGGTAATCTTCCATAGAAATGACAGGCGAAGCAAGGTTGTCGAGCATTGCAAGGAGGTATATGCTCATTTTGAGTATGCCCATTACTATGATGCAGAGGAAGAAGTGTTCAGGGGCATCAACAACATGACTGAGTTGCAAATTTGTCGTCACGGCAGTGGAGCTAGCTCTAGCTCTGCCACAACCAGAGAAGCCAGTCTGCAGAAAGAAAGGGAGGTAGCTGAGGCTCTGGCCCGTGAAGAACAAAGATTGAAAGAAGAAGCAAGACTGCAACAGGAAGTTGAAGAAGCAAGATTGCAGAGAGAAGCTGAGGAGGCAAGACAGCAGAAGGAAGCAGAGAAACGAGAATAGAGGGAGGCAATTGAAAATCAGCAGCAGGCTGAAGAAGAATAAAAAAGGCGTAAAGCTAAAGAGGAACAAAAGAAGGAAGAAGAGCTTAAGACTAATGAAGATGCCTAAGCAGGTGGCTCTGACACCCAAGATATGGAAATAGACCCATCTCAAGTAGTGCAGACCCCAGCCACGGGGATAGAAGTCCATGTAAGAGATCTCCCGACCATCCCTTACACCCCATCCGAAGATCATATTGTGTCCCAATGGGATGAATTTGTGTATTATAAGAAGAGAAAGTCGGTGGTCTTGAAGTCGGAAGAGAGGATAAAGAGACTTTTCCAAGCAGATGTTGTCACCCAGCAGGAGACCATGGTTATGCAAAATACAAATAAGGCTCCCATAGCCATGGCATCCACCGCTGTGTCAGCAGCAAAAGCAACAAAGGATAATGTGATCGATATGGTCAAAGAATTTGAGTCAACAAAGAGTAGAGCTCACATGTTGCAACATACTGTGGCTAATGAGCAGGCTTACAGGGATCTTGTAGTGAATAAATATAATCGCCTATCTATTGATCACAAGGAGTTGTCAGATAAGTATCGCCATCTAGAAGAAGAAAATGAGCACCTGGCAATCCAGATGATGGTTCTAGAAGCGGAAAAGAATGATTCTGAAGCTAGAGTTTTTCATCTGGAAGCAGATAAGCAGGCAATGGTTGAGCAGTTAGAGCAAGCGAAAAGTAGAGCGATAGATATGTCTCCATTTCATGCACAGTCCTGTGACATTTTGAGACAAATGTTATGTAGAATTTTTCCCTACGGATAAGTCAAAACTCTCTTAACTTTAAAGTAGACTTACAACTAACTCTAAAGCAAGAAACAAGTCAAAACAAATGCTACCTTGAAATTCCTGAACTAACTTTTACAGCAAGATTAAATGTATTCAGAAACAATGAGAGATAAGACACACCTTTCAAACTGACGTTTGTCCCGCTTCTAGCTCTTGATCCAAAGCTCCAATATAGAACCTGTTAAGATCAACCAAAGAACAAACATACAAACTTCCAAATACCTTGAATGTAAATGTTAGATTCAAATCTAAATTAGATACATTTCATGTTAAAGACTTGCACAATACACATGAAATGGGAAAGACAAGACAAGTTATCTTATTACAACTTGAAGAATGCTTACAAAAGTTGCTTGATGTCCAAGCCAATCTTCTAGCTCCAAGTGCCTTCTCCTCTAGCTATCTCCACAATGCTGCAAGATCATAAGTTTGGTACTTCAAGAGTCCTCCCCCTTCCCCATGGAATGCCTCTCTTTTATAGTGTATGGTAGGGTTAACCAACAAGAGAGATGGGTGGATCTAGGGAGAGATAAGTGGATCAAGGTTTCTAATCACAGAAAGTGAGTTGGGATCGAATCAGGGACCCCAATCTTCCACTATCTTCGAAAATCCAAAATCCCACAAGCCATGGGAAAAAGTCTAATAAAAGAGTACCGCGCCCTGTGGTCTGAGCATAACGCGGTACTACCGCGTTCTGGGGAAAAATCATAGCGCGGTAGTGTGGAGTACCGCGCGCCTATAACTGAGCAAGGCGCGGCAGTGTGGGTAAATAAAGTCTCAGCTGGGTCAGAACTTGTCAGGGTATATTTACCTTCAAGGTTCACTCATCTTCTGGGTGGTTCAAACAGCAGGGGAAGTGTCGTCAACTCTGTTTGTGGTGGAGATGCGACACTGTGGAATATAGAGGTATAACAGATGCCCCCTAAAGTGTGAGGTCAGAAGGGACTGATGGCCGAAAGACTTTACGAATATAGTGTGTAGAGATAGCATTGAGGAGAGCGACAAGGAGCTGAAACAGAAACAAAGTGTTAGATATACCACCGAGGCGGGCATTCCCATGCTCGAAAAAAAATGACTCAAAGCATGGCTGCCGACCAATACATTGCAAATCCATGAGTACTGAGATGATATAGACTGTGGACATACCATGGCTACTATGAACAAGCGTAGATCCATGAGACAATAATGACACAGCCACGACCAATACAATAAGTGGATCTGTGTGACAATACAAAAGACATATCCATCGCAACCTGGACGCAAACAAGATACAGAGGTGCGCCCAGGGTCTTCTACCCGATCGCAAAAGATACGAATCTAGCCATGTGATTACAAGGTGTTGAAGTCGAACATGGTAGAAACCATTTGATTACCGTTCAATGATGTGAACCGTTAACAAATGCGAGGGAAATCACCAATGATGAGGATGATCCCTAAGGTATCTGAAGTACATCTCAATGAAATGCGAATAGATGAGTTGATGTCGAGCATTCGAGAGACCGTTCGATCAGAGGTCAATGATGTGAACCTACTGTCGAACACGAGGAAACCTGCCATTGACGCATGCAGGTACCAAGGTACTAATGGTTGATCTCTAAGTCCAATTCCCGAATAGTGATTTGGTGTCGACGGGAATAGACTCGTCGAAGGTGGGCCATAATGATTCCCACATCATCGACACGAAATCGGCACGAACGATAAGATGATGAAACAATGGAGTATGTATTGACACAGCGGAGGCCTGACACAATGAACGACTCTGGACAATGCAACCCTTTGAACATATAACAGCATGTAACAGGGCTTGGCAGCAGGGATTATTGACAACAGAGGATAGACACCGGATGAGTAGGCTCGTGGCCAGGGAGACGACTCATGATGATGACCATAACTCAGTGAAAAATGGATACCCAATATAGACAAGAGACGGACACATGCCATGTTCAAAGGTAACGACTAACAAGCTGCCATAAATAAACTTGACTTATCCCCCCATATTCCCCCGACATGATAGACGAGTACCTCTTTGTTGTTTTGCGAGCTTGAAGAGGATAACAGATGCTCGGTGTAGCTCATCTCATGGATGAGTCCAATCTCACATGTTTTACGAACCTGAGAAAGGAGGGGTTTGTCCCAAAGCGGGTCCTTTGATGGTAAAATTTTAATGAGTCCAAAGAAGGAAAACTCGGTAATTTTTCATGTTTAGAGAGCCTGAAAAACTTAAAGGAAGCTCCACAATGTACTTTTTCGTAAATTCAGTCCCTCGATCCCGAAAAAGTGTAAAACAATTCCCGAGAGAACTCTCCCAGCCGAGATTGACTGAGGTATACCTTTCTCGTAAATAGTCTAGACGAGCCGAAAAAGGGGTAACCTATCACCGAATAGACGACCTTTCAAATACTTTTACAAGTGTGAAAGAGTCAAGATCACTTGGCAATCTTTTTAATTTTAGGGAGTCTGAAAAGAGCTTAACTATGGACTCCTATGGTCTTTTTCGTAATTTTTAATTATTCTGGTCCGAAAAAAAAAAAATACAATTAGGATAATACTTTCCTCATCGTTTAACGAGCACGAGTAAAGCTGACCATACTCGACACCATTTACTTGAGTTTGACAAGCACGACACGGGTGTAAAAGCGCTTGGAATCTTTTTCAAGTTTTAAATCCAAAGCACGAAAAAGATAAAGTGGGCTCAAAATGAAGGTCAAATCATGAATAAACACCAGTGTGAATATATCGCTTTTTACCGGGGATCCTGTCAATAAGTGCTCAAAAACTGGATATTAGCAATGTGAAAAAGGCTTTATTTTAACCATTTAAAAATAATAATTAAAAAATAGGTGAAAATGCTATATAAAGAATGGTTAAAAATAGAAATTACCATTTCATTTGTGTTTTTACCCAAAGAGGAGATTTTTACCCATTTGAGGAGCAAAACTTCAAGGATCCATATCGGGAGTTCCAGGACACCATTTCAACAACCGTCTGCGCCAGGTAAGAGCTCTTGAGCTCCTCTTTCATTTCATGTAGGAATTATTTGCTTTTATCAGGAAAAAATCAATTTTTGGGCAAGCCCTATTGGGCAAAAATCGCCCTTCACAGTACCGCGTGGGGGCTCTATTGAGAAACGCGGTACTGTCTAACAGTACCACGCTGTAGTTACAAATCGAGGCGCGGCACTGTATAGTACCGCGCGACATAGTTTGACCCAGGCGCGGTGAAGGCGACTTTTGAGTTTAAGAAATCAAATTTTCTCAAATTTTCTGCTGAAACTAAGTTGCTAAATAGTTACTAAATGTTTTTCCTAACCTTTTTTAGGAGTTTGCAACTTGTTTGGAGCAAAATGGTAAGCCGAAAAGAAAGAGAGCACGAAGTGGATGATTTTGCAGCTGAAAATCATTTACCAACTGTGACCGCATTGCGAGAGTGTGGTTTGTTGAAGTTCTTTAAGACCAAAGGGATTCGTCAGCAACCCAATCTTCTCACTCACCTTATCCAATTATGGGATCCTGACATTCAAGCTTTCCGAGTGGGAGAGCATGTTCTCGAAATTCAAGTCGAGGATATTTATTTCCTCAAGGGCCTCTCGAAAAGAGGGGCCCAGGTGAACTTTACTGGATACTCAGCCTCAGAATCGAGTACAGATGACTTGATTGCTCGATATTTCCACCAGGGTTCGGGTAAGAAAAGTGGGAAGGTGGCCATAAAGGAGGTTATAGAACTTCCTGTAAAAACCGTACTGTTCACCATCACGCGTGCAGCAGGAAGTGTGAGTCCGCATCAGGCATCCCGCACGCAAGTGAATCTCATAGCAGAGTGTATGGGAGGAACAGTATTTAACTGGTGTGAGGCGGTGTTGGCCAATCTCAAAGAACAAGTGCACAAGTGTAGGGTTGGAAAGAATTCCCAATTTGGCTATGGGAGTATCCTGGTCACCTTCTTTTTGGCGAGGGTGCCATTATTGCGCCCGCAGATATCCATGCCCCCCGTCCACCTACCGAGCCATGGATGGCTCGATGGAGCGATTATGCTAGACGTCTCGGGGGACCCCAGCGCTTAGCCTTCGGTGAGGATTTCTTTTCCTGGCTCGAGGAGCAGATAGTTATGATTGATGACTATCCTTATGCCGGGGTAGATTTCCGCGAGGACATCAACTTGGCACTACCAGAGGATGATGACTGGGACAACTCAGGTATGACCTTCATGGATATGTATTTTTTCCTTTTTGAATATATAATTTTTATTGCTTTTTTAGAACGTGTAAAAAACTTCTAATGTATGTTCGCATGCATGTTGCAGACCGTGGACCACAGAGACCAGCTGGGTACTCGCCACTACGTCGTGGTGGTGTTGATCATCAAGCTGTTCCTGACGAGGAGGAGGATGAAGATGAGGCAGGAGGTGTTCGGGACATTGAGAGGAACTTACAGGGGTTGACTCATGGTATCCCTGCTATGAGGATGGATGACGTCCCTTATCATCTCCAGCGGCATACCGTAGGTGTGCCTGGTTGTATCAGTCGACTTCTTCGTAAGGTGGTTCAAGCTGTAGTATGTTACCACCAACAGCGGGAGGAGTCCGATGAGGGACATGATAGGTCTCCTAGATCTCCATAGATGGTCTTTTGATCTTTTTGCGGCATGTACACAATATGTAGGCTTTGAGAGCCAGATTTTGTATGGGATTTGGTCCCAAATTTTGTCTTTGACACAAACTTTATGTATTTTGGAAAAAACAATCTTATATACAGTGATATGGACCTATTTATGATCTAAATATTTACAATGACTTGTGTATTTTAATTTTTATGATGTGTTTATGTGTAGGCAAGATGCCAATCCAAAATGTAATTAGCCAATGAATCAGCTATACAATTGAATTCTCTCGGTATGTGTCGATATGTAACGAAATTAAATGATCGTTCCAAGAGGCGTACTCTCCAGAATAAACGAAGTAATATAGGATCGCGAACTGTGTAAACACGGTTTAGATGAGAAACCATGATTTGAGAGTCTAAAAAGACTGATAAGGAGTCAATTCCAATTGAAGCAACCTCTGTCAAGAGACCAATGACTGCATGGTACTCCGCGATATTGTTGGTTGCAGGACCTAAACAATTGGCTCCTAAAGAAATCAACTCGCCAGTGGGGGAATAGATTACCCATGCTGTGGAAGCGAGATTCCGGGTATGTCGGCTTGCACCGTCGGCGAATCCAAAGTAGGCAGACACCTGTGCATAAAGTCACAAGTCAAAGTAAGAGTGGATACATGAGGTCCACGCGCACACCAAAAAGAAAGTAAAAGCAAACTAAGTACATTATGTACAACAAGTAACCCGCGTAGGGTAACCTCATGCGTAGAAACGTTTGAGGTATAGCCCGTTGCGGGGCCGTGCCAATGGCGTACCATCACAATCGATTAGTTCATAGGATCCTTTTTCTAAGACATGTTTTACAATAAAGGGGCCGTACCACATAGATTCAAGTTTACCTTTTCCAAGCTTATCATGCATTTGATCATATGTAAGTACGAGATCGCCTTCATTGAAGATCCGAGGTTGAACGGATTTGTCATATTGAGCTTTGACGCGTTTTTTGTGAGCTTCATTAGCTAAAGCAGCGTCGCGGGGGGTTTCATCTAGCTTAGCTAGGTATAGAAACCGTTCCTCTTCGGAAGTAGTGTGTGGAAGTAGCTCTATGGCTATCTTGAGTGATGGAATTTCACATTCAATCGGCAAGATGGCTTCTAGGCCATACACCAGTTGGAATGGTGTAAACCCAGTAGCACTTTTTACTGAGGTTCGGTATGCCCACAGTGCTGAGAATAGAGCTAAGTGCCAGTTGGATTTCTGGGTACCCACAATGCGCTGAATCATTCGTTTCAGGACTGTTAATGGCTTCGACTTGGCCATTAGCTTGTGGGTAATACGGGGTTGAGTTTTCATGGCGAAAACCTAACTTGGCACTTAGTTCTTTGATCATATGGTTCCTGAAATGGGAACCATGATCGGTCACAATAGACTGTGGAACACCGAATCTAGCTATAATATGATTGAATATGAACTGAGCTGCTGTTTTGCTGTCCTCAGCATACGTAGGCATCGCTTCAGCCCATTTTGTAAAATAGTCGACAGCTATTATGACATAGCTATGCCCCCCAGCTGAAGTGGGCTTACAGTGCATGAAATCGATGCCCCATTTGGAAAAGGGGCCGACGGCAATAACAGGATGGAGTGGAGCAGGATGCGAGCGTGTTTTGCTATGAAAGAATTTGCATGGCGGACACTTCTTGACTGTTTCAATGCAGTCTTTGAAAATTGAGGGCCAGAAGTATCTTGCTCGCAGTATTTTCTGGGACGTAGCCATCCCAGAGAGATGACCACCACATTCTCCAGCGTGGCAGTCATTGAGAACGCGTTCCGCCTCATCGAAGGTCAAACAGCGTCGAAGGACAGTGTCGACACCACGCCGATAAAGAGTATCGTTGACTATGATGTAGTATTTTGCGTGATGTCGAATGCATCGCCGTTCGTCACGAGTGAGGTCGGGACAGAAGCGTTGGGTTTGGAGATATAAAATAATATCCCCGTACCACGAATCAGACGTGCTAATGAGGAACAATGATTCGTCAGGAAGAGAATCAATGGGCTCGGGTTGCTCAGTAGCACGGGGCAAGTTACAAATCAACTCCATGAAGACCAAAGACTTCTTGGACTTAGCCTTGACAAACTCCAAGTAAAAATCCTGAAGGATGACAATCCAACGAGAGTATTTTCCCCGAAGCACTTGAAGTTTGAGGATGTAATACATTGGGTTGAAGTCGGCTATAATAGTGGTCCGGCGGAGTAAGATGTAGTGACGGAATCTCTGGACAGCAAATACTGTTGCCAGAGCCAGCTTTTCAACATGTGAATAGTGAGATTCAGAGTCAAGAAGACTCTTACTGAGATAGTATACCACATGTTCTATGCCGTTTTGGTCTTCCTGGACTAGCACCATACCGATGGTGGAAATCGAAGCTGCAAGATAAAGAATGTAGTCCCGTGTGTAATCGGGGGGTTTAATCACAGGATCTTTGGTTAAGGCTGCCTTTAGATTGTCAAAGGAGCGTTGGGCTTCGTCATCCCAGATGAAGGGAACATTCTTCTTGAGAAGCCGCATGTAGCCTTTTGTTATCTCGGACAAATTGCAGATGAAACGGCGTAGAAAGTTTGCATGCCCTTGCAAACATTGAAGTTCTGGAATATTGGTGGGTGAAGGCAGGGCTACGATAGCTGCTACCTTTGCGGGATCTAAACGTATCCCGTCTTTGGAGACTATGAATCCCAACAGTTTTTCGGCTTCTACACAGAAGACGCACTTATGCGGGTTCAAACGTATATTGTAGCGACGGCACCTTTCGAAAGTGGCACTTAAGTGGTCTGGATGGTCTTCCCGGGTCCGAGAGTGAGCGGGAAGGTCATCAAGATATGGCTCTACAATATGTTTGATGTCATGAAATGCGTAGGACATCGCCCGTTGGAAAGTTGCCCCGACATTTTTCAGGCCTAAAGGTAACTTTCGATATGCAAAGATCCCCCAAGGGCATATAAAGGCCGTTTTGTGTTGGTCGGCTGGGAGGATATCGATCTGATTATAGCCAGAGAAGCCATCCATAAATGAAAAGATGACACTCCTGGCACAGTTATCGATGATCTGGTCGATGAACGGAGTTGGGTAGTCGTCCTTTGGACAAGCCTTGTTCAAATCACGGTAATCAACACAGACCCTAATCGTTCCCTGTTTCTTGGCTATGGGAACGATGTTGGATACCCATTCTGTCAATGGGATAGGATAGATAAAACCAGCACGCAAAAGTTTTTCAACTTCTACTTTAATGGCGGCTGCCTTACGAGGATGGACGGGTCGAAGCTTTTGCCGAACAAGTCGGGCGCCAAGAAAAGTTGGAATTTCGTGGACCACGATCGAGGGATCTATCCCTGGCATTTCTTCATAACTCCAAGCAAAAACATCGCGGAAATTTTTGAAGTAGGCACTATAGAACTCCGTTTTGAGGGGAGTACATGTTTTGCTGATGTGTACGTTTTCCACGATAGCAGGCTTCACTGAAATATCGATGGGAGTGGTTTCCATAAGATTAGCCAAGTTTCCTTCGGAAAATACCTCGTCGAGGGAAGTAGGGGACTTGGTTTGAACCATCCCAAGTGAAGTGTTGGGTTTTAAATCAGGCTCAAGTGACTGAATAGTGGGGAATGAAGATCGATGATGAAAATCTCCCCATGGTGGCTCATCACCGCACATAACCTCCATAATTGATTCGTCGGTTGGAAAAATCAAATTGAGAGGATCAAAAAGTGGTGGGTATGGATGAGTCTCAGCCGAGAGCTGTGCCACGGAATAATGAGTAGAACAGTCGACCCAATCGGTGGCTGATTGGATCGCGTTATAAGCTGTGAGGTTTCTGTTTAAAGGCATGGAGTTACCATAGCCTTCAATCTGAGTGGGACTCGGAATCACCCATGAATCATCGAAAGGGGTGACATTTGATGAAATCATGTTAACTGGTTGAACATGGGTTCCCAGCTCTGGAAAAACTCCAATAAGGGATGAATCCTTCATAAGACCAACACCAATGTCTTGGAACCGGTACCGAGGTTGATCCAATAACGGGACGGTGTTGGCGGAGTTCGGATGGGAGTTTGGGATGCAGTAATCCAGTTGATCAATGGTGACAATTTTTCCTTCATGAGGAAATTGCACGATCCGGAAGACTGTAGATGCTATTGCGGTCATGGCATAGAACCAGTTTCGACCAAGTAGGAGATTGTAATCTAAAGGTGCATCTACGACTTCGATGTGTATGGATACTGTTTTGCCCCCCAGTTCAACACCAATTGAGAGAATGAGTCCATATGGTTGAAAACCATGTCCATCAAACGCCCTGAGAGTAGTAGGAGAAGTGGTGACTTCGGGTGAGCCTAAGGCTCTCCAGCAGTTCAAAGACATTATCGACGTGGAAGCACCCTCATCTAACACAGTGCGATGGATGACATTTCCACGGATTTTAGTGTGAACCTAAAAGGCTAACTGGTGAGAAAGCCGAGGTTTAGCGTGCTCCAAGTTAAACATAATGGAGTTTGAAGTATCTGGGTCCATTGCCCCCAGTGCTAAAAGTAGGGTTCTACGCTGCGTGGGGCAGTGTTGGAGAACCTCGAGAGTTGACATGGCGCAAGGTGCTTGAGCCAAATCCTCAACAATGTTGTAGTTTTGGGCAGCTCATGCATTCGGATTAAATGTCGCCTTTCGTATGGTGCCATTGGGTGGGCGTAGCACTGTGTCCGTAAGTGGTCTCTCGATATGGAGATGACCGGTAGGGGGGGAATAGGAATCGGATCTTCAAAAGGAGATTTGCCTCTGGCTATCTCGGGTTGTTTGTTTGAACTTGGAGGGTTGTCGTAAGTCTTTGAATGAGTGGTGATATTAACCTCTTCATTACTCCTCATTAGGATTTCGCGGTTTGTGGACGTCTCTCCGTGGGTGGGATTGGACGGGTTGCCCCCTTGTGGGGATTCTTGGGCAACCATTTGTTGTTGCTGTTTGGGGAAAGGGTCAGTTAACACTACCGGGAGAGAGGATCCTTTAACGAACTTGTTGACCTCATCCTTATAGGGACAGTCACGCATGTAATGATCATCTTGACAAATCAAGCAGGGAAACTTAGCTTTTCGACGTGGTTTCTGGTCATTCTGGGTGGGTTGTGGCTTGGGGTTCTCCTGCTGGTTTTTCTTGGGTTTACCACGATTGTTTTTCTTCTTTCCCCCAGATGGTTGTGACGTAGATTGAACTGCGTTCACTTCGGAGGAAATGGCAGGAGAAGTGGAAGCTTTTGAGGCAGCCTGGGTAAAAGCGGGGGAAGCAAAAGCTTGTTGTCCCGTCGAGTTGGTAGCAGGCTGAGCCTTGACTGAACCGACAATACCATCAATGGGGGGTTTAGTGGTAGGCTTCGTTGGATCAGTGTGAACGCGGGAGGCATGTGGAAGAAGTTCATGCAGAGTACTGGATTGAGTGTATACCAAATCCATGTACTGGGCTGTCGAGATGGCTTGTTCTTCTGTAACCGGCCCGCGCATAGCGATGTCTCTGGCTATGGGAGGCAAAAAGGATTTCGTGAACCAATCAGTGAGTAGCTGATCTGGAATAGGAGCCTTAATTAGCCTACGGCATCGTCGCCACTCATGGATGTGATCCGAAATATGTGTGGAAGTGGTTTGATGCAGTGAGGTTAACAGTTGTGTTCCAGTCTCGTACCGGATGGGGAGCTGGAAATGAGTCAGAAACTGCATAGCCAAAGTGTTGAAATCACGAAAAGAGTGTTGTGGCAGCTCGATGTACCATTTTGCTGCTGTGCCGGTAAGCGTACGTTGGAAGAGCCGAAGTCGGATGGAATCATCCATCAAGGATTTGGATGAACACCAAAGATGGAAGGTCATCACGTGGTTCTTGGGGTCTTCCCCGGGCTTAGCATCGAACTTGGGAATGTCCGATGGTAGTTTGGCTGGGATAGGTGGCCAGTGAGGTTCATGCCATATAGGATCATTAATAAGCCTCGACAAATCAGGTAAGTCAAGTGTGGCCAAGAAGGGAAGTTGACGGTTAGTCTGCGGGTATGAGTAATAACCATGAGGTGCAGAGAAACCTGGAGGGCCCTGCATAGCATACTACTGCGTGTTATACCCATATGTGTTTCCCGAGGGATACTGCTGGAAATTCGGTGGGTAAGAATCCATCTGGTTAACCGGTTGATTGTAGGCAACCGGTTGGTGGGTGTTCTGCAGAGTGGGTATGGTACCCTGGGGTTGCTGATGCCCAGGCATGGTTGCTGCTCCTTGTTGGGAATAAGTTCCTTGGAATTGTTGTGTTCTAGGAATGGTACCACCATATTGAGTGGGTGGAAAGTTTCCCATAGTAGGGTTGGGGGGTGGCTGCGACTGTTGTGTCCATGGAAGGCTCGTTCCTACTTGAGGAGCGAGTGGAAATTAAAGTGATGGGTTCCATGGAGTTGTAGCAGCTGAAGGGTAAGGAAAGCCAAAATTCAAGTTGGGGGGAATCTGAGATTGCCCCCCAGCTTGGTTCCAATTTCCAAAAAGTGAATACCCCCCACTCTGTGGGATTTGAGGGTCCCAAGAAGGAAGCATACCTGACGGTGGAGGTTGAGAATGAGGTCCGGTTGGAACGCCAGAATAATGTTGTCTGCTGCCAGGTGTGTTGTACATACCGTACTGAGCAGATGCTGCTGGTTGGGAGAGTTGTTGGATGGAACCAATGGGTTGTCCGCCAGCAGGTGGGTTGGATGGCCCTATAAGAGGAGGCTGTTGAGTAGGAACGGGGTTCCCAACAAAAGGTTGTCCTCCAACGAGTTGGGTTGATGACCCTACAGGAGGAGGTTGTTGGCCAACAATGGGGTTCCCGACAAAAGGTTGCCCCCCAGCTGGTTGGGTTGATGGCCCACCAGGGAGGGTTTGTATGTTGGAGTTAGGGACCAATGCAGTTGGTTGTCCACCTCCTGAAATAGTGTAAATGGTGGCTGAAGGTGATCCTCCGGTCGAAACGGAAGATCCAGCAGTATGACTAGGTGTTCTTCCGCCGCTAGCCAAATATGATAGTGTGGATTGGCCAATGGTGCCAAAAGTACTGATTTGCGGAGGGGGTCATCCATATCTGACAGGCGAGGACGGAGAAAAAACTGGGTTATCCCTCATAGAATGTGCGCCAAAAATGGGAGATGGCAGCAAATGTGGGGAATTTAGCCCAGGGGTATCGACATCGTCCATAACGTGTTCAATGATAGGAGGACCATCGAGAACTGGGTCCGAGTTCATATCCTGAAAAAGGTGTTGGGGATCCGGCAGGAACCTGGGTATAGTAAAGTCCGAAGGTCCTGAGCCGTCTGCAAAGGAATGATGAAACTCTGTGCTAGACGGGATGTTGGGAGCCCTATAGTCAGAAGGACGAGTATCAGGGGGATATCTAGAAGCTGTCGAGAGCATTTTCTCTGTGCTGCGTCTAAACTGTGTCGATGCTAACGGAGAGTTCGCTAGACTAACCATACTAGACTGGATGGAAGCCATGATTTCATGTCCCGGTGGGAGGTTGGGTAGATCTATAGTACGAGGTACGTTGCTAGAAGAACTTGTTTCCTGAGGATGAACACTGGGTGACGTAGTGATAATAGGCGGAGGTTCCACCTAGGAAGTAATGAAGCCATAATCAGGTTCAAAAGGTGTGTCAGGAAGTTGAGTATCTTCAACGATTTCAACGTACCCGCCTGGGACTGAAATCAAGCCAGGTATGTCCTGGTTGGATCCTTCTGTGGTGCCAATAGATCCGTCTGTGTCATCATGAAAAGTATCTGATGGACGGGAAGTGCTGACATCAGGTAGAAGGATGACCTCTGGTCTAGTACTTTGGGTTGTACTAGGTTCAGCTGCGGTAACTGTGTCCACTATGACAGATAAATCTGGAATGACAGTGGGTGAAGTGGCAGTGGAGGTCTCAGATATGCTAGTGGTTGCAGAAGCTGCAATAGATTCTGAGACTGTGCTGTGAATGGCAGTTACGGGTGGAACTGAAGATGTTGTACGTATCAGCGGTGGGATGTTGCCTTGACCAGCACCGCGGCCAGGAGGAGCGGGAATGCGTGATGCAGGCGGACCAGAAGTCCGTGGCGGTGGTGGTGGTGGAAGGCTTTGGCCCTGTATTCTTCGTGACCTTCGTGGTTGTTCTGACATGATGACAGGAAAATGAAAATCAGGGGCAGTGTCGTAAACAAAGAACTCAAAAACTATAATGCAGCCGAGTGTGCAGAAGAGGAGCTAGAAAAAGCAAGGCTCATAGGCCAAAAAAGCAAGCTCTAAAATCTATACTGAGACCGCTGTCTCAATAAGCGAGTTGATACAAAAAATGGCCAGAATGCCAACAAGCAGTCCCTACAAAGAAAAAATGACCCTCTACGAAGATGAGATACCAAGCAAACTCCTAACTAAGAGCTGGAGACCTCAACAAGTTGTATCCTTCGCAAGTTGATGAAATCCAAGTCGAACAATACAACATGAGAGACCAATATAAGAAGGATATCCCTCTACCGAAAGGGATCCTGGGTAAAAGAGCCCTAGTAGAATAGATACTAAGCTACCTCTTTCATGACACGTCGGAAAAGGTTTTGGGCACTTCAGCCTTCCAAAGAAGACAGCGATCGATGTTTCCTTAGGGCTAAGTGGAGTGCGGTATTCCACAGAGTCCGTCCAGTTCTCAATCTCGCGACCGTTTAACCCCTGAAAGTTAAAAACAGTCAGGAGGCCCCTCCACAAACTAGCTGTGACCGTGTCAATAAATACTAGAGGATTTTAGTTCCCTAAAGACAACGATTATGTCTCAGATGAAAATGACAAGGGGGAATTATTTTGATGCCTATCCCCGGTGTCCTACCTAACTACCAAATTCTTTTGATTTCCTCAAGTGAGGTTAAAGTTGGTTTAATTAGGGAGATTAATTTTAGTGGTTGTCTTTACTCAATCATGTAGTGGATGTGAAACTTGATGGTGTTATAACGACTCAAACCATGCAAATGAGAATGAATAAAAAACAAGCCTTTGTCTTCGATGAAATCTAGCTAAGGAAGGGAGAGAGTTCTTCGATCAAACATGCATGAAATTTTTCACAAGCAATCAAAAACCAAAGTAAAAGATTTTTCCTTTCTTTTTATAAACAAAGCCAAACTGAAATAATCACTCCTTTTAATGCACTGATCCTACGATCTAGAATGCTTCAACTATGAGAATTTTTGTGGCGAAATCAATGGTTCATTTCCTAATGCAAAATAATGCTACTAGACTTTTTCAATTCAAACAACAAGATTGCTCTCAGATGATAATGTTTTAATTACTGAAAATAATGGAAATAATGTGACTGTAAAAGCTGCAGGGTTCAGTAACAGAGAACAGTTGCGTTGAGTTGGTTGAGGTGAAAAAATCAAGCCAATGCAATCAATCTGGAAAAATGATCCAATATGTCAAAAATGCCACTAATTCAAACAAATCAAGCTCACAAAAAGAAAATAATGAAACCACACAGACTGTAAAATGACCAGGATGCTAACAGGCGACAGTAAACACTATCTAAGGCAGAGAGAGACTCGGGAAACCAAGCAAGATAAAAAAAAAATTAAAAATTTGCAGACACTACCGCGTGTCAGGGTCTGACTGGAGCGCGGCACTGTAACAGTACCGCTCTGGTACGAAGGCAGAGAACGCGGTACTACCGCGCTGTAAGCAGTTCAGAGGGCGCGGTACTGTGGCAAGGTAAGGAAAAAGCGCAACTTGAGAAAAGAAAATGAAGTTTTCAGGGTTGTTGCTAACCCAGGGGACTCAGTGATCAGACAGGGAGAAAAATTACAGCGAGGAGGGATGAATAAAGGTCAAAAAAGACCAAAATTCAAACTGGTTTGAAGTGCAATAAAACAAATCACAATCAACAGATGGATGACAGTGAACTGAATCAATCAAACAGAAATCAAAACCAGCGGAGTCGCCATTCTTGTTATGTAGAATTTTGCCCTACGGATAAGTAAAAACTCTCTTAACTTTAAAGTAGACTTACAACTAACTCTAAAGCAAGAAACAAGTCAAAACAAATGCTACCTTGAAATTCCTGAACTAACTTTTACAGCAAGATTAAATGTATTCAGAAACAATGAGAGATAAGAAACACCTTTCAAACTGACGTTTGTCCCGCTTCTAGCTCTTGATCCAAAGCTCCAATATAGAACCTGTTAAGATCAACCCAAGAACAAACATACAAACTTCCAAATACCTTGAATGTAAATGTTAGATTCAAATCTAAATTAGATACATTTCATGTTAAAGACTTGCACAATACACATGAAATGGGAAAGACAAGACAATTTATCTTATTACAACTTGAAGAATGCTTACAAAAGTTGCTTGATGTCCAAGCCAATCTTCTAGCTCCAAGTGCCTTCTCCTCTAGCTATCTCCACAATGCTGCGAGATCATAAGTTTAGTACTTCAAGAGTCCTCCCCCTTCCCCATGGAATGCCTCTCTTTTATAGTGTATGGTAGGGTTAACCAACAAGAGAGATGGGTGGATCTAGGGAGAGATAAGTGGATCAAGGTTTCTAATCACAGAAAGTGAGTTGGGATCGAATCAGGGACCCCAATATTCCACTATCTTCGAAAATCCAAAATCCCACAAGCCATGGGAAAAAGGCTAATAAAAGAGTACCGCGCCCTGTGGTCTGATCATAACGCGGTACTACCACGTTCTGGGGAAAAATCATAGCGCGGTAGTGTGGAGTATCGCGCGCCTGTAATTGAGCAAGGCGCGGCAGTGTCGGTAAATAAAGTCTCAGCTGGGTCAGAACTTGTCAGGGTAGATTTACCTTCAAGGTTCACTCATCTTCTGGGTGGTTCAAACAGCAGGGGAAGTGTCGTCAACTCTGTTTTTGGTGGAGATGCAACACTGTGGAATATAGAGGTATAACAACAAATGCATGCCACACAGGAGCTGATTACTGAGGAAGTGTGCAGGCTCAAGACCATGATGGTTAGGTTGAAAGAAGTCAATGCAGAATCCATTAGGATTAAAGGCAAATACACTCGGGTTAAAGAAAACATCCTGAGCCAAATGGAATGGAGAGAAGGGAAGGTTGATTTCCCTAAGCATCTCCCATTCAAATCTGTAGATGATTTTAAGGAAGATGTGGCCCTTATGGAGTTTTGCAGGAATTTTGGCCTCAAGCTGATGGCAGAGATCCAGGGAACAATTGAGAAAGGTAACAACCTATATCAAAAGTTCCATGAAGTGCATGAAAAATGCAAGCTGGTTTTTCCTCAGTCCCTCGATGAGTTTCCAAGCAAAGAGCAGCGTTTGTCAGACTTGAAGGAAGATCTACGCATTCAAATAGAATATGTAAAGAAGATTGATGTCCAGGAAACTGATGATCTCCATCACTATATTGGGCTGTCATGAGTATACAGTCATTTGCTTAAAGAGATCCACCAAGAAACAATTGCATAAATTCATGGTATTGAAGCAGAGCTTGGTAAGCATGTGACTTCTAAGAAGATCTTGCTCCCTTCACCAGCAAATGTGGTTGTTAGGGACACTGGTATCTTGTTCAGTTATATTGTAGAAGAGGAAAAGAAAGCAGCAGCAGCAGTAGCAACCAGCACAAGCACTTCATTCCCAGCAGTAGCGCCACCCCAAGGATGAACACGCTAGTCATAATGTGTTGTTCTTAGTTTGATTTTCTTTCCCTATGTTTAGAGCGTAGAGTCACTAGGATAGCTGTCCTTTTCTATTTTTGAGAAAATTTCTATTATGGGAAAAGGACCATGAATTCTTTATTTCTGGAAAAAATATTTAAAGGACAAGTGTAAAATCCAGGTGGCATCCCAAGAGGCATTTTGTAAAGATATAAATAGAGGCTTAGGGAATAGTGTTAGGGACTTTTGGCAGGGAAAGGAATTTTCTTAATCTTGTACGAACTATTTTGCACTGGCTTCTAGAAAGTGAATTTACCTAATATGAGCCTGGAGAGGACACATTTTGCTTAGGAATGTGTGTACGATGTCTATTGGATTCTTCTAGTGACATTTATACGTATTATAGTGAAATATTTCTCTGTTGTTCGAATTATTTATGTGCAATGAATGATTTTACTATGCTCTGTGCAATAATGTTTCTCTCATATGAGTAATAGACTGCTTTCACATGTATTAAAATCTATCTTTTATATTCTTCCTTTATTGCTATGGATGTATCTTTATGATTTAATGGTTATCTGTTGATCTTCAGATGCCTCTTTCAGCATATTACTCATACTTATAGTTTTGCTCCTTGCAGGGATAGATTAGATTTA
Organism: Larix kaempferi; assembly: GCA_027924585.1. Lineage (NCBI taxonomy): Eukaryota > Viridiplantae > Streptophyta > Pinopsida > Pinales > Pinaceae > Larix > Larix kaempferi. Next base: position 4,895,417 of record BSBM01000831.1, read on the forward strand.
TTTCAATTTTAGACACAGATTTGTTTCAAGTTCTGCATTTAGATTAAGTTATCTTAGGCACATGCATATCATTTTAACCATAAAATCAAAAAGAATGGTGTATCTGGCCATAACCGATGTAATTGAAGCAAATCTCCAAATCTAATGGTAGCCGAAACCGCTAACCAGACGGATTCCCCATACCTAACGGTGGACAATCTAATTGGGATAGTCTACATGGGAGAATCTCTTTCTTCTTGATGTTGCGATCTTCGGGGCATCAGCATATCTCTCAATTCTTCTCATAATAGGAATTTCTACGGAGCCAGCCCTTTTTCATGTTGGATGTAGGTCTATCCTCCTGTAGGTATTCACCATCTCTGCGAGAGGCCTGATAGAGGTGGAATCTCAGGATTGATTATGTGCCTCTGCAAAACCTGACAAGAGCATCCCAGGATCCTTTATGTTCCTTAGCGCGATCGACAAGATCTCCCATGACTTATTACATGCAGCCTCTGCAAAACCTGACAAGAGCATCCCAGGATTCTTTATGTGCTTTAGCATGACCGGTAAGATCTCCCAAGACTGATTACATGCAGCCTTCACAAAACCTTTAAAGAGCATCTACGGATCCTTTATGTGCCTAGCATGACCGGGAAGATCTCTAAAGAGCATCCCAGGAATTTTACGTGACTAGCACAACCTATTGGATCTCCAGGACTGATTACATGTGAACAGGAAAAACCTTCAAAGAGCATCTTGTGACCTAAAAGATATCTAAAGAGCATCCCATGACTATTACGTGCCTATCACAACCTATCGGATCTCCAGGACTATTACATGCCTCCCTCGCAAAACCTCGAAAGAGAATCCCAGGACTGATTACGAGCTTGCTGCTCAACCTATCAGATCTCCCAGGGAGCTATTATATGCTACTGCACAACCTCCCACATATCCACGGTCTTGAATTATCATCCTGATACTCATGATCAACCTAATCATTCTCGCACGGAGCATCATCCTGATGCTCATGATCATACCGATCAACATCCTACAGTGCATCATCCTGATGCATATCATCATCACATGATCATCCTGATCATCATCATATATAGCATCATCCTGATGCATATCATCATCGCATGATCATCCTGATCATCATCATCTGTAGCATCGTCCTGATGCTCATCACACAACACTTACATCCACAGCCATGGGAAGGATCCTCCTACCACCATGCTTGGAATGGCTCCTGCAAATGTGTCCCATCACTACCTCCTCGAAGTATCTTCTATCTGAAGAACACCAAGACCCTTTTTAAAGTACTCGAACTTCACTCTGGCTAGTGGTTTGGTCAACATATCTTTAATCTGCTCGTCTGTCGCATCATACAGGAGCTTCACTGCTCCTCTCTACACCATATCCCTGATATAGTGATACTTGATCTCGATGTGCTTCGATCTGTCATGGAACACCGGGTTCTCAGACAACTTCACACAAATCTGGTTGTCACAGAAGATACAAGTAGCATCCAACTGGAGATCAAACAAATCTAACAGTAGATTCCTTAGCCATATTGCCTCAAAACTAGCCAAACAAGCTGCGACATACTCTACTTCGACTGTACTCAGTGCTACGCAAGATTGCTTCCTGCTAAAGCAAGAGATCACACCTGATCCCATACTGAAGCAGCACCCCGAAGTGCTCTTCCTATCTGTAGCACTGCCTGCCCAATATGAATCAACATAACCCTCAAGGTTAAACTTTTGATTCGCATCATACTTGAGCCCATAATCAACCGCACCCTTCAGGTACCTCAAAATATGCTTTACATCAATCAAGTGAACATGTCTAGGATCCGTCAGGAACTGGCTCAAGGTGTTCACAGCAAAGCAAGTATCTAGTCTCGTGTTCATCAGGTACATCAAGGACCCAATCATCTAACGATACATCGTGGCATCAATCGACTCTGATGAAGCATCACTCAATAGATTCAGGTTCGATGCCATAGGTGTGACCATGGCCTTGCAGTCCATCATCCCAAACCGCTTCAGGATCTCTACTGCATACTTTCCTTGTCCAACAAAGATTCCATCTGCAGTCTGCCACACCTCCATACCTAGAAAGTAATGCATCATACCTAAGTCCATCTCGAACTCGGCAACAAGCTTCCTCTCTGTGTCGGCAATCAATCTATCCTCACCTGTCACAAACACGTCATCCACATACAGTAGGAGTAGCACTGGATTTCCTTCCTCAACCTTGTAGTAAAGGTTGGAATCCGCTTTACTCTTGGTAAATCCCAACTAGACAGGAAACAATCTATCCTGTCGTACCATGTCCTGGGTGCTTGCTTCGAGCCATACAAGGCTTTCTTCAATCTGGACACATGTGACTCCCTGTCATGTGTTTCAAAACTGAGTGGTTGCTCCACATACACTTCATCTTCGACTACACCATTCAAGAAAGTTGTCTTGACATCCATCTAATGTATCTTCCACTTCGTCATTGCAGCCAGAGAAAGTGTTGTTCTAATGGAAGTGTATCTGGCTACATGTGCAAAAGTCTCTTCATACTCTATCCCTTCTTTCTGGGAGAAGCCACGAGCCACAAACCTTGACTTGTATTTCTCTATGATACCATCTGCAGCATGCTTGATCTTGTAGATCCACTTGGAAGTCACAACAAACTTCCCTTCTGGCCTTGGGACCACATCCCAAACATCATTCTTCATGATCGATTAGTATTCCTCGAACATGGCATCCTTCCATTCTTTCTTCTCTGTTGCTTCTTCATAACTGGAAGGTTCTTTGTTCATTATGTCATAGAGTAAGGAAACATAGCCGATGTGTGACCTTGTCCTTTTTATTTCTCTGTGTTCCTCCTCTGGAATACCATACCTTTTGGCATCTTAGATGAGCTCTCTAGCCCATGTTGGTTTCCTCTTGTGAGATTTCTTCTCACAGGGTGGATCTACAGGTTCTTGTGGATCTTCTATTTCACGATCCTCTTCTGGAATTACTTCGTTCATGGTGGTGGATTTTATTCTGGGTACCCTTGGTTCTTCATTGTCTTCAACAGGTGTCTTCCTTGATTTGATATATGTTGAGTCTTCATCAAAAGTCACATCCCTGCTGATGTTAATCTTCTTGAACCCTGGAAAGTAGATTATGTATGCCTTCGAGCTTTCACTGTAACCCACAAATTAACCCTTCTTTCCTGAAGGATCTAGCTTAGTCCTCTTTTCTTTTGGAATGTGTGTGTGTATTGGACAACCAAATATCCTGAGATGGCTAACTTCGGGTCTCTTACCAAAGAAAACTTCTTCTAGTGTCTTGTTCTCAAGTATCTTGTGTGGTGTTCTATTTTGAACATATACTGCTGTCATTGTTGCTTTTGCCCATAGGCGCATAGGTAGATCTTGGTCATGAAGCATTGCTCGTGCTGCTTCCATGATTGTTCTATTCTTCCTTTCTGCAACCCCATTCTATTGTGGATTGTAAGGAGTGGTCAACTCCCTCTTAATCCCTAAATCACTGCATAACTTCTTGAAGTCTCTTGAAGTGAACTCTCTGCCATTGTCATATATAAACGTCTTGATCTTCTTATCAGTTTGGTTTTCTATCAAGGCTTTGAATTCCTTGAACTTATCAAACACGTCATCTTTATTCTTCAAGAAATAAACCCAAGTCTTCCTAGAGAAATCATCAATGAAAGAAACAGAATATACATACCCACTCAGAGAATTGGAAGACATCGGACCGCATACATCGGAGTGGATAATCTCCAAGATTCCTTTTGCCTTGCTTTCACTGCTTGGAAATTCCTTCTTTTTGTTCTTTCATTTTTCACATCCTTTGCAAACACCTTCATGCTTTCACTGGATTTCAGGAAGACCTTCTACTGCTTTGCTTGCAATTGGTACTGCTCTATAGTGCACATGTGCAAGCCTTCTATGCCAAATTTCACTTGGCTCCATGGATTCATGTACCATGGCATGTTCAAGTTGTCCCTTTAATTTGTACAATCCTCCCTCTTGCTCTCCAATCACTACTGCATCATCTATGGTCTTACCTTTTAGCCACATAAGTACTTGGCCATCCACAAATGCAACTCTTGTCTCCTTTGCATCCAAAGATGATATGGAGAGAAGATTCTTCTTGAGTCTAGGTACATATAGAACATATTTCATTTTTAAAGACTTCCCAGAGTCTAACTTGGAGGAGGCTTCACCACTTCCTTTTATAGGGTATTGAAGGTCATCCCCAAGTTTCACCTTGTGAGGTGACTCATGTTCAGATAGGTCCATAAGAGATTCTTTAAATCTCATCATATGTTTGGAATCCCCACTATCAATAAGCCAATCATTACACCCATGTGTAACAATACCTGTGAGAGCAAAAATTAGAACATATTCTTCATCACTTGAAGAGTCTTCACTTTCTACCTTAGTCTTCTTCCTAAGAGGTTCATCATCCTCAGCAGCATGAGCATGATATATTTTCTTGTTCTTCTTCTTCTTCTTCTTGTTGAAGTCTTTTCTTCTCTTGGGACATTCTAAGGCAAAGTGTCCCTTCTCATTACATGTGAAGCATCTCATATCTTTCTTCTCTCTTTGATGGTGGTGAGAAGATTTCTTGTGATGAGGTTGCTCCCTCTTGAACTTACTTCTCCTGGTGTGTGCTATGAGAACTTGATCTTCATTTCCCATCTTTTCTTCTCAGGCCACAAGTCTAGCTTCTTCTTGTGAACATTCCTCCCACAGTCTACTGAAAGAGATCAATTTCTTTCTTGCACAAATGCCTTGGATGAATGAGTCCCATGACCTAAGTAGGCCATTCAATGTGGTCATCACAATTTCTCCATTCTCCACTACTTCATCCATAGCTTCAACTTGTTCTTTGATTTGAGAGACCTTAGTAAAGTAGGATTGGATGGTCTCTCCATTCTAGATCTTTACCCCTTTCAATTGGTTCCGCAGTGTCATCTTCCGATTTATATTCTTTCCTTCAAACAACTTGGTCAAGGAGTCAAACATCTCCTTATGTGTCTTTAGGGAAGACACATGGGGTATGAGATGGTATTTGATAGAATCAGGAATGATTCTCTTAGACTTGACCAAGTTCTTCTTGTGTAAGGCCTTAGCCTCATCTCACTCTGGAACTGGAACCTCTTCACTTATGTAGGTGTCCAATTCATTCTCTTCTAGGATTAACCCAATCCTATACTTCCATGCTCAGAAGTTATCAGCCCCTTCAAGATTATCCTCAAGCTTGGTGCGGTGAGACATCTTAATGAGAAACTCAAATGGAAATAAAAGATTTAGGTCTTACCACTTGATTTGCTGAAACTGGATCTATAGCTGGATTAGGGTTTGTTAGAGAAACCCTAAAAATTCAAACTTTGAATTTCAAACTTCTGATTGGATGGAAAGATGCGCCTTGCTGAGATGATCAAGCTGGTATACTTCAATTTTGAAATCTTCAAGAATTGACCCCTCAAAATTGACTTTGAAACTTTCGGATCTGCAGTTTGTGGTTTTCTGGTCAAAATCCCGAACTAGGGTTTGATAGAGCCCGGGGTTCTGCCCAACCAAAAATTTTGATCTTGGTCTCTAAACTTCGATTTTTCTGAGGAGCATCTAGCCGTGGTATCAGATTCCAAAAATTCCAACTTTCTCCAAAACCCTAATTTCCCGTAGCAGTGATAGGCCAAAAACTGAAAATGCTCAAAATTGAATTATGTCTCGACAGAAAGATGTGCCCTTGCTAGGAGAGTCAACCTAGCCTCCTGCCTTTGATGAACTGTGGAGAGAAACCCAAAAATTAAGAATCCCTAGTTTCCGCAGCTGCACAATGTCTTATTCTTAGTACCGCTTTGATACCATGTTCATTTTTCGATAATTTCATTCAATATTATCTAGGATCACTAAGAGAATAACAAGAACAACATAACAATCACAAGAGACAATGGACACAAAGCATTTCACCGGGGAAAACCAAGAAGGTGAAAAACCCCGCAACTTCCTCAGAGATAGAATGAGCACCAATACAAAGATCACAAAGATCAAACCCCAAAAGATAGATGTCTTCAGCAGCTATTCCTACTCCACTTGTGCGCACTCCTCTCTCTCAACTATGCGAGTTGGATGAGTGAGTGAGTGAATGAATAAAATGAGAGAGACACGCTCTCTATTTATAGAACAACTTAACCTGCCTTTAACCCTAACTGGTTTGACTTCCTAAGGAAGCCTAATAACCCATCCACATGACTCATACAGGGCCGACCCCACCAAGGTGGTCTAATAACCCATCAAATATAAGTTACGACACTTACAATGTAACTTGCGACACTTGCAAATACAAATGACGACACTTCCAATCGGAGGAATAATACATATCTGTTGGGGATACAATAAAGTACAAACATAATATACAAGTGAATATCTTCCAAAGTTACAAATACATCAACATTTCAGGGTTCCATTTTTAATGTGTTAGATGTCATCCTTACGATCACTTGGTAAGAGATTGTTACTTGTCATTCTCCAGTATTTAGAGGGAAATTTATAATCATTGTTTGGATGGGTATGCCAAGGGTGAGACATTATCCAATGGGATGGAAGGTGAGAAGGAACATGAAGGAGGGTTGCAAGGTCCTCTGTTGATTGAAGGGAAGGAGATAGGCTTAGACCTCAATGAAGGATCGACTTTGTAGGCAGGTGATTTTGCTTGAATGGAAATTGAAACCAATGGGTTTAGTGGATCGATAATGATTTTAAATAAGACATGGGTATAGTTACCTCAAAACAATGGATCATAAATGTCACATCCTCGCCCATCAATCTGACCAACGACAAGAACATGAACGATTTACGGGGGATTCTAAATTTCACCCCCATGGCCATATTACAAAATTATTAAACATTTAGATGTGTGTGCAAATGCAGAAATAAAAAAACACAACAGAAGATAAACCGTCTCACACACACATCATGCAAATACTGGCAGATTCATCACAAGCATAATAACAATAATAATTCATGCACAAAAAATAATTAACAATAAACACTTATCTTTTTAAATGAAGTCATCTAAGCAACTGCCTATGGAAGAGAAACGTTCCACCCAGCCATAGGCACTATTTCCACCACTTTATCTTTCTAATGAGAGGCCACCCACAAGTTGGGTTGTGTATCCACTAAGGAGGAACTACACGGGCTCACTCACAGCCATAGAAACATACTCTCAGGATAAGCCAGCACATAGTTGGGTTTATCAAGCATGCAGGGAGGCGACGGAGGTGAATGCTAAGCCAGTGAGCTCAACCACAAAGCTACAGGAATCTTAATTGGTCTCAGTGATCCTTGGCACCCACAAATTATACCTACCACACCCATCACAAGGAAGGTCCCTTTCTCCGCTACACAATCTCTCGGGCGCCCCTTCCCTCCAATGCTATTCAGGGTGGGCATAGAAAGGTCTAAGCTGATAAAACTTCAGAGATATTTTCCTACACCAATTTTATCAAGACACTCCAACCTCTCATCTCTCTTAGACTTCAACGGTCTCTTGGGATTTCTGATTCCTGGTAACAATAATTTGCAACCACGAAATTCAATTTTCGAGCTTCTATATTATGGTTATCCCACAAATTTTTGGGCTTATGTTATTCTCAAATTCACCCCAGGGTTTGGGTCTATGGATCCCCCACTCTATTTCACAACTAACACAAGTTTCTAGCCATTTTTTACAGTCTAAAACAGGGCATTTTCTCAAGTTGCGATTTCTGCAATTTTTACTTACTGGGAATGCATAGTTTGCTCAGAATTGGTCTATGGTTTCTCAACAATGGAATGGGAATGATGGAATACGAATTCCTATGAGGAAAATTGACTTCTAGGTACCAAAAACTATGCCCATACTTAGCCATATGAATTTATGGGTTGTGCCCATGCTCCATTAAATTCATGAGTTGATTCCTCAATTGCTTTCTTATAACAAAAATAAGTATCAGCATGGAAGTCCACTTAGGTAGTTGGATACCATTTATGGCACAAGGGGTTCTCAATATGATACTTGGAAATGAAGGATTGGTCGATCCCACAACCCCTCACCTCTCCCTAGTGGATAAACATAGCCCCCTCATTTTAGTTGCTTCCATAGCCAGCTCTTAGACAATTTATTTGCATTATAAATATTTACATGCTATTACATTTTTCCATGGCCAACTGGAGCATGTCCACAATATATAAAATACTTTCCTTTATAAGTCGAGCATTCACTAGCGGGGCCTTGGCCTTGAGATCCATGCTAGGAATCATAGACCGCATATTTACAATATTTACTTATCGAGAAAATAATTCCAAGGGTCAAAATGGAGGTATTACAATAAAGGAGGCTACATGTTGACATTGTTGTTCTTTATGCCATGATCAACATGAGAAGATTAGACAAATGTATGTCCATTCATCACTTATCTCCTTTTAAAGGTTATTCCCTGATCTATGGAGGTTTGACCCCTAGGGTGGACACTCCTTCATCATTGGAATTCATAGCATATTGTTTTTATTTAAATGGATTGGAGGGTTTGGGGTTGTTTGAGGTTCCCGTGTGAATCTATGTTGAGGAATTGGAATTTGTAGGGAACCTTGTAGACCTAGACCATTTATTTATGGAACCTAAAGGATTGGAGGGTAGGTACTTCATGAGATCTAGAAAGGGGAAATAATTTACAGGGTTTGATAGTTGGAGGGGGGCATTATAACTTTTCTTGTAATTTATTCAAAGGAGGAGGTAGGGGGAGATAATCCCATATCAATATTGCTTAAGAAAATGAATTTATTGAGAATAAATTAAAGAATCAATTAACTATCCAAGGGGTGTTTTGAGCAATTCATACCCCCTGATCCGGTTCGTGATGTTGGGAAACCTAGTGTTGGGATTTTGATAATTATTATAGGATATTTTCAATATGAATCATATAGTTAAACAACACACATAAACATTAATATAAAAATGGCATACGCAACACATCAACACATAACACATAAATTACCCTGGAAACCTGATCTCGGGAAAACTAGCAAACCAATGAGCTCTCAACTCATTTATTATCAAGCATAAATTTAGTACACTTGGGTGGTACCGACAGACCAGTCAGAACTCATTGTTACACATGTGATACACACAATAATTCTATGTCTCTCATATTACATAGCCTCTACACCTTATTTATAGGTGCAATAAAACTAACTACTCATTAATGGCGGTCCATAACCTCCTAACTGAATATGGTTATTCCATTACAATTGCCTTGACCGATCAACCATAGTCAACTATCTGTTGAGCTTCTAGTAACCCAAGTGTTTTGTCGAATTCATGTTTTGTCAATTTCCATTAACTAGTCGATTGTCATTAACCAAACAACAATTCAATTCGATCGACCGACCAAAATTCTACTGTTTACCACCTCTGACTCTAGTCGACTATCAAATTTTCTAGTTGATTCATATGCAAAGAATATAGCATCCCAACAATCTCCCACTTGTTTCCTTCTTTGCATAAAACATGAGACCCACAACTTAAGTTCATTTCAGCAGGGCCCCCAAGCCCATCGTTTCCCTACACCAATAGAACTCTTCTATCTGCTTACCGACTTTGTCAATGAGTTTGAGACATTCTTTGTCATGCTTACCTTTTCCAGTAACACCATTTTGTTCTCCACCATATCCCTCACAAAATGATATTGAACATCAATGTGTTTTGTCTTTGACTAATATGTTGGATTCTTCGTCGGGAAGACTACACTTTGACTGTCACAATCCAACCCAATAGCATGTTGTCCAAACCCAACATCTGAACACAATATCAGCAACCAAACAGCTTTCTTGCACGCATGAGTAGATACCATGTATTTAGACGCAGTAGTTGATAATGCAACAATTGGTTGTCATCCACTCATCCAACTGATTGCTCCTCTGAATAACTTAAACACATAATTGTTAGTTGACCTTCTACGGTCAATGTCTCCATCCCAGTTGGAATCAATAAAACCTTGTACATTTATTTCCTTATTGTCCTCAAGCTCTCCTCCATAACATATTTCACAATTTGTCATGTTGCGTAGATACCTGGATACTCTCTTCATTATGATCCAGTGCTCTTTTCCAAGCATCATCATGTATCTGCTCAATACTCTTAGTACAAGGGAAATATTCGATCGTCTACAAACCATTGCATAAATTATACTATCTACAACACTTGCAAAAGGAACATGTAACATGTACTCTTTTTATTCTTGCGTCTTTGGACACTATTCAACAGATAAATTGACTCCCACAGGAATATGCACCTTGACCGGTTGACTTTGTTGCATGTTGAAATGTTTCAAAATTGTCTTTAACACATTTCCTTTGACTTAACAAGATTCTTCTACCTGCTCGATCTCTCTTTATTTCCATTGAAAGAATGAAATTTGTTCCTCCAAGATCCTTCATGTCGAACTTGGAGGATAACTACAATTTTACCTATTTTATCAAATCCATGTTATTCCCAACCAATAACATGTCGTCGACATACAAAGCCACATGTATAAAGTGATCACTGACTTTCTTCAAATACACACAATGATCCTCCTAACTTCTCGCAAATCCCAACTGTTGAATATACTTATTGAACTTTTGATACCACATGATCATGGGTGATTGTTTTAGACTGTAGAAAGACTTCTTAAGCTTATAGACCAGCTCCTTTTCTCCACCTACTATAAAACCTTCAGGCTGCTTCATATAGATTTCTTCCTCAATATCACCATGAAAAAATGTTGTCTTTACATCCATCTGCTTTATCTCAAGATAAAATGTTGCAACTAAATACATTAGTACCCTTATGGAAGTTAATTTAGAAACATGAGAGAAAATTTCACCGAAGTCAAATCGCTCATATTGAGAATATCCTTTTTCTACCAGTCGAGCCTTATACTTCTCGACTTGACCTATTGCATTCATCTTTTTCTTGAACATCCACTTACTGCCGATGGGTTTTATTCCTTTTGGTAATGAAATTAGATCCCTTGTTTCATTTTTCTTTAAGGACTCCATCTTTTCTTCCATGGCCCTTTTCCAATGTTTACTCTCTGTCGATTCGATCACTCTTTAACCGACCTGGGATCATTATATATGGAATATACTACAAAAGTAGAGTGAAATTCGGGTGGACTATATATTTGTGGTTGTTTTATTGCTCGACCAAACCTCCTCATGTCTAGAGTCTGTTCTTCCATCTCTTTGTAGAATTCAGTCAACTCTCCCAAATCCAGACTTTCGTCGTTCATTTCAAACTATTGTTTTTCTTGTTCCTTTTCTCTTTCAACTTCTTCAGCCCTAGAAGTGCCTCTGACTTCCTTGTATATAAAATCTCAACTATAAACTATCTTTCTCATCATTGTGTTCCATAGATTATATCCTTTCATCCCATCCTTGTACTCGATGAAGATGCAGTTCTCCAACTAGAAGTTGAGTTTATTTATTTTCTCCTTTGGGACGTGCACAAAGGCATCACACTCGAACAATCTGAGATGTGTAAGAGAGGGATTATTTTCATCCTATGCCTCATATGGAGTCTTGTCTACCAAATCCATTGACGGTGACCTATTCACCAGGTACTACGTCATGTTGACTACCTCTTCCCAGAATTCTTGTGTGACTCTTGCACCACAAAGCATGCTCCTCCCTTTCTGCATCATCGTCCTATTTCTTCTTTCAACAACTCCGTTATGTTGATACATATATGGAGTTTTGTTTTTTTAAACTATATTGTGCTATCTGCAGAACTATTTGAATTCTTTTCCACAAAATTCTCCTCCATTGTCAGTTCTCATCACCTTGATCCTTTTTCCAATCTGATTGTCCACAAGAGATTTGAACTCTTGAAATTTCCCATAACCATCCTATTTCTTCCTCATAAAATACAACCATGTCATTTTGGATAAATCATCTATGAAAGAAATGTAATACTGGTATCCTCCTAGTGAAGGGGCCAACATAAGTCCAAACACATCATTATGTATTAACTACAATATTTCTTTATCTCTAGTAGCACTAGATGAGAACCTTACATGACTATGTTTACCATAAATACAATGTTCACAGAAATCGACTTCTTCATAACAATTAGGGATACCTTCGACCATACCTTTGTTATGCATAGCACGAAGTCCTTTCTCACCTATGTGTCCCATCCGCTGATTCCGCAACATGATCGATTCAACTAGACAAGCAGATGTTCCATCGGTCTCAGGATAAACTACATTAGTTTTTTCGTCGGTGAATATTGTGCCCAATAGTTTGTATATGGTTCCAATCCAAACAAATCTCATCAACACCATTGCTCCTCGCACCATCTTACATGTATATTTTTTAAATATAGATTTTACTCCTGTATTTCCCATCTTACTTATTGATATTAGGTTTTGGGCCAAACCTAGAATATGCAGGACTCCTAGAAGTGTTGTTGTTCTTCCATCTTTCAGCTTTAGTCTAACTTTGAATCATCTAACTATCCTAGTCAGTGAGTCATATCCTAATAGGACATCACTATCATCAATCCTCTCGTACTCATAGAACCACTCTTTATGAGGTGTCATATGATATGATGCACCTGAGTCGATCAACTAAGAGTCATGATCTAACTGTGTACTTGTGGAGGCCAAATACACAACGCCTTTATCCTCTTTCGAAGTCTTGTTATCTGCCGAGTGACCTTTGGTCCCTTTTCCTTTATCGACTTATAGAAACTTATAGTTTCGTCTATAGTGCCTGACTGTACCACATCGCCAGCATGTTTTCGTCGTTGAACTAGGGGATATTTTCTTAGATATACCCCTCGACTTCAATCTTCTATCGAAGGTTTTTCCTTTTCCTCTATCTACCATTCGACCTCTAACCGTCAAGGCATCGTGGATCAAGCCCTTTGTATTCTTTTGTCTCATCTCATATATCAATAGAGATGCAACTGCATCCTTGATCTTCAATGTGGTACTATTGCTTCCAATAGCCACGACTAGGTTATCTCAAGAGTCTGGCGGGGAGCATAGTTGACTTATGCATTTTTCCTCCTCGATGATTTTAATATCCACAGACAACAGCTGACTGATCACAGTGTTGAACGCATTCAGGTGCTCTATGACCGAGTCACCTTCACCCATCCTCATAAGGTACAACTTATTTCAAAGAAACAACTTGTTAAACATAGATTTCGACTAGTACAAGTTCCCCAAATTTTCCCGCATCTTCCTGCGGCAGTGTCTTCTTTAGATACATTCAACAATCTAGAATCTTCTAAACAAAGTTGAATAGTACTCCTTTCCTTTCTATCAATATTTTTCCAATCTTCCTTCAACACACCCATTGGAGTCATTCCTGAGTCGATTGCAATCCATTGTTCTTGATATACAAGGAGATATTCCATTTTAAGCTTCCAAAGATTAAAAAAAAAAAAAAAAAAAAAAAATTCCCATTAAACTTTTCAAGTTCTATCCTCGATGTGCTAACCATTTTTAACTATAGATCACTGTTCCAAAATTCCCACTACAACAAGTATTTCCCCAGATCCAGTATCAATCCAAAACCCTTAGCAACAGAGGCATCCCCCTGCAGCCAACTTCGGCTCTGATACCAACTATTGGGATTTCGATACCGATTATAGAATATTTGTAATCTGATTCTTATAGTTAAACAATGCACATAAACATTAAGATAGCAATGGCATACAACACATCAACACATAACACAAAAAACTGGAAACTCGATCTTGGGAAAACTAGCAAACCAGTGAGCTCTTCGCTCATCTATTATCAAGCATAAATTTACTACACTCGGGTGCTACCGACACAGACCAGTCAACACTCACATTTACACATATAATACACACAATACTCCTATGTATATCATATTGCGTAGCCTTTACAACTTATTTATAGGTGAAATACAACTAATTTCTCTTTAATGGTGGTCAATAACCTCCTAAATGAATATGGTTATTCTGTTACAACTGCATTGACACATCAACCATAGTCGCCTATCCGTTGAGCTTCCAGTCGTGTAAGTGATTCGTCAGCTTTCGTCGACCAGTTGCTTGTCATTGACCAAACAACTATTCTAGTTAGTTGGCCGACCAAACTTCGATTGTCTGCCGCCTCTGAGTCCAATTGACCTATACCAGTTGAATACCTCCAGTCAATTAATATGCAAAGAATATAACATTCAAACACCCAGGAAAAAAGTAAGCTCTTAGGAGACTTGTGGAGTATCACAATATGGATATTATTTTTCTTCAAAAAACAATGGGCTTTGGTTCCATTTTAGCTTTAGAATTAAAAAAATATCATGGGTGGGTGGGCTTTTTCTTCCTTGGATGCTAAAGGTGGATTGGGAAGGATTATTTTAGGATGGATGTTGGCCCCAATGCAACTATACCAATGCTCTTGCGATGAAGGAAGACCCAAATATTTCTCAAAGGATAAGAGGTGAAGGCCTTCCTCAAACTCAGGTCTCTTCTTGCAAGCACCCTATGGGAATATGATTGAAGCTAATTAAAACATAAACTCTTCTCATTGTTCGATGTGAGGATAACATTCTTCTTGTCCCTTTTTGTTTCTCTATCATCTCTGAAGATCGTTTTCTTCTTGTAGACACCCATTGTCTCCATTGCCTTAACTGCACTTGTACGAGGCTTACAGATTGAAGAGATGGACAGAACCTCACATGTGGAGGCCTTAACGGCCCTAACACCTTGGAATTTTTCAACCATAACACCATTTGGTACTTTCCTATCGCTCCTTCTGCCACCTAATGTCTTTGAGGAGCTTCCAATTTTTCTCTTGGTGTAGATGTGAGGGAAGGGTCCAATTCCACCTTTCTCATGGTTAGGGGAACAAGAAGGGTTCTCTTTATGCCATGAAAATGATGCATATATCCTCCTTTTAGATATTTTATTAGGCACATCCACCCTTGTGATGTGATTTTTTCTTATGAACATGGAATCCATTTCCTTTTTGGAGATTGATTGTCTATTACAATCCATCCTTTCTACAACCTGGCTCCCAGGTTTTCCAAATCATCTGATTTCCCAATATTTTTCCTCCTGATGTGATAAAAAAGAACTGAGCTTGGGTTAATGAGGATATTCAGAATCCTTCTTTGCATTCACCCGTGATTTGAATATTTTCCTTGGATGATATTGTGCATTTTCCTAATGGCAATATTGGAGTCCCCAATAATTAGGATTTTTGAGATCTTTAGATGGGTTATAAGCTCCACCCCTTGCATTAAGGTGAGCCACTCCACTTGATTTTTTGTTTTGTTCCCAAGTCCCCAAGCGAATGTTTTCGTAATATTTCCTCCAAGATCCATTATAACCCCTCCCTCACCTGCCTCCCCAGGGTTTCCTTTTGAAGCTCCATAAAAAAAAAAAATCATAGGATTGTTTCATCCTCTACTCTTCGAAATCATAGGGATCCATTTCAAGATCCCAGTTAAATGGATTCCTATCATGCTTACCTTTGGACTGAAGGGAACTCTTCAGGATAAAGTTTTCCACCCAACACATCTCTTGTTTAGAGAGCGGATCCTTGTCTTTCCTGACCCAAAACTTGCATAGTTTCCCTCAAGAGGTTTTTTACTTGAACAACAATGGTATCGAGGTTCTCCCTCTTTCCCTCAAAAAATTCTCTATTGCAAACTAGACATACTTGCCAACAAATATTTTTTGTCAAGGAACTCCATACTTTACTAAGGATAGGCATTTTATTAAGCGATCCTGGATATAGATCCTACCATTTACTATAAATATTTGTTAGTTGTAGAGGAATAGATAGATTAGCATTCAGCTCTTTCATTACTATAATCCAAACATTTTGCAGGAATTCACACTCCAAGAAGAGATGCTTTGCGGTTTCTTCAGATTTTTTTGCAAAGAATACACCACAAAGGCAGTTCAATTACTCTTCTTTTTAGATTATCCATAGTTAGAGTTTGATTATGAGCCAAAACCCAGTTGAATGTGTTGATTTTCAATGGACTGTTTGATTTCCATATTTTCTTCCACATACGAGCATAATGAGGAGAAGGAAGTTTGGTTAAGAGCTTCCCATAACCTTCTTTTACAAACTATATTCCCATTGATCCCCATCCCTTGTAATCCTTATATCTTTTGTGTGAGTGAGCCATTCCTTGAAGGGAAGATAGGAGCATATCATATTCATTTGATAAATACTCAAGAACCTCAATTCGATTCTAGTCCTTCTAAGTTCCAGATTCCATCCATTTTGATATATCATATAATGAGACGTAGCCATTAGCAGTAATCCATTACCTAATGCCCTGTATTTTTGGATTAGATAAAATGGGGTTCAATCCCATGATCTTATCATTCCACATGTGGATTATTTTCACATTGCCTAGGATCCAGTATAGGTGATTCTTAAATAAAGATGTTTTTGTTTTACAGAAGTTCCATATTCATGTTCCTTTTCTAGTCGTTTTTCCATCCAAACACCTAAGTCTTGGCTTCCTTAGATCTTTTTTACGTGGTATTTCTTTCCACCACTCCTTCCTTCCTAATACCAATCTCCAAAGAATTTTAGATCCCATTGCAATGTTCATAATTATGTGTTCTTTTATCCCTACTCCTCCATTCTCCTGTGGAAATCTACCATCTCCCACTTAATTAGATGAAACTTTTTTGGGGTTTGATTTCCCTCATTGCCATAAGAATTTATGAATTTCCTTGATTCTATTGTTCATAATACCTACAGGAGCTAACATAGATGAACAAACATATATTGGAAGAGACGAGAGAACCGATTTTATAAAAGTTATTTTACCTGCTAGGTTGAGCCATTGGATGCACAACGACTGTATTTTCCTTTTGATTTTTTGTATAGTAGTTTTCCATTCCCTAGTCTTGCTTGTTTTAAGAGAAACTGGGACTCCTAAATGTTTTAAGGAGGTCCAATCACTCAAGAAAGTAAACCCCTAAATTCTAGAGATGGCGTCGAAGAATCTATGAGAACAATTCCAACTCTATATGTTTCTTTTCCCTGCATTTACAATACCCCCAGAGGCATTCAGAAAGAGGTCCAAAGTGACTTTAAACTTGCGACATATTATTTTTGAGACTCCTTCTAGGAATATGGTGTCATCTGTGAACTATCATGATTGGAATCCTTGGCCCCACAAGCAATGCTAATTCTAGGCAAGTATCCCTCCTCTCTTTGATGGTTGAGACTTCTACTTAGCGTTTCAGCCACTATGGTGTATATGAATGGAGATAGGGAGAAACCTTGCCTCAATCCCCTAGAGGCTTGGAAGAAGTAAGTTGACCTACCATTTACCAAGGGAGCAATCCACGACTGTCCAATGAAATCTTGAATCCAATTTTTGAAGAGAGGGGAGAAGAAAAACTTTTCCAAAACTATATAAAGGAATTGACGCCACACCATGTCGAAGACATTCGCCAAATATAGCTTTATGGCCATTCCCTTTTCTTTTCTAGAGCAGCTTGAATGAATTGCTTCTTGACGAACTACTATATTATTAAAAATGTGCCTTCCTGAGATGAACCCTCCTTAGTTCTTATATATTATGTTTGGGAGTATATTCTTCATTCTTTTGGCCAGGACTTTTGTTAGGATTCTATACGAAGAATTGCATAAGGAAATAGGCTTGAACCGAGACAAAGAGATTGGACAAGTCTCTTTGGGAATTAGAGATATAAAGGAGGAATTTGTGCCTCCTCTGATTTTCTCCCTTCTCCTAGTCAGACTTAACATTCTGTATCGATATTTTATAATTATGCTCTAACTGTAAAATTCAAGCACAATAGATCTAGGAAACAAGAACAACAGTTACTAGAGATGCATACAGCAAATTTTGTGTCGAAACACTGATGCAAAAGGTTTGCAGCAGTTCATGCATTATCATTAAATCAGAATATGATTACAATATATGGACAATGGAAATAATATCCCAGCAATTCGAATCCAAGAGAGGTCATTCGAATTGAATGCATGAGAGTGGCTTACAGGTCAGTTAACACCACTCGGCACATCAGTTAACCACTTAACTACCATGTAATTGACTCTAACAGACTCTGAAACTATCTAACTAGGTCTAACTGAATCCAGAACTCAACTGAATGCCCAAAATTAGGGGAGGGCACCTTTCTGACTTCAGTTAACTGATTTTTAGGTGAAATTACCCAAAATTATGTCAAACTGAGTAGGAGGGCTCCTTTCTGACTCCAGTTAGCTGAATATAATAATAAATCCTGTCAGTTGGACTGAGCATGGAACTTAGTCATGCAAATAACCCCAGTTGGATCCCCGAATGGTGGTGGAGGCCCATTTAACTGATATTAATGGCCCAGTTGACTCCCCAAATGATGGAGGAGGCCCAGTTCACTGAAACAGATGATTTGTTGATGATGTAAGCACATAATTGAGTCAAAATAATTAGGATAAGTGGTAAATTAGGCTGTTAAGCCCAAATAAATGATGTGTTGTTGGAAAATGACTCCAAAACCCCACCTTAAGCTAATCTCATGTGGAGGAGTAAAATAAAATAATAAAAGGGACAAAGGCCATAGGTCACCCAGTACAGAAATAATCCAAAAAATGCTCAAAAAATATAAGTGAGAAAAGAGGGAAAAACCGAGTGGGAAAGAAACCCCCCCTCAAAATGAACACTGAAGGATCTAATCTTTCCTCACCATAGTAGAACTCACCCCCAACAGTGAATGGAGGTAAGCGAACTTCTTCTCAGTGAAGCTCTTGGTGAAGATGTCTGTAATTTTCTCTTCTGTAGGGAAATATTGTAGTACAATGGTTATGTCATGCACAAGCTCTCGGATGTAGTGCATGTGGATCTCGATATGCTTGGTCCTCTGTATCTGAACCAGATCTTTTGATATATTGATAGCAATCTAATTTTCACAAAAAAATGACAGTAGAAGTGGTGCTACCAATATCAAACTCTGCTAGAATACCCTGCAACCAAACTACCTGAATGCAAGCATTAACTGCTCCTCGATACTCTGCCTCTACTGAAGATAAGGAAATGGAGGATTTTTTTTTGCTTGAACAGAAAATAGGACCTGTTCCAATCATGAAAACATATCTGGAATTGGAATTCGGATCAATACTGTCACCCGCCCAATCTGAATCAGTGAATCCAACCAAGTCAAGATCGGAATTCGTAGCATAATGAATGCCAAAATGTCTCGTACCTTGCACATAATGCAAGATCCTTTTGGATACCTTACAGTGAATCTCATAGGGATATTGCATGTACCTTGACACATCACTCACGGCATAATAAATATCATGCCTAGAGTGTGTCAGATACAAAAGACTTCCAATCAATTTTCGGTAAAGTGTAGAATCCACCAACGGTGTAGAATCACCATCCTCAATACTGATTCCTAAGAGGAATGGGAATGGTGTCACTTTAAATTCTAACATATTAAACTTATTTAGCAGGTCCAACATATTTTGATTGGGAAATCATAATCCCATCAAAATTCCGAGTGATCTCGAGACCAAGAAATTGCTTCAGCAGGCCTAAATCACCCATATCAAATGCTTGGTATAAAACGGTTTTTATTGTGCCGTTCGAAGAAAGAATTATTCCTGTAATAAATAGGTCATAAACATAAATTAAAATGATCATAAAATTGCCTTCATTCTTCTGTAGATACACATTCATATCTGATTTGCATCTCGCAAATATTTGTGACAAAAGAAAGGAATCCATCTTTGCATACCATGCTCTTGGGGCCTGTTTTAAACCATACAAAGAATTCCTTAATCTGAAAACAAGTGTCATATCTGATATGTAACCTTAGGGATGCTTCATGTAGATATCTTCCTGAAGATACCCATGAATAAATGCACTCTTCACATCCATGTGGTGCACCTCCCAGTGCTTGGATGCATAAATTGCCAAAACTAGCCGGATTGAGTCCATTTTTGCAACCAGTGCAAAATGTTATGTGTAGTTTGCACCATGGACTTGCGAGAAACATTTTTCCACCAACATAACTTTGTATGTTCAGGTTGAACCATCCACAGAAACCTTGGTTCACTAGACCCATTTGCATTGAACCAATTTCCTCCCAAGTGGAAGAGAAACTAGCTCCCATGTTGCATTTTTCTAAAGAGAATTGTACTCTTCATCCATGGTGGTTTTCCAACTCGGATCTCGATGGGAATGGTAGTATTATTTGGGATCTAACCCAACCATCAAAAAACACTTTTCGGACAGCAATGAATCAGCAAATGAAAAATCCATACCTGCTCTTTGAAAGTTTGCTCGAGTTCTTCTTGGATCAGTAGGATTTCCAATGTTAGAACTGGCAGATGTGAGAGTATTTTCTGCCCACTTTGGAAATTGAGGGGACTCGTATGGATTTGAATACGTACCTGATATTTCATGTTCATTAATATCATACATAATATCAGAAATATCTGAACATAAAATTTCAATATCATCTCCATAATCTTCTTCTGGAAGAGGAAGCAATTTGGCAGTTTCTTCCTCCACTAGTTGTAGATCATGAAGCGGTTCTTCAAATTTGACACTTCTCTCGATGAATATTATTTTGGATATGATATCCATACTTTTGTATCCTTTGTAATATTAATAACATCCAATGAGTATGCACTCAGTACTTTGTGGTTCCAAATATCTTCTCTTCTCAATTGAAATTCTAGCCCATGCAGTGGACCCGAAAACCCTGAGATGTGACACAACAGGCTTGTGACTAGTGTAGGATTCGAAAGGAGTTGTACCTTTGATGGATGAGTGTGTAACTCTGTTATTATGCAGCAACATTCATGGCCTCATCCCAAATATTTGAATCCAAACCTTTCGACTCAAGCATACAAGTAGCCATATCTTTCAATGCTCGATTTTTCCTCTCCGCTACACCATTCTGCTGAGGTGTGTACGGGACTGTTTGCTGGATTTGGATTCCATTTTCCGCACAAAGTTGCAGCAGATCATTTTTTATATATTCTCCACCATTATAATATCTAAGAGCTTTTACCTTGCTCTCAGTGGCAATCTCAACAGAAGCCTTGAATTTCTTGAATCTTTCAAACACTTCCGATTTGTTTTTGAGAAAGTAGACCCATGTGAATCTGGAAAAGTCATCAATGAATGTGAGAACATACCTTGAGCCATTCATGGAGGGATTTGATAATGGACCACTGATATCACTATGAATCATCCCCAAAATACAAGAAGCTCTGCTAGCTTTGCCTCGATCGAACTTGTGCTCAGGATGCTTGCCAATGATGCAACCCTTGCATATCCCTTTTGAGGATTTGATGTTCGGAAGGCCTTCAACCATGGAATTATTTTATAGAAGCTAAAAATAATTGTAATTAAGGTGTCCAAACCTCTCATGCCATATCCGGTTAACCTCATTTCCATGAGTCAGAAGGGCACTTCGCTTTGAATACGGAAAAAAATGGGAAAACTCATATGTTTTTGCAGCATGATTTGCCTTTCCTATGGCGATGACTTTTCCAGTGCTAATCTCAGAAATTTCAACATCATTAGGGATGAATACAACCTTCTTGGGAAAACTATTATGTGTCATTTGATACATATAAAGTGGGTTTGAAGCTAGAGAAGGAACATAGAGAACATTTTGAAAACTGCCATGTTCTAAATGGATTGTACCTTTTCCTTTCGATGAAATTTGTGAATCATCTCCCATGTGGATGGAGATGCATCTATCGGAGTCCAATGATGAGAAAGATTCTTTTCTTTCAACCATGTGATTTTAAGCTCCTAAATCTATGAGAAGATCTTTCAGATTCGAAACCCTTTCCATGAGTGCATGACCTCTTTGTGGATGATCATTCTAGTCTCCATTTTCCTTCTTCCTTGCACCATTTGGAAGAGTGATATTGTTCTTCTCCAAGAGAAGGGCCATCTGATCAATAGTATTATTCATGCATGATATTTCAGGATGAAATCCCCTACCACAATAGGAACACTTTGTCTTCTCCTTTCCCTTTTGCTTGTCTTTTCTTGAGCTTGAGGGCTCATCTGACTGCTTTGTCTTCTCCTTCTACTTGGAATTATCAAAATTGGTCTTCTCCCTGCCCTTTTTCTTTCCTTTAGCATTCATATCCTTGTGTCCTCCAGCAAACAAGGGTTTATCTTTGGAGGATCTCATGGAACCCATCTAAACAAGCTTGTCATGCTCTTTTGTTAAGGACTTAATGAATGCATTCAAGGATGGAATCTTCCAATTCGGAATGGTGAGTTTTCCTGAATGAAAGGTAGATATAAACACTGAATAATCTGCTCCCAATTTTGAAAGGATTGAAAGGATCAATTGATCATCCTTCTTCTCAACACCACATTGCTTCAACAAAATCACCAAATGCTTGAACTTGGTGAAAAACTCATTGATGGTTTCGAAATTCTCAGGATTTTGGGAAATCAATTCATTCTCTAACTGATAAGCCCATATATCAACATGCTTGCCGAAGAGTGTGGCAAGTTGTTCCCATACTTCTTTTGGATTCTTCATTCCGTTGAGATGGAAAAGAAGGTATTTCGAAATATTGAGACATAAGAAACTAGAAGCTTCATCAAGCTTATTGAAGAACTTGGACTTCTCTATAGCTGCATTAGGCTCTGGTTCTGTGCCCATAGTAACTCTGTAGAGACCCTTGGAGAGCAATACTATCTCTATATCATCCTTCCACTGATGATAGTTGAAAGGATTAAGAATATGGTGTGAAGAAGAGTCCATCTTAGCTATAGCGAATGCAATAAGAGGATGTGAGAAACCTGTAGTAAAAAAACAAACAATCTTTAGGTTGACAACCTGCGCTTTTCAAGTTGCAGTACACCCGGAATAGCCTATCAAGCAAGCTTGATAAGTTGGATGCACAATTATCCAGGATTTATGTGGAAAAATTTCTGCTTTTGGTGCAGTGTTGGAATTTTTTTAGCAAACTTTCTCAATCTTCATCTGAAGAACTTTGTAGAAGAGTTTCCTTGTCCGCCATGTCCCTGATACCATGTAAAATTCAAGCACAACAGATCTAGGAAACAAGAACAACAATTACTAGAGATGCATGCAGCAAATTGTGTGTCGAAACACTGATGCAAAAGGTTTGCAGCAGTTCATGCATTATCATTAACTCAGAATATGATTACAATGTGTGAACAATGGAAATAATAGCCCAGTAATTTGAATCCTAAATAGGTCATTCAAATTGAATGCATGAGAGTGGCTTACAGGTCAGTTAACACCACTCGGCACATCAGTTAACCACTTAAATACCATGTAATTGAATCTAACAGACTCTGAAACTTTCTAACTGAGTCTAGCAGAATCCAAAACTCAACTGAATGCCCAAAATTAGGGGAGGGTGCCTTTCTTACTTCAGTTAACTGATTTTTAGGTGAAATTACCCAAAATTATGTCAAACTGAGTAGGAGGGCGCCTTTATGACTCCAGTTAGATGAATATAATAATAAATGCTATCAGTTGAACTAAGTAGGGCACTTTAGTCATGAAAATCACCCCAGTTAGCTCCCTGAATGATGGAGGAGGCCCAGTTAACTGATATTGATGGCCCAGGTGAATCCCCGAATGAAGGAGGAGGCCCAGTTCACTGAAACTGATGATATGTTGATGATGTAAGCATATAATTGAGTCAAAATACTTAGTATAAGTGGTAAATTAGGTTGTTAATCCCAAATAAATGACGTGTTGTTGGAAAATGACTCCAACACTAACACTTCCCATAGAAGCTTATTGGGAACCATTTGGGCCTGGTGCCTTATCAGGGTGCAATGACCATATTGCTTCCAACACTTGATATTTTGAAATCGGTTTTGTTAAAAGGTAATTATCAGTTGAGGTAATTAATTTGGGAATATTTTCACACATTCCTCTCATTGCATTCTAGACCATGTCTCCTCCCTCATAATACATGTGTTTGAAAAAGAGAAAAATTTCCTTTTGAATATATTTTTGTTGTGTTATGGAGCTACCATTGTTGTCTTTCAATTCTAGAATGGTATTGTGCCTTGCTTTCTCTTGAAATTGATTGTGAAAGTATTTGGTTTCCTTATCTCTTTCCTTTAACCATAAGCATCTAGACTTTAAGCGCCACTCATGATCTTCTTCTTTCCTAGCTAGGATTTGAATTTTTAATTCTAGATCATGTTCCTTATTCAGTGACGAGTCTTAAGGTATTTTGCTCCATTTCCTTTTCAAACTTGTCTAATGCTTCCTGAGCCAACTTCCTCTCTTGCCTGAGATCTCAATAGCTTATCTTGGCCCATTTTTTAAGGCATATTTTACACTTATTAGCTTATCTCCCCAAATATAACTAGGAGAGTTGATAATATGGACATCCAAGGTTTGTCTGATTATCTGTAATAACTCCTCTGATTGAAGCCATATTGACTTGAAACTAAATGGCATAGGTCCTTGGCTTCCCAAATGGGTGAATAACATAATAATCAATTTGTGATATGAAACCACTGAGGACAAAATTTTAGAATGTGAATTTATACCTTTATGGAGAATGGAACTACTTACTAGGAATCTGTCCAGACGAGTTGCTATGTGACCAAGCATGGCTATCATGTTTTTCCAAGTGTATTTTACTTTATTTGGTTTTATGTCTATCAGATCCCACTCCACTTGCAAGTCCTCCAATATTTATCCAAAGGGGTTATGGACTTTAGTTCCACCTCTTCTTTCACTGAAGGAAATTGCGGTGTTAAAATATTCTACTACTATACAATTGTGATGTAGGCCTTGATCTTTTAAATCAAAAACAGATTTTTGAAATTCATCTTTATAACTATATTGGGTTGGCCCATAGATGTTACATATCATGACTATTTAATTTCCTTCTAAATCCTTATCTCAACTAACAACCAATTTGTGTTCTCATACAAAGAAATAAGTATGTATTTGATACTACCCCACCAATATAAGTGACCTCCTAAATTTCCTTGCGCACTGACTGCAATCCCTTGTCCTCTTTTCCACATTTGTCCCATTTTCTTTACATTGTTTTCTTTGTCCATTTTTGTCTCCAATATTATGATAATTGAAACATTTCCATTCCCAATCATACTTCTTATTGCTTCAATTTTTTATTTCCCTCCCAACCCTCTACAATTCCAAGAGACAACTTTCATTATTTTTTTATAACAAGTGGGCCTTACTTATCTCTTTTTTCCTCTACTCCTCCTTGCTGCACTTTCCCTGCTGAGATGACCTTAATGTGCTTATCTAAACTGGATTGCTTCCCCACCGCCTTATATTTAGTTGTTTCCATCTCTCTATGAACCATAGTTGGATTCATTCCTTTATTTGTGGGTGGTTCCTTTTCCTCTTCCAGACTCTCTGAAGATTCATCCTGAATTGACTTATATTTTGAGTAAGTTACTGAGCTCCCTGAATTGAGAGAGTTCTCATATCTGAATTTAATGATTGGTTGAGATGGAAGGATGGGGGTATAGTTGTTCTCTTGCCCTATTTCCATAAGAACTAGTTTCTCCTACCTACTTTTTTCCCTTTTTCCATGAGGATTGGTTACTCTTCATTTTCATTTCTTGGATGGGTAAACTGCGACATCGAAATTCTTTTATTTCTTCTTTCAATTCCGCTAATGCCTGAAATTTGTTTGATAGTGAGACCTCTTTTTGAATATTTTTTTTAGGGGTTGCTTCAACTTTTTTCCCCTTTCTTGTGACTAGGTTATGTTCCTCTTCTTAATTCATTTCTACATCTTGTGGTTTTTTATTTGAACAATGCTTCGCAAAATTCCCATATTCATGACATATTTTGCATTTGAAAGGTATATGTTCATAGTCAACTTTCTAAATGTGATTCTAGCCAGCCATTGTAAGGTTTATGGCATCTAGAAGCCCTTTCTCTAGATCCACCTCCATGCAAATCCTAAAAAATGAAAAAAAGGAGGTTTTGGTTCTGACTTGTCTATATATGTATATTCTTAGCACGTCCCTATTACCCTTAGATCCTGATCACTTTCATATTGAAGAGGAAGGTGCGGAAGTTCTACCCAAATTGGTACAACCATGGGAAAATCCTTCTCCAAATCAAAGGATATGTCCCATTTATTTAGGTACATTCCTCTTGGCCCCATAAAATACGAGCCATTACTAAATATTAGGTCTCGATCTCCTTTCTTTTCAAATAGGAAAACAACAACAACAAAAAACCTTCCACAAAAGTTTTGCTAAACATTTCCTTGTATAAGCAGCATCCAATTCTTATTAATCCAAATTCTAGTGGCTCTAGGAGAAGGAGAGAGCCCAGTAAAGTGCCCTACTGATCCTCTTTCCAATAGTGCTATTTCCTTATGATTTGACACATTGGAAGTCAGATTCACTTCAAGAATGACATATCTCTTCACAAACCTTGAGTTTTGATATTTCGTTTCCACTATTGCAGAGGCATATTTTACCACTTCCCTAAAAATTTCTTTTAAATAGCATGCCCTCTCCTCTATCTTAACATCCAAAGGAGGATCCATTGTTGCATTGAATCAAGTTCAAAAACCCTAGTCAGAGCTGAGTCTTCACCTCCTTACTCACTCCAAACCCTCTGATAATGGTCTTTCAATGACAATGTGACCAACTATAGTGAGATTCATTATTCCTTGGGCAATCATTTTTTGAGAGATAGAGAGAAGACACAAATCCATCTTATTCAGGAGAGGTACATTAGAAACATTTTCAAGAAATTTGGGATGGAAAATTGCAAATCAATAAGTACTCCAATGGAAATAGGTCAAAAAACTCGCTATAAATGTGTCCTGAAACACAAGAAAAAGAAAATTATATGAATACGTTTCCATATTAGAATGTTGTTGGGAGCCTAATATGTGCAATGGTTTCAATAAAACCAAATATTGGATACAATGTAAACATTGTGAGTCAATTTTATGGGATTCTTGGACCACAGCATTGGGCGACAATCAAAATAATTTTTAGACATGTTCAAGGAACAACAAAGAACGCAATTACATTTAGTGGGAGTTGAGAAAAATATTTAAAACTTATAGGTTAATATGACGCAGAATTGAAAAGGGATATTAATAGCAATAAATCAACTTCAAGATTTTGTTTTATCCTTGTTGGAGGTGTAGTTTTGTGGGCAAGCAAGAAACAATCAATTGTTTATCTTTCCAACACATAAGCAAAATATATAGCAGTTAATATGGTTGAGAATATTATTACAAGACATTGAGGTTACTCATACTTAACGAACAGTATTAAAGTGTAACATGCAAAGTTGCATAGCCATGAAAAAACATTCAATGTATCATGGGAAGGTTAAATATAGAGGGATACAATACCATTCCATATGTGAATAAATTGAGAAGAACAATGTATAAATGGATTTTTGTAACATTGAAATGATGGCGATGAAGGAATTTACAAATTCATTTCCAAGAATCAAGTTTGATTTTTGTAAAGCGAGATTCAATGTACTACAACCTGGTTGAAAAATATTTGGCTAAATGGGAGTGTTAGACACGCATAAAATGTAGTCGAATATTTTGATGATTTAGTTAGCAATTTAGGTCTTTTTGTTTTCAATCAGAGACATCTAATGGCATGGATGATATGTGGTTGTTATAGTAGAATTATTATATGTTAATGAGCAAATGCATGATAGTTTGAGTAGGACTCACCTCCCCTATTCTCTTTAAATGTATCGTTATTTTAAGTTGAATTTTGACCTAAAAACATCTTTTACAATTTGCTGGAAAATACTAAGTTCCTATGTATTCTTCGACTAGATTTCATAATTCATTTTTTTCAATTTCACCAAATATCTATCATAATCTTTGAAGATGACACTACTACACTTAAAGCAATACTTCAAAATGTACATATGTTTTGAGTGGTAACACACCCTTCATGAGATGGTGACAAGCAACATCTAAAACCCTTCTTCTAAGGTCAAAGATGCATCCTAAGATATGTGCCCATCATCTTAGGATATTTTTGGAGGTTTTCATGGCATAGTTGAAGGCCATATGCACCAAAGCAAAAGAGCGCTCCAACAAGAAAAGTATCCTAAGAGGTATGCCTCAACTAGAGAGAAGACACCTAGCAACTATGTGTTATTTTAAATATTATGGCATAATTTGAGAAAGGTGCCACCCTTTATGAAGTTCTATTACTATTTTGAGAAGAGGAAACATGTAAATGGTCATTCTTGAAGAGCACCAAAGCTGGGAAGGTGAAACATGGAAACAAGGAAGTGTCTAGCGTATTCCTCGAGCCTAGAGAAGACCCTAGATGAGGATCACCCTCCTTCAAGGAGGCTTCTAGACCTTCTTATGTATATTTTAATATTGTTTATTGGAAGAAAAGAGCAATCAATAACTTTCTAGAGAATTCTTTGTAATATTTTATTAGAGAATGGTTGAAGAAACCATATATAAAGGGAAGAGAGCTCTCATTTGCAAGGGAAGGGGGCATATATAATGGTTGAATAAAGCACATATATAAACATTCTAATGAGAGGATATTTGCCTTCATTTCCCACTAGGTTTTTTGGACCCAAAATCCAATGGCCTAAAAGTCAAATTTTCTACATCTTGTGGTCGATTATCCGACAAACTAAGTTTTTTTTTAACATCGGTCCAAATTCGGATACATTCCAACGGCTCGTACCTTGTCGGTTAACCGACACTAGACAAGGTCGAAACGCTGACGCCAAGCACAACTGGGCAGGGCTTCTATCCGATGTCTTTTGTCGTCGGACCTATAGCAAACTCGTCGAATATCTAATTTGTTGCCGTCAGGTATCCGACCACTCGCCGGCTTGAAAAAGGTTGAGCTCCGACGTCTTTTGTCATCGGAGCTATGGCATGGATGTCGGATATCTTCATATTTAGAGTCAGATATCTGACGGCGTTAGGTAATTTAAAAAAAAATACATTATTAATTTGTCATTGTTTCTCCATATTGTGTGCCTAGTGCGACCTCTCTATATCAATGCATAAATCAACCTTTTCTTGGTTTCTGGTTCCAGATGCATGCCATTGAGTGTTTTTTAGAAATTAAGTCTTGTAGAGGAGGGCTAGTATTTGGAAAATATATATTGATTCTTGATAGTTATCACATTCACTACTCGGTAATCAGTACACACTCACAAACATTCATCATGCTTAAGCACTATGATGATAGGCAACTCATAAGGTGAAACACTGGGTTATATATATGACTCCTTTCTCCAAGAGCTATTATAATTGCTTCTTCACATCATATACTTCCAATAAAAATTGTTGATACAATCCAATATAGGGAAATGGAGATTCTGAAAACTGTTTGGTGGAAACTACAAAAGATTTGTAATATGCTACTAATTGCACATGACATATCTCATTCAAATATATCTAGAGGATTTGAGACATATCTCATTGAAATATTGTCAAGGAGATTCCAAGGAATTTAAAGAGAAGGTTAAAGATATTTGTTCCAGTGCATCATTTACTCATCCTTTCAAGTTGTGGAAACTCAAAATTGGTTATGATCAGGAGCAACCAAACATCACAACAAGCTCCAAGAAATTGTCAAAATTTAGATGACACGGGAGTGGGTTGTAGAAAGGCAACATCGTTGCCATTCATTGAGCTCCTCTCTGTTTCGAGAATAATTTAATATTCTCTACTGAACAGGGCCAACCACGTGAAGTTCGAATCTCTTATGCCCCCCCCCCCTCACATCACTCTCAATTCCCCATACCCAATGCATGTACTTGAAAAAAAATTACGTGCAAATTCATGCATATTTCATCATAAACAAACATCTACCATTCATTCAATAAAGGATAAAATCCATTAAACCAATGTTTCATTCTATCAACACATTCATTCAATAAAAGATAACATTCAATAAACCATCCATTCATTCAATGAACACATTCATTCAATAAAAACTAACATTCAATAAAGATAACTGTTTACTAAACTGAATCATTAAACCATCTCTTACCTTGATTTCAAGAGGCGGTTGTGAAGACGAATAGTCATAAAGCATCGTTTCATGTATCTCTGATTTTCTCAAAAATCGAGAATGAAGATAAAGAGGATTTCCATGGTAATTTGTTCCAGCCAAACCTATCAAGTGTACTTTTAGGTCAGCAGTATTCTTGTCTCCGAACTGTAGCAGTTGTTTGGCCATTTTCACCCTGTAACATCTTGGAAGCAAATGTAACAAAGCCTTGAAAGATCTTAGAAGCAAATGTAACAAAGCCCTGAAAGATATTAGAAGCAAATGTAACAAATCCCTCAAAGAAGTTTGCGTAACATAGTGGTTTGTGTTTGCAGGAATCCTTCAATTTACAGGGTGAAAATGGCCAAACAGCTGCTTAGTTCGGAGACAAGAATACTGCTGACCTAAAAGTACACTTTATAGGTTTGGATGGAAACCATTTTCAATGTTTATGCCACTGCTGACCTAAAAGTACACTGTTGATGTATATGTAACTTCAGAATGTATTTCATTTATATATTTATTGTACTCCTATATAGATGTATTATTCCTCTGTACGGAAGTGTCGTCATTTGTATTGACAAGTGTCGCAAGTGTGTTAACTTGCCGATGGGTTATTAGACCACCTTGTAAGGGGTCGGCCCGATATAATGTAATATGAAGTTATTGTACCTAGCTAGACAAGTTGGCCCCATAAGGTTATTAGGCAAATAGGAAAAGTATAAATAGAGATCGGGAGATCTCTATTTTGATCACTCAGAAACTCATTCTTCCTTCACTCGGAAAGTGGCGCACTAGTGAGGAGGAGGATCAGCTGCTAAGAGGAGTCTATCTCTTGTACTTTGGTTGTACTTTGGTTGAGCTATTGCTCTATCTATCTCTAAGGAAGTTGTGGGGTTTTTCACCTTAGGGTTTTCCCCAGGAAACTCTGTGTGTCTATTGTCTATCATGCTTTTGCTTCTTGTGATGATCGACATGCTTGTTATGATTGATATGCATTGATATACTGTACATGTTATTCTCTCAGTAAAGATCCTAGAGTATTGTGAATTAATGCTCAAAATTTAACATGGTATCAGAGCTAACCTGAGAAGAAGACATTGTGCAGTGACAGAAACTAGGGTTTCTTGCTTATTGGGTTTCCCTCCACAGATTTTGGAAAAGTGGTATAGTAGATTGACTCTACTCATCAAGGAGAATCTATCTATCCAATAAGAATTCAATTTTAAGCATTTTCATATTTGGCCCTAAAAATTAGGGTTTCCACAAAAATAGGAATTTCTGAAATCTGAAGACATAGCTGGAAGCTCCTTGGAAAAATCGAAGTTTAGAGAATGGATCGAGATTTTTGGCTGAGTAAATCTCCGGGAAACTCAAACCCTAATTCAGGGTCCTCCTTAGTGAACCCTGGAAGACTAAAAGGAATTTCTGAAGGGTGAAGCTTTGCAAATCTCAAATTCTGAATACACCAAGCTGATCAGATAATCAAGGCGCATCTTTCTATCCTTTCAGAAAGTTGAAATTCACTTTTTAAATTTTTAGGGTTTTTCCGACAAACCCTAATCCGGGACCAGATCCAGTTTTCAGCAAAACAAGTGGTAAGACCTAAATCTATTCTATTTCCATTTGAAGTACTCTTTAAGATGTCTCACCACACCAAGCTTGAGGATAATCTTGAAGGGGCTGATAACTTCCGAGCCTAGAAGTATAGGATTGGGTTAATCCTGGAAGAAAATGAATTGGACTCCTACATCGGCTCTGAGGTCCCTATCCCAGAGGATGAAGAGGCTAAGGTATTGCATAAGAAGAAATTGGTCAAGGCAAAGAGAATCATTGTTGATTCTATCAAAGACCATCTCATACCACATGTGTCATCTCTAAAGACACCCAAGGAGATGTTTGACTCCCTGACCAAGTTATTTGAAGGGAAAAACATAAATCGGAAGATGACTCTGCGGAATCAATTGAAAGGGGTCAATATGTTGAATGGAGAGACCATTCAATCTTACTTCTCCAAGGTCTCTCGGATCAAGGAACAACTTGAAGTTGTGGATGAAGTAGTAGACAATGGTGAAGTTGTTATGACCACTCTGAATGGCCTACCTAGGTCATGGGACTCCTTTATTCAAGGAATCTATGCAAGAAAGAAATTGATCTCCTTCAGTAGACTGTGGGAGGAATGCTCTTAAGAAGAAGCAAGGATTGTGGCTCAAAAAGAAAAGATGGGGAATGAAGATCAATCGCTCACAGCTCACACCAAGGGAAGCAAGTTTAAGAGGGAGAGATCTCATAACAAGAAACATTCTCACCCTCATCCCAAGAAGAAAGATATATCTCATGTTCGATGTTTTGAATGCAATGAGAAAGGACACTTTGCTTTAGACTGTCCCAAGAAGAAGAAAGACAACAACAACAACTTCAATAAGAAGAAGAAGAACAGCAAAAGAAGATATCATGCTCATGCTATTGAGGATGATGAACCTCCCAGGAAGAAAGCTAGAGTAGAAAGTGATGATGATGACTCATCAAGTGAAGAAGAGTATGTTCTAATATATGCTCTCACAGGTACTATCTCTCATGGTTGTAATGATTGGTTAATTGACAGTGGGGATTCCAAACACATGACTGGGTTTAAAGAATCTTTTATAAATCTATCTGAACATGAATCACCCCATAAAGTGAAACTTGGGGATGACTATCAATATCCTATTAAGGGAAGCGGTGAAGCCTCCTACAACCTAGACTTTGGGAAGTCTTTGAAGATGAAAGATGTTCTATATGTACCTGGGCTCAATAAGAACCTACTCTCCATATTTGCATTGGATGCAAAAGGCATGAGGGTTGCATTTGTAGATGGCCAAGTCCTAATGTGGCCAAAGGGTAAAATTATTGATGATGCAGTGGTGATTGGAGAACAAGATGGAGGATTGTATAAATTGAAAGGACAACCTGAACATGCCATGGTGCATGATTCCATTGAGCCAAGTGAAATTTGGCATAGAATACTTGCACATATGCACTACACAGCATTACCAATTGCAAGTAAAGTTGTAGAAGGTCTTCCTAAAATCAAGACCAAGCATGAAGGTGTTTGCAAAGGATGTGCAAAAGGAAAGAACATAAAGAAGGCATTTCCAAGCAGTGAAAGCAAGGCAAAGATGTCTTGGAAATTATCCACTCCGATGTATGTGGTCCGATGTCATCCAGTTATCTGAGTGGATATGTTTACTATGTCTCTTTCATTTATGACTTCTCCGGGAATACTTTGGTTTACTTCTTGAAGAACAAAGATGAAGTGTTGGATAAGTTCAAGGAATTCAAAACCTTGATGGAGAACCAAACTGATAAGAAGATCAAAATATTCAGATCTGACAATGGTGGAGAATTCACTTTAGGTGATTTCAAGAAACTATGCAGTGATTCAGGGATTAAGAGGGAGTTGACTACTCCTTACAATCCACAACAAAATGGAGTTGCAGAAAGAAAGAATAGAACAATCATGGAAGCAGCAAGGGAAATGCTACATGATCAGGATCTACCTATGCATCTATGGGAAGAAGCAGCTAGGAAAACTGTATATGTGCAGAACAGAACCCCCACAATATATTGGACAACAAGACACCAGAAGAAGTCTTCTCTGGTAAGAAACCTGAAGTCATCCATCTCAAAATATTTGGTTGTCCAGTATACACTCATGTCCCAAAGGAAAAGAGGACCAAGCTAGATCCTTCAGGAAAGAAGGGTATCTTTGTCGGTTACAGTGAAAGCTCGAAGGCTTACAGAATATACTTTCCAAGGTTCAAGAAGATTGATGTTAGCAGGGATGTGACATTTGATGAAAACTTGGCATTCATCAAATCAAGGAAGACACCTGTTGAAGTTTATGAAGAACCTAAGGAAACTAGATTTCAAGACACTACCATGACTGAAGCAATTCCAGATACAATTCGTGAAATTGAAGATCCGCAAGAACCTGTAGATCCACCTCGTGAGAATAAATCTCACAAGAGGAAACTAGCATGGGCTAGAGAGCTCATTCAAGATGCAGAAAGATATGGCATTCCAGAAGAAGAACACAAAGCAAGGAAGAGAACTAGATCTCATACCATCTATGTTGCTTTACTCTGTGACATCATAAACAAAGAACCTTCCAGTTATGAAGAAGCAGCGGAAAAGAAAGAATGGAAGGATGCCATGGTCGAAGAATACCAATCAATAATGAAGAATGATGTTTGGGATGTTGTCCCAAGACTTAAAGGGAAGTTTGTTGTGACTTCCAAGTGGATCTATAAGATCAAGCATGCTGCAGATGGCAGCATAGAGAAATACAAGGCAAGATTTGTAGCTCGTGGCTTCTCTCAGAAAGAGGGAATAGATTATGAATAAAATTTTGCTCCTGTAGCCAAGTACACTTCCATCAGATCAGTACTTACTCTGGCTGCAGCGATGAAATGGAAGATACACCAGATGGATTTCAAGACTGCTTTCTTGAATGGTGTAGTTGAAGAGGAAGTATATGTGGAGCAGCCACTTGGTTTTGAAACACATGACAGGGAGTCATATGTATGCAGATTGAAGAAAGCCTTGTATGGTTTAAAACAATCTCCGAGGACTTGGTATGGTAGGATGGACAGTTTCCTATCCAGTTTGGGCTTTACCAAGAGTAAAGCGGATTCCAACCTTTACTACAAGGTTGAGGAAGGGAATCCTATGATTCTAATCCTGTATGTGGATGACCTATTTGTAACAGGAGATGACAGATTGATTGTCAATACAATGAGGAGGCTTGCTTCCGAGTTCGATATGAAGGACTTGGAGATGATGCACTATTTTCTAGGTATGGAGGTGTGGAAGAGTGCAGATGGGATCTTCCTTGGACAAGGGAAGTACACAGTAGATATCCTAAAGAGGTTTGGGATGATGGATTGCAAGGCCATGGGCACACCTATGGCATCGAATCTGACGCTTCTATGTGATGCTTCATCTGAGCCGGTTGATGTCTCTTTGTATCATCAGATGATTGGGTCCTTGATGTACCTAACAAACACGAGACCAGATATTTGCTTTGCGGTGAACACATTGAGCTAGTTCCTGACAGATCCGAGGAGTGTTCACCTGATTACTGTAAAGCATATTCTAAGGTACATGAAGGGTACAGTTGATTATGGGCTCAAGTATGAAGCGAATCAAAAGTTTAACCTACAGGCTTATGTTGATTCAGATTGGGCAGGCAGTGCTGCAGATAGGAAGAGCACATCTAGGTGCTGCTTCAGTATGGGATCAGGTGTGATCTCTTGGTTTAGCAGGAAGCAGTCCTGCGTAGCACTGAGTACAGCTGAGGCAGAGTATGTTGTAGCATGTTCGGCTAGTTGTGAGGCAATATGGCTTCGGAAGCTACTGTCTGAGTTATTTGATCTCCCGCTGGAGGCTACTGGTATCTTTTGTGACAACCAGAGTTGTGTGAAGCTGTCTAAGAACCCGGTCTTCCACGATAGGTCAAAACACATAGAGATCAAATATCACTATATCAGGGATATGGTGCAGAAAGGAGCAATGAAGATCCTATATGTTGCGACGGATGAGCAGATTGCAGATGTACTGACGAAGCCACTAGCCAGAGTGAAGTTCGAGTACTTCAGAGAGAGGCTTGGTGTTCTTTAGATTGACGACACATCGAGGAAGAAGTGATGGATACATTTGATGAAGCCATTCCAAGCATGTTGGAAGGAGGATCCTTCACATGGCTGTGGATGTAAGCGCTGGATGATGAGCATCAAGATGATGCTCCAATTACTGCTCTGTATACATCATTTTGGATGTTGGATATGATCAGTTGGATCATTTATATGTATGTATGTACGCATCATGTTGATGTTGGATATGATCAGTTGGATCATTTATATGTATGTATGTACGCATCATGTTGATGCTGGATATGATCAGGTAGATCATGTATTTGTATATGTATCAGGTGGATACTTGTATGATCATGTACTTATGTATGCATCAGGTGGATACTTGTATGATCAGTGTGATCATGTATTTATGTATATCAGATGGATGCATTGTATGATCAGGTGGATCATGTATGATATGTATCAGGTAGATACTGTGTATGCATCAGATGGATATATTGTTTGATCAGGGTGATCACAGATGACGAGCTTCAGGACGTTGCTCCAGATGATATGCATCAGGTTGATGCTATGATGATCAGGATGATCACAGATGACGAGCTTCAGGATGTCGCTCCAGATGATACGCATCAGGTTGATGCTATGATGATGATTAGGTTGATCATGTGATGATGAATGGTGATTATCGGTTTGATACTCTATGGCCGTGGACAGGTTGTGCAGGTAGCATAGAAAAGATCATGGGAGATCCTATAGTCTGTGCTAGGATGCTCTTTCGAGGTTTTGCTACAGATAGCATAGAAAAGATCCTTTAAAAATCGGATAGGTAGAGCAGTGTGCTTGTAACATCCTGGGTTTCTCTATCGAGATCCTATATTCTGCGCTAGGATGCTCTGAGTAGGTTTTGCTACAGTTTCGCATAGAAAAGATTCTTTAAAAACCGGACAGGTACAGCAGTGTGCTCGTAACATCCTGGGTTGCTCTATCGAGATCCTATAGTCTGCGCTAGGATGCTCTGAGTAGGTTTTGCGAAAGTTCACATAGAAAAGATCCTTTAAAATACGGACAAGTAGAGTGGTGTGCTTGTAACATCCTGGGATGCTCTGAGTAGGTTTTGTGAAGGTCAACATGTAAAGAACCTATAATCTACGCTAGGTTTTGTTAACGAACATAATCAGTCCTGGGATCCACAATATGGTCATTGATGATGAAGACCTGCAAGTGGTGGGCCTACATCCAGTATGAAAAAGGACTGGATCTGTACAACTTCCTATGATGAGTAGATTCAGAGATTGGTTGAGATCGCAGCAGCAGTGACGATGACGATGATCCAGAGAAGAAGACTTGTGCTAGAAGATATGTGTCGAGAAATACCTTCCTAGTTAAGAGGGAGTGTTGATGTATATGTAATTTCGGAATGTATTTCATTTATATATTTATTGTACTCCTATAGAGATGTATTATTCCTCTATACAGAAGTGTCGTCATTTGTATTTACAAGTGTCGCAAGTGTGTTAACTTGCCGATGGGTTATTAGACCACCTTGTAAGGGGTCGGCCCGATATAATGTAATATGAAGTTATTGTACCTAGCTAGACAAGTTAGCCCCATAAGGTTATTGGGAAAATAGGACAAGTATAAATAGAGATCAAGAGATCTCTATTTGGATCACTCAGAAACTCATTCTTCCTTCACTCGAAAAGTGGCACACTAGTGAGGAGGAGGATCAGCTGCTAAGAGGAGTCTATCTCTTGTACTTTGGTTGTACTTTGGTTGAGCTATTGCTCTATCTATCTCTGAGGAAGTTGTGGGGTTTTTCACTTTAGGGTTTTCCCCACGGAAACTCTGTGTGTCTATTGTCTATCATGCTTTTGCTTCTTGTGATGATTGACATGCTTGTTATGATTGATATGCATTGATATACTGTACATGTTATTCTCTCAGTAAAGATCCTAGAGTATTGTGAATTAATGCTCAAAATTTAGCATACACTTGTTGTCTCTTAGTACTCTTTGCATCTTGACACATATGATATGTTATGGTTGTCTATGCATCCTGACAAAGGAAATTAAAGAAAACATGTAACTTGCATCGAAAAAATAATAGGGTACGAACTAAACTGAGGAAATTCGAACCTGAAACCTATGTCTAGTCCCAAGGCTACCACCTTCAAGCTTGAAGTGCAGCTGACAATGGAAGACACAAGTTTAGTTTATTACCACCGTACGAATTTAATTTGGCCTTATCAATCAATTTCCATCGTCATTTCCTCTCATACGACGTCCCACAACCATTTCTCTCGACACCCACTCTTGATTCATTCTGCATGCATTTCACTATGCAACCGTCTCAGATTCTCACTGCGTTTTCCCTCAATTAGTTTCTCAATTCAGTATGACCCACGCTCAACGTCCGAGGAGTGTTTCTAGTGGTCCTAAGTTTCAGCCTGGAAACGGTGGGGATTCATGGTATTATGTTTCCCTTCAACTGCAATATGGAAAACACATAGTTCACTACGAAGGTTTGTATCCTTACCACTTAGGGGTTGGAACTCAATACCTTTTACTTGCGATATCCGATGCCGTCGGATATCCGACCTCCGCGGGCTTAAGATTCGGTCGGATATCCTTATTAAAAATTGATCAATATTTCTAAGGGACGTTGGATATTTAAGGGACTCCGAATATCTAAGGTACATCGGATATCCGACAGATCCTTCACTTATTTTTTAAAAAAAACATCAAAGTTCATAATTTTGAAGGTGAAATCCAACGACACAGACCTTTTCGTCGGATGTCGTCATATTTTCTCGTCGGATTTTGGGGTCAAATCTTGTAGTGTCCTCTTTCTTGGGATAATTTGATTGTTGAAATTATTACTTTTAAAATCTACTGAAATAATATTTTTAGAAGTGCAAGTTTGCTCCAAAAGTATACATTAGGATTGAGTTGAAAGACTCCCTTCGTCTTGTTGTAATCATTATATTCATTGAAGAATTTTTTTGTTGTATCTCTCAATTAAGGTTGCCCACTATCTATTGAGGGTTTCCCTAACTAGAGTTTCAAAGTTAAGTGTGGCCCGTCAAGGCTCCCTTGATATTGGGTGAAATCGCATTTGTAGAATAATGTATTATACAGTATTCATTCTATAAAGTGGGTTGACTACTTGTGTCTACTTCATTTATGATTTCATATGTTATTGTTCTTTTATTATTCATGTTTGTGCATCATTGCTTTTTTGGTTTTGTACTTGTTGTGAGGAGAATCTTTTGAGGAGTCCTTTAATTTTCTACATTTTGAAGTAAATCCATGTGATTAGTTTGAGCATGTTTATAACAAATTTTTTTTCAAGAAAAAGAATCATTATGCTGATATTTTAAAGTTTGAAATCAAATATACATTTATATGTCCTATTCGCACTCAAAGAGTAAAAAAGACACTTTAACACATAATCAAAACACAAACAAATCTATTGTTTCCAATATTACATTCTTCCTTAGCACACCAACTTTAGCATCCATCGATAACAACTTAAATTCTTCATTATTTGAAATGTCCAAATAGTAAGCCAAAAAACAAGGTCTAGTAGAACCAAAACTATTTGAATTATTATCGGTTGCAATTAATACAAAGAGCTTACAATGTCTAATAGGAGAGTTCTCCCTCTGAATTCTTGCTTAGTAAAGGTGCCCTCATGCAATAAGCGTGCTTCTTTATAAAGTTAATATGATTTCATATTATATTCTCAATAAATATGTATGAATTAAACAAATTCAAAATTATTTTTTACCTCTTGCACTCTATCCATAATATCTAATTTCAATTATGATTGTTGATTAGCAATTAAAACCACTTTATAACAATCTAACTACACCTCCTTATTGTTCGAACCCTCTTGATACTCCATTTCCCATTGGATAGACACTGGTCTTGGAAATCCACCATCGGGTTTATTTCTAAAGTATACCATAAACATTGTTTTAGGGAATCCTCCATGTGCCAAAAACACATTGGCCTAAAATGAGAAAACTAGTTGTTGTGGTGACACTAAGCGACCTTCCTACATTCTTCTAATTACACTTTATTTTGGAACATCAGATAACTTTGAGTGTGGATTTGGGAGGTAACACACCCAATTCAAAATCCCTCATGGAGATAATGCTCTCGAAAAAGTATCATTAAGATGATATTCAATGTAACTTCCAAATTTCAAATCAAATTGCAGAGAAATTTAGACAAGGATACAACCATTGATATTCCCAACCATTTGATTGTCAATAATGTAAGCATTGTAGGTAAATAATAGAAATTCATATCAAAACACTCTTACCTTAGCTAATTTAGCATATATATGATAGGTGAAGTGTTACATGGAATTTTCGTCAGCATTACAAAACCCTGTGGCCATGTGTTGCCACAATCCCTGAAGTCACTTTTATGGTGGATGATCCTTCATTGCTTTGTCCTGTAACTTGACCTTTTTTGTGAATTCGACGTGCCTTGCTCTATTAGCAACATGCGTTGAATCCCCCTCAACGTAGTGTGCTCTAATGGAAAACCGTGTCGATGACACACCTTGGCTTCAGAGCAACTCGTGTTGACCCAGTCTAGCGCATGTTGCTCCACTACAGACCACGTCGATCTCTTCACGAGGGTAAAATTAGGTCTTCAAGAAGATTCTAGAGCGAAATCTCAATTGATTACCTTTCCTCCTATTGTTATGGATCTGGCTCGACTTCCACCATTGTAGAGGATTACATCTCATCCACTCCCCGCACTTTTCTCAACATCCCCTTATCCATATTGTCCTATAAATTGATGTATTGGGCCATCATTGAGGGGAGGAATATTGGAAGTAGGTAAATGCTGGAGAAATATCCCTATACTTGGATACTCTTGAGATGCTTTGTATCCAAGGTGGAGATGACTTATGGGAGTAAAAAGAACCTATTGCGAAGAAGCTACACCACCAAGTCCTAAACGGTTGTACTTTATTTCTGCCACTTTTAATACATTTTTATTTTCCTTCCCATACATTTGATGTTCATGATCATGTATTGTAAGATTCCTTGGTCAGTTGCATAGGTCAATTATACTATTTCTATTTTATTTGTTGTTTTCTTGCCTTGAACTGCAGCAGGTTCTCTCATACACAAATCCATATCATAACTGCTTCTGTATCACAAGAACGATTGTTGTATCAGAGGTAAGTTCCCTCTATACTTATCTACCATTACCATTTTATTGAACTAGGAGAAGGTTTGTACAATTTGTCCCTTTTTGTTCTAGATATGAGCCATTCAGACTAGGGACTTCGACCTTTGTTTGCATCAATCGAAAAATCCTTAAACAAAATTAGCGACTCCGTTGGGAATCGTTCATTAGATCTCCCTTGGTTTTCCTCGGATCTTCTTTGAATATTGTCACTCGCCTTGTTTTACTTGATTGAATTTTTGCATTTTTGAGTCACTGGGTGATCCAGTACGGATCTGACATTTGCAATCCATCTGAATCCCTTGAGGTTGATTAACTTCTTGGTATTTTTCTTTTAAAAAATATCTCTATGTTGACATCGACGCGGCCTGTCTTCATATACAGCGCGTCGACCACGCATCTGGTCAACATACTAAACCGCGTCGATCCCCATTGGCATGGTGTTCCACAACAGACCGCGACTCTATGCTAAATTTTGCACTAGGGTTGAATTTTCCTCTTGAGGTTGGGTCAATAGTTTTTCTCGGGTCTGTATCTTGTCTGTATCAACCATAGCTTTCTCTGATATTTTCCATTTACCCTTCTTCCTTGCATTTGCTTGAAGTTTGAAGCCTAGCTTTAGTTTTTTTGGAGTCCTTAATAGTCAAGAAGTTGTCTTGGGTCATATTGATCCCCTGTATGGGAAGCTTGTCTTGTGGCTCTCAGAAGCCTCGGATTTGATCTACTTCAGCTCTTAAGTCATTCTAAGTGTGTTGTTGTGAGTACTTTAATTTGCTTGTGTGAGTTTGGATTCAATCATTCTGAGCCTTGAAATTGGATGCTTGGGTGATTGCTTTTCTTGTTTTTAAAAGGTGCATAACTCTCTGATGATATTTAGTGTTTTGAGATTCGGAACAAAGTGAGCAGAGTTATATTTGAATTTATTTTAAATTGGTGTTAAAAGGAATTGAAGTTTCACTCTCTTCATTTTTGAATTATACTGCTATGATTTGTTGAGAAGATCTACCTCTTGGATCTTGGATGGTTGTTTGAAAAAAATTGAAAGAGCTAGAAATGGTTCATGTTTTCATCCTCTTTATCCTTAAAAAGTCTCTGAAAAAGATAAGAATTATTAGATCCTTTAAAAGATTGAATCATAAAGTTTGCTTTTTCAAATATTTTTGACAATTAGTGCATGTTCCAACGATCTTTAAAGTCAACCTTTTAACTCCTTTGCTTCTTTGTTTGAAAGTGAGGTGTTTTGCAAATTAAAAATACTTTATTGTTCTTTTATTTTTTGGTTTTCATTGTCAAATCTCTTTTGGAAAAAATAGAAAAGAAAAATTGTTGCGTAAGTGTTATTCTTGGTTTCATTGGATTTTATTGAAATAAGTGCTACTTGCTTGTGTCTTTTGGTTTTTCTTAAGAAAAAAAGTGAAAGAATAGTGTTGTATTTCAGGAAATATTTCATTTGTCTCGGAAAAAGAAGAAATATCTCTCTCCTTCACATAAATAGATCTCATCGAAAAAAAAAGTTTGCATCTCATTTAGCTTTCGTGCATGATATTGGGATGTGTCCACACTTCATTAGTCCACTTAACTACCTAATATAAAATCAAGCGCTATTTTAAGTTAAAATATTTAGAAACTTGAGTGATAGGTTAGAGACATATTTCGGCGTCTTAAAGCATAGGAGCTATAGTTATTTGTTTGCACTGCATCCTAGGGGATTATAGTTATTCCACGTACTAGTCGGTATATTGAACGTCCTTTCACGTACTTAACGATATATAGAAAGCTTCTTCACGTACTCAATGGTATATAGGAAGGCTCATGTCGAACGATTGTGCATTAGAAAACACTACTACGGATTGGAACTCCCACATACCTTGCATAGATTGAGAGACCCCACTAGGATCCTGAAACCATTTGATTCAACCATTGGTTGTCTTGACATTGCAATACACCGAGAACAGCACTCAAGGAGCTACTACGCACGTACTGTTAGGTAGTCGGGTAATGAGGTTAGGGGTACGGTCCTAATCCTCCATGGTTAGTGCTCCGAAATATTGGGTGGAGTATTACTGTTGGACCCTGTGGTATATCGCAATTTGCGATGACTTGACACTCCTCTGAGGATCCAACTTTTAATCCCACTTGTCATATAAGTTTTCCTGTATCCTTTAGCTTGAGTAGGAATTGAAGTGTGTATTTTACTTAGAATACTCTTAGGGAGAGACTTTCATTAGTCATTCTTCTTGAGCAACCTTTAAGTATATCTCGCAGAATACAAACCTTGCCACACGAATATTTCCCCGTCAAAGAGGGAAACACATGGGAAAATATGGACCAACCTACCACATCTGGTCCATGTGAAGAAGGAATCCGAGTTACTATATCATAAGGAAATTATTCTCCTCCTGGAAATACACCTATCACTAATCCCGAGGGACCATTGGTGGTAGAACAACCTCCCTCATGTGACACATCTTTTCACCATTCACTTGAAGGATATTTTGGAGCCATAGATTGGATACTCACTCAACCTCCAAAAGACCTTATAGAAACTACTTTTGGTCCAACTACTTCATTTTGGGGAACCTCCTTAGGAAAAGTTATTTCCGACTTTGGTTCATCATTGACCGTGGAGACAACTCCACCTCCACATCCTACCAGATTCGTCTCGAACAAGAAATTTTTTGGACCACTCCAAGATATTGTATCCCGCTTACGGATACTTGGAGAACAGGTAAGGCGTCAGAGTTTTCCTTTACCATCCACTTCAGAAGTAGTAAATCCCGAATACCATTCTCCCATTTATTCTTTTACTCTTTCTTCGCCAGGAATGTCTATACCCAACATGATCTCCTACGAACCAGGCCAACCATCTTTTCCGCCAATTTTGTATAAAAATCAATTGGCCGGTTCTAGACATCTTTTGACCCCGATGACTGGGGGACAACCTTCAACCAATTTCAACTTTGTAACTGGAGCACAATCCTCAGTTACAAGGCAAAGTGAAACTGGAAACCAACCCCTAATTAGTAGTCAAAATATGAGTACGGGGCAACCCATGGTCAGTGGTCGATATATGACTACAGGGTAACCTGTAGTCAGTGGTCATAATATGACGGGGGTGAAACCTTTGTTTGGTGGACAAAACTTAACTAGGGGGGAACTTCTGGTTAGTGGACATAATGTAAGTGGAGGACAACCTTCATTTATAGCTTACAATATGACTGGAGGTCCACCTCCAGCCATGGGACAACCTTCATAGGGACATCACCCGTGGGGACCATCTACATGGGTCCAACCCACATGGCATTATACATATCCAGGTAATCAGAATATGGTGATGATTGAAATTTATCCAACTGCTCCAGGAAACCTTTATCCCGGAGTAACTTACCTCAGAAATACGAACACCCCATGGGGTCAACAGAACTTTCCTCCAGCTAGACTTTCAATTGGAGGACCACCCCCACCCACAATACCCCCACCCCCACCACATGTCCCTCCTCCACCTCCACCACCTATCCCACCTCCACCCCCCCATCGAGACAACCACCCCAATTTGGAGGAACCCCTCATTCCGGAGGAAACCCACCACTAGTCCAACCTTCTAACATGGGCATACATCCACCATATTACCAGTATATACAACCAAACCAACAATTACCATTTCTAGCCACATTAGATATGCCGGACCTATCACGTTTGACAAATGATCCCATTCAACAAGGCATAAATTGGCCACCCATTCCTGTGAAACTACCATTCAACATACCCAAGTTTGATGGAAAACCTGGTGAGGATCCCAAAAACGACGTAATGACATATCATTTGTGGCGTTCCTCGAACTCTCTAATTGATGATTCTACACATTTGAGGCTTTTTCAGTGAACACTCACCAACACCGCCGCCAAATGGTACATTGAATTGCCACCACACTCTTTCGCGGATTTTTGATCCTTGGATATGGCCTTT
Organism: Larix kaempferi; assembly: GCA_027924585.1. Lineage (NCBI taxonomy): Eukaryota > Viridiplantae > Streptophyta > Pinopsida > Pinales > Pinaceae > Larix > Larix kaempferi. The sequence goes on from BSBM01000831.1 coordinate 4,940,302, forward strand.
CTTAAACATTTCCAATTACCAATCTGGTACGGACCTTTTAACCTCGCTCTGGAAATCTAACTCCACTCATATTTTTGATCATATTCATGAATGGAGGAGGAGATGTCGCCTAATTAAGGCTCCTATTCCAGACCAATTATTGGCTGATTGGTTCACCAAATCACTATTTCCTATCATAGCCAAAGATGTCACCATGGGCGAGGCGGTTACAAAGGAACAAGCCATTGCACGTTCCCAGTACTAAGAATTAGTATATGCTCAATATGGCACTTTATATGACATAATCCCCAATGCCCCTCATCCCATCAACGACCAAGCGAAACCAACCACGGGATCACATGTCGATGGCATAATTGGTTCCATTAAAACCCATCCTACCATCCAATCGACTGGCTCACAAAGCCACATGGCTCCAAATCCAGCCTCGACATAGGGCGGTAATAACACCAACCATTCACCCAATCCTACTCCCACCGTGGAGGTGAATCAGTCCAATCTGCTCAATCTCAGAAATCCAGTGGTAAGAAGAAAAATAAAGGTAAATCCAAAAAATATTCTAACCAACAAGAACAAAAACCAATCAAGACACCACTTCACGAAGGAATGTGCCCATCATGAAGAAGTCCAAAGTTCCTAAAAGGAAATTCTCAACCCGCAGTTTTGACTAATCCCTTCCCAAACCAATAGCAACATATGGTTATACAACAACCGAACTCTTCGCAAGGAGAACCATCCATGACCGCTCATGTTCTCATGACACGTAGTGAGACGGTCAATATTTCCACCAGGGCACATACATACGATTCTATTCCAGACAAATAATCAAATTGACGTACTACTGAAAAATCATCCACTACCCCTCCTTCCCAAGGTCCCCACAGTTTTGACTAATCCCTTCCCAAACCAATAGCAACATATGGTTATACAACAAACGAACTCTTTGCAAGGCGAACCATACACGACCACTCATGTTCTCATGATGCGTAGTGAGACAGTCAATATTTCCACCAGGGCACATAAATACGATTTTATTCCGGACAAATAATCAAATGGAGGTACTACTGAAAAATACTCCAGTTCCCCATCCACTACCCCTCCTTCCCAAGGTCCTCCAGTAATAGAGAAACCTATACCAGATGCAGTTTTGCGTCCACCTAAAAGCACTATGTGAAAGGTGGTTTGTAATCCCAACGCCCGGGCCGCTCAAAACTACAACATTGTTGAAGATTTGGCCCAAGCACCATGTTCTATGTCAACCCTAGAAGTCTTACAGAACTGTCATAATCAACGTAAGACTCTGCTATCTGCTATCAGAGCAGGGGATCCGAAATCATCTAACATCATTATGTTTAAACTGGAATACTTCAATCCGAGGATTTCCCACCAACTGGCATTTCAAATTATTACCAATGTTGCTGGGAAAAACATCCATCGTACTATTTTAGATGAAGGAGCCTCTATCGTTGTTATGTCTTTGTCCTGCTGGAGAGCCATTGGATTTCCCGAACTAAACCGTTCTCCTACCACTTTGAAAGCATTTGACATACGTGGATTCCAACCGCACATAATTTTATAATCCTTAGTGGTTGAGCTCGGAGGTAATATTGTTTCCATACACGTGGAAGTAGTCGCTACGCCTTTGGACTACAATTTATTACTTGGTCGAGATTGTTTTTACGCCATGACTGCGGCTACATCCTCAGTCTTCTACATTGTATATTTTCCCCATAAAGGGTAGATTGTCACCATCGACCAATTAGATTTTTGTACACCTGACACCACTACTCATCCCGTGGATAATGTCCCTCTTCTAGGGTATTCTTCGCACATATATGAGAGTGTGGGGGTAGGACTCCTTAAGCACTCATATCTGATGGAAGTCTTTCCAACTACTAATCCCCCATCACACATTTCCATGGTGAACATGATCTTGTCCATGGCCTCGTGTTCCTCCAACTCAACTGATCCTTGGATTGTTCCCGATTCTACAGAAATTGACTCGATTGGAGATTAGATGCCTCTAAGTCCCACTGAGGCTACTTATAATTCCATCCAATCGGTTTCAAACCCAATTGATGACCATACCCTGGTGGAATCAGACTCACGTTCTCTGTCATCTTGGTTGAAATCATCGTCGCCATCACTAGTTTATCTCCTCCAAACATTTCCCTCCGATGAATCCATTATGGGGATTATGACCTTGGATGAACTTCCCTGGGAGGACCATCACCATCGATCGTCCATCCTCCCACCTTTAGATACAGTAGAAAATGATATTCTAACTATTATTTCACCAAATGTCATTCCAAACCCTCAATATCCTATTCTCACACAAGATATAGTAACCGAGGGGAATCTGGCAAACATTACGCCTACCACTGCTATTGACATCTTGGTGAAACCTGATGTCGTGGAGCATATTCATATTATCCAAACTTTCCCTTTTGAAGAAATCACAACTTATATGACCTTATTCAAATATTTCCGCAATTTGTTCACATGGAGCTACGAATAAATGCCCGGGATTAACCCTGCAATCATTGTACATGAGATCAAAACCCAACACAAAGCCTATCTAGAAAAAAAAACCGTTCAGTACACCCTAGAAATATTGCGGCTATCAAAAGCATAAATTGATAAGACCTTGAAAGCTGGTTTTATTTATCTTTTCCCCTTGACAGACTGGGCCTCTAACATTGTTCCTATTACAAAAAAGCAAGGAACCATTAGAGTATGTTTTGACTACAGGGATTTAAATAAGGCTTGTCCCAAGGACAATTAACCTACCTCGTTCATCGACCAGATTATCGACAACTGTGACGGTAGTGTCATCATTTCATTTATGGATGGTTTCTCCGGCTATAATCAGATTGAGATCCACCCAACTGACCAGCACAAAACTGCTTTTGTGTGCCCATGGGGCACATTTTCCTACCACAAATTACCCTTTGGCCTCAAAAATGTCGATGCCACATTCCAACGGTCTATGTCGTACACCTTTCATGACATTAAGGATTTTATGGATCCTTACCTCGATGATTTGCCCGCTCATTCAAATCATCGTGAGTTTCACATCGACCATCTGACGACGGTTTTCCTCACATGTCGACGCTATAATATCCACCTATATCCTCACAAGTGTATATTCTGCATTGAATCCAGATACCTTCTTGGTTTCATTATCTCAAAAGACGGGATTCGTATCAATCCCCTCAAAGTAGAGGCTATTATAACCCTACCCCCACCAACAAATATCACTGAACATCAAAGTTTGTAGGGGAAGGCAAACTACTTGCGTTGTTTCGTGTGTAATTACGCGGAGAAGACACAGGGTTATATGTAGCTGTTAAAAAATGGCGTTCCTTTTGTTTGAGACGACTACATGCAAAGCGCATTCGATAATCTCAAGCACGCCTTTACCTATGCACCTATGTTACAACCACTTGATTATACTAAGGATTATCTCCTTTATCTTGTTGCCTCTACCTCTACTACTGGTATGGTTTTGGTGCAGGAAGATAAAAACGCGCAAAAACATGTGATTTATTACCTCAGTAAGGGTCTCATTGACTCTGAAACTCGCTACTCACATGTTGAGAAGTTGGCCCTAGCAGCTGTCATAGTTGTCCAGAGGTTCCACCATTACATTATGCTCCCTACAACTACTATCATCACCGATTCAAACCCTATGTACCACGTATTAACTCGTCAAGTATTGAGGCGGGAATACTCATGTTGGATCGTAATTCTTCAAGAATTCGACCTCCAATTTGAAAAGACAAAACCAAAAAATATTGGTATTCGTAGATCTAATCTGTGATCTTCCCTGTATTGATCAAGAATCTGAGCCCATTGAATCTCTTCTCGATGGTTCATTGTTCCTGATCAATACCTCTGACCCTGGTATGGAGATATTACTTTATATCTCCAAACCCAACGCTTTGAGCCTCACTTATCTCGCGATGAACATCGTCGTATTCTCCATCATGTGAAATACTATCTAATCATGGGCAACACCCTATATCGGCGTGGTATGGATACGATGTTACTACATTTTTTAACTCATGATGAGGTCGAGCGTGTTCTGAATTACTGTCACTTGGGGGCATGTGGCGTTCACCTCTCTGGGATGGCTAAAGCCCAGCAGATTTTACACGCTGGATACTTCTAGCCATCAATTTTTAAATATTGCATGGAGGTCATCAAGAAGTGTACTCCCTGCCAAATTTTCATTCTAAGAAGCGCACTCATCCTGCCCCTTTACACCAAGTTATTTCCATCGACCCCTTTACGAAATGGGGCATCAATTTCATACACTGTAATCCTACCTTGTTCGGGGGACATGGCTATGCTATTTTAGCTGTAGATCACTTCACAAAATGGGTCAAGGCTATGCCTACATATAAAGAAGACGAAAAAATTGTTTCACTCTTTATGTTTAATCATGTCATTGTTAGATTTGGAGTTCCACGAGCCATTGTCACTGACCATGGCTCACATTTATAGAACCAAATGGTAACTGAATTGAGCACCAAGTTGGGTTTTCATCACGAAAACTCAACCCCCTGCTACCCTCAAGCAAATGATCAAGTAGAGGCCATCAATAAGGTCTTGAAAACCATGATACAACGCATGGTAAGGACTCATAGGTCAAACTAGAATTTGATGCTCTTCTTAGCCCTTTGGGCATATCGAACCTCCGTCAAAACTGCTACCGGATTCACACCCTTTCAATTGGTATATGTACTGGAAGCAGTACTACCTATAGAGTGCGAGATCCCGTCCCTAAAACTATTCATCAAACTCCTGCAAAACACTACGGCTGAGGAAGAACGATTTCTATACTTAGCTAAATTGGACGAAACTCGTCGTGATGCTGCTCTTGCTAACGAAGAACATAAGTGCATCAAATCCCATTACGACAAGTATGTTGAACCTCGCATCTTCAATGAGGATGATTTGGTCTTTACATATGATCACAATCACGATAAACTGGGGGCAGGTAAGTTCGAGTCCATGTGGCATGGGCCCTACATCGTAAAGCGCATTTTAGAAAAAGGGGCCTACAAGTTAGTCAATTACGATGGGATACCTTTGGGGGAGCCTAGAAATGGGCTCTACCTTAAGACGTACTATGCTTAGACTAATCCTGCATAAGTGCCTTGTACATTTTGTATATAATGTGTGTTTGATATGGTGTGAAGTTTTTTCCTTTCATAGGTGAGGGTCTCATTTCCATCATGACTACTTATACCATGTTCTTCCTGAATTTGCAAATGACAACCTATTCTAGATTTGCAGACGGTGCTAGATGTTACACTCGAAACCTTGCCTCGGTAACTTGGGTACTATATTCCCCTATCGGTGAACTTATAAGTTCATAAGGAATTTTCCTAGGTCCTGTGACTAATAATACCATTGAGTATCACGCGGTGATCAAATTGTTAATTGACGCATCTTCCGATGGTGTGGATCACATTGTCATCCATTTGGATTCTCAACTCGTGGTCTCCCATTTAAACCGAGTCTACGTCGTTTGCAACCCTATGCTACTCTGTCTTTTTCAACAAGTACATCTCTTGGAGAGATCGTTTGAGTTTATCCTATATCAATACATCCCCAGACACATGAATACGGTTGTTGATTCATTAGGAAATTTTATTTTAGATTGGTACATCTCACATTCTTAAACATTTCATTAGTAAAATGTGTAAATAAGCATAACATGTAAATTATTTATATATAGGTGAGCAGTCCACATGAGAACCATCTTCACCATAAGACACGTTGTATATAAAACCGCTAAAAATAGTTTTTATATTAAATATGATAAGAGTTTCACAAAAAGTACTAGGACCAAAATCTGGAGCTCGTAGATTTCAGTACATCATGACGGACAAAATTATGAAGCTCATGGATTTCAGGAATCACTACATGTAGATAATAAGACTAATCATGGCTCTCGTGATAGCATATCATGTCCTAGGCTACTCAGTGAAGCAACCGCCCAGTACTCGCGAAAATTCCCACTATGTGGCATTGATAACGCCGTGGAAGATGATCTAGTGACATTATGGGATGTCGGCAGTCAACCTTTCCAAGTTCTCCTCAGTCTCCGCGAGCAGCTCGCTTGCCTCTCTATCACAGGTGGAGATGGACCTCCCTTCTTCTCGATGTTGAATGGGAGAAGCTTCAGATGGCCTCTTTGGCCCCATATCTACATTAGTGAAAAATAAGGAGTCTTAGTGCACCAAAAAAAAATTATATATTCAAAAAATTTATAAAAAACTTGAAAACCATGAAAATCCTTTCTTACCTATGTCACACCAGGCAGACCCTTCTGGTAGCGCCAAGTCGAGATCCCCTCATAAATCCATCCCTGCATATGCGTAATACTCTATCATGAGTAGCTTCCTATGCACCCATTGGAAGAAAGATGGCCCATAACTATGTATCGAACCACCGTGACGGCCAAATAACGCAACCCATCTCATCATATGTGGTTCCTGTGGATCGGGGATGGCTATCTCTATGTGTTGTGGACGGAAGTGAGGAACCCACTCCATAAAGAAGGATACCAAAATGGACCCGTAACCAAATTGTTTGGTTCTTCCCAACCAACATTTGGTCAACTGATTTTTCATTATGCTCAGTAGATTCTCGCACCAGTTGAATACGGTAGGTTGCATGCACTCTATGGCACATAGCATTTGGGACCTAGTCGCTTGGTGGTGGGATTTAGTTCTCGCTACCCATGCTACAGCGAAGAGAACGGTCTTCAACGATAGATTACAAACACTTTTGATCGGGATCTTCCCGTTGGCCTTCCTGGTCCCAGGATCACAATATTGACCGATGAGTGCATTAACGTCTTCATCACCTCCACTATGCCCAAATAGAGAGGCATGAGCTCCTCTTCTTGAGAGCCCAGTCAAAAAATAGATATCATCTATTTCCAAAGTGGGGATATGGGTCCCCACTTGAAAATGAAGTTCCTTAAGATCCCACATCCCCACAAAATTTTCCAACAAAGGGACTTGGGCCCTCATACTTGGAGTGAGAAAATATTCCTTGAGTCCACACTCTTGGAGAGCCAACATTGTGGTATCATGATTCAACCCTTCTAGATCCTCCAACTCATTATCTCTCTATATCCAGTCCAACATTCTCTTGTTTGAGACCTGCAAAACCATTAATGGAGGCATTAGAAACCATTCCTCTAAGAAAACCGCCCAAAAAATTGTTATATTTATTTTGGGCTGCATTACGCGATCGATGCGATTCAGCTTCACCTACAGTGTGTTATCGACGTGGTTTTCCCTTTCAGGAGCCGCGTCGACCTAGATTGACGTGTTCCTCGAAAGAGACATTCGCATCGATCCAGGGGTGCATTTTTACCCAAAAAAACGACCCAAATCCATCTAAAAATAGTAAAAATTTGCAGTAACTCAACATAGGAAATGAAATGGCGGGAAAGTGTAATTACCTGGAGCTAACAAGATGAAGATCCATTTCCTGGAATGCCCAAAATCTTCAACACAAGTCTCTACATCAAATGGATTTTACCCTCTTTGGTAAGAATGCAATGGTAAAATGAGTCCATTTCACCTCTATTTATTGACTTGAAAGGCAATATTTTATTATTTTTACCTCATAATATTTTATTATTTTTACTAAAATCACTTTGTTTATTTATTATTATGGTTTTTCACACTTGTTTTGAGATTTCAGGTCAAACATAATGATGGAGTTATGGTCCAAAATTATATTTCATGTTTGAGAACACTCTAGAGTTATCTTTAAGATCTTTTTAGACTCTCAAGCGAACTTGTCTCTTTCACACTTGTAAAAGAGTTTGAAATGGCGTCTATCTGGTAATAGTTTACCCATTTTTTCGGACCGTGTAAACTATTTACGAAAAATGAATACCTTAGTCAACCATTGAATAAGAGAATTCTTCTGGGCATTATTTTACACTTTTTTGGGCCTATGGACTAACTTTACGAAAAAGTTCACCATGGAGTCTTCTTTTGACCGTTTCAGACTCTCTAAACGTGAAACGTCACCGAGATTGTCTTCTTCGGACTCGTGAAATGAAACGTTGAATGGTCATTTTTCGGGATCGAACCCTTCCTTTCTTAGGTTAGTAAAACATGTGAGGTTGGACTCATCTGAATGATGAGCTATACCGAGCATATGTTATTCTACTCAAGCTTGTTAACAAACAAAGAGGTACTCATCAATCATGATGGGGAATAAGGAAAGGGGAATGCAACTGTATTTGTACATATGGCAGCTTGTCATCGCCCTTGAACATGGCACATGTTTGTATTTCATCCAAGCAGTTGGGTAATCAGCTTGTCTCCGAGTCGTGTCAAGTATGTGAGTCTTTTACTCCTTTGGGTCATCCTAAGAATGCTCCATTCATGCTGCATTGTCTTGATTTCCGTCTCACTAAGTCAATGTTTCCAAGTCATTTGTCATGCTGTAAAATGTTCAAGGGGAGTCCTCCATTTGAATCAAACTTTGCAGTTTTCGAACTATCATCCATGTCAATCATCCATGACGTAGTCTCTCAACTACATTTGTCCATACACCTTGTGTCAGTCCATACTCATTTGATCTACCGTCCAAAATCATCTTCCTATATCAGTTTCGTGTCGATGATGGGGGGTACATCATGGCCCTCCTTTGACAGATCTATCCCTATCGACACCAGCACATTATCCAAGGATTAGATTTAGAAACCACCTAGTACCTTGAAGCCTGCATGCCTCGATGGAAGGTTTTCTCGCTTTCAGCATTAGGTTTACATCATTGACCTCTGATCGAATGATTCCACAGATGTTCGACTCCAACTCATTCATTCACATTCGTTGGAATGTACTTAGATGCCTTGGTGATCATTGTCATCATTGGTGATTTCCCTCGCACTTGTTAACGGTTCACGTCATTGACCAATAATCAAGTGATTTCTACCATGTTCGACTTCAATACATTGCAATCACATGGTTAGATTCATATCATTTTGGGGAACGGGTTGAATACTTTGGGTTGTTCTAATATCTTATTATTATGCCCAGGTTGCAATGGATATTTTATAGTAGGTTCTCACACAGATGTTGTGGTGGAGACCTCATTGATGTACTATTACACAAATCCACTCTTGTATTGGTCGTGGTTGTGTCATAATCTCATCATGGATCTACGCTTGTATCTTAGTAGCCATGATTGTGTTCAATCATTCAGGTATGGATCCACACTTTGTTTTGGTGGCCATATCCTCAGTCAATACCAACATGGATCTGCAATGTATTGGTTGATAGCCATGTCTTGAATCATTGAGATATTTAGTTCAGAGATGTCAGAACTTGTATTGCAAAGTCCTTGATGATCGTTGTCAATTTTCCGACCGATGGTTATTATCTCTAACAGTCACATCAAAGTACATCACCTATCCTCTTAATCTAGATTCGTACTTTGGGGGGCAATCTATTACACGAAATTTTCGTCAGGAGTACAAAACCCCGGTGGCCAAGTGTTTCCACAATCCCTGAATTCACTTTTATGGTGGATGATCCTTTATTGCTATGTCCTATAACCTGACATTTTTTGTGACTTCGACGTGCCTTGCTCTATTAACAACATGCATTGAATCCCCCTCGACGTAGTGTGTTCTACCAGTAAACCGCGTCAATGACGCACCTTGGCTTCAGAGCAACTCACGTCGACCCAGTCTAGCGCATGTTGCTCCACTACATACCGCGTTGATCTCTTCACGAGGGTAAAATTGGGTCTTCGAGAAGCTTCTAGAGCAAAATATCGATTGATTACCTTTCCTCTTATTGTTATGGATCTAGCTCGACTTCCACCATTGTAGAGGATTACATTTCATCCACTCCCCACACTTCTCTCAACATCCCCTTATCCATATTGTCCTATAAATTGATGTCTTGGGCCATGGTTGAGTGGTGGAATATTGGAAGTAGGTAAATGCTGGAGAAATATCCCTAGACTTGGAAACTCTTGAGGTGCTTTGTATCCAAGGTGGAGGTGACTTGTTGGAATAAGAAGAACCCATTGTGAAGAAGCTACAACACCAAGGCCTAAACGGTTGTACTTTCTCTCTGCCACTTTTAATACATTTGTATTTTCCTTCCCATATATTTGATGTTCATGATCATGTATTGTAAGATTCCTTGGTCACTTGCATAAGTCAATTATACTATTTCTATTTCAGTTGTTGTTGTCTTGCCTTGATCTATAGCAGGTTCTCTCATACGCAAAGTTGGATCGTAACTGCTTCTGAATAACAAGAACGATTGTTGTATCAAAGGTAAGTTCCCTCTATACATATCTATCATTACCATTTTATTGACCTAGGAGAAGGTTTGTACAATTTGTCCATTTTTGTTCTAGATCTGAACCATTCAGACTAGGGACTTCGATCTTTGTTCGCATTGATCGAAAACTCCTCAAACATGAAGATAGACTCATTTACTAGAAAAAATGACTTTTATATTAAAGGGTTTTTAACTTAACCAATTTAGCATATGAGTGAAATAGAACAGATTTTGTATATGGCTTGCATCCCAACAATAAATTTGTAGTCATGACCCAAAAACGAGTTGCATGTAGGGACTTTGGTTGAAGCAACTATTGAAATGGAAGTGAAATTTATTGTAATACCCCATGTCATGGAAGGTTTATAAAGAATATTTGGGTAATCAAAAGGTTTATCAATAGCTTAAAGAATGCTTGGGAAATCAAAAGGATGTTAAAAAAGTTAATTAATTAGCTCAAGAATCTTATTCAAGGACGAGGATATAAATTCAAAAGAGAATAATTTGATTATAAAAAAAATATGTAAAATGATCTAAGTTATATATTAAATTTACAAAATGTATATATTGTAAAAAGGAAAATATGTTCCAAGTTATATACCAAGCTCCCATAATATACATAATGTGATAAGCATGGAACTTTTGGCCACATTTGATTTCATTATAAATGTTATAATCAAAGAAAAAAAGAGTAAAAAAAGTAATGTAATACCCCCAATTTTGACTTGGAATGTATTTAATTAACATTATGTAAATGATGTAAATATGCTAGTATGGAGCTCAGGGCCAAGGCCGAACTGGTGAATGCCTAGGCATGAATGATGTATATATTTTTATTCAAACCATATGATTGGCTTATCATGCCAATTCGAAATGTATGTAAATATTATGTTGAAAATTAATAAAATGGTATAAGATGGTTGTGTAAATAGCACTAAAGGGGCTATGATTCCACTAGAGGGGAAGAGGAAATGGGGGCCTATGGGAAACCAAATCCTATGTTGCCATGTGTCAACCTTAAAACTCATCCAAAATTTGCCATGTGCCTTAAATGAGCCTATTACCTTCTCTTGACTATTAAACCCAATCATTGAATGCATGTGTGAGGTTGGTGGGGAAAGTCATTTCATGTAGTTATTGAAGCGTGGGGGTTGTGATAGTTATGACAGTTGTCAGCAGTCATATTTCTTTTATGGTCATCACCTATGTCAGTCGTCTTTTCACCCTTACCTCATATCCTTGGAGTCAACACTCTTTTGGATCATTCTCTCATGCATATTCCTACACTACGTAAAGTTTTCCATTGTTGTGCATGACCATTACCAAACTATGCTTAACCCAGAAATTCGAATTTGAAGACAGAATTGCATTTTTGGAAGAGAAAATAAATGGTTGTAGGTAATCATGGAGGTTGGGAAATCTAGGAACCTATACCCATTGAATTCTACTACTTTTATATGCTTGAAAAGCCAAGGATTAATGTTGCAGGAGGTTCTCCAGTAGCATACAATAGGTTGGACTCTTACTACACACACTGATAAGCACTATAAGGGTTGGATTTCCTAAGGGAACAGTGGATCAGTGAAGAGAAATGCCTTCTTTGTGTTGTGTGGGGCAGTTGGAAGTGTTGTTGTTATAGCTATTTGAGGCATCCTCACTAGCCCATCCAACCTGAAGAAGCAAAACAAACATTAAATATATATTTACATTGCAAAAGTACAAGTCGGCCCAGTAAGGAAATTTTACAAAAAGTAATGTATAAATAGAAATGTTGGCTCCCTCATTTCACCATTCAACTCGAGCAAGTTCACTCAAGTGGAGTAGTTTGCATTTATGGGTACTAGAAGACAGTTGTAGATGATTTCTTGGACATTGACTCATTTTTTACTTTTTATCTTCATTGTACTAAATCTCGGAGTAAGAAAGGGTTGTTTGGTTTTTCCCGAGTTTGGGTTTTCCCAAGGTAAAGTGTTATGTCTATTTTTTTTGTGCATAGTTGTTCTTTCAGTGATCCTTTATTGCTTATATATTGAAATTATGCTGCTATAAGTAAAAAGACTAACATGGTTTCAGAGTTGTATTGAAAGTGACTATTGGAAAGAACTAGGGTTTGAAGTTTCTTCAACATCCAACCATCAAATTGGTTCGATCTTACCTTCATTGAGCTCGCCTCAACAAGGCAAATTTTTCTGTGCAAACAGATTTTCATTCTAACAATTTTCATTTTTGACCTAATTTTCGAGAATTAGGTTTTGTTGGTTCTCAGTGTTCTGACCACAGATCGGGAAGAAAAGAAGGTCCATTCAACTCGCCTTAGGAGGGAGAATTCATCTGTGGAAGTGGTTTTTTTCAAAATCCATAATTCATTTTTTACCTAGCTCCTACTAGGGTTTCTGCAAATCCAGTACCTAGTCAAAATGTCAAGCATCAAGGTTGAAGATAGGCTTGATGGAGCTTCAAACTACTTTTCATGCTAGAGTGCTTATTGCTCTAGAAGAAAATGATCTACTAAATTTTTCTACAGAATGAGTGTCAAAACCTGAAGGAGATTCAAAGAAGACTGAATGGAAGAAGAATGATGCCAAGGCAAGAAGGATCCTCAATAGATTCAGTTATGGATCATTTGATTCCTCATATTTCTCATAAGAAGACATCAAAGGCAATGTTTGACTCATTGAAGAAATTGTTTGAGAATACAAACATTAATAGGGCTCTTGCCCTAAGGCAACAGCTCTCAAGCAACAAGATGTCTAGATCAAACACCATAGCTTCATACTTCATGAAGATCACAGAGATAAAAGATAAATTGGGAACAATTGGTGAAGTTATTGCAGACAGAGAGTTGGTCATGATGTCTTTGAATGGTCTCCCTCAATCTTGGGAACCCTTCATCCAAAGCATATCGGGAAGATCATAACTACCAAATTTTGAAAGGCTATGGGCATATTGTACACAAGAAGAAACCAGAATTGTGGCTAGAGGAAAAATACAAGCCCCTCATGAAGAAGATCAAGCCCTCATTACACATACCAAGAAGAAAGGAAAGAGGAACTTTGGACGAAAAGACAAAGTTAGAAGATCAAGTCCAGCACCTGATCAAAGGAAGAAGAAGGACATCTCAAAGGTTCAATGCTACAAATGCAGAAAGTTCGGCCACTACAAGAATCAATGTACATTAGAAAAGAGAAAAGAACATGCTTCCACAGTGGATGTAGATGAAGAAACTACACCAAATAGGTCAAGGAATGCAGAAGATGAAGACCATCGAAAGGAGTTCTTCTTCTAGTACACCAATGATTGTATTATCTCTAGATAACAAGATTGTCATTAGTGTTGTATGAAGATCCAGGTTGCATTTAGGTTCCAAGTAAGAAGATAAAAGGACTCCAATGATCCATGCAAGGAGGCAGAGATCAAGAGGGAGCCCACACAAAACAATAAAAGATAAGTATTTTCATTATCATTTGTCATTATTGCTCTTATAGATCAATCTGAATGTTCATAACAGTTGTATGCATATATGTATTCTTAGAATCAAGAAGTGTGTTATGCATGTTATGATATAGCAGACAAGTAGATTGGGTTATTGCGAAGCATGTGCTAAGATATTTACATGGAACTGTAAAATATGGACTAAGATAGCTTCTAGGAGTGACATGAGATTGTATGGATATACATATTCAAATTGGGCAAGAAGTGTCGTGGACAGGAATAGCACCTCAGGGTGTTGCTTCTGTTTGGGTTCTGCAATGATTTCCTAGTGCAACAGGAAGCAGCCCTCAGTAGCATTGAGTACTGCAGACGCAGAGTATATTGCAACATGTATGGCGGTACAAGAAGCAGTATGGCTTCGAAATCTCTTTGCGGGATTGTCCGGGCAGATACTTGAGCCTACCGTGATTCACTGTAACAATCAAAGTTGTGTGAAGCTTTCAGTGAATCATGTATCTCATGACAGATCGACGCCTGTGGAAATCAAGTACCACTATATCAGAGATATGGTACAGAGAGGAGTAGTTCAGCTCCAGTATATCCCGACAGATGAACAGATTGCAGACATTCTCAACAAGCCCCTTTCTAGAGTGAAGTTTGAGTACTTCTGTGAAAGACTTGGAGTATTGGAGAATGCTTCCCTCAATGAGAGGAAGTGCTCATAGTCGAGGTAGGACAGGCGGTCCTTGTAGACCGACAATGAACTCAATCCAGTTAGGACAGGTGGTCCTTGTAGACCAACAATGAGTTCGGTCCAATTAGAATAGGCGATCATAGTAGACCGACATGGAGTTCAATCCTGTTAGAACAGACAGTCCTAGTAGACCGACAAGGAGTTCAGTCCAGTTAGGAGAGGTGGTCCTTGTAGACCATAATGAGCTTAGTCCAATTAGGACTGTTGTACCTGTGAGGAACCTTTTTTCCTCCAGTGTGGAGAGGACTATTGTATAGAGTATATTTGATCCTTGTATGGGATGTTGTATTGTATTGACAATGTTGACCCTTTCTTATGATGAAGAGATGTACTAGTCTAGCCGTAATGATCAGAAGATGTACGAGTTCAGCCATGATGATGCCAAGATGAACGAGTCCAGTCGTGACAATCAGAAGATGTATGAGTTCAACCATGATGATGCCAAGATGTATGATTCCATTTGTGACGACCAGATGATGCTTGATGAAATCTAGTGTGATGATACCTCTCTAGCTAAGAGGGAGTGTTGTTGTTATAGCTATGTGAGGCATCCTCACTAGCCCAACCGACCTGAAGAAGCAAAACAAACATTAAATATATTTTTACATTGCAAAAGTACAAGTCGGCCTAGTAAGGAAATTTTACAAAAAGTAATGTATAAATAGAAGTGTTGGCTCCCTCATTTCACCATTCAACTCAAGCAAGTTCGCTCAAGTAGAGTAGTTTGCATTTTCTAGGTACTAGAAAACAATTGTAGCTGATTTCTTGGACACTGACTCATTTTGCAATTTTATTTTCATTGTACTAAATCTCCGAGTAAGAAAGAGTTGTTGGGTTTTTCCCAAGGTAAAGTGTTGTGTCTATTTTTTGTGCATAGTTGTTCTTTCAGTGATCCTTTATTGCTTATATATTGAAATTATGCTACTATAAGTAAAAACACTAACATGAAGGAGTGCCATGGTTGTGATGGCTTAGTGAGACCCCTGTAGAGCTCTGGTTGAGATTTTTGGCTAAGCACAATGAGCAAAATGAGTTGTGGGCTGAGAGATAGAAGCTTGTAGGTGTTTCCTTCGCCCTGGTGGCCTCATAGCCAAGCTTTTGGGGTGGCCTCTCAACAGAAAGAGTATATGCTAGACAGAGAGCCTATCGTTGGGTGGAAAATCGCTCTTACACATGTAGTTGCTTGGATCTTCTTTGCTTAAGATAACTATTTTTATGTATTTGATGTGCAATGATCTTTTTTTTTCCTCGAAAAAAAAGCGTAATTTCATTTCATCCATGGAGTACGAAATTACATTGATCAACTCACTCTTCTGGAGTGGAGTGTAGAACTGCTGTGACAAGCATCCTGTAGTGTGTCCAAAAAATAATTCCGATGTTCTCATTGAGTGAGTATTAACATAATTTACATAACTCGAGTATATAATTCTATAATATCTTTACAAAAACTAGTATAAACTAGTACAAAAATAAGATCTAAATCCATAAACATGTCTGCATATGCAAAAACAGTTTGTAGTTTTTCTTTCTTCAGATCAATATAAACCTGTAACAGTAACCAGTACCAAAAAAACCCCAATAAACCAAAACTCCTGATCATTCTATGAACGGTCTGTGGAAGAAGGTACGCTCGGTTCCATTCAGAAATTCAAATATTTTCCAAGTGCCGACCCCCAAATTGAGTCCTTCCTTTGAGGCCTGGTCCGCCTCAGCGTTGTTCTCACGATAAGTGTGCCTGCAAGTAAAAGTTTCCAAAGTGAGAGTGATGCTCTGAATATGTTCCAAAACATGAGCAATCCTCCGATTGCTGCAGATGTATGTGCCATTAACCCAATTAACCACATTCATAGAGTCTCCAAAAACATTAAGTTTCTGGATAGATAGTTCCACAGCATAAGAAATCAGCATTTTGAGACTTAGAATCTCTGCCCAATTGTTTGTACCCCTCCCAAAACCAAAAGCCATCACATAGTAGTGTACAGGAGAAATAAAAAGAACAGCCCCTCCCCCACATAGTTCATTCTGGCAGGCCCCGTCAAAGAATCCCCATGGCTGGGATCGATCAATTTCTATAGGTTGTATAATACGGGGAGAGGTTGCCAGGCGAGCCTTCTTGAGAGCAAGGAATATCCCACAACTGTTGATTGCCACTTGAGCCGGAGTTCCCAGTTTGTCATTGAACAATCCACTGTTATGCATGAGCCAAATGCCCCAGATCACCACCGATGGAAGGGCTTTATAACTTTTCAGTGCCACATTGTCTGTCCATCGTCTCCATGCATCTTCGACCAAGTTTCCATCCCATGGAAGAGGAGTTTTTAATATACGAGATGAGATGCTCCATACCTCCTTTATGAAGCGGCACTGCAAAAACAGATGTGGAATAGTTTCCCCAAACAGTTTGCACAGGTAACATCTGCTCGGCCCATGAAAGTTGCGCTTCTGCAAATTTTCCCATGTCGGAATCTGATTAGCCAGGGTACACCATAGGAATAGTCTGGTTTTGGGTGGGCTGTGAAGTTTCCAAACCGTTTTCCACCACCATACCAGATCTCTATGTTCAAAATTCTCGCTAATACACTGGTATCCGCCTCTAGGTGTGTAATTTCTGGTTGGATCCCCGTCCTAGATAAGAGCATCTTCATCATCAGTCAGAAATATCTGATCCCTGCAAAGTGCTCTTAAGTAAAGTCTGAGTTCCTCCATCAGTTCATCTCTAAAGTCGAAAGAATCAGCCCTTCTCCAGAGAGGTCTTCCCATCCAAACGTTATCCACATCCACTAACTAACTAAGAAAATGGATTCCTTGTTGCCTCAACGCCTCCATCAGACCCTCAGACCATATGTGTTGTGCTTCACATCCTACCCAGGGATCACGACCTATGCGCAACCTGTGTCCGTTGCCGACATCCCACTCGAGGTTGTGTTCGATGACATCAAAAGAGGTCACCAAGGCTTTCCAGATGACCGAACCACCACGGTGTCGCTTGATAGGAGATCTAATCCAATTTTCCACAGTGTCTGGCTCAACATATTTCTGCAACATCACCCTAGCCCAGAATCCATCGGACCTAATTAAGCGCCATCCACACTTAGCGGCCAGAGCCTTGGAGAAATGAAAAATATTCTTAAGTCCCCACCCCCCCAGGGCCTTTGGGGCTGCAATTCTGTCCCATCTTACCCATGGGGTAACCTGAACATCATCCTTTCCATTCCACAAAAAATTGAAGCAAATCTTTCTTACGGCTTCCAAAGTCCCTTTAGGTATCCAAGCCAGTGACATCCAAAAAACCAGAATGGCTTCCAGCACCGACTTAACAAGAACAAGCCTCCCAGCTCACGAGAGCCACCGAAAACACCAGCTCTTCATCCTCTTTTCCAGTTTTTCTAACAACCAGGACCAGTCCTTTTTAAGGTAATCATTCGGCTTTAGATTGAAACCCAGGTATTTTATCCCATCCGATAAATTGAGAATCCCGAAGGGGAAAGTAGTAGTGTATAAAAGATATTCCTCCTCCCTCAAACGGGATACAGTAAGTGTGGATTTCCCCTCATTGATCTCCATTCCTGTTGCAATTGAGAAGAGTTGCAGTATCTCTGTGAGCCGAGCAGCATCCATTCTAGAGCCAGAGCAGAAGATCAAAATATCATCCACAAAAAGCAGATGAGTAAGAGAAAGTCCCGGTGCTACCAAAATCCCTTCGAATTCACCATCCTGCTTAGCTACCTTAATGGCTCTACTCAGACTCTCTGCCACCAACAAAAATAGCAAAGGAGAGAGGGGACACCCCTGTCGTAAACCACGGCCAGAATGAAAGAACTGTGTCGCATCTCCATTCATTAAGACAGAGAAAGAAACAGTAGTAATGCAACTCATTATCCAACGAATAAAGCCAATCTCAAAACCTAGATGGGTAAGCATGAGGCGGATATACAGCCATCTCACCTTATCAAAATCTTTGGACAGATCAATTTTGAGAATAGCTCCTTTCAGTTTTTTAGTCTTGATTCTATGCAACCCTTCCTGAGCAATGCCAATCGCCTCATGAATCTGATGCCCTTCCAAAAACCCGAACTGCTCTTCAGAGATGTGAGTGGATAGAATAGGTTTGAGCCTTCTAGCAATTACTTTAGTGACAATCTTGTACACACAGTTACACAGAGAGATAGGCCTGAATTCGTTGAGGGAAGAAGGAGTATCCACCTTAGGGATAAGTGCAATGAAAGTAGAATTTACACTGGCTGGCACCCTGCCATTTCTCCTCGAATCCTCAACCAGTTCAAGCAGATCATTCCCAATGATATCAAAGAGAGCAATAAAAAATTCAATAGTCCACCCATCAGGCCCAGGGCTCTTGTCCTTCTGAAAACTTCCCAAAACCTCTTTTAATTCCTCCCCTGTAATGGGTGCCATCAAATGCCTGTTATCCTCCGCTTCAACGAACCTAGGGAAAAGCTGGGCAACCCTAATCACCTCCTCAATATTCACTATCTCACTAGCTTTGAAAAGATCCCTGAAATGAGTAACCCCCACAGAAGCCAGCCCTTCGAAAGTAGACATAGAATTGCCATCTTTATCCTCAAGACTCCAGATGGTGTTGGCTGACCTCCTTCCTTTTGCATAAGCATGAAAGAATTTAGAATTTTCATCCCCGCTTTCCAACCAAATGGCTCGGCTTTTCAATCTCCAGGTCTCCTCGTTCTGCAAGAGGATTTTGTTCCTCTGATTTTCCAAGAGAGCTAAGTGGTCTTTAGACGCTTGAGAACTGTAACCTCCACCCACTTCTTCAGAAATAGAGGCAATTTCAACTTCAATATTCTTAAGAGCTCTATCATCCCTTCTCCTCTTCTCAGCTGCCCATGATTTAATGGGTTCCTTAAGTGTCCTAAGATTCTCAGCAAAATGAAATGCAGCAGAGTGGATCGATTCAGAATGAAAAGGAATCCAATGTTGTTGGAACAGCTCTAAGAAGGTCGAATCTTCCAGCCAGACTTTGTTGAATTTTAGAGGGGCAGGAGGTTTGAGAGGACCGTCTCTCATCTCCAAAAAAATTGGAACATGGTCTGAGTTACCCCCTGATCCAATCCATTGTCTAACCAAGAAGGTTGCCTCCACTATATGCTCAGAAAGAAGAAAACGATCCAACCTCTTAGCCACACTGTCCAATCCAATTCTCTTATTCCTCCAGGTTGGCTTCAACAGAACCGGTTCCACATCTATCCAGTTTCCTTCAAATAACTTCCGAACAAAGAAGTTTGTGAGAGGATCAACATTTGAGTGTGGCCCCCAAACCTCAGCATGTCCCAAAGAGAAATTAAAATCACCCCCCAGTATCACAGAATCCCCACTGAGCAAGTTGCTACCCAGAAGTGGAGTCCAAAAATTTTCCCTATCGCAGTAAGGTCCATAAATATTGACAATAGTAAATAAACGATCAAAATCCAAGAATTTGCATGAAATTCCCAAAATCGACTGCATCCCCCACCGGGAGGATACACAAACCTTAGCCTCATTCCATCCAATCGCCAAGCCTCCGGATCGACCCCTAGCATCCAAGGCTTCAAAACACCACCCAGGAAACCAAACCTTAAGCCTATCAATAGCTTTAACACCTCCACACATAGTTTCTTGTAATAGTAGAACATCAGGATGCTCAAGAAGCAGCATCCGTCGCAAAGTTGGTCTTTTGGAGGGACCAGCAAGACCTCGACAGTTAAAAGACATAATCTTCATCACAGCCCATCCAAGTGGGCATCCGATGCTCTAAGTGCCCTTTCAATTGAAAGTTGTGTACCATTCCGTAGATCCGAGCGCGCTCTGGTCTTGGCATGTGTGATGAAAGACTTCCTTCCTCTGGTTTTAGGTTGTTTGGGTTTTTCCTTTCCTAAACCTCCTCCCGTAACTTTATTCATGGAACGCAAGAAATATCCAAACTCCGAGGAGTCGGTGGCTGAAGTCTCAGGTATCACTTGAACAAGTACAGGGGAATCATCAAAAGGAACAGGGGGAGGACAATCAAACTGACTGGTTTCCATCTCAGGGGAAGAGCCATCATCCCCCTGAAGAGATGGTAGAAGGGCCATCGACTGTGCTGAAATATGAAGATTCCTAAAACCATCCACCCAATCTAAACCAGGAAGAGAAAAGTTTTTAATAAAAAGACTGAAGGAAGGGTGTATAAAGGGAGCAGAAGAAGTACCAGCCATAGTGTCTGAATCCCGAGTCAGAGAAAGTAAGGAGACCTCCGAAGTCTTGACCAGTGGCAAAAGACGATCGCCCTCTGCAATGCCCGGAATTTCATTATGCTCAGGGACAATGCCAACCTCCTCCGGAATGTTCACGACTTCCACCTCCTCTGTGTGAACCTCCTCAAAAGGGCGGTCCAAATCCTGCTCTCCCTGCTCTTCATCTCTCCTTAGTTCCCCTGCCTCCTCCACCTCAGACCTCCTCTTCAGATTCCTTCCAATCTTCATTCGAACCGGTAGTGAGCATTCCACAGCCGGGTGCCCGTATTCATGGCATCGTCTGCATCGAAACGGCACATTTTCATAGTCCAACGTTTGAGTGAAGCAGTAAGGTCCCCACTTCAAATCCATGCTCTCAAATAAACCCTCCCTTACGTTGATACTAACCAGAATCCTCGCCACCTTCTGGACAGCAGTTGTAAGGAAAGAGAAGTCAGCTTCCAAATAACTTCCCAAAAGATTACCAATGCTCCTGAAGTGATTTTCGGCCCAATACTGTAAGGGTAGCCCTGGGAGCCTAACCCAGAGAGGTATAGTATCCAGTCTTTCCCGGCTCGCATCAAACAACGGGTTCCACGGCTTGAAAAGTAGTGGGGCCCGAAAGATTGACCAGTTTAGGCTGAGCGCCCAAACAGCATGTGCATCAGAGTTGAAGTGAAAAGCAAACCATCCTCCCGAGAGTCCTACAACCCTTGGTACATACCCACAGTGACCCAGCCATGCACCGGTAGCCCACTGAATCATTGATTTGAGGCTCACCGCCCTGCCATAAACCCTGCCAACCAGCACTGATTTAACCATTTCAACTATCTGCTGAAAGCCGATATCCTCTCCCAATGCGTAGTTTGGTGCTTTTCCCGTGTTCTTGATCCACCTCCTCCGCGATTTCCCCCGGGGGCTCTTGGAACCCTCAGTACCGGCACCACAACCCGCAACCTTCCATGTCGAATCACCAACCAGACAAGGGAAGCCCCTGTGTTCCGCCCAATCCAAATCCGTAGCACAGATACCAGCCTGTGAGACCCTGCTACCAAAAGCACCAGGAATGTCCTTCCGCGCAATCGAGACCCCGCTTAACTCCCGCACCGGAGAATCGTGTGATCTGTCTGAGGAAAGCAAAAAATCCGGTAGGTCTCCAAACCCCACGCTTACATGTTCCGGAGAAGGTGAGCACGGAACCTGAACCCCCCAAATTAAAGCAACCCTGCTCACCGATGCAAAGCCTTCACCATTCCCGTCCCATATTGGGGAAGCCAAAGGGGGAGGCTCCGAAGAAAGTGCCTGAGAAGCCCGCACATCAGGAAGAAACGAACCCTCCTTCTGATGGAAAACCGCAACACTAACTTCACCAAAACCGCCGTCTTCACTCAAAAACCGTGAATCGCCAGGTGGCGAGCTCCAAATGTCACCATGGCGCAGCGTGTCACTGCTATAATCCACTTCATCTAACAACTCCATCCCGTGAAGTTCGAGAAACTACCACAGGGAAAGTGTGGTTGAGAAAAAACAGTAAAAAAATCTTACCGCCAGCTAAACTTAACCAAGAGACCCAAGCATTTCTGCCTAGGGAAAAGAGCCTACGTCTGACGCTGCTAACGGCCTGCTGCCGTCTGCAGTGGCCATGGCTGACACCACTGTCACTGCTCAAGCCCTCGCCGCCATCCCATCAAACCCTAGCTCGTGAAGTCATTTATCAAACTATCGATGTGCAATGATCTTATTTGTGTTAATGTGATAATTATGCATGTAAATTGCATGTTGTGTGTGAATCAATTTTATTTCCGTTGTTTGTTTTTATTTTCATGTCTGCACATGCATCCTAGCTGTAAGAATTCGTAATTATGCTTCTGGGTGAAATTTAAAGGCCCTAGTTCAATTAATATCCCCTCCTGCTAGCCGGATTGGGGGATGGGGAAGTTACAAGTAAAAACCATAAAAGAATGTTTATAAAGCTCAAGATTAACCTTTTTCATTCAACTTATATACTAAGCTCACAAAATATACGTATTGTGAGAAGCATACAACTTCAAACCATGCAAGATGTTATAACCAAAGAAATGTCAAAAAGGTTAAAAAAATAAAATCCATCAGATAATGCCTACCAAGCTCAAGAGAAACCTTTTCCTGCCCTCCTATAACTCCCATATGCATTAATGGAGGATGTTCGTGATGTATGTTTCCATAAGATAAATTTTTTCCTCCCCCACCTATACCTCCCATAAGCATTAATGAAGGATGTTCATGATGTGAATACCACAAATAAGTGCAACAATCACTCTAACTAAAGGAAAGCAATCTCACAAATTCGTTAGTGTAGCTTGTGGACTCATGTAACTACCCGATGTATCTATTCATTTCTTAGTATTTTAATTTGTATATTATGGAGTTTTAAAGATTAAAATACCTATGTTTGCTTTAAGTTAAAATAAAGATATGCAACAAATTTACTTCATAGTCTACCCTTGGACCCCTTTTACTCTAAGAACTTACAAATAATACAACATATGTCCAAGAAGATTATGTATTGGTAACTATGGGAGCAATCATCATGCATTTGGCTAGTGTAAGCAAGTGCCCAATTAAAATTCCCATGGGCGAGATGCATTAATCTTTACCAAATAAATTTAATACATATTATATCTACAAATGTATATAAACACATATTGAGTTCCCACAATATGTTGACTCAAAAAACAAAAAACTATAAGAAATCATCCTAAATACTTTGACAAAAGAAAAAGACAATCATGGAATATCCCAATAGAAAATCAACATAAATCATAAAATGAAAAAAAAAAATATATATATATATATATATATATATATATATAAGACACAAAGAATAGTTAAACTCCAAGAAAAACACCCTCGTCCCATAAGTGAATATTTAAATAAACTAATTCTAAAAAATATTACAAGAAAATGTATGTTTTTTTTTTCATCCGAAGAAAATGTATGCTTATCCTCAAATACAGGATTATTAAAAAATTGAAAATATAAAACCATTGGAAAAAGTCTCCACCAATACACGATTATTTAAAAAAACTAATTCTAAAATATATTGCAAAATGAATATGCACTACAAGATAAAGATAGCTAAATTACAAGATAAAGATAGTAAAATTACAAGAAAAAGCCTCTTCTCTCTTAAGTGATTATTGAAAGAAGTTAATTCGAAGCGTGGGTTTATAGGACGTGGTCTCCTCCTTGGTTTTCTAGGATTTGATTTCAAGCCTCTTCTCCCTTAAGTGATTATTGAAAGAAGTTTATAGGACGTGGTCTCCTCCTTGGTTTCTTGGATTTGATTTCAAGCCTCTTCTCCCTTACGTGATTATTGAAAGAAGTTAATTCTAAGCGTGGGTTTATAGGACGTGGTCTTCTCCTTGGTTTCTAGGATTTGATTTCAAGATGTAATAGCTCTGCTCTAGTTAATGCTCAGCTTATTGGGTGGCTATGATATGGATTCAAAATGTAATAGCTCTGCTTCATAGATCTTTGGATAAATTTTGTTATATTAGCAATAGTTTTGTACAAGATGATTGGACAAAAGTGGTTGTTTTTTTGACAAGAAACAAACCAACTTCTATACTATGTAAACTCTTTTTTTCTTCTTTAATATATAAAAGCTCTCAACCATTTATGTTAAAAATATATATATATATATATGATATTTAATTTATTTGAACAAATCCAAGAAATTATTGTTATTGTAGAAGAATATTTTATATTCCTAAATAATAAGATGTTGGCAGACCTTACATCTTCCATGTAAGATCTATATTACAATGGTGAACCAATTTACACTTTTACACTTTTAACACAAAGGGAAGATATGTATCATTGTTATCACATTATGTAACATACAAACGCTTTACACATTTGACATTATCAATTTTTTCATAGCAAGAAGATAATACAAAATAAAAAAAATTCCAAAGATCAAAGATATTCAATATATGCTCTAAGGACTATACAAATGTACCTACAAGAAAATTATTTTTTTCAAAAGAAAAAAAAAGTCATTATGTTGTTCAAGAATGTCAAGCCTTACGAGGAAGAGATGGATTGTATTAATAATAAGCATGTCTCAAGAAATTATGATACTAATATCCCCAATCTCTATATGCTCAATAGAGATATAGTCATAGTTATAACTCCATACTAAGAAGGAACTTGAGTGAGTTATAATTGTGCTTCATTCAACATATATAGCTACCAATCTCATATCTAACTGTCTAGTCATCAATGGATCGAAGCAAGCAATCACATATTCATCAAGACAAGTGAAAGTAAACCAATCACATATCTAACTATCAAAAAATTTCTGGTTTTTTAAAGAGTCCATTCCACCTTTCATTGTTCCTTATAGTTCAGACCTATAGCTTCGTCCTGTAAAGTATATGTGATCTAAAAGATCCTTGGGCAGATAGGATCCATTGTATGAGATAAAGCCCAAGCATGATGTTTTGACAGAGCTTGGCAGGGGGCCTCCAAAATCTAGTGCTGGTGGATATCTGTACGTTTCAAATGTTCAATGTCAAGTTCAGAGCAAGGTTAGAGTTCAGAGTCTAGTAGTTTTACTGAATTAAAAATATGCTTTGGAAGAAAAGGAAAAGAGAAGACGAAGGCATGTTTATGTTGTTTTAATGATTCTGGATGAATGGGCAAATACAGATGTCCAATATAATTCTCAGACCTATTGGGAACAGCTAGACGTAGTTGCCAATTCCTTCAAAGCTATTTCACTCATTCATACCCTCACCCTCGAAGAATGAAAGATTGCCAATTCCTTCAAAATGGAAGCATATTGCCCATTCCTTCAAAATGGAAGCATATGGCCAATTCCTTCAAAGCTATTTCATTCATTCATCCCAAATCCTCAAAAATAAAATATGGGAGCAAATTGCCAAGTCCTTCAAAACTATTTCATTCATTCACACCGTCACCCTCGGAGAAAAATATGGAAGCAGATTCCTTATCAACGAAAGCCCGTAAATACCTGAAGGTTATTGATTTCTGAGTACAAAGATGGAAGCTCAACCATATTATCAATATATTCTGATTCCAAATTGGTTTTCAATATAACAAACCGGCTGTTATTTTGTCAAATTGGTCAATATAAAGATTTATGTTTTTTTGTTAGAACTAATATTTTTATTTATATAACCATCTACATATAAGATTGATTTATAGATTTTGTAAAGACAATTTGAAGTGATATATGATCTGAAAAAAGAAGGAATACAGACAGCACTATAATTATAACTAGTACAGTTACTTAACTTGTGTTCATTTAACATGTGATTAATGAATACAAATACTTCTACATCTTAAATGCCACAAACTATATTTTAACTATACATTAGCTACCAATTGTCACATATAAATAGAAATAAACAATAATTTAAAAAAATGAATATCAAAAACAACTAATAGCTATGCATAGATAACTAGCAGTTGATGCATGAATAACTCTTAGCCAATGCAGGAACAACTCTTAGTTGAATCAGGGATCACAGGCAATTCATGCAACTATACACTGCACATAGAAAGTAATTTATTTGTGATACTTAACTTGTGACCTATCAATACTCACTAACCATAAATTAGATAGATTAGATAGATGTACCAGTTTTATAATCACTTATTTCAAATTCAAAACAACTACCATTAAATAAATCTTCACAATACTATAGATCTCACAATATCCTCCAGGTGATTATATGCTGGAGTATTTGGCATATGAGGTATTGTGTTTTGTTTGATAACCTGCCACCAAACATTTTGATGGTATGCAACTCTAGTTTGAAACACTTTGTTGTTTATCAAGGCAAACAGGTTGTTTGCAAGTCAAGGAAGGTGGATTCTATGGATCTTCAGGTGGACAAACCAGTTCTATTTTTTATGGAGCAGCAGCATTGGGTCATTGTACTGCTCGCAGTGTGGTTTGTCTCAATCAGGATCATTATTATACTTTTAAGCTGAAATGTGGCAAGGGGATTAATATGAAGGCAAAATTGATGGCTTTATGGATGATTATCAGAGTGGCAAATATATTTGGATTGGTGGAAGTTAAAATATTTGGTGATTCCCATGTCACTATCAAATGGGCTTTGGGGGAGTATAAATTACAGGTGACTGCTTTACATCACTAGTGTTCACGAATCAGGAATGAATTCAAACATTTTCAAGCCTTGTCATTGCATCATATCTTCAAAGAGAATAATTCATTGGCAGACAAACTTTCTAAACAAGCTTTGGATACAGAAAAAGGTTTATTAATATGGGAGGAATTCTATAATTCTCAGCTGGAATCCAATAGAACTGTTCATTTTATGGAATGATGCAGATATTTGGGATAAACTATTGAGGAAGATAAGACATGATAGACAATATATTTTTTTTATATTTTGTATATTTTGATCAGGCTGAAATGGTTTTGGATTGAAGCCAGAACTGTGCTGTAATGGCATATCATTATACTATTTGATTTATTTATATAAATAACAATAGTTCACTTTTTTTTTTTGGCTAAAAAAAAATCTTCACAATACTATCGTGTCGTCTCCATACAATCTAAAAACAGAACCCTCAATAATACAAATTGTAACATATAAATACCTATCTCTACAAATGCTTATAACAAATATAATCCCCATTTTGGAAAGAAACAGTAATATTTTAAAAACCGGAACATACATTATGTTAAATAATATAACAACATGATACAGCCTTAAAAATCCAGATCGCTTAATGCTAAGAAATCTAATAAACAGTATGTACAGCATATCATGCCAAGTTATGAAAACCACGTAGGCATTCAGTGCGGGCCGCAGCTGCCATGTTGATTTAGAATTCATTGTAATTAACCCTAATTTGATTGATAAGCCAACATAAAGTCAAATTAACGCAACAAAGCAATTCGTTATTATTAACCTTAAATTGATGGACCAATATAAAATCAAATTAACGTAGCACAACCCATCAGAGTGGCGTAAGCGTGGTGAGCCTATAACCACAGGTTCCAGGATCAAAACCTGGCTCTGATACAATCAGTTGGGGTCCTGTAATAACGTTTTTAACGGCATATTATTAAATTCTCTCGTCTGCATCCCCACTCTGCACTCTCAACTACAGTAGGAAATCCTGGATTAATAACTAGAAGTAATGGATCTCGCCTATTGCGTTTTGCATCAAAAGGCAAAGGTAACAATCACCAAAGAAACAAGGGGATAATGGAGAACAAATTTCAAGAAATAGCAGATGGTGGTGTGGAAACACACCATTGTCAGTGATAGTGATATGCATATTACATATGATTATGCCCTCTCACCACGGATGCGGCGAGCGAGCTGGATATCTTTGGGCATGATTGTAACCCTCTTCGCGTGGATGGCGCACAGATTGGTGTCCTCAAAGAGCCCAACAAGATATGCCTCCGCTGCTTCTTGCAATGCCGCTACCGCTGATGACTGGAATCTCAAGTCCGTCTTGAAGTCCTGAGCGATCTCCCTTACGAGTCTCTGGAAGGGCAGCTTTCTTATCAGCAATTCGGTGCTCTTCTGGTACTTTCGGATTTCCCGAAGAGCAACTGTGCCGGGCCTGAATCTGTGAGGCTTCTTCACTCCACCGGTAGCAGGTGCAGACTTCCTGGCTGCCTTGGTTGCGAGCTGCTTTCGAGGTGCCTTACCACCAGTTGATTTACGGGCAGTCTGCTTAGTTCGGGCCATCTCTTCAAACTCTTCTCTGCAAATACACACACTACAACAAAAACAATGAATGCCCTTCTCTCAGCACCGCTGGCCCTTTTATTCAAAACAGAACACCATTTCAAATTTCAAGGTTTGGCGCAAATCTCATCTCCACCGTCCACTCTTCATCCTCATCGACGGCTGTATCCTCCCCACGACGTGGATCATCGCCTTTCCCATCTAGGATTTCCAACCTCTAATCGATGCGTACAGGCCTGGAATTTCAAATTTCCTGTGCCTGTCAAACTTTTTTTGATGACGGTTTCAAGTTTTTGGTGCCTATCATTTTACGGTTTAGGCAATTTCATTGAGTGTCAATTTTTTTTACTAAGTGCCAATATTTTTATTGAAATACAAATTATAAAAGAAATGTTACAAGTTAAGTCGGTCTCGAAGGAGCCGAAACCCTGTAGAGGGTTAACAACTTAACACATTCAAAATGAAAAACGAGAACCTTTACCATGCATTAGAAATTTAATCATTCAATAAAAACAATAGTCAAATTTACTTCTAGACACTGTATATGAATATAGATTCACCAGAAAAGATAAATATAACTTGTTAAAATCTTGATTGATAAGATATAAACTTCACCGGATGGTAATACATGAATGAAATTTCACAAACTACTTACCTGGAACATTTCTGCAACACATGAATGGAGGGTTACCCTGTTACCAACAACCTGCAAACATTTTGAAAACTATAAGTATCAATAAGTATCAATAGTAAACACGCGAATTAAAATACCAGTAGGCAGTAACTATTCAATATGGATACATTAACTATAAAATTTCATGGAAGGATTTTGGGAAGTATTTAAGCTTAATTGTCTTTCCACTATATATATTTATTTTCAAACTAATGATTTACATCCAACGGACGGTCAAGGGTGCAGTGAGAGCAGCACGCCTATTACAATAATTCAAGTTTAAAAAAACTTGTCGAAGCTTTCTTAGGCATGTAGTTACCTTGTATACAGGGCCAAATCCTCCTTCTCCGAGCTTGTTATCATCATGAAAATTTTCCGTAGCAGCTACCAATGTTTCCATCTTAAACGTCACTATTTGTCTATCTTCACTGACTGGTGTCTCTTCATCGATTTGTTCATGAGCTATACAATCAAAACATACACAGCTACATGAGAAGATATAGCAAGCTGGGAAAAAACTGAATAATATGTAAATTGGTGCCTATCTATTGTAACAGTACTGTATTAAATCTTCACTACGTGCTGGATATAGGCATAGCACACACCCATGGAAACCGGGATCTAAGGATTTGGATATGGTCAAAACCCCGTTTAGATGGGTATGTGTTACTCAAAAATTAAAATGTAATTTAAAGAACCGGCCCAGCAAATGACATGACATTTCCCAAAATGTAGTGCATGACAACCAGATCATATGATCATATATGCAATACCTTGGTATCCCTTCAATCTTTTCCGAGTGGTAAACAGTAAGAGCAACAGCGCCAGAAGCAAGCCGCCAACAACAGCGACTAAAATTATGACTATTTTGTAATTTGAAGACTTGTTGGTGTGGTCACCGGACTGTGTGACCACCGTCTTTTTAGCTGGAAGATAAGTGGAATTAAAGAAACTAAATACATCATAGCGGACTCTGCAACTTCCCACCAAAAACTCAACTCCTCTACTTCCACGATAATACGTGACAATCTCGATTCTCATCGATTGTATTTGACAGACATGTCGTGCAGTCGACACTAGATATATCTCTCGTGCACTGGACCAGACCGTAAATCGTTCTGGACAAAGAGTCTTTAGTTGTACCGGAAGCATATAATTTAGATCCGGAAACTGCTTCAGCTGACAAATTATTGAATACAATCTGTAGCTACTAGCCGTAGGCCTGTGGCTGTAGGTCCTAGTATTTATGACGTTTGATAGATATTGTTAAACGTCAAATCTACGGTCTGTATTTTATATTACACGTAGATGGTGACGTGTGGCAAAAATTCTTACCCGTAAAATACGTTTCAGAATGCTCAATACGTCTTCCTCCACGTCAAATTCCAGGCCTGGATGCGTAGTCCATGGTTTCCTTGGGAGCGGGAACGGGAGCCACCTCCTCGTGACACAACCCACCTTCACGTTAGCGATTCAAATTACTTTAGGAACTCCATACATATATTTTACTTATAAATTTGTTAAAATTAGCAATTGCCCTAAAAGGTGTAAAGGGATGTCTAAAGGAAAAAAATGGAAAGTAAAGTAGATACAATTAAGCAAAAAAGAGAGTATTGAAACAAATGTTATGGGAAGTGGTTTAGTTTGAGTGGTCTAAGGGTGATTCAATCAAATGTTTTCTAATGTGAGAAAATCCCAACATGATTACCTTTTAATCGTGGAGTAATATGGCCTCCCTATTACTACCCCAAGAATCAATAAATTGTGGGTTTTAGATATTTTTGAAGTTAAGAGGAATAACCTATGTAGGTACTATATTGGAAAATATACATAGACCATGAATATATTTGTGGACAATTGTCTCAAAGTAATACTTGTAGTGAGCTTAGTATCTATGCTCCCACATGCTTTCTTGGGTGATAAAGATTGTTTCAAAGAAAGTAATGTTCATGGCCTATCAAATTGAGTGAACAAGTATTTTTACCATAAATTTTATTTTTAGTTTTGTTCATTGTTTAGTTTGAAATTGATTGATTTTAGAACTATACATAATTAGAGTTGTTTTATTTTGGGCACAATTTTCAAAATATAGAAGTGCACATGAGAGAGGAATTATTCCAAGATTAGATTAGGTGTTGCCATGAAGGAGCAACACTTTTAGAAATGGTACTATTTCCAAGGCATAGGGGTGAGAACATGTTCAAGTTAGACCTACTACACTCATGGGCATTCATCCAGTCTTCAATGTGAATTAAACCAAGTCTTTCACATCAACTCTTGCAGATATTATCATCCAAGTCGATGAGGTGATGAAAGAAAATAGTATTCTACAATGTAAGGAGTGGCCATCGGAGATAGAGCCTTGAAACTTTATCAAAATCAATCTATGTTTCCCAAACTAGAAGAATAATGTTGGGGGCCAATTCCTAGGCAAGGATATTTGATCCTAGAAGGAATCAGAAATTGATTAAGTTCATGATTAGAAAACTATCAAAATATGGATACACCCTTTTGTTCATTGTATCAGAGCTGTAACCTTTATGTTGAACTCATTGTGGGATGTGCAGAAATCAATTTCGACATGGATTAGAGTGACAATTTAGCATTGTATTGAACATGTGCTAATATTTCAATCTTGCAGTTGTAGCACTATGACATGGTTGTGTAGTTCCAAAGTTTGGTCATGCTTATATATTGTTGTGGTACCTTGGCATGTGCACCCTAATTGTAGACATACAATCCAATGTAACATAATACCACATGCATGGATGGACAAATCAACTAGTAGTTGCATTTAAAAGACCAATAGTTACAATAAATTAACTTCTTCTCTTTGTTTCATCTTCTTCATTTTTGTACACTAACTTGGAACATGAACATATAAAAAACATATTGTTTCATATTCCATTCGAAGATTCTTTTTAGTCCACCCTAATATTGTGATTGAGTTAGTGGTTAGTAGTAGCTTGCAAATCTTATTTTAAATCCACATTTTCATATATTTTTGTGTAGATACTTCATTAATGAGAATTGGGAATTGAGTTGTTCCCATATTATCATGCCAATATGTAAATGATTTATAAATTAATTATATTTCTATGTGATTCATTTAAGTAGTTATCACATCATAGAATATAAACTATGTATGTAAGTTGAACTCATTGCAACAACTGGTGTGGTTATGCTAATTCCACGCGATTGCATATATGGATTAGTTGTAGAAGGAATCTCCTTACATCAATGAACTTCTCTAGAAAGTCAAATCACAATTCTATCTTTAAAATAGTTATGTGATTTATTGTAATGCCCTTTCCACTTTTTCATTAATTGAATTCAACCACCCACATTCATTAGTGTCAACATGGCCCCATCTTGAAAGAGCTACTAAACCTTTTTTAAGAAAAAAAAATCATTTTCACATCATAATATTTGTTTTGTTTAACTCAAATTTTAAGCAACAAGGATTGACCTTGCAACTTCATCAACTTTAAATTTTTGTTTCTAATTTCATTATAAATGAAAAAATATGGTTACTTCAATCCAAGCATAGCCATGAGTATCCAATGCACATTCTCACGAATGCCAAAAAGTTCCCATCCTCCACATCAATCTCCTCCTACCAGACCTACCCTTATGCCCCCAAAACCATGACACACAACTCCCATCATTGGGTCCGAGGGACATCTCCCTTGGCAAGCGCCTATCACCAATTGCATACAAGGTCAAGGGGTAATCCCTTACCCCCGCAAAACCTATACAATATTTGTTGTATTGAATTCTAGTTGTGTTCACCAAGTTCCAACATGTGCACACACACCTTTGAAGCTTGTGCATACATGAATCAATAGCCTACATGCGCACACTTTAGCGGTTTGTGGACACTCCAATATTTTCTTGCACATTTGGTACTCCACACACATTAAGAATGTCAACATCGTTACACATATGTGCCAACAACAACACGTGGTATGCTAGGAGATGAACAATCATTGACAATTACATAACCAAAATGCCTTCAACCACCAAACCTTGATCTTGTCACTAGGATGTGCTCTTATTAAACAATGTATTATATGAAGCATGGCATAGAGTGGTTAGTCATCCTCTTTCACACTCTTGATCACAATGCAAATTATTTAAAAAATTAGACAATGATACAAGCATTCTTAAATTTTAACATGCTTTTTATACATTTTATTTATTGATTTCCTTCGGTCTGTATTTATGTTTCTATGTCCATAACTTGATTGGTGTAATTTTGTTTAAGTTGCCCTCTAATTTGCTGCCTAGATCATATCACACATATTCATGTGAGGATGAGTTCTTAGAGAGTATAGTCTTAAAATTATATCATCACCTATCTATCACTATCAAAAGAATATGCAAAATATATTGAAATAGAAAGGAAAATATTGGGGATGCTTCCTTAATGCTTTAAGTGCCAACCACCCAACAACTTTCCAAAGGCGGGATATCATGTTGCACTCAATGGAAAATGCCATACCCAACTAGACTAAATAGTCATATTTAACTCATAATTTAATGGGATGAAACATACCACAATCTTGAGAGGAATTAAAACATGGTGGGGGAATATCACCATCCTGACTTTAGTAATCGATAAAGCCCTCGACAATAATTTCTTGAAATAAAGAAGAACAATATTTCTTAGAGATAAGAGACTTTAAGAAATGACTAAAATTTCCATATTTCAATAAAGTTCCACACATCAAAAGTTTAAGGATGAAAATCTCTGAACTTTATACTCTCACTCTACTTATACTTTGACTCTACTTTTTTATGGGGAGGATGACAATTTCTCCATCCAACCACCAGTTAGACCCAATTGACATACCTATTATATCTACTTGCATATTTATAATTCCGTATAGAGTAATTAAATATTAACTTTATGAACACTTCATATTTTTCTTTTACAATAATATTCAATCTAAATTATTTTTATACTACAAAAATATTGAATCTAGATACTAAAAACATGCACAAATCCATTGAAACCATGATTTGGTATACAACTTGGAATTTTACAACTTCAATGTCCATATAAAACTAACATTAAATAGGTAAATAGGTACAGTCCACTTGTAATGCTACTAAAATGCCTCACAATTTTCTTTAATCGGGAATTTTTCATGAAAGCAAAACCCCTTGAAGACAAAATGGATTGAATGAGGTTTGGTGGGTATGTGCCAAAAATCACAATGGAAATAGGGAACCTCCACCTTGGTTAAGGTGGACGTGTATATGGGCCTCTATTGGATTATGAAAGCTGGAAGTTAGTTTGGGTTGTTGTGTACTTGTAGTTGATTAGGTGGTGAAGAAGTTGAGATGAGAGATTTGATGGAGGGATTTCGAGAAGAAGACAAATGGGAAAGACAGACTCTCGTGGTGTGGTAGAGTTGAATACCTTTCACTACACACCATTACTAACTCAAACAAAACAGTAACAAGATGATGATGAGCAATCAAATGACTGCAGATGACAATGGCATGGAAGAAGATCCGCGTCCTTATGAACTGGTATGTGACGGGTAGATGAGGCAGGAAGCACTATCCGAATAATAATGAAGAAGAAGAAGCAGACATGCATGCCAAAGCAACACCAACCGATCAAGAACTTGCGGAGGACAAAGATATGGCAAGGTTTCTGATGATGCTTGCATGCAATGGAAATGCCATTAGATCTGCAGAGGATGGAAGGGAGATGACCCAAGAGTCTATCTATCAGTCCAAGGCTACTAAGTTGATGATACCCAAGTGTGAATCTGGTGGAAGCACTAAGTATTCAGATGGTGGTAAAACAACAAGGATCAAGAAAAGCAATATTAATAGCTTTATGCATATCATCAGGCATAAGCCTACTGGCCTTAGAATTAGGCATGTTGATGATGGTGAATCTGTCTGGGGTGATTCTGATATGGGTGTTGGAGAAACCAATGAGAAATACAAGTGTAACAAATGAAACAAGGTGTTCAATTGTCATCAGGGCCTGGGAGGTCATAGAGCCAACCATAGAAAGGTCAAAGGTTGCTTTGCATCATCTACTAAGTCTAAGATTGTTAAATATTTCCTTTTTAGTAGTGAGCAAGGAATATTTCCTTTTGCTTGATAAATCTAGGTTAAAATGGAGTTATGCCAGTTATAAGGATTCATTATTCTAGCCTTGGCTAAGACATTGGTAGTTGTTTATTCTCCATTTCAACATATTTCAAATAATTAGTACACTACTTCAAATTAATCTAGATGTGGATCCTCAAATTCATGCTGAAATTGCAGCTGGAATACATGAAATCACATCAACTTGCTTGAATTCAGGAGGTTCATCAGTGGCTCCAACAATGCATTCTCTGATCACGATCATGGCTTCTATAGTACCTAGAGCAGAAGAGTTATATGTTTATAGGTCAATTCCTCAGGGCCCAAATCACAGACATAATCAATATTGGAAATTGGTTTACGCTCCAAAGAGTTCAAGTTTAATTTGAAGCCCTCATCGATGATATATATGGAATTATAAATAATGATTCCGCAGCCAAAGTTTCAGACTTGAATATTGTTGACAACAATCTTTTATATAAATCTTCTGATGTAGCAGATGGTTTAAACCTCACATTTTCATAGTTTACCAAGGCTCAAAAGATGACCAAGCTGGGATACAAACAGAAGACCGTGATCTTTCAGTCCTTGGTATCAGTATTTTGGTTCCACTTGCATCTCTGAAAAGGGAATTCATATAGAATTTGGTTCCACATCGCATGTTATCTGTTTTACAAACCAAAATACGGCATTTATTCCTGCCATGTCCATGATAGCAGTATGGCATTTATTCCTACCATGTCCATGATAGCAGGAAAAAGAGATGTCTTGGAAACAAATGGTAAAAAAAGACCATCACCAAAATTCTCACATGTCATCTGATTCAAATGCCAAAACCATGCCATATCCATGATAGCAGGAAAAAGAGACATCTTGAAAACAATTGGTAAACAAAAAAACCATCACCAAAATTCCCAAATGTTATTTGACTCAAATAACAAAACCTAGAACTATGGCATTCTAAAAGAATATCGCAGATTCCATGCATTCATTATTTTGTACTTCCAAATATACTGATTCAACAAACTACATCATTTTTTCTGTGAAACAATTGCATTCACTATTAAAAAATCTTTGTTGGAATACTTCAAATTTGGAAAAATGCTCCCAAGCGTTTGGTTCAATTGGAATCACCACAAAATTTATCAACGGACAAACAAAAACCAAGTACCTATTTCTATATGTACAAACCAAACACATAGAAACCAACAAAATAATATATCAAGAAAACCAAGCATATCGTAAAAGTCAACAAAATAAGATATCAAGAAAACAACAATTGTGTAAAATGTGTTTGATCTGGACACTCTAAAGTGTACACAGATAACCATATCCTCAATGAACAATACATATAGCCTAAAACTACAATCCCAATTAGCCATAAACATCCAGTTCCTCCATATCGAGCTAATAATTGGCTCAAATTCATAACAACTTGTTGCACAGAAGATGAGATTGACAACCCTATGGATGCTCCTCCTGCCTTGGGCTGCTCTACAAGCCACTTTAAATCACCCATTTGGTCCAATTCCCTGAACTTCATAGCAATTGGGTCCTTATCTTTGTTTCTGGAACATAAAGCAGATATCTCTATTTCAATAGGAAGGATTTGGAAGCTGCGCTGGGGTTTCACCTTTTTCTATTCTCTGCACAAGTTTTTTTATTTCAACTTCGGGTGACATCCTAAGGTGTGTAACATCCTAAAGTCTGTAGACTCTTCTAGACCACAAGCAAATATTTTTTTTTCAAAATACAGCTGCATGCCATGACCGCAGAAACATGGCTTATGGGAAGCATTCTCTCACAACTACCCAATATCTGAAATTTGTATATTAGGAAGTACATAGGATTGATTTCTGTCTAATGCAATAAACCCAAGTTTTTCTAGTTGCATCATCAATAAATGTAACATAATAATGAGAGCCACCAAGAGATTGTACCCGATCCAGTCCCCATACATCTGTATGCACAAGCTCTAACTTTTCACTCTTCATCTGTTTGCCAACCCCGAGAAATCTGACTCTCTTTTGTTTTCCGTAAACACAATTCTCACAGAATTCTGAATTTACCTACTTAAGATCTAGCAAAAACTTCCTAGAGTGGAGAAGCTGCATCCCCTTCTCACTCATGTGGCCAAGCCTATGATGCCACAACATTGTATCTATTCCTGTGGAAGCTAAAAAGATAGAACAATCAATATTATGAGGACATAAATACAACGTACCTATTATGTCTACTTTTTCTATCACCGTCGATCCTTTAGTGATATTCCACCACGTTTCTCCAAATGTATATAAACAACCACTATCTCCCAAATGTCCTGTTGAGATCAGATTTCTTTTCATAGCAGGAATATGCCTTACATCTTTCAACATCCATTCAGTTCCATTCTTTAACTTTATCCATACCGTACCTATTCCAACAATTTTACATGGCTCATCATCACCCAATAAAACATGTCCAAAATCGCCTGAAACATAAACATGAAAAAATTTCCTATGGGGTGTAGCATGACATGAATCCCCTAAATCTACTACCCAGTAATCACTAGTATTATCTAATGCAAGAATCAAGGCATCTTGTAACACATCACCTACTACATTTGCTTTCTGAGTAGTCTCCTGATGTCCATCTCCTTTCTTCTTTAGAGATTTGCAGTCTTTCTTCCAATGTCCTGTCTTTCAACAGTTCCAACACTCTATCTTTCCCATTCTGGACTTGGATCTGCCCTTCATGGACTTGCTACGATTACCTGTAATTTTTCCTCTCTCCCTTTGTCGTCCCCTACTCTCCATGGTCAACGCATTACCTGATGTCTCACCTGTCATTTTCCTTCACATTTCCTCGCTAAGAATAACACCAACAACATCATCAAATTTCAAAGTGTTTGAACCAAAGATAGAGTTACTTACAGCCATGACCAAGCCATTCCACTTTCTGGAAATGAGCACAAGATTAGAAGATTCCTAACCTCATCATCAAAGTTCACTTTTATAGAACTTAGCTAATTTGTAATCGCATTAAATTCAGTTAAATGATCAACAACAGATCCACCTTCTGACATCTTCATATTAAATAAACGCTTCATTAGAAATACCTTGTTGGATGCCGAGGGTTTTTCATACAACTTACCCAATGCGCTCATCAGACCCTCCGTTGTCTTTTCTTTTGAGATATTTAAAGCCACCAACAAAGCCAGGCATAGCCATATTGTTCCCAGTGCCTTTCTATCAAGAACCTCCCATTCTTCGTCCTTCATAGTCATCAACTGCTTTGCTTTTTCTCCCAACGGTAGGAATAGATCCTTCTGATACAGATAGTCCTCCATTTGCATCTTCCATAACTGGTAGTTTTGGCCGATAAATTTTTCGACCTTAAACTTTCCTTTTCCTGCCATTGCTCCCACTTGAACCATGAACCCTTCTTTCCTGCGAGTTTATCTGCCAAATAGACCTTTGGCTCTGATACCAATTGTTAGAAAAACAGGATCGCAGAACAATAACAATAAACAAGATGCAAATATAAATCACATAAACACAATGCAAAAGAGACACAAATATAACGTAGTTCACCCAATTTGGGCTACGTCCACGGAGAAATCTCTCTCAGTCTCTCTTACACAATCACAGAGATCTTCACAATGCTACTACATTACATAGTCGTATTACAATGTCTTCCTTTTAAAGGGAATTACCATGGGAAAATACTATGGGCTACCC
Organism: Larix kaempferi; assembly: GCA_027924585.1. Taxonomy (NCBI): domain Eukaryota; kingdom Viridiplantae; phylum Streptophyta; class Pinopsida; order Pinales; family Pinaceae; genus Larix; species Larix kaempferi. The sequence goes on from BSBM01000831.1 coordinate 4,979,315, forward strand.
AATTCCATGGGCCTGTAAACTGTTGGCCAACAAAGCAACCCATAAAATTTATTTTGAGGGATTAAGCCCCTGAACACCCATAGGGGGAAATGCCCCCCCACACCTCCTCGCTGGGATGAGTGCATAGTCCACTTGGATATCATATAAAACTAGGGCACAAACACGGTTGAAACAATAACATCTCCTAATTAAGAAGATCGGGCTCCACAACCAACACCTTATGGGAGAAGTTAGCTACTATGGAAGGTTAAGACCAGCTAAGATGAGGACTTTGGCCATTCATGTGAGCGAGGAAGACAGGGTTACAAAGGAAGGTTTGTTGCAGAGGTTTTGGGAGCAATTGGAGGCCGTCTCACTCTCCATCCAAGCGAGCGAGGAAGGAAGGGCTTTAGTGGACGGCCTGTCACAGAGTTCTTGGGAACATTTGAAATCCCTTTCTCTCTCGTCCCGGTATTTAGGTGATGTTGTTTTAATGGGGGGTTTTGCAGAAGGAGTGGCTTATCTGAAGAGTAGTGTTGAGGATTTCAAACACCACTTGTGCAAGGTTTATGAGGCAATCTGTGTAGGAATCAAGGCCAATCGCGAGACTGTTGAGGACATGAGGTATATCTCGTAGCAGCTCACCTGTCAAGACTAAAAAATTGATGATTTAGAGAGAAACCTAAAAGAACTGATGGGCTCTGTGGATGTTATTAAAGAGGAAATCCTAAAGATGGAAAAGATGACTCAATGCAACCATTGCCAAGAATCTCCAGTTGAAGATGTGCGTCCAATGGATGAAACTTCAATTCTGCAACCAATGTTTGGTCTTCAAGGCAAGCAGGATTAGCAGGGCTGGTCCACATCTGTTAGTTTTGAATGTTGTTTTGCATTTTGCTTATTTTTCAATTTGTAAGGGTATATCCCTCCTTTGTAATGGTGAAATCTAGGAAGCAAATAAGAATCTTCTATAAATCTACGCTACTGCAATTTCTGGTAACCTCTTATCAGACTGCTTCAGAACTCAGACTTCTGCTTTTGTTGTACTGAATGGTTGTGCACAGTCTATATCAATGTTTTTAAGTTCCTGTTGAAAAAAATATTGATTCTATAGATAATACAACGCAATTGAATATCACATATTTGTAAATTTCAACTAAATGATTGATATATTTGTATATTTACTATGATTTCATATATTAAATGAAGAAAATACATTTCTAATTTAAAAAATTTGAAACCAAAATTTTTCAATATATCAATCTATTAAATTTTTATTATAATTATGCATATTTAAATTCCATTTAATCACAATTTTTATAATAAATATAATTTAGTATTATTAAAATACAAGATATATTATATTAATATATTGGAATCCTGTTAAAAGTTAGGCATAAAAGAGTTTCAATTTTAAAATTGATTAAAGTTATTTTCATATTTTCATATAAATTGTAATGATATAAAATACTAAATATTTTAAATATTATATATACTATATTTTAATGGGTAAAGAGCTAAAAACCTTAATATAGATAATAAGTACGAAAAAGAAAAAAGAAAAAAGAAATATTATACAGAACATAAAATATAAATTACATAACCAATTCTCGATACAAAGACTAAAGAAACTGAATGGCTAGGGTTTTCAGACTTTGGGTTTCGATGTCCGGTTTTTCACTGCAGATGGTTGAATTCACTATAGGGATTGGAGTCTAGTCAATTTTTTGAGTTGACTCTAGTACCAACCAAGCCTTAAACAAAAAGTGGGAAGTTTTTATACTATTTTTCTGCAGTGTCTTTTCATATCTCTGCGGTGTAACTGGGGGTCATTGTCCCTTTCTGGAAAACTTATGGTTTTGGTGGGGTATTGGCGAGGACTGGTGGTTTTTCACTTTGGTCACAGCTATCTTCATCATGTTCCCTACTACCGGACAACTGCCAGTACATTCTGAGGTTTTAGGGCTTTGGGCTCCCCTTTCTTGTCTTACTATGTCTGGGCCCTTACTATCCTCTCTTGGGTTTTACACTAGTCATGGGGAGGGGATTTTACACTCTGATAATGCTCCTCGGATTTCTACTACGGTGGAGCCGCAGGTGGGAGAGGGTTGTGTTAACAAAATCTAGGGGACTAAGGCTCGACAACGTCGCAGACTAAAAACTATTAAAGCTCGTGATGGTTTAGAGTAGTTTTTCATTGATGAAACCACTAACCTAGAACGCGTTGTGATGCTGGATGTTCGGGCTATTGTCGGTAGGTTGGAGTTCACGGCTGGTTCGAAGGGTGAAATACTGGATTGGGTGAATACCCATTAGACTCCTTTATTAGGGCTTGCTCCAAGGGCTAATTTACTTCCAAACAACTAGATTATGTTCATTCTACCGGCGGACGATTCTGCGGAGGTGATATTGGACAAGAAATGGGCCTTCAAAACTGGTTCTCTCATACTGAAAAGGTGGCATATTGCATGTGACCTTGTCAAGGAGAAACAGACCAGGCGTCACCTTTGGATGTTACTTCCAGGGCTACCTATTGCACTCTGGAGTGAAAATATTCTTGTGGGATTGGCAAACAAAGTGGGTACTTTTGTCCGTATGACAAGAATTCTTTATTTGGTATTGAAAGGAAAATTGCCTGTGTCATGGTGGAATTTGACCTGGGGCTTGGCCTTCCTGTGGAGGTGGAGGTCATCTAGGGGTCCATTAAATTCATTCAGAAGCTGGATTATTATCGTATACCCTTTCGATGCTTTCATTGTCGGGAGACTGGACATGTTATGGCTCGTTGCCCTCGGCTTCTTCATTCTGGCATCTCGGCACTAAGCACTCCTGGGGATAACTATCTATCTGATGACCCTCCCAGTTCGACTGCCATGGTTATGGGTAAGTGCATTCCTAACAATACCACTCCATATAAAGAGGTCTCTAAAAAAGAATTGGATTTTTATACAGAAGTGGAATCCTCACTAGACAAACTACTTTTTGAAGGTTTGGTTAAATTTAATTTTGACACTTCATTGCTAGCTAATGAGGGTTTGGGTCTTGACTATTGCACACATTTTGTTCCTTTTTCTTCCTGCGAATTATGCTCGTCATTGGCTACTACCCTGACTTCGCTTGCCACTGATTCTTGCGTTGTGAATTTGGAGGGGGGATCCAATCCTATTGCTTCTGCTCATACCATCAATACTCTTCTTGGGAACGGTTTGGACACTACTTATTCATTGCCCCCTGAGGGTTTCAATTCAACCACTTCTGAGGGTAGGGTTTTTCCCTCTATTTCTATTACTAATGAAGTGGAACCCTTTTCTCCTGATGGCTCTCGAGCTACTATTTTGGAACCTTTTGATATTGCCCGGGATTTCCCCCCACTCAGTATATACTCGAAGAATCCCTCATCAAATCCCCGTGTAAAGCCGATTCCCCCAAATAAGTTTATCAATGTGACTATTAGGAAAAATCGCAGGAAACCCAGAGATAAGGTTGAAGACACTGGTAACTTCACCTCTATCACTGCCCGTCTTGATGAGTGTGCTGACTCATCCCATACTGAGCACTTACTGACTCCTTTAGAGGCCCCTAGAGCATTGTTGCCTCATGCTGAGGGTGTTCAATGATCATCCTCACCCTTAATATCAGAGGGGTAGGCAAGGCTTCTCGGACTAGGGCTTTGCTTCACCTTTTAAAAACTACTAGTCCCTCTCTTCTCCTTTTACAAGAGACCATGTGTGATGATGTGAAGGCCATTCAAAAACTGGCTACTGTTCTACCTGGTTGGGAATTTTCTGCAACTTGTGCTTCAGGATTGTCGGGTGGACTCCTTGCGGGTTGGAACCCTAAATTTTTTAATTTTCAGGCATATAAAACTGAATGGGGGAAACTGCTTCGGGGAAGATGTTTTTCTACTAATCTAATGCTCAATGTGCTAAATCTTTATGGTCCCTACAAAGACAGAAGGCCTTTCTGGGATTCACTGGCTGATTCAAGAATCTTGGATTTTGATAACCTATTAATTGCTGGTGACATGAATTTTACAAGTACAGCTAGTGAAGTATGGGGTACTAATTTTAGGCTTGACCAAATGGCTGATTACTTTACTAATTTCTTGACTAATCATGACTTAGTTGATGTGTTACCAGGTACACTTGCTCCTACCTGGACCAATGGTCGGGCTGGGTGTGAAGGTGTACATAAGAGACTAGACAAGTTTCTTATTAAAACAAGACTACTAAGCTTATGGTCTCGTCATAGATCCTGGATTGGGGAAAACAAATTCTCTGACCATTGGCCGGTGTTTTTTCAGTTTGATGATAAGGGTTACATATGGAAGTATCCTTTTAAATTCAACTGTTCTTGGCTTAAGGATGAAGATTTCTGTAAGATGATAAGATCATTTTGGGTTGGTTGTGGTGCTGACTTAGATACAAACCCTATGGATACTTTTGTCATTAAGCTTCGAAGGTTAAAGGCTCGGGTTTCCAGATGGATTAAGAATAAACAAAATGATGAGATGCATATGCTCGAAGACTAGATTCAAGATCTATTGAACAAGAATATTCATGGAGACTTGGATGCAGATATTGGAGCGAAGATTAAGTTATTTGAACAGAGGAAAGATGACTGGCTTATCAAAGAGGAAATGGAATGGCGTCTTAAAAGCAGAGCCATTTGGATTGATTTGGGTGATCGAAATACGAAAATTTTCCATGCTTATGCTACACACAGAAAGAATTCCAATTCTATCTAGGAGCTGGAGGATGGTAACGGTAACACTATTAATGATATGGAGGAGATGCATGCTGAAGCTAAGAAACATTTTAGTTCATTATGCACTGATCCAAAACAAGGCAATTTGATCTCTCAAATAAATATTGCAAGGAAATTTCCTGTGTTTGTTAATGAGGCTGGGGCTGCTGAACTAGGACAGACTGTAACTTTACAAGAAGTGGAAGGTGTGTTGAAAAATTTTGCCAGAGACAAAAGTCTTGGCCCTGACAGATGGACGGTGGAACTGTTTTTAGAATTTTTTGATGTCATGGGTGTTGATATTTTGGAGATGATTGAGTTTTCTAGAGTAGAAGGTTACATTTCAGGTGGGCTGAATTCCACTTTTCTTACCTTGATTCCGAAGACTGGGAAACCTACTACCTTTGGGGATTTTCACCCAAATGCACTCTGCAATTTGGCATACAAAATTATAACAAAAATAATCTCTGTCAAGTTGAAACCCATCCTTTCTAGATGCATCTTAGGGGAACAATTTGGCTTCCTGATAGATAGACAAATATTGGATGCAATTGGCATTACTCAGGAAGTGATGCACTCGGTCAAAGCAAGGAAACTACAAGCATTGTTAATGAAGATTGATCTGGAAAAAGCGTACGATAGGGTGGATTGGGTTTTTCTGCGCTTAATTCTCATCCAAATTGGTTTACCTCCCTTGGTAATTCGATGGATTATGGCCTACGTCACTACTTCTAGGATTGTTGTCTTAGTGAATGGTGCCCCATCTGAGTTTTTTAAAATCACTAGAGGGGTCAGACAAGGCTATCCACTGTCGCCCCTTATCTTTTTATTAATTATCGAGGGTATCAACCTGATGATCACTGAAGCCAAGACTTTGGGCAATATCAATGGCATCATTTTTTCTCAAAATGTGTCTAACACACATACATTGTTCGTTGATGATGTTCTTCTCGCTGAGCTGAATTCTGTCACTGAATGGCAGAACTACATGAGCATCTTAAATAATTTTTTTCATGCTTCGAGCATGCTGGTAAGCATAAGGAAGACCAGGGTGTATCAATTTGGTGTATCTGACTGTGAAATTGAGGCATTTAAACGCATTGTACCTTACAACTTTTGCCCATTAGTGGAGGGGTTCAAATATCCGGGCTATTTGCTCAAGCCTGGATCTTATAGTCGTCAAGATTGGATGTGGCTCATCAAGCGTGTTGAACATCGCATTAATAAATGGACATACAGGTTATTATTTACTGGTGGTCGACATCTGTGCTCACAGGCATCCCTGTTTACTGGTTTTCTCTCACCGAGTCCCGGTCTCTATTATCAATAGTCTGCGAAAGTTGTTTTTTAATTTCTGCGGACAGGAGGTACCCTAAATGGCGGCTTGACTATGTCTAAGTGGGAACATCTCTCATTACCTGTAGAAAAAGGAGGGGGCATTAAGAATTTATCTCTTTTCAGTTGTGCATTAAGAATTAAATGCTTCTGGCGGGGGTTGTTTGGTCCAACCCTATGGACTGAAATTCTCAAGATAAAATATATCAAAACAGACATCATCAATTGGATCCGAAGCTCTGAGAAAATTTTTAGAGGTACTTCCTAGATTTGGACTGGTTTTATAAAGTTATATAATTGTGTGGCTAATGACCTCACCTGGCAAGTGGGAAATGGCGCTGATGTTTTAGTAGGGATCGATCCGATCATGGGGTTGGGGGCAGATTATACATTATCCAGAGGGATACTGCACATTCTGCATTGTTTCAATTACAAAACCTTGAATAAGATACAAAGATTCAGATCGGGGAGCAATCAAACTTATTGGCTGGCAGCGATGGAGCTGGGTTTCCAGGATGTAGAAGCGACGAAGTGGGATGGATACATTTTCAAATTATATGCTTCTTGTTGCAAATTAAATCGAGACAGAGATAAGGTCATTTGGACTGGTAACAAAGCTACGGGTATGATTGATGCTAAGTTTGCTTACATGGCATTAATTAGTAATTGCTGTATTTTTCTAGTTGACTAGTGGTATAAGACCCTTTGGAGGTGGAAGATCCCTGTGAAGATACAATGTTTTATGTGACATGCACTTAGAGGTTGTTTAAAGACACGGGATAACCTTCATAAGCGTGGATGGATTGGTCCCAACATTTGCATCCTTTGTATGAAGGATTTGGAAACTTATGAGCATATTCTGGTTGGATGTGAATTTACTAAATCTGTATGGAATGCAATTATACAACAACTTGACTTGCACACTACTTGGAAGGATGATGTTTTTAGAGGAGGTGCACTGCAATGGTTTAGAGACTGTAAGGAGTGTCCTTTCTTACCTGCTGTGGTTTCTTGGGTTGTCTGGCATTCAAGAAATACGACAGTTTTTGAAGACAAAAGGCCCACTATTAATACTACAATCTGTAGAATTTTACTGGTTATTTCTAACAATTGCAAACATTTTGGTAACACGAAAGTCATTAAGTTTACATCCTTCAGCTGCTCTTATCATAGACCTACAGCCTTCTTCGATGGATCGGCATTGGATGGCCTTTGTGCTATTGGTGGTGTTATCTACATCAGCAGGGATCATTATTACACTTTGAAGCTCAACTGTGGCAACGACACTAATACCAAGGCTGAATTACTGGACCTTTGGTGCATTCTCACAGTTTCCAGATATTTTGGTTTGCATGAAATTTCAGTCTTTGGTGACTCCTGGGTGACGATCAAATGGGCACAAGGAGAATTCAATTTAATTGTGATCTCACTTCATCAATGGTGCTGCAGAATCAAGGAAGTCATGGGTTATTTCAAGAACATCTCCTTTGAACATATTTATAGGCAACACAATTCTCAGGCAGATTTATTATCCAAAGAAGCTCATGAGGGTGCTGAAGGTTTTATCAGATGGGAGGAATTTAATGAGAATCAACTTCTTGATTCGAATCAGGTCTTTTGGTCTTGTCTATAGCTGCTACATTTTTTTGGTTAGTTTTGCCATTAAACACTGCGTCCTGATTTTGTGTATGAACTTTTTGTTGCATATGATGGATTATTATACATCCATGTTGTAATTCGGAATGGTATTTTGATTGATATTATGCCTTCCATATATATAAGTCTTGATTTCATCAACTTATCTGTTTGTACTATTTAATTCATAATAAATACCAATAGTAGCTGAAAAAAATTAAAAATTACATAACTAATTAATTTAACTAAAAAGAAAACATTATTCCAAAAAATTATAATTAAAATAAATAGAATACTTTATTATAATAATTTTTAAAATAAAAATATTGACAAAACCAGTATTCATATATGTCTTGAATTCTAAATCTTTTATTGACGAAATTAAAATAATCGACTAATTAAAAAAAATTAATTAAAAAACTAGTGAAATTAAAAAACTGGCTGTCACCACCTACACCCAAAGTTTGAAACCATTCAACCCACATTACAACAACACATGTCCATCAATCTTAATATGTGATTCATCTACACTAGATTATGTTTTATTAAATAAAATAAAAAATAAGCTGCAACATCCAATATATTTAGATTTATCATAATATCTGATCCAAATTTATTGGAATACGTCCATTTCATTGATCGAAATATTTAAATCAATATTCTTATTGTCCTTATCAACATGTATCCATCTTAAGACACATTTATCCATGTATTCATTATATCAAAATCTCTAATCGGAAATTTATTTTATATAAAGATCATTTAAATTTGAAATACTAAGCAAGTTATTTATCTAATTGGTAAAATTTCAAGTTATAAAACAGTTTGTATAGCCAGCCATAAAGGAAACAGACATGATTGGAATTTTCAAAGGACGAAATTTAGTTGTATATTCCATGCAATTTAAGACAATACCAACGACTGTTGTTCATGACCGCAACCAAAAGCAGAGCTTACCAATGGTGCTGTTACACACTCTTCTTATTTTGAATGTCCAATATAATGCATAAATTTAATTTTCTATGTGTATGTATAAACATGAAATGCAGTGTATGATGCAGGTTCAAGTTGATTACTCAGTACTCTTTTATAGCACTAAGCTGACCAGAATAACAGAAGCTGCTCTAAAACAAGATGATGTTGCTCCAGAACAAGATCATAAGCCTAAATTAAACTTTCTCTGTCTCCATCCCAATCCCCAGTTTTTTACCCAATACATTGGACCCCTGTCCATAAGCATGGGAATCGGGCTTGGAATCGTTGTCATCCTTCCAGCTACTCAACACATCCGGATCCGACCCATTGTGAATGTAAATAGGTTTCTTCAGGGATAGCAGGACTTGGGCATCAGAATAAAGCGAAGATGGAAAACCACCCACTATGACAGTTACTACATTGACACAGTAACTACCAGAATGTTCACGCGGCCTATGCCCGGACTTGGACTTGGTTAAAAAGATCCAAATCCTAGGCTCTATCAAGCGTAAGATCCAAATCTTAGCTTCTATCAAGCGCCGAGAGGGATCAAATCTCCCGAGGTGAAAACCTCTTATCGAAAAACTCCTTGAGTGCAATACATGAGAAGAGGTTTGCATCTCGGGAGATTTTTAGAAAAACTAAATTCAAATTTAAAGCATTACAATTAAAACTATTATATTAAAAAGTGAGTATATTAAACAAAAATTACAATTATTTTTGTAGAATAAACATTCAAATTCAGTATTACTTTATATTACTTATATTACAAATGTTACATGTAATGTTACAAGATCTCCCTCATATTATTACTTTTTACTTTATATTACATTTTATTAATGGCCGACAATAATATTACAAACGTCAAGATCTCCCTCATATTAGTATTTTTTGCGCCGACGCTCTACAGTCCAGTAAAAAGTAAATATGAGACTTAAACTAGAGACTTTACTTTTTACTTTTAATACAAGTAAAAAGTAAATATGAGACTTTAGAGTGTTTGTCTTGTAACAAAATAATACAAAGTAAACAAAAAATAATAATACAAAGTAAAAAGTAATAAATATTATGTCAACCATAAACAAAAAAGAATAATACAAAGTAAAAAGTAAATATAAGACTTAAACTAGAGACTTTGGAGCTTAGGCTAGGATTTGGATCTAGGCTAGTTACTTTATATTACATTTTATTAATGGCCGACAATTTACATGTAACCTTACAAGATCTCCCTCATATTATTACTTTTTACTTTATATTACAAGGTTACAAGATCTCCCTCATATTAGTACTTTTTACTTTATATTACATTTTATTAATGGCCGACAAACGTTACAAACGCGTTACAAGATCTCCCTCATACCTCGGCGCAAAAAGCATAGTTTCGTCGACATAATGGGTAAAAACACAAAGTTTTGTAAGCTTGAATGGTTATAGAGTCGTATTGGATTTAAGCTTTCTCCGTCTCCATCCCAATCCCCAGTTTTTTACATTCTCCTCACCCATTTTCCTCCGCCCTCTTCAACTAATTAGCCCTTACTATTTATTATATATAATTTGTAAGCGAAGCCCTTTCTGTTTTGCTTTTTCACTGAAACAGTCAAGTCCTCTTCCTTCCTAGGATCTCTTCACCTTATAAATACAAAGAGCATAGACGTCATATGTATTGACTTCAATTGAAGATATGATTAGAGTCGATGTTTTGAGTAGATCGACACACCAGAAGTACTCGAGATGTAGAGGGCAGAGATGAACTGGGAGCTACTGGTCCACTCGGCCCTGTAGAGGTAGCAACGAAGTAGCCAAAAACCGGGCATAATCACTCCAGAAGTTTGACAAGTTTGAGAAACCCAGTTCGGATTTTGGAGGAAGAAAGAGGTCGAAGATACAGAAGAATCCTAGGTTGGAGTATAAGTATTAGGGTGAGCACCTGGTAAAATTATATTGTGTGGAGAACATGCAGTGGTACATGGGTCCGCTGCTCTAGCTGCCTCACTGGGCCTCTACACACAAGTCCAGATTCAGACTCCCACAGCTGGAACATGTAATAGTTATTGTCCTTGATGGTTTGGATGCAATGTTCTTTTGTTCAAATATCGAGCGTTGCTTGCATATATATATATATATATATATATATATATTATATGAAGGGTATTACAGTTTTAACCATGGTCTGATATGCAGAAACTGTTCAAAGGCATTTTAGTCTGATAATTTAATCCCTCTCTGTGATTGTTTGCAACAGACCCAGATGGGCATTTTACTCTTAATTTGAGAGACTTGAATGTGCACTTTACATGGTCAATCCAGAGTATAGAAGCTTCTTTTAAGTCGTTGGAAGAATTTGTTGTGGATCCTCTCTGTGTCAAATCTTGTTCTGCAGACATTATGCAGTGCATTGCATCCCTGCTGGATGAACAGGAGTTCCCAGAGGTTGTAATTGGTGTTTCTGCTGGAGTTTCAGCTTTTTTATTCCTATACATCTCCATTGTTGGGTAAGCTTTGGTGTTGTTATTGGATTTGGGTATTTTTGTTTCAGGACTGCTTGTATTTGGTTTTGGCAGATTCTCTATCTGTGAATTAATGTAATCAAATCTAGTCATATTTCAAATTTTAGCTGCCATTGAAACTTTTTTTATGTCCGGCTAACATGATCAGTGTCCAGGTAATTGTGAATTCAGACTTACCTCTACATTCGGGATTGGGATCCTCTGCTGCCTTTTGCGTGGCGATATCAGGTGTTGTGCTTGCTTTATCTGGTGCACTAGATTTGGATGCTCTCCAAGGGAGTTGGTTGAGTTTTAAACAGAGCAATCGTGAAACAGTGAACAAGTGGGATTTCGAAGGAGAGAAAATCATCCATGGTAGACCTTCAGGCATTGAAAACACAATTAATGCATATGGTATGTAAAAAATATATATAAGATCTGTTATAAATACAAATAATCAAATAGGATTCAGCACCAACCCCTAAAATTTGAAGTCGCAGCCTAGCAAGCGTGACACAGATGACTAGCAGGGGCTGCCAAGAACGTCGCAGCAACATGTAGAGGAATCGTTTGGCCGTGCCCACGCCCACAAGATTTTGGTATGGCATGATTCAAGATGCTCTCTGCCTTCGGGGAGCTTCTGCTAGGGGAGAGAGTTCTATAGTTGAACGGGAACCGGTAGTGGTGATAGAACCGGTCACTGTTACAACCCAAAAAGTGACCAAGAAAATGCCAACTGTCAAACACATATAATTATATAAATATATAAAAAGTTTCCTATTTAAGTTCATTTAGTGTCATTCTGTACAGTAGGCCCACAGCTGTCAACTATAGGACAAAAGGTTGACAACTGAGCAGTCTTTGTTGGGTATGTTATATCTCTTCACATGGTCGCTGCGTGTACAACATGATCCCTTGCCCAGTAGTGATTCGCCTGCGCCGGGCGCGTCCGGAGGGGGGGGGGGTAGCCCGACAGGGCCCACCCCCTTCGTTTCGGACCGTTAGGTTCCGAAACGCCATAGAGGGGGCCGTTAGGCCCCCGGAGTCCGCGCGGAGCACAAATTTTTTTTTGGGTTGCTTTTTGCTTTTTCGCGATTTCGACCCATTGTACTCTATCTAATCCCGGTAAAAGGGATTAGGGTTGTAACCTAATTTCGGGTAAATGAATTAGGGTTTTAGATGCTGCGGAATACCAGATATTGTAAACATATAATGAAAAGGAGCCGTGTGGCTCTAAGTTTTGCTGGTTTTTTCCCGGTTAAGGGTTTCCAGGTGAAAATCTCTGTGTAATGTGTGTGCCATTGTGTATTTTCTGTTAATGCTTAAGAATCGATATAAGTTTGTACTTCACTGTTAAGGTTTAAAACTTACAGTCTTGACAGAACCAAAATCAAATCCATCATGTCCCTTCCAAATCCCAACATGCACTGACACAAACATCTAATTGGACCTCATCACTCCCCAGGCATCCAAATCTACAAGGACGGATTGCCCATCACATGGACCCCATCGAATAAGCTTCAGGGTACACCCAGACCAGCATCGAGAATCACTTAACCACCAAGGCATCCCACCTGCACATTTATCAAATGTCACCTGCATAATAAATGGAGAATGAGTGTCAGCTCTAGGTGCATTGTTATTCAACAAAGTAGCCCAATCAATGCAATTAATGCTGCCAACTCCATTAAAATCATCAAATCAACCATAAAACCAAACAAAAGCATGTCCATAGGCATTTCGAATAGCACATGGATCGACAAAGCCCCATTGATGGCCATTGGATCGAGGCCAACTCAATCTTGAGCCACTCATCCAACTCCAACCAGTTGCAATCCATGCCTTCTCAAACTTGCCAATCAAATCAAACACCAAAATGCTATAAAGACACTACAACCTTCAGACAAACTCCATTTTTTCTGCTATTCGAAATTCCCATACCTTGTTAAACTCACCTCTATTTCCAAGCATCAAATTTCAGAGTCCAGGCATTGCATTCAAGCAAAACACAGTTGCAGAGTTAATTCAAGACAGCATTCAGAGTTCAGGTATTGCATTCAAGATAAACTTGTCTTTCCATAATGTTTTCAAGTAGCCAGACTATATCTAGTTTTATGCAAGAACCTGCATTGAACATGTAAATCACATCAAGAGATCCTTTTGAATACTCCAGATCCTAGGGTCATTTTAACACTTTGTTTTAACACAGCTATTGTAATATTCCAGATCCCTATGAAGATACACAGCTAGTTCTAATTCTGTGGGTGGGAGCACTGTTATGGTTTTTGGTTTTTAATGGAGCACTGTCCCTAGCCCTGTTTGTTCTAATTCTGTGGGTGATTGCAGTCATGGCAAGAGTCAACACTACTCGTGCAAGGAGGTCAAGTAGGAGACTCAGCAGGGGTGCCCAGCTACGATGCACCTCTTCCGATGAGGACATAGCACATGATACTGATAATAACAATGCACACATAGATGATGAAGAGGCAAATGATGCAGAGCGTAGTGGTGTTGTTCCACCATCAACCACAGTTGAAGAGGAAAATGATGCAGATCCTGGAGGTGTTATTCCACAATCAACCATAGTTCAAGGTGCAACTGCCAGTAAGAAGATTAGTGCCATCAGAGGATGGATACAAGAAGACATGAAGGCTACCATAGATGATATAGAGTTCAATGGTTTTTCTATCAGAGCAGCTGCTAAAAAACATGGGATTCCACCAACATCAATCCATTACTGGATAAATGGCCTGACCCATACCAAGCGAAAAGGACCTCTTACAGTGTTGAGTGCAGAAGAGGAAGAAGAAGTTGTGGTTTGGTGTGAAGAGATGGCTCAATTAGGCCATGGTCTGGAGTTGGTTCAACTCAAATCCACTGTTGCACAAATTTGTCAAGGGAGGCCAAACCCCTTCAAAGATGGATTTCCAGGGAAATCATGGTGGAGAGGATTTAAACAAAGGCATCCAGAACTTGTGTTACGTACAACAGAGGGGCTTGATAGGGATAGGGATTTCAATCTACGCCCTACAGTTGTGACCAAGTTCTATCAGACACTCTCTGATGCATATGAGAAACACTCATACAGAGGAGACCATATATGGAACTGTGACGAGACTGGATTGCAGGCAGGGAGGAATTGTGGCATGCGGGTAATTGCCAAGAGAGGGAGCAGGAATGTGCCCAAAATTTTGCCAAAAAGTAGGGAGTGGATAACTATTCTTTGTTGTGTCAACGCAGTTGGAGCATCAATTCCAGGTTTTTATCTATTCAAGGGAAAGAATCAACTCAAAAATTACATTAAAAACTGTGAACCTGGCGCATGCATGGCTGCACACCCCCATGCTTGGATGACAAAAGAACTATTCTTAAGTTGGCTTTGCCACTTTGCTTCCTCTGTCCCTGGCAGTGTTTCACCTGAAAACAGACACATGTTGATTTTTTATGGCCATGGCAGCCACGTTGCTATACAAACCATTGAGGAGGCAAACAGGCTAGGCATTGATCTGTTGGCACTACCTACACATACCACGCACAGGCTGCAACCTCTAGATGTGCGTGTGTTTGGGCCTTTCAAGTGTTACTTCAGGTCTGAGAGAGCGTCCTGGATGGCAAAGAACCCGGGGGTAGAGGTGAAGAGGTTCGAATTAGCAGAACTTGCAAGCAAAGCTTTTGCTAGGGCACTCACAGCATCAAATATCAGGTCTGGTTTTAGGTGGACAGGAATATGGACTTTCAATTCTGATGCTCTTCAACATGACACGGGATGTATTCAGGATTTTGATGTTCAGGGGAAAGAGGATGCAGATAACATCATATCACTCTCTCAAGGTCATTGCCAACCACTGGATGACGACAATGAACACGCAAGTGAAAGTCAGTATGGCACCGAACCTGTTGGGAAGAATATAGAAGCTGTTGGAAGGACAAAAACAGAATTAGATGGCCAAGGGATTGTTCATAACAACGTTGCCGATTTGAGTGTGAATGGAGGTGACCAAGCAGTGGTAAACAACAGCGAGGAGTTGACATTTCCAAGCTAGCCAGAACAACTTGAGTGGTTGGCAGAGGCGATGACAAATATGAACAGACACATTGTCACCCCCACCAACGATGAAAGCCTTAACCTGCCTTCGATGCCAGCAGTCCTTAACAATGAAGCTGTACATTATTATGTGCCACTTGGGGGTGTTGGAGATGAGATTGAAAAAAATGAAGATACAGTGGACCAAGAAAATGATGATGAGGCACTCCCACCAAATGAGCCACTACTTGGCCAGTTCCTTAAGTTTCCAGTGGAGAAAGTTGCAACTCAACTATCTAATCCCACTGCTGAGCATCTTAGATTAAGCAGGAGCTCACAACTACTAACATCAGAGGACTACATCACCCTACTGATTGAGGCTGAGCACAAGAAAAAGGAGATGCAGGATTTAAAAGAGAAGAAGAAGGCCTTGGAAAAGGAGAAGAAGGAAGCAAAGATTGTTGCAGCAGAGAATCGAAGGAAGGAAAGGCTTGTAAGAGTGAAACAAAGGGAGGAAAGAGAGCGACAGAAACAATTGGAAAGGGAGGAAAGGGAGCAAAGAAAGGCAAATCAGAGGAATCCAAATGGTCTGGAGAGGATAGAGGTGGTTGAAAACCCATTGGATCAATTTTCAGAGAACAGAAGATTATTCCAGGACCTTATTAACATACAGATACCCCAATACCACCAGGTAGGGGGAAATACTGTGTATGCCTTCCAAACACCTCCAGTGAACCCAGGGCAATTAGGCTCAAGTCATAACTATGGTTACTCAATTCCTCCTTGGCTACAAGGAGCAACCTAGCCCGCACCAAATGTTTGCAACTCAACACAACCAGGTCAAGCATCAGTATCTAACCCAACTAGTTTGGGTAATGAAGGCAGTCAACCTCCTCACACATAGGGTTTTTTGTTTGGCAAATGATAGATGTTTTTTGTTTGGCATCCACATATGAAAGGAAGATTTTGTTGCTGGGGGGAATTTTGGGTGGTTCCAAAGTTTTTGTTTGACAGATGGAAGATGTGTTTTCTTTGGCATACACATGTGATAGCTAGATTAAGCTAGATTTTGTTGCAGGAGGAATTTTGGGTGGTTTCCTAAGTTTTTGTTTGATTCCAATCTGACAGTCGATATATGTTAGGCATAACCACAGTAAATGTATAAAGTTCCAACCCACCATGGACCAACCATATGTATAAACTCAAATTGCTACTATGTTGAACAAGAATATGCCCTTTATGTCAAGTATTGTTTTCTTCATGTCTCTGTCTATTTACTGGACTACATTCCTTACTAAAACTGATTACTATATTTCTTGGTTGGCAAACTAATTTGAATGTTAAACTAAATTGGATGGTAGACCAACCTGATTGAAAATTTAAATTGAATGCAAGTTTTTTTTGAATGCAATACTGACTTGAATGCAAATCGACTTGAACTGGATTGATAGTAAGCATTGCAAACAACCACCGAGCACACAGTTAAAGATTACTTAGGTTAGAGCACACAGCAAGAATGAAAGCAGGTGGTATCACTATGAAACAATGAAACCATATCAAACCCTAATCCTATAATGAACTCCATTAACAAATTAACAACCATTCATTGCGAATTCATACAATCACTGAAACAGTCACTGAACCATAGCAAACCCTAATTAGCATGAATGGTTGTTAATTTCTTAAAAGGTTTCATGCCTCCAAACCCTAATTGCAAATTCATACAATCACTGAAACAATCAATGAACCATAGCAAACCCTAATTTGTTAAAAGGTTTCATGCCTTCAATTCACAGTCCAAATTATTCATCTAATTGGCATGCCCAAATTATTTGAGAGTGTCATCTTGCATCTCAAGCATGCATCAATCCTATAATCAACTCCAATAAGAAATTAACAACCATTCCTTCAAAATTCAAGCAATCACTGAAAGCAATATAATCACTGAAGGGTTTAATGGAGCATTGTTATGGTGTTTTTTTTTATGTCAAAATTTCCCGCAACCTTCAAACCCTAATCCTATAATCAACTCCATTAACAAATTAACAACCATTCATTGCTAATTCATACAATCATTAATAATAAATTTTGACCCTAACAGTGTGCCATTAATAATCAATTTCGACCATAACAATGCTCCATTAAAAACCAAAAACCACAACAGTTCTCCACTAAAAACCAAATACAATTACAGTGCTCCATTAAAAACCAAAAACCATAACAGTGCTCCATTAAAAACTAAAAACCATAACAGTGCTCCACTAAAAACCAAATACCATTACAGTGCTCCATTAAAAACCAAAAACCATTACAGTGCTCCATTAAAAACCAGATACCCTAACAGTGCTCCATTAAAAACCAAAAACCATTACAGTGCTCCATTAAAAACCAAATACCATAACAGTGCTCCATTAAAAACCAAATACCCTAACAGTGCTCCATTAAAAACCAAAAACCATTACAGTGCTCCATTAAAAACCAAATACCCTAACAGTGCTCCATTAAAAACCAAAAACCATTACAGTGCTCCATTAAAAACCAAATACCATAACAGTGCTCCATTAAAAACCAAATACCCTAATAGTGCTCCATTAAAAACCAAAAACCCTAACAGTGCTCCATTAAAAACCAAATACCATAACATTGCTCCATTAAAAACCAAAAACCCTAACAGTGCTCCATTAAAAACCAAATACCATAACAGTGCTCCATTAAAAACCAAATACCCTAACAGTGCTCCATTAAAAACCAAATACCTTAACAATGCTCCATTAAAAACCAAAAACCATTACAGTGCTCCATTAAAAACCAAATACCATAACAGTGCTCCATTAAAAACCAAATACCCTAACAGTGCTCCATTAAAAACCAAAAGCCATTACAGTGCTCCATTAAAAACCAAATACCCTAACAATGCTCCATTAAAAACCAAAAACCATAACAATGCTCCATTAAAAACCAAAAACCCTAACAATGCTCCATTAAAAACCAAATACCCTAACAATGCTCCATTAAAAACCAAATACCTTAACAGTGCTCCATTAAAAACCAAAAACCATTACAGTGCTCCATTTAAAACCAAATACCATAACAGTGCTCCATTAAAAACCAAATACCCTAACAGTGCTCCATTAAAAACCAAATACCATAACAGTGCTCTATTAAAAACCAAATACCCTATCAGTGCTCCATTAAAAACCAAATACCTTAACAGTGCTCCATTAAAAACCAAAAACCATTACAGTGCTCCATTAAAAACCAAATACCATAACAGTGCTCCATTAAAAACCAAATACCATAACAGTGTTCCATTCGTAAACGAATTCAACCCTAAAAATGCTCCATTAAAAACAAAAAACCATAATAGTGCTCTATTAAAAACCAAAAACCATAACCTACGACGTCGTTTGAACAGGCCGCCACTGCGGAGCACGAACCAGGAGCGGAGCACTCATCAAAATCAATTCAACCAAGAACACAGATGCAACCGGACCCAAACAAACCGAACACAGACAGAGAAAGCAAGCAAATCACACCGAGAGAGTGGTTGTGTTGAAAAACACAATGCAAGAGAAGCCGGTAGGATCGAAATCCTACCACGTTTTCTGAACAGGTGGCCATCGCCGAGCACGAACCAGGAGTGGAGCAGGTACCAGGAGCCGAGGATGAACCAGGAGCCGAGGACGAACCAGGAGCCGAGGATGAAGCAGGAACATGAACACCAGGAGCCGAGGATGAACCAGGAGCAGCCCGCAAACAAGCAGGAATAGGAGATTCCCATCGGGGGACCCACGCCACGGACCACGAACACAAGAACAACACCACAACAGTTATCCAACCCACGGCGACGACCATGGAGGCGGGCCACTCCACCATGAGCTTCGACAAGGTTAACAACAACAAACACCTATGCTCAAACAACAACGACCTCCGCGCGAACAACAAACATATGCGGACCAGAACATGACAACAGAGCTTCCAAGCAGCGGCAGGTTCGAAAAGCAGCAGGAGGTGGCATTGGAGCCATGGCGGACAGGTTCCGGGGTGGCCAAACGCTCACCTTCCAGCCCCGAGCAAGAATGAACGGGCTCCTGGAGCAACTGCAAGGAAAGGGACAGCTGGCACGCTTCTCGAGGTGCCATAAAGCGCATTAAAGAGCTATCTACTCGGGACGACGTGGAGCAGGCACCTGCATACCTCCGGCCCTCGACGGGTGGCGTCCACATGGCATCCCAGGTGTTCAAAGTGGGGCCGCACCACTTCTGGCCTCCCTCCCCTATGGCATGATTCAATATCATCGCCGCCTCCAGGGTTTGAATCTGTTGCACTGTACGTAGCCCTGCTCGCTTTATTGCCGATAAATTTAAAACTTGAAACTTCACCGACTCGAAAAAACTCGTCGCAAGAGACAGACGGTTAATGAAAAGGTCGCGTGGTAAAAGTTGGTTGGACAAAGTGATGAGGACGTGGCAGCATTCCATTCGCTCAATACGCGAGGAATCCAACTACAGTGGCAAGGATGGTCTTGCGTTGTTTGAACGCCTACGGCGTAATTAGCATAGATCCAGATCTATCAACCACCTAGAGGGATCCAATTTATTGAGGTGTAATTTTTAAAAAAAATTTAAACTCAATAAATTTTATCTCTCTTAGTTGATAGATCCAGGTTTAAGTTTTAAGTTTTTATTTTATAGACAAACATCGATTTTTTTAAGTATGTAAAATATTTTTTCACATATCTTTTATAAATAGATAATATTAAGAATTTGGGTAGGAAAGGTATACATTGTTTTAAGGGATTTTTCATGATGATAGCAAGGCTTCGATTCTTCAGGTTGTTCATATGGCTATATTCTTTCCTAACATTGTTTCACAAAATGATAATAGGGATATGGTGAAACCTATAACGAAGGAAAAGCTACAGGGGGTGCTTCAATTCTTTTAGAAAGACAAAAGTTTCTAACTCGAAGGATGGCATGTTGAGTTCTTTTGGGGTTTTATGATTTATTGGAGGTAGACCTATTAAGGGTGGTTGAGAATTCAAGGCATATAGGAAAAATTCTAACAACTTTCAATTCCACATCCATTTCTTTAATTCCTAAATCTAATAACCCTACAAACTTTGGGGAGTACAAACCCATTTCACTCTGCAATTGTATCTATAAGATAATTTACAAGATTATTGCAAGAAGAGTGAAGGATATTGTCCAAAACCATATCAGAAGAATAATTTGGCTTTCTTGTGGGAAGACAAATACATGAAGCTATGGGAGTAGCCTGGGAAGTATTTCATACTATCAAGGTCATAAATGGTTTTCCATGGTTATCGAAGTAGATTTATCTAAAGCTTATGATCGAGTAAGTTGGCTTTATTTGAGATTAATGCTTATTCATGTGGGATTCAATCTATGTTGTGTAAATCATTTCTTTGTTATATGCAATTTCATGAGGAGACTAACCATAAGGATCATTTATTAGTGGTGATTGTCTTAATAGTCATTGGTGTTGTCGGATGTCGGACTTGTGGAGTAGGGTTGCAGGATCAATTATTGCGTAACTACTCCAGGGTTTGCAGGTTTCTTTGAGCATCTCCTTCTAGCGTTTGGCCCTGTCATCCATCGCTATGGTTCATCATGGGGGGAAACCTACCCCCACCTGCGAGCACCAAATATCTAACCAAAATCACTCCCAATATTTCTGGTGACTTCAGCCACCCTAATTGCCCACATGTAACCAGCAATCCAGCTCAAGGAATGGAAGGAGAGGGATCATGCTTCCTATCTCAATGAATTACGGGAGGTAATTAATCGAATCGGCAGCAAAACAACAATAGTTGAAATGCAACCAGATGCATCCCAAAATATGAGGTAACTCCAAAGGTTGAAGTGAAATCTTGAAACATCAATCAACGAGTCTAGTATATGAATGATCATGCCTTAATAGGGTAATTTCTTGGGATCTGGCCAACTAAGAGAGCTATGATCTAGTGGATAAGTACATTTTGGAAGCCCAAAGGCCATTACGATCTCAAATTGGGATCAAAAGGTTTTTTCACAAGCTTGGAGGGTATAAATTGCATCTTTGACAACGAGCCCTATTTTTTTTCACACCGAAAAAAATAACAACTTGTTATTACTAGAATCAAAGTTGTTACATCAATACTCAAAAAAATTTCTCAACATGAGAAATATTCAGATATTTTCTTACTAATGCCATCTTTGACTTCACATCATGGTCCCCTAGATTGCTATTATAAATCTATATCAACGGAATACAATAAAACTTAACTCTCTTTCTCCCAAAAGACCCGAAATATACTAGCTTTGCAAAGACTACATAAAATAAACTATGACAGGACTGCCATAGAATACATAAGAAGCCACCGATCTAAAAGTAAGATAAACTTCTAGATTATGTAATAATACTATTACAGAATTTTTCAAAAAAGATATTTCCATCGAATTCTCTAATCGCCAGCTTTGATAGGCAGTTTGCATCCCCATTAAATTCTCTGTGAATATGTTGGAAAGAAATGCTATTTAAATTGGAGATCATCTTCAATGTTTGAACCTTCCAATGTTCAAGAACAATAGAGTGTAGAGATGAGTTGCCTTTTTCCCATTCAATTATGCACTTAGAGTCACCAACTATCTGAAAATCATGAATGTCAAAGTATTTTGCACTCCATAATAAGCCCCACATGGCTAAAAGTTCATCTTTTGTGTTGGTGCCTTTTCCCACCCCCATTCTTAATTTTATCAAAAGAAATTCATTTACCTGAATAATCATACCTGGTCCACACATGTCATTGTTCATGGCTCCATCAAAGAAACCGATTGGCATCGCTTCCATAAATACGGGCTTAGATAATATCCTTCTCTTATTTTCCACATTATCCTTACAGAATGCCTTCATCGCTTCATTTATCCTAATGCACACTTGGTTGATGTTTGGATTAAAACCTTGAAAAATGAATTCATTCCTTACCCACCATACTTCCCATATAGTGAAAAAAGGAAGCACCCTATAAGATCTCTTTTTAGCAAACCACACGACCATATTATCTTTAATACTTGATGGTCCCAATATTCTTCGAACTGATAATACCCTTCCATATTTTTCCAAATGAACTGAAAAAAAAAAAAAAACACCTCCTGAACAAATGGTCAATAGATTTGCTATCACTATTACACATGCAGTAGATACCCGACCCCTGGAAGCCTTTGCTTTGTAAAGAGACCCATGTCAAAAAATTTCCCGTTGAAACAAAGCCATATAAAAGCATTTTATTTTGAGAGGAACCTTCTCAATCCATAATATTTTTGACCACCAGTTGCTGCAGTCTTCCACTTCGACATCCATAATGATCTTATATGCTAAATTTGCATTAACTACATCTTCGTTCTTATTGAAATGCCAAATAATTTTGTCCTCATTATTTGATAGAACTATACCAGCCCTTCACAATTTTAAGACATAACTATCCCATTCCAAAGCATTATGTCTCGACAGGCTTAGATCACTGGCAGATATCCAATAAAAAATTTATGGGTTTATATCTCTAGCTACTTGACGAAGAACCAATATACTCCTCTAGTGGAGTTCAGTTAACAGATCCACAAAAAATGTATAATCATCCAACATTCCAACAATGGGGTCAATACCCAAGTATATATTGGTTCCTCTACCCACCAACCAGCCGATGGAGGCATTTATAATTGGATAAGCTTTAACCAGACTTTTCCATATGAATGATGCATTTTGCAGATGTTTTGAGGGGGATCTCATCCACTGACTGGTATCAATACTTCTAATATATTTTGCTTTCACTGTTTTACCCCATAGTCCCCTGTCGAATATGCTACGCCAAAGGCTTTTAGCACATAGAGCCCGATTGAACCAACTAAGATTTTTTAGGCCCCAACCGCCTAGATGGGTAGGATTTGAAATCTTATCCCATGCCACTAAGTGAAATTTTTGAATCTCAATCCAACCAGCCCATAGGAACTGGAATATCATTCTCCTTATAGCCATAATAACTGACTCTGGAAATGCAAAAAAAGAGAACCAATATACCGAGATGATGTGAAGAACCGATTGAATGAGAACCAATCTCCCACCTAGAGTTAACCATCTAAAAGACCATGAGTTTATGTGTCTTTGAATTTTTTTGATGTGCCAATTCCAATCTTCTACCTTATATCCAGTTGGTTTAATGTGAAACCCAAGATATTTAAACCGTTGCTCATTTCAATCATATTATATGGAAGGTATGAGGAAATCTGATCTATGATGACACAATCATCACAGTTGTAAACGAAACAAAATTTATACGAGCTAACAGCCACACCCGATGCCTTACGAAAGGTAGATATCAACATATGGAAATGCTTCCATTCATCATTGTTTCTGATTCCAAAGAGTGATACATCATCTACAAATAATAGATGAGAAATTGCAAGATTTTGAGCCACCTTAATTCCTTTGATGTTCCCAAAACTTTTTGCATTCTTGACGAGCAGACTTAGGCCTTCAATGGAAAGGATAAAAAGGTAGGGTGATAGAGGACACCCTTGTCGAATCCCCTGGTTTCATCTAAATGATTGCGTAGGAGAACCATTTATCAGGATCGAAAAATTTGATGTCTTAATACAAGCCATGATCCAATTTATGAATTCCATAGACAGGCCAATCTAGATCAAGATAAATCTAAGGTAAGTCCAGTCAATCCTGTCATAATCATTTATTAAATCCATTCTCAGGATAAAGGATTTCAAGTTTCTTTTTTTGACAGAATGTAATACTTCTTGATCTATGCCAACTGCATCCAATATTTTCCATTTTGGGATAAAAGCAAACTGTTCCTCAGAGATGAAACAGACAAGAACTACTTTAACTCAATCTGCTATGATTTTTGTGATGACCTTGTACAGTAAATTACACAATTATATAATCCTGTAATCATTAAAGGAGGTAGGACTATCATATTTAGGAATCAACGTAATGTAAGTGGAATTAATATTTTCAGTCACATGACAATTCCTCCTTGATTACTCCACAGCTTCAGTCATTTCGTTGCCGAGGAGATCAAAAAAATGTAAATAGAACTCGACATTCAGACCGTCGGGTCCAAGGCTATTATCTTTAGGGATATTTGATAGAACCTTTTTAACCTCCTCCATTGAAATCAATTTTTCAATATTGTGATTCTCATCTTCCCTAAAGAACCTCGGGAAATTTTTAATAACATTCAATTGACTATCCAACTGTGTACCTTCCTTCTGAGAGTAAAGATTTTGAAAATTCTTGACTGCTTCCCCTTTCAAAGCTTCAGAATCTGTAATGGATTCATTTTGGTCACCTTGGATGTCCCATATGGAGTTTTTTAGACGCATCAAATTTGCATAACGATGGAAGAATTTGGAGTTACTGTCACCCGATTGAATCCAAATTGCCCGACTCTTCTGTCTCCATGTTTATTCCTTCTGTTTGAGAATATTATCTTTTGTAGCCTCCAGTGATAGAATGTAATCTCTTCTTTCTACCGAGAATAGGATTTCATCCAATTGATCATATAGAAAGGAAAGTTCCTCCTCGATTCGTGCCAATTCTTTATCATTTTCCTCTTTCCTCTTTTTTTCCCAGACTCTGATTTCCTTCTTTAATCAAGACAATTTTTTTCAGGAAATCCTGCATAGCAGAATTTGATTCCATCTGTGTAATACCCCTATTTTGACCCTTAGGGTTTATTGGATTCAATGTAAATATTGTGTAAATACAGTGTGTGTTTTCCCTAGTGTGGAGCTCAAGGCCAAGGCCCCACTAGTGGATGTTTAGGTTCATTTGCATAGGAAAGTATTTGACAGTTTGATTATCCATGAGTATTTTTAAATGATGTAATTATTAATTATTGCAATAAAATACCCAATAAAAATGGCTAAGGAGGCAACCAATGAGAAGGGGGCCATGTGTATACACTAGGGAGAGGTGAGGGGATTATGGGATTGGAACCCATGCTTCCACATGTCCAATTGTGAACCCATTTGACTCCCCATGCTAACATCAATGCTATTGTAAGAGGGTGGTTGAGAAAACCAGACCATGAATTCGATTGGGTATGGGGCAGCCCTGCGAATCCGTATGGTAGGGTATGGCTCTCTTTTTCCTTATCCCTTAAGCCACTCCATGCCTGGGAATTCGCACATCTTGAGAGCTATCCCATTGTGGACCAGGAACCCAAGTCATTCATGAATTACAGAGCTATCCGTGGGGAAAAAGAGGGAGAATCCCGACCTTTGTGTGCAAATTTGCAAAGCCGAGAACGCCCAAGAAAACCCTGTGTAAGAGTTGAACCGGTTGGTACATCCATGGATCAGACCGTGGGGATGAATTGCAAAGCTTGAATGTCCTAGAGAACCTGTGAGAACACTTAGATCTATTGCAGAAGAATGAAATTACAGAGCAAAGCTTAGGCTGTAGCCCTGTGAAGAACCCAACTTGAAGAACAAAGAATAAGGTCTACTTATGGTTGGATCTACTTGATAAACCTAGTGAAGGATGAAAGTCTCATGAGAAACAATAGTTGGACCTTTCTATGCCCACCCTGAATAGCACTGGAGGGAAGGGGCCTTGAGGGACTATGCATCATAGAGGAGGTCCTTCCTTGTGTTGGGTGAGGTACGTAATGTGGGTGCCATGCATGCTGAGTGATCTGAGATGCATGTAGCTCTGTGGGTGATCTCACTGGATTAGTAGCATCCTCCTTGCTCCCTTGTATGCTTGATAAACCCAACTGTAGGTTGGCTTAGCATTGGGATGGAACCTTGACTGTGAGAGAGCCATTAACCCTCCTTAGTGGATACACAGCCCAGCTCGGGGGTGGTCTCTTAGCTGAAAGAGTATAGGCTGGACAGAGACCTAAGGTTGGGTAGAAAGTTGTTCTCACGTATCCAGTTGCTTGGGTAGCTTCATTCCAAAGATAAGTGCTTCTATGGTGTTAAATGCTGTTAATTCATGTGTTATATCTATTTGTTATGTTATGCTTGTCGTGCTCTATATTAATGAATGGATGATTTCATGAAATTTCTCATTAGGAATCTAGGTATAAGCCTGGGTATGAGGTTGAATTCATGTCTAAATACTTCATCATTTGCATGAATGTGATGTATGGCTAACCTTGCAGGTTGTAGGTGTAATGACCAGTATAGTTTCATTATATGTGTTTATTTATGCATTGTATTGACCGTTAAGAGGGATATCTTGAATTCACTTCGACCTGGGGAAAGAAGGGGATAACCCCTGATGTGTTTCAGAACCCCTTTGTGGGTCAAGTGAAGGGAGAATTCATGGCGGGAAGGAGGCAGAATCTCTTGCAGAAGGATAAAGGCACATGGAGGAGGTTATGGACATAGTTTTAGTTGGAAAAGGGAAAGGTTGGAGTGCTCAGATGGGGTGGGGATTGCACCATTATATAGAGATCTCCAAGATCTTTCCAATAGAACCAACCTTGTCCAATTTGAACCAAGGACGAGGGAGTTATCACCCTTTGAAGTTGCCTTAGAAGCTTGCTGGAGCAGGGGTTTGTGGTCCTGACCTTTCCGCATCCGCAAGGACCTTTCTGCATCCGCAATGCGGATCGTGGATTGCGGAGGTTGGGGACCGATCGTTGGAGCAGCGTGTTTGGACTTCCGCCTTTCCGCATCCGCAAAGCGAGTTGTGGGTTGCGGGAGTCGAAAGGGCGAGCCCAACGGAAATGGCATGTGGGAGTTTCGCCTTTCTACATCCGCAAAGAGGGATGCGGATGTCAGAAGGTCGAATTAAACGGGACTGGCGTATTGGGATTCTGCATTCCGCATATGCAACGTGGTTGCGGATTGCAGATTGTGGGAGGTAATTTCCTGGGGCTACGAAATAAGGTTTCTGCGATTCCGACATCCGCAATGCGGGTTGCGAAATTGCGGAGGAGGTAATTTTCCCGGGGCGACGATTTGACTTCCGACTTCTGGCTTCCACAATGCGGATTGCGGAATTCGGGAGCACGAATTCGTCGAGGAGGTGGATTTGGAAATCCGATTCTCAAATCCCGATTGCGGATTGCGGGAAGGAGGCTATGAGTTGCGAATAGGAGGCTGCGGGTTGCGGATCCAAGCCCATTGCGGCTGTGTGTGAAAATGGAAGAAATTGAAGAAAACAATTATGTCAGAGGGTATCCCATGGCCTCTGAAGTCCACCAGGGAAGTTAGGGAATGTGACAAAGTGGTATCAGAGCTTCAGTTGCAACACTGGGGCTGTTTGGGCCGAGCCGTGAATGGATTTACGTGCAAGGAATGCGCCCATGGCGCGATTTGATAAACGTTATTGATTGATTGATTGTCCAATGAATAATTCCATATTTGAATGGATGTGTTAAATTTTATTTACATGCTTGTGATGTCTAATAAATGCCTCTTTTATGCACAGTGGTTATAGTGGTTAATCGTTGAAACGTACAGCAGGGCAACGTACAGAGAAGTGGGAAAATGGTTACCCTTAACGATGCCCAGGATCCATTTGAGTAGGAGGACGACGTGCTGGGTGAGAATGTGCAAGAAGCACATACTGAAGCCGAGTCTAATGGAAGAATGGAGCAAGTGACGCCCCCAAACTTGGTTGAGACCATGGTGAGCTTCAACGAACGGTTGATGAAGGCGCAGGAAGAGCAGCACCAGTTCAACACGACCATCTTACAGAGCCTCACCGATATGCACCAAAGGATAAATGGTGGTTCTAACACAAGAAATGAGGGCCAAGAAGGAAGAAATGCAGAAAGTCACTCTAGAGGTCGTTCTAAGAGAAGAACTCCAAGCCTAGAAGGGATTCTGTGAGCAGAAAACACAAAGCGCCCTCTCCTAGATCTCCTTCCAGCAGGTCAGATGACTCCAAAGGTTCCCAAGGAAGCCCTATACATACTTCCAGCAGAAGTGAGAGAAGAAAGAAGCACAAAGGTATCCCACATGGTGAATTTAGGAAGGCAAGGCCTCCCACTTTTGATGGAGAAATCAAAGCAAGTCAAGAGGCAGAGACATGGCTGCTTGGAATAAAAAAGTATTTCAGAATGCATGAGTATTCAAAGAATGAGAAGGATAAAGTTTCCATTTATAACCTAAGTGGCAGAACTTCAATTTGGTGGTAACACCTCATGCAAGTGAAAGGAATCAATGAAAGAAGAATAAGTTGGGAAAGGTTTAAAAGGTACTTCCAAGAGAAATACCTATCAGCTAGGTATTATGATAACAAAAGAAAAGAGTTCAATGAAATCATATTAGGGCAGAATACTATGGATGAGCATGTCCACAAGTTTTTGGAGCTGCTGAGGTATGTAGATTACATCAAGGATGAAAGAATGAAGATCCAATGTTTCCTTGGTAGCCTACCACAAAATTTCAGAGACAGGATTGAGTTTGTCAATCCACCAAGTTTGGATGAAGCCATTAGAATGGCAGAGCATTGCTATGAGTAGAGTAAAGGTAAAGCAAAGGTGCAACTAGCATGGAAAGGAAATCCCAGAGGAAGGTTTGAACAAAAGAAAAATGGATTCAAACCACCATTCATAAATCAACCCATAAATTTTCCACAGGACCAGCAAGCAAGAAGAGAATTCAAACCAACTGTAGCAGCAAAAAAGGCACAAAAAGGGCCACTTCAATGTTGGGGATGCAAAGGAAGCCATATGCTTAAAGATTTCCCACATCGGAGGGGGAATCCTAGGAGCTTGAACAACATTGAAGGAGAAACTACGGTGGAAGATATGGAAAGGGAAACACCTAGGATTTATGCAGCACTGGATGATCACCAGCAGACCATCAATCAACGGTGGTGGAGATTGAAGGTAAGATTGCTAAGCAATCTATTTCTGTTTTGATTGATCCAGGATATACTCATAGTTATGTGTCTCATAAGGTGGTCTAAATTTGTTCTCTCGGTAAAGTAAAGCATGGTAAGGCTTGGCTAGTTCAATTAGCCACAGGTACCAAGAGAAAGGTAAGTGAGGTAGTGGTGGAGTGTCCCATAGAATTGAATGGACTCCTCACACATGCAAATTTAAATGTCTTACCATTAGGATCATATGATGCCCTAATTGGCATGGATTGGTTGGAAAGACATAGAGCCAAATTAGATTGTTATGAGAAAGCACTTGAATGTATTGATGAAGAAGGAAGGCCAAGGTTGGTGAAAGGATTCCCAAGCAAGTTTCAGTAAGGCATATTTCATCCTTGTAGCTGAGAAAATTCCATAAAAAGGGTTGCCAATTATATATTGTGCATTTATTAGATTCATCAGAAGATAAGGACCAAGATTAGAAGACTTTCCGCTGTTACAAGAGTTCCAAGATGTGTTTCTAGATGAAGTGCCAGGACTGCCACCCGAAAGAGACATTGATTTTTCCATCAATCTTGTTCCAAGGGCAGCACCAATTTCCAAAGCTCCTTATAGAATGAGCACACCAGAATTGGTAGAATTGAAGATGCAGCTGCAAGATTTAATGTACAAGGAATATATGAGACCTAGTGTATCTCCTTGGGGAGCACCAGTGTTATTTTTCAAGAAGAAGGATGGGAAATTGAGGCTATGTATTGATTACAGGAAGCTCAATAAAGTGACAGTTAAGAACAAGTATCCATTGCCAAGAATTGATGGCTTGTTTGACCAAATGAAGGAAGCTAGAGTGTTTTCCAAGATTGACTTGAGGTTTGGATACCATCAAGTGAGGATAAAGGAAGAAGACATTCATAATACCGCTTTCAGGACAAGGTATGGCCATTATGAATTCATAGTGGTGCCATTTGGTTTGACCAATGCACCTGCTACATTCACGTGTCTCAAGAATAGTGTCTTCAACAAATATTTGGATAAGTTTGTGATTGTGTTCTTGGATGACATTCTTGTTTATTCAAAGAATGAAGAATAGCATAATGAGCATTTAAAAATGGTGTTGCAAGTCCTTAGAGAACACCAGTTGTATGCAAAGTTGAGTAAGTGTGATTTCTATCAGCAGAAGGTACAATATTTGGGTCATATTATTTCAGCAGAAGGCATTGCAGTGGATCCATAAAATGTTGAATCCATAATGGATTGGCCTACTCCAAGGAATGTTGTAGATGTTAGATCTTTTATGGGTCTTGCAGGCTACTATAGAAGATTCATTGAAGGATTATCCAAGATAGCTCACCCAATCACTTCATTGCAAAGGAAAATAATCAAGTTTGTATGGTCTGAAAAATGTGAGAAGAGCTTTTAGCAGTTGAAGGAGTTGCTTACCAGTGCTCCTGTTTTGAAGATTGAAGATCCAAAGAAAGACTTTGTAGTATGAACAAATGCTTGCATTGAAAGGCTCAGTTGAGTGCTCATGCAAGAAGGATTTGTAATTTGCTATGAGTCAAGGAAGTTAAAACAACATGAAAGGAACTATGCCACACATGATTTAGAGCTGGAAGTCATAGTTCATGCTCTCAAGAGATGGAGACATTATCTCTTGGGAAGAATATTTGAGCTCAGGATAGATCACATCAGTTTAAAATATTTGTTTGACTAGCCAAATCTGAATGCTAGGAAAACTATGGATGGAGTTTCTTTGTGAGTTTGATTTAGAGATTAAGCATGTCAAAGGTAAGGAGAATAAGGTTGCAGATGCACTCAGCAGAAAGTTCCATATTGCAGCAGTAAGTATGTGTAAACCAGATTTGAAGGAAAAAATTATGGAAGATCAAATCAGTGATGAAGCTTACCTTCAAGTCAAACAAAAATTGAAGCAGGGAATTGTGGATGAAAAGTATGCAGAATATCAGCTGGGTGATGATGATGTTCTCATTTATCAGGGTACCAGACTGTACATTCCAGATAGTGCAGATTTGAAAAAGCTTGTGATGGATGAGATACACCAAATGCCATATTCTTGACACCCAGGATATCATAAAACTATAATAGCGGCAAAAAAGCAATACTTTTGGCATGGTATGAAGAACGACATAGCTGAGTACCTTGCTAGGTGTCAAAAGTGCCAACAAGTCAAGGTAGAGCGTCAACATCCATTAGGATTGTTGCAGCCATTTCCCATTCCAGAATGGAAGTGGGAAGTGATCTCTATGGATTTTATATTAGGTTTTCCAATGACAACGAAGAAGCATGATTCAATCATGGTAGTGGTGGACAAGTTGTCAAAGGTATCTCATTTCATTCCAGTCAAGTCCACTCATAAGACCAATATATAAAATTGCAAATATATTCATGAGAGAGATATTCAGATTGCATGTATTTTCCAAGGCGATAATTTCAGATCGTGATACAAAATTCACTTCCAATTTTTGGAAAGGATTATTCCAGGAATTAGGGACTCAATTGAAGTTTAGTACAACATATCATCCTCAAAATGATGGTCAAACTGAGAGAGTGAATCAGATTCTTAAAGACATGCTGAGGATGTATGTGATGGATAAACCATCCAAGTGGGAAGACTATCTACACTTGGTAGAGTTTGCATACAACAATGGACACCAAGCATCATTGAGAATGAGTCCTTTTGAAGTATTGTATGGCAAAGGCTGCAGAACTCCAGTGAATTGAGACAACCCAATGAACAAGGTAGTGCTTGGACCAGAGATGATCAAGGGGATGGAGCAAGAGATTGTTAAGATCAGGCAGAATTTGAAGGCAACACATGACAGGCAGAAGAGTTATCCAGATTTGAAAAGAGTGCATAAGGAATTTCGGATTGGGGACCATGTATACTTGAGAGTGAAACCAAGGAAAAGTTCCATGAAGTTGGGGAGTTGTGCCAAGTTGGAACCAAGATATTGTGAGCCATTTGAAGTTCTTGATAGGATAGGACTAGTTGCATATAGGATTGCATTTCCTACTAACATGAAAGCTCATAATGTTTTCCATGTCTCTTTGCTTAAGAAATATGTACATGATCCTAATCACATAATTGATTGGAATGTGATACATGTGGAACCAGAGGGAGAGTTCCAAGTGGAGCCTATGCGCATCCTATACAAGAAGGTCACTTTGCTCCAGAACAGGGCCATAGGGCAGGTAAAGGTGCAATGGAAGCACCTTAGTCCCAAAGAGGCCACATGGGAGATGGAGGATGCCATGAGAGAGGTATTCCCATTTTTGTTCAGTTTTGAGAACACCGAGGATGATGTTATTCTAAGGGAGAGGTAGTTGTAATACCCCTATTTTGACCCTTAGGGTTTATTAGATTCAATGTAAATATTGTGTAAATATAGTGTGTGTTTTCCCTAGTGTGGAGCTCAAGGCCAAGGCCCCACTAGTGGATGTTCAGGTTCATTTGCATAGGCAAGTATTTGACATTTTGATTATCCATGTGCTATTAAGCCATGAGGATTTGTAAATGATGTAATTATTAATTATTGCAATAAAATACCCAATAAAGTTGGTTGAGGAAACCAATGAGAAGGGGGCCATGTGTATCCACTAGGGAGAGGTGAGGGGATTATGGGATTGGAATCCATGCTACCACATGTTGAATTGTGAACCCATTTGAATCCCCATGCCGACATTAATGCTACTCTAAGAGGGTGGTTGAGAAAACCATACCATAAATTCGATTGAGTATGGGGCAGCCCTGCAAATCCGTATAGCAGGGTATGGCTCTGTTTTTCCTTGTCCCTTAAGCCACTCCACACATGGGAATTTTCTCATCCTAATCGCTATCCCATTGTGGACCAGGAACCCAAGTCAATCACAAATTACAGAGCTAGCTGTGGGGAAAAAGAGGGAGAATCACGACTTGTGTGTGTGAATTTGTAGAGCCGAGAACGCCTAAGAAAATCCTGTGTAAGAGTTGAACTGGTTGGGACAGCCATGGATCAGACCGTGGGGATGAATTGCAGAGCTTGAACGACCTAGAGAACCAGTGAGAACACTTAGATTTATTGCAGAAGACCAAAATTGTAGAGCAGAGCTTAGGCCGCAGGCTTGTGAAGAACCCAACTTGAAGAACAGAGAAGAAGGTCTACCTAGGGTTGGATCTACTTGATAAACCCAGTGAAGGCTGAAAGTCTCATGAGAAACAAAAGTTGGACCTTTCTATGCCCACCTTGAATAGCACTAGAGGGAAGGGGCCTTGAGGGAATATGCAGCAGAGAAGAGGGCCTTCCTTGTGTTGGGTGAGGTAGGTAATGTGGGTTCCATGCATGCTGAGTGATCTGAGATGCCTGTAGCTCTGTGGGTAAGCTCACTGGCTTAGTAGCATCCTCCTTGTTCCCTTGTATGCTTGATAAAACCAACTGTAGGTTGGATTAGCATTGGAATGGAACCTTGACTATGAGCTGAGTGACATTATCCCTCCTTAGTGGAGACATAGCCCAGCTCGGGGGTGGTCTCTCAGCTGAAAGAGTATAGGCTGGACAAAGACCTAAGGTCGGGTGGAAAGTTTTCCTCACCTATCCATTTGCTTGGGCAGCTTCATTCCAAAGATAAGTGCTTTTGTGGTGTTAAATGTTGTTAATTCATGTGTTACATCTATTTGTTATGTTATGCTTGTCATGATGTAGATTAATGAATAGATGATTTCATGAACTTGCTCATTAGGAAGCTAGGTATAATCTTGGGTATGAGGTTGAATTCATGTCTAAATACTTCATCATTTGCATGAATGTTATGTATGGATAACCTTGCAGGCTGTAGGTGTAATGACCAGTCTAGTTTCATTATATGTGTTTATTTATGCATTGTATTCACCTTTAAGAGGGATATCTTGACTTCACCTAGACCTAGGGAAAGAAAGGGATAACCCCTGATGTGTTTCAGAACTCCTCTGTGGGTCAGGTGAAGGGAGAAGTCATGGCGGGAAGGAGGCATAATATCTTGCAAAAGGATAAAGGCACATGGAGGAGGTTATGGACAAAGTTTCAGTTGGAAAAAGGGAAAGGTTTGAGTGCTCATATGGGGTGGGGATTGCACCATTGGATATAGATCTCCAAGAGCTTTCCAACGGTACTGACCTTGTCCAATTTAGACCAAGGACAAGGGAGTTATCACCCTCTGAAGTTTTCTTAGAAGCTTGCTGGAGAAGGGGTGTATGGTCTTGACCTTTCTGCATCCGCAAGGACCTTTCCACATCCGCAATGTGGATCACAGATTACGGAGGTTGGGGACCAATCATTGGAGCGGCGTGGTTTGACTTCCGCCTTTCCACATCCGTAAAGCGGGTTGCAGGTTGCGGGAGTCGGAAGGGTGATCCCAATGGAAATGGCACGTGGGAGCTCCGCCTTTCCGCATCCGCAAAGCAATATGTGGATTGCGGATGTCGAAAGGCCGAATTCCATGGGGCTGGCGTATTGGACTTCCGTATTCCGCATCTGCAACATGGGTTGCGGATTGCGGATTGCGGATACTCCGCATTTGCAACACGGGTTACGGATTGCGGATTGCAGGAGGTAATTTTCCTGGGGCTACGAAATAAGGTTTTCGCGATTCTGACATCTGCAACGCGGGTTGCGGGTTGCGGAATTGCGGAGGAGGTGATTTTCCCGGGTTGTTGATTTGAATTCCAACTTCTGACTTCCGCATTGCAGATTGCGGAAGTCGGGAGCACGAATTCGTCGAGGAGGCGGATTTGGAAATACGATTCCCGAATCCCGACTGCGGATTGCGGGAAGGAGGCTGTGGGTTGCGAATAGGAGGCTGCGGGTTGCGGATCTGAGCCCATTGCGGTTGTGTGTGAAAATGGAAGAAATTGAAAAAAAAATGTCATAGGATCTCCCATGGTCTCTGAAGGCCACCAGGGAGGTCAGGGAATGTGACAGTCTGCGAGAAACCTTTCCAAATATCATGTATAAAAACACAAAAATATTTTTCCTTAAGTCAAACAAGGTTGAATTTAAAAGGATAGAGAACATAATTGTTATCAAAGTCCAATTGCAGGATAATGGCTTTGTGATCAAAGATACCAGTTGAATAGGACCATGACCGATAATGACCCATAGAGTCACATAAATCCTTGGACATGAGAAATCTATCCAGGCGTTTGGAAATACTAGCACCACCACATTCGTAGTTGTACCATGTCAGACCGATAACATTTGGGACTATAGCCACAAGATTTCCTTCCTCGAAAATGGAGATGAAAATATCAGACAGATTATCATTGGTTTTGACAGCTCCCCACACTTCATCTATCGACGGAGTAAGATTAAGATCCCCCCTAATATAAGCCATGAATCCATTAATAATCCCTCATCTTGAATCTCCTCCCGTAATTATTTATGCTGTCGATAGGGACCATATACATTTAATAATCTAATATTGTTCATAAAACCATATACATTTAATAATCTAATATTGTTCAAAAAACCCCTGACCTTCCCTTCAGCTAAAATACCAAATTTTGTGACAAAGGCTTTGAAATCAACCACTGCAGGGTTCTAGGCCATTAGGAGACCACTTGAAAAACCATCAGAGTCTATACCACACACATGCCATAAGGGTTTAATTTTTAAGAAGAAACATAGGCAACAATAGCAGATGACATTGTTTCTTGCAACATCACTATGTATGCACCAACCACTTCAATCATTCTCTTGAGGGAAGGTATTTTATGGCCTCTTCCCAAGCCTTTGATATTAAGAGATATTATATTAATTTAAGAACCCTTCTATGGGCCGCAAAGTCTTTAAGAGCCCCAGATAATTTTGAAGAGGAAAGAGTATCTTTGGATAGCCCTCTGTCAAAATGAGACACAGTCTTAGGGTTATGAATGGAATGGTCATCTTTAGGAGAAGGGTTTCTTGGAGGATTATCCTTCAGAATGTTGATTTTTTATTTCTTCCCCTTCCTAGGTTTTCTAATAGTCACATTAGCATTATAGATGGAAGAGATCGAGATAACATCTGTTTTTCTCTGGCCAAAGGCCGCATAGGTATTGAGGGGTTGCTTTCCAGATAAATTTGAATCTTTTAGAGGAGTAACTTGATCAAAATGTTCAGGCACCGGGGAAGACGTAAGGCTTATATCTAGCTTGTTAGATTTATTACCCATAAAAGGGGGGAAATCAAATAAATTGAACAACGGTTCTTCAAAAGGCACAATGGGAGGAAGAGTAGCCTCCATTGAAAGTATTGGATTGGTAGGAGCCTTTTCAGTAGAAAGGTCGTGGCCAATAGGATCTACGATATTTTTAGGAGAAATATCAGTGTGCAAGGAAGCCGACCCATACCATTCTCTTCCAACGAATTAAAACTCCCAATGAAAGGTACATAATTTTCTAAAGAGGTCATATGGTTTAAGGATTGATCCAACAATAAAACATCCTCTGATTCAAACGAATCTAACCCAAACTCCGACAAATATTTAATAATATCCTCAGCAGAGAGAAATTTTAACAGAGTAGGGATGGATATTGAAACTTACCAATAAATTCCACAGTTGAGGAAGCATCAAGTGGGAGCAGAAAACAAATATCTTCCTTGAAATTAATTGGGTCTCTAGACGAATGCGGCTCCATAACCTCCATAGTCTGGCCTCTTGAGGACAACGATGGACAATGGGCCTTTTGATGAACCATTTCTCGACAATAATGGCAGCGGAATGGAATCCGATAGTAATCCAAGTGCTACACAAACGAACGACCATCCCATACCACTTCCAAGTCCTTCGACAATCCCTCAGAATAATCCATTTCAACTAAAACCCTAGGGTCTTACCATCATATCCCAATAGAATTTACTCTTCAAGTAAAATGAACCTCCCAATTGAATTGGAAATTGCCATGAAGCCATTCAAATTCCAACATTGAAGAGGTAAACCAGGTAAAATAACCCACAGATGACGGCGTGCAAGTTTTGATTTCCATGGATCAAAATTCGAGGACCATCGAGATAACACTAGAGACCTTTCCAATAACCCAAAAACACTCCTCAATGGCCTTACAGTCATCTTCGGACAAAAACTGGAACACAATCCACCCGTTAACAAGCATCAGAACTCTAGGCATATTGACAATATGAGGCTTCCATTTAGCTTTGATCCAAGTTAAAATGTCTGTCTTCAATAGCTTTATATATTAAAATTTACCAACAAGTGCCCATTGTGACAGAGTGAATACAATGTCAAAAGTAACATCATTACCAAGGATGCACATAGGTCTACCTTTTCGAGCCTTCTCAAATTTCAGTCTCCTCTTCATATTAGGGTTATATCCCACCGGTTTTGGATGCTTGGTTGGCACAAGTTCCTTTGAGGAATCACTAAAAATCCCCTTCTGACCAGATTCGTCATGAATAGAAAAATCTGAGCCTTTTCCATTCAAAGAAACCTTGTTATACAGTCCGGCGGGACGTGATCTGGGACTGATATCACATTGGGTACCGATAAATCGAGAAGAAGCTAAAGAACACTTAGTCTCGTTCAGTTCCCACGAACCCTCGGCATGTAATGCATCGAGACTAGCCAACAAGTCGACTTTAGAGCTAGGGTTTGTCTTAACCCCAAAAAAATTCCTTTAGCACATGGAAAGATATGACCTCCCACAAAATTACCACCAACACTTGGCGTACCTAATGGGGAGGGAATAGATAGATTTTCTGGTATACTAGAAGCCATGATACAGAAGGCCCCACATCAGACACCTATTACACTTGGGCAAAAAAATACATGACCTGACCCTATTTGCTAAAAAAAAATAGATTTACTGAAAAATCCACATCACCGGTAAAAAATGAGCATATCCCCTTCTATTGCCTCAAATGTCACAAGCATGGTCACCTTTTCAGAGATTTCCCTCTGAATGTTGCATCCAAACAATCTCACCCTGGTCCTGAGATTGATGGGGATGGATATATTAAGGTGATTAATTGATGAAAACAACCCAAAAGAAACATAGCATCAAATCCTACCCAAAAAGGGAAGACCAACAACAAATTTGAAGCGCTCACAAACTTGCAAAAAGACACCAATATTGACAAATACCAATAAGCCACGATCTCACCCAAGCTGACTAGAATAGCATATAAAGTTCTCTCAATAAATATGGGAACACAACTAAGGAGATAGGAAGCACTTTAGGCAACAAATCGAAAAGTGTCATGAATGAAGCAAACCCAGAACCAGGTCAAGCTCCTACACTAAAAGATGGTGATGATATGTATCTTTGAGATCTCAATCTATGAAGTATAGAGGAATCCTGCAAAAGAAAGGATCCTAAATCGATCCTAGCGAAGCAAATCCAACTTATGAAGGAAGCCCTTCCCCAAATCAAAAGCAAAAGGCCCTTTGGGGGTTCTCACAATCAAGTTAAAAGAGACCAAGAAAATCCCAAAGGAGACACGTAAAAGAGGATGAAAGAGTAACAAGCAATGGATTGAAGAAGAGGGAGAGCATCTCATTGATTCAGGGAAATATGCCCAACTAATAGAAATCTACTCCTCCATTCCACAT
This sequence comes from Larix kaempferi, assembly GCA_027924585.1. Lineage (NCBI taxonomy): Eukaryota > Viridiplantae > Streptophyta > Pinopsida > Pinales > Pinaceae > Larix > Larix kaempferi. The sequence continues at coordinate 5,017,934 of BSBM01000831.1, forward strand.
GTTTCCCAATGAAATTCGTATCATGGAATATTAAAGGGGTCAAAGGCAAATTGAAACACAGGTTATTAAGGAACAAAATCAAGCAGGAACAACCTCAGATACTAATGCTACAAGAAACAAAATGTGACAATGATGATTTGACCAAGATAACTTAGCAAATATGGAAGGGATCCTATTCTACCATAATAAATGCATGTGGGATAGCTGGAGGAAGTGCTTTATTATGGAATATGGTTGAAATTGACCTCAATGAATTCATAGCCACCTACAATGTCCTCACAACTAACTTCCACCTTCTAGGATCGAACATTGTGGGGCATATCTCTAATGTTTATGGTCCTCAGTCCACTCCTCCAAAATTACAATTCTTGGAATCTCTGCCCTGGCTAGCTGCTCAAGTAGTTATGGATAAATGGATCATTGGGGGTGATTAAAAATGATCACCTCTCTTTAGGAAAGGAAGGGTGGATGAAGGAAGTTGCATCGATAAAGTGATGCCTTCCAAGAAACCATTTAGCACCTTCGGCTGATCAACTTAGCAACTTCTAATGAGCCTTATACTTGGAACAATAGAAGAGAGGGGGACAAACATATTGCTTCCAGGCTAGATCATTTTTTTGTTATTTCAGATACAACAATCATGTAAGGAGAACTCTTTGTGGCATCCATTCTGCCAACTGCAGGTTCAAATCACTGTCCCATCAGTCTCACTTGGAATGTTATGGACAAAATATTTCCTTTTAAATTTGAAAATGTTTTGCTCACCCACCCAAAATTCCAAGACAATCTTTAGTGATGGTGGACCGAATTGGACATTAAGGAGGGGCATCCCATTTACCAATTCTAGCAAAAGTTGAAACACCTCAAGCAACAATTTAAAATATGGAATAAAGAGGATTTCAAAGACATATTTCAAGCACAAAAAGAATTGCAAACTAAAATGGAAGTCATTCAACTTTAAATGATGCAAGAAGGTTGCACTCCTATCCTTAAGGAATAAAAAACCCATCTCCAGTAGCAGATTGATGAATGCCAGAAGCAGGAAGAAATCCTTTTGCGTCAAAATTCAAGGGTCTGATGGCTCAAGGAGGGAGAGAAAAATAGTGCCTTTCTCCACCGATCCATGCATCAATACAACCACTCCAATAGAATCTCCTCCTTGGGAAACTTGAATGGAGAATCTGTGACAGCACATAGGGATATAAAGCAGGAACTCTATAGTTCAAGTTGTTAAGAAGTACCATCATTCACATTGATCACCAGCCACTGTGAGTATTTCTAGGTCCAGAGGAAGCTACAACAAACCATACATTATAAGTGGATAGGATCCTTACAACAATTCCATCTAATTATCAAGTATAAGAAGGGAAATACTAACAAGCCGACATACATGCTCTCAAGGCCACCTACAACCAATATTATAGCTTTGGGAACTCTTATGCACATGTAAAATTTTACCCATGATACATATAAGGAGTACACAGAAGATGAGGACTTCAAGGAGGTATTTTAGCAACTGCAAGGCCAATTCCATGTAGAAGAAGGTGACAACAAGGTTGACTATCAACTCTAGGATGAGCTACTCTACAACTTGGACAAGCTCCGTGTTCTTAAAGGTGAGATATTGAAGCTTATCAGAGAAGCACACACCTCCAAAGTTGCAAGTCACTTTGGTGTAGGGAAGATAGTTGCAAACTTACATAGGTATGTTGACTGGCCTAGAATGCAAGAAGATGTAGCTTGGTTTATTAGAGGATGCATACTTTGTTGTACAAGCAATCCCAACAATAGGAAGCAAGGTCTATACCATTCCTTACTTGTTCCTATGAGACCACGTGATAACATCTCCATGGATTTTGTGGGACGTATTCCAACCACTAGGAAGGGACATGACTATTTATTTGTGGTAGTTGATAGATTCAACAAGAAGTGCGAGCTTATGCTTTGTAAAAAGACCATCAAAGAACAAGAAGCGAAAAACATGTTCTTTGAACAGGTCTAGGTGCACTTTGGGATACCAAGAAGCATCATCTCAGATAGAGATACCATATTTCTCAGTACATTTTGGACTACACTTTGGGAAAAGACTGACACTAAGGTGAAGAGGTCTACAACATTTCATCCACAGATAGATGGACAGACATAAGTAGTCAACGAGACTTCGAAACAACTTTGGAGGGGCTATATTCAAAAGCATATGAAGACTTGGGATGAAAATTGGATCTACTTCCAACACTCTTATAACACAGCAGTCCACACTTCCATTGGGATGTCCCCCTTTGAAACTTGTTTTGGATACTAGCCACCTTCACCTCTAGATGTCATTGGTAGAAAAAGAGAAATTTACAACTACAATAACTACTAAATTCAACATATAAATAACCAATTTTGATTAGTTGACCAGTGGTGTTATATTTGCAATCATATAACCACCATATAACTCACCATTAAATTAATGACTAACACATTTTAGTCATTTATTGCTTGCTCTAAATTCATCAATTGGTAGTATATTTGGTCATTTATTTAGTCATTGTGGTCATTGATTTTAGTCATTTATTGCTTGCTCTAAATTCATCAATTGGTAGTATATTTGGTCATTTATTTAGTCATTGTGGTCATTGATTTTAGTCATTTTAACCATGAATTTCCATCAAATAGTAGTATATTTTCTGTTAGTAGGTAGTATATTTAATCATTCATTACTGTCAATTGGTAAATATTTAGTCATTAATTTGCAGTTAATTGGTAACATGTTTAGTCATTAATTTTATGTTATTTGGTAGCATATTTAGTCATTAATTTGTCGTTCATTGGTAGCACATTTAGTCATTAATTTACTGTCAATTGATAGTACATTTAGTCATTAATTTATCATCAATTGATGGTACATTTAGTCATTAATTGACGTCAATTGATGGTTTATTCAATCATTAATCACCAATAATATATTGATATAGGTTATAGTTTCACATTCATTTATATGATATGAATAATTTATTAATTACTATGTAATTAAAAAAGTGAAATCAACAATATTCATAATTAACATAACATCAAAATATTAAAACATATAATCAAAAAATAAATTCATCAATATACATTAATATTTATATACATAACATCAAACAAAAAACATACAATACTCATAAACATATAAACATCAAACTAAAATACATATAGAAAACTCATAAACATCATTATAATGCAATATATAAGATGAACAAACTCATATATATATAATCACAAAATTCAAAGTACATTACTCTTGTAAGTTTCATGGAGTAATATCCAACTCAAATATTACCATATCAAAATCAAAGCACGATGTTGTTGTAAGTTTCATGGAGTAATATCCAACTCAAATATTATCAGATCAAAATCAAAGTAAAGTGTTGATGTAAGTTTCATGGAGTAATATTCAACTCAAATACCAGATCAAAATCAAAGTACATTGTTATTGTAAGTTTCACAGAGTAATATCCAACTGATTAAATACCATATCAAAATCAAAGTACAGTGTTACTGTAATATTCATGGAGTAATATCCAACTCAAATACCAAATCCCTAATTAAACATTCAAGAATGAAACTACACTAAGTTTCATGAACTAACATCCAAATCAAATACCATATCTCCGATTGAACACTCATGCAATGAAACTGCAATATAAAGCAATGGGCCAACTAGCAACTATGTAATTTTTTTCAAATATTGTAAAGGCCACCTTGTAAAGCTTCCTTCCTTATCTTTTAGATGGATACATTCATCAATTTTGTCATAATATGGAAATGGTACATTACTAATGACCTTTAAAATACTTACATTTGCAATGCCTTCAATCAATTTAACTCCATGCATGATAGAGAGTGAATGAATCCGTCCAATTCTAACTTCACCACCATCGTATGGATCCAACACTTTCTCTTTGTTTCCTTCTTGGAGTTTATCATGATCAGAATCCTGCAAAAACAAAAAAAAGTACATGATTATATAGAGGTATGAAAAATGTTACAACAGAAATCATATTGTAATTTGCATATTATTGAAATAAAAGTACATGATTATATAGAGGTATGAAAAATGTTACAAAAGAAATCATATTGTAACATGCATATTATTGAAATACAATTAATGAACGTGTAAATCACCACTTTAGTAACATTCACATTGCTATTTGCATTTCAAATCCCCAACAATGGCTGGTATTGTGGAAAAAATTGCACGAGTGCACTCTTCCACTTGGTAAGGGGATAGGCCTTGTATCCTCCAAGTGATCTTGCAATATATTGTTAGTGTAATTCACATAAAAAAAAGAAATATGAAAAATGCAAAATTATAAAGATGAGGGAGAATGCAAACTCCAATAACAATCCAAGATATGCCAAACCACTTTTGTATTGCCCAATGGTCAAGTTGTACAACACCTAGAAGGTGTGGGCTTCAAGGGAATCCAACAATCTCCCTTAGGGAGGCATTTTTTGTCCAAACTAAATGCTAAGTCAATGGTGGAAAAATGGAGAGAAACTCTTGCCCCTTGAAGGAAGGCGACAAGGGAGATTGGGAATGCTCACAATGATAGGAAGTGATGGGCTATGAGGAAGCTCCAACTCAAATCCAGCAGCATAACCTTGCTCTTGATTTATCTCTCCACAAAATGCATGCCAATGGCTTCCTTTTATAGGTCAAGAGGTGGCCAACAAACAACTAGATCCAAATGTGAACTCATCTTCTCCATGAACTAGTTCCAAGTTACACCAAGGGGGATATTTAATGCCACCAAGTGTGTGAGGAGACGAATTCAAGTTCTTGGAGGTGATGGAGCCTTCATTGTTCCACGGGAAGTAGGTGGTCTCGTCATTTTGACAGTAGCGCGACTTGAATGAAGAAAAGTTGCGCTAGTGTGACCTTTACGAAGAAAACTCGCACTAGTGCGAGTACATAGTTATAAAGTCTACGCGATAGTGCGACTTTTGAAGGAAAAGTCACGCGAGTGGCCCAAAATTCATGCCTTTTGTATTCTGAGGCTCAAATTGTTTTGTGGATATGCTGAGGATGTCTTTGGTGAACTGCATTCTTTATGTTGATGACGCCTTACTGCAAGATTTGTCGAAATGTCGCATGCGTGAGAATTTTAGGCATTAACAGCTAGCTAGTATCAAGTTCCACATCACCAACATCTGCATCCTGCAGATCTGCATCACTATTTTCAATGTCATCTTTTTTTGCTTCAACAACATTGATGATAAGGCCTTTCCCTGTTTTAGTGTCATTTTGCATGTGAAACCACATGCAAAAAAATTGATAACAATATTGCTAAACAACTACATGCAAAAAAAAATTGATAACAATATTGTTAAACAACATTTAACGGAATAAGCTTCAAAAATGAAAAAAACAACATATTAGGAATAAGCTTTAAAAATGAAAAAATCGATAGATTAGAAAGTTGTCCTTAAATCTTCCTTTATTGGATACTCACTACTCGGCTCGTATTGGAGTATCTCTATGAGACAACTATATTTTATTTCTTTAAATAGCTGGAGGAGAGGGTGGGATCTTGGAATTGCTATTCATTTCTTATCTTCAAAAAGCAGGAGGAAGGACACCAAACCAAGCCATTAATTTATTATCTAGCAGCAACAAGATCCTAGGGACATACATTAATTCATTCTCTTCACACAGGAGGAGGAGAAAATACTAAATTCATGTCACAGGTGAAGATATACGATCCAATGTATGAAGATGCAAAATATGTGGCCAATGGGATAACAAACACCCATGTGGTCTCTAGTTCTCCTGTCGATGTTGCAGATGATGTGCTTGATAGATTGGATAGCCACGATGGATAGATTGTTGAGGGTGATCCTTTTGTTGGAACTGCAGTGGATGCTGACATAAGGTGCCCTAGTTGTGATCAAAGCATGCTTGATGGAAAAAAAATTGATTTTGAGTTTGTAAAGGATGTTAATTTGTTAGCTGATGTTGGGCATACCATTGGATCCATTGGTGGTGTGCATGATAGCATTAGGAAATCTGGTGGAGACACTACTCCTATTATAGATATAGAACCTTCTTATAAGGAAAAAATTTCTCCCAAAACACAGGACCATTTGGATATTGTACATGGGATGATCTCATTGGATTCTAATAAAAATGGGACTGCCACAAATAAGCTTCCTTCAATGGAGCCCGTTAGTGCTCCAGGTAAAGTCATACAACTTTTCACAAGCTTCATTTTTTTTTATTGTTGCATGGTATAAAATAGCTTAAGACTCTTATTTGTGTGGAATGTAAGATATAACTACCATGATATTGTGTAAATTGCACTTATCAAGTCCACTTAGTAACTATCCCATTGGTTGTGGCTTCCTTCACTGCATCTAATGAAATATTTTACACTACTTAGAGATTTATTTTACACTAATTTTTTTACTTACTTGTATAGATGTCGTGACAGGTGACCACTAAAAATAACATAACATGCACCTACATCCCTTTTGCATACTTCTAGAAAATGATGCAAGCAACAATAGGTTTGAGAAGCCAATAATAGAGGGAAATCCTAGATAGCTACAAAATGTTTCATTGGATAGTGCAATCCTCATCCTATCATGGCCTGCATTTGAGGCCATCAAGGAAAAAGTACGCAATGATACAAGTTCAAAGTAATGAAATCAAGAGTCATGTGGATTCCATACAAATTATGGGCAAAGGGATTTCGAGCCACTAAATCACTATAACCAACAATCACCCACCAATGTGAAAACACTATCAACAAGGTCATGCTAAGGTTGGTTCAATTATTTAGAAAGGATCAAATTGCATCGAGGGAGGGATTTGGGGCCTTTCATTTCCCTTAGCTCACAAAATCCAAAACCTAGGGCTTGACTAAGGTAACAACCCAAAAATATAACCAATGAAAAGTGACATATAGAGCATGCATGACTATGAGACCTTTGATTGAAGCTTCAATGGTAGATTGTAAACAATGAAGGGAAAACAAGGTAAATAAACATGTGTACTTAAACTTGAATGCATGTAGGAGGTAAATATTTGCTTGACCTCCATGTGCAATATTTACCACAAAAAATGGAAAACAAAGCTAGCAATAAGGGGTCAAAATCGCAAGAGAAGATTAATTGTGTTTTAGAGGATGAGAGTAACACATTGAATACCCATTACCACTCTTAATTTAGGTATGTAATACACATAGATAATGAAGGACATTAAATTTTTGTTAATCCCACCTTCTTCTTCTCACTACTGGGTTTCTCGGTGTTAACTTTAGGATTTACTCCAAAAGTGTAGCACCATGTTTGGGATTCTTTGTGAGGTTTGGAGTACATGGTGTATGAACAACCCCAAGATTATCTGAGATGGATTGACACATGGGAGCCACCTTCTTCTTCTCACGATTGGGTTGCTCGGTGTTAACTTTAGGATTTACTCCAAAAGTCTAGCACCATGTTTGGGATGCTTTGTGAGGTTTGGAGTACATGGTGTATGAACAACCCCAAGATTATTTCAGATGGATTGACACATGGGAGATGGTCCATGATGTATTTGCATAGCTGAGATAGCTCACACAATGATTTCTTGAACTCAAATGGATCCTAGATTGGTATTCTTCCTTTAGAAATTGGAATTATCTTGATACATTATTGCCACCTCGCAAAATCCAACACATTAATTGTGATTCTACAAATGGAGTTAATGAAAACAATACGTGTGCTGATGTTAATATGCAAGTTGATACAACACATGGTATACAAGATATTCTTGATAATAATCAGGGAAAAGTAAATCCAAGTCTGCAGTTGCTTTATTCTAAATTAAAGTTCATGTTCGAAGGTACATCTGTAGTGAGAAGTGAGATACCTCCTGCCACACCTAATGTGGCCAATGAGCAATCAAGTTCGGTTACAACTTCAACCAAGGACTATGCCTCAAAATACGCCTATTGCATCTACAAATTTTAATGCAACAGGATCAAACAATATTAGTGGTGGTTTAGAAGACTTGCCTGTTGATGTTAAAAGAATAAAATTTAGTCAAGAGTGGTTTAGGTCTACTGGAAAAAAAATTGGAAGGCAAGAAGCTTGTTTTGGTTGATGTGTCAAAATATTGTGAGTCCATTGGAAAAAATGCTACAAGGTGGGCCAGTGAGATGGGTACGAGATGTATGGAACATTTAGATGTCTGTAAATCAAATTTTGCAAACCAAGAACCACAAAGTGTGGATCTTGTTATACATAAAATGGACAATGCATTTGCGACTATTGGTGGTAAGATTTCAAGAAAATATTAGCTCAACAGAATGAGAATTTTGATGAACAATTTTAGACATTCGTATAGAAAAAAAAACATCATTGATGGAAAAGACAGGAGTAACTCAATTCTATCTTCCAAACAGTGGGATGATTTGATGGAAACTATGCACTCCGAGGAGTATTTGTTAAAGAGTACCAAAGGAAAGAAAGCAACAAATAATGTGAGAGATGCATATACTTTTTTTCAAGGCGGCCTGCAGGCCAAAAAAGAGAAAGTTGTGGTAAGTGTTTGGATTTTTGGTTGAATTTAAGTTGTATTATTTATTTCAATTTGTATATCCAACTGACTATATGTTCAAATTTGACATTGAATTTTAGGTGATAAATTATAATAAAGATCCGGGTGCGGAAGAAATTGTGAAATATATGGCAGCGTTAGAATCTAGTAGAGACAGTAAGCTCAAGGCGAAATATTCATTGTCACAGATTTCGCTGTCATATGTTGAAGTTAAAAAAAAGCCTGATAACAACCACCACAAATGTTGACAACTAGAATGATGAACGGTACCAACATGAAATGAATTGCATATATGGGTTGACATATGCATTTTTGAAGTTGGTTTCCTCCATCAAACCTATTGTTTATGCATGGATTGAGCATGAAGAAATCATTAGTGATTTAGATGAGGTAATTAGAGGCCTAATGTCTATCTGCTTATAGTATAATGTTCCTTAAAATTATGCACCTTTAGTTGTTTTTCTAAACTTGATTTTGGAATCCTGAAATTGCTTTGAAGGATGGATTTAACAATGGATTTAATGGTCCCTTTCACAATCCTTTTCCAAGCGGGTCACCATATGTATGTAAATCTGCTTGTCAATTCTTTGTGAAACGAGTTGCCAAGACTTAAAATTTCCATTAATACATGTCATGTTACAGTTAAGGATTTACTTATACCTGTAATGTTTATATTTAGTCCAGTTTAGAGTTTGGTATGAGTATGAGTATGAGTTTAAATTTTGTATGAGTATCAACAAATTGTTTTTCTAAACTTGATTTTGGGATCCTGAAATTGCTTTGAAGGATGGATTTAAATGGATTTAATGATCCATTTCACAATCCTTTCCAAGCAGGTCACCATATGTAAGTAAACCTTCCAGTCGCTTCTCACTGGAACTAGTTGGCAGGACTTAAAATTTCTTGTAATACATGTTCTGTTATAGTTAAGGAATTACTTATACCTATAATGTTATATTTAGTCTAGTTTAGAGCTTGGTATGGGCATGAGTTTAAATTTTGTATGAGTATCAATAGACTGCCCAAAGTGTCACCTCGAACAAACTATTGTCTATGAATAGAATGTAACTGTTGCAAGGAGTAAATGACTAACTCCTTAAAATTCATAGTAACCTCTATCATTCCATTTATCTCGATCCCCATCATCCTCACCTTCATCTCCATCCTCATCAAATCCCTCATTCATCCCTAGCATTGACACTTGGACCCTATTCTTTGATGGTCCTCAGAATAAGTTTCAGCTTAAATAGAGGCTTATAGAGTCTTGATTAGTTACCCCAGAAGGGAAATACTATTCTTAATATGGAGCCACTATTGGTATACGAATTTGTACCTTGGTATGAAATCGATCCAACACAAAAAGAAAGAAAGGAGAAATTGGTGTGTAAGATATAGAAAACGGTGTATGGACTAAAACAATCCTCAAGAGCATGGTATGAACATATTGATGGGTTTCTCCAAAAATGTTACACAAGTTGCAATGTTGATTCTAATGTATACATCAATCGTATTAGTGACTCGACGATCATTTTAGCCTTATATGTTGATGACATCATCATTATGAGTAACGATATTAAGATGTTAGAGTTGTTAAAGACTCAGTAGTTGAATAATTTGAGATGACCAACTATGGTGAGATTCATTATTGCTCAGGCAATCATTTTTTAAGAGATAGAGAGAAGAGGAAAATCCATCTCAATCAAGAGAGGTACAATAGAAACATTATCAATAAAAATTAGGATGGAAAATTGCAAATAAATAAGTACTCTAATAGAAGTAGGTAAAAAAAATTGCTAGAAATGTGTCCTAAAACACAAGAAGAAGAAAATTACATGAATACGGTTCCATATCAGAATGTTGTCGGGAACCTAATGTATGCAATGTGTTAAAACCCCAAAAGTTCTCAGTAGCTCATTCCCTTATTCACATGACCCATTTGTCCACTTTTTCCACCATTTGAGCCTCTAAAACCTTCAAAAGGTCACCAAAAAGACCATAATACACCTTTTCCCCCTCAAAATATGTATTTTTCCTCAAAAAGGGTCCAAAATTCCCAAAAATAAATTAAAAGGGAATAATATTCAAAAAATATTCAAAAAAGGAAAAAGAGGGAAAAAGAGACCTAAACCATGTTGGTCAATACCATTGGTTTCCTTAAACCATAATGGTATTCCCCATCACCAAAAAACTATAAAAATGTGATAGGGGCTCCTCACTATTCATCCACATTTCATCCTATCCTTATGCTGCCAAATTCCCTTTGAGAGCCCTTGCCTCCCATTTCGAGTTTGAAGACCCCCATTGAAGCATTGGAGAAGAAGAGACCATTGGACATTAGAGCATCTCAACCTTGGAGCTGCTCAAAACTCACCATCCTCACCATTTGAGGTAATACAAAATCAAATTTTTTAATTTCTCGTTTTTCTTATAGATCTTATTGCTTATGTTCTTAAATCTAGTTTTTTATTTCTTTGCACATGTTAATGTTAGATCAGATTACATTAGTTTTTATATATTTTTATTGAGACTGCTGCTACTAGTTAGCAGGTGTATCCTTGCACATGCTTGGTTGAAAAACCAAGCAACAGTTTTTGGCGACTCCGCTGGTTTTCAAACTTTAAATCTTTGCTTTAGATCTATATTTTAGTTTTTTTTTCCCTTTAAAGTTGTAGATCTGCCATACTAGTCAGCCTCTTCATTGCTGTCCTAGCCTTTGGCCTGTTCTGCAGCTTAAAACAACCCAAAATTTCAATTTTTGGGTTCATTTTTCGGCGACTTTTTTCTGTTCGTACATCGCGACTTTCGAACCCACAATCGCGCTACGCATCGCGCCCTCGCGCGGCTGTAACATCCCCAGTTTGACCCGATGGCATTAAAATTGTAAATGATGTAATGTTGTTGTGAAATCATGGTGAGGAGCTCAAGGCCAAGGCCCCACCATCGATTTATTTATGCATATGGTTTATGTGCTAGCCATGCACAATGGAATTGTGAATATCACGTAAATATGCATTTTAAATAAAATACCCACAACTAGCTATGCAATGCAACAAGAGATGGGGGCATGATTTTACAAGGAATTGGGAGGGAAAACATTCAAACCCTTGCAGCCAATCAAGTCAAGCTAAGTGTCAATGAGAGAACCTATCAAACCCTCAACTACCCTTGTTGACTTTTGTACCCAATCATTGATTTCTCCCAAGAGTTGGTTGAGGTAGTTAATGCCTTGGGGAATGAGAGGTATGGCTGTCCAAATTCGGGTATGGGAAAGCCACCTTGCATGAAAAATCGTGTTTGGCTTCTTGGGCAAGAAAAGAGCCATGAATTTCTCCCCAAGCCATAACCCATCAACCAGCTTTGCTCTCCCACGAGTTTGGAGCTACCTGGGCGTTTTTCCCCATCGAAATTGGGTGTTTTCCTTCATTCTCAGCTGGGAGAAGGGCGTTTTTGGTGTTGTATACCAGTGGGGAAGAAGGGTAGTCGAATTTGGGTTCCATAGAGACCGTTTGACTGTTGAATGCTTAGTTAGTTGGGAGAGAATTCGTTTTCCTCCCTATGAATGTTTTTCCCCATTCCATAATCTGTTTTTGGCTAGAAACGAATTGGGGAAAACCCATGACCATCCTGTTGTAAATCCCATTGTTAAATGTGTATCCTTGCCCAATGATTGTGCTTGCTGTGTGAGAAAAGAGTATGTTGGGGTATGGGTTATGGGTCTCCATTGTTTTGGCTTGATCTTGAGTGAAAGCATCCATGGTTCTAATGTAGCCTGATAAACCCAGCTATGGACTGGCTTGGCTCAAATGAAATGCTTAATTGGCTGTGTATGAGCTGAATGTCCCCTTTCCCTTGTAAGAATCATGCCCAGCTCAGGGGTGGCCTTCGGACGGACTGAGTATATGCCATCGAAGAGACCTATTGTTGGGTGGAACGTTGCAGCGACATAGCTAGTTGTTTGGGACAATTGCACAACGAAGATAAGTGTTCTCTGTCTTTATATTTTACTTATGTAATGTTTAATTTGACGAACATATTGATATGTTGTATGCATATAAAATGTGTGTGGATGATTTGTTTATTTCCATTGTGCATATTCAATTTAGTTGCATCTTCACACAATGGTTTTTCATTGTATGAATAATAATGAATGGGCTGAGTTTTTATGAAAAGCCCCATAGATTGGCATCATGTTCCCTCCCTTGCCTTGGATGGATGGGTGGGTACGCGACTTTTAGCCCGAAACCCGCGATGTAATTTTCTGGCAGCGCGACTCAACTTTCAAACGGCCATATCTCCCTCTCCCGAACTCCGTCTGAGATGATTTTTTTTCTTTCAAATTGGGTGTTTTCGAACAAGGAATCCAAATATCCTATTAGATTTAAGAATTTTTTCATAGAATTTTCTCTAATTTTTTTTATTTTTATTTTAGTGTTATTTATCATTTCAATTCATCCTCTACCCATTGTAGTCGGCCCTCTCATACTTGATTTTATGCTCATAGCACTTTTGCTTACTTTTGGCTTGTTGTAGCACTTGATAGACTCCTGTCTGCATACATTGCTCCAGCACAACCTCCAGTTGCTCAGACTTATCCTCCAAACAACAACAACGCTACCCCCGCCAACCAAAACCTTGATCGACCACCGAAACAGGGTAAGAACCCCAATTTACGAACAAACCACCCATGTTCCATATGCGGGGTATACGACCATTACACACACACTTGCCCCCATTTGGAGCAAGCGCACCAACTATGGTTTGATGACGCCAACGCCAAGGGAACGTGGCACAACCAACACCACCTCCTCAATCACAACCCATGGTGCTGCAGAATCCTTTGCCCACACAAGGAGTGGCAAACACTTGTCCATTGGATCCTCCTCAAGGAACCACAGCACCACAATAGCAAATCACATACGCTGCACACACAAACCAACCGATGGATTCAAGTACTCATCATCTCCTTATGATGTCATTGTCCGACATGAATCCCCAAACGCGTCGAAACCAATACACTCCCGCTGCACGTAAAAATGTTCTCCCTGTGATTGAACAACCAGTTCAGACCGCACCTACATCGTTCATCTCCACAGTCAGACCCGGATTATACTTGGAATCACCTATGACTTCCACATTCCAATCCATCCCACCCCCTTTGAAGCTAACCGAGATATCTGATTTGTGCACCCTCTGGCATAACACACAGGTACCAAACCAACAACCCCCTTTACTCCCACAACCACCCTCAGTGCCAACTCATGTAGGAGCCACACCAATTCATACTATCCTATTTTTATTTCCCCCTTCAAGCGCCATCAACACACCAGTCATGGCTACACTTAATCTCCCAGGATTAACATTAGGACTACCTGTGTGGTACCTACATGCCCCAACCCCTCCCCTAACACCGAACGTCATTTTACAACCGGTGCAACCGATAAATACTTCTAACCGTCCACCCCCTGGTGTAGCAAACATCCAGAACCGGCCACCTCCAACAGGGGCCACTACGTCAACATCTAGTAATGCTCCCCCTGAACTCCACTACAATGGGGGCATGGGCCCACAAACCTACACCACTGGACCCACAACCCGCACCGCCCCACCGACTCCCAAGTTGGTGAAGAATCCCCCAACAATCCGTGCTCCCCACAAGTGCTCTTTGTGTGACGATATAGGCCATGCTACCCATCAATGTCCACAATTACGGGCACTTCAAGAACACATGAAAATGTTGGATGATGACACTAACATACCAGTTGTCAAACTTGAACTGCCCCCTCAGCCTCATGATAAATCGTTGCGTACCAATCACCCTTGTGCGATATGCGACATTTACGGCCATTACTCACATCATTGCCATGATCTCCCAGATTATAGAGAAGCTCTATACGAATTGAATAATGCCGACCTAGAGATATCCCCTCCTCTCATCGAGGAAATTCATCCCCCACCATCTTCCTCAGAAGATATTAACACAATTTACATGGTTTCCAATGGAGACCCCTCTGTTCGGTCGACCCCTTCCATTGATCCTTCTGACCCACATATTCAACCTTTTCAAATCAAAGAGGAAATCACATGTCCACAGCATGGGGGCAGGCCCGAAACCTTGCCTACTCATCATCATCGTCATTGTCATCGACGATACTGGGGGAATCCACCCCGTAAGGGGAATCCCCCATCATCATATCATCACTTCAATATGCCACCATGGCCCACAGCCTCATGGTACACCCCCCCTCCAATAGTTGGTCAATGCCCTGTTGATCCCTCTCTAAGACAACATCTGCACCGCATTGACACCTCTGAGTTCGGGGACATAATAGACTACCTCGAACCTGGGATAGGGGGCGTGATCAATCATTTTGACCCTACCCCATCACCTCTATCTCAACACCTCAATGATCCCATCGTTCAAACCAACACATATGTGATCCACAATCATAAACCCCATGCACATCGCATGGGGGCAGGTCATTAACCTTGCTCACTTTTTCACATTCGTGAGCTCAACCATTTTTGAGGTCACGTGTCACTTGTATATTTGAGTTGATTTGATACACATAGTATTTCTCCCCTGCGGGCCATTATTTCTCCCCACCACTGCATCCTTGGCTTGGTAGGCTCACCTTTATTTATAGCCATTGTTTAACCTCATTTTTTCTTTTGACCATTCTGGAGTCATTTGACCTCCATTTTTCGCACCCTTTGCACCGCCGGATTCAAATTTATGCGCCCGTGATGATGCTTGAGATCATTTCTCGCTCTCACCACCATATTGTGAAGGCATTTTTTCCATGCCCCTCATTGCCTCGATTTGCGTGCCACATCGACCATTACCGATTTTTAAAACATTTTTCATATCACCGGATTCAATTTTTCGCGCTCATGACGATGCTTGAGATCACTTCTCGCTCTCACCAATATCTTCTTGTTCGGTATAATTTTATCCCTTTTTCAGGCCGAACAACTCTTTTACGAAAAAAGGCACTTAGGGAGTTTCTGTTAATCTCTTTTCTGACTCCTAAAACAATGAAAAGATCGCCGAGCAATCTTGCTTCCCTTCATGCTCACTAAAAGTATCTGAAAGGGCGTCTACCTGGTATAAGTTTACCCCTTTTTCGGACCTTGTAGACTAATTACGAAAAAGGAATACTCTAGTCACATCGGCTAGAAGAGTTCTCCATTTGCATCATTTTATGCTTTTTCGAGCCTTAGAGACTAACATACGAAAAATAACACCAATGGAGTCTACTTACAGCTTTCAGACTCTCTAAAATTGGAAGCAACCACGAGCAATCACCGTCTTGGGATCGTACAAATCCACAGGACGGTACTCCTCCACCAATTCAGAGTCTTCTTATCATTTCCAGACTTTTAAAAATGAAAGCACTCACGAGCATGAACAGTCCTGGTCTAGCATAAATCCATAGGACAATACCATTTCAGAGCACACTTTTATCCCTTCTTGGAGCTCATTAAAACCACGATGAAGGACCCAACGGTGCTTTTCGGAGTCACAACAGATCATGTCCACTCATATGGCAACTTCCCCATTATGGTCGCCTTTGTTCAAAGTATTTTGCAGTATGTCACCCCGAGAGTCTCCCAATAGCATCCATCAGCTTATCCCCCAGAGTCACTCCAATCTGCAATACATACCCCTGATCCCTTAAGCTATGATCCTCACACCTAAAAGTTAGTTTCCTATGATTCCAGGTCAACCATGTCATCATGCTCTGAACAAAGGAAGTTTGAGTCCACCCACTCTATGACCCCAGTTATTCCCCATCCCCACAGTATGTCAGTCCTACCATCAGTACTATCACACTTCAGTTGTACATCTCGCGCTCCTATCAAGGAAACATCTTTGCCTTGGTAGTTTTTGGCCTCCCTCTGTCGATGCCAACCAAATCTATTCCAGAACATAGACCCAAAGGTCCCTATGCCTTGGACTCATCACCATTAGTGATGAGTGCCTACAAATCATTTTGAAAGGAGTCCTCAGTGCCTCTCCAAATGATTGTTTCTCACATGCTCGACGTCAACACCTTGATCGCATCGTTGAGACTCGTACAGGGTATCTGTCCTTTCAGTTATTTGTTGAAGGCCCCGGATATCACTTGACTCTACCACATTTATGAGTCCAATTGAGGAAACAACCAGTTACATATTCCTATAGATATCTGGGATGTGCTTGGTGACAGTTTTTAGATGTACCCCAGTTTTATACTCCCTCGAGTATACAGCTACATATACTCCTCAGAAGTTGACTCATTTACTGACTCTACCACATTTGAGAGTCGAATTGAGTCCCTATAGATGTTGGACACCTTCAGCTCCAGCAGTTCATCAACTCTTCTGAAACCTTATTCAGAATGGTTGTTGCTCTTTTCCAGTGTATCAGTTATTGAGATCAGTCATGGTATGACCATGAGTACGTCCCAGCATTATGTCCCCTCTAGACCATTATGATGTACCAACAGATTTTTATGTATTATTCAGGTCCCCCTTCTTGGGCCTAATTGTTATGTATATGTTTTGAAATGAGCATGGGTATGCCCGCCTCGTCTATTATCAGATATTATTCCTCATTCATTTTGAGGCCATGTATTTTTTCAGTTTTTGCAGCTTCCAAGGGACCGTTGTTCCAGTCTCCAATCGGTCTCTTCTCTTCTCCAAGCCCCACGAAAAAGACAAAAGAACTATGATGTCTATCGGCCATACGATGAACTCCTGCCCTCACACACCAGGGGGCAATATGTTAACACCCAAAAAGTGCTTACTAGCTCATTCCCTTATTCACATGATCCATTTGTCTACTTTTTCCACCATTTGAGCCTCTAAAACCTTCAAAAGGTCACCAAAAAGACCATAATACACCTTTCCCCCCTCAAAATATGTATTTTTCCTCAAAAAACACAAAAACCCTAAAAAAGGGTCCAAAATTCCCAAAAATCAATTAAAAGAGAATAATATTCAAAAAAGGAAAAAGAGGGAAAAAGAGACCTAAACCATGTTGGTCAATACCATTGGTTTCCTTAAACCATAATGGTATTCCCCATCACCAAAAAACTATAAAAAGGTGATAGGGGCTCCTCACTATTCATCCACATTTCATCCTATCCTTATGCTGCCAAATTCCCTTTGAGAGCCCTTGCCTCCCATTTCGAGTTTGAAGACCCCCATTGAAGCATTGGAGAAGAAGATACCATTGGACATTGGAGCATATCAACCTTGGAGCTGCTCAAAACTCACCATCCTCACCATTTGAGGTAATACAAAATCAAATTTTTTAATTTCTCGTTTTTCTTATAGATATTGTATGTATCAATTTAAAAACCCCTCCCAATATGCCTTCCCAATTTTTAAAAAACCCCATTTTCACAAGATATTGTATGTATCAATTTTTTCATTAACATTTTTTATACCCCTTTATATTTCTACCTATTATATTGATATGATATCCCTCTTATGACCCCACATGCATTCTACAATGCACCTTGATTCTTTCGATGTATATTGTGGATGCACATTACTTCACCCACAATGAAATTACTTAACCACATATCATTATGATTTGCAACATCTAATTGTCTAATGAAGAGATAGGAGATCACTTCTTGTATGTCACTAGAGCCAATGCACATAGTACAACATTTAGATTGCATGTTATAGTTCCCCAATCGCTGACTAAGCTTGTTGTGGGCTAGGTATCCAAGCCCCTAGGGCTTGTAACAAGCTCGAGGAGGCTGACTAAACCTCCCAAGTCTTGTAATAGGCACGAGTGGTTGGGTATTCAAGCCCCCAAGGCCTATCGAGGGCCTATAATAGGCCCTAGAGGATTAGATCCTCCCAAGGCTATTGGTAACAACTGGCTGAGTGCTATTGGTAACAATTGGCTGTCAATGACCACTGTCTCTTGACTATGATCGACTGGAAACCCACTTCACCACAAAACCCCCTAGCCTCAAGCATGCCTCAAGACACGATTTCCCTGCGTATTGGTAAGCCCGAGCCTTGCCTCAACCTGATTTCTCATCCGGCCGTGATCCTGCCATCTCCATTTGGCGGATATTTGTCAGCCCTCCCATATAAAAAAGGCCCCAAAGTATTTTTGTATTGTTACATTAAATAAAAAAACCCTTTGCCCCTTAATATATAAGCAATATAATTTTTAGGTTTTCATGAATATTTAATACCGCAATATGAATGAACGTGGTATTATATTGCCTTCTAGTGAAGCCCTCGTGTGTTAATGTTAGATCAGATTACATTAGTTTTTATATATTTTTATTGAGACTGTTGCTACTAGTTAGTAGGTGCATCCTTGCACACGCTTGGTTGAAAAACCAAGCAACACAATGGTTTCAAGAAACCATGATATTGCACACACATTGTAAACATTGTGATTCAAATTTTCGGGAATCTTGGACCATGACATTGGGCGATAACCAAAATAATTTTTAGACATCTTCAAGGAACAACAAAGCACGTAATTACATTCAATGGGAGTTGAAAAAAATATTTAAAACTTACAGGCTATCGAGGCGCAGATTGGGAAAGGGACATTGATAGCAAGAATCAACTTCAAGATTTTGTTTTATCCTTGGTGGAGGTGCAGTTTCGTAGGCAAGCACAAAAAATCAATTGTTTATCTTTCCAACACATAAGCATAATATATCTAGCAGTTAATATGGTCGAGAAGATTATTACAAGACATTGGGGTTACTCATACTCAACCAACAGTATTGAAGTGTAATAGCCAAAGTTGCATAGCCATGACAAAACATTCAAGATATCATGGGAAGGTTAAATATATATGGACAATATCATTCCATATGTGAACAAATTGAGAAGAACACTGTATAAATGGAGTATTGCACCACTAAAATGATGCCGCGGTGAAGGAACTTACAAATGGATTACCAAGAATTAAGTTTGAGTTTTATAAAGGGAGATTCAATGTACTACAACCTTGTTGAAAAATATTTGGCAAAATGGGAGCGTCAAACACACAGAAAATGTATCCGGGTATTTTGATGTTTTAGTTAGCAATTTAGGACTTTTTGTTTTCAATAAGAGACATCAAATCACATGGATGATATGTGGTTATTATAGTATATTTATTATAATGAGAAAATTCAGGGTAGTTTGAGTAGGATTTTAACTTCCCTATTATCTTTAAATGTATCGTTATTTTAAGTTGAAAGTTGAATAAAAGCACTTTTTACAATTTGTTGGAAAATACTATATTACTATGTATTCTTTGGCTAGGTTTCATTTTTTTTTTCTTTTAGTTTTTTAGTTTCATCAAATATATACCATAATCCAGGGTTGGTAGGTGCGGGGGGAGTAATCTTTGACTCCAAGGGGAACAAACAGAGAGAGTTTGCATTGGGAAAAAGACAAACAATGGAGCAGAATGGCTAGGTCTTATCAAAGGTCTGTAGATTGCTAGAGACCTGGGAATTGAGAAATTGATGGTTATAGGGGATTCACTAATCGTCATAAGAGAAGCCAGAAACATCGTCACCAAACGGAAGAACCCCTCCACCAAGATGCACCATCTCCTAATCAGCATTAGCAAGGAATTCAAAGATGTAAATTATCTCCATACTCTGAGAGGCCTAAATGGGAAAGCAGACTGCATGGCTAACAAAGGAGTTGGGATCATCTATGGTTCTCTTGAATGTGACAATGTCATCTTTGAAAACATATGGATCCCATAGCCTAAGTTCTATCCCTAGAACAAGGGCTCTCCACATATCAATGGCTTTATCAATCTATAGATCCCGTGCACATTTATTTTTTGGAACCACAACCCTGCCTATCGACGATCATCTAGATACGCGCGGGATCTCCACACACTTCTGCATTAATTGCAATCGGTCAGATAGCCAGTTGGACGGCATGCGAAACCTAGGCATTAGCTTAAGACGGGATGGGTTGTTCTCTGTTCATATCTTTCTATGCATGGTTCACGATAGATATCTTTGCGTTGGTTTTTCTTGTCTGAAAACACTCTTTGTCTGGAGCCGGGGTCATTGTGTGAACATGGAACACCACATCCCTGGGCATTCTCCTCAAGAAGGGTCTGATGTTTATTTGAATTGTCTGAGATGCAACAAGCTTATCAGAAGCTCTCTCGGCACCTGTAGATGGGCTATCCCGATGTTGGATGAAGATAATGGCGTCCCGATGGAAGATGAGCATATCAGCACCCCTGTGCTTGGCCTCTGTCATAGGCAAGCTGGGTCTGGATGTCCCCAGGGGCACGAAAAGAGGCATAGAAAAAGGCAGGATGAAGGGGAAATGATGAAACACATCCAGGAACTTGAAATTCAAATTCGCCTGGTTCGAAATGAGAATCTGGAATTCAAAAAGGTTTTGACCCATCTCTTCTCCCTGGCGCAAGCAACACATTCGGAGGTTAAGATCCATAATAGGAAGGTTGTTGAGAAGGTGGAACATCTGGAAGAGACTCTGGGCCTCTGTTATCCACACAAGAACTGTAAAAACCTAAATGCTGATGCTATGAGAAGTAAGATGGAAGAACTTGGTAGGAATATGGACAAGATGAAAAGGTTTCTTGCACATTCTGGAAATTATGTCGACCTCAGCAACGAAAAGAACGTGATGGCAGAGTCTGAAGGTGCAGTCATGGACACTGGTCTCCACCGCTAGCAGCTCGACGGTTGGCTTCTCAATGTTTTGGGTTTTGATATGCTACTACTTCTGTTTTTATGTTTTTTACACTGTTTTTTTTAAACTACAGGCTGGAAACACTTCGTAGGCTTAGCACTCTCTTAGAAAGCTCCATACTTTAGTTTTTTGTATAAGGAAGCACTGTAGCTATGTTTTCTTTCTGCATTCTCCTTCTTGGACAGTTTGTAAGGTGTTATAGTTTTCACGGAACTGGAAAATACCATACCAGCTATAAGCTTGAAGAAGATGAACAAGGAGTGATGGATGCCACCCTGTTATGGGAGCAATCTTTCCTCTTTAATATGTAATTTCCGTTTTTCTATATATAATCAAAGCTACTCAACTGTTTCTGTAAAAATATATATATATATCTACCATAATCTTTGAAGATGACACTACTGCACTTAAATCAATACTTCAAAATGGGTGTATATTTTGAGTGGGAACACACCCTTCATGAGATGATGACAAGCAACAACTAAAACCCTTCTTCTAAGGTCAAAGATGCATCCTAAGAGATGTGCCCATCATCTTAGGATATTTTTGGAGGTTTTCGTGGCATAGTTGATGGCCATATGCACCAAATAAGAAGAGCACTCCAACAAGAAAAGTATCCAAAACTCATTTCAAGGAAAAGAAGGCATAGTAAAAGGCCAAATTACCTTATATGAGGTATACCTCATCTAGAGAGAAGACACGTGGAAACTATGCACTATGCATTATTTTAAGGATTATGGCATAATTTGAGAAGCGTGTCACCCTTTATGGAGTTCTATTACTATTTTGAGAAGAGGAAACTTGTAGATGGCCATTCTTAAAGAGCACCCAAGCTAGGAAGGTGAAACATGGCAACAAGGAAGTTTCTAGTAGATTCCTTGAGCCTAAAGAAGACCCTAGATCAGGAGCACCCTCCTTCAAGGAGGCTTCTAAACCTTTTTATGTATATTTTAATATTATTTATTGGAAGAAAAGAGAAATCCATAACTTTCTATAGAATGCTTTGTAATATTTTATTAGAGAATGGTTGAAAAAAAAAGGAAGAAAGCTCTCATTTGCAAAGGCATGGTTGGAATTGTAGGAGTTCCCCTCCAAGCTTAGTTGAATATGTTTTGGAAGGAATAATTTAAGAAACATTCAAATTAGAGTATCTTTGTCTTTGTTTCCTCTTTCTTGGGTTAATTTGATTGGTGAAATTATTACTTGTAAAATCCACTAAAATGATATTTTTAAAGGGCAAGTTTGCTCCAAAAGAATACAGTAGGATTGAGGTGAAAGACTCCCTTCGTCTTGTTGTAATCATTATATTAATTGAATAATTTAGTTGTTGTAATCTCTCAACTAAGGTTGCCCGGTGCCCATAATCTATTAAGGATTTCCCTAGTTAGAGTTTCAAAGTTAAGAGTGGCACATCTAAGCTCTCTTGCTCTTCGGTGAAATTGCATTTGTAGAATGATGTATTATTCGTTATTCATTCTATAAAGTGGGTTGACTACTTGTGTCTACTTCATTTATGATTTCATATTTTTTTTTCATGGTTGCACATTATTACGTTGTTGATTTTGTACTAGATGTGAGGAGAATCTTTGGAGGAGTCCTTTAATTTTCTACATATTGAAGTAAATCCATGTGATTAGTTTGAGCATGTTTATAGCAAAAAAAATTCAAGAAAAAAAATTATTATGTTGATATTTTAAAGTTTGAAATCAAATATACATTTATATGTCATGTTCACACTCAAACAGTAAAAAAGACACTTTAACACATTAATCAAAATGCAAACAAGTCTATTGTTTTCAATATTGCATTCTTCCTTAGCACACCAAATTTAGCATTCATCAATAACAAGATGTCTTCATTATTTGAAACGTCCAAATAGTAAGCCAAAAAATGAGCTCTAGTAGAACCAAAACTATTTGAATTATTATCGGTTGCAATTAATATAAAGATCTTGTGACGTCTAATAGGAGAGTTCTTCCTCTAATTTTTTGTTTAGTAAAGTACCCTCATGCAACAAGATTGCTACATTAAATAGTTGATCTACTTTCATATTAAATTCTTAATAAATATGTGTGAGTTAAAGAACTCAAAAGTACTTTTTACCTCTTGCACTCTATCCATAATATGTAAAAGAACTAATTGTTCAATTCTACATTATTGATTATCTTTCTCAATAGTCTTGGCAATCCACCATCCGATTTATTTCTAAAGTATACCATATACATTTGTTTTCAGGAAACCCCCTTTGTGCCAAAAAACGTAGGCCTAAAGTGAGAAAAATAGTTGTTGTGACACTAAGCAACCTTCCTCCATGCTTCTAATTACACTTGATTTTGGAACATTGAATAACTTTATGTGGATTTGAGAGGTAATACACCAATTCAAAAGCCCTATTGCAGATAATGCTCTCAAAAGGTATAATTTACATGATATTCAATGTAACTTCCAAATTTCAAAGCAAATTGTGAAGAAATTTATACAAGAATATAACTATTCATATTCCCAACCATTTGATTTTCAATGATGTAAGCATTGTAGGTAAACTGATAGGACGATCGATCATATTTACAGAGAAATCAGTGATGCGGAAAATGCCTTATCTAAATAAGCTCTCAATGGTGAAGAAGGTCTTCTTATTTGGGAGGAATGGATCGATAACACTTTGTCGTACCAGGGATCTTCACAGATCTTTGATGATTAACTCCCATTTGTTATGCTTTTTGGTATCATTTCTATTTCAGTACTAGCTTGTGATAGTTTTATGAATGATGTTGGATAGAAACTCTGTTTCTTTGTTTTGTATCGATTAGATGGAACTAGTATAATATGTTCCAGAATTATCTATGTACGAAGGAGTGATTTTGGATAGAAGCTTAGTTTCTCTATTTTTGTTTGATTAGATGGAATTGGTATAATATGCTCCAAAATTATCTATGTACAGAGTACTTTTTGATTATCTAATAGCAAAAGTACAGTTTTTTTCTTCTTGAAAAAAAGAAAACTGATAGGAAAATTATTATAATAAAACTTTATATTAAAGCACTCTTACCTTAGCCAATTTAACATATATATAATAGGTGAGGATAGACTCATTTACTCTAGTAAATGACTTTCATATTAACCAATTTAGCATAATTTAATATATATATGATAGGTGAAGACAGATTCATTCAATAGAATAAATGACTTTCATATTAAAGGGTTTTTAACTTAACCAATTTAGCACATGGATGATAAAGAGTGGACAAATATATTTGTATAGAATAAATGACTTTCATATTAAAGGGTTTTTAACTTAACCAATTTAGCACATGAATGATAAAGAGTGGACAAATAGATTTGTATATGGCTTGCATCCTAATATTATATTTTTAGTAGATGACCTAAAATGAAGTTGCATATAGAGAATTAGTTGAGGTAACTCTTGAAATGGAAGTGAAATTTATTGTAATACTTTATATCATGGAAGGTTTACCAATAGCTTACAAAATATTTGGTCAATCAAAAAGATGTTAAAAAGGTTAATTAATTAGCTTGAAAAATACTTGAGAAATCAATAGGATGTTAAAAAAGTTAATTAATTAGTTCAAAGGTCTAATTCAATTCAAGGAGGATATAAATTCAAAAGAAAAGAGAATAATTTGAAAATAAGAAGAATATATAAGATTGCTAAATTATATATTAAGTTTACAAAATATATATATTCTAAACTAAGAATATGGTCCAAGTTATATACCAATTAGCTTATAAAATATATATAATGCAATAAGCATAGAACTTAATCATATTTGATTTTGTTATAATCAAAGAAAGGTAAAGGAAGTAAAAGTCACAAGAGAATGTATATCAAGCTCAAGATTAATCTTTTCACTCAACTTACATACTACAAAGTATATTTATTGTAAGAAGCATGGAACTTTAACTTTAAACCATGTAGATATTATAGCTAAAGAAAGTAAAAAAGAAAGAGAATGTCTACCAAGCTCAAGAGAAAATTTCTCCTGCCCCACCTATGCCTCCATATGCATTAATGGAGAATGTTCATGATGTGTGAGTACCACAAGTGCAAGTGCTACAATCATTCTAACTAAAGGAAAGCAATCTCATAAATTTTTTAGTGGAGCATGTGGAGTCCCACAACTAACTAATGTATCTATTCATTTCTTGGTATTATAACTTGTATTTTATGGAGTCTTGGGGATCAAAAGATATATGCATGCTAAGTTAAAATAAATATATGTAATTTTTATTTTTATTTTATTTTAAACAGAAATAAGAAAAGGGTTTATATTATATAAAAAGAGGAATTTACATATGCCCTCAGGGCTGCAAAAAAGGCCAAGTGTCCAAAAAATAAAGTTTTAGTGCAGTACAGTGCTACAGAGACTTCCGTCTGCTCAACAATTTTACACAGTTTAACAAAATTTGACCTACTACTTTTGACTATGTAAACTCTTATAAACTGTCCTACCATGATTAAATACAAAAAAAACCATCTAGTGACTTGAAACAAAAAGGAGAGATAAAAGACTTCATTCCTGCACATGTACTTCTTTGACTTCGGGCTGAGAAACTGATGCTTCGTCCATGGGGGAGGCCTCCTTATGCATAATCTCCTTATAGTTCACGGTTCCAAGGGTAGAGTCCATTAAGGTCAACTTGCACTGCTTCCATAATCTCTTTCAACTGGTTGAACCAGCTCTCGTGACATTCAACAACATTCATGCTGATGTTCTGGACATTCCGACGTGGCTCCGCCAACTTTCCACTGACCTCGTCCAGCTTTGCACTCTGAACTTGTTCCATTTCTGCCACAGTTCTCTTCAACTCTTCCACCTCACTAGTCTGAACACAATATCCGGTCTCAACATCCTCCAAGCGTGTTTCAAAACGCATCAAATCCAAGCCCATTTGCTTGGATTCCTCCAAGCAAGCTTTAGCCACTTCAAAAATACACCAGCTCATCTTCTGAAGGTCCATCATTCCTTCTTTGAGTGCATTAATCTCCTGCGTAACATAATTCAAACCAAAGTCTTCCTCAGGATGACTCCAATTCGAACCTTTCTTCCTCATAGAGCCTTTCTCCAACATCTCAATGTCCTTGGTAACCAGAGAATTCTTGTTACATGCAGTGTTCTCAAAACATAGCAAATGAGGAAAGAGCCACTGAATCTCCAATATATCCTCCCTCGCCATTAATGGCGGTGGGAACGCCATCATTCTGCTAGAGTTTTCGTACCCACTTCCCATTTTCTCGATACGAGAGGGAATGTGCGAAGTTAATGGGGGAGAGAAGAGTCTAGATCCATCCGTGCCAGAGATATACTCTAACCTTGCATCTGTCAAGCCGCTTAACTGGCATCAACCTCCATCTTTATGGCGCATTCTCTCGAGCAGCGAGGGCATTAAAGAAGACTTTGAAAATTGCAACACCATTTGAATATGGTGTGATGCTCGTCGAGGGATAGCTCCCCCTCCTTAAGCCTAGCTCCGACGTTGGCCAAACAATCCGCCTTGGAGTTTAACCCCCTTCTTATATGATAAAAATTGATGTGGGATAGGTTAGGATAAAAATGAATAATTCTTTTTTGGATGTTGCTCTTTGTCGCTTTCCTAAGTATCATGTTGTTCATAGATTGAATGACAATTCGAGAGTCACCACAAACAATGAAGTCCTCTACTTGAAGGCCATACATGCACTTATTCCTTGAGACAGAGCCATCCATTCAACATAGTTATTCGTTCGCTTGTCCAAACCCCAAGCATAAGTTCTAATAATGTTTCCACCTTGATCAAAGATGACTCCACCCACCCCTGCCTCCCTACAAAAAATTACAACATGAGTAGAGTGAAGATTCGAAGAGTTTTATAAACCTATGTAAGAAAAACAATATCTAACAAAATCTAAAACCCTAATCAATTGACCAAAATTAGATAACAATCCTAAATCCTTAACCAAAATTAGTTTACAATTGTTTGAAAAACATTTGCCAAAAATAACTCAAAAACAAACACAAAACAAACCAAAAACATTTATTTTTGGAGTACTACTAGTGTAGACCCCCTTTGCCAACAAGAATCTCTCAATAGTGACAAAGGATGCCTTCATATAACTATGAGCAATCATCACGTGTTTGGCTATTTTTGTGCAAACAAGTGCCCAATTGAAACTCCATAAATAAAATGCACTAGTCTATGCCAATCAGATTTAATAAAGATTACATCCACAAATATGGATAAGCATCACTATTGAGTTTCTCCACAATATGTCAATTCAAAAAACAAAAAACTACGATAAATCATCCTAAACACTGACAAAAAAGACAATCATAAAATATCCCAATAAAAAATCAATATTAACTATAACTATAAAATGAATATATATATATATAATAGTGGATATAGTACGAAGTTCAAGGATAGGAATTTGAATTCCACTAACCCATCAAATTTGACAGTTAAACCCATATTATCAAATGATTATTAATCGTATTTGACACACAAATCGCCTCATAACGGGTCAAATTCCATCCCTGGTAGGCTGGTAGGAACCACATATTAGGAAGGAATACCAATAGAACAGTCCATAAGTGGAGATTCAGAATTATATGTAATTATCATTAACCAGTAGCCACTGTTGAGTGAGTTATCATGGTGCTTCATTGATAACATCGTAAAATTAGATCCTTTGAATATGATCAACCAGACAAATAAGTACGTCAATTCAAGATAAATGAGAGTAAAGCAATTATATATCTAACTGTCAAGAATTTCCAATTTCCAATTTTTTAAGAAGTTCATTCCACCTTTCATTGTTCCTTAAAGGTGTCAACCTATAGCTTCGTGCTGTACAGTGTCTGTGATGAAAAAGATCCCTGGGCAGATAGGATCCTTGGTAAGAGATAAAGCCCCAGCATGATGTTTTTTTGACAGAGCTAGGCAGGAGGTTTCTGTACCTTTCAAATGTTCATTGTAAAGTTCAGAGCAAGGTTAGAGTTAGGGGTCTAGTAGTTTTGCTGAATTTAAAAATATGTTTTGGAAGAAAGAAAAAAAAATGTAAGACGTTCATGTTGTTTTTATGATTCTGGGTGAATGAGCCAATACAGGTGTCTAATATTATTCTCAGACCTATTGGGAACAATTAGAGGTGGTTGCCAATTCCTTCAAAGCTCTTTCTTTCATTCACACCTTCGGAGAATAAAATATGGAAGAAGATTTCTTGTCAACGAAAGCCAGCAAATGCCTGAAGGTTATTGATTTCTGAGTACAGAGATGGAAGCTCAACAGTCATATTCTGGTTCCAAATTGTCGTTTCAATATACCAAACCTGCTGTTATTTTGTCTTTTGCTAATATATAGGTATATATGTTCTTCGTTAGAACTGGTATTTTTATTTTTTATTACAATCTACATATAAGATTGTTTTATGGACTTCAGTTTGAAGTGATGTATGAATCTGACAGAGAGAATATGTACTGTGAACATTTTAAGAGCGTTTGATGGAGATAGATAGATTATAAATTGCATTTTATCTATTTATATATTTTTATATTAATAGGGGTTTATATTTTAGAATTTAGGGTAAATAGCATTTATGTTTTTCCTAGATTGCCAATGCTTTTTTTAAATTGATTTTATGATAGTCATTCCAAATTCAAACAATATATATTCAAAAATAACTGGTAGTTATATATAGATAATTTGTAGCTAATGCATGAATAACTTTTAATTAATAATACATGTATAATTCTTAACCAATGCATGAATAACTTTTAATTAATAATACATGTATAATTCTTAACTAATGCATTGATAACAGGCAGTTTGTCTCAATGTTCAACAATACACTTGGATCATCTTGAAGGCAGTTTGTGTCAATGTTCAAAAATACACTTGTGCCATCTTCATACAATCTAAGATGAAGATCCTTAATGACTTATAATAAAAATAAAACTTATAACATATATAATTTCCATTTAATTATGAAAAAAAATAATAATAATATATATATATATATATATATATATATATATATATATATATATTATAGAACACCATCATGATACAGTCTTTAATATGCAGATCATCATCATGTCCATTGGTTGTAGCTTGGGTGGTTGGGAGGAAAGATTTTTGCTCTCTCCACTCAGATTCAATTTTTGTAAGTGACATGATGCTCTCTTGTTGAGTCTCATTGTAATGATTGTATTTCAAACTTTAACGGGTAATATCATTAATTCTCTGGTCTGCATCTCCAGAATGGAATCCTGAATTAATGACTAGCAAGTAATGGAGAACAAATTTCAAGAAACAGCAGATGGTGGTGTGAAAACACACCATTGTCAGTGATAGTGATATATATATTATATATATGATTATGCCCTCTCTGCAACAGCGTGCCCTTTGTCCCAAAATACATCCGCGAATGGAAATCCAGATGTGGTCTGGCTTCTGTGTTTCGAAAACCTGGATGACACCTCGATGCATCCATTTGGTAAATCGGACTATCACCATGGTGGCTTATTGATCCATATAAAAATTTCAATACAAATAAGTATGTTTAATGCTGTTTTTTAATGTAATTCTGTGATTGTTAATTGCATCCACAACACAAGGATTTCCATTACTGATGTCGTCGGTTTGTAAATTGTTAAGTGCATTCATCATCAAACGAGTCTCATTTGTTAATGCTGTTACTGGTTTGTAAATTGTAAATTGGCGGCTAGTCATTGACATGGGTGTTGATTTTCTATCCGGATATTCTTAATAGTTCATTTAGTTCGAGGATTTTGTGAGTTGGTCGAGGGATTTTACAACCCACCATTGAAACCCAGAATCAATCCGGACTGTCAGGGTATCCAAAGCCATCTAATAAAATGGAGGAATATGGGCAAAGTTCGTTGCTTTATATTGGATATACCATGGCATAATGATATGTTCAAATTTCTTACGAATAGTAGGTGTTGGGTGTGGATTGTGTGTGAAAGGCTACTTGGTTAGTTTGCTCATAAATGGTTTGACTAGCAAATTGGTGCATAGGAGGGATGGTAACTTTTATTTTTATTTTTAAATGTGATTCATGACAAATCGGCTCGGAAATTGAGAAAAGTTGTGTAGTTATTTTGTCAATTATAGTATACAGGTTTAGCAAGTTAGATATCTATACATTCCTTACATGCAACATACATTGATCAAGATTCAGTTTGTGTTCCAGTTGCGGCTTTCAAATATGTAAATCTATGCTTATTATTGAAATATGTACCTTTCTTCTTAAGTTGAAGTTTTCTCTTAATTTGTTACAATGGGTTAATTTTTCATGAATCATTGCTCAACTACAACTTATCATGTAGTCTTGAAATCCAAATCAGATCTCTTCAAATATGTTTCGAGAAGTGCGGTGGTTGCAATTTTTTCTGGTCAATCTTCTCGAATGGTTTTGAATTTGTAATAATTTTGGTATGGCTGAGCTGTGTATAGGGAGAAGGTTACTGTGAATTAGGAATATGGTCTATACACATCTGTTATCTAGATTTTCCATGGTTGACTACATAGACCTGCAAATCCTATAAAATATATTAAATAATTTCTCTACAAAATAAATAAAAAAATATTTGCCATTCACTAAGTGAGGATTTAATATCATTTGTAAACGGAAAGACAGGTATAAAAAACACAGCACATTGATGTGAATGCTTCCTGAACAGAAACAATTCTATTGTTACAAGGACAACAGACAATAACATTTCATTAGAAAATATGAGATTCCATAGTCATGTCCAAAATGAAAGAATGTCAAATATATATTCATGTCTCTGATTCATTCCATAAGCATAACAGTTTAAAAAAAATAGCAAGAATTTATAAGCATAACAGTTTGAAAGCAAAAATTTATTCACATAACAGTTTTGAAAAATAAAAGGATGATTAGAATAATCTCATGTCTTACATTGAAAAAATTGGTATTTCTTTATTATGTGCCACAAGGCGATCATTGTCGGAAACCGAAATCTGAAAACAGGGTACATGCCAAGATATATTTGAAGTGGTAGGCTAGAGATCATTTAAGATGTGTACTTATTCCATTTCTCATTCTATTATATTAAGAAATATTTTTAAATAAGTCACTTTGCTTGCGAAGATTTTTCAGAATTTTTAAGAAAATTCAACTACTTTTCTGGAAGAACCAAAACTTTGGATATTTTCCACTGAATTTTACTTGAGAACATGTGTATCTTTGTGCATTAAGAAGAAAAGAAATCAAGGACTCTCCCAGTGCAATATTTAAGAACAGGAAGCCAACCCTGCACCCATTAATTCAACCTGAATCTAAAATGTTCAAACTTCACAGCAAAGTAAACTCAGCTTATTACGTTTATACGTTCATACGCTATGTAAAGAGATTCTAAAACTTGAAAAAGTAGGGTATATAAAATGCTTTATAAAATTTCTATAATATTTTAAACCATTGGAATGTTTAGGGTACAATATACAGTTTACCTTTGAGTTGAGGTAAAACGGCCAGAGATTTGGAGTTCAAAACGCCATTTACCTCTGGCATGCAGATTGATATTACACTATTCTATGTTAAGATATTCCAAGATGTTATGTAGCAGCGTAAAGGAAATCATCGAAAACTTATAAAAAATTCAGTGATAACATCGTGCCTCAGATTAAACTGATTATAAGAAATTTAGTAAATATATATTTTATGTTGTGTTAAAATTTAGAGCAAAATTTAAAACTATATCATGAAGGAGTTATAGAAAAATCGAGTAATATGGCGATATTTAAACCAAGAACCTGTAAGATCTACTATGATTTATCTTCTCTCCCATAAAGCAAAAAAAAAGAAAACTCATCATGAATGTATAACTGTAACCAAGTTTTCTGTAGAGTAAAATAAATAAATAATACTAAACCTCGTACCTGGATGTGAAATTTAGATCCGGTCCACCAGTTGATTTAGGAAGAAATTCCATTGCCTAAAACTGGATGAGTCCTTCATATTAACAGTTATTTAAGAAATTCATTCCATCAATACTGATATAACTCTAATTTAGCAGGTCTAGCACCAAAAGGTCTCTGCAACCCATCGATGTTTGAAGCTTTGCTAGAAAATAGCCTTACAGGATAATTTATGGATGAAAATCCATATTAAAAAATATTTCAACTCAGAATACTTTTGTTTTCCTAGCTTGCATCCAAAAATCCATGTCCAAAGAATGTGTCACAAAACATTTAATTTAAAGCGTAATTTCTGTGCAGCTAGATGAGAATCAATAAACTGTGCGGAAATACAATTAAAATACATGGAAGAAATTGGAAAACGCTGCAGAGTATGCAATATAATTGTAATTATTGTATAGTTTAGACAAAACCTTTCAGAGCTTAAATCAATGGTTGGATCCCGATCCAAATGTCTGCTAAACTCTTCTGAAAATTTTGTGAAAGCCGTAGTGGTAAGGATGTGTGGTTTTCATGCACAGTACCGCACAAATCGTTCATCGATAACCAAAACCTATTCCAATGATTTTGAAATCCAAAAAGGACAGTTAATTTTCACCAATATGCATTAATCAGCTCATTCTTCTATCTACACCTAATTTATTTGATAAATTGAAAATTTCTTTCAAACTAATTCATAATAACATTATGATTTATCTTACCTTGCATATTATTGTCAATAATACAGTCGAAGCCATAGATTTTCTTCCGCCCATGCCATGATAACAGATATGAAAAGCATAAAAGAAAACTTAAAGAAAAACAAAAAAGGGTGCATCGCAAAAACACAGAGACATAGCAATGCAAGCAAAATTCAACAGGCAAAAAACCAAGAGATCAGAAATACAAGAAAAACACATAAAGAAAAAATGAAAACAGGTAAAATAATAACATACAGGAGCGCGATTTTGTGCCAATGCCAGAAAACAATTCAATCCATGGCCGTTCTGTAAAATAAAACACGCAGGTGCATGGGATTGTGCAATGGGAGAAACTAACCAATCCATGATCGTTCAGCTGTGTGAGAGAATTAATGAGTTAGAAAGATCGATGGAGCGGTCTAAGCATGCTTTTAAATCAATCGAATTGAGTGACTGTGGCTGCTTTTTCTTTCTCGCAAATTGAAATTGGAGCGTTTTAGAACATCCTAATCATGGTAGATTAATTTGAAAGTTATGCTTTTCTGGTATATTGACAGTGATGGTGATGGAAAATTACAAACTAAATATTGATGCACATTCCACGAGAAATCAGAATGTGTTCACGTAAAACCAGGATATGTTCACCACAATTCACGAGAAACCAGAATACGTTGATAACATTTCACGAAAAACCAGATTATTTTCATGAGAAACCAGGATATGTCGATGCATAAGTTCACAAGAAACCAAAATAAGTGAGGTGTTAGATGACAAAGACTCGTTATAGCTTTTTGTTTTTTTGGTAAACAACGGAAAAAGCAAGATTAGGGAATCCAAACTGCCCTTTCATAAAAGCTGGTCTTAAATTCTAAGTGATTGAAATATGAAATTTTATAAAATTCTAAGTGATTGTATGATGAAATTTTATAAAATTCTAAGTGATTGTATGATGAAATTTTATAAAATTCTAAGTGGTGTAATTTAAGGTATTATGTGTTTCTGAATTTGCAAACTGAATGAATTTTCAATTTTAATTTATAATAATTATCAATTTATAACCATTTTTGTTAAAAAAATTAAAAAATGAATATGTAAAATATATATATATATATATATATATCATTTTTCAAATTACATACATGTTTATTAGCAACCTAATAAACCTGAATAAGAGGAGTAACACTTAAGTTATATTGGAAATAGTATCAAATAATTATTAACTAATACAATCACTTAACTTGTAGTTGGTGAAAATCAAATTTCATTGACTTGTATTAATTTGTTTTTTGAAACATAAATTTTAACAAAGTTTTATAATGTTGGCACAATTTTAATATTAAACATAATATTTTGAAAATTAAAATAAATTTAATAATTTTTAAAAAATAATAATTTAATTTTTATATTGGTGTAGTACAATTCCGATGGGACATAAATCCCTAAAGAAGTAATTTTAATTTTGAGAATAAAAAAACAAATAAAACTAATTTATACAACTAAAATTCCTACAAATGTCACATGTTACTTAATACTTAATACTAGTACTGGTCTAGGATTTAATGTTCCTTCAACATCTGGGTTAAGTTTTCTCTCAAACCATATTCCGATCAAACAATCACACAGTCGGCAGGCCTCGCAGAGAACACGTCCAACTGGATGTCTGATATTGGAGAATACAGATTCACGGGCTGAACTGATACCCATACAATAGCGCTCCCTTTTTCCTCGCATAATGCTCGTCGTTGTATTCAATGAAATCCTATGTACTGTAGTGGCATGGGTGGCTTTATTACTTCGTACGTAGTTGACCAGACCAGAGCCACGCCATTGAGTCCCCCATGTGCTTCAATGGCTCTGTGGACCTCTTCAACCAGATCCCTGTGCAATTCACCGCCAATGTCGACAATATATTTGAATGATATTGGTGAAAAAAAGGCAATGTAAAACACAACATTATTGAATTTATGTTCTCTGTTTACTTCGAACTAGTTCTCGGCCACATCCAACATCAAACTCACACTAGAGTACATAGGAAATTATAAAGCTTGTGCTAGATTCTCAAAACATTTAACAATTTCGATTACAAAGTTTAGCTGAATCCAAATTGTATAACAAGAACTAAGTAAAGAAATGCATAATGAATTCACCCAAAGTCATACCCAAATTGTTCAAGATATAATCCAAACCTTTGGAGACTAAAGATGAGATCAATACAAGTAATGAATCTTGGTCAATACTAGTAATGAATCCTTACCATGATTGAATGGGTTCAAAAAAAATTCCCATGTTATATACCCTCTTTGCATCCACAAATTCCAGCAAAAATCCTAAAAGCCTTTTCTAAAGCTCATACAACATTACCATGATGGCTAAATGATCATTATTTTAGATGCCAAATTGGCAATAAAACACTCCTAGTCTAGAAAGAATTTTAGTAAATGTGGTCCTAATTTCATATAATGCAACATTAAATTAAAGATACAATAGACATATTTCTATAAGATTTATCCTACATAGTTGCATCACATCACATATGTCAAAAGCTACTCCAAATTTGCACACAATTGTTGCATGACATCACATATGTCAAAAGCTACTCCAAATTTGCACACAATTGTTGTTGACAATGGTATTAAAGATGTATATTTTCTTACTTTGTCCTCAATAAGATGACACAAAGAAAAAGAACTTTGGAAATATCACATGCAAACATGGCAGATAAATGGATGACAACGTAATCATGTTCTATAAAAGCATCTCCTCTAATATAGCATTATTATTACTAAGCATGTTTTCAAGCCCCAAGGACATTGTTTATGCTTGTCTATATATAGCTACTTATCTCAGACATACATAATATTCTAAATTGTGTGTCGTGACATAATTAGGTTCTACTTGATGCACTTAGTGCTATAATTATTGTCCTTACTTTTTTTAAGCAAATTTTGGTCATGCTTAAGTACTCTAATGGTCAATTGATTTGAGGATATACCTTCACCTACAATTTCTTTCCCGTTGAGACCTACTACTATTACCAATAAAAATTGGGGCTTTATGGTAAAAAAATGTTGCAACTTTTCATGAGAAATTTTTTTCCAACATAACATGGAATATACTTGACATATCTTCTCTATGTCACATTCTCATCTCTGCATCACTTTCAAGATTTCATAGTGTTTTAGTTTCCTTTATATCATTCTTTTAGAAAGTATACGTGAATTTTGCTTCTAAAGAGTCTCCTTCATTTCCCTTTACTACAAGTTACCTCGTTTCTCTCAAGTATTTCTTTTTCTAAATTTCTTCCATTGCATTTGAATTACTGGTAATACGAACTATTCAAATGTGATGCACATATTTTCCTATGTTACCAAATCATTTCCCATCCTCCCTAGATGCTCCTAAATAAGTAGCAAATCTAGAATCCAAATCCTTCCCAAATCACAATACAACAATAAAAAATAAAATTTTCTTTCATCTCCATCTCCTAGAGGGAACAAAACCTACAAATCTTGAATTCCTGAGAGATATGATGGCCTCTCTCAACTCTTAATGAACAACTAAAGGGATCGGAACTTGAGCTAGACAAGACACAACTCAAGGTCATGTGACCAGTGCTATTGAAGGCATGTCTAAAAAAACCCAATCTATATGCAATATGTGGAAATGCTCCAAATAAAGAGTTATCTTAAGACTAATGGGATTAATAATAATGGGTTGTGCATTTTAGGAAAAAAATCTAAAATGTCCTTCTTGTTGATATCATTAATTTCATCTTTCATGGGAGGAAGACGAGAAGTACATGAAGATGTATGATATGGAGGTGGGTGGTCAATTGAAATACCTATAGACGAAAAGAGCATGAAGAATTTAATAAACCAACAAAATCATTGAACATGTTGCATGAAAGAAACATGTTTCTCAAAACAACATAGTGCCAAGAAAGGATCCATGTTGCAATTTATGCCTAGAAGTAGAATCCCTCATCAAATTTAAACTATGAAAATGGCCAAAAATCACCTTTGAGGTGAAATGGGTGGGCACCAAACTCAGCTTGGAGAATGCACTGAGGAATAGTCCACTTTCCATAAATCATATAGTTGACCATAATAGTCTAGATTCTCTCAATAAGTTCCCAATCAACATGCCAAATACAAGGCTCATAAACCTCATAACCACAAGGACATTGGGCTTGATAATAGTATGAAAAAAGAAGCATCTTGAATAAAATAATGCAAAACTGGAGCTCAAAGATTGCTAAAGATGCATATCTCTTACACTGCTGCGAGTGAGAAGAAGGGATCAATCTAAATAGACCTATATATAAACTCTATGTATCTAGATAAGCCGTAACAAGTGGTGAACTCAACTACATCTACCCAAAAGAGAAATGATGTTTGGACAAATCATCTTGGCGATTTGAAATCTGGATGACCATAACCTTAAATTTAGCGAAGTTAACAACCAATTGGAAAAGATTATAAAACCAAGCTAAGGAGACAAATTTTCTAAAAAAACATTAGGAGATAAGGCCAAAAGGGCCACATTATTTCCATATAGAAGCAAGGAGATCAAAATGTGATAAAGGATGGAACCATCCCCTTCATAACTAGTAGTATACCTAAGAAATTTCTCCAACTCATCAATATAGATCCTAAATAATGTTAGAGAGAGTGGGAAGACCCTAGACTTGGATTTATTTGAAGTAAGTTTGCTTGAGATGTCAACATTTGAAGGCCTCGATGATCCCCCTGAAGCTGAAGCATGTTTACCATAGAGGCCAATAAAAGATTTAAAATGTGGTGGCAAAGATCTCCATCCACCCCTATGTAATTAGTAACATCTGCAACAATGTCTCCTCATTCAATCCTTGGTTGGTCAACTGCTGGTCCATATAATTAACTACTTCATGCCTCATCTTTTCCATTTCGAGGAGGGAAGATAAAGAACCCATTTTGGATAGTAAGAAAATTGGGTAGTTTTGGTCTATGTGCTTCTGAAGCACTTCCAAAATGTAATTTTTTCTCTCCTTAAAATATAAAGTTAACAAAATTTTCTTTGGGAAAAAAATGAAGCTTCCTGAAACCAAAATTCCTTGTTTTATGCCTAATTCATGAAATGAAACAAAGTAGTTCTTGGGGTTCATATCATAGTAACATATAGATGTATAATGTTAATCAATGTTTCATAGAAGTTTACTAAAATTAAAATCCCCATTTTTCTTCACGACATAGGAAACAAAAAATAGGAATTCCTAGGGTTCAAACTACATAACTAGATAAATGTAATATTCACAGCTCAATTATCGCTTAGAAGTGTGAATTTCCAACATGGAAAGATCAACCATGATCATCAACTAGTATCACACAAGGGTAGTGGCAACCTGCTTTCAATGGCCATGCAAATTAGATAAGCCTTTTATTATTGATCATAGGAGCAAGCACTTCTAGTGAAGGTGTCCCTAATATTTAAGACAACTTGAATCAAAGCACCCGCCCGCTCTATGATGACCTTGTGTTGTGGATTATCTTTAGGGTACCCGCACGAAGCTAGTACCCAAAAAGGTTGCAATGGAAGCGCGCGAGTGGAAAAAAAACAAGGGCGTGCATGCGCATTCAAACACGCATACGCGACCCTGCTTCAGCAATGCTGATCGTCCACATTGGTGAGTTGACGCGGACAAAATGTGAACGCACGCGTTATTAACGCCTACGCAAATTTATGTGCGCACGTGTCATTAACGCGTGCACGCGCCTATGTTTTTTATAAAAAAAATAGACCACGGGTTTGTTATCACAATAACAAAACCGTGAGCGTGGAGTGGCGATATAGAGACCCCAAGAGCATGTGTTGGAGCACCCAACAACCTCCTACTCAACATCAAACTCAACCTCTACTCTGTTGCCGCTATTTCCTCTAGGTAGGTGCTCAACCAATCAATTTGTTGTTGATTTTTTTTTTCCATTACAATTTTAAATTAAAAAAAATTACAATCAATTAAAAAACCAACAAATTGTCATTGTAGATTAAATACACCTAACAAAATGACAAACACACCACAACCATCATAGGAAACTGTTTTCACACCATAGTAGTTGGGCTACTATTCTTGTTGAGCAGATATCTACACTTTCCAGAGCTTTGCTTTTCCTGAGATCAGTTACGATGAGCAATGTATTTGGGATCACTCACAGATCAGAGCAGTATATATATTAGACATTGAGTAGACCTTGTGCCAAGGCTGAGCCTTGAGAGCTTAGATTTGATGACAGATGTGACATTTTGTTCCATACAGTTTCAGTTCAGTGCCTAGAGTTCCAGATGTTATTATTGCAGCAATGTTTCAGTTGTTTATGGATGATGATTATTGGCATGATATAATGTGACCTATGGACTTGTGATTGTTATCATGGATTATTATCTTGTTGCTTTAGTCATCTTCATAGCATTGACTTGGTATATAACTCATGATGTGGTAGTATTATCTAAATAATAAAATGAAATATCTTGAATGATGTTATATAAAATTGGATGTATTACTTGCACTCCAAGGTTTTTTGACAATACTCATTGGTTTCATTACTCTCCTGTGAGCATGGACATGGTCTTTCATGACATCTTTGTTTGCTAGCCTAGGCACCACTTTCACTTGACCCCATCCATCCATGACCTTCCTTATTTTTGTTTTCACCTTCACTTACCTTCTCGACTGCTTGATATGGAGGACTTCCCCATTTCTACCTCTGTGTTGGACCGCATCCATGTTTGTTTTGTGTCTCGGATCTGAGTTGGTGACAGAACTTACCTTTGGTGAATTGGATTTTATGCCTAGATCACTCTAGTTGGTTGCCCCGATGTTTGGATTAGTGTGGAATTCCCTCTAGTCACATGAGTTGTTGTTGGCTAAAACTAAAAGCACATGTACTACCTATATTGGAAATCTATTATGAAAGCCTGTGAACTTAAAATTCTAGAATGTGTTTCTTAACACACGTGAATAAAGGTTAAAGCAATGAACTGCTAAAATACCCCGCGAAGGGTATAGAAAGGTCTAAAAAGCAATGGTTAAACAAATGCTATATCTAAATATTGCTAACCTCATAAATGTAAATATGCCCCAGATGCAAGCTGCGATTAGTTGTGCTTTTTAGCGCATGTGAAATTCCAGAGGGGTCATATAGGACAAAAATGCCATGGAAATGAAATGAATGATCCTAATCAACCTGGATAAGCTCGATGCAGACATGATGCTTAAGTTGAATAAACACTCTCAAAACAACTTATCCATTTGTGAGGCACTGCCCTTCCCTTTGTTATTTGTCCAGCACAGAGTGTAGCTCCCCCTTTCCTCGTCCAAAGTGTCACTTAGTTGAGTTGGTCAAGTCATCCCTTTTTACCTAGCCTTCTTCTTAGCCTTCACCCTTTGCTAGCAGTTAGGCCATGTCTGTTGAATGAGTATGTCTTTAAAGATTTTGTGCGAGTGAATTATAAATAACACTAAATATCTATGTATTAAATGATACTAAATGATGTTTATACTTTAAGTTAAGTTGTGAATATGATTAAGGGAACATGTCTTAGTCTTATGTTATAATCTAGTCTTTGGCTGCGTTTTCACCTAGTCAAACATAGTTTAACCATGGTCATTCTTGGGATCCGTGATGAGATGGACCACTTGTGCTTATGGATGATGATATATGGTCCCACATACACCTATTGATGATTCCATATGTTGGACATATGCTTCAGATGATGATTGATGCAGTTAGTCAGTTTTATTATTATTTCCAGATCATCATATTTTACATTGTCTAGGTATGGTGGACCCTACAGATGACCCCACAGGTTATCATATGTTGTATGAGTACTCATTTCTAGTGTAATTGGGTCTTCTAGATCCATTGCGACACTTATCTTTCAGTTCTGGGTACTTCTGAGCATGATAGTAGTAGTTATCCACCTGTTGACTAGTTTGGGCATGCTGATCCAACCTGTCCACCAGAGGCATTGGAGGCCAGTCATTTCCTAGGGCGCTACAGGGGAAGGGGGTGGTCCAAACACTTGTTTTTTACCATTATACCCCCCTTCCAGACATCCTGGTACACTCAGTTTGACAGCGCAGGCACCCTGGATGGCAGTTTGGGGCAGTTTCAGGGTTTTCGGGAGGATTAAAAAATGGAACAAAAGGGTCACTGAGGAATTCGATTTGGAAATTGAGGCAAGGTTTTGGCACTTGGTCTGCTCTGAGGTCATCCATGGTGAAACCCCCATCTTCAAGATCAGTTGGCATCAATCAGTGGGGTCCACAATGTTTTCAGGAGGTCTTTTACTACATGTCTCTCTCAGATTTTGGAGACAGGATTTGATCATTTGTGTTACTTGGACATGTCATAGACTTATATTTTATATTATTGTGCCATGGGGACATTGTTAAATTTTGAGCATTAATTCACAATACTCTTGGATCTTTACTGAGAGAATAACATATACAGTATATCAATGCATAACAATCACAATAAGCATCACAAGAATCAAAAGCATGAGAGACAAGAGACACAGAGTTTCCGTGGGGAAAACCCTAAGGTGAAAAACCCCACAACTTCCTCAGAGATAGAGAGAGCAATGGCTCAACCAAAGTACAACCAAAATATACTTGAGATAGTCTCCTAGAGTAGATGATCCTCCTCCTCACTAGTGCGCCACTTTCTTAGTGAGAGAGATAACTTTCCGAATGATCCAAATAGAGATCTCCTGATCTCTATTTATACCTAATCTGTTTGCCCAGTGACCTTATGGGGCCGACTTGTCTATCTAGATACATCCACAATATAATATATATTTCAGGGCCGACCCCACACATGGTGGTTGAATAACCCATCGGCAAGTACACACATTTGCGACACTTGTCAATCCACATGACGACACTTCCTTATAGAGGAATAACACATCTCTTATAAGGGTACAATAAATATATATAAAATACATAGATGAAATACATCCCGAAGTTACATATACATCAACAGACATGCTAGTGAAGGAGATTAATGCCAGCTCCTAGCCCTACCATGTGCTCCTAGTGTCTTTTCCTTGACATATTTTGTGGCTCCATGTCATATAGCCACCCTTTAGGTGTGATGTCACCCTCATTAGAGACATTTTAGGCATGACATCACCCTCCTTTTTAGTGATCCATATGCTACTATGCATTGGCTCATCTTAGTCATTGATTATATTATTATATCTTTTGATCTCAACCACTAGTTTTAAAAAGTGGTTTTGTGGTTTAGGGTTTTGGTCTTTATTATCCTATAAAAGGAGGAGACCCCCTATTGTAAAAGCACCTTTGGGATCTGGAAAACTTGGAATGAAAATACTGTTTTGGAGATCTACTTCTTGGCTTTGATTGGGTTTCTCTTGTGTATGGTTTATATGCCATGAGGGTTGATATCTGACCTTGAAGCTTGATTTGAGTATACACCAGAAGGAAAGATTTGTTGGAAAAAGATTTTTTTTTTGTGATTAGTAGCTTATGTTTTATTCGGCTATATTGTTGATGCCTCAGTTTAAGTTTCAGTTTATGCTATGCATTGTTATTTATGTGCATAGAAAGCATCGAGGCTCAGTTGTGATGGTTTAATGAGAAGGTAAAGCTATTCCCATTTTTTGAAGTCAATAAAATAATTGGCCATTCATAAAATAATTGAAACTTAAGGAGAATATGAGGCAAACTTTGTTGAATTTTGGAGATGCCTTTCATATTATGGATTCACGTCTGGTTAGGGTTCAATTTTCTTTTCAAGTTGTAGTTTGAAGGTTTTTTTGTGGAAACACTCTCAACGTATTTTATTGTACTTGAGTTGCTAAGGAACCATCTATCATGGGAAAATGTTTCTAGTCTGTGTCAACTTCATAAGAAGTATGTTCATCTTTATGCAGTGTATTTGCAACAAATACCCAGACTGGAGAACAAATAAATTAGAGAAATTGAGGAGGATCTAGATGCAAAGGTTATCCTTCTATGGAGGTGGGCATATTGTTTTTACCTGTATAAATGTTTATGTTTTTTACACATTTTTTATATCCTGTTGTGCACTGGAGTGAAATGGTTGTGGAAAGGTATTGTTAATTTGTAGATAAAGATTCTCATAGTGACTAACATTTGTTGGTTCCCTGGTTGTTATATGTAGGCTACTTGCTCATTCCAGAGTTGAGAGTGCAAGATCAAAGGAAATGGCCTTAGAGAGGGCATGTGCAAGGAAATCTAGTTGGCGGTATTTTGGATGGTTTGTTGATGTTTGATTGGTGCACCTAGTTTCAAATTAATATGCAAGAGATTTGATCTTAGTTATTTGCGATAGTATTTCCTAATAATATTTCTTCTAATAGAAATTCTATGTTTATAAACAAATAATCTATTTTACAGGCGGTCAACAACATCAGACTCAAACCCATATAATGCTTCTGAATATTCAGAAGGGGTCACTAACATGCCACATCCAGGATAGTTGACAAAAGAGGAGTGGAAGAAGCTTAATGAACTTTTAAGCTACAATTCAGCAAAGAACGTCTTTGTGCTTTCTGATAAGGAGCCTCCAGACATGCTACAATACTCCTTGGATGCTACTGTTGGGAAAAGTGCAGCTCGAATTGTAAACAACCAAAAATTGGAAATCATATGTGGGAAGTTTGAGAGTCTTCATGTTGGTCTTATAAGTTATCCCAAGAGCACACATTGTGATACAAAACTGAATTTGTAGGGTGTTTCTGCTCCTGAAGGATCCCTTATACAGGTCATATTTTCCTTCCCTTTGAGTTGATCTCAACATTTAGCTTATCCTCATCCCTGAATACTTCATGTGGAAAACATCAAATTACTAATTATCAGTATGCATGATTTTTCTCAGAGTGTTGGCAGTGAAGAGAAGGAATATGCACTTGCGGCTACATTTGTACACTCTCCTATTGGATAAAACTTAGATTGGAAACTCTCTGCAACTGTGTCTCCTTGTCATGTCACGATATGTTTATATTTCTGGATATGGTTTGGTTTCGAAATTATTTAGAGATACTAAGGTTTTCTTTTTAATAAGTCTTAAGCTTATGTATTTACTTGTCAAATATTACATTTGGTGTCTTTGTGATAGATCTGCTTCGGGATATTTTACATGGCTTATATGTTCATTAATGTGTGTTCTTGGCTAATAGTAATATTTAACTAGCTAAATTCTGTATATTCAATTTCACTCATATTTTATTTGCAATTCCTATGGATTTTTGCAAATACATCAATTGCATCTATGGACCCCATGGATTGAGTAACTCAGTTGCATCAATTGCATCTACTTTTGATCAATTTATCAAATAAAAGACTTCAATTGGAGGAGCAAAACCAATTTCTGTAAGATGGTCGATATTGATCTCCAAAGTGTGTGCTTCATTCAGAGATTAACACCATCCTCACTAAAGAATATATCTCGTCACCTGCCACACCTGAAAAAGTATAGAATCCTGTAAACCTCAATTCAATCTACTTAGAGGAGCACCCAATACAAAAGATATGCAGTTTAATGTTTCCTTCCTTTTTTGAGTATAGATACTAAGGTAATAGCTATGTTATGATGGTTTTGTGCTTTTGTATGTAATAGCATGTAATAGATACAATGCCTCAATTTT
Source organism: Larix kaempferi (assembly GCA_027924585.1). NCBI lineage: Eukaryota > Viridiplantae > Streptophyta > Pinopsida > Pinales > Pinaceae > Larix > Larix kaempferi. The sequence continues at coordinate 5,062,529 of BSBM01000831.1, forward strand.
TTATGCTTTTATGAGTAAAAAATTTTTTGATCATGTTTTACTCGTCTATTGGAATACTAAGTTATAACAAGTTCATAATCGGGGTTATAATCAATTCTGATAGTTTAACACTTCTTTGTAGAAATCAACTTTTCTTGGAATCATTTGAGTTGCTAGGAACTCCAAGGTTTATAGTTCATGCATTCCACACAATTTAGTCTATGCTCTTAAGGCGATTCTGAGTGCAAAACCAGTAAGTCTTTGCTTTTGTATAATATTAAGGCACTGAAGGTATTTGTCATGTACCAAATTTGGTATTGGGTCACAATGGCCTAATCACATTGGCCCTATTCATTAGAGTTTGTCAAATTGATGCTAAAGGTCAAATAATTGCCAAGGAGGAAAATTACTAGTTTCCTAGGTTTGGGGTGGAAGCTTTGGGATTTGGAATAATGGGGATAATAAATGATGTTTAGACATTAGAAGGGTTCAAGTATTTAATAAATAGAGTGAATAAAGAAATTCAAGAGAAATCCTAGGTGACAAATGGTTTTGGAGACATATGGAGGATGTGGGACCCACACTAGCTTGATTTTTCATAATACATGGTATCTCTCTTTTGCAAATTCGAATTAATGGGAATGTGAACACTCTTGGGTGAGTTCGTAAGTCATAACACATGTCATTGAGCATCTTAGGTTGAATTGGTAAGGATTGGTAACCTCCATGGAAGATAAAGAGTCAAAGTGGAAGTTTGTGGACACTTGGGCTAGATTCCCTAGCCCCTATGACACCAATGATGGAGCATCTATGACAACTATGACAAATTGCAGACCTGACCTCTGACATATGACCACTATGACATGTCAGCCCCAAAAATAGGCTCAAGGAAGGCGAATTTTGGAGTTGGAGAAGCCAAAGAGACTCAAAATCAAATTTGGGAGAAGATGGAAGGTTGGAACTAGGAGACAAGTGGCAAATGTGGAATATTTCCTAAATGGAAATCTATTGAATCTATTGAGAGGATTTCGACCCTTAGAAGGCTAATGTTGGTTATAAAATGTAGAAATGAAGTATGAGAATGGATTTTGATCATTTGTAGAATTTGCAATTGCATTTGTGAAGAGGTAGAGCTAGTGGATGACTAGTTGCTTGCCTTAGCCAATTTCGAGGGTGAAAGATTCTCATCCAAGTTGGTAATTGGAAAGGCCATTCAGACCTTTCATTTGGAGATTTAATGGATTCTTTATTTTTAGGTTTAAGCTACAGGGCAGCTCATGCTTTCTTCTATTGCAACTCACTCCTTCAACCATTTCCAGTTTTGATGGCATATTCTTGATGCTTGAGGGAGGGCGTTTTTGGTGAGCTATTGTACTCTTTGGGGGAGCTTCTAATGCCCCATTTCTTTTGTAATATGAATTAAATACTCTGTTCTTCATCTCTAGAAATTTTCAGGTCTAAATTCCAAGTAGAAATGTATAAATCGCAATTTTAATGAAAGAACAATGCCATTTCCCCACTACCTTGTTGTGAATCAATGTAATGCTGATGATTTCGAATGAATGGATGATTCTCTGATATATTTGTGATCAATATACTGCCATGGATGTCTTCTACAATTTTCATGTACTGTACTTGAGAATTTGAAGCATTTTTACTCAGTTTAGTTGTATTGGGAGGTGAAATAGTGCCATTTCCCCAAGGGTCGAATTGGGGATTTTTGTAGTTGAATGGGAGAGGGTGAGAACAGTTGTAATAATCCATTAATGGTGCATATGAGACTTTAATAACATACTTAACAACTTACATACCTCTTTTCATAAATTTGAGTGGGTTTGGAGGCATTTGGGAAGCCATTTTCAATACTTACCCCATGGGGATTTGAACCCCAAATTACTAGTAAAATTGCATAATTGGTCCAGAATCTGAAGAGAGTTTACAGGGGTATTTTGGTGGCCATATGTCATCCATAAACATCATATTCAAGTTCTAATATCATTCATACACCTTCCTTGAAGATTTGAAGGCATTTGGAGTCAATTTGAGACCTAGAGACCAATACTAGTCGAAGGGAAATCACTAGTAAAGTTACCTACATTGATCAGAATTGAAAGAGGATTTGCAGAAGTATTTTAAAGGTCCAAAGGCATCCCTGAAACACATATTTATGTTCTAATATCATTCATATACCTTCTCAGAAGATTTGGGATCATTTGGGGCAAATTTGAGACTTAGAGATCCAAACTAGTCAAAGGTCAAACTAGGGAAAAAGTGAAAAATTGCCATTTTAATAAAATTCCTAAGAAGGGACATTACAGTATCTTTCTTATACATCAAACAATCGATTATTTTTGTAACTTGGTAGAAATTTCAGGTTCATGGTTTATGCATTGCACATAGATTATTCTATGATTTTAGGTTATTATGCATGCAAATCCAAGAAGTCTGTGCATTTGTATGATGTCTTTTGAGAGGAAATATTATTGGAAAGTTTTAGCATTTGTGAGTAACATGGATGCTTATGAGAATGATTTTGATTCAACAATGTTGGAAGACATTACTTCTTACTATTCTCGAAAGGCTGCATCGTGAATTTTAAAGCATTCTTGACCAGATTATATGCTTAAGGTCAGCGGTGAAATGGTTGCTAATGTTGTTGGCATTTGTCAAAGATGTTGATAGGGTTTTTCAAGAGAGGATAATTTGGATCTCCTTTTTTACTATAGGCTGAGGAGTGTCTGAAATGTGAAAAAGAAAGAGTTGCCCATTATTTATATTCCAGCGGTGAACAAAAGTTGTTAGAAGTAAGTGTGCCAAAAGTAATTTCTTTCTATTATCTAAAACACTTGCATTTAAATTATTGTTGAAATAATATATTTTCATATTTTATTTTAGCCAGTCAAGTACATTTAATCCACTACTATGACTATTCACAACTCATCATACACAGAATTTAAAGAACAGCTGAGATATTTGTATTTTGCTGTTGCTGGTTTTTGTTGCAGAAAGTACAAAATGAACTACTTTATCAGTATGATAGACTATTCAAATAACATTTAAGATAAAATTCATATTTGGAGGCAAGAATCAATTGCAACGCTTCTAGAAATATGTCATGGTTCTTAATACATTACAGGACTTCAAGGGTGCTAGCTCAATGGAAGAGCACCTGCCTTACAAGCAAGATATTGGTGGTTTGATTCCTCCATACCCTATCTACAGAAATCAGTGAATATTTGCATATAAAATGGCTAAAAAGACTAAATCAGTGACCAAAAAATGAGATATAAGCGACCAAAACAATGACCAAAATTCACATATAAATGACCAAATGACAATTTTGGTGGCTAATTTCTGGTCTCTTATCATGTGACCAAAAATGTGGTCGCTTTTAGTTTGGTCAGTTATAGCCTGTCTATGGTCATTAATTTGGCCATATTTTTTGTCACTAATTTGGTCGCATATTTGTTCATTAATTGTGACAATTAATGACCAAAACTATGACCAAATTAATGACCAAATATATGACCAGATTAATGACCAAATATATGACCAAATTAATGACCACAAGAGAACCTATAAATTACTAAACTAAATATGACCACATTTTTGGTTGAGTGATAAGAGACCGGAAATTAGCCACCAATGATCGCCAAATCAAAAGTGGTCATTTATATGCAGATTTTGGTCATTTGTTTGGTCACTTATTTCTCATATTGTACTAGTGGACATCTTTGCCACAAATGACTCACTAAATTCTCCTTTCTTCAAACCAACTTCCTACATTTCATCTGGAAGAACTTTCATAACATTAATTATTTGCTTGATATAATTGCATTGTAGTAGATCATTCTCAATGGATATGCAATTTATTCCTTTTGTAATAAACATGTTATTGTTGTACCTAATCAACACATACACAACAAAAAAAGTTAAATAACATAATGAAACATAAATTTTAAAAATATATATTATTGAATTTAGATTACGGCACTAGTTTCATATGCAATATCAGAAATATTACTTGATCTCCAGAACAAATCTAAAACCCAATCCCCTTCTCTTGAAAAAGTATCTATGAGATAATTAATCAATGCTTGTGGCTTCTGGTAGATGTTTACAGGCTCTCCTTTCAAATCTCTTTCTTCATATGTCAACTTGTTAACCATGACATTATAAGACAATATTTGACTATATTTTCCTTCACTCTTTTCATTGATTAAAAGAGTTTCATAGGTCTCATATTTTGTCCAACATGTAAGATGTATGTTTTCAGTATCACTCATAAAGGGATCAGTGCTGGAGCTGCGAATGTTAGGCTTATGCCTGTAACAGAAATAGATAAGAATCTAATCAACTTATAGAAAAATAATTTTGGTTTCTAAATTCAAATGTTTAATAATAGACTTCAAATATATTACCAATATAGTTGTTTCCTTGAAGGTTGTTAGCACTGCTCCTCCTTGTACATCTAAATGGAAAACAAGAAATATCCCTAAGGGTAATGTTGTGACGTCCAAAAATCCCGAAACCACTTTATTGAATGATTGGTATGTATACGGCTCACAATCATAAGTAATGTTTTTGATATTGTATCGATGAGGGATATCTACAATAACTAGGGAGTACTCGTTTTGGGGAACAAGATTTGCAATGTTTGCACAATCACCCAAAATCACTTTATATTGCATAGTTTTGAGCCCATTCCAAACATGATGATAAAGGGTGTCATCAAGTTCAACGTTTGCAAGACGTTGTCTTCTTTGTCGTTCTAGTTTGGCTCTTTGAATATGAATTTTGAAAGACTCTGGTACTATATTCTTCTTTGACATCTTTAAAAACAAAATTATATCTATACGTAATAAAATAGAAATGAATTCACTTTGAAATAAATAAAATAGAAAATATCATAAATCATCATACCTTTTTGTATGCAACAAAAAAATCTCTTAAGCTAAATCCAGATTCAAGCTCCATGGAATAAACTAATCAGAGAATAAACTCATTATATATACATTGGAAAAGCAATGTTTTTTCCTTTGCGCATTAAGCGCTTAGTTCTTGATGCAGGGGCATCATTTGAAATTTTGTTTTTTTAGCTTCTAGAAGTCAGTTTGGTCAAATTGTTTGGGTCGGAGTTAGTTCCTTAAATGTAGTGCTAAATGTGTATGTGTCATAATGGCAAATATGCCAAATATACTCTCAAATCTCTGAGAGTTAGTTTAGTGATTGTATTTGAATTTGTTGAGAATTTATATTTTAAGTTAACAAGAACCTATTTGTTTGGATCTGATAGGATTGAATAGGTATTTAAATAATGTGATTGTAATTGAATTTGGGTTGTTGTTGGAATGAAAGAAACATGGTATTTATTCACCATGTGTTTTTTCAAGAGATTACTTAGTTTTATTCCAGATGACCAGTTTTTATGACTGTGAAAATCTTCTTTACGTATGCCATTTTGTCTCTGTATAAAATGTTGTTGATAACCCAGTTAATTGATTACTAACCTGAGAGCGAAGGAATATTTAAAGAACCATAGAAGGATTGAACTCAGCTCAAATCACGATTACGCCTTGCAGGGAGTTGATGTCAAACTGCAGGATCAATTTAGTTGTTGGATCCTAGGTTTTGCTCAGATTAAAGGCTGAGAGGAAACCCTAGATGCATGCCACTACTAGCTATTAAACCAGGTAATTCAAGCCAAGGGAAGAACCACCAATTCCATACTGCAATCAAGTTGTTAGATCAAGGTAAGGAGCGACATCGATTTTCTTGCGTGGGTCAAATTAGCAATAGTGTGATGTTGCAACTTTTGGGTTAAATTGAATTTATAATCTTTTCTTTTGAGTCTACAAACTAAAACAAGTTGCAATATCTAGAAATGCACGATTGTTGGAGATCCTATTGTTGGTTGGTGAAATTCCATTTGGTTTGGTGATAACTGTGCATTTGAATTTTACTTTCATGTTGAATTTGAAGTTTTGTCAAACGGGTAGTTCTCATTATTTCCTACACCAGTTCCTCTGCCATTTTTCCTCGTCTTCAGATAGTGATACTAGCACAAGCTTTATAATTTCCTATGTACTCTATTGTGAGTTTGACGTTGGATGTGGCCGAGAACTAGTTCAGAGTAAACAGATAACATGAATGCAATAATGTTGTGTTTTACATTGCCTTTTTTTTCACCAATATTATTCAAATATATTGTCGACGTTGGGGGTGAACTGCACAGAGATCTGGTTGAAGAGGTCGATAGAGCCGTTGAAGCACATGGGGGACTCAATGACGGGGCTCTGGTCTGGTTAACTATGTACAAAGTAATAAAGCCACCCATGCCACTGCGATACATAGGATTTCATTGAATACAACGACGAGCATTATGCGAGGAAAAAGGGAGCGCTACTGTATGGGTACCAGTACAACTCGCGAATCCGTATTGTCCAATATCAGACATCCAGTTGGGCGTGTCCTCTGCGAGGTCTGCCGGCCATGTGATTGTTTGATCGGAATATGGTTTGATAGAAAACTTGGCCCAGATGTTGAAGGAACATTAAATGCTAGACCAATACCAGGATTAAGTACTAAGTAACATGTGGCATGTGTAGGAATTTTAGTTTTATTTTTTTTTTAATTCTGAAAATTAAAATTACTTCTTCAGGGATTTATGTCTCATCAGAGTTGTCCTACATAAAAAAAAAATCAAATTATTGTTTTTTGAAAATATTTAAATTTTTTTAAATTTTTTAAAATATTATGTTTAATATTAAAATTGTGCAAACATCATAAAACTTTGTTAAAATTTATGTTTCAAAAAACACACTAATACAAGTCAATAAACTTTGATTTTCCAATGAAAAGTATATCCCTACCTTGACATAGATAATAAAACAAATAGACACTAACATGTTTATTGAATTTAATATTGTTATAATAACAATAACAAATTTCTCATTTTTCGTTTATCAACAAATTTTATAATATAATTTTATTAAATTAAAATTTATTTATGAAATTTATAAACTATTCTTCAAGTTTGTTTATTTCATGGTAGAACAGATCTCCCCAAGAGCATTTTGAATTGCTTCTCAAATCCTTTGTTTTAGTATTGTAGTTTATCATCAAATATGCTTTGTTTTAGTATTGTAGTTTATCATCAATTATGCTTGATATAAATTATTCATACTCATATAATAATAATTACATACTTTTTATTTCTATTATTTTAATTTTTTTATATATTTTATATTTATAGAAAGATTTATAATTTTTTTTATTTATTCCTAAATTTAGTGATTGAGTGGAGAGGCGCTCTACAGTTAGTATGAGGGAGATCTTGTAACATGTGTCGAGTGTTTGTCAAGTAACAAAATAATACAAAGTAAACAAAAAAGAATAATACAAAGTAAAAAGTAATAAACATTATGCCGGCCATAAACAAAAAAGAATAATACAAAGTAAAAAGTAAATATGAGACTTAAACTAGAGACTTTAGAGCTTAGGATTAGGTGATAAATATTATGTGGGTCATAAACAAAAAAGAATAATACAAAGTAAAAAGTAAATATGAGATTTAAATTAGAGACTTTACTTTTTACTTTAAATACAAAGTAAAAAGTAAATATGAGATTTTAGAGTGTTTGTCGAGTTTGTTGAGTAACGAAAAAGAATAATACAAAGTAAACAAAAAAAATAATACAAAGTAAAAAGTAATAAATATTATGTCGGCCATAAACAAAAAAGAATAATACAAATTAAAAAGTAAACATGAGACTTAAACTATAGACTTTAGAGCTTAGGATTAGGTGGCTCAGATATTGCACTCGAGGAGCTATTCAAAGAGGATTTGATCCCTCTAGAGGCACACCGCTAAAGCTATCCTTTGGCACATGACTTAGCAAAAGAAAAAACAAGACAATCTTAATCATAAGGATTATAAACATTTTAACTATAAAACAAAACCTAAGATATATGAAACTATTTAGATAGTTCTACCTCATGGTTTTTGGAAAGAAGTCCAACTAAAAAAACTTAATTTAAAATTCATGGGCTCACCCTGGTTACATTAGTGTAACTAGTAGATCAACAATGATGATTGTGAAAGCTGAATGGATTTGTGGGATTTCACTTAGCCAACATCGTGGTTTTCATTGACCTTCTCGAGCCTTCATCGTTCCACTAGGGTTCACGAAGAAGCACAAACCGACAGATAGCCTAAAATGCTAAGAATCTGCATTTGTTTTGAACCCCAAATGTGCCCTATTAACTAGCACAACAGATCATCTCTCGGTTGGTGAGCGCCGATATGAATTGGCAATTGACAAGTTGAATTGAACAAAACCTTGAAAACCTTTGTGGTTTTTTTTTAGTACTTTCACTCTATGACTTTGACTTTGATTATAATTCTCCACCTACTACATGAAAGAAGTAGAGTGGCATGTCTTCATAAATGTATTTAAGGGGGAAACAAGTTGATCTATGGCATTAAATCCTATGCATCCACAATATCTAATAGGACAAATAGTAACCAATTTCAACCTCTTTCCTACTCTCATGAAGTCTCCTCTGCCTAAGACACCTCCATGGTTTCAACTTTGTGTTGCCTATTGGTACTTTCGTGGACCTTATCATTATCCATCATGAGCATATTGTAGGAGTCTTAGACCATTTTGTCTCTTTTTCAAAACATGATATCTCAACCGTAAAAATGGCTCTGAATGTTAACACAAGCTACATGTTAAACTAACCTTTTGGTTTTCATTTTTAATTTTTTTAAACATTAAATTGTAATTTTATAATTTTATTACGACAACATATGGTGGGCGCCGTATAACAAGTACACCACGTTTATTTTTTTTAAAGTGTTTGATATATCAAATGCGTCGAAATCGATGGTTGCATTGAAGAGTAAGACCACCGTTGCGATAATTGAAAGCAAACTCATCTTCGTCCTTGTGGAGGACCTTTTCCACGTTTATTTTCTTTAAAGCGCTTGATATATCACATGTGTTGAAACCGATGGTTGCATTGAAGAGTAAGACCACCATTGCGATAAATGAAAGCAAACTCATCTTCGTCCTTGTGGAGGAGCTTCACCAAGAAGGGATGCTCCAGATAATCCACCCAAATAACAAAGCGCACCATCCATTGCTCCTCTTTCACTTAATTAATTATGCGTTAGTCTCTTTAATTATCCATCGACATATTGCACCAATAAGTGTTTATATCTTAGAATTTGGAGTAGACTAGGGCTTATGCTTTTCCTACATTGCACGAGGATGAGACAAGTGTACTCTTGAGATTGATTCTATGGCAGTCGTTCCAAATATGAAATAAACAATTATAAAAAAAAATATAAAAAATAACTAGTAGCTATGCATGGATAAGTGTAGCTGATGCATGAATAACAAGTAGTTGGTGCATGGATAACTAGTAGCTCATACATGGATAACTAATAGTTGATGCATAGGCATGGAGAACAAGTAACCTCAGCATGACACTTAACTTGTGACCTATATTTCCAACTTAACTTAAGTGTTAGTCATCTTATTCAAGTTATTAGGTTGCTAATAAACCATGTATGTAATTATTTGGTATGTAATTTGATAGATGAAATGAGAATACTTTTTTAAGAATCCAAGTAGTTTTGTTAAAAATAGTTGGCCCATCCTTTTTATATTAGTGTTAAGGCAATTGTTTTTAAAAATGTAAAATAATTACTTTTAATGATGACAGATGTATATTCAATTTTTTTTTCACATATTCATTTCTTAATTTTTTAATAAAAATGGTTATAAATTGATAATAATTATAAATTAAAGTTGAGGACTCATTCAGTTTGCAAATTCAGAAACACGTCATACCTTAAATTACACCACTTAAATAATAAAATTTCATATTTCAATGACTTAGAATTTAATAAAATTTAAAATTTCATATTTCAATCACTTAGAATGTAACACCAGCTTTTATGAAGGGGGTGAATGTAACACCGGCTTTTATGAAGGGCAGTTTGGATGCCCTAATCTTGCTTGTTCCGTTGTTTAAAAAAAAAATCAAAAAGCTGTAACGAGTCTTTGTCATCTAACATGTCACTTATTTTGGTTTCTCGTGAAAATGTGCATCGACATATCAAGAAAATAATCTGGTTTTCCGTGAAATGTTATCAACATATTCTGGTTTCTCGTGAATTGTGGTGAACATATCCTGGTTTTACGGAAACATATTCTGATTTCTCGTGGAATGTGCATCAATATTTAGTTTGTGATTTTCCATCACCACCACTCTCAATACACCACAAAAGCGTAACTTTCAATTTAATCTACCATGATTAGAATGTTCTAAAACGCTCCAATTTCCATTTGCGAGAAAGAAAAAGCAGCCACTCCGTATTGCCAACGGTCACTCAATTCGATTGATTTAAAAGCATGCTTAGACCGCTCCATCGATCTTTCTAACTCATTCTCTCCCAAAGCTGAACGACCATGGACTGGTTAGTTTCTCCCATTGCACAATCCCATGCACCTGCCTGTTTTATTTTACAGAACGGCCATGGATTGAATTGTTTTCTGGCATTGGCACAAAATCGCGCTCTGTGTGTTATTATTTTACCTGTTTTCATTTTTTCTTTATGTGCTTTTCTTGTATTTCCGATCTCTTGGTTTTGTGCCTGTTGAATTTTTCTTGCATTGCTATGTCTCTGTGTTTTTGCGGTGCACCGTTTTCTTTTCTTTTCTTTAAGTTTTCTTTTATGCTTTTCATATCTGTTATCATGGCATGGGCGGAAGAAAATCTATGGCTTCGACTGTATTAGCACTACGGCTTTCAGAAAAATTTCAGAAGAGTTTAGCAGACATTGGGATCGGGATCCAACCATTGATTTAAGTTCTGAAAGGTTTTGTCTAAACTATACCATAATTACAATTATATTTCATACTCTATAGCGTTTTCCAATTTCTTCCATGTATTTTAATTGTATTTCCGCACAGTTTATTGATTCTCATCTAGCTGCACAGAAATTTCGCTTTAAATTAAATGTTTTGTGACACATTCTTTGGACATGGATTTTTGGATGCAAACTAGGAAAACAAAAGTATTCTGAGTTGAAATATTTTTTAATATGGATTTTCATCCATAAATTATCCTGTAAGGCTATTTTCTAGCAAAGCTTTCAACATTGATGGGTTGCAGAGACCTTTTAGTGCTAGATCTGCTAACTTAGAGTTATATCAGTATTGATGGGATGAATTTCTTATATAACTGTTAATATGAATTACTTATGAAGGACTCATCCAGTTTTAGGCAATGGAATTCCTTCCTTCATCAACTGGTGGATCGGATCGAAATTTCACATTCAGTTACGAGGTTTAGTATTATTTATTTATTTTACTCTACAGAAAACTTGGTTTCAGTTATACATTCATGATGAGTTTTTTTTTTCTTCATGGGAGAGAAGATAAATCATAGCAGATCTTACAGGTTCTTGGTTTAAATATCGCCATATTACTCGATTTTTCTATGACTCCTTCATGATATAGTTTTAAATTTTGCTCTAAAGTTTAACCCAACAACATAAAATAGATTTAAGAAAATATATATTTACTGAATTTCTTATAATCAGTTTAATCTGAGGCACGATGTTGTCGCTGAATTTTTTATAAGTTTTCAATGATTTCCTTTATGCTTTTACATAAGGGGATTATCATACTTTAATAACTTGTCCCCTTTATGATGTAGGTGGCTATGTGTAAAGCAATTTCTAAAATATATGCTATGTCATATAACTTTTTAAAGAATAAGAACTATCATATGAGTAATAGAAGCGTAACATCTTGGAATATCTTTACATAGAATAGTGTAATATCAATCTGAATGCGAGAGGTAAATGGCGTTTCGAACTCCAAATCTCTGGCCGTTTTACCTCAACTCAAAGGTAAACTGTGTATTGTACCCTAAATATTCCAATGGTTTAAAATATTATAGAAATTTTATAAAGCATTTTATATACCCTACTTTTTCAAGATTTAGAATCTCTTTACATAGCGTACGAACCTATAAACGTAATAAGCTGAATTTACTTTGTTGTGAAGTTTGAACATTTTAGATACAGGTTGAATTAATGGGTGCAGGGTTGGCTTTCTGTTCTTAAATATTGCACTGGGAGAGTCCTTGATTTCTTTTCTTCTTAATGCACAAAGATACACATGTTCTCAAGTAAAATTCAGTGGAAAATATCCAGAGTTTTGGTTCTTCCAGTAAAGTAGTTGAATTTTCTTAAAAATTCTCAAAAATATTAGCCAGCAAAGTGACTTCTTTAAAATATTTCTTAATATACCTGCTATTTTAATCATTCCATACACTCTTTTCATTTCCAGGGATTTTCTTTGTCTACCGATTCAAAGCCAATTAATACTCAAAGCCTCCAAACATGGAAGATGAGATGATTAATGAAGTATGGATAATAGAATGAGAAATGGAATAATTACATGTTAAATGATCTCCAACCTACCACTTCCAAAATTTTCAATTAAACCTAAATTAAAATAGTTAGTCTATGTAAATGGGTAGTGGCTATTTAACATTGTCAAACAATTGAAGGTCTAGGCCGTTACAACTACCTGCAAATTATTTATATTAATTATATTAAATATTTTTTCAAATATATCTTGGCATGTAGCCTGTTTTCAGATTTCGGTTTCCGACAATGATCGCCTTGTGGCACAGAATAAAGAAATACCAATTTTTTCAATGTAAGACATGAGATTATTCTAATCATCCTTTTAATTTTCAAAACTGTTATGTAAATAAATTCTTGCTGTTATTTTTCAGCTTGCTATTTTTTTAAAACGGTTATGCTTATGGAATGAATCAGAGACATGAATATATATTTGGCAATCTTTCATTTGGACATGAATATGGAATCTCATATTTTCTAATGAAATGTTATTGTCTGTTGTACTTGTAACAATATAATTGTCTCTGTCCAGGAAGCATTCACATCAATGTGATGATAAGTGAAAGCGCTGAATCCATTTGAGGTAAGATACCTTCTTATCAATCATCGATTATATATTTAGTAATTATCGAAAAGAGGTGTTTAGATGCATCATAGAATGCTTTGAGAAGGCAGTTGCAGTTGCGGCCTGTAAATTAATTATTAATAATACTTAAACAAAAATATAAAAAAGAGCATTTATCAGAAGTGTGTTTTACCATGAGGATAACAAATTACATCTTTCTCATTATCTATTTAGGTTTGTTTGTGTCATTGATGGTTTTGTTTTGATACATTTATTTTTTCCAATAATTCAACATTTTGAATATTTTTAAAATGATCAAAATCCTTTTAAAATTTGGCAAATTTTAATTATAAATCTTTCACCATAACAGTGTACCAGACAATGTTTGCTGATGTACCGGACTTGAGCAAACATTCCTTTCCTGTGGTTATGTTTAGGAAATATAATATTGTAAATTAAATTCTGGTATTTGAAAAATTTATTAAAAAATACACCGATCATTATACTGATAACCTAATCCATTCCAGGTATCTCTTCAAAAAAATCCACCGAATCACACTGAGAACCTGTTCCGTTCCGACAATCTCTTAAGAAAATCAACCAAATCACAGGGATAACCTATCCCATTCCTTCTAAAACATGGTCGACATAAACATGGGTTGCCACTTTGTCTACCCCTATTTATTTGACATCGGGAAGCCTCTAAAGCTGGCAGGACATCGTACAACATTTAAGTTGCAGTAAGTTGAAGAAATATAATAATGGAAAACCCGTTTTGGATAATGAAATTCAATTTTCTTATTTAGATATTTGAATATAGAATTTTCTGTCAAGTTTAAATATAATTGGAAATTTCAATTATAATGATTAGTTTATAATAAAAATTCCACTGGCTTACACGATTAGCCTATTCCGTTCTCGTTATCTCTTTTAAAAATGTGCTGTAAACATGGACATGATTGCCTCGGTCACCACTTACAAAGTTCTTACTGGGTGGTCCGTTGCTCGAAATCTCTTCTTTTGCTATGAGAGATTTTTGAACCACATCATGCATGGTAGAAGGCATTAATATGCGAATCTTATCTCTGATATTTTGGTTTAGTCCAAAAACGAATTTATTGATCTTCAACTTTTCTGTCGAAATGTGAGGTGCATACCTCACTAGTTACATAAATGTGAGGTGCATACCTCAGTAGTTACATAAAACAAATTTCATATTCGTGCATTTCGCGATATCCTTGTCGTAAAGCGTTGAATTCATTTAGTTGTGGTTCGATGAATTCATCAGAAAGGTAGTGTTGGCAAAAGTGCTCATCAAATAATTCCCATGAAACCTCCTCAGGTTCCAAACTTAGCTCCGGTTATAGAGTCTTCCACCATAGAAGAGCTTCACCTTTCAATTGCATAACTTCTATGCGTACCTTCATGTTTGATGTATAATCTCTCAGCGTGAAGCACATGACCATATTTTCCAACCATGCTTCAACGTCAGTTCCTTCAGTGGAACCCCAAAATTCTGGAAATCTGATTTTTTCCAGTTCACGGTGTAAGTTGAATGGTGGTGGAGTTTGTGGTTTTGCTGTTACTTGAGAGCTTCCATTTTCGCGGTCTAACCTGGTAACTAGGGATTCCGACATTCGTTGAAAGCTTCTCATCATGGAAACCACCTCTCCGAAAGGGATAGACAAAGAGGAATGTTATCTATTTCCTTCGTAGAATGCAAAATGTTATATTAGACACTGAGAAGTCCAAGATAGTGAATTTAAGGGGTTTATGTTGATTTGTATGCTTGTGAAGATTTGTTTTAGCATAAATTTTGTAATATCTTAATTTTTATTCAAGAATGGATGAGAGAGAAAAGTTGTTACACTACATAGATGTTTATTATTATTTTTTCTTGCAGGGAATGATTAGTTTAATAATAAAAATATATTTACATTACAACTAATCAATCATTTCATTATATTAAAAATGAGACATTACTACTAATTTGTAAACATTCTTATTAACATAAAAAACATAATATAATAAAATTGATATATTATATTGAGGTTTAGGATTTTCCCAATCACTATTAAATTTTAAAAGTAAATGCACAATTAACAATTAGAAATCACTATTAAATTTTAAAAGTAAATGCAAAATTAACAATTAGAAAGAGCCCAAAGCTAATGGCTTAGCATGGTAAAAGAAACTCAATGAACTTAATCTAAAATATCAAAATAATTGAACCCTAAGAAATTATCATAGTAAAGGAGAATTCAATGAACATACTCCAACTTGCTCACACAAATTTGGTGGGGATTTTCTAGCAAATTTAAGTACGGATCTACTCTCCCCATATACCTAGTCCACTAATATCTTTTATGGCCTAGTTTGTTAGGCTTGGTAGTTTGTTAAATGGAGTTTCTTTTCATATCTTGGACTAGAGATGAAATGTGATAGGGCTATTCTATTATAGAAAATGTTTTGAGACAAAAAGTTAAATTTTAAAGCGAATAAATTTAAATAACAAAGTTAGTCATATTTTATTTTGAAGAGTTATTATTAATTTAATATTTTCTAATTAATAATCTAAAATACACCATTTTTCATTTGAAAAAGAAAAAATGATCAATAAAATATTTATTTTGAATATCAAATACAACACAATCTTATATAGAAAGTTCTAATGAATAATACATGAATTATAGGGTTTGTTATCCCTTTTAAAAAAAATTGCATTTTGATTTTTAGTCCAATTTTGACAACCTTTAACATTTAACATATAATAAGTATACTTTAACATTTAACATATAATAAGTATATGGAAGTTTTATTAATTTTATAAATGAATACATGCACACAAACTAATCCTAAAATACGAGTGTAAAAACAAATTAAATATATGGTATAATGGTTTGAAAAAAGACAATTCTTTCTCTTCAACAATTATCATATAAATTTTGAAAGAAATAATTTTAAATATAATCTAATTGAGAAGAAACTTAAGTGGGCAATATCATCATGTTTTTTATTATATATTCATGACTTTTTATATTATTCATTAAAAATATTATAATGTTTAGAGTTTCTAATTGTTATAAATCATGAAAAGTTGTTCTTAGTTTTGATGAGACACATGTGGAATCAAGTTCTTACTCTTTCAAGACAAATTTCTTAAAAACTTGTAGGGGAGAGTTGTCTATTCTTGAACAGGGACCAGTAGTTGTCATAGTACTGGTCCCACACAACCACCATATATTGACACAAATAAACCCATAAATTAAACATACACATTCCATATTAAGTGCAGAAAATATTTAAATTATGTCCAAAAATTGCCCATTAACTGACTCGGCCAATAGGTGTCAATAAATAGTCTTTATATGACAAACTGTACAAAACATCTTGTCCCAACCAAGTACATATATGCTCAGGGATCCAGAAGTACATGAACAGCTAAATAACCCAACTCGTTTTTGCCACCTACTGCAAGGTACCTATCAAAGGAGGACCCACGAATATCTATTGGAGCCTAAATATCCCAGCATTCATTAAAACCTGTTCAAACATTCATTGAAACTTGTTCAAGCATTAGAAAAGATAGTGTCAGCCATAACTGCAAGATTGTTCAACATTCCAACCCACTGTATTCAATAAATGACACCTACCCATTAAACAGATGGAAGCACACAGATCATGAAACATATGAAGGCACAGGGATCCACAATGACAAGCTCCCAACCATTGGATCACTTTCAAATCAATCCACAACACACATTGAAATTTGAGAGATTGCAATCCATGTGCAACCTTCTTACCAACCCAATTCAATAGCAAACAACTATAAATGAAGCACAACCCTTATGAAAATGAATTTCATAAATTCGACCTGCAGAGTGTGTGCACAGTTGCATTTTAGAAATTCGAACAACAGAGTGTGTGCACAGTGGAGGCATACCATCAGAAGTGTGTGCACAGTGGAGGCATACCAGCAGAACTGTGTGCACAGTAGATTCAGGTTACTGTTTATGTTATTTCCAGTTATGTTATTCATGTTTCTGTTATAATCAGCTTCCAGTTTCCTTCTATATAACCAGCTTCCCTTGCAATGTTATTTCCATTTCTGTTATAATCAACTTCCAGTTTCTTCTACATAACCAGCCTCCCTTCTAAATGTGCAGGTTGTTGTAGGCATGGAAAGAGTCAGCAATGCAAGGAGAACAAGTCGTCGACTGAGTAGGGGTGCCCAGCTACGCTGCACCTCATTGGATGAGGAGAGGCTCGATCATTCAAATGCCAACAATGCTCCCAGCAATGTTGTTGAGAATGACAATGTGGTGGAAGAGGACATTGTTGTCCCACCACCAACCACACAGTCACTTCCAACCACAGTTCAAGGAACAAGTTCAGTCACCAAAATCAGTGCAATAAGAGGTTGGACAAAAGAAGACATGCTAGCTGCTATTGATGATATAGAGTTCAATGGATATTCCATTCGTGCTGCTGCTAAAAAACATGGAGTTGCTACCTCTTCAGTACATTATTGGATAAATGGACTCACACATACAAAGCGCAGAGGGCCTGTTACAGTTATGAGTGAAGAGGAGGAGGCCGAGGTGGTTCAGTGGTGTAAGGAGATGGCTAAAATGGGACATGGGCTAGAGCTGATACAGCTAAAATCCACAGTAGCTCAAATCTGTCAAGGGAGGCCAAACCCCTTCAAAGATGGGTTTCCTGGTAAGTCATGGTGGTTTGGGTTTAAAAAAAGGCATCCAGACCTTGTGTTGCGTACAGCTGAGGGCCTAGATAGAGACAAGGCTCTAAATCTACGGCCTGCAATTCTGACTAAGTTCTATGCCACCCTTTCTAGTGCATATGAGAACCATGGGTATGCTCCAGACCATATATGGAACTGTGATGAAACAGGTTTACAGGTAGGAAGGAACTATGGCATGCGTGTAATTGCCAAGAGAGGGAGTCGTAATGTGCCAAATATTTTGCCTAGGAGCAGGGAGTGGATCACTATTCTATGTTGTGTCAATGCAATTGGTGCTTCATCCCAGGATTTTATCTATTTAAAGGTAAAAATCAACTCAAAAACTATATACAGAATTGTGAACCAGGTGCATGCATGGCTGGACATCCCCATGCTTGGATGACCAAAGAACTCTTTTTGAATTGGCTTACTCACTTTGTTGCATCTATACCAGGCGGTGTCTCACCTGTAAATAGACACCTGCTGGTTTTAGATGGTCATGGAAGCCACATTGCTGTGCAAACAATCGAGGAGGCTAACAATTTGGGCATCGACCTGTTGACATTGCCTGCTCATACCACTCACAGATTGCAACCCCTAGATGTCAGTGTGTTCGGGCCTTTCAAGAACTATTTCAGGGGTGAGCGAGCTTCGTGGATGGCACAGAATACAGGGGTGGAGGTAAAAAGGTTTGAGCTAGCCGAGCTTGCAAGTAAAGCCTTTAAAAGGGCTCTCACACCTACGAATATCAAGGCTGGGTTTAGGAGGACTGGAATATGGCCACTAAATTCTGAGGCTCTCATGCATGATACTAGTTGTAGCCTGGGATTTGATCTGAATGGTCAGGAAGAAGGGGATGTCCAAGCACATGTTGCTGGCCAAGAAGATGTGGAGGTAGAGGAAGACGTTGTTGTTGCTGATCATATGATATCCCTCTCTCAAGGAGGACCATACTGTGGTGATGAAGAAGAATAGGTAAGTGAAACACAATATAACAATGAACCAATTGACAGTAACATGGAGGTACATACACAAACTGAGACAGCTGCAACTTCTGCTTCTAATCTTCTTAATGTCTCTATGCAAGAAACAGTTGCAACTTCTGCTTCTGTTCATGTCAATGAAAATGTTGACCATGCACCAGGAAGCAGCAATGGAGAATTGACTTTGCCAAGCCAGGTTACCCCACCATCATGGCTGGTAGAAGCCATGATGAATTTAGACAAAAATATTGTCTCAAGGACAAATGAAGAAAGCATGAACATGCCTTCACAGCCCAGAGAATTGGAAGAAGAAATTGTTCATTCTTTTGTGGACAATGGAAACCTGGAAGAAGATAGTGTCCACAACGAGGTTCCAGCTGAAGAGGACAATATGGTTCAAATAGAGCAGGAGAACATTGACCCAAATATTGAGAGGCAAGTGTCAAGCAAGGAGCAGCAAGTGTCATAGAAGGGCCAGTTGCTTGGTCGGTTTCTAAAGCTACCGGTAGAGAGAGTGTCAGCAAAAAGAAGGCAATTTATAGGAGACAATCTTCGTCTATGCCGAAGTTCACAGTTACTCACCTCAGAGGACTATACAAAACTATTGGTTGAGTCTGAGCATAGGAAACTTGAACTCCAGGATTTAAAGCAGAAAAAGAGGGACTTAGCTAAAGAAAAGAAGGCTGCAAGGATTGCTGCAACAAAAATTCGAGCAGAGGAGAGGCTTGAAAGAGAGAAAGAAAGACAAGAAAAGGCTCATAAAAAACAAATGGCAAGGCATGAAAAGGAATTGAGAAAGGCTCAACAATTGCTTCAAAAAGAACAAGGGGTGGCAAAAAGTTCTACCATTGATGCAAACATAGTGGAGGGGAGTAGGATGATGCCAACCACATTGGAACATCTTGCAGATAATACTCTATGTTTCCAAGACCTCCTAAACATCCAAGTCCCCCGCTATCAACAAGTGCGCATGCCCACTTTATTCCCTCCTACCAGTGCAGGTGTCAGACATATGTATGATTATCGGGGGGCTCAACCCAATGCAGGGGTTAGTAGCACAAGTGTGCACTGTGGCTACTCAAACCCTCCATGGCTACAAGAAGCAAATTGGATATCATATGGAGGCAACCAGCCACAACCTAATCAGCCATTGTTAGGTATGCCAACCAACCTGGCTCAAGCAGGAAACTCAACAATATTGGGAAGTGAAGATCTTGGACGACATCAAGCATAGGAGTGTCATATAGGGATGCCAAAGTTTTTGTTGTGACCACATTGCATTGTGGATTTTGTAATCACTGGGTCTAACTACTGCAACATGGCCATTTTGTATACAATCTGATACATTTTTGGGTACAATCCTAGGTCATATCGTTCCCTGATGTTTGTGGCATTGTAATCAGGGGTTTATCATAAGGTTTAATATACAATTTCATCATTTCAACAGCAAGCTGTAATGTACTCCGATTAAACATTTCGTTAACATTGTTTAGGGATTATGAATTTAGTTTGTTGTTGGTTTATGTTGCAATCATAGTTTGGGCTGAATTATTGAAGGTTCTAGGGTTTATGCTGCAGTAGGGTATATGGATTATGTTGCAGTAGTATGGACTGAATTATTGAAGGTTCTAGGGTTTATGCTGCAGCAGGGTCCATGGCTTATGTTGCAATAGTATGGGATTACAACCATATGCCCAACCATTGCAATCATAGTTTGTTGCTGGTTTATGTTGCAATCATAGTTTGGCCTGAATTATCTATCTTCTATGGTTTATGTTGCAGCCGGGTTTGTAATTTTTTTAGGGTTTATGAATTTAGTTTGTTGTTTGTTAATGTTGCAATCATAGTTTCGGCCGAATTCTTGAAGGCTCTATGGTTAATGTTGCAGCAGTGTTTATAATTTTATTGGGGTTTTTGAATTTATGAATTCTATGAAATATTGAAGGCTCTATGGTTAATGTTGTTGCAACAGTGTTTATGAATTCTAGGGTTTATGCTGCAGCAGGGTCCATGGTTTATGTTGCAGTCATTTCGGCTGAATTACAACCACATGGGATTACAACCATATGCCCAAAATTCAAAGGGATATAGAAGAATCCCAAGACCACTATAATAGCTTCATCCTAGATGATATCGTGGGCTATGGTTTATGTTGCAGCAGGGTCTAAGGTTTATTGAAGTTTCATAGTTTGGGATGAATTATTGAAGGTTCTATGGTTTATGGTGCAGTTGGTTCTATGGTTTACAACTCTTGACCCCTATATTCCTTAAACTAGCAGTTAGGAATGGGGTTGAACCATTGCATGGGTGTGATACCCATCCATTCGATGCTAACTGTACTGCAACATGGTCCATATTTCTCTCCTATTATTAATATTGCTTCTATAAGGAATGTTCCATGGAGGGCTCTCATGCATGACTTATTACACCTTATTACAGTATCATACTAATCAACATAACAGGCCTAAATTAGATCCAGTGTATGTACATTCCTATAAACAAATTCAATATCCTTGTGAAGGCTAGAACAACAGACAACAATAATCAAGCCAACAAACTGTTTAATAAAACTATGTCTATATAAATGCCCATAATGCAACAACTAATTTACCTTTTTCTATTTTGCCCATAATGCAACAACTAATTTAACTTCTTCTATTTTGCCCATAATTCAAGTTAATAGGTAAAAGTAAAAACTGCATCATACACTTGTAATTTAACAATAGCATGCAACTTGTAAACTGCATCAACAACAACAGATCATAAGGTGGAGCAGATCGCTTGTAAAATGCATCAACAATAGCCAATTTGGCAAACTTGCTGATATCAACAACTGGATTATGGGTATTCTTCCAATAAGATGAGACAATGGAAAAGTCATTGTTGTCAACTGCCATCCATCCCCTGTATGATGCAGTTTTGCCTTTTAACTATTACCATTCTACTGCGACAAAAACCAACAACAAACTAAATTCATAAACCAGATAAAATTTAGGGACACTGCTGCAACATAAACCAGCAACAAACTAAAATCATAAACCATAGAACCTTCAATAATTCAGCCCAAACTATGATTGCAACATAAACCAGCAACAAACGAAATTCATAAACCCCAATAAAATTATAAACACTGCTGCAACATTAACCATAGAGCCTTCAATTATTCGGCCGAAACTATGATTGCAACATTAACAAACAACAAACTAAATTCATAAACCCTAAAAAAATTACAAACCCGGTTGCAACATAAACCATAGAAGATATATAATTCAGGCCAAACTATGATTGCAACATAAACCAGCAACAAACTAAAATCATAAACCCCAAAAAAATTACAAACCCTGCTACAACATAATGCAGCACAAACCATAGAACCTTCAATATTTCAGCCCAAACTATGATTGCAACATAAACCAGCAACAAACGAAATTCATAAACCCCAATAAAATTATAAACATTGCTGCAACATTAACCATAGAGCCTTCAATAATTCGGCCGAAACTATGATTGCAACATGAACAAACAACAAACTAAATTCATAAACCCTAAAAAAATTACAAATCCTGCTGCAACATAAACCATAGAACCCTCAATAATTCAGCCCAGACTATGATTGCAACATAACAAACAACAAACTAAATTCATAAACCCTAAAAAAATTACAAACCCGACTGCAACATAAACCATAGAACCCTCAACAATTCAGCCCGACTATGATTGCAACATAACAAACAACAAACTAAATTCATAAACCCTAAAAAATTTACAAACCCTCCTGCAACATAAAGCATAGAGCCTTCAATAATTCAGGCCAAACGATTATTGCAACATAAACCATTCAACAGACCAAATTCATAAACCCCAACAAATTTATAAACCCTGCTGCAACCTAAACCATAGAACCTTCAATAATTCGGCCCAAACGCTGATTGCAACATAAACAAACGACAAACTAAATACATAAACCCTAAAAAATTTACAAACCTTGCTGCAACACAGACCATAGAACCTGCTGCAACACAAACCATAGAACCTGCAATAATTCTGCCCAAACTATGATTGCAACATAAACCCTAAAAAAAAATTAAATGCAGCTGCAACAAAACCTTAATTCATACACCCTAAAAAAAATTTAAACGCAGCTTCAACATTAACCACAGAACCTTAATTATGATTGCAACGTAAACCATAGAACATTCAATAATTCAGCCGAAACAAATTCACCTCCAACCTAATAAATGAATAAACACTAAAACATTCATAAACCCTACTGCATCATAAACCATTCATAAACAAATTAACAGGAGCACAATAAACCATTCATAAACCCTACTGCATTATAAACCATTCCTAAACCCTGCTGCAGCATAAACAAATTAAACCCCTAATGCCACACAAAAACCCTAATGCGAAATGCATTTCACCATTGCCACAAACGCAACGTAAACCCACCATAAACAATTCAAAGTGCAAGCAATAGGCACCAACGCCACTGCCGGGAGTAGGAAGGGACCAAACCAATTCACCAACAGAAATGCACAAATTCACAACCCAGAAATGCAGAATTTAACCTTTAAAAGCAGCAGAAATGGTCCACAAAATCCCCAGAAGGTTGAGAGTGTTGAAAAACACTGATGCAGGGAATGGCTAGTAGGAAACCTACCACCGCCACCGAAGAAGTGTGAGCAGGAACAACCATCTCCACCGCCGTGAGCAGGAAGGGACCAGCCACCGCCGTGAGGAGGAAGGGACCAGCGCCACCGAAGAAGCACGAGCAGGTCGGGACCAGCGCCATCGAACGAAAGCAACGAACGCCTGATGGAAACCACCATCGCCACCAGCGAAACCAGCCAAGCAGCAACCCAACAACACCACCACCGAACCGATGAAAACCTCCAACGGGTTGCGCCGCAGACGACTTCGAGGGCCTATGGTGCGCTATGGGCATGGAGCGAGTGTCAACGTCCGGAGAGCTAGCGGACAGAACATACCGCAGCGGCGAATGCCATCCGTTGGGGGGTAAGGCACCAAGCGTCTGCCACATCACAGTAGCACAGCAGGATACCGGCAGATCCAGAGCGCCCATGGTGCAGAACCAGAGCGAGGGTGGTGTAGAACCAGAGCGGGAGTGAACAGGAAATGGGGTGACGGAGCGTTCACAGACAGGGCCCGAGCAACAATACCAGGGAGGAAGGAGAGGTCGCGGGAAAAGCGCCAAAAAAGCGGGAAAAGCGTGTCATAAAGGCCGTTTTATAGCGTCCACCCACCACAACAGGTGGCGGTGTCATCTGGGCCCGGGCTGCATACGTGTCGACTCGACAACGTGGCATGGGGGAGGGAGCCACGTGGGGTGTCCAACAACTGGCACCCCTCCCTTACCAATAACTACTTAAAACTCTTCATCTTCACACTATTTTTAGAACAAATATTCAAAAAACCTTATTGTGAATAAAACTTTTCTCTTACCTATACTTCCACTCCCACCTACTTTTGTTCATACTCAATATCAAACTACTTAAAATGTACATTATTTTTTGTCACATTTATTTATTATTACAAATTATTACAAAATTTAAAATTTGCAACTCATCCCTGAAGATTATAAGAAATATATTTGATTCAAGAATAAATAATAATTAGAATGACAACATAATTTACCATTATATTTCTTTAAAAAAAAACTATGAAAAGTTCATGTTTCGTATAATTTTTTTTCAATTTTTTACTTTTTCAAAACTATTAATTACATTAGTAATTATGTTTTCTATATAAATTTTCTTTGAAACAATGAAAAAAATCCAATAATATTTATTTAGTTTTACTCCTTAAAACTAATCATCATATTATAAATTTTATCGTCACAAAACTTTTTATTTATTTTTATAATTAATATAATATTCATTAAAAAACTTCCTTAACAAATTTTACAATTAATATAATATTTATATTAATATAAAACTTTACCGTCCGCTCCGAAGTTTGGCGCAAATCTCATCTCTACCGTCCGCTCTTCACCATCATCGACGGCTGTTTCCTCCTCACGACGCGGATCATCTGGTTTCCTATCCAGGATTTCCAACCTCTAATTCGATGCTTCGTCCATGGCTTCCGTGGGATCGGGATTCGGGAACCCCCTCCTCCACACAACCCACCTTCAAGCTAGCGGTTCCATTTACTTTTAAGAACTCGCACACATATTCTACCTACAAATTTGTTATAAAAATACCATATCCTAAGTTTGCTTGAGAAGGGGGGGTTTATTTGTTATAAAAATACCATATCCTAAGTTTGCTTGAGAAGGGGCACTTTCGAGGTGCCTTACCACCAGTTGATTTGCGGGCAGTCTGCTTAGTTCGGGCCATGTCTTCGACCTTTTCTCTGCAAATTCCAGGATCAAGACAACAACAATATTGAATGGCTTTCTCTCAGCGCCGCTCGCCCTTTTATTCATAACAGAACACCATTTGAAAGATGGAAGTTTGGCGCAAATCTCATCTCTACCGTCCGCCCTTCACCCTCATCGACGGTTGTCTCCTCCCCACGACGCGGATCATCGGCTTCCCAACCTCTAATTCGATGCTTCGTCCGTTGCTTCCTTGGTAGTGGGAGCGGGAGCCCCCTCCTCCACACAACCCACCTTCAAGCTAGCGGTTCCATTTACTTTTAAGAACTCGCACACATATTCTACCTACAAATTTGTCAAAAAAAAGACCATATCCTAAGTTTGGTGGGAGAGGGGCCGGGGTTTATTTTTTAAGTATGCAAAATATTTTTTCACGTATCATATATCTTACATAAATAAGATTAGTAATTGTTTTAAGAGGTGAAAAGGGATGTCGAGAGAGAGAGAATGTTAAAAGTAAAGTAGGGGAGGAAAGGTTAGAAGTAGATGCTTCTAATGAAATTGGGATATGGATTTAAACTGAAAAAGAAATAAAGGGATATGAAATTATTGTGATAAAATATGAAAGTATGTAAATGTATGGCATGGTGATTCTATGAGTGCACCATCCTATCCATATAACAAGCACATAAGCAACTCCCAAATTTAAGACATAAAAAATTACTCATATTCAAAATGTTACTTATCCCTAAGTATTAGATGATAGGATGAGGAAAGTAAGTGACCTTTGTGAATGAAAGGAAGTGGTATTATAGATTTGGAGGAAGTCATGATTTATTTCCCAAGCAATGAGAGAACATGAAAACCATGTGTGAATCAATAGAAGAGCATTGCCAATAGCTAATGGATAGGCCTTTGTCATATTGAACAATCAAGAGTGAAAGTGATTGTTATAGATTTATCATCATCTAGAAAGTATGTGAAAATCAATGAATATACTTGGAAGAGATGGTCGGAATTGTTCAAGGTGTTAATACCATCTTGTTGGAAAACGTTATGTGGAAATAAATTTAAAGTGAGAAACATGTCTGTGGTGAGGTAAGGAGCATTATAGATAGGAAAAAGATAAGCTTAAGTAATGTGGAATTTGGATAAACAAGAAATTGATTATCAAAGAGACAAGACGCCTTTGCAATGATATGAAGGCCAAAAGGTCAATGATATGAAGGGCAACAATGTGAACAATAAATGACAAAAATGTCTTGATGCTAATGCAAATGCGGACAAAACTAAGGTAACAAAAAAAACGGAAAAAACTAAGGTAACAAAAAAAACATAAAGGGATAGGCTTCGACGTTGGATCCAATCTTGTGTGATCAATAGAAAATCGTAATGATAAAAATAATAAAGGACTGTAACCATAAAGCTGATTATGAAAATGAAGATTTAAAAGGATAAAAAAGAAATAAATAAAGTAGATGTGACGAAGTCAGAAAGAGAATAGTGAAATAGATGTAGTGAAAATATTTCTCTTCATAATCAAAGGGTCCATTTTTCATTTGTGCATAATGGAAAATACAAAAGTAATAACTAAAATTGAAATGAAGGAAATTTCTTAGAAATGTAAAAACACTAAATAAATCTTCAGAAACCAATGAATTCACTCCTAGTGTAAGGAGTTATGTCACCAACAAAACTATAGGTATCAATAGCCCATCAACTCACTAAAGGAATAACATAGAGAAGCCTAGAAGAAGGTCCTACTTCCAATGGATAAGAAAAACGTTACTTAAAATAAACTAAAGTTCATATACAAAACTATTTTAGATATAAAAAATAAAGAATATAGTTCATGTGTACATTCATCTACCTTGGAGAAGGCTATAAAATCCACGACCAATAACTTAATAAACATGGAACATAATATGCGATGGTACACGTGAATAATAAACTCTAATTCTTTTGAACAACAAAATATACAATATTGCAAGGTTGCAATTTCTTCTAAGTTAAAGCTATACATTTATCCTCTTTACACTCGAATGTATGATATGAAAAGTAAACCACAATATACAAATGTCAAGTACAAGCCACAAAATGGCACACCATTTTCTAGGAAAACCTAAAAGGAACTAGAGGTCACATTTGCTAGCAAGGTATTTCTATATTTGTTCTTTCTACAACACATGAAATTTCATCTTAAAGGAATCAAGCCTAAAATTTGCCCCTTTTGATGCAACATCAAACAAACTTTTTGGATTTGTAAGAGTTGTTATATAGAATCCTCACTTTGCTCAAAAGCCAACATTACGACATCCATCAACAAAAAAATGGGGCAAAAGACTTCAAATCATTCATGCCACTGAGGATTTTGTAATTCACTTGAGTTCACACAACCAATTTCCTAGTGGGTATTTTTTGATATGCAAAATAATTATTCATACTTGGATTTGTATTTTGTCTTGTCCACTAAATTGTGACAAAGACTTTGTTTACTTTACCATTTTGACAAAACAATAGAACACAAAATTTTAAAATATTTTTTATGTGGAGGTACAAATTATAGAGTGTTGTGATGACTATTATTTTTATTTTTTAAATTTCACTACCATGTTATTCCCTCTTAGGAATCAAAGGGTAGCCCAAGCCCCCCACAGGAA
This sequence comes from Larix kaempferi, assembly GCA_027924585.1. Lineage (NCBI taxonomy): Eukaryota > Viridiplantae > Streptophyta > Pinopsida > Pinales > Pinaceae > Larix > Larix kaempferi. The sequence goes on from BSBM01000831.1 coordinate 5,090,254, forward strand.
TGGACCCCGGGACCTATGGACCCCACCCCACCATAGGTGGCATTGCACGACTCCATCAGAATATGTGATGGCTCTTATATGACTTTTGTTGTTTCATGTTATATAACCTTTACACAACTTATGTCTTTTAATATAATTGGATTACACCTCAAGAAATTTGATCCCTCTTGGTGCTTGATAGATCTGGGTTGAAGATGGATCTGTGCTCATTTTATTTATTTTTATTATGAGTCAACATAGACTTTTTAAATTATTTTTTATTTTGTGAGCGCCATGAATTTTTTAATTACTTTTTTTATATTTAGTAACATTACATAGCATACATAAACAAAGCGAAAAAAAAATTACGTAAACAAATATACACAAATGACAATTATACATAACCTTATTTAAAAGATAAATAAATAATTAATTTTTAAATCAAAATTTAAAATAAATTTGAAAAAAAAAATTATTATATATTTTTTATGTTTATAAATTAATAATAAAACTTAACACGGTTACTTTATTATTATTTATTTAGTTATGATTTTAATTTTAATTTGTTTTAAAAATGTAAATACTTATAAAGAGTAAATTTTAAGTGCAAATCTTTCAAATTTAATAAAATTCAAATTTGCAAAAAAAGTGTTGTAAAATATATCATTACATCATTGAAAACTTTAATAACTTCATTTGTTTGGGCGGCTTTCATCAACTTATATAATTGGATGGCAAACGATTTTATATGGCGGGTTGGGAACTCTGAAGAGATTTAAGTTAGTATTAACTTAATTCTGGGTTTGGAAGAAAATTATAAATTGTCTGAGGATATTTTTGGTTTCCTGAACTTAGTACCTACTGGTTTTTTGCAAAAGATCTGAGATTAATTGGGAAAGTAACTATTGAGTGGAATCAGTACATCTGCAATTTGAATTCAGCAAGCTGTCGTCTTCTAATATCAAAGATGATCTTATTTGGAATGGCAATCCGACTACAGGTATTATCATGGCTAAATCTGCTTACAACGTCATCATTAGAAGCAAATGTATTTTCCCACATAATTGGTGGTATAAAAGGCTATGGAGTTGGCAGATACCGTTGAAAATCAAATGTTTTATGTGGCATGCTCTATCAGATGGTCTTAAAACCTAGGACAATCTCACTAAAAAAGGGTGGTGTGGCCCAAGCTTTTGCTTGTTATGCCAATCAAATTCTAAATCCACAAAACATTTACTAGTTGAATGTGAGTTTACAAGAATGATTTGGAATATGATTTTGTCGACTTTGAAGCTTGATCAACATTAGGGTTTGGAGAACTTTGACCTTTGTTGTCTTAACTGGATCAGAAATTGTAGATCTCATCCTACTCTTCCAGCTATGATTTCATGGGTCATTTGGCATACTCGTAACAACGTTGTTTTTTAGAACAAAAGCATGATTCTGCAATATACATGTATACAGATTTTGAACCTGGTTAAAGATTACAGTATGGAGGAAGTTTATCAAAGGATTCAAAAAGTGGTTACATTCAATTTTCATATCAATGGTGTTGTAGCCTTCTTTGATGGGGGTGCAAAAGATGGTTTATGTGCCTTAGGTAGAGCTATTTTATTAAATGAAGATCATTATTTCACTCTTAGGATTAATTGTGGAAGAGATACAAACATGAAAGCATAACTTATTTCTCTTTGGTGTATTCTGAAAGTGGCTAACACTTTCGGTATTGGTGTACTCAAAGTTTTTGGGGACTCCCGGGTTACTATCAAATGGGCTTGTGGTGACTACAAGCTGAAGGTTACTTCCCTTTTACATTGGTGTTACACGATCAAGGTTGAAATACAATTGTTCAAAAATCTTTCCTTCGAGCATATATATCGACAACACAATTCACTGGCGAATAAATTATTAAAACAAGCTATGGAAGGAGCAGAAGGGTTTATAATTTGGGAAGATTTCCAAGGCCATCACAGCTGTGATGATGGATCTGTGATATATTTGAATTTTGAGTGGGTTTTTGTCTATTTGATTTTTGGGACAATATAGGCGATGAGAAATATGTTGAAAGTTATATTATATGAGATATATTGATTGTAAAAAGCTCTTTTTTTGATAAGTTTTTTGAAAGACTTAAACAGTTTATACTATTTGATTCCATCTAATATCAATAATATGTTTTTTTTCTCTATTGAAAAAAACATTGAAAACTTTAAAATAAATAATATAGTATCGACAAATAATTTTTGTTTGTTAAAAACAAAATTTTCCTATTTTATAAAAAACATAAATTTAATTTTAAAATTTAAAAAAAAATAAAAAAATATTATATTTATATTTTAAAATTTTAAATTATTTTAAAAAATTAAAAACTTTATTATATATATTTTTAATCAATAACTACAAAATTCTATATATTTTTACTGAAGATTTTATTAATATTTTCAAATACTTTATCAATAACTATAAAATTCTATATATATTTATTGAGTGTTTTATTAATATTTTCAAATACGTAATTTTTTCCATGAGTTGTACTTCAACTATAATAAGATGTTCTTAATTAATTTTATAAGATGTTCTTAATTAGTTTTTTTTATTATAAAAAATTAATATATAATAATAATAAAATAATTAAACTACACAAAATTAAGATAAAAATATTTATAAAAACAGAAAATAAACATGTTTATGTATTTAATTAATATATTAATATAAAATTGTAAACATATTTCATATCTTTGTTCTTAGTTTTTAAGATCTTATATATTAAGATAAATTAACGATTTAATAAAAATTATAAATTTAGTTTATATCATTTAAACATCCATATTTAGTTTTACATTTCTATTAAATTAATAAATATGTCCAAACTTATTTAATTAATAAATACGTATGGTTTTATTGTTTAATTTCAAGTCTCAATTCACATTTTTCATGGTCTTATTGTTTCAACATAATTTACAATTATTTTTTTTTCTAGGTGACACAATTTTTTGAGGATATATCAGTTTAATAAATGTTGCTCATCAACATAAGAGTGGAAGGTTATAAACTTCTTAATTTAATAGATCAACCCTACATTTTTACATAAATTTGGAAAAATAAAATAATTATGGTTATTTCATTTTGTTCCAAAAAAGATGTAGTTAATTTTCTAAAATGAATTAAGCCAAACCAATAACAAGTTGTATTCATAAAATACGTCAGCTCATCCATTCTAAAATACTTTACTTTTCTAGAGTAAAGAAAGGAATCCATGATAAAATGTACCAAATATTCATAAAATATGTCGGCTCATCCATTCTAAAAGACTTTACTTTTCTAGAATAAAGAAGGAATCCATGATAAAATGGTACCCAAATGTAAACATCTTTATTACATAATTAGTCTCTATTTGATTTATCTAATGGCCTTCATTACTGGTGGTTCTGGGTCAACAATTGGAACTGGATGCGCTGGGGCATAAACCGCTACGGGTGCTGTTGGTGCAATGGGATATGGAACTTAATCTGAAACTGTATCTGAGGATATATATTTATTTTCTAATTCTTCAAATGTTTGGAAGTAATAATAGAACAAATATTGCATTTATATATCCGTGTTTTGCATAATCATTTTTCTATTTTTTCAAAAACAAAATCGTAACAATAAACTAATCATAAGTGAAATGGATTTTCCATTTTAAAAAACATGAAATTTGGTACTATTGTATAAAATAATTCCACCTTGTCAATAATATTAATAAGATTAAAATTTATTTTATTTAATAATAGTAAAAAAATTTAGTAATATTAATTTTTTTGTTTAATCAAATTGTAAAAGAATTTAAATCTTTATTTTAAAATTAATGATCTCTTTATAGAACTTTAATCTTTCAATGTTTATAATAATATGAAATTAAATATAACTATTTTCAATAAAGTATAAAATGACATTTCCTTTATTATTTAACAACAAAATTAGATTTTTAAGATGCATTAAATTTCTTGCCATAGGGATAAGTAGGGAAGTTGAAGATAAAGAAGGCGGCATGGCCAAAAAGAATAAACTTCCAATGGGCATTGTTGCACAAGACGCAAGGACGTTGATGAGATAATGGATAAGTGACGGGGAACTATGGAATAAGCGTTCGATGAAAGAGCCATGGGGAATTATTGCATAAAGGTCGGACGAACGAGAGGGTCGAACATGAAGGATTTAAGCTACAACACATTATTCCATAAGGGCACAACGAAAGGGTCATAGCAATAAGCGATAAGGGGATCGAGGTATTATTGCATAAGGGACCGACGAAAGGGTCAGAAATGGGCAACTTAAGCCACATCACATTATCCCACAAGGGCACAACGAAAGGGTCAAAGTAATGAATGATAAGGGAACGGGGCATTATTGCATAAGGGACCAACGAAAGGGTAGGACGTTGGTGAGTTAAGTCGCGACACATTATTCCATAAGGACATAACGAAAGCATCGGAGCAATAAATGATAAGGGACCGGGGCATTATTGCATAACAGACCGATGAAATTGTCAAATGTTGGCGAGTTAAGCCACATCGCATTATTTTTTATCGAATGAAGGTCGTAGTAGTAGAGAAATGGAAGACAAGGAAAACAACAACTAGATCTCTGAGAAGGAAATGTGAAATTCAAATATGTTACAATCGCAAAAGAAAAATCAAACTAGAAAAACAACAAACATGCTACCTAAACTGGATTCCAAAGGCTTACTCCATGCAGTTAATTAAATTCATAGTCAAGGATCGGTGCCATTTTTAGATCGCATGAGATTTTCACAAACAAAAAGTCCAACTTTTTAAAGTTCATATGGCTATTATCAAAGAGCTTAGTAACAATTGTTGATGCGATTCTTTCTTATAGATTGTATTCGATGTTATTCTTCTATTGTAATGACTATTATCTCATCGATTACATATTTTAGCACAACAGTGTCCAATTGAGAAGCAACGTTGAATACCATGGTGGGCATCTCCTTCAAGCTTGGGAAGACAGGTACCAAGTACTGCCTGAAATCCGTGACGGTCCACGGGTTCTATTCTTTTGCTCTTGATCATTGTGACAAAACCTTCACTTTAATAATGATCAATAAAAAAAAGAAAAGAGCGACCAGCCCCTTCCTAGAGGAAAAGAGCGAAAGTAAGACTCATTTGTTAATTTCCAAATTAAAAACAACTATCACTTTAAGAAAAACAACACCACTTTAATACTGATCTATAAAAAAGACAAATTTCCAAGAAAAACAAGCTAATAAGTCTTTTCTTTCCTATCTATATGACTCCTTATTTTGTTTGCTTTATGGATGATTTTTAATTTTTTGACTCCTTATTTCCTTTGATTTACATATGATTTATAAAAAATATTAATAAACATATTAACATATTTTATCTTTTGAGAATAATAATGATGAATATGACATTATAAATTAATTGATTGGAATAAATAAAAAAGAATGACCATTCTCAAAGCCTCTGTGTACACATGAATCAGATGATTCTCAAAGCACATAATGCTTGTGCCTTGCAGAATCAACTCCACATTTGCGTTGTAAGGAATCACTACAACCCAAGTGCTGAACTTGGGATTCATATTCTGCACTGCCAATATGTGTAATTGTATTCATGGGGCGGTATGCAAAGGGTTTGGCGATAGATCACCGTCATGTCTCCCAAGGAATTGAATGCCAACAGGAATATGCGCGGCCAATATTCTGGAAACGGTAGTGTCGTCTTTAAAGACAACACAGGAAACACAGGCTGAAGCACTTATTTGTATACGATAACCAGAGTTCTGAGATTAGTTCTTCTCATAATATTTTCATGCAGTTGGTTGTGTGCATCCTCGATGTTCAGGAAACGAGTCTTTGGGCCACAACCTATCTTATCCCAGATGGTCTCTAAAATGCCATTTATGATTCCATTTAGCTATGAGAGGGCAATGGAAATGATTTCATGGAAGGAAGCTGAAAATCACAAAAAGACTTAGGTCATAAGATTTTATAACATAAATTGGAAATTTCCAAAAAAAATTAAAAAAAAAATAAGTTCATGAGAATTTAGAAAATAAATAGTGAATTTGGGAAAAAATTTAGGTTTTATCATCCTTTAAAAGGTGTTTGATCCTTGGGATATTGTTTATTTTAGGTTCATCTAAACTTCGATATAATCAAAATAGGTTAGAAGCAGAGTCATTTTGATTTGGAACCTAAGAAGAGCAGAGAGATCATATCTTTCAATTTGCTAATGTTTTTGATTGAAAAAAATAATTATCAAGCCCTTAATTCCACCAAGAATTCATGACGACTGTAATGGATTTGGTACCAGGAAATTATGCAGCTAATCCGCTTTCGATTCATCTAAATTTTAGATAATTCGAATAAGAGTCTGTGTTTTGCTTGAATAAATGGAAAGTTAGGGGCTTAAATGCGACCTGTACTCGCTTACAATTGGAATTCTATTTTTATGTCATCTCAGATAAAGCAATATACGAAAATGCTCAGTAGATTGCAAGCCGCTAAGAAATATTGAATCTTAAGATAAAGTTTTTGTTTCCAAGCAGATCCTCTGTTTTAAGGAAGAGACTAAACTTAAATATATTTTTATTCAGGTTAAGATGAGCAATTTCAGTGAAGAGGCGGGAATTAAAATATTTACAATCCAGTTTCTCTTTTCCCCAGCATTAAGTATCTGGAAAACTAATATGAGAAAGAAGTGTAGAATTCAGACTATTTTTTAAGATTACTATTAGCATACTCTTTATATTTACTACATAGCCTGTAGCAACAGCTCCATCCATATGTAGATGGAGACAAAGACGTCAGTGGATCATGCAATATCTGCTCTAGATTTCTTTGTTTTCCCACAAAGATTACTGAAATTAACGTAAAAAATGCTTGGCCTTGCTATTTCAAACTATGCTCGAAAATCTGTATGAATTATCTGCTCTAGATTTCTTTGTTTTCCCACAAAGATTACTAAAATTAATGTAAAAAATGCTTCTTATTGAGGTACGGGCCTTGCTATTTCCAACTGTGCTTGAAAATTTGTATGAATTATGATACATTCACTAGACTCTACATCTAATAATAAAATGTCTATGTATTTATACTCGCCTCCTGGTAACTTGTCAAACTTGTACGATTTAACCTTGTAGAGAGATGCATCGTGATCTTTCAGCCTTAAATGTTTCACTAGAAGATGCCTAACACAGCCGCCGTTCCACTTGATTTTAGCTTCATCAAAGCTGGAAATTCCAGGTATGATTAGCCCAAGAATTTATCTTTCATGTCAACACATTGCCACCAAAGCCTACAGATAAGGATTCAAAAAAATTATAATCCAATCCAAATTCAACGAAATCTGAGCTGAAACCAATACAAATGTACCTTCAAACTATCTTTTGAAGTGTCAAAGTCTTCAGTATCACATTGACAACGGTGAAATTCATGTTTTGAGCTTTCGTTTTCTATGAAATCAAGCTTCATCGTGGCCTCTAGATCGTGTTCCATGTCATCACTGGCGCCGTCATGCAGAGGATCACAGTTCCAATCCTTAAACGGTAGCGTTCGACTATTTAACATCCGAAAATCCTTTAAATGTAACAGCCTTCACATCCCATTACGATGTTGTCTGGTATAGAGAGGTATTGTGAGGTGAAAATCCATTTCCGAAGCTAAGAACAACGAAGAAGGGGATGAAATGAAAAATCTTGAAGATCTTCGAAGGACATGTCTACTAGAGAAACAAAAACACGGACATCAACAAGGCAGTGTTGTAGATCTTCAATCTAAATCCTTTTATAATAGTTTTTGCAAAATATATGCCTCTACGATCATCCTTTGTTCAGCCCTAATAAAATCCTTAAAATAGATCTAATCCCTAAAACAAATTTGAGTCCATAAGATCATCATAAATGTATCCTTTTTTAGTGTGGAAGAAACAATTTTTTTAATAATTTAAAATTACGTGGTGGACAGATTCGACATATACGGGCAGATTTATTCTCTAATGGCCATAAATGAACCTCCCCAAGCTTAATCCAAACCATGCGATGGAATTAATGAAAATTTCAAATCTTTTTTAAGATGGGAACGGTAGAGATAAGATTGACACCAGTGATAGAGCAAAATCAAAAGAATTTATCAAAAACACCCCTTGATTTGACAAAAAAGAAAACCAATATTTTACAATAATGAAACCGGAGGCACTTAATTTTACTAAACATGGCCAAATCAACATAATGCATTGTATCCTCCCAAGCGACTCGCTTTCATAGTACGCAGCTCAGGTATAAGCCTACACCTCTACCAGTACTTGCTTTCATAGTACGCAGCTCAGGAATAAGCCTACACCTCTACCAGTACCTAGTACCCTACCTAGTCTATCTATTAAATAACTATTAATGACGTTTTCTAAAAAATTTCAAACGTAGTTTGGATGGGTTATAAAAAAATCTGCCCATCTGAGAATACGGGCAAATTCCAACCCTGCTAACGCTGATATGGAGTGGTACGGTTTTATAGTTGTTCGGAGAGCTATAAAGGAAAGCTCTGCTAAGTTATCAGAGAAAACCCCGGAAACCCGGACGACAAAGTACTTGAAGTTTATGATGTGTGGTTAAACCAATCTCGTTTTAATTGTTAAAGTACAGAAGTGTACTAGATAGATAACACTTAGCATTACTAGGAATTTTAGTTTAAAAATTAATTTTTATTTATTTTTAAATTTTGAAAATAAAAAGCACTCCACCAGGTAATTATGTCCCATCCATGCTCTACTATTAGAAAATCAAAATTTTGTATTTTAAAAATTGTTAATTTATTTTGATTTTTTAAAATATTTAAAAATTTAATATTTAAATAATGCAAACATTATAAAACTTTTTGTTTTAAAGGCAAACTAATGGAGGTCAAAAGAGTTTGACTTTCCAATGAAAAGTATATCCCTGCTTGGCAGAGAATAATAATACTCTTATTGAAGTGGTGAAATACTTCCACATCATAATTGATATACTCTTAGACACTCCCTTTCATATTTATGGCTTATTCATAAAACCTTCATTTCCTCTCTTCTTTTAAATGTTTTAATGTGAAAATTGTTTTTAATAATATGAACATGAAATGTAATAAAGTGACACCTCTTTTATAAATTAGCCACAAAATCCTAACTGGGGTGAAATACTTTAATAGCTCAATTTTCCTTTTATAAACTAGTAATCATATTAATTCATAGAGATAACAATACAAAAATATATAGGGTTTTTGGGCTTCCCATAGCGAGAAAACAACCGATTATGCTCATGTGTAGGCCTCCCCGTAGGAGAAAACAACGTGTAAATATAACAAATTATACATATCTAAATATGAGGATCCGTTTTTGTCAAAATTTTCATTCAAAACCTTAAAAGAAAAATAGACAAGGAACTTAGTAACTTGGGTTGGCTCAAAACAAAGCTCAAAAAAAAATGAAAACATAGCAGCAGAGAGAACTACTTGACAGGTGGGTCTGTGCATGGCTACGATACGGAGGCTTTGGACGCATCCTCTCTCTTAACAGCTTCAGGGTTGTTGCGTTTATCCTCGATGGTGTTGGTGGTCTGAGTCTCTCGTTCCACCTTGATTGTTGGTTCCTTTCTTTCCTTATCAGCGTGAGAGTCGTTGATATCTTCACAGAGCCCATGAATGGCATTGTCCACAGCTACAGTCTAGAGGAGCGGTGAAGGTATGCAATAGTGAGCAGCCACATCCTTGCACCAGTTCACAAGTGACTAGACTCTATTGTTCACCTCCAAGATACGCGCCTGACGATCTTCCTCTGCTTCGCTGAGATCATTTCACAGGAGAAGCACGTCATCGGTCATTCTCTCAAGTTGTGCATGGAGACCGGAATTGGATTTGTCCTAGTGCGGTTGAGTGGTTTTTCCACCCCTCCTTTCTCTGCGCTCGTGTCGCGCCATGAAGAAGGTCGCTCCAGCACAAATTATCACAGTAGAGATCGTCCTAAGTGAATGGAGGCTGCGGAGTTTGAAACTAATGTGAGAGTAGAGCCACGAGCCCGTAGAGGAAATGAGTTCCCCCTCCCATCTCAGCGCTATAAAACAATGAACCTCGAGAGCGATGAAGGAATTAAGATTGTCCATCATTGTGTAGCAGGTTACAGGGTGTAACATTAATGGCGGGCTCTCCAGGAAATTGCGTGGTCATCTCATCAACCGTCGCTGCGTTCCTCGTGCAACTTGACATCCCATCACCATTAATACACGTTGCTATGCCGTCAATCACCCCATCCGGGGGTGGCCAATCTGCTTGTGCTAGCTCCTGGCAGGAAGAGTGAAGTTGAGTAATGTTGTCGTATCTCCATGGCTGGTATCTTCCATCCTCCTTCGAGTTAATTCCCTTGTTTGCAAGAAAGTCCGCCACCTTGTTTGCAGAGTGTTTCACATGAAAGGAAGTGATAGTGATATTGGATTCATGCAGAAGTGATCCACCGATGTGAGAAGGTACTCCAATCTCCAGCTAGTATATATTTTGGTAGGGCTTTTTCCATTTTGAAGAAGACGAAACATGTCAATAAGTATTTTGGATTCGCCTTCTACTATCAAGCATGAGAAGCATTGTTGATAAGAGATATTTAAACCAGTGAGTAATGCCCATAATTCCGCTGCATTATTGGAGTCGATACCCAAGATTCCATTGTAGGTTCCTATGATCTTACCTTCTGAAGACGCCTCCATATCCAGCCGGCCCTGGGTTCCCCTTGGAAGCACCATCAAAGTTGAGTTTTGTGAACCCAACATCAGGAGGTGACCAAGTTGATGCACTGATGGGGACCAAAGGAGAGTGATTTGGCTTACCTAAGGGAGTAGGTGAGTGATCGAGAGTTTTAGAATAATGGATTCCTCTTATTCACGTGATAAGTCATCCTTTGTCCATGGAAGGATGGAAGGATGGCCACAGTTTCCACAATGTGTTGTTTGATTAGAGCCCATACCTGATTTATGGGAAGGTTGGATTCCTTAAAGATCCTCCTGTTCGGTTCTTTCCAAAGTTCCCACGTAATAAATCATGGAAGAAGTTGCCAAATCTTATTTAGGGTAGGATTCTTGAAAACTTTGGGTCTCCCGGACTTGAGAGTTTCGTTGACGTTTTGCCTATGCCTGTCACTTTGTCTCATAGTAGCAGCCATCTGGTCCTATACCTAAGAGTTGTAGGAGCAATCGTCCAAAAGAATGGTTGATATTTTCATAGTTTTCCATACAGAGGTGACATAAGGAAGGGCCCGTAAAGCCTCTCTTTTGCAAGTTGTCCCATGTGAGGATGCGTCCTCTCCCTACAACTCAAAGGAAGGAAGTGATACTTCAATAGCTCAATTGAAATACTCAAGGCATTATTATAAAATAAATCACATCTCTATACTCAAAATTGCATTTATTAGGCACTTCAACATTTATAGATTTAATAACTATAATAATTTCTTAGTTAAAAACAATGTACATTGAATTTGCAAAAGAAAGTGGCAATAGAATCATAGCTTTATTTAAGTAAATAATGAAGCAACCAATTTTTTTTAGAAATACACTATATTGATTAATAGTTTTCTACACATTTCATAGTACAAAATGTACTTTGAATTCACCAAAGGACATAGGAGGAAAAACACCTACATTAAACCAAAGAGTAAAACACCTATTTTTTTTAAAATATGTTGCTCTACTAACTAATCTTTGTAAGCCGATAAATTTATAAGCCGGGATCGTTTGATAGGTTTGGAGGTGTTTCTATCACCCATTATGGATTTTTTTGGGTGCTTGTCATTCATAGTTGAAAATGGAGGTTATTCTTTACCAAAATTACTTACCACGTGTTGGATAACGCTTACAGTTTTTTTCTCAATCCATTTCCAACCATGGGTCAAGTCAATAATCTAAGTAAAATGAGATTGGAGTTCATTGGATGGCATCCATAACACTTCACCCACTCCATATGAACCTTGTAACTAGTGGGTATTAGGGCCCAAAATATTCTAACTCATAGTGCCTTATTAATACTCAATTATCCTCTCATTCAAAAGTGCCACCAAGTATGGTGAGCTCGAAGTTTTTTTAACTTAAGAGTATTTTTGCGAGGTTTTGGAGCTTAAAGAGTGCATTGAAATAACCACAAGAACAACCAAGTAAACCAAAAAACACATTTTAGCATACCTTTCACACCAAGCTTATTCTCTAATCATAGCAAGCACTAACCGATTGATATAGTCGTTTGTTTACCCACATAAAACCATCGTTATCAATTTCACCATATTAAAAACTACCCTCATCCTTCCCTTCTCATTGCCACATACCATCAACATAACTAAAGATTGCCACCTATAACCTCCATAAATAGGCTTCCAACTTTGATGTGCTATGCCTCCCTTACACTCTATGTTTAAAACTTCTTTTTCTTTTAAAAAAATTTGAACCGTTATAAACTTCTCAATACCATTCCAATTTTATCTAATACCCCTAAAAACACTATATTTATGTTCATATCGAAAAATAATGGTGTAATTACTTAATTTTATTATTTTGAATTTTAAAATAAGTTAAAAGAAATTATAACTTTTTTAATTTAAAATATAAAATTTAAAGTATATTAATATATAAATGTAAAATAATGTATAGTGAAAAATTTAACCATCCCGAAATCTCTATTTCACATATAAAAGTGAATGTCAAATTTTAAAGTCTATTGCCATGTTATTTCATCCATCAAATAATGTGAGAAGACATTTAGTCGTGTTAGGAATGTTTTTTGTTTATATCTAACATAAATAAAATGGTTGATGTCATACGGATATGTATATATATATATATATATACCCACGAAGCGGGGGAAATGAAAGGTTGAGAAAAACTTCAATATGTTGTAAAATGAGAAAATTTTGTGTGTGTAAACAATATAATTTTATGTGTTTGAAAGAAATTTTAGCTAATTTATGGTAGGGATAGTAGTCGATAAAATTGAAAGGAAAACTATATTGCAAGTACTAATAAGCAATAAATAAAAACCCATGTAATCGATGGCAAGTAAAATGATTTGTACATTAATTTTCCATACAAAAATGTATACATATATGTGAGTAAAATAATAAAGGGCTAGGTAGTGATCAAGTTTGGCTCTAAATATATTGGAAATCAACATTAATAGTTTCATTTGGTAGAAGGAGTGCAAGGATTGAGGATTGAAATTTTAAGTGTGAAAGGGATAGAGAATGAAGGTATGCATCTTGTTTTTTTCGAAGTGAGATGTATGAAGTGTCTTTCATCTTTGCATAGTGTTCGAAGGAGAACGATTGTGTAATTTAGATTCCTTCTAACGTTGTAGTACGTGGAATTGTTGTGAGGGTTAATCATTGATCTTCATTGTTACCATTGTCAATGGTTGACCTTGAGAGTTACAATATACACATTTAATTGAATATTAATGAAGTTGGATCAAATAAAAAATATTGTATCCATTGGCATAAGAACGTTCAGTATCCATAAGGTTAGGCGATGGTGTTTGATTTTTGTATGCAAGCGCGTTCCGTGAAGAAATAATTTTTTTTTTAAAGTATGTCTATAACTATTTCAACAACAATAGTTTGTATATTTGAGAAGAATTTAAGAAGGGCGAACCTAGTAGCACAAGAAAGGTGAAACAAAAAATTTCAAATATATTTTATTATATAAATAAATATGTTTAACATGTTAGGAATAATACTATTGTAAAAATTTGCAATTATGATATGCATATATAAAAAGAGAGAAAGAGAATTATAAGTACATATATAAAGAGAAAGAAAGAGAACTATAAACTTTTACTTTGTATAACATTGCACATTTATTTAATGGATATTAAAGTTTGGTCTTGAATTGAAAGTTGAATGATTTGATATTAAAGTATGCATTTTAATGCAAACACCTGACATTTTTTTATGAATAGAAATTTGAATTACAAAGTGAAGAAGCTGCTAAAGCATTTAAAAAAAACTACAAGTACAACAAATAAGGTGGATAAGACATGGAAAATGTTTTTTTGAAAACATTAAATATTCAATTTGTCAAATTATATACATAAAACATATATATTTGATTACAAGTAGAAATGTAAATATATGTACAATCTAGATAACTAATAGGAGATGGTTAAGTCCAAAATGTGGAAAAAACTATAGGCCTGAAGTATGTTGGAAACATTCATATTCCTCAATATTGTCTTTACTTAAAGCCTCTATTTGTTTTCATGGTTTTAATGCCATGATTGTTTTTGCGCGCTTTTACTCTCTGTGGTAGTCCTGTCAACATGAGTTTTAAGACCATTTTGAGCTAATTGATGTTTTGGTTAATGTTTCAACGCATCCTCTATGGTGTCATATATTATGCCAAATCCTTTGGAAAAGAGAGCTTTTGTTTGGAAACCAAAAATGAATATTTTTTGTGTATCTCAAACGTTAAATTTCCTCGCAAGTTCTTCTTTCAACTCTGGCCTAGAAAGATCACCCCTTCCATGATGGATAACATGCATTTGGAATTATCTTATATGTAGATGAAGGTTATCCACAAGGTGTCGAGTGCAAACTGTATGTCTTGTTCCTGGTTCCACCATTGCTAATTTATTTGGCAAATTCTTATTTCAAATATATGTATCTGTAATAACCTTGCAACAAAGGAAACAACATGGTAATAGTATTTTTGCAATGCATAATTGTGCTAGAAAGATAAAAAACATTGGCAAATAAAAAAACAAAATAAAAGGAGTGAAGATAAAAAAAAATGTATAACAATAAATATTTAGGTGTGAAGAAATTAAATGGTGAAATAAATATTTAGGTGTGAAGATATTAAATGGATAAAATATTGACAAAAATATTTGAAAATTGAAGACCAAACTAAAATTGTGTATGATTTCTAATGACAGTGAGCGATCTAAGTGGATTTATGAGGTATAAATTAAGATGTACAATGTGTTATATGATTGATAGTGGGTCCCTAGTTAGATGGGGTAATAATAAAATCAATAGATGGGGTCATTTTACTTAAAAATGGCAAGGAACATTACATAGTTATAGATTGAATGTAAAAAAAATCAATATACAAAATTGTAAACATATATTTCTTCAAACAATAATAGAATAAATAAAAAAAAACACTAGTTTTTTCTATGGATATTTGACAATGTGAAGAATAAAAAATGTTATAATATAGGAAATAAGTGTAGAATTGTTTCCTTCATGGCTACATTTAGTCTAATGAATGAGCTCAACAAATGTGATCAACACTTAGTGCATAACTCTAAATTTGCAATGCCCACCCTAATGAATGAGCTCAACAAATGTGATCAACACTTAGTGCATAACTCTAAATTTGCAATGCCCACCCTAATGAATGAGATCAACAAATGTGATCAACACTTAGTGCATAACTCTAAATTTGCAATGCCCACCCTCACTTGCTAAGAGTTATTCAATTGTTCTAGTTATGTCTAGAGAGAGTGGATAAAATCAAATGATTGTTGAAAATGTTTAAAACTCTATTGCTCAAAGAGCATGATACTCATACCGAGTCTCTATCAATCTATTAATCCTCGGCATTGAATGATCCCATTGATACACTTTGGTACTGAACAATAACTATTGTTATTTTTTTTTTTTGACAAGAACGGTTAGGCTGCATTAATCGGCATTCTGGCAAGCCAGAATCAAAAAGTTACAAATCTGAAGAAGGTTGGTGACCTCTAACAGTGCTGCCAACCTTCTTGTGAAAGTATTGGGAGACAAATCCCATCTGCTTCTTGAGCTAATTCGAGAAAATGACAAAAAGAGCTTACAAGAGTAAATTCTCACAAACTGTGAGCAAAGTAGAAGACAAAAGCAAAGCATTTAAACTGAGGGGGATGAAATTTGCCCCTTAAAGTAGGGATCCAGCTTTTTCTGAGATCCTAAAGAGATGTTGGAAGCCGTCTCCTTTTATCTACATGCTTTGTTGGTTCTTCGCCCTCTGGTAAGGGGTGGAGACAGGACTGAAATGTCGTCAGGTTCAATAGTTTCCACAGAGCCGCTGGAGGGAACTGAAACAGCCGGACCTGCAGGGCCAGAGGGTTTAGGATCTGAAGCCCTGGCTTCCCTCGCATCTACTGAACCAGGTAGGGCGAGATCCAGAAGTCTTTTGTCTACTGGAGGATCTTCCTTAACTGTTGTTGCTTCAGGGTCTAGGGCTTCATCTTCTTGCAGCGCATCAAAGCTTTTTTTAACTTCAAGAGTTGCCTCCGCTGAAGGAGTGGCCTTCGGAGCCTGGGCTAGTGTTTCCTTTCACCTTGGCTGCCTTCGCCGGTTAGTTACTGGCTGAAAGTCATCTTCTTTAACTGGTTCCGCAACCTCAGAGGCTTTGGGACATCATTTTGCGAAATGACCGTAAGCATGGCACCGAAGGCACTTAAAAGGAATCTGCTCGTAGTCCAGCTCTTGGATATGGCGCCATTCCCCCAGGGAGAGTTGAATGGCTTCCGGGAGTCCTTTATCGAGGTTAACCTCAACACAAACACGAGCACAGGTAAATTGATCCCCTTTCAGCTCCACACTGTCCAGGAAACGCCCAAGCTTATTTCCAATGTCCTCCAGAGAAATTTTCCCCAACAGATGCAAGGGAAGATGAGGCAGCCTAACCCAAACAGGGGCTGCAGTGATCTCAGCTCCGGGATTAAAATCAAGAGTCCAGGGGGCTAAGAACAGCCCCCTCGGCCCCATGAAATAGGGTCCAGATCTGAAAACTAGATCACGGTCCTCTTTGCTCGAGAAGCTGAAAACAAAAAAGCCCCTGCCTACTGCACACAGAGAAACATTTCCATGCATCAACGATTTCCAGCATTCTTCCATCCAAGCCTCCACCGTTTTGGGGCTAGGCCATAACCCCGTGAACTTTCCGATGAGGGCCTTTTCTGCTAGAAGGAGGGAAAGATTGCATGGATCCTCTGGAGATAGCTCCAGAGAAGGGATCTCCTCCATCTTCTTAACAAACTTAGACGAGAGAGAAGGCTTGGCTTTAGGTCCTGCCGAATGGACTAACGCTTTGAAAGCTTCCAAAGGGTCTTTTTCCATCTCAGCAAACGGATCTGGGGCCATCGTAGCAGGGCGGCGACCACTAGCAATCAAGAAGGCGCAGCAGAGCGAGCAAGTCGCAGAGGCAAGCCACAGACTACTGCTCCAGAACGCAAGCAAAAACGCAGGCGAAACTTGGGAGGGACGCTCAAAAAAAACTTCGATCCGCTGCCCTGCAAGCAAAGGAGACGAGAACACAGCAAGGGGATCCCTGAACTGCTGCTGCAGACGGAGACCGCGCCCCTGCAAACGAAAAACCATAGCGGAGGTGGCTAGGCTTAGGGCCCTAGCCGCAGAGAAAATCCGCCTCGCTTCATTCGCTCACTAACCAATCTCAATAACTATTGTTATTTTACAAGACGAAAAATATTTTATTTCTTTTGATATATATATATATATATATATATATATATATATATAAGTCGATTAGACTTTTATGCACATATGCAAAAAATTAGAGGATTGAATGTAATGGCCATTTAACCCTTGCACATATTTGCACGTATATTTTTGGAGGATTGAATGTATCTTATGAGATGACGGTAGTGCCATATCACTATAACTATAAGAAATGTAGTGACACCTTGAAGAACTTACATAGTATGCTCTAAATGGTGTTATTCTTTGACAAATCTTGGTGCATTTGTTTGTTCTTTGACAAATCTTGGCATATTTATGAGTGGAAGGAGGATGCTATCTAATAACAAAAATTACTTTCACCATATAAAAAAGAGGACACAATTAGTATTTTTTTCCAGTATTGGAGTAAATGCTCATTGATACATTTCTTTGCTCTATGTGTTTCCTCAACTTGCGAGAAAAATGATACACATCATCCTAGGTATTCATATTCAAAAATATATGTCTCCTTATCTTGCACCATCATTAATGCAAACTGCATCTGTGCAAAATTATTTCCTTGCATAGAATTCCTCATATGTATGAGTGACTTATTTGTGAAATCTAGATCACTTCCCAGTGGACTGTGTTTTTCATCGAACAGACTAAATTAAGGAAGGCACCATTATTGCAATTTGTTTGCATCACAAATGAATTCAATTCAATTTTTAAGAATTTTTTCAGTAATTCAAAATGGGATTAAACTCTTCCAACCCATTATTGTATGTGTTTATTTTGCAGGGATTTGAAGGAACACTTGTGAAGGTTGAAATTCAAATGGAATTACAGTACAAAGATGTGGTTATGAAAATGATAAGACAATGTGTTGCAGAGGTTTTTTCTGTTTCACGCAAATCTATTTGATGAATTTGTTTGAAATGAAAAATTATATTAAGCATCGTGAATGTTTTTAACTTGTATGTTCTTGATTGAGTTTAGATATGAACCTTCATGAAATGAACATTGTCAACATCGCAAAACCTAAAATTGGGATTACAACAATGAGAATTATGACTTTCATTGAATTCAAATTATAGCATCATCAAGTCCTCACTCCTTTGTTCTCCATAATGATCATTCCCCTTTTCTCGGTTCTATTCATATTTATCTATCACACTATTTCACTGTTTCATCTTGTTTCTAGAAACATGAACATCAATGTGACAATAGTTTGTGTGTCAAATATTTTGAGAATGGCCCATAGCTCTCTTTCTTGTTGCCTCATGCCAAGCCCAAGATCAAGCAGACATATCCCTTGTAACATTAACTCTTGGAGCAACAATTTTTACCCTAGTTGGGGTTCTTAAGAAAGCTAGGGAGAAGGTAACATACATTTTTTTATCATCAAACTTATGCATTAAGGATTATGTTCTAACATCTCATCATTGCCTTGCGCACATTTTGCATGGTTGAAAGATAAAGTGATCAAATCAATATCCTGAAGGTGGTCTTATGAGTAATTTATTTTAGTTTCAAGTCCGTATGGATCTTGGAAAACTCTAAATCATAAACAGTGTAGCTTAAATAATAAGCAATGGATGTAGTTATGTTACATTTTCATGCTCCTAGAGGCCTATAAAGCAAGTAGGGTCTCTCCATTGCTCTTATAGTTTTTTTATAGAATTGTCACCCTTCAACAAAGGCCTAAAGATCTACCATGGCTCCCATGGTTAAAAAGGATTGCGGTATGCTCAAGACATTAATATAAGATGCAGTTATCATGCATCATATGGATACACAAACTACATCCTCCCTTATATTGGGTATCCACAAAATTGTTTAAATATATGATTGTGTCTAAGTTCTATATTGTTATTTTATGATGAAAACTTGGTTAGATGTTTATGTTTTTTATTTATTTATGAAGTTCATATAGCCTATTAGACAATTACATTTGAAATGACAAAGTATAGTTATGATTATTTTGTCATGTCCCAAATTTGGTATTGGGTCACAATGGCCTAATCACATTGGCCCTATTCATTAGAGTTTGTCAAATTGATGCTAAAGGTCAAATAATTGCCAAGGAGGAAAATTACTAGTTTCCTAGGTTTGGGGTGGAAGCTTTGGGATTTGGAATAATGGGGATAATAAATGATGTTTGAACATTAGAATGGAATAAATATTTAATAAAGGAGCTAAATAAATATATACAAGTGAAAATCAAAGTGGCATTTCATCATGAAGACACATGGAGGAAGTGGGACCCACATATGGCTAGATTTCCCCACTACACTTGGCATCATTCTCTCACCAATTCGAATTCAAGGTGAATGGTAACATACTTGGGGGAGTCCAAAAGGTATTATTCATTGCATGACTCATCCAAGGTCGAAATATAGAGGAAGAGTAACTCCCATGGAAGAGGAAGAGGCAATTTGGAGCTAGTGAGACACTTGGGCTAGATTCCCTAGCTCTATGACAACAATGATGAAGATGCTATGACACCTATGACACAAATCAGACCTGAAGGCTGACATATGACATATATGACATGTCAGGGCTAAAAATAGACTCCAAGAGGGCGCTCAAGGGTGTTAGGGCAGCTAAGATGCTTCCACATGTGATTTGGTGGAAGTGGGAGACTAGGAATTGTTGTACAAGTGGCGTTCTTTGGAATCTCTTCCCAACATGAGTTGGCATGAGTCTCTTGGAATGAATTCGACCCATGGAGGACATTAGAAGTTTATAAATGTCAATAACAAAGAATGAAACTAGCTTTTGATCATTTGTAGAATTTGCAATTGCATTTGTGAAGAGGGAGAGCTAGTGGATGACTAGTTTCTTGCCTTAGCCAATTTCGAGGGTGAAAGATTCCCATCCAAGTTGGTAATTGGAAAGGCCATTCAGACCTTTCATTTGGAGCTTTAATGGAGTCTTTATTTGCAGGTGTAAGCTACAGGGCATCTCATGGTTTCTTCTATTGCAGCTCACTCCTTCAACCATTTCCAGTTTTGATGGCATATTCTTGATCCTTGAGGGAGGGCGTTTTTGGTGAGCTATTGTACTCTTTGGGGAAGCTTTTAATGCCCCATTTATTTTTTAATATGAATTAAATACTCTGTTCTTCATCTCCAAAAAGTTTCAAGTCGAAATTCCAAGTAGAAATGTATAAATCTCATTTTTAATGGAAGAACAATGCCATTTCCCCACTACCTTGTTGTGAGCCAATGTATTGATGATGATTTCGAATGAATGGATGATTCTCTGATATATTTGTGATCAATATAATGCCATGGATGTATTCTACAAGTTTCATGTACTGTACTTGAGCATTTGAAGCATTTTTATTCAGTTTAGTTGTATTGGGAGGTGAAATAGTGCCATTTCCCCAAGGGTCGAATTGGGGATTTTTGCAGTTGAATGGGAGAGGGTGAGAACAGTTGTAATAATCCATTAATGGTGCATATGAGACTTTAATAAAATAATTAACACATTACATACCTCTGTTCATAAATTTGAGTGGGTTTGGAGGCATTTGGGAAGCCATTTTCAGTGCTTACCCCAGGGGGATTTGAACCCCAAATTACTAGTAAAATTGCATAATTGGTTCAGAATCTTAAGAGAGTTTGCAGAGGTCTTTTGGTGGACATATGTCATCCATAAAAATCATATTCAAGTTATAATATCATTCATACACCTTCCTTGAAGATTTGAAGGCATTTGGAGTCAATTTGAGACCTAGAGACCAATACTAGTCAAAGGAAAATCACTAGTAAAGTTACCTACATTGATCAGAATTGAAAGAGGATTTGCAGAAGTATTTTAAAGGTCCAAAGGCATCCCTGAAACACATATTTATGTTCTAATACCATTCATATACCTTCTCAGAAGATTTGGGATCATTTGGGGAAAAATTGGGACCTAGAGATCAAAACTAGTCAAAGGTCTAACTAGGAAAAAAAGTGAAAAATTGCCATTTTAATAAAATTCCTAACAAGGGACAATACATATTTGCTATTGCAATTACAATTTTTTTGTCTGGCTAATAAGTTAAAATTGAACATGGTAAGCAATTGTAAAGACAATATTTTCTTTAAAATGTTTTTTAAACTTATATTTAATTTGCTATTATCAATTGAATTACAATTATTTTTTCACCATTTTATCATAAAAAAAAATAGATTAATATATATTTTTAATTCAAAATTGAATTAAAATTAAGAATTCTTTACTTTTGATGACCCATTAATGACTACAATCAATCTCCTCTCAACACCAACTTTAAGGCTTGGGATCAAAACCTTGTTCCACAACCAACTAACATATTGAGAAAACAAAGCCACTAAATGCTAAAAGATTTTGCTAAAACAAAGCAGGAGGCTAGCTCGAATGCATTGATAAATTCAAACTTTGGCATATCCCTTGTCAAAAGCAAATCTCTCTCGCAATAGACACATTTGACAGAGGAGCTTCTCTGGTTTCAATGCTCTCCCTCGTGGTTAGAGAGCCTCGTGTCATTAAAGAGGCTTGATTTTCTTGATTGCTCCCTTGGACATTGAATGCTAACCATGTGCTCCACTAGGTCCACTCCCCCTACATGAACACTGTCAGCCTAGGTGTCCCCAAGTAAGCTCCATGCCTCCATGCAAAAAGACATGCTACCATATGTTTTCTAGTGCTAAAAACTCTCCTCGCGAACACAAAATATAGTTAAGTAAAGTCCGTACAAAGTGGCATTGCACGAGACAATCTCCTTCTTTTCCTTATGTTTATTACTGTGATTTAGCAATTCCTTTCGCTCTGCCTGCAGGAGCCTTTTGTCTTTCTGCCTGCCCTTCCCCTGGACTTGCATGTGTAAAGCATCTCTTCCAATTCTATATGAGAAAAGCGTGGAAAACATGTTTCACCTTGGCCCTTTGAGGATCAATCGGGCATCGTGCTGCTTTCCATTGAATGGAATATACCAGCTGTAATAAAGCAAGGGGAATAAATAGGGGGAGACAGTTAAATTAAGCGGCTACAGGGATGAGGAACAACACAGGAGGCAGGGATTTTGATGCATTTATTAACCAACTATGAATATTTTTATTTTAAACGATAGACACCATAACTCATGTCCTCAATTATATATAGCTTGAATAACTGCCGCCATCATGAAGGAGGAACAGCCACTTTGCTGCTTCCCCTTTGTAATGTTTTTTTTTATTTGATCCAACTTCATTAATATTCAATTAAATGTGTATATTGTGACTCTTCTTTTACCAGGAATTGATTCCTCTGTCATTTCTTTGTTTCGCCTCTGGGAATTAACATGGTGGTCTATTATTTTGTCAGCAAGTTCATCAAAGATTTTGCTGGCCTTCTTCGTGCGTCATTTCATACCTTGAATTGAATGTCAAGCCCATCCATGAAGTCTCCAAGATTGAAAGTTCCTACGACAGATGAAATTTCTGATAGCAGATCCTTGAAATTTGTGAGCAAGGTCTGTAAGAGTGCGGTGAGCAGGCAGCCTCGGTGGAGATTTCGGATGATCGGCCATGGAAACGGTCCTGGAGGCAATCTGATGCTGCCATTCGTTCTCTTTTTCAGCAATTGCAATATCCAGTTGAAGAATAAACAGAAAACTAAGACCGTTGTGAATGCAATTAAATGTTCTATTCCTACACAATGGATTCGGAAAAGAACTGGCCACCGGAAGTTTTCATACCTCGGCCGGTTGAAGCATATGCGCTAGCCGAAACGTTGAAGCAGACGCGCGTTGAAGCAGATCAGTGGACTTTGGCTCATAAGCTGGAGAATCCGCCACTTAATCTGAATCGAATGCAACCACTAGTGATGCTTAATAAACTGATGCCGGTGAATCAACTGCCTCTGCCATCTTTGCCCTTCACTCCACCACCTGCAAACTTATTTACTGCTTCTGCGGGACATGATCTTCAACCCTAAGAAATAAAAATGTTATCACTATAACAGAGAGTTTAAGCACTCACAGATACTTGAGAATGGACCAGATAGTCTCATCATTTGGCTCGAGATTCAAAATATTTGTACCTAAACTGAATTACTCAAACACCATTCCTTTTTCCTACTCTAAATGATGTAATCAAATGAAAACAACCAAGATTTTCCATAAAAAATGAGATAGGTCTTGCACCAGAACTCTTATTCAACATTCTAATTATGTGACATGCCTTGCAGCAGCATCGAATAATGTAAGATACAATTTATATTAGTAGGAGTTAATGGGTATGTAAAATTTGCTTTTTTCCAATATCATAATAAATGGGTTTGGATTACTTTGAGGCTGAATGCTATTTTTAAGGCGAGTACAGAGGCAAAGGTTGACACAGAACCCGTCCCTTCGATCTAACTAACCGGGCCGGCTAATAGTCTTCGCTTTTCCTGTTGATGTCTTGGTGCTGCTTGCTTCTCTTTGCCTAGTATCGTTGTGTTGCCCTGTCCCATATTCATAGAAACCTGTAGTAGAATCACGGGGAGAGGAAGCTAGCACATAAACATAGTGGGCAGGGGGCGGGATTGAACCAGTCGATGAAGTTGTTAAAAATGCTATTTATTCTGATCTTTATTTTTACCGGAAGATCTAGTCAGCAATAAACTGATGCATCTTCCACGACAATAATAATGAGCCAAGGAAAGTTGGTTTGACATATCTGATTTTGTGTCAGCGATAAATAGGCTAAATAGGCTAACACGGGGCTGTGCCCGATAGGCTCGACGAAGCCTTGAGAGGCACCGTCTCCTTAAATAACTCCTTAATACTAGCATACCCCCAAAGTGAGAGAAATGAAACGCCGAGACGAACTTTAATATGTTGTAAAATGAGAAAAAATTGTGGGTACGTAGACAATATAATTTTATGTGTTTGAAAGAAAGTCTAGCTAATTTATGGTAGAGATAGTAGTCGATGAAATTAAAAGGAAAACTATGTTACAAGTACTAATAAGCAATAAATAGAAACCCATGTAATCGATGGCAAGTAAAATAATTTGTACATTAATTTGTCATACAAAAATGTATACATATGTGAGTAAAACAATAAAGGGCTAGGTAGTGATCAAATTTGACTCTAAATATATTGGAAATCAACATCGATAGTTTCATTTGGTAGAGGGAGTGAAAGGATTGAGGATTGTAATTTTAAGTGTGAAAATGATAGAGAATGAACATAAATAGGTTGCATTGAAAATAAATGTCATTTTTTTAATAAAAAATTGTACACAATAAACAATTTAGTAGACATTACAACAATTTTCCCTTTTAGGATGGGCACGTTGAAACATTAAGCAGCTTGGAATGTTAGAGTTTTCTACAGATGCATAATTTTGATTTGATTCTATATGAAGTGTAACATTGGTTTGTTTATCAAAATGAGGACTACCACTAAATAGTTGGATTTTCCTAAGGCTAACCATATGCTCGCACATCAAGAAAACATGTCAGGAGCCCTAACAACATTTACAGCTTAGAAGAAGTAATCCTCCATCAATTAAGTACATGTTGTTCTGTGGATACATGAACTGACACATGGATTTCCTGACAAAGAATGATCCAAGGGTTTATTTAATAGAAATTAACAAAGGTGGTTTCTCATAGGCCCGTGACAAGGGATGCCAATAGTGCTTTAGAAAATCTCTCCAGTAGAACACTTGACGAGTCACTGAAACTGGTGTTGTATCTCATTGACTTCATCATGTCTTCATAAATAAATTTGTTCATTTCTTCCATGGGCAGCTCGAAAAAATCACTTGCCACTCTCATCACTTCTCTTATCCATGATTCCGCCACACCGTGGTTAATCACCTACAAAATAATTTTTCATAACAATGCTTCACGGGTCCTTCAAGCTTGTTTTTTCATTTAATGCAAGGAACTCATGTTGTTGAATACAAAATTTAATATACACATCATTTTTGTAAGAATGGCTTACAGTTGCACTACAACAGTGCATGTCCTCCTTTTCTTTGTTGAAATGGTTGACTTTGATGAAGTGTTTTTGGAAATAATTGCTCTTTGTAAGATTGAAATTAAATTTTATGTAAGTTCTTTAAAATGCATTATGAAGGTATATTTTATGTGTTCCAACAACAAATAATGAACAAAACCATATGATAAATGTTTGTGTACATTTTCATCATTTTTCCTCATGATCCTCCTCTTCATATATCATCTACTAAATTTTTGCAGCCTTTTAACACAAACAAAAGGAAAGAAAGGAAGGTTGATGATGCAGAATTTTTGCAACCTTTTAACACAAACAAAACGAAAGAAAGGAAGGTTGATGATGCAGAAGCCCATACTTTACCAACCTTTATTGCTTCATCTCTTGTCCATTGTGCTAACTTCTTTTGTCCAAAAGTTCAAGAAAGCCACGAAAAGATGTTAAGGATCTCTCTTATGCTGCCCCTTTCACTCCTGTGATGGGATCCTTATGTTTCTGCCTCCACTCTTGCCATAGGAGTGAACTAGTAAAATTACTCTATACCATTTTTACAAGTATTTTATTTATTTATTTAAATCAACATTGTATGAAGACATTTAAATATTTATTATGTATGGAAACCGTACACTACCCTTTAGTCTACATACCACTTTTGCAAGTCTTCAATTTACTCAATGACCATGTGTAAGAACAATCATACCATTTTTACAAGTCGTCAATTTATTTTATATAATGCAATATATTGTTTACATAGGAACATTCAAATTATCCACTAACCATGGAGTCTCCATATCACTTTCAAAAGTTTTCAATCTACTCAATGATTGTGTTCACAAAACATCCACTTTGTATAGGGATGAATTTTGTGAGAAATCAAACAATAGATTTCAATAATAGAGGCATTAAAACTAACCAAATAAGCATGTAGCCAAGTATCACATCATCAATAATTTAATTTCTTAAATGTAGCTATGCAAAAAAACCTCTTCAAACAATATTTCTAATTGTAATCAAATGTGGTGCAATTTATATGTTGATGGTATCACTTGAAATTCTCATTTGCTTCTTATGTAAATAAAAAAAACTTATTTTAAAATTGAAATCATGCTAAATTGTTGTGTTAATGGGATCTCCATTCTGTAGATACAGGTTCATTTCTCTTTCATTGGGCATTGGTGGGGATTCCTCAGTAACACTAGGTAATGGAAAATCAACAATATCTATCAGCATAACCCAATTTTAATCCATCTTTTTGTTGGTGCAAAATTAAAATTATTAAGCTCATCAAACCTTAGTTTTGTCATTGATTTCTCTTGTAGAAAGTGCACTAAGATTCTTCATAATGCATTCAATATCCTTGAACAACTAACATATCCTTCAAATATGCGTATTCTGGTTGAGACTCTTTCTTTGGCTCCACTCAGGCTCTAGCACATGCAATTTCTCCGAGAAAAGCATAGTTCTTGCTCTCGTAGTATTCATCCCTAATTTCTTCATGACTTCACCGATTTACCTAATTAACATTACCCAATTGTGCTTTGCTATTTCCCAAATAAAACACAACTTTTTCTAAGTAATTTTTTTCCATATTTAACCTACACACAGGAGTTTTGACATATTCCATGTGTGTCTTTGTTGATATAACAAAGATACAACAATTATCTGCCATTAAAATGGCTACAACGAACACAGTCTAAGCAAAGCGAAGACTAGTCAGTGAAGAAATCTAGTAAATATGACCTAAATCTCTGCATACTTTATGTTAATGTCAGAAAGAAACTGTTAAATCCATCCACACCATTATACAAAGATTGAAAACTAGAGAAAACTTGTTCCTGGTAATAAAAAAAAGTCCATATAACTATATTACTTGGGGGAGAATGAAACAAAGTTCAAGTTATAAATAAAAATGAGGGACGAGATCTCTTGCACCCATGGCTGTAAGCATTCAATCTCTGGGCCTACAACTTCTCCCCCTTTCTTCTGAAGGTTGTGTAGGTGAAATGAGAAATGAATGGAGCAAGAAGTTTGTTGAATCACTGAATCAATGGGAATAAAAAGGAAAAACATGCATTGAAACACTTAAAAGATCCTGCACAATGGGTGGAGCATGATGGCAACTGCAGGCCTAGCATTTGAGAGCATCCGCTATGCCTTCTAACCCGCTGGCCATGAATTCCCCGCATCCATCCAACGCATGGCTTCCAAAGTTGGCCGCATGATTCTTTTGGAATTCTCTGTATCTCACAATCTTCTCAACACTCTCTAACTTCTTGGGCTTCTCGGTCACCAACGGCTTCACATCATCGCCATTCCTATTCTGTGTAAGATCATCTCCATCGCCCACTGGTGCACACACATCGGGTCCTTAGATGTTGGTGGCCTTGAGTTCTTCCTGCATGCTTGGTGAACCGAACCAACACTGTACCTGCATAGTTGTTTCAAACTTCTAGACCTGCTCATTCTTTCCTCCAAACCAACCCCGGGAAGCTTAGATCAATAAGGAATACCACTTCATTACAGCACCCAGAGACTTTGTACATCAACTTCGTGACAATTCCTGCCAATTTTTAGCTTGTTCGTTCGATTGTCTAGCTGGCTGGAAAGAAGCAGGTTGGTAGGCCCTCCGGGTACCCATGGTCCAGCTTGGGGGCATGCACCAGATTAGAGACCCTAGAGGACTCCTAGTAAACATCCTTCTAATGAGGGCATGCAACTATCATGGTGTATCAGTCTAACTGAATAGTGGCGAGTGGTAAGGTTAGTCCGATAGCTACCTCCACCTACATGTTTGGAAACACCATTTTATCCAGTGATTATGTCATCCTCATTTGTCAATCCACCCGAATTATCATCCAACTTGGGATCTGTAAGGAGCCACCGCCTGTCGTCTGTGCATTTGGGTTAAGTGTCATCTGTCATCTGTCGTGGGCTAACCATGGTGTGGACCTGTTGGAACAACTTATAAAGAGAAGTCGGTACCATAAAACCCATTGTCGTGGACAATCTTAATCATTATAAAGAGCATTCAGTATCTCATGCATGTAATTGAATATGATCCCAGGATATTAATCCAGTGAGTCGTCTTCAAGGAAAGTGTTTCTGAATTGAATGGTTTTAATGGCAAGAAGTTACGGGCCATCTTGTTACTGACCACGCATTAGAATCTATATAAGAAATCGTTCTTGTACTGGGCGACTGGGCTTGTGGTTTAGCTAGAACCTGTGGGAGTCCAAGGTTCAATTCTTTTTTGTGATGGTCGATTGGGTTGGTGGTTTAGCTGGGATCCATGGGAGTCCCAACTTCAATTTTATCTGGATTCCCATATAGGGTATTTCCGCGAGGAGCGTCGCCGGAGTTTAAATAAGGAGTGGGTTGAGATGATTCAACATTCCATTTCAATTGTGGAATCATTGTATTTATTTGAACATATCAAGCCTTCGTCATCTGTCGACGGCCTATGGGGAGCCGCCCCCTATCGTCTGTCCATTTGGGTTAAGTGCCATCTATCGTCTGTCACACTACCTGCTCTTTATACGACTGCTTTCCTCACACTACATTCGTTGGGTATTTCCTGTTGTCTGTTGTATCGCCTGATCTAAAACAAAGTTATCCCTCAATAGAATCAATCCCTTGCGATCATAGAGAAAGTGCTTCACAAGCAATTGATGAGTAGTACCTTGGGGAGCCGAGGTATTCCCATTCTGAATTCGGTATCCATCCTGAGTAATATCGTATTGAATTTATTGGAAGTCGCATAGGGTTGGATTCAGAGATCGAATGAACATTCTAAATATGACTATCACTGGTGTGAAATAAGCAGCACGGTGTAGATTCCCCCAATAACAAAACAAGCTTGCAACAACAAATATCGTGAAGCAGGAGTTCCAATATGATGTAAAAATATAGTAGATAAGAACACCCAAATGAAGAGGCATCCTTAGCCATGTAATTCCCATTGTATATTAATATGGTCTTTTAATTCCCTACATACGCATGCAAACTCCTTAGCTGTATGCGTCGGTCATGGAAGGCGTTTGTCGCGATCCAACCAGGAACAGCAGGGAAGCTGGTTGAATTTAACCGATACTACATTTAACCTGCTGCTAGCATTTCACTTCTGATTCTGATATTTGAGCTGATAGCTTAAACCCCGAGGACTTTTAGTAGCTTCCCTTTATACCCATGCTTTCACTATTGCTGGATCACATGGCGGTGGTTGTTTCTCAACTTCCCCAGCTGAAAAATATTGTCCCTTGTAACTGGTAGATAACTTTCTGTCGTTGCATTCAATATGGGAAGTGACTACATAATCACATGTCAGGTTTGTTGATTGTTGACAGAGGGCGGTTCTGGCTCCTCTTCGGCCATCGTCGTCTGTCGATGGCCTATGAGGAGCTGCCACCTATTAAAAAATTTCATGCCAGTTTTCGTATAAAGTGCTACCACATGTTCGTCATGTGAAGTCGGAATGAGCTACAACGCCAATGCCTTGTCAATCAATCGTATTGACCATCATCTGATCGCTCAAACAGAGATTTCTCCTTTCCATCAGAGATTTCGTTCAAACCTTGTTGCGATGGTTGCTCCGGCATTTCCCAGCAGGCACAGGCTCCAGAGTAGAAGTCGGCTCCACATCCTTTTGTCCAACAATAACGACTGTTGCAATAAAGGCAGACAGTCCTCCTGCATAACCACTGTGATTCCAACTCTATATCCACTATGGCGACTGTTCTCCATGGTGGCAGGGTGGCTCTTCTCTGAATTCCTCTCTGATTTGATACGGCGGTTCTGGTGGCTATGTATTTCTCTGGGCAGCTCGATAGCCTTTCTATGAACGACGACTACCTCACAATTCTCGTTCAAAGAGAACAAGCTCACTGATCTGATGTAGATTTACAACAGAATGGCGAGATAGATATCCAGCCCGATGGATGGTATGTTGAGTTCTTTTGGGATTTTTATGATTTATTGGAGGTAGACCTATTAAGGGTGTTTGAGAATTCAAGGTGTCTGTGAAAAATTCTAACAACTTTGTTTCCACATCCATTGCTTTAATTCCTGAATCTAATAACCCTACAAACTTTGAGGAGTACAAACCCATTCCACTCTGCAATTCTATCTATGAGATCATTTCCAAGATTATTGCAAGAAGAGTGAAGGATATTGTCCAAAACCATATCAGAAGAACAATTTGGTTTTCTTGCGGGAAGACAAATACATGAAGCTATGGGAATAGCCCAGTAAGTATTTCATACTATCGATGTCAGAAAGAACCTGTGACCATTAGGTTCAAAGCCCTCGAAATACCACCAAGCCTTTTAAGTAGGTTGGTAGGGTAAGGGGGTCCTACACTATACCTAGTATTCCACTCCCCTCGAAAAACTTGAATCAAATCAATTTCTACCGCCCACTATTTCTTTCCTTATATAAATACATGGTTCGATCTCATACCTTAATTATTCTTTCCCGATCATTAGGATTCTAGATGGGTTATGGTCGATCCGTTTAGAGATCCATGGTTATCAAGGTAGATTTATCTAAAGCTTATGATAGAGCTAGTTGGCTTTATTTGAGATTAATGGTTATTCATGTGGGTTTCAATCTATATTGTGTAAATCATTTCTTTGTTATAAGCAATTTCATGAAGAGACTAACCATAACAATCATTAATTAGTGATGATTGTCTTAATAGTCATTGATGTTGTAGAATGTCGGACTTGTAAAATAGGGTTGCAGGATCAATTATCGCGTAACTGCTCTAGGATTTGCAGGTTTCTCTTAACATCGCCTTCTAGCATTCAACCGTGTCATCCATCGCTATGGTTCATCAGGGGGGCAACCTAAACCCCCCCCTCGCACAAGCACCAAATATCTCACCAAAAGCACTCCCAATTTTTCCAGTGACTTCAACCAACCCAATCGCCCACAAGCACCCAACAATCCGGATCATGGAATGGAAGGAGAGGGATAATGCTTCCCATCTCAATCAAGCATGGGAGGTATTGAACCGAATCGACCACAAAACAACAACAATCAAACTGCAACCAGATGCATCCCAAAATTTGCGGTAACCCCGAAGGTTGAAGTGAAATCTTAGAACATCAATCAACAAATCCAATATATGAAGGATCGTGCCTTAATAGGGAAATTTCTTGGGATCTGGACAACTAAGGGAGCTATGATCTAGTGGATAAATACATTTTGGAATCCCAAGGCCCATTATGATCTCAAATTGGGATCAAAAGGTTTTTTCAAAGTCATTTTCACAAGCTTGGAGGGTATAAATTGCATCTTTGACAACAATGCCTATTTTTTCAACTCAACGAAGCTTTACTTGCAATTTTGGAAGGAAAGATTCATCCCAGACAAAGAATACTTTTCCTATGCCCCTGTCTCGATCAAGCTATATTCGATACCTCAAGAATATTGGGATTGGGAAACATTGGGGGTGTAGGAAATACTTTGGATACCTTTGTGAGAGTTTCAGAAGCCAACAAAGCAGGGCGCTATACCTCATATGATCGGATATGTGTTTACATGAACATCTCTAAAGCTCTCTTGGAAACAATAGCTCTCTGGTGTGAAGACTCAGAATGGCTTCAAACCCTTGATTATGAGCATATCCCCTTCCATTGCCTCAAATGTCACGAGAATGGCCACCTCTTCAGATATTTCCCTATGAATGTTGGATCCAAACAATCTCACCCTATACCCGAGATTGATGGGGATGGATATACTAAGGTGAGTTATCGATGAAAACAACCAAAAAGAAACATAGCATCAAATCCTACCCAAAAAGGGGAGACTAGCAACAGATTTCAAGCGCTCACAAACCTGCAAGAAGACACCAATATTTACAAGTACCAGGAATCCATGATCTCTCCCAAGCTGGATAGAATAACATATCAGTTTCTCTTAAATAAATTTGGGAACGCAGCTAAGGATACATGAGACACTTCAAGCAACAAATCAAAAAGTGTCAAGAATGAAGCAAACACATAACCAAGTCAAGCTCCTGTATTAGAAGACGATGATGGTATGGATCATAGAGATCTCAATCTACGAAGTATAGAAGAAACCTGCAAAAGAAATGATCCTAAATCAATCCCAGCCAAGAAAATCAAGCTTTTGAAGGAATCCCTTCTCAAATCAAAGGAAGAAGGCTCTTTGGGGGTTCACATAGTCAAGTTAAAAGAGACCAAGAAAATCCAAAGGAGACAGGTTAAATAGGATGAAAGAGTAACAATAAATGGCTTGAAGAAGTGGGTGAGTAGCTCGTTGATTCATGGCAATATTCCTAGCTAACAGAAATCTACTCCTCCATTCCATTCCACATGTTTCCCAATGGAAGTCATATCATGGAATATTCAAGGGGTCAAAGGCAAATCAAAACATAAGCTATTAAGGAACAAAATCAAGCAGGAACAACCTCAGATACTAATACTACAAGAAACTAAATGTGACAATAACGAGTTGGCCAAGATAACTCAACAAATATGGAAGATATCTTATTCTATTGCAATAGATGCCCATGGGACATCTAGAGGAATTGCTTTCGTATGGAACCTAGCTGAAATTGTCCTTAATGAATTCATAGACACCTACAATGCCTTCATAGCTAAATTCCACCTTCTAGGATCGAACACTATGGGACATATCTCTAATGTTTATGGTTCTCAGTCCACTCCTAAAAAATTGCAATTCTTGGAATATTTGACCTGGCTAGCTGCTCAAGTGGATATGGATAAATGAATCATTGGGGGTGATTTCAACATGATCACCTCTCTTCAGGAAAGGAAGGGGGGAGGAAGGAAGTTGGGTTGATATAGTGATGTCTTCCAAGAAACCATTCAGCACCTTCGACTGATCAACTTAGCAACTTCTAATGAGCCTTATACTCGAAACAACATAAGAGGATGTTAATTTTTTAGCATTAATTCAACATACTCTAGGATCTTTACTGAGAGAATAACATGTACAGCATATCAAGTATAACAATGCATATCAATCACACCAAGCAATCACATGAGACAATAGACACACAGAGTTTCACTAGGGAAAACCATAAAGGTGAAAAACCCCACAACTTCCTCAGAGATAGAAAGATCAATGATACAACCCAAGTACAAGAGATAGTCTTCTCTAGCAGCTACTCCTCCTTCCTCACTTGTGCGCCACTTTCCGAGTACTGTAGAAGTGAATAATGAGATGAGCAAATAGAGTGCCTCCCGCACTCTATTTATACATGACCTGACCTGCCTAATAAACTAGCAGGGCTGACTTGTCTAACTCAGTCTAATAACCCATGGTAATACTAATCAGGGCCGACCCCACACTTGGTGGTCTAATAACCCATCACATGCAAGTTGCGACACTTGTCAATACAAATGATGACACTTTCGTATAGAGGAATAATAACATCTCTATAGGAGTACAATATACATAGGTGAAATACATTCCGAAGTTACAATTACATCAACAGAGGAGGGGACAAATATATTACTTCTAGGCTAGATCATTTTTTTTATTTCAGAGACAACGATCATATAAGGGGAACCCTTTGCAGCATCCATTCTACTAGTTGTGGGTTCATATCATTGTCCCATTAGTCTCACTTGGAATTTTATGGGCATGCCAAAAATATTGCAGTTTAATTTTGAAAATATTTTTCTCACCCACCCAAAATTATAGGAAAATCTTCAACAATGGTGGACCGAATTGGACACTGGTGAGGGGCATCCAATGTGCGAATTCCAACAAAAGATGAAATACCTAAATCAATGCCTTAAAATATGGAATAAAGAGGAATTCAGAGACATATTTCAAGCACAAAAATAATTGCAAACTAAAATGGAAGACATTCAACTTCAAATGATCCAAGAAGGTCGCACTCATGTCCTTGAGGAATCAGAAACCCATCTCCAATAACAGATTAATAAACGCCAAAAGCAGGAATAAATCCCTTGGTGTCAAAATTCAAGGGTTTGATGGCTTGAGGAGGGAGAGAAAAATAATGCCTTTCTCCACCGATCCATGCCCCAATACAACCACACCAATAAAATCTCCTCCCTGGGAAACACAAATGGAGAATCTATGACAACACACGGGGATATAGAGCAGGAAATATATGCCCTAGTTCAAGTTGTTAAGAAGTGGAAGCACTATCTGATGGGAAAGGAGACCATCATTCACATTGATCACCAGCCACTGCAATATTTGCAGGTCAAGAGTAAGCTACAACAGACCAAACATTATAACTAGATTGGATTCTTACAACAATTCCATCTAATTATCAAGCATAAGAAGTACAGTACCAATAAGCTGACATACATTCTCTCAAGGCCACCTACAACCAAGATTACAACTTTGGTAACTCTTATGCACATGGAACCTTCTACCCATGATGCATACAAGGAGGAGTACACAAAATATGAGGACTTCAAGGGGGTATTTCAACAACTACAAGGCCATTTCCACGTAGAATAAGGTGACAACAAGGCTGACTATCATCTCCATGATGAGTTACTCTATAAGCTTGACAAGCTCCATGTTTCTAAAGGCGAGAGATTGCAGCTTCTTAGAGAGGCACATACCTCCAAAGTTCCAGGGCACTTTGGTGTAGGGAATACAGTTGCAAACTTACAGAGGTATGTTTGTTGGCCTATAATGAAAGAATATGTAGCTTGGTTTGTCAAAGGATGCATACTTGTTGTACAAGCAAACCCAACAATAGGAAGCAAGGTCTATACCATATCTTACATGTTCCTACGAGACCATGGGATAGCATCTCCATGCATTTTGTGGGAGGTCTTCCAACCACTAGGAAGGGACATGACTATTTATTTGTGGTAGTTGACAGATTCAACAGGATGTCCATTCTTATGCCTTGTAAAAATACCATCAAAGGACAAGAAGTGGCAAACATGTTCTTTGAACAGGTCTGGGTGCACTTTGGGATACCAAGAAGCATCATCGCAGATAGAGATACCAAATTTATCAAAACATTTTGGACTACACTTTGGGGAAAGATGGACACTAATTTGAAGAGGTCTACAACATTTCATCCACAGATAGATGGAAAGACAAAAGTAGTGAACAAGACTTTCGTATAGCTTTTGAGGGGTTACAATCAGAAGCATTCGAAAACTTAGGATGAAAATGTGATCTACATCCAACACTCTTATAACAGAGCAGTCCACACTTCCATTGGAAAGTCCCATTTTGAAACTTGTTTTGGATACTTGCCACCTTGACCTCTACATGTTGTTTATGGGCATCAAGGGAGAGTGAGGGAAGACACCACAAGTGAAGAAACAAGAGTTGAAATGTTCATTGATAAGATTAGGCAGGTCCATTTACAAGTACAATAGGAATTGAAGAAGTCACATGAAAAGTACAAGGAAAAACATGACCAACACAGGCGGATCGACTCTCTGTTCTAAGGTTCGTGTGCTCGCTCTGTGTCCTTCCTCATGGATTTGGGTAGGGGCTCCTCCCCTATCTCAGATGCAACTTCTTTCATATTGTTGATTGATAATGCTACAAAAAACCCCCCAGACAAAGGGACCTACAGATTCATCCAGAAGGTGGAATCAATTCCAAAATTTCCCCTCCCCTAGGAATCCCCTCGTTGAGTCGCTCTTGCCATGGAAGAAAGGGCCCTTGTTGGGAATTTCATGGTACTGTGGCCATCGCCCAAGTCCATGAATATCTAGATCCAAAATAACTGCCCCCCCCCCTCATCTCAGCCCGAATATCATGCCTCTTAGTAAGCAAGGATTTCTTCATTTTCAGTTTGAACAGAAATCAGATCGAGATTTGATATTTAGAAATTGGCCATACTTTATGGGTCCTCATGGGATTCATCTTAATAAAGGGACCCCAGATATTGACCCCTCCCTGGACGTCCCTTCTGCGACCCTAGACTAGGTCAAGCTCCCTCATCTTCCCATCCACTGTTGGAACGATGAATCCATGAAAGCTGTCGAGGATTCCTTATGGAAATACATAGACTTTGCATAACCAAAAGACCATTTCTCTTGCACTTGGATCTGTGTTGAAGTATATCTAGAAGTAGGGCTACCTCAAGCTAGCAAAATGACATCAGAAAACTAGTCTCACATTCAACAACATGATTATGGACAACTACCGTTCAAGTGCAGACTTTGCCGTGAATAGGGGCGCTTTGCAAAATACTATAAACAAGCCCAAAAGGAATAGAAGGATGTAGATATAGAGGATGGATGGACACAAGTAAAAAAAGGAACAAACCCTAGATCCCAAGAAAAAGGAAACAAATCGAGACCCCCCATAAATTTTCATCCCTCAAGCCAAAATCATGCAATCTCAGGTCCCCATCTTCCTTCCTCATAGATCTCAAATTCTTTCGCCTATTTGGCCCATGATCCCCCCGAAGCAACATAAAATGGAGAAGCAGCTGAGGATTCAGAAGAAAAAAAACAGCCAAAAGAAAAAGAAAAACAAGATCCATTATAGGTAGACCCAGAAGAAGGAGAGCTACAATCAATCCCATAAGAACCAAAAGAGGAGGAAGACTTGTCTCAAGAGTCACAGGTAGAAGAGGAACCGTCCATAGATAGAACGAAAAGAAAGGGCATGCAAAGGAATAAAGATGCGCATGAAAAACAAGCAAAAAAGGAGAAATTTCTAAGGTAATAGCTCACAATCGAAAAAGCGATGAGCATTATTGGAAAAGGAAGAGGAAGTGGAAAATCCAGACCTAATGAGGGGTCAAACAAAGGACCCTCATCCCATGCAGCAGTTAAGTAATGAAGATAGTTTCCTAGAATTGTAGGGGATAGGAAGCAATGAGAAGTCTCATCAAGTTAGAAAATCCAGACACCCTCATAATCCAGGAGACAAAGCTCAAGGAAAAGGATTGCCTCAAAATTGGAAGCAAAATTTGGAAATCTAGCACAAGAACAACAACAAGTTCAAGAGGAGCATCAGGATGAATCCTAACTTTATGGGATGCCTCCAAATTCAACCTAAACTTAGTCGAGTCAAATTGAGCATGGATATTCTCAAACCTCCAACAACTCAATTCAAATAAACAAGTATGTATTCTTAATATGTACGTGTCAGTTCTATAATTATGAAAAGCAAGAATGTTGTAATTCTACCAGAAATCGTATAGCTTCTATCCAAGGTCAGAATCTCATTTTGGCTAGGGATTTAAATCTCACCCTATCTGCAGAAGAAAAAAGGGGAGGTTCATTAGTACAGGACCCCTTTCAGGAACACGTAGAGGACTTAATGCAAGAATGGGAACTGGTGGACATTAAACAAAAAAATGGAAAATGTACATGGTCCAACAAAAGAACTGGACCGGGACATATTGCTACTAGACTGGATAGATTCCTTATCCACTCTTCTCTTTTTCTTCTGGGATTAATGTTCTCCTCATCAATAATTCCCTTTGGGGATTCAGACCATAAACCCATTGCCTTGTTAATGGAAGTGGATCAATAATTGGAACCAATTCCTTTCAGATTTAGCCCCTTATGGATCTCAAAACCTGGATTCCAGGAGACTGTCAAAGCTTCCCAGGAACAATCGGTGATTGTAATACCCCGGTCATATATTTTCTGATTTTATCAATAAACTACTCATTAAACTTTGTTTTCATACGGTGTCAAATTTCAGTTTATGTTTTGTGGTTTATGAGTTAAGTTTCATGTCTGTAAAAAAACATAAAGTTTACATTTACAGGTTTGAATAACTATAGCTGTTATTTTATGGTTTCTAACAGTAACTATCTTGCAGGTGTAACAACATATAATATATGACAGAACTACTTCACATTAATTTCATTTTTCATAACTTGGAAATAATGATTTACAAGGTTAGAAATTAATTGTATACCAGAATGAGAAATACCTCTTAATAGACGGTAGATTCTCCTTTGTTGTTGCTCCCTTTTGTTGCCCTGCTTGTTGTTGCCCTGCAACCAAAATCTTCCCAAACCCTTGAAACTCAACCAGCCCAAACAAGTATGCCACCCTACCAACTGGCGAGGTCTCGCCGACCACCCAACTCCGAAGGTACCCTTTTGGACCCCCCGAGCCCAAACCGAGTACAAGCCAACCAGCATTTCCCTTCTGCAAACTCTCCAACAAGAACCCCTCTTTTTCTGCTCTCCAAATAATATCTCTCCTCTCTAAAATTCTCCCCAAATCTCCAAGGTAAAAGATGATCCCCCCTTCCTTCTCACATCTCCACCTTATCCCATGTTTTGCCAACTCTTCTCCTCCACCATTAATACCCCTATCCTTCCCATAAATATCCCAACCCCCATGTCAGTCCTCGAGCCCATCCCCATGTCATTAAATTCATTACTTTATTAATTAAATTTATTTACCCTTAGAATTAATAAACATTATCCCTTAAGTTATTTGGACAAATGGAATAGGTAGAAGTCAACCTAATTATTTATGCGGTTTCACCGCCTTGTCACTTATCAAATTGGTCATAACTTCTCATTTATGTGTAATAATTTCCAAACATCATTATCTCCTTCGTAATAGTAATATGATATTTGATTTAATAATAATTGAACATTATATTATTTTTATAATTTAATTTGGGGTTGGGGTTGGTTCACCCACAAACCGTAAGTGTTTTACACTTACAACACTTACATGCTTTATCCACACTAGATTTCTAATCAACTCTTTTGACTTTATAAATCAAAATTTCATAATAAAATTCATAATTAATTAATCATTCTAACAATACATCATTATTTTTAGTTCTACTTCCAACTATTCATAATAATCATTTAAGTGATAATGGTCTATTAATTAATTAATTAATTAATAATAATCATTGACTAATTAATAACAACCTAGTCTTTTAACTAATGAATATAACACTGCTAAAATGTTAATTGCCCTCTAGTTATAATTTTAAACTAATTAATTTATCAATTATGAATAATAGTCCTTTCAATATGACTCATATCATTATCAATGTATATTTATATTAATTAAATAATATTAACTAAGAATTAATCCACTTATTCACCTAGTTCCATATTAATTACTCCTTAGTTTATAATTAAACTGATTAACAATTCTTACTAAAAATAAGATTAATCTCAGTAACATTAATTAAACATTATTAACACATAATTAACATTAGTCAACATTATTAACGTTAATCGACAAGTAATCACATTATTAACATTAATCGACATTGATCAACCATTCATTGAACAATTCCGAAAGTTAATTTATCACTTAAGCATAAGCGAGTGCACATGGATAATTTATATTTACAAGTTATCCAAGCAACAATTCAATAGATAACTAATATATATTCAAGTAGGCGAGCTATGTAAGTGTATCTGAGGCTTACATAGATCACGTAAGTACACTAACAGTACTAAATCACGCACATATTTCATAATCATAAAATTTATTGTTTACTGACGCAGGTTTAAACATAGTTTGCAAGGTACAATATTTCACCTAATTGCATCTTATTAAATTACGAACAATTCATACATTACTGAGTTACGACACATAATCAGTCAAAGGTTTTCAACATACAAAGTTAGACCAAGTTTACTTCTTGACTTCAAGCTACACCTATCTACCTACATCACTACTAACTTCCACATCCTATCCTTTCCTCTGCTGGACTACCCTGAAGTGTCAAGCCATGAACGGCTCCAGTTAGAACCTGTAAGCGGAAGTGTTGACTACATCGACCAAACTTCCCCAGCAGGCAACCACCAGTCATCATCACACACCTTGGGGAGCGCACCATAGCACAGCCCTCCCATGACTCTGGGTTTTGGGGATAAACGGTGGGTAAATCCTCCACCCCCCTAATGGAACAAGGGACTATGTCTACCCGACATAATAACTCTGTTGCACCTGTACTCGGTTTGTCATCGTATAACCAATCTAGGCGGTTGAGTTTCTTGAAACCCTACCCCACCCATACATCATAATAAACGACATAATAATCATGCGAAAGTAAATAATGCATCACCTGCATACTGTTTATCTTTCGGAGTCCATGTCCCCGAGGCTCTCCCACCTCGTAGGATCCAGCTATCACTTAGCCATTTTAACCTATAAGTCAGTCCTCGACATACAATCTCGAATATCGTGCACAAATCCTCAACATGTACACATAGATTTCGTCATAACATAACAACAATAATCAATTCATTATTTTCACCATGCACCTGGTATAACATTCTTTCATTCAACAATAACTTAACGGTATCCATGTACCCATCATTCATTAACTTGAATATATGATACATAACTAACACATGATACATATCTAACATGACTACGTATCCTAATACTAACATCACACACACACACACATATATATGTCGGCAAAGTAATAGAACCACGTGTCCATAGTGTCGCCAAACTGACGAAGTCTCATAATCAAGCAAATACAACATATAATAATAGTTTAGGAAATAATGTCAAAATGGGGAGTTACAGTGACAGGGTCACCCTCTTACGTATGGGAAGAAAAAATGAGAAGGACAAAAAAAGCCCTGAAATATTGGTCAAAATTAAATGGTCTTGGTCCCCTCCTCGGTGAGGCAAGAAAAACAACAACTGCTTGCAAATCAATAAGATAAGATGAAAGGAAGCCAGATAAATGAAGACGACATTACAAAGGAAAAGAAACTACAAGCATATCTAACTAAATCTTGCAGGGAGGAGGAAGAATATTGGAGACTCAAATCCAAAAGTATATGGCTAAAGGGAGGAGATAGAAACACCTCCTTCTTCCACAAACATACACAAATCAAAAAACAAAAAGATAATGTCGACACAATAAACAATGGGAAAGGGAAAAGAGTACAA
This sequence comes from Larix kaempferi, assembly GCA_027924585.1. Taxonomy (NCBI): domain Eukaryota; kingdom Viridiplantae; phylum Streptophyta; class Pinopsida; order Pinales; family Pinaceae; genus Larix; species Larix kaempferi. Next base: position 5,131,533 of record BSBM01000831.1, read on the forward strand.
GATTTTGAACAAGTTAAGAGAGAGGCTCATCAACAATACAAGAAACTATACATGAAGGATAAAAGAGTTCATGATGAGGAGGAAGATGAACTTCTCTCCCATATCTCTGAGCTAGTCACTAGAGAAAGAAGTGCATAATTATTCAAAGAGATCAAAGAAAACGAGATCGCACAAATCATCCAGGAAGCAGAAGCAGACAAAGCACCTGACCCGGATGGATTTACAATTCACTTCTATAAGGCATGTTGGCCCATCATCAAAAGATATCTCTACATAATGATAAGAAAGTCTAAAGATAAGCGCAAGCTAAGGGGAGGGATAAACTCCTATTTTCTGGGCCTCATCCCCAAAGAGACATCCCAAAATTCCTTTGTTAGGTTCTGACCCATCTCTTTCTATAATGTTTCCTATAATACCATCACAAATATCTTGTCTAATATGCTTAGAAAAATCATGCCCCTCATAATATCTGATAATCAAGGGGGATTTGTAAAAAAATGACAGTTAACAAATAACGTTATTCTCGTTCAAGAAACCATCCATTCCGGTTGAGAAAGGAAGGGAAAAGGCATGATAATAAAACTGGATATGGCCAATGCCTTAGATAGGGTCGACCAAAAATTCCTATTCAAGGTGATGAGAAGTTATGGATTTGAGGATCGATTCATCTCCTGGGTTAAGGCCTACATCAACAACCTATGGATTGCCCCTTTGGTAAACAACAAACCAGCTGAATTTTTCCAGTTGTCTAGGGGGCTGCGGTAAGGATGCCCTCTCTCCCCATTCTTGTATATCATCGTTGTGGACGTCTTGAGCAGAAAATTGGAGGCAAACGGAAGAAATGGAAATATTTCAGTACTAAATATAGCTCCAAAAGTGAAAGTACCAACCACTCACAATTTTTCGATTTCACTTTGCTTATGGGAGGGGCATCGGTGGTCATGGGGCAAATATTTGAAGGAATTCTATCATCCTTTTATAGATCCTTAGGAGGAGAAATCAACAAAAGTAAAAGCAGAATCTACACATGGAATGTGTATCAATCAGTGGTGATAACCATAGCAAGAAAACTAGCATTCTCAGTCTCGACAACATGGCAAGAATTCAAATATTTGGGCCTCCTTGTTGTTTTCGCTGCCCATTCAAAACAAGCCTGGCTTAGGGTTATTAAAAAAGTTAACATGAAACTATTCAACTGGGGAATGATATAGTTAAATCTGGAAAGCAAAACCATACTAATCAAATCAATCCTTTTAGCAATGCCATTATTCCAATGAACTATCTCTTTGGTGCCAAAATGGGTCTTGTAGCAATTATATAAGATTATGATAAAATGCCTATGGAAAGGAGAAAGAATAATGAAAAGAAGTTCCTTCTGATAAGCTGTAAGACCATCAAGAATCCAATAAATGTCGTGGGTTTGAACATAACAGACCTAGCTCATACCAACTTGGCCATGGATACAAAAATCCTCTGGAATCTCATTGATAAAGGGAAAAGTTGGGTCTATCAAGCTTTAAGAGAAAAATATCTTCAAAAACGTAGATTGCGTTGCCTCGATAAACCTACAAGTAACATCTAGAGCACACATATATGGCGATTATGTAAAAAAGCTTGTACTTTTTTCCAAGGACCTTTGTTGGGTGCCAAGAAATGGAAAATGTATAAACCTCTGGAAATATAAAATTTTAAATCATGCTCCTCTTTTCACCCTTGTAGAATTATCAGAGATTAAGAATTGGTTGGATGCAAAAAGTATAAAAAAGCTTCGATATATATGTAGTTGGGAACATGGCAATGGAAACTGGAGCAGGTGGAAGGATATCGATATCCTTGGGCCTCTTAAAGAGAGCTTTAGTATGCTCTTGGCACATCTTGCAGGTGCGACCCTTGTTAATAAAAATCATCGGGACTCTAGAGGATGGTGTCCTATTAGAAAATACTCAGTTTCTCTATGATATCGAGCCTTGGCAGATGCATCACTCTCTCCTCCCATATCTAAAATGTGGAGTAAAATATGGAAAACTTTGGGCCCTCCCAAAATCAATTTCTTCTATTGGACAATAACGCAACGAAAAATTATTACCAAAGAAAATATTCAAAGAAGAGGCTTTCAAGGCCCCACCAAATGTGCATTATGTAGTACTACAGAAGAAACAATGGAGCATCTCTTCCGTCAATGCAAATACTAAAAATAAGTGTGGATTCTTTCAATGAACAAGCTTGGGGATGAAGAAAACATGCCTCCATCAACTAAAGGGCTCTTTTCTTTCTAGGACAAAGAAGCATAAAAAAAGTTCAGGAAAAACATTTCCTTTCCCAAGCCTGGTTGACTTGTCCAAAATTTATTATATGGAACATATAGATAGCAAGAAATCATAGTATTTTCCAAAATCATTCATTCACTCCAAATTAAACGACAACAAAAGTAAAAAAACAACTCAAAGAGATCTTAGAACTCTCCTCCATACCCATAGATGTGAATCTCATTAGGGAGTAAATGGGTTCGCTTGATGGAGCAACCCCCTTTGCAAACCACAGAACAAGAAGACATCCTTCCCCCCTCGAGCAATTATCATCTTAGAGTATCAAAGGAGGAACTGATCAAATGGAGGAAGGTACAGGGAAGTCACTGTCTACAATCTGATGGGGCATCGGAAGGAAACCTTGGGGAAATAGGTGTGGGGGGGTCATCTACGGCCCCCGAGGGACAAGAAGTTCTAAGATTCAACTGGGGATTGGGAAGAAAGACCAACAATCAAGTGGAAGTGTACGCCCTCTAGAAAGGATGCAAACTTGCACGAAATGTAGGCATATCCTCTCTTTCAATTCTTGGTGACTATGCTCTCATTATAAGCTATTTCGCCTACAGCAAACTGTGAAAAAATCCGCTCCTTTAAAGATTGTTTGTACAAATTTCGAGCACAACACAACAATTTGAACACGTCAAATGGAAACACATTCTAAGGGAAATGAATGAGATTGCTGATAGGAAATCCAACACAATAGTTAAGCTGAAGGAGCAACAACTAGTCATCAATAATCAATCTAATGAGTGGTCCTCATTCCCCAATCCCATCCCACGTGGAAGTTCACAGGATCACAACTTGTCAACATTGCATCATGATAATTATGAAACTAGGTGTTGAAGTACTTTGCATTAACACACACATGAAGGAGCAACCTCTTATGTGCCTAATTTGACATTCCTACATCCTGTCGAAGATGTGGCTCGATCTCCATTATTTTTTCCAGGTTCAAGCCGATACCATGAGAGAACATGGCCCAAAAGGTGGTGGAATAATGTGAGTATAAGTTTTCTCAATCCCAGCTCTTCCCACATTTAGAATGGTATTATGAGAAAAGAGGTAAAGGAGGGACAGAGAATTAAAATCATGCCTAGGAACGAGAATCAATGTTGTTGGGGAACATACAACTTCCATCATCTCAGGAGAATTAAAGAGGAGAACACGGGTAATAGAAGGATGATGAGAAGGGTAGCCCAGGAAATTGACAGAGACCTGGGAATGATAGATGAGTGAATTAAGAAAGAAGAGGACAACCAGAGAAAGGGAAATTGAGGATCTTGAGTGGAAGGAAAGGCAACTAGTTGAGGAGTTGTCCCAAGAGAAAAATCGAAATAAAAAATTGGAAGAAAATCTCAAATGTTTGGAAACCCAAATTGTATATATTCATAACATGATCTAATATGTGGAAATGGGTCAAAAATCAATGCCTGACAATTTTCTATGGTCTATCTCATCTCATGAAGCAAACTCAGGGTTCGTGGCTCATGTTCCGGTCCAACCGAAACTTGAACCAACATACAAGTCAGTTGAATCGCCCAGGTTCTTCAATGGAAACACCCCTTTCCCTTGTGTTTGAAATGTTAGCAAAATAGGAAGTATCTAGCCATATTTTGGGTCTAGCAGCCTTAGGCAATGTTTGTCATCTCTGTAATTTCCGAGTTGGTTTGAATATGATAGTTAGCATAGAAAAGAGCAATTTTTTGTAATCTGTAAAAGGAATTTGTCTTGTAACGATCAAGCTAGCTCAGACTCTAATAGCCTCTAGTTTTGTAGAACAGTCAAGTCCTTTTGTCATGAACTTAAGCCTTCTGGTTGTGTAGAACATTCAAGTCCTTTTTTCATGAACTCGGGCCTTCAGGAAACCTATGCAATTCTATTGATCAGGGAAACCCAACAACCTTTTGCATAATATAAATATTTTAGTTGTTTTCGTAAAAAAAAAGGCATGACCAACATAGCGTTGAGAAAACATTCAAAGTGAGAGACAGAGTATGGTGACACCTGAACAAGGAAAGACTACAAGGTCCTAGTAAGAGGATCAATGCTCTGAGGTATGGCCCTTTTGAGGTATTGGAGAAGGTGGGAGATAATGCCTATAGGAATAGTCTACCCCCATACATGTGCATTTACTTTGTAGTGAATGTGGAAAATATGAAACTCTATGAACCTTCCATGTTGGAACAAGAACCTGAGCAAGTCTTACCTTCTACAGAGGACTTAGCACCAAAGGATCATGCAGAGTTAGCAAAAGGCACAATGTTGCAGAGAAGTCTCCTTGGCCTTGTTTTGGCTTGTTTTTTAACACAAGGAGTGGTCTCATGTTATTGATGTGATAATACGATGGTTGCATTGGCCTCATGATTTCACCTAGCATTTGCATCATCATATGGTAGACTAGGGTAGGAAGAATAAAATTGATCATTTTGCGAGCATCAAGTTTTATTTATGATATGTTCCCTTTCGCATCTTGCCTTGTACATTACCTATAGATCTTATTTAGAGTGACTAGGTACTAGATATAAGCACACTCGAGTTTCTTTGTAATAAATTTGAATTGGACATTTGGATTGGGGGTGATGGAGATGTGAATGTTTGGGTCCATAAAGTCTTTCGTTTTCAACCTTCTATCTTATTTACATGTATGTCATGCATATCAACAACCAAAAAATATTATGGAGTTCTCTTGCACCCTGCATGAGTGTGCAGTCCACATGTGGAGCCAATTATTACCCCTAAAGAGGCTCTATCCTGCGGTTGGTGATGCGGTGTTGCTTTATAAACTCTTTCTACATATATTTATACATGTTCTTCCATTTAGAAGTGGCTTTTGAGGTCTTTCAAACTTCTTGAGGAAAAGTTACATATTTTGAGGCTTTTCTTCTCACTCGAGGTCATCTCACATTTTACAAGAAGAATTTCAACATATTTGGAGGCATGACTCATCATCTAATGGGATTTACAAATCAACAAGGAGATATCTATAGAACACCCTATTACAACCCAAAATAGTACCTAAGTGATAAAGCCACAAAGCAAAAGTACAACCTTGAAAGAACTAAGACGAGTTGTCCATTGTCACCACATCAACACCCTAAATCTCACTTTAGGCTAACATTAATCCTTTGGAATAAGGGGGATAATATCCATATAATAGGATTACTAAAGATATGTAATAGAGGCTCAAGGTGATATAAAGAGTTAGCTTTGGCAAAACATATATTACAATATAGGGAAATAAAGTGAATGGAGGACCGAGTCTAGTGTCTATCCAACTTGGTCAAATGGAGTTAAAAAGGAAACCAAGAGAGTTGAAAATCAATGAATGGGGGGCACTGAGAAGTGCTGGTACAATTAAATGAAAATCTCACTTATGAATAACAATGAATATTTACATAAATAAATGTTTGTATTCCCTTATAAAAGTGCTCTACTTATGCACATGCTTAACACATAAAGGGTGATCTTGCTTCAATTGAAATAGTCCCCTATAAAGGTGCTCTACTTATGCACATGCTTAACACATAAAGGGTGATCTTACTTCAAGTTGAAAACATCATGCAACCTATCAAAGAAAATGACATAACATAAATTATTCAACTAGAGAGTAAAAACAACAAAATGGTTAAATAGGAAAGACCTCCTCCAACCACCTTCTCCAATGACATAGATGCCCTATTATGGAGCCCTTATTGTACATGAATTATTGATGTAATTTCCAGCAATATATTTTCATAAATATGGGAGAAAAAGGAAGCCACACTTACATGGAAACCTTTACAATCATATTTCCCTACATAAAATTTTCAACTAGATTCAAAACAAGTGTTCACCAAACGTAGCAGTAGACATAGAGTATAGCTACTCTTTATATAGAGTATAGATCAAAACCTATTTACAATAGAATAATAATATCATTTTCTAGATCCATGATCCTCTCCAAGAATACACATTGTAAATTTTCCAACTTCTAAATCCATTGTTTCCTCCAAGGAAAACTTTAAAAAAATGGTTACTTCTAAATCTACAATCTCTCCAAGGAATAATATTTATTCATGATTCAAGGGATTCTAAAAGTTTCCCCATGGGTTTGACATATTTCTTCTTAGTCTCTTTCTCCAATAAATCTAACAAATTCATCACAATGCGGATCTAACTTGGGTTTCCTTGAAATATGTGCAATTAAGAGTCTTGAATGCCCTCCTAAATTAAGATTTGCCTTTAAAACAAAAGTAACCAACTCTTGAAAACAAGGATCGCTTCTCCTTCTAAGTTGCATCAACCAATTCCTTGGATATTTTTTTAAGTTGGATGCTCCTCTAGGATACTTCAAAAAATGAATGGATACAATTTCCATTCCAAGGGAACATTGCTCAGTAGAAGGGAGTCAACCTCCCTAAGATTGCCAAATCATGTAAAGTGCAATAATATGTGCTAGGGCATTCCTTCAAACTAGTGAACAACACCCTAAAAAGGCGGATCTCTCCAATTGTGGGTCAAGTATTTAAGGTATTTGAATGAAACAACAACATTTTGTTGTTGAATAAATGGATAATAATGTAGTCTGATTGCATAACATCCATGTTGGTTTTCTGACTTGTGAGTTTATGTTTGCCTAGAAGAATCTAATGCGGATTGTTTCCTAAAATTAGGGGATGAGAACAATGATGAAGAAAATCTCAAGAAGATAAGGGTGTTCATCTTCTTATTGACCAAATAAGTTTCAAATGATGTTGAATTAAATGTTGTCATGATTCTCTTCCTAAATACAATATCTTTCAAACTTGGATCATTAAAATACTTGCTTATGTAGTAGGATCCATGCCTCCATTCACCCCAAGAATAACAATTTGTTCTACTTGATGTGAATGTTTAGGATTTATGTTGCCAACACTATGTTTATAAGTGACACCCATAATCCAATGATAATTTTGCTCCTTGATCTTGACTACAAACTCAAGATACTACCCTCTTTATGATAGAATTCCTCTCAAACCCCTTGTCACCATCAACCTTGAAAGTAGCAACACCATCGATACATTTTATTCACGTCAAGAGGTAAAACTAATCAAATGACCCCCAACTTTACCATAGTATTTTGGGAAGTAGTTATAACTTATAAATAGGTACTCCTCCCTTTTTGTTGAAAGGATCACCTAAGATTGTGAAAATTATTAATCAACGAGGCTGCAACATTCTTCAATATCATAGCAGCAAATGGGACATGCATTCACAAACTTGATTGTGAATTCCCTTAGTGTTAAGTAAAGTTTCATTGAAAAATTTTCCATTTCAACCTTTTGTTCACTGCTACCACAAACAACCAAAACATGCTTGTGTGAATGAAGGATAAATCCAAGCTAGCTCCACCCCAAAATACTTTGACAATTACCTTCATCATTACTCTAAAAAATATTGGATGATGCTTGTTTTTTTGAAGTTAGGTCAATTTTTATACCAGATTATTAAATAATATCATTTGCTACAGCCTTTCCTTTCATGAGTTATTCCAATAAGGCTCTATATTTTATAACAACAATGCTTCGGCTACAATTTACCACCTAAATACCATCAACAATTGTACTTTACCGAACTAGAAATGTTATAGTAGATTACACATGGGATGTTCGTAATGATACTTTAGGAGTTCCACTCCCAACTTTAGGATCTTTTGCTAAGAAAACTAACACACCAATAGGTGTTCCACCTTTAGGGTTGATTTCCTTTGTAACACTTTTGACTTATTCACTGGTAGTTTCTCTAGTTAAAGAGTCACTATCTAAGAAATATTTATGAAATATATACCTTCTAATGCATTCACTAAAAATTATCTTAGCATAAAGGGATCCTTCTTGTACCTTAATTCCTCATCACTGACAACATTTGTACAATATGTGCTTGAAACACTCCTCTCAAATTGTTGAACAACATTAGCATTTGAAGAAGTTTTGAGTTCATTCAATATAGATACATTATCGTTTTTCCCAAGCATTGATCCAACTACAGTTCTAGCATCCATGAAGGTGTTGATCTAGCATCTAAAAGAAACATGTTAATAGCATATTAACAAATGATTAAGTATGCTCATAATGTGATAAATATCTAAGCAAAGACTCTGCCTTCCAAATCAATAGTTGTTAGTTAGGAATAAATATAGCACGTGTACCCTTTTCCTTGGTCTAATGTTGTTAGAAAGAATCTATCAAAATACACACATAATGGCAATGAGAATGTTGCCTCAAACAGATTTGAAAATGCTGGACATTTCACTGCTCTTAATGCAGTTGATAGCCACCATAGAGAAATAGGCTTGACCTATTAGACTCACACTACCCCCAGTCTTCAGTTAGATGTTAGATTTCCAGAAAATGTAGCCAAATATTTTGGTGTTTAGTTAGCATAGGGATTTATATTTTCAATTAGATGCAATACATCGCATGGATCACGTGTGGTTGTTAGAGAAGATTGGTTGTAGGTTAATGAGAAAATACTAGGTAGTTTGAGTAGTAGAGTTTGATAAAGACTATATATCCCACATTCTCTTTAAATGTAAATTCTTGTTATAAGTTGAATGATGAATACAAATCGGTTTTTGCAGTTTGGAGGAAAATATTATGCTCTTATGTATTCTTCAACTAGGTTTCATAATTTAGTTTTTTTCAATTTTTTAGTTGCATGGTATCAAGCCTCACTAGACAGTATTGTTGAAGTGTTGTTAGGCTTCATGAAGGTGTGAAGTGTGAGATTGTAGATAGAAGTATCATAAATTTTAAGATAAATATATGGCCACATCCATTGCAGGAGATCCTCAAAGGTTAATAGAATGATTTGATGGTGTTGGATTCAATCTCTAGAAGCTCGAAATGAAGATGTTGTAGTTGAATAAGGACCTTCTAAAAATAGTTGAAGGCACTTAGACAAAGACTATCTAGGATGTACTAGATTTGATCAATAAGTAAGAGGCAAATGAAGGTAAGGCGCATTCCTATATACTTGTAAGTTTGAGTGATAATGTGCTTTTGCATGTAAGTGAGACAAAAACAACACAAGATGCTTGGGGTCAGTTGATTAAGTTGTATGAATCAAATGATGTTATTTTGAGATTGTCTTCAATGATTGTTTTTCTAGTTAAATATGAAGGAATCACAAAAGATATTAGATCACACAAACCAATTTCAGTCTCTTAAAAAACAATTGGCAACGTTTGGGTCAGTGATTGTAGAAGAAGACCGTTATGACACTTCTTGGGAGTTTTCCAAAGTCCTATTATTGATTGTTAGTAGCACTGAGTGCTCAAGCTAACCCGGATTTTCCTAAAGTAATAGCATCATTAGTTCAAGAAGAAATCAAAGGGAAGGATATGGGCTTGAATGACTAGAATCGTATAACATTTTTTCAGTGGAATATAAGGGAAAATCAATGAAGAAGAGTGAAACAAAAATTTTGTCTCTCCTAATCCAATGTCTCAAAGAATGGTAAAGACATAAAGGAGGAGAAAAAGAAGGAAAAATACTTTGACTATGGGGTTCCTGAACATTTTAAGAAACAGTGCAGAAAGTGGTTAGCATGGGTAGAACTACAAGAGGTTTAAAAAATGAAAGCAACTGAAGCTAACATGACTTCAATCAATGACCAAGAACATTTGTTTTCAGTCACATCTCCAAATTCTAAAGTTTGAAGTGTTGGTAACTATATTTAAGAGAAAATCAACATATGGCACCTAAGGGAGGTTGGTTTATGTCATATAAAGAAGTACCCAAATGGAAGACTATCAATCTTGGAGATGACAACAAGTGTGAGATGATGGGAGTTGGAAATATCTCGTTGAAGATGTCAAATGGTGCACTTAAGAAAATCCAATATGTGTGGTATGTCCCTTCTCTAGCGAAAATTCCCTTGTCGATGAGTAAGATTTATGATACTGGAATATTTATACAACTTGATAGCAAGGTGTGTGTCCTAAAGGACATGGAATGAGCAATTGTTGCTAAGGGAGTTAGAGATGGAAATGTGTACAAGTTATGTGCAACATTACCCAAAGTGATGTTTGATAACAATTGATAATGAAAAAACAAATTCCATGCTTTGGAATCACAGATTTGGACATGCAAGTACATGCTCGCTTGAGGTATTAAAGAGGGGGGAACTTGAAGAAGATTTGGATTTGCATCTACCAGTGGAGTTAGGAGTATGCAAAGTCTGTGGTTTGGGAAAGAAACATAGATTTCCCTTCTCAAAGAAAGGAGCAATAATAGCTAAGGAGAAAATGAAACTCATAAATTGAGATATTTGCAATCCAATGCAAACAATGACACCCACAGGGTAGGGTATTTTATTACCTTTATTGATGATTTCCCTAGAACGACCTTTGTTTATTTTCTAAAAATAAATCATAGGCATTATAAATGTTTAAAAATTTCAAATCATTTGGTGAGAAACAATTAGGATAACCTTTGAAAAGGCTTGGATGTTATAATGGGGGTGAGCTTACCTCAAGTGCTTTCAAAAATATCTATGCAAAAGAAGGGATCAAACTTGAGTGCATTGTTGCATATTCACCACATCATAACGGTGTTGTATAAAGAAGGAACGAGACTCTTTTTAAAATGTGAAGTGCATGCTTAAGACTAGTGGGTTATCTAATGTCTTTTGGGATGAAGCAATTTTCTACTATTGCATATATATAGAATAGGTTGTCAACCACTACATTGCATAAGAAGACACCTTATGAAGCATGGCATTGAGCAATCCAAGTGTCAATGATTTGAGAAGTTTTGGTTGCTTAGCAGCAAACATACTAAATGAAGAACGAACGAAGCTAGATGATAAGAGCAAGAAATGTATAATGGTTAGATACACCATGAATGCAAAGGGGTACCAAATTAATGATCCTATAACATGTGAGATTCTAGTAAGAAGATACATTATTTTTCATGAAAGTTCAATTATGCACAAATCAACAAAGATGGAAAATGCTTAGGATTCAAAAATAAGGTTTTATGCTCTCGAATCTAAAGAATAATCTAAGCATGAGGATTTTACTCCAGCAATACCAATACAACTTCCATCCACATAAAAAACAGGACACGAACAATGAGGGTTGCAGCTTCACACATCAACAAGACTTGGAAATCCCACTCAAAAGGCATTGGAATCATATGCAGTTCATGTAGAAGTTGATGAACCACTCAGTGTCTAGGAAGCACTTGAACGTATTTATGCAACAAATTGGAGGCAAGCAATGGATGTTGAATATGAATCAATCATAAAAAAAAATCAAACTTGGGAACACACAAGTCTTCCACCTCAAAGAAGAGTGATTGGGAATAAAAGGTTATTCAAAAAATGTATAAGTTAGATGGATTGATAGATTGCTACAAAGCTCGTTTGGTGTAAAAGGGTACTCCCAAATCATGGGAAAAGGTTTGGCTTATCAAGACACCTTCTCACTTGTAGTCAAGATAACATCCATGAGAGTTATGTTAGCAAGTGCAACAACATTAGAACTTCATGTACATCAACAAGTATAAAACAACATTCTTAAATGGTTGTTTAACTTAAGAAGTTTGTATGGCACAACCAGAAGGATACATAAAAGAAATAAAGGAGCAATTGGTGTGCAAGATATAGAAAACATTATATGAACTAAAATAGTCCTCAATAGCATGGTACAAACATATTGATGGGTTTCTCCGAAAAGGTTACACAAGTTACAACATTGATTCTAATGTTTGCATCAATCATATTAGTGAGTCAATGATCATTTTAGCCTTATATGTTGATGACATCATCATTATGAGTAATGATATTAAGATGTTAGAGTTGTTTAAATCTCTAGTAGCTACAACATTTGAGATGACCAACTATGGTGAGATTCATTATTACTTGGGAAATCATTTTTTAAGAGATAGAGAGAAGAGGAAAATCTATCTCAATAGAGGTACATTAGAAACATTTTCAAGAAATTTGGGATGGAAAATTGCAAATCAATAAGTACTCCAATGGAAGTAGGTCAAACAAGTTTGCTAAAAATGTGTCCCAAAACACAACAAGAAGAAAATTATATGAATATGGTTCCATATCAAAACGTTGTTGGGAGCGTAATGCATGCAATGGTTTCAAGAAAACTTGATATTGCACAGGCTGTAAACATTGGGAGTCAATTTTCAGGGAATCTTGGACCACTGCATTGGGCACAATCAAAAGAATTTTTAGACATATTCAAGGAACAACAAAGCACCTAATTACATTAAGTGGGAGTTGAGAAAAATATTTGAAACTTACAGGCTATTATGACGCGGATTGGGAAAGGGACATTCTTAGCAAGTAATCAACTTCAAGATTTTGTTATATCCTTAGTGGAGGTGCAGTTTTGTGGGCAAGCAAGAAATAACCAATTGTTTATCTTTCCAACATGTACGCAGAATATATATAGCAGTTAATATGGCTGAGAAGATTATTACAAGACATTAAGGTTACTCATACTCAACCAACATTATTGAAGTGTAACAACCAAGTTGCATTGCCATGACAAAACATTCAAAGTATCATGGGAAGGTTAAACATATAGGGATACAATACCATTCCATATGTGAATAAATTGAGAAGAACAATGTATAAATGGAGTATTGTGCCACTGAAATGATGGCAATGAAGGCATTTGCAAATGCATTTCCCAGGATCAAGTTCGAGTTTTGAAAAGCGAGGTCCAATGTACTACAACCTGGTTGAAAAATATTTGGCTAAGTGGGAGTGTCAGAAAAAATGTAGTCGAATATTTTGATGTTTTAGTTAGAAATTTAGGACTTTTTGTTGTTAATTAGAGATATCAAATCGCATGGTTGATATGTGGTTGTTATAGTAGATTTATTAAATAGGTTAATGAGAAAATACAAGTTTGAGTAGGACTCTCCCTCCCCTATTCTTTTTAAATGTATCATTATTTTAAGTTGAATGTTGAATAAAAACATCTTTTACAATTTGCTCAAAAATACTATGTTCTTATGTATTCTTCGACTCGGTTTCATAATTCACTTTTTTTAGTTTTCCAGTTTCATCAAATATCTGCCATAATCTTTGAAGATGACACTACTGCACTTAAAGCAATACCTCAAAACATACATATATTTTGAGTGGGAACACACCCTTCATGAGATAGTGACAAGCAACATCTAAAACCCTTCTTCTAAGGTCAAAGATGCATCCTAAGAGATGTTCCCATCATCTTAGGATATTTTTGGAGGTTTTCATGGCATAGCTAAAGTCCATATGCACCAAAGAAGAGTGCTCCAAGAAGAAAAAGTATCCAAAACTCATTTCAAGGAAAAGAAGGCATGGTAAAAGGCTAAATTGCCTTATATGAGGTATACCTCATCTAGAGAGAAGACACGCGGCAATTATGCATTATTTTAAGGATTATGGCATAATTTGAGAAGTATGCCACCCTTTATGGAGTTCTATTACTATTTTGAGAAGAGGAAACTTGTAGACGACCATTTAAAACCACTTTATAACAATCTAAATACACCTTCCATATTGTTCAAACTATCTTGATACTCCATTTCCCATTGGATAGACATTAGTCTTGCCAATCTAGCATCCAATTTATTTATAAAGTTTACCATACACATTTTTTTTTAAAAACCCCCATTGTGCCAAAAATATGTTGGCCTAAAGTGAAAAAAAGAGTTGTTGTGGTGGACACTAAATAACCTTCCTCCATACTTCTAATTACACTTGATTTTGGAACATTGAATACCTTTGAGTGCAGATTTGGGAAGTAATACACTCAATTCAAAAACCCTCTTGGAGATAATGCTCTCAAAAGGATATAATTTAGATGATATTCAATGTAATTTCCAAATTTCAAAGCAAATTGTGACAAACTTTATACAACAATATAACTATTCATATTGGAGTAAGCTAAACTCTAAACAATTTGCACATTTGCAACAAGTTTTGTTGGAATCTGAGGTCTCGATTATTTGCTGAAATTGCAATTTGAGTTGATCAAATTGCAATTTTGATTGTAGAAATAGATTTAGCACCCTCAATTACCCCTAGGGCACCTCAATTATGCAATTCCAACAACCCAAAACTACCATTTCAACAATTCTTGCCAGATTTTAATCGTAAAACTCGTCGAATAATCAATGCAAATCATCCAGAGTTTAGCTTACACCATTCATATTCCCAACCATTTAAACATTGTTGGTAAATTAACATCGAAATTATTATAATAGAACTTCATATTAAAGCACTATTATTTTAGCTAATTTAGCATATATAAAATAGGTGAATATAAACTCATTTAGTAGAATAAATGACTTTCATATTTAAGTGTTTTTAACTTAAGCAATTTAGCATATGAATGATCACAAATATATTTGTATATGGCTTGCATCCTAACCATTAGATTTTTATTCGGGACCCAAAATAAAGTTGCATATAGAGAATTGGTTAAAGCAACTCTTGAAATGGAAGTGAAATTTATTGTAATACTCTATATCATGGAAGGTTTATTAATAGCTTAGAGAATGCTTGCAATTAAAATGTTTATCAATAGCTTAAAAAATACTTCAACTATCAAAAGGATGTTTAAAAGGTTAATTAATTAGCTCAAAGGTCTTACTCAAGGATGGGGATATAAATTTAAAAGAGAATAATTTGATTATAAAAAGAAAGATGTTTAAAAGGTTAATTAATTAGCTCAAAGGTCTTACTCAAGGATGAGGATATAAATTTAAAAGAGAATAATTTGATTATAAAAAGAAAGATGTTTAAAAGGTTAATTAATTAGCTCAAAGGTCTTACTCAAGGATGGGGATATAAATTTAAAAGAGAATAATTTGATTATAAAAAGAAATATGGAAAATGGTCTAACTTATATATTAAATTTATAAAATGTATATATTGTAAAAAGAAGAATATGGTCCACGTTATATACTAAGTTCACAAAATATACAATAAGCATATAACTTTTAATAACATTTTATTTGATTGTAAATGTTATAATAATAATAAAATGTTAAAGAAATGTAAAGGAAATAAAGCCATAAGAGAATGTCTATCAAGCTCAAGATTAACCTTTTTCACTCAACTTATATACTAAGCTAATAAAATATACATATTGCAAGAAGCATAGAATTTTAAACCATGTAAATGTTATAAACAAAGAAATGTCAAAGAAAGGGAAAGAAAGTAAAATCCATATGAGAATGTCTACCAAGCTCTAGATAAAAAATTTCTTCCCCCACCTATGCCTTCATGTGCATTAATGGAAGATGTGTGGGTGTGAGTACCACAAGCAAGTGCTACAATCACTCTAACTAAAAGAAAAACTAAAAGAAAGAGTATAAAAGTACACAAAAAATTACAACATGAGTAGAGTGAAGATTTGAAGAGATTTTATAAACCTATATAAAAAAACAATATCAAACCAAATTTAAAACACAAGAATTAATAATAATTCAAATAATGATTTACCATGAAAACCCAAAACTAGGAAAACCAACATACTTGAAAGTTTTTCTACTCTCTATCTCATTGTAATATCTTATTTGTTTATAATACATCTTATAGCATCCAAAACCTTAATCCATTGACCAAAATTAGATAACCCTAAATTTTCAACCAAAATTAATTTACAATAATTTGAAAAAACATTTCTCAAAAATAACTCCAAAATAATTAAACAAAAAAATATTATTGGAGCATTACTATTAACCGCCTTTGCTAAAGGAACTTATAAAGAATACAACATGCCCAACAAGGTTATCTCAATAGTGATAAAGATGCCTTGATATAACTATGGGCAAACATTTGGCTAGTTTTATGCAAGCAAGTTCCCCATTGAAACCTCTTAGATAAGATGCACTAGTCTATACCAATCAAATTTAATACAGATTACATCCACAAATGTAAATGAGTATCTATTAAGTTTCCCCACCATAATATGTAGATAAACATCTATTGAGTTCCCTCACACTATGTCAATTCAAAAAACAAAAAACAATTATGAAAGATCATACTAAACCAACAATTATGAAAGCTCATACTAAACCAACAATTATGAAAGATCATCCTAAACTGTTATAGGATTATATGTCAATTCAAAAAACAAAAAACAATTATGAAAGATCATACTAAACCAACAATTATGAAAGATCATCCTAAACCGTTATAGGATTATAGGAAAAGAAAGATAATCATAAAATATCCCAATAGAAAATCAATTTAACTACAAATTCAAAAAAATAAAAATAAAATGGAATATACACTACAAGACACAGAACGATAGTGGATATAGTAAGAACCACATATTAGGAAGGAATCTCAATGGGACAAAGTCCATGTGGAGATCCAGAATTATATGTAGTTATTGTTAATTAGTAGCAACTCTTGAGTGAGTTATAATTTTGCTTCATTCATAATATCATAAAATTAAATTATATCCTTTGAATATGATCAACCAGACAAATAAGTAAATCAATTCAAGACAAATGAGAGTAAAGCAATCACATATCTAACTGTCAAGAGTTTCCATTTTTTTTAAAGAGTTCATTCCACCTTTCATTGTTCCTTAAAGGTCAACCTATAGCTTCCTGCTGTAAAGTGTCTGTGATCCAAAAGATCCTTAAGCAGATAGGATCCTTGGTAATAGATAAAGCCCAAACACGATTTATTTTTACAGAGCTAGGCAGAAGCCTACAAAATTTAGTGCTTGTGGATTTCTGTACCTTTCAAATGTTCAATGTCAAGTTGATAGCAAGAGGTTAGAGTTAAGGAGGGTCTAGTAGTTTTGCTGAATCTAAAAATATGCTTTGGAAACAGCAATACAGGTATCCAACATAATTCTCAGACCTGTTGGGAACAGCAAGAGGTGGTTGCCAATTCCTTCAAAGCTATTTCTTTCATTCACACCTTCATAGAATGAAATATGAAAGCAGATTCCTTGTCAACAGAAGCGAGTAGATACCTTAAGGTTATTGATTCCTAAGAGTTCAGAGATGGAAGGTCAACTATATTAGCAACCATATTATGATTCTCAATTGTTATTTTCTTTATACCAAACCTCTTGTCTTGTCTTTGGTTTTTATGTTTTTCGTTAGAGCTGGTCCTTTTTTAATCACAATCTAATATAAGTCTGCTTTATAGACTTCGTAAAGACAATTTGAAG
This sequence comes from Larix kaempferi, assembly GCA_027924585.1. Lineage (NCBI taxonomy): Eukaryota > Viridiplantae > Streptophyta > Pinopsida > Pinales > Pinaceae > Larix > Larix kaempferi. Next base: position 5,149,017 of record BSBM01000831.1, read on the forward strand.
TGATGTCCTTTTTTTGGAAAAAAAATTGAAGAAATAGTAGCTTTTTTTCTGGAAAAATATATACATATATATACTCTTCAAAATCCAGATCATTTAATGCTACGAATTTCAGGCTATGAAAATCATCTGAGCATTCAGTGCAGCTGCCATGATGAATTAGAATTCATTGTTATTAACCCTGATTTAATTGTTAAACGAATATAAAGTCAAATCAGCATAGCACAGCGCATCAGAGTGGCGCAGCGGAAGCGTGGTGGGCCCATAACCCACAGGTCCCAGGATCGAAACCTGGCTCTGATACAATCAGTTGTGGCTTCCCATTATCTTTTGCATATTTTTAACTTCTCTCGTTTGCATCCCCACCCTCAACTACAGAAGGGAATCCTGGATTGACGACTAACAAGTAATGGACCTCGCCTATTGCGTTTTGTATCAGAAGACAAAGATAACAAACACCAAAGAAACAAATTTCAAGAAACAGCAGATGGTGGTGTGAAAACACACCATTGTCAGTGATAGTGATATATATATTATATATATGATTACGCCCTCTCTCCACGGATGCGGCGAGCGAGCTGGATATCTTTGGGCATGATGGTGACCCTCTTGGCATGGATGGCGCACAGATTGGTGTCCTCGAAGAGCCCAACAAGATATGCCTCTGCTGCTTCCTGCAATGCTGCCACTGCTGACGACTGGAACCTCAAGTCCGTCTTGAAGTCTTGGGCGATCTCCCTTACGAGCCTCTGGAAGGGCAGCTTTCTTATCAGCAATTCGGTGCTTTTCTGGTACTTCCGGATTTCCCGAAGGGCAACAGTGCCGGGCCTGAACCTGTGTGGTTTCTTCACTCCACCAGTCGCCGGTGCAGACTTTCTCGCTGCTTTGGTTGCGAGCTGCTTTCGAGGTGCCTTACCACCAGTTGATTTGCGGGCAGTCTGCTTAGTTCGGGCCATGTCTTCGACCTTTTCTCTGCAAATTCCAGGATCAAGACAACAACAATATTGAATGGCTTTCTCTCAGCGCCGCTCGCCCTTTTATTCATAACAGAACACCATTTGAAAGATGGAAGTTTGGCGCAAATCTCATCTCTACCGTCCGCCCTTCACCCTCATCGACGGTTGTCTCCTCCCCACGACGCGGATCATCGGCTTCCCAACCTCTAATTCGATGCTTCGTCCGTTGCTTCCTTGGTAGTGGGAGCGGGAGCCCCCTCCTCCACACAACCCACCTTCAAGCTAGCGGTTCCATTTACTTTTAAGAACTCGCACACATATTCTACCTACAAATTTGTTATAAAAATACCATATCCTAAGTTTGCTTGAGAAGGGGGGGTTTATTTTAAGTATGTAAAAGATTTTTTCACATATCTTTGATAAATAAATAATATCAATAATTTGGCTAGGAAGGTATACATGGTTTCAAGGGATTTTTCATGATGATAACAAAGCTTCTATTGTTGAGGTTGTTCATATGGCTATGTTCTTTCTTAGCTTTGTTTCACAAAATGATAAAGGGATATGATGAAACTTATAACGAAGGTAAAGCTATATAAGGTGCTTTATTTTTTAGAAGGACAAAAGTCTATGGTTCAATGGATAGTATGTTGAGTTCTTTTGGAGTTGTTATGATTTATTGGAGGTATACCTATTAAGGGTAGCTGATAATGCAAGGTGTATAGGCAAAATTCTAACAACTTTCAACTCCACATCCATTAATTTAATTCCCAAATCTAATAACCCTACAAGCTTTGAAGAGTACAAACCCATTTCGTTGTGCAATTGTATCTATAAGATAATTTCCAAGATTATTGCAATAAGATTGAAGGATTTATTGTCCAAAACCATATCAGAAGAACAATTGGTTATCTTGTAGGTAGGCAAATACATGAAGCAGTGGGGTAGCCCAGGAAGAATTTCATACTATCAAAGTAAAAAAAATGGTTTGTCATGGTTATCAAGGTAGATTTATCTAAAGCTTATGATAGAATTAGTTGGCGTTAGCTGAGATTACTACTTATTCATGTGGGCTTCAATCTATGTTTTGTAAACTGGATTATGAGTTGTGTAACAACATTTCCATTTGTTGTATAAAATAAAAAGTTAAACATTTAAATACTTTAGGCCTAGGACGAGTTTGAGACAAGCTTTCCCCTTCTCTCGCCTCTTTTTTCTTATTGGTGGCTGAAGGCCTAAGTAGAGGATCATATGAAGCTAAACTTACAAGATCTTTTAAAAGGATTAGAGGTGGTGGAACTCTTCATATAACCCATTTATTATTTGTGGATTACATTCTACTTTTCTGTGATGGCTCGAGAAGGGATGCAGAGAAATTAAAAGAGATTTGGAATTATATTGTATGGCATAATGATAAATACTGGAAAATCTACAAACGCTTTTAGGAACATAAATCAAGAGAAAAAGAGAATGTTTCCATATTCAGCAGTTTAATTGTGATCAAGCAAAAAATACTTAGGCTTCTACTTGAAGCCAAATGACTATACTAAAAGAAAGTGGGGGTTGATGATAGTTAAAGTTCAGAAAATACCTGCATTATGGTGCAATAAATGGCTAACAAGAGGGGGGATATTGATTTTGATTAAATATGCACTCGAAGCGATGCCAATTTATTGGATTTCGCAGTCTTTTATAACAAAAGGTGTCTAAGAAGAGGTAATAAAGATGAGCTTTAGATTTATGTGGGTTGGGGATACACAAGGAAAAAAAGTCTCATTGGTAGCATAGAAAAAGATAGCAATACCCAAGGATTTAGGTGGATAGGCATCAAATATATTCATTGCTTTGCAAAGGCACTTGTGGCAAAATGTATCTAGAGTATTATTGAAGGTAGATGTTTGTGGTGTTCAATTGTAAAAGAAAAATACATTGATCCCATGACAATCAAGGAATGGATTAGGATGAAAACACGGTTTATCATAATGTCTTTGTTAAATGGGAAGCAATAATTATGTCATTTCCTTTAATTGGTAATTGGTTACTATGGAAAGTTGGTTCCGATGCAAAAGTTAGACTAGGGAAGGATCGCTAGGTTGTGTGTGATGAAAAAATTAGGTTAACTACGGAGATGGTGATTTCTCTTAGAGACAGAGGTATCTATCACCTTTCACAAGTGCTTGATTTTAGGAGATCATTTATTATGAAACAAGAATGGATTGATGTTGAGAGGTTGGGTTTTGGGGTTGAATAGGGTTTGATCTCTAATAACTATTTTATAGCCCCCAAAAATAGTCATGTAAGGATTAAACGGGAAGAGAATATTCTAATTTGGTCAAAAAATTCTATAGGTGGAAGATACTCACCAAAACTTGGTTATAAGGTTTTAAGCAAAGAGGATTTACACGTCAACCAATAGTGGTGGTTTAAAGGACTATGGAAGTAAAAATGTCTGCTAAAAACAAATATATTCATGTGGCTAGCTATAAATAACATGATTATCTCTTGGGATTACGTGCAAAGGAGGCACTAGCAAGGACATAGGACATGCTCTTTATGTCAGGTATGTCATGAGGATGTTACTCACCTCTTCATTCATTGTTCATATATTGTGTTTGTATGGAAGGATATTGAAACAACTGTAGGTATATGTAATGCTTGGGAGGGAATTTATTTGGAATTTGCCTTCAAACATATCCCAAAATCCATCATACAAAAAATATAAGGCACTCCTCTTTGTTGTTGTATGGGGGATTTGGCTTGTTCAAAATTATTGTCTTTTTAATGGGAAAATAAAGCCTTCTCAAATATGTGCCAACCAAGGGTTGTGAATTCTTAGTCATTTTAATTAGGGATGATGTAATACCCCCATTTTGGCCCTTAGAATGTATCAACTCGATATGTAAATATTGTGCATATGTGATGTATGATTCCTAGCGTGGAGCTCAAGGCCAAGGCCCCGCTAGTGAATGCTCAGCCTTAAAGGGATGGTATTTTATATTGTGTTATCCATGTGCTAGTAAGCCATGGGGAAATTGTAAAAGCATGTAAATAATTATAACGCAAATAAAATACCAAGGGGTTGGCTATGGATGCAACTAAAATGAGGGGGCTATGTGTATCCACTAGGGAGAGGCGAGGGGGTTGTGGGATTGAACCACAGGTTTCCAAATGTCACCTTGAGAACCCACTTTGAATTTCCTTGCTGTCATTTATTTCTGTTGTAAGGAAGTACTTTAGAAATCAGCTCATGAGGATGATGGCGTATGCGCAGCCCATAAATTTGTATGGCAAAGTATGGACTTTGTTTACTTGACCCACAAGTCACTCCACCTCATGGGAGGACGTTTTCCCTCATCCCCATTCCATGGTTGATCATCCAAGCATCAGTTTTCATCCATTACACCTGCCCAACAGTGAGAAAAACCAAAGATCGCGACTTAGAAAGAAGCTACGTTTTGGAGTGCCAAAATTGCCCAGAAAACTTGTGAGGGAAGTGAAATCCAAGGGGGAATCGATAGACCCGAAACTTGGGGAGAATTTGAGAGTGGGAAGAGTCCTGAAATCCATAAGAAAACCCAGATTTGATAGCTCGAAAATCCAATTACGGGACAGAGCCATTTGGCCGCAACACCGAGGAAATCCAAGAGTGGATGACAGAGTGGAAGAGAGAGCAGAGGTTGGAACCGCTTGATAAACCCAGTGAAGGATGTTTGATTTGAGTTTGAGATGCATGTAGCTTTGTGGTTGAGTTCACTGGCTTAGCATCCTCTTCCTTCGTCTCTTTGCATGCTTGATAAACCCAACTGTGTGTTGGCTTAGCATGATTGTTTGTGTGAAACCATGGCTATGAGTGAACCTGAGTAGTTCCTCCTTGGTGGATACATAGCCCCAGGTCGGGGGTGATCTCTGAGTGCTAAAAGAATATAGGCTGGGAATAGACCTATGGTTGGGTTGGAATGTTGTAGTCCATAGCCAATTGCTTGGTGATTTCAATGAAAAGATAAGTGTTCTATGTGATTTAAATTATGTCCATTTTGTGTTTTGCAATGTTTTAATTATTGACTGTATTGTGGAAGTTGAAAGATGCATGCTAGATGATAAGGCTTGTGCATATCATGAGAAGGGGATTAAGTCTTTGCATGTTGTTTCATCATTCTGCCTGGGAGAAATATGCTAATGTATTCCATTATATGTGTGTGGATAAGGTTTCATTCAGCTGTGTTTATTTGAGTATGCATATGCACACATGTGTTTTTATTTATATGAATTTGTTCTTTGATGAATAGGGCTAAGTTTTGTAAAGGCCCAAAATGTTCAAAATGTTCAGTCATGGCTTTGGGGGAGAAATAGACACCCCCTGTTGTGTTCATGTTCCCTTTGTGGGTCAAATTAAGGGAGGGGCCATGACAGAGTGGATCAAAGCTCTTTACAAAGTGGTAAAGAGGTATTGATGAAGTTTGGGAAACATTTTGATGGGAATAATGACAAAATCAAAGTTCTCAGGAGTGGCAGAGAATCACACTGTTGCATAGGGCTTGCCGAGACCTTTCCAACGGTACCAATTTTTCCAAAAATGGACTTAGGATAAGAAAGATATCGGCCTGAGAAGTTGGTAGTAACAAGAGTACATGGTCGACTTCCAACTTTCCGAACCCGCATTGTGGATTGTGGAAGTCGGAGGAGTGATTTTCTCGAAGTTGTGTGTTGGAGGTTCCGATTGTCTGACTCCCGCATTACGGATTGCAGAAGTTAGAGATGTAATTTTCTCAAAGTCGTGCGTTGGGGTTCCGACTTTCCGACTCCCGCATTGCGGCTTGCGGATTGCGGAAGTCGGAGGAGTGATTTTCTCGAAGTTGTGCGTTGGGGTTCCAACTTCCGAATCCCGCATTGCGGATTGCGGAAGTCGGAGGTGTAATTTCTTGAAGTTATGCATTGGGGTGCCGACTTTCTGAGCCCGCATTGCGGATGTCAGGGTAAATTTGATGGAATCCACTCGGCAGCACCGACTTCCGACTCTCGCATTGCGGCTTGCGGATTGCGGAAGTTGGAAAGATATCGGATACTTTGATTCAAGTTAGCGTTCTGACTCCTGACTTGCAGATTGCGGATTGTGGACTGAAGTTGGATTTTCAGGATAAATTGCAACTGTGTAAAAGTGCGGAATTTTGGTAAAAATTATCAGGCTGTTATTCTAAGTAGCTCCCCCATCACCTCTAAAGGGCACCGAGATGATTGGGGACATGACAGATGAAATATTAAACTCCCCATGTTGAATCGATGGCTCTAAAATTGATTCTTTTTATGGAAATCGAAAAAGGGATACAAAAAATTCAAATCAAGGATTGTCTTTTTTTAGTCATAAAATGGATGAAATTGGAAAGATTGTTGGAAAACTATATCATACACCCTACATTCGATTAGGCTCAGAACATTTCAAGTATTATTCCTAATGTTACATATATTCATGTGTATAGAGAGGCGAACATAATTGTAGATCAATTGTCCAAAGATGTATTTCATGTGGGATCTAGATTATGGCATAAATAGGAACAACAAGGAGACACTCTCACAGAATTGGATCCTATACCTTTTTATAAAAGATTTGATATAAACATCCCATGTTTATATCATTTGGAAAATACTGGGAATGTGGACTTTTAATTTTTTTGTTCCATTTTGGATAGTTTGTATATATTTGTACTTAATGAGAAATTCTATCAACGAAGGAGTTAGAAATATTTAGATTAGTTGTAGAACATTTTTTTAGAAATTTTCATGAAGCATAGAGATATATAATCATAAATGTAAAAAAAATGTAATTATGATGATACAAAAGAGTCGTATGAAAATATAATCTATATATATGAATCGCTCAATGCCTTATAAATGTGATTTTATTTTATCGTCAACTAAAAAGTTATGAGAAAAAAAAACAATTTCTCTTATAAATATACAAATCAATCTAGATTTATTTTAACTTTAAATTTATCAAACACTAAAAACACCTTACATATCTTTAATTAATAATTAAATAATAATAATATTTTTTCACCTCACATATCTTTAATAAATAATTAAATAAGTAAATAGTAATAATATTTTTTCATATAGATATGTGCGTGTGGATTTATCTTAGATTTAACATAGATAAATATATTCACCATTGTTTATGTGAAAGAATCTATTATGCAAATTTTAATATTTTTGCTATAGTCTTTGCATTTAAGGGTTTTGTGCAATGTATATAAATAGGTGGATGCTCAACTTCAATTCTGAACAAAGAATTCTTAGGCTTTCCTACCTTTCATTAATTTTCTAGGATATTGAGACATTCAAAGCAATAGGGAACAAGTTAGGCAAATACATTGTCAAATTTAAATATAAAACAGGGCAATGTACACGCACACACACACATATATGCACATTACCGTGTTTATATGTGTGTGTGTGTTTGCGCGCACACACATTGTTGTGTTTTATATTTAAATTTTACAATGTATTTGCCTAATATATATGTGTGTGTGTGTGGTTGACCTCGAAAAAGGCCTTCATGAGGTTATAAGGCTAGAGATGAAAGATTGGGTTCATGTACAACCCATGGACTATAAACAATTGTCTTTCAAGTACAATGTATGTCATGAATATGGCCATTTTGTTAAACACTATAAATAGTTCCAACCTCAAGCTAAGGGATAAGAGAAAAAAACATAACAGAGACCTTCTCAAAGTTGGCCAAACCAAAAATGAATCAAGTTCAACATTCTGAGTCTCTATAGGAATCCTAAGAACCCCTATAGGGACCAGAGGAGATTCAAGAGGAAAATTAGCCACTTTTAAAAATAAAGAACCACAAAAACAAGATGTAAGTGATCCTCAGGAAGATGAACAACGAGATGAAGAGAGAATCACACAGTACCACATAGGGACTAGAGGATATTCATGAAGAAAATGAGCACCTACCAAAAAAGGAAAATGAAGAACCATGGATATAAGATGTAAGTGACCCTTAGGAAGATGAACAACAAGATGAAGAATCAGTCACAAGAGTACATGGCTCAATTGACACAAGTATCCTACCTCCTATATAAATGGTCATCACTTCAAAAAGTTCATGGCAATGGAGAAACCATGAACTGTAACTAGAGATAGAAACACAATCTTCACCTCAACCTTGGAAGTAGAGGAATCTAAACTCAAAAAAGAGGCCCAAGGAGAAAGGATAACAAATAAATAAGGCATTATGCTCACATTCAACATCATTTCAAGCCTTTGAACATGGATCCAATTCCAAAAGAAGCGACTACAGAAATCCAAATCATGGAATTTTAAGAGATTCAGAAGAAGAAATAAGTAAGATAGTTTAATACTTTTTATTTAAAAGCGAAAATCATCAATAGTGTTATTGTAGTGATCGATAAATCAATGCAAGAGATGCAATTCTAACATATTCTTATGAAAAACAAAAAGTAAATAATGGCACATATATACAATACATAGGATATTAACCCTAGAAACCCTTGGCAGGGAAAATAAACAAACTCAAATTCATGCTTCTTTCGCATTGTATCAATAAAACAATTCAATATAGTATTTAGGTATTTTAGAACATCACTCGACCCAAATATGTCAAGCATTATTATATTACAATGGATCAAAAAGTACCAAAAATTTAGGGGATTGCTCCCTCTCCTGCCCCTCCCAACCGATGGCCTATCAACCTCCCCCCTAACCCTCTGAATTATCACGTTGGAATGCATAGTCTACCTAAAGATAATATAGCACATCAATAAACCAAAATAAATGAGTAAAAGTATTTTTAGAAATAAAAAACCTCTATTAAAGAGGATGTCATAAATCTTTCCTAAATCTTGATGATTCTCAAAGGTGTTGGCTACATTATGGTATTTGTAAACCCTCCATAAGTTATAAATAATCATTATCCCTCATTGGATCATAATTGTGGTCTGCGTGATCTGGGCATCCCACCTAATTAAATATGGTCATTGTGTGTCAACTGCATGAAGGATAGCCATCATTTCTTTTTTTTATAGGTGGACTTGCCCAATTTTTCCTCGCATAGTTGCTTACTAGTGAAGGCTAATGAGTGTATGTATTGCATCAATAATGCACCCATACCACAACCACAGAGGCATCACATTCTAAGATGGAAGTCTTAGTGAAATCTAATATGTCTAAAACATGCATGGTGCACATAACATCCTTCAAGGTGGAGAAGGTTTGTTCAGCTACCTCATTCTAGGAGAAAGCATTCTTTTTTAACAATGATGTAAGATGAGCTACAATCTTACCATAATTTTGTACAAACTTATAGTAGTAGCTAGTAGGTCCAAGGAACCCCCTCAAGTTTTTAAAAGTTTTGGGGTTAAGACAGTTCTGCACAACTTCCACTTTCTTGGGTTCAACACAAACACCGTGATTTCCCCAAAAGGACATTTGGAGCGTTTCAAAAATAAAGAGTGCTTATGTAATAATTGCAAGGTACAACATGGCCTAGGTGGCTTTTCCAGGCAAGGTTGTAGACCAAGATATCATCGAAGAAACCAAGACAAACTGGTGGAAAATCGTATTCATGAGGCTTTGAAAAGTGGATGGGGCATTGTACAGGCCGAAAGGGATTAAGGACTCATAGTGACCCTCATGAGTGTGGAATATTGTCTTGGGTATTGTCACACACCAATTTTCCCGTGAAAGAAATAAAAGAACAATTCTCGGAATCAATGATAATATGTAAACGAAATAAAAGAATAATTCTTAGAATTAATGATTATATGTACAAAATAAAAAATAAAAAACTTAAAAGTAAAACTATTTTTTAATTATATAAATAATGAGGAGTAACGAAAAAGGATCATTACTTTCCATTATGAAACCTTTCATTCATTGTTTACTGAAAGGAAGGCTATTGTCTTGGGTAAGAGTAAAAGGATTATCATAAGATAAACTGATGATAAGGGGGTGTAATGTCCCCATTTTTTTATAGCACCAGGAGAATTCACTGGGCCATTAGATCCCCATGGATCCTAGTGGAAAAACTAAATAAATTAGTTAGGATTAATATTGGTCCATGTTTAATTAGTTTAATCAAATTAAACTAAAGGGCGGTGATAAATCTCATAGTTTGTGAATATTTAAATAATATTTGTTTATTTAATATTGTGATAAGTTGGATATGCTTAGGAGGGCCCATGAGGGTGCATAAGAGAGCTTGTGGACCCAATGAGTTGTCATCCACAATGGCAACTAGAAGAAAAGCAGAGAAAATCCACATAGCCACTAAAAATAAGGAAGGCAACATAAAAGCAAGAAAACTCAGAAAAGCAGAAAGCAGAAGAAACCAAAAAAGTAGGAAAAGCAGGAAAGTAGAGAAAATCCAGAAAAAGCAGAGCAAAGTAAATACACATATAAAATAAAGTAGAGCAAAGTAGAATAAAGTAGAAAAAAGTAGAGCAAAGCATAAAGGAAACAAAGCAAGGAAAAATATGGACCACATTCAATGCATCTGGAAGTCAATTCATCCTATAAAATAAGGTGGTGCACCCCCTCTCACATCTTTTGTCACTTTTGATAATTGTCTTGAGATCTTTGCATCTCAAAGGCTTGGGAGATGCGCCCCTAGCGAGCTTTGGGTGGTGTACCCCATTACAAACTTGTTCCATTCATCTTCACAATGTCATTGCATCCATTCAATTCTGCATTACATATCTAATCCATCCCATATCATGAAGGATTTGAGTCTCCAGAGTTGGTGCGGAGATTGATGCATGAGTGTTTGTGAATTGTGATGAGATCTGGCCAGAGAAGAGAGAAATTTGAGTAATTTCCCCCTTGTGAGTGGAATTAGTTGTTCTTGTACCTTCAATGAGATGCAAGATGGTCATTTCCTTCCCATGGCTCTGATCCAGTGGTGGCATTCCTTTCTTTCATTCTCAAATTCTATATTCTTGCTTTTATATTGTAAAATCCTAAGGATTGAGGATTCTCTGTAAGTTTGGTTCTGGTATTCTATCATTTGTTGCTATAAAACTCTGATATAAACTTGTTGATGTCCATGTACAAGTAGTTGATCTCATATATCAGTTTTGTGGATGAATTCATGAATTTTTGTTGATGTTTGGAATTTACCGTTTCAAAGCTTGCACACTAGTATGGCAAAATTGCCTAGTTTTCTTGTTGAATGAATTGTATGGTTTAATCTCTTATTAATCTCTTATATGAAGGTTCTAACAGTCTTATTAATCTAAGGTTCTAAGGTTCTAAGGTTTTAATGTCTTATTAAACTCTTGTATGGTTTAATGTCTTATCCCATCCGTGTCTCAAGAACAAAAATTGGGAAGCTCTCCAAACCATTTGAATCCATCTGTAAATCCTCACTTCTACTAGTCCAAGTCTAGTCTTTTACACTTAGTTAAATTTTTTACTGCTAGATCTTGGTTTCCAATTGAGAGTGAGTCTAGATCAGGTTGGGTATAGTCAGTTAGGCTTAACTAAGGTTATATTACTTCCACATTGCACTAGGAGCAATGGAGTTTCCACTGAAGTCCTGTAGGAAATTACCTTGAAGCCTTGGGTTTATCCTAAGGAGTCTACCCGGGCGTGACGGACTCCCGAAAGTGCACTTTAGAAGTATTGACGTCCACCATATTTGCAGCTATCTATGTGTGTAATCCACCCTAATGATCCCAAGTTGTCAGTCTTGTGTCAAATCCATCTCAGGTGAATTCCAGTTTTCTACAATTCTAAGTTAGTGTGCCAGATAGGGGGTTGGGTACATTACAGTGGTATCAAAGCTTGCTCATAACCTGTTATTAAGTCTTCATATCAGAACTGATTGGTCACATACAGATATCTGAAATCATTCCTTTTGGGCTGCACCATACTTCATCTATTCTAGTTAATTTATATAAACCGCTGCTTGAAGAAATTTTGGTAATTGAAATATCTTTCGTTGGAAGTTTTGGTGTCTATGTGGATAAATTGAATTAATATATCTAATATTAGACTGGGGAAATTATAGAGGGAAAGTCCTATCTAGGGCTATATCTGGGTGGTGACCTCAGAGATGGTGACCCAGACTCCATATAGTTGTATTCTTATATGATAAGGAATTGCACTAAAAGATCTCCCATAATGATCTTTCTAGGGCCTAATAGAAGACCTGAATAAGATAATTTATTGGTACTTATATTCTTGTTTTAAAATAATAAAGAAAATAATTTATCTTCAAGTTATTGTTGAACTGTAGCATATGTTTTGAATGATCCAATGCTAATAAAATAATATGAAAATAACTTTTGGATGCCATTTATAGTAAATACACATATTTAAATGTTGACTATTGTGTGTGTTATGTATTTCTTTTATTTCGCTGCCAATAAATTATCCTCATGCAAACTTAGAAATGGTTCCTCATAAGAATGTTCATCTCTTTCGTCCATATTTGATTACAGTTCAATCGAACGATGAGTTTGGTGAAGAATTTGGCCCCGTGCAAATCATATTAGAGATCATCAATGAAAGGAATACTGAATTTATCTTTGATGGTTAATTTGTTGAGAGCCAAAAAATTAGGACACATGTGCCAAGCGCCTTCCTTTTTTAGGACCATAACCATCGGTGAGGAATAAGTGCTTGTACTAGGATGAATGATGTCGGTATCCAGTAATTCCTAAATGAATTCTGATAAGGGCGCGCATTGGGAGGTCGACCACTTGGGATTAATGGAATACCATGTTCATGTTCCCCATGGGGTGGGGGGAAAGCCTTTGCTGCCTAAAAAGCCAATTGATGTTGGGAGATGACCTATTGCAAGTGAGGGTGAATATCATGGGTGGGTGTCTCAGTGACTTGGATGGAATTGAGCTGAGTAATGATACATGAGTGACCTTTCTTCAATAATTTCTTCATCTGGTGCAAGGAGATAATTTCAAGTTAACTTGAAGTAAGCTCTTTGAGGTGATGTGTGTGCACATCTTGAGTAAATATGAGGGAGATAGATCCTTGAAATCCATGGTGATCAGGCCCAAAATCCTAAGCCACTTGACCCCCAAAACTATATCGCAACCACCCATATTAATATAAAACATATGCTTTTTGAGATGGTTGTCACCCATTTGAAGTTTCACATTTTCACACGGACCACCACATTTCATCATACCTCCATTTGCGATCATAATATAGAAAGTGAATACAAGGCAGATTTAGCAATGGGTTTCTTCAAACGCTCATCGATAAATGAAATTATGGGTGTTTCCAGTGTTGATCAATATAATGGATTTTCGGTGTTTAGTGTAGCCGACCAACTTCAATTTCTGAGGCATGGAGAAATCCAATAAGACATGGAGTGAGATTTGTAGTTGCTCCTCCGGAATTCGTATATCAAGATCATCTTCCAAAGGTGGTATAATATCTTCCACATATAGTTCTTACGAAACCTCCATGGTGGTGTCCTTGAGGGGATCATGTCGAGATGCTTTGGTTTGAAATAATTTATTTTATTTGCGTTTATGCCCTTAAAAATATTTTTCATCACAATTGTAGTAAAGTTCCAGGCATCAATGCTTAGCCATGGCATCTGGGGTCAAAATGTGGATTCGTAATGGTTAGGTGGCGGAGTTGCTGGGAGTAATAGCCATGGGGAACACTATGAGAGTGGGAAATAAAGGCCATTTGGGTTTGGCATTAATGACTAGTTTTGCTTCTCTAGATCTATTGGAAGCTTCCAACCAAGTGGAGGGTCACTACATAAGGACATGTGCATGGATTTCCTCTTTGAAGCCACTGATGAAACATTCCTTGGGAAAAAAATCCAAGGCCTTCTATGTGGACTGCCAATTGCTCAAAGGCTGTAATGTAGTCCAAAATAGTACCATTCTGACACAATTAGGTCAACGTGCCCAAGTAGTGAGTTTCATGATCAAAACACTCATTAAATATCTTCACAAATTGGCTCCAAGGAACATATCAATGATAATATGTATGTTACCATTGCTACCATTGCCATCTTTCTAAATCTACATATAAAACCCAAATTTTTAAATTTTGTAGGTCATCCTTAATGTTGTGGAGGGAAAAATAGTGTTCCATTTGGGTAACCCAATCTGAAGGGTCTAAGCCATCAAATTTGCACATATCAATCTTCATAAAGCAGTGCCATGAATTTTTATCCTCAAATGAGTGAGGTTGTGTTTATGGGAAAATAGTGCGAGAGCCTAGTTCTTCGATTCCAAAGGCTTCATAGTTTGGATCCTCTTGTTTCATAGCAAATCCAACTTATTGAGCTATAACATTAGTCATGTATATATTGTTGTTTGACTTATCATTTTTGAGTTGATCGAATGATTGCATCAAGGCCATAGCCATGGAATGCAAGACTTTCATTGCAGTTGGAAGGTCTTGGGATTAATTTTGGTTTGCCACCTCCTTGGCACTCTGGTCACTCTGGTTGCAGGTGTGTACCATTGGAGTTGCATGGTACGATTGTATGGTCCACACAAAAAGGATTGTTATAGATGTATACCAAAATGACTAACATGCAGCAAGTAGTCTATTGAGATAGGTCACAAATAAGGGTTTTTGGGACCCCTAGGTAATACACACACGCACACACACATACTTACTCTCTCTCTCTAATAGGACTGTTACTCTCAATTGAGCATTATTGTACTAAAAAAAATTCCCAAATTCCTTTTGGATGCAAATATGTACGAATTTAGCTTGGTAGCCCATAAACAATTTGGTTATTGCACTATATTGTCTTGGCAAAAAGTCCAAATTCCTTCTGAATGCAAAGAGGTAGAGATTTCACTTGTGGGTTACAAAGATGAGGGTTTCTATGGTTTTGAGGACAAAGGATTGTCAAGTGCTATAGCTCTCTAATATACGTGCGGGGTCCAACATTAGTATTTTACCCAATCTCTCAAGGCGATAACTAAGGAGGCTTAATTGTGCCCTTAGCCGTATTACCCAACTATCCAGGTATGCAAGAGTGTATTCCCGAGTGATGTGCTTAGTGCCACTACAACAACAACACATTTGATTTGATTGTCTACAATTGGTTTCAAGTGACCTAGGGGACTTCCAATATACTTGAGGCTAGTTTGTTCTTTTATACTTTAATTTCAGGTCCTAGTTTGTGTAGTAACAAAGTACTCAAAGGGCATGCTAACTTATACATTCCTGGGTTTCTATGCAATGTAAATTTGTTTTGTTGTCTGTTCCATCCATAAGGACATACAATAATAAGATTAACAATTTTACATAGTTGAATGCAAATTTAGCAGAGGAAACATGTAATTTTTTGATATTTTGGGGGTTCCTAAACCCCATGACTCCATATTTCTCTATCCCTAGATATAATTGCAGCGACAGTAGTTCTCCCTGGATTCTAAAGAGAGTTTCCAAATATAATTTCAATGATAGTCAAATTGAAACCATTAAATCTTGTTGACACAAACCCAGTCAACAGGGGTTCCTCACTCTGTCGACATCCAAACCACCGCAATCTCCTTGAGCACCGGCCCAAATAGGTTTTACCCCATCCGGAAACACCTGCAGAGCAGATGAAGTCTCACCCAAGATGTTCGAGGGAGAGCTGACGAAACCACATTTCCGTCGAATGAAGGAGGACCTTGTGCATCAACTTATCAATTTAGAGCAGCATTGTTTAATAGATCTAACTATTCAGCTTATGCATCAAATAAGATCACATCATCATTTAATAGATCTCATCATTAACAGAACCATCAATGCGCAATAGATCTAACAATAAAACATCAATTGAAGCAAGGAAACATCACATCATTCACAGTGTCATATCGCATATCACATTCATAACATAAAACAGGAAAAGACACAATGATTCTGCTCAAACTCCGTCATGTCATATTAACCTTCGCAACAGAAATACAAATACATCAACACAGTTCTTCTGTCGCATACACAGATTCAACAAGACCAAAACATGCGCAATTCCTCTATTTGATCATGCCAATGACTCTTCGATCTCAATTCATCCTATGCTAAAACTTGCAATTCTACATCTATTTATAGGCTTGCGCCTTTACATTCATGGTCCACTTAGTCAACCGCCTAACGACTTCTTAACAATATCTAAAAAAGAATGACCCTAACCCGCACAATGCGGTCCAAAATGACCCAAAAATACATAAAATAATACTATTTCCGACTTGTGCGCGGGTTTCCTCCTTGTGCGACATCTTTGACCTTGCGCAGCATCCACGATGTTGCACGACGGACTCATCCAAACCCACATGCCAACAGGCCCCCAACACAATCTTGTGGCTCGGCCTCGAGCCACGTCAGCTGGACATTGTGTACTTGTTGATCTTTAGACTGAAGTCTTCGTACTGCTGACTGATCTCCCTAGCTTGCTCCTTAACCATCGCAGTGATCTCCCGACTCTCTGTCAAGTCCTACGCTGATGGATGCTCAATCAGCTTATCGACAACTTTTTTCTTGCCTTCCTGCATGGACTACAACACAGAGAATGCCTTTACCGAAAGCTGCGCGCCAATGTCTTGGAACTCATCTAACTACGTGTTGCGCTTCTGCTGACGTTCTTGTGCCCTCACAACGCGTTGTTGTAACTCCTTCAGCTCCGCAGACTTGGTGACCTGAACCGCCAGTGGTAGTGCTCACAGCGAAGTCTTCATTGTTGCTAGTTTCCCTTCTGCTTCCTGCACTAGCTTGGTCAGTTGCTCCAATTGCTCATCCTGGACTACGCTACCCCAAAATTATGCAGTCACTTCAGTTACTTTTGTCGTCTCTTGCTCAAACTCTCCTAGTTGGGTCGCCAACTCCTCCATGGCACTTTTCCTTTCTACTACTTACTCCAGTGGTGTGCTTGGTTGTACCAAAGCCAGTAAGTCGACATTGTCACGCTGCAACTGGGAAATGACGGCCCCAAGTCGTTGTGCTCTTTCGACCGCATCCAATGTCGCGGTGGGCTCCAATACATACTGATAGGCATAAAAAATGGCCTCTTCCAGCCTCACTCTGTTGTATCAGAGGGTTGCTTTCTCCATCGTCAAGTGGTTTCGTTCCTTCTTCAGCTCCGTGATTGCTCTAACATTTTCTGCAATCAGTTGCTCATGCTTGTCCTCCAATTCTTCTACCACTTCCTGCGCTGCTACCCGCCTTCTCCTTTGATTCTTCTACCTCTTTCTGGGCCACTGTCATGTTCTCCCGCGATCGCAAGAATTGACTGCTGATACTTAGCTCCATATCCGCCATTTCTTAGCTAGCGATCGTTTGCATCTACACCAATGTCTACGTGGACAACCCATTGATGTTGATGGACAAAACTTGTAACTGATGCAGCGAGCCTGGAGATCCTCATTGTCGGTCACAATCGCAGTCGGGGGAATTTGCACATTTCGAACCCATGTCCTAGTGCTGATTGAGCCGACTTCCTGCACAGTCGCTACCTCCGGTGCCTTCTTCAAAACAACATCAAATAAAGAATCAAGGCAAACTTTTACCTCGTTGAAACCTTCTTCCGCCTGCTTCTTCATTACTTCAGCTGCCACACTCATAGCCTATGCGATGGCCGCAATGAGCCGGTTCAGTTGTGCCTCTATCCCTAGGCTTGCGCACTTGTCATACCGTGCTTGTGTCGCGTCTTCATTCTTCCCTCCTCAACCATGCGCTCTTCCTCCTCATCAGTGGGTGTCCACGACGACTTTTGGTCGAAGTCATGGTAACTATGCTAGTCCATATCTAGCGCATCCACTGGTAGCCCCGTCGATTCTTCTACTTGGCTAATCGATTCTCTCCATTCGGCGGGCCAATCCTCAATAATCCTCTCCATCTCTGCGTCGGACAACTTGTATGGTGTCGGCAACCACCGCTTCTCCGGATCGCGTCGCACTTGCACATGAATGGCGTGTGGCCCAATCGCAAACCGAGCAATCCGGTGATATTTTGTTACGACTGCTTGAGACAATCTCAGAACTCGCTCAGTTTCCGCTTGCAGCGCCTCCCAGTAAAACCATAACTGCGCTGCGCAGTCCTTAAGCCGCTTAGGTTCTTGCACCCACCAAAGGTTCTGGTAGCGTGCGCCCTTACAAACCTTGACCGCTTCCACGTCCACACCTTGGTATTCATCTGGCTCCATCCAAGCTACGAGCGTGATTAAGATCAACAACCAACTGTATGCGAATGGTCGCTTTCCCGCCTAGACTACCACCGTATCCTCTGTCAACTCGTTCAGCAAAAAGAGCAACCAATTCATCTGGACCCCTTACGCACACAGCTCGGTGCATGCAATGATCCCTGAGTTGCCTTGGTTGGGTCGGTTATTCCTGACTAGTTTAGTAGCCAAAATCTGTGCCCCAATGCGAACCGCCTGATCATTGATGTTGTCGATGTGGTATGCCCATCCATCGCGTTGTAACTCATAGTGCTTCCTCAACCTCGTCGCGAGCTTCTTATCATTGGTTTTCCCCTGAAAATATTGAGAGGGTTATGGCCCATCCTTAGGCAACCCTGTGATTTCTGAAATAAGGTCAACCATGACTGTGATCGGTCTATCCAGCCATAAAATCCCGCCGTGAAAATATGCCAAAAGCTGCTTTACGCAGGCATTTGCCTCAGTCAACCGCCCAAAATGTGGTATGTTGATCAATCCCAACAATCCCGCTTTATCCAATCCGCGCGCCCAAGCGTGTGGAATGCGTGGTGTTGGGCCACCTCCAACTACTACCCTTGGCACATAGGGTTCCATCATGACGTCCCTCATCGCCAACATATCATGATCATCATACTTCATTTGCATTAGCGCAGGCACAATTTCTGCAGTGCACACAATGCCTTGTGGTATCGTCGGCATCCTTACTTGGTATCTTTGATTCTTGGTAAGCTTTCGGGGCTGCGCACTGGGTCGGTAGGGAGGTAAATACCCAGGGATATCCGCAGCGGATACCCCTGCTCAAGCTATTGATTCCACAACGCCTGGGCTCGATGGACTCGCCTGGGAAGGTACTTCCTCCTGTAATTGTGCAGATGATCAGGTCTGCCTCTTCTGCAGCCCCGAGGAGCTAGGTTGCTTCCCCCCCTCCTCTTCTTCGGGATTGTCGATGACCTGACCGACATACTGGCAACTTCCTCCTCAATAGATACAGGGACGGCCGGTGAGTCCTGTTCACTTGAAATCTCAACCGTGTTCGGTTCGCTCTGCATGCCGCACCAGTGCCCCGCAACGCTCAACGGGTGCTCAATCTCACCTCACTTGGAAACTCACTCAACTCAAGGAAACTCCGCTCTGCAAATCTACTCGGACTTGCCCAATTCAACTCACTGTTACTCAGCTCAATTCACACTTAGCATACTGGTGACTTCCAACCGCATTCGGCCCCTTCTTATAGCGCCAAATCGGTCCCTCCATCATCATGACCAAATCATGCATTAACTTCCCAAATCCATCGTCGATCATGTCAATCTAATGGTTGTATATGCCATAAATGCATGTCACTTCACCTAGCGCCATTGGTTAACTGCTCTTAACTATCTGCATTTATTATTTTTTTGACTAAGTTGCAACCCTACGGCAGTCGCAGCATGGCTTCCTAACTGTGATACCATCTCTCCTACTTTCGCATCCCGTCCCTACCGGTGCGCCATCCTTCTACCGAGCAACCTGTCCCTCTTCCTTTTTTTTTTCTTTTTTTTTTTCAATGCCTTAAGCATCGCGCTGCTTCAGGCCCGTCCTGTAGGGCTTCAGCCTGCTACCATTCACTAGCTTGGGTAGCAGTGCTCCATCTAACTGCTGCAGCTGTACCGCGCCTCCTGAAGTAATGAAACTAATGCGATACGGACCTAGCCAATGCATCTGTAACTTACCTGGATGCTTCATGAACTTGTTGTCATACAACAGCACCAAGTCGCCCTGCTGAAATTGCTTGTTTCTAATATGGCGATCATGCCAAGAGTTTTGTCGATCCTTCTCGACGTGCTAGTGAAAACCTGTGACAAAACGGTCTTCCTCAATCTGTACCAACTGCACTAGTCACTCTTCTAATGCGGCTTCGTCATCCATTCCTGTCGCGGTCGCTATGCGCAAACTCAGAACAATGTACTCCATAGGCATGACTGCCTCTTTCCCATACACCAATTTGAACGGTGTCTGTCCCGTTAAACTTTTACAAGTGGTGCGATATGCCCACAAGACTGTTGGAATCTTCAAATCCCACTCATTGTGGTTCACGTTACAGACCTTTGTAAGCGCATGCTCCAACACTTTGTTGAATGCCTCCACGGTTCCATTTGCTTGCGGATGGTACGGGGTACTCTTCTTATGCTGTATCTGAAGTTCTTCTGTTAATGCGCTAACTGTGCGATTAATGAAGTGGCTCCCCTAGTCACTCATCAATATCTTTGGGTAGCCAAACCAAGTAACAATATTGTCAAACAAGAATTGCACTATTGTCCCAGCAGTGCAATCTACAACCGGTGCGGCCTTCGCCCACCTTGCTAAATAATATGTCGCTGTGATTATGTACCGTGCACCATTTCTCTTTCCAGGTGGGTTTATTGGTCCCACGAAATCCACATCCCATTTATCAAATGGCTGCAATGTCACTTGAGGTATCAACGACATCTCATCCCTCCTTGAGGGTTTTTGAGTTCTTTGACAGACGTCGCAGGTTCGCGCATAATCCGTCGCATCATTATGTAGAGTGGGCCACCAAAGCCCTGCATGAAGAATCTGCCTAGCAGTAGCACGACCTCCAAAGTGTCCACCAACCACTCTTGCATGTGCTTCCTCCAATATCTGCCCTTGTTCATGAGGTAGGACACATCACCGCAAGAGCTCATCTGGTCCTAGTTTATAAAGCTATCTGACAATCAACTGGAAATCCGCGGACTTAACCACCAATTGCTTCTTCTGACTTGTGGTAAACTCCTCTGGTGCGGTTCCCGTAGCCAAGAACTGAATTATTTCTTCATAGTAATCGTCAGCCACCTCAAATCGGAATAGTTGCGCATCCGACAACCCATCTTCAATGTTTGTTGGTTCCTCACCTGTCTCAATTCGCGATAAATGATCTGGTCCTGCATTCAAGCGACCTGGTTTCACAATTACCTCAAAATCAAACTCCTGAAAGAGCAGTAGCCAACATCATATCTTCCCCACCAACACAGGCTTATTAACCAGTTATTTCAATGTAGAATGGTCTGTGAACATTTTGAAATGACCCCCCAACAGGTAATGCCTAAACTTATGTAGCGCATATACCATCGCCAGACCTTCCCTCTCTATAGTCGTATAATTTTTCTCCGCAGGTGACAGCTTCTGACTCGCGAAAGCTATCGGGTGGTCAAGATCTCCTTCTCCTGGTTATGCGAGCACCACTCCTAGCGTAATCGACGATGCATCCACATGGACATGGAATTCCTTGCTCCAGTCGGGAAATACCAGAATCGGTGCAGAATCCATCTTAGCCTTCAGCGTCTCAAAACTCACTTGACATTCGAGACTCCATAAAAATACCATGTCCTTCTTTAACAACTTTTCCATAGGATCCGTGATCGCAGCATAACCATGGATAAACTTGCGGTAGTACCCTGTGTGCCCCAGTGTCGCTCTCAACTGCTTCACAGTTGTAGGCGGTGGCAAGCTCAAAATCAACGCAATATTTGTGGGGTCAACCAACAATCCTTTCTTGCAAATAATGTGACCCAACAACATACCAAATGGTGCACAAAAAATACACTTCTTCAAGTTCAGCGAAATTTGATGCTGTCTACATCGCTCCAGCATCAATCGCAGGTTTGTCAGATGGTCGTTGATCAATCCATAAACTGTCCATTCATCCATATAGACTTGCAAAAACTTCTGAATAAAATCTTTGAATGCAGCGACAACAACGCGGGAGAATACCGTAGGTGCGTTCTTTAGCCCAAATGGCATCACGGTATACTGGAAACAACCCCATTCAGTCACAAACATTGTCTTGTGACGATCCTCTTTTGTGATCCTAATCTGGTGATGCCAGAGAAACCATCCGTGAAGGAATACATTTCTTGACTGCCCACTCCTTCTAGTACCTCATTAGTGAATGGCGTCGGAAATGGATCATGCATACAGGAATCATTCAACTTCCTCAAGTCAACACAAATTCGAACCTCACCTATCTTCTTATCCTAAACCACCATGGGACTAATCCATTCTGATTCTTCGACTGGCTCAATTATTCCAGCATCCAGCATTCTGTCAAGCTTAGTTTTGACCCTTTCCTTGTGTCGCGGGTTCATTCGATACAGGCATTGCCTGATTGGTTTCGCATCTGGCTTCAATGGAATCTTCATCTCTCCGAGATCCCCCAATATTCCCTTCATTTTGGAAAACTTCGTGGGGAAAAAATCTTGGAACTCATGCAACAAGTCTGTGACCTTTGCCATCATTTCTTCATCCCAGTAGTCCCCAACATTCGCAAAATTTGGGTTCTCCTTCGTCCCAATGTTGACCTTCCTAATCTTCAACGGTTGAGTTATTGGGTCTGTCGGTGCATCAGGGGCTACGACATCTCGACTCCCTTCTATTTTTGGAATATTGATATTCCGCAGGTCATCACCATCCTCTGGCCCTCTAGTAATATTATAGCATTCCATCATCAACTGCATTTGACAATGCGTATGCGGATCCACGGGGTATGCAACTAGAACCACCTTCAGAACAACATCACGGATGAGATGCAGGGAATTATGAACATCTATATTGGCATCCGCGAAACTAAAGGTATGAGTGAAGCAAACCATCAACTCTAACCAAGTGGTAATCTCCCTGTGCAACTCAGCTAAGGCATACCAAGATCATGCATTCCATCCAAAGTGTGGACAAAGGCATGGACCCATTCATCCTTTGGTCGCGAGGCCCACAAAGTATGACATTCAATCAGATGACAGCCAGGGTCATTCCTCCCATCATACTTTCCGATGTGGTATACTTCTGCGTTGCCAAAGAGAATAGTCATCAATCTTCGACACTGCAACCACTTAGTAATCAACTTCTCATGGGTCTCTCACCAACGTGCTGGAGCAGCCTTCAGCGCCTCCTCCAACGCCAGCAATCGCTGTGGTTCTGACACCTTATCTTCAAATTCCATGAGAAATTCAGATAACCCAGGCAGGTCTTCGTATATTGGTAATTCAAGAGTCTCAGTCGCGACATGGCATAGCGACTGTGTGATCAAACCGCACTTCTGGAATGACACCTCATGCATGCGGTTCCACCATCGAAAAATTCAATAACATCAAAATCAGCGTAGGTTTTCATCCCCTCAATTTCCACAATAAGGCGTGAAACTCTCCCAATTGGTGTTACTTTGGCCTGATTAGCCAATCGCAGCTGCACGGGAGACCAGCTCAGCGTTGGGCTCCCCATCTTTTGCCATGTCTACTTTGTTAGAATATTGACATTGGAGCCTAGAGCCAGAATGACTGAATCTACCTCGTAGTCCCCAATCTGGATATTCATGCGCATCTCTTTTCCTGTCTTCTTCCTCTGTAAAGAGTTCATGGAGGACTCTTTCTGTCCCTTGGTCGGTCGATGCAACAGACTCTCAATCTCAGCAAGAGCATCAAGATCTCATGCCAGCGACAAGTAACTTTCGAAGAAGTTATGAAAAGTACCATACTATCGCGATGGTCCTGCTCCCGAGTGGAGTCAAAAGCAACAGGCATGTCATAATTAATTGACTTACCATGATTTTTGCCTATCGCATCACATGCTTCGAAGAATGTATCTCGCTCAACATCAATATCAAACTACACCTTCTTCTTTCCAGGCAACTGGATTAGCGGATGCAGACCATCTTCTCCTATCGTTGCACCTCCACGAGTGATAACAGCAACATCGACATCTAGCGTTCTTGATTCAACAGAAATCGTCGCGATAGTTGGTCCTGAATTCTAGTTCGGCGGTGGATTCATAGGTTGATTCACATTCTGATTTGTGTTTTGATTCTGATTTGGACGTTGATTCTGGTTCGACAATTGATTCTAATTCAACAATTGGTTCTAATTCTGAAACTAGTTCAACAGCTGGTTCTGATTCTGCAATTGCGGGACATTTCATGCCTGCCATCTCGCAATCAACTGTGTACAGTTCTCGACAGTGTGATCAACATCGATACAATACTTACATTGTTGTTGCAATTGCGGACAATCTCTCTGATAGTGTCCCAATACCCCGCAATTGTAACATTGCACCGGTCTGTGACCCCGTCCTCCTCCTCGACCAAAACCTCCACCTCATCCTCCTCGGAATCCTCCGTGAAATCCTCCTTGTTGCTGATATGGTGGTTGATTAAATTATTGCTGCGGGGGATTCGATTGCAGCTAAACACACTGCCCTGGCTGAACGTATCGTGGCTGCTTTAGAGCCATTTGCATCTGATTATACTGTGGTTGTGGCACAAACTGCTGTTGTGGTTGCGGCTGCAGTACAAATTGCATCTGCAGTTGAGGTGGTGGCTGGGCCACCTGTGGATGCGACTGCGGTTGATGTACCGCACGATGGTCGTAGCCCTTTACGTAGTATGAGTCGTACTTTCTTTCTTAGAGTAGGCCATAAGCACGACAATCCTTATCTTCATGCCCGACAGACCGGCAAAATGTACAATATAATTCGTCGGCTTCGTGACCATCTTTTGCATGTGTGCACACTCTTCATGTCGATGCCCATAAACTTGACAAATGCGGCACCATGGAATCCCTCCGCCACTCAGTGGGTTCGGTGCTCCTGATACTAGGTAGTTTCATAAATCTGCGCAGTTATCCTTGGTATTTCCCTCTACACAACATCGAGTACACCAAACTTCTTTGCAGTGCTCTTTATCCTTCTTGAGATATTGCAACTGAATTGTCAGATTCGCCAGCTGCTTCTGGATCTGAGACATGCCGACTGCATTCTCATTGACAGGTGAAGCTTCTAACTTCATCACAATCTCCAGAGCCTCACTTTGTGTCGCAATTTTCTACTGCATTAACGGGAGTATGATACGAGTTAGTAACGCCGCGATGAACCATTCCTTATGTTGAATGTCGCTCATCTCAAAACCGACCCTTGCCATTAGTGTTTTAAACCTTTGGTCAAAATCCCAAACAGTTTCGTTTGGATATTGTTTGATCTCCTTCAGTTCCGTAATGTATTGCGCTTCAGAGTTCGATTTTCTGAATTATTCAATTAATCCTTTTCTAACTTCATCCAATGTTTTCTCTGGAATTCCTGCAGGAACTTGTACAAATTTCATCAACAAATCCAATGCGCGACCCCAAAGAGTCGTCGCCAATTGACCTTTCGTGACATCGTCATTCGTAATTTGTTTAACAGTCCACACAGCTTCACATAAGAACCAGTATTGCTCTAGGTTCTCAGTTCCATTTCCATGGAACAAAGGTAACTTTGCATCATTGCCCGCCATCTTGGACCTTCTTCCTACAATCGTTGATCCGCTACTACTTGAGTGTCGTTGACACGTCAAACACGGCGGTGTTAAAATCGTGTTTCTTCCTAGTTGTGATATAGTGAGCGGAGGTGTGGGCACGTTACTATTGGGGGTTGGTCCTGCCTCTGCCTTGGGCGTAGCCTGGTCGTTCCTGTCAGCACTATGGGGTCGCTTAGTCTCGTTTGGTCTTCCTTCGCGGTCTCGCATTTCAATCGCAGCAGGACCTTCCCCTATCCTCTGCCTCTTCTCTTTTCGAAACCTTGCTCCTCCCCTCGTAAGACCACTCTCTTCCTCGGCTTCCCTTACAGTCTCATCGTAACTTGCACCCATCTACCCCATGTTATTCCATTCGCCTCCCCCCTGCCTTCGCGGTATCCACAGCCTCTGCCCACCAAGGTTCCTCTACTCTAGGTACATCTTTAGTATGCCCTTTTCACAAATGAGCATCTTAATGGACAATTGCAACGACAACAGGAACGTACCTCTCGGTCCGTTGAAGAATTCCCTTTCAGCTTCGCTATAAGATTTCGTTGTGTTGACCGCAAAATCAGTGATATAGCCCTCCAATATATTGTCAAGCCAGACTTCCACAGCTCATGATGCTCTGTTTTCTACCTCCTGCAACTCCTGGATCAATTCCGGGGTCCAGGACATTGGCTCACCACCTTGGAAACTTACCTCGCGAAAGGTCAATTGTGCTAACCACTCATACAAGATGATCGGGAATTCGCAAAAAAAATACTCGTGTGGACCGTCATGTATGTACTTTTCCACCCACCAATTTTTCGTCAGTCCAGGGTTCTAATTCTCTTTCTCAGCAAATTCGCGCAACTTTTGTTCAAACCAATCTTGAATTTCCGGTATTGTCGGATGCCACAACATGTTCTCCCTCCACTTCGCGTTATGGTCCCAGCAACGGAACCATTTGTTAACACAAACCCAGTCGACAGGGGTTCCTCACTCTGTCCACACCCAAACCATCGCGATCTCCCCGAGCACTGGCCCAGACAGGTTTTACCCCGTCCGGCAACACCTGCAGAGCAGATGAAGTCTCACCCGAGATGTTCGAGTGAGAGCTGACGGAACCACGTTTCCACCGAATGGAGGACCTTGTGCATCAACTTATCAATTTAGCACAGCATTGTTTAACAGATCTAACTATTCAGCTTATGCATCAAACAAGATCACATCATCATTCAATAGATCTCATCATTAACAAAACCATCAATGCACAATAGATCTAACAGTAAAACATCAATTGAAGCAAGGAAACATCACATCATTCACAGTGTCATATCACATATCACATTCATAATAGAAAACAGGAAAAGACACAATGATTTTGCTCAAACTTCGTCATGCCATATTAACCTTCGCAACAGAAATACAGATACATCAACACAGTTCTTTTGTTGCATACCCAGATTCAACAAGGCCAAAACATGCGCAATTTCTCTATTTGATCATGCCAATGACTCTTCGATCTCAATTCAGCCTATGCTAACACTTGCAATTCTACATCTATTTATAGGTTTGTGCCTTTACATTCATGGTCCACTTAGTCAACCGACTAACTACTTCTTAACAAGATCTACAAAGGAATGACCCTAACCCGCACAATGCGGTCCAAAATGACCCAAAAATACATAAAATAATACTATTTCCAACTTGTGCGGGGGTTTCCTCCTTGCGCGACATCTTTGACCTTGGGCAGCATCCGCGATGCTGCGCAACCGACTCATCCAAACCCGTCTGCCAACAAATCTCAATGCCTAAAACATATCGTCCAATTAATTTGTAAATATATATTTATATTAGAAGGAAATTTATTGCCTACAATTTCCATAGCAGTGAATTAAAAAATAAAATAACACTCAACATTCCACAAGGGCATGAACTAATCTACAAATAATTTGTTAATATTGTTTGGTAACCTAAACGCAAGCAAACAAACTCATGCGATGAAAATTCCACTAGGAATTCAAAGTTGTTGTTAATAATTCTGTGAATTAGATTTGTGAGTAAAGTTGGAGCAAGTTGGAGCAACATTATTATAGCATAGTGCATTAGAGTGGGGCAATTGAAGCATGGTAGGACCATAACCCACAATTATTAGGATCAAAACCTGGATCTGATATATTGGATGGGGCTATTGGGAGGTGTGCATCTAATTACTCAATAAAGTAAGTTATGGGAATGTTGATCTGATATATTAGTAAATCGTTCGATTGTCCAGGATTATTAGGGGATGGTTGTAAGCCTTATCAAGTTGTATGCAAGAGGATTTTCCATGCAAGTATCACCATCATTGGAAAGGGGTTAGATAACGATATAAGTAGGGTCTCCTTAGGGCTCACCTTTTGAGTAGAGAAATAATCCATAGTGGGGTTTCAACTGTTCAATGAGGAATCCACAACTTGAACACGCCATGGATTTGCATGGTGTTAAGGGTGAAAATACTCTAGGGTATCAAAAGAAGGGCAAAGAGAAATATCTGAGAATTAAGGGTTATGGAAATGAAGCCTGGAAAGGACCAAAGGTTGAGGCTAGCACTTCAATACTGGTGATCAATTCTGGAGTTGACTTATTGAGATTAAAGGTTGGAAAAAGGGACGTGAGTTCGAAGGTTGTTTTAAGGATGGAATGTGAGGGAAGAGCTCCTAGCAGGAAACATTGTATATACAATAGGGCAAGTGATATTAAACTGGTGTTGGGCGATGATGCTTCGATGCAAAAAGTGGTGAACCTCTCTTCTAAACATTTGGTAGGCAAATTCTTCGGCAAAAGAATGGAAGAAGTTAGTTTGAGAGACTATCTAAAGGAGCAGTGGGTACCTTTGCTCATATAAATGCCAATTTTTTTTGCATTGGCTAGAGTTGGATGGGTTTTCTCTACAGGATGGAAGAATATATTTCAAAATTAAAAGGGGTCTTTTGCAAATGGGGCTCGACAACCCTATTTTTGAAAGCTTCGACCCCATTCTTTGATCTAAGGACTAAGGATATGGAAATTTCTTTGACCTTGTTGAAGCTAATAGGTATTCCTATATTTTATAGTCTTCAAAAGTGTTCAGGGAGACATGGAATGCCCTAAGGGTGTTCATGGAGTAGATATGGGGTTCAAAGATTTGGGGAACATGTCCATTGCTAAAAGACGAGTGGGCTTGGATCTGAGAGAGGACCTAGCTATAGACATTTTGTTACAGAAGCGAGTGTTTATGATAACCCAATCCTTGAAATGTTTCAGGGTTCCCTTTAAATGTGTTAGATCTCATCATCACAATCACTTGGTAAGAGATTGTTAGTTGTTGTTCTCTAATATTTCGAGGGAAATTTACTATCATTATTTGGAGGGGGATGCCAAATGTGAGACATTATTCAATGGGATGGAAGGTGAGAAGGAAAATGAAGGAGGGTTGTAGGTTCCTCTATAATTTGATTGAAGGGAAGGATATAGTCTTATCCCTTGATGAAGGATCGACTTTGCAGGGGGTGATGTTGCTTGAATGGAAATTGAAACGAAGGGTTTCAATGGATCGATAATGCTTTTAATCAAAAAGGGGTATAGTTACCTCAAGACAATGGATCATAAAGGATCCTAGAGTTTGACAGCGTTGTTCTTGATGCCATGATCACCATGAGCGGATTGGACAAAGGTATGTCCATTCATCACTTAGCTCCTTTATAGGTTATTCCGAGATCTATAGAGGTTTGGCTCCTAGGATGGACACTCCTTCGTCATTGGAATTCATAGAATATTATTTTAATTTAAATGGCTTGAAGGGTTTGGGGTTGTTTGAGGGTCCTATGGGATTTTTTGTTGAGGACTTGGAATTTGTAGGGAACCTTGTAGACCTAGACTAGGGATTTATGGAACCCAATGGATTGGAAGGTAGGTACTTCATAATATTTGGTAAGGGGAATAATTTATAAGGTTTGATAGTTAGAGGGGGGGATTATCAAACTTTTTTGTGATTTGTCAAAGGAGTAGGTAGGGTATAGAATCCCATCTCAATATTGCTCAATAAAAGGCCTTTCTCGAGAGTCAATCAAGGAATCAATTAACTATCCAAGGTTTTTTTTAAGCAATTCATACCCCCTCATCCGGTTTGTGATGTTGTGCCTCTTACTGAACTATAGGGGTTGGGAAACCTAGTGTTGGTATTTTGATACTGATTATAGGGGATTTGCAATATGATTCATATATTTAAACAAAACACATAAACATTAATATATAAATTCTATACACAACACATCACAAATAACACAAAAATTACCCTAGAAAGTCGATCGTGGGAAAACCAACAAACTAATGAGTTGTACACTCATCTATTATCAATCATAACTTTACCACACTTGGGTGGAACCGACACAGACCAATCGACACTCATTGTTACACATGCAATACACACAATACTCCTATGTCTCTCTTATTACATAGCATTTACACCTTATTTATAGGTGCAATACAACTAACTACTCATTAATGGTTGTCCATAAACTCCTAATCGAATATGGTTATTCTGTTACAACTTCCATGACCCATCAACCATAGTCGACTATCTATTTAGATTCCAGTTGTCCAAGTGCTTCGTTGAATTCATGCTTCATCAAGTTTCGTCGACCAATCACTTATCATTGACCAAAAAAATTCATGTCGGTTAGCCAACCAAACTTCCATTGTCTACCGCCTCTAACTCTAGTCGACTACCAACTTTTCCAGTTGATTCATCCACAAAGAATATAACATCCCAACATTCTCCCGCTTGTCTCTTTTGCATAAAACAAAAGACCCAAGACTTAAGTTCATTTTAGCAGGGATACCAAGCCCATCGTTTACCTTCACCAAGAAAAGCTCTATGTTCTTATCAACTTCGTCAATGAGTTTGCAATAGTCTTTGTCATGCCTACCTTTTCTGGGAGCACCTTTTTGTTCTCCACCATTCATGAAATGATATTGAACATCATTGTGTTTTGTCTTCGAATGATATGTTGAATTCTTCTCCAGGAAGATTGCACTTTGACTATCACAATCCAACCTAATAGCATGCTGGCCAAACCCAACATCTGAACACAATATCTGCAACCAAATAGCTTCCTTGTGCACATGAGTAGTTGTCGTGTATTATCCCTCAGTAGTCGACAATGGAATTACTAATTGTCGTCCACTAATCCAACTGATTTCTTCGTCGAATAACTTGAACACATATTCGATAGTCAATCTTCTGCGGTCGATGTCTCCATCCCAGTTAGAATCGGTAAAACCATGTACATTGATTTCCTTATTGTCCTTGGGATCTCCTCAATAACTAAGATTGCAAAATCTGTAATGCCACACAGATACCTGAATACTCTCTTGACTATGGTCCAGTGTTATTTTACAAGAGTCGTCATATATTTGCACAATACTCCCATTGCATGGAAAATATCTAATCGTGTACAAGCCATTGCATACATTAGACTACCTACAACACTTGCATAAGGCATACATAAAATGTACTATTTTTCTTCTTGTGTCTTTGGACACTATTCAATAGATAACTTGACTCCCACGGGAATAGGAACCTTGACCGATCGACTTTCCTGTATGTTGAAACATTTCATAATTGTCTCAACATATTTCCGTTGAATTAACCAGAGTCTTCTAACTACTCAATCTCACTTTATTTCCATTCCAAGAATTGGATTTGTTGCTTCAAGATCCTTCATGTAAAACTTGATGGATAACTGCAATATTACCTATTTTAAAATATCCATGTTCTTCCCAACCAACAACATGTCGTCGACATACAAAGCCACATATACAAAGTGATCGTAGACTTTCTTCAAATACATACAATGATCTGCCTGGCTTCTCACAAACCCCAGTCGTTGAATATACTTATCAAACTTTTGATGCCACATCCTAGGTAATTGTTTTAGATCGTAGAGAGACTTCTTGAGCTTATAGACCAACTCCTTTTCTCCACCTACTGTAAAATCTTCAGGTTGCTTCATATAGATTTCTTCTTCAAGATCGCCATGAAAAAATGTTGTCTTTCCATCCATTTGTTCTATCTCAATACAAAATGTTGCAGCTAAATACATTAGTACCCTTATGGAAATTAATTTAGCAACATGAGAGAAAATTTCACCGAAGTCGAATCGCTCAACTTGAGAATATCCTTTTGCTACCAGTTGAGACTTGTGCTTCTCGACTTGACTTGGTACATTCATATTCATATTTGGAAATGTGACTAGATCCCATCTTTCATTTTTCTTTAAGGACTCCATCTCTTCTTCCATGGCCCTTTTCCAAAGTTTACTCTTCTTCCATGGCCCTTTTCCAAAGTTTACTCTTCTTCGAGTCCATCACTTCCTTTACCAACCTGGGATCGTAGTGTATGGAAGATAATGCAAAAGCAGAGTGAAATTTGAGTGGACTATACCTTTCTAGTTGTTGTCTTGCTCGATCAGACCTCCTCACGTCCGAAGTTTGTTGTTCCACCTCTTCGTTAGATTCGGTCAACTCTCCCAAATCCAAAATTTCGTCATTTATTTAAAACTCTTAATTTTATTGTTCCTTTTCTCTTTCGACTTTTTTAGTCCTGGAAATGCCTCCGACTTCCCTGAAGATCACATATCGACTATAAATTGTATTTCTCATCACTGGGTTCCGCAACTTATATCCTTTCATCCCATCCTTGTACTCAATGAAGATGAATTTCTTCGAATTGCAGTTGAGTTTAGTTCTTTTCTCCTTTGGGATGTGCACCATTGCACCCGAACACTGTGGTATGTGTAAGAGAGGGATTCTTTCCAGCCCATGCCTCATATGGATTCTTGTCAATCAGATCCGTCGATGGTGACCTATTCACTAGGTAACATGTCGTGTCAATTGCCTCTGCCCAGAATTATTGTGCGACTCATGCACCATTAAGCATGCTCCTTGCTTTCTCCATCACATTCCTATTCATTCTTTTGGGAACTTCATTATGTTGCATATAGGGAGTTGCATTTTTTTGAGCTATATTATGTTGTCTGCAGAACTGGTCGAACGCTTTTCCATAGAATTCTCCTCCATTGTCAATTCTTGGCACCTTGATCTATTTTCCTGTTTGATTCTCCACATTAGCTTTGAACTCCTAAAATTTCCCAAAACCCTCTAATTTCTTCCTTAGAAAATTACAACCATGTAATTCTAGAGAAATAATCTCTAAAAGAAATGTAATACTAAGATCCGGGCCTAGTGAAGGGTCTGGAATAGGTCGAAACACATCACTATGCATTAAACTAGTATTTCCTTAGCTCTAGTAGAACCAAATGAGAACCTTACACAACTCTATTTACCATAAATACAATGTTCACATAAATCAACTTCTTTAAAACAGTTAGAGAGACCTTCGACCATACCTTTCTTGTGCATAGCAAAAAGGCCTTTCTCACCTACGTGTCTCATTCATTGATTTCACAACATGGTCGAGTCAACTAGATAAGTGGATGTTCCATCGATCTCAAGACATACTATATTAGCTTTTTCATTGGTGTCTATTGTGCCCAATAGTTTGTACAGGGTTCTAGCCCAAACACCTACACCATTACTCCTTGCACCATCTTGCATGTATCTTTCTCAAATACAGATTGTACTCATGCATTCCCTATCTTACTTATTTATATCAAGTTTCAGGCCAAACCTGGAATATGCAGGACTCCTAAAAGTGTTCATGTTCTTCCATCTTTCGGCTTTAGTCGAACTTTGCCTCGTCCAACTATCCTGGTTAGTGAATCGTCTCCCGGTAGGACATCAACACTGTCAATATTCTGATATTACTCACATAACCACTCTCTATGAGGTGTTATATGATATGATGCACCTGAGTTGATCAACCAAGAGTCACGATTTGACTATATACTTGTGGAGACCAAATACACATCGCCTTTCTCCTCTTGCAAAGTCTTGTTATTAGATGACTAACCTTCCTCACTCCCTTTACCTTTCTCAACTTCTGTCGACTTACAGTTCCATCAATAGTGCCCGACTTTACCGCGTCGCCAGCATGGTTTCACCATCCAGGGGATCTTGTCTTAGATCTACCCCTCAACTTTGATCTTGTATTGGAGGTTTTGCCTTTTCCTTTGTCTATCGGTCGACCTCTAATCGTTAATGCATCATGGGTCAAGCCTTTTGTATTCTTTCATATCATCTCTTATGTCAATAGAGATGTGACCACATCATTGATTTTCAATGTGGTACTATTGCTTCCAATAGCCACAACCAAGTTATCCCAAAATTCTAGCAAGGAGCATAGTATATTGATGCATTTTTCCTCCTTGGTGAGTTTAATATCCACAGAAAACAACTAATTGATCACAGTGTTGAACGCGTTCAGGTGCTCTGTGACCGAATCACCTTCACCCATCCTTAGAAGGTACAAGTTATTCTGAAGAAACAACTTGTTAACCAAATATTTTGACTGGTACAAGTTCCCCAACTTTTCCCACAACTTCTTTGTAGTGTCTTCTTCTGAGACATTTCAATAATACAAATTTTTGTCAGATAGTACTCATTGCCTTTCTATCAAAAATTTTCAAGTCTTCCATTGACACATCCATTAGATTCGTTCCTAGGTTGACTGCAATCCATTGTTCTCAATCTACAAGGAGATCTTCCATTTTAAGCTTCCAAAGCTCAAATTTTTTTCCATTAAAATTTTCAATTTATATCCTCGATGTGATAGCCATTCTGAACTATAGATCAATTTTTCGGAACTCCCAATACAATAGGTATTCCCCAAGTCCAGGATCAAGCCAAATCCCTCAGCAACAAGGGTGTCCCCCTATAACCAACTTCGGCTCTGATACTAACGGTTGGGATTCTGATACCAATTATATGAGATTTGCAATCTAATTTATATAGTTAAACAACACACATAAACATTAAGATAACAATGGCATACGCAACACAACAACACATAACACAAAAATTACCCTGGAAACCCAATCTCGGGAAAACTAGCAAACCAGTGAGCTCTCTGCTCATCTATTATCAGGCATAAATTTACTACACTTTGGATGGTACCAACACATACCAGTCGACACTCATTGTTACACATGATACAAACAATACCCCTAGCCTTTACACCTTATTTATAGGTGCAATACAACTAACTACTCATTAATGGTAGTTCATAACATCCTAACCATATACGGTTATTCTGTTACAATTGCCTTGACCCATCAACCATAGTTGACTATCTATTGAGCTTCAAGTCGTCCAAGTGCTTTATCGAATTCATGCTTTGTCAACTTCCATTGACCAATCACTTGTCATTGACCAAACAACTATTCTAGTAGGTGGACCGACCATACTTCCACCGTCTACCACCTCCGACTCCAGTTGACCTATACCAGTCGACTACCGACTTTTCCAGACAATTCATATGCAGAGAATATAACATCCCAAGACCTAGGAAAAAAGTATGTTCCTAAGAGATTTGTGGAGTTTCACAATATGGATATTCTTTTTCTTGAGAAAACAATGGGCTTTGGTTCCATTTTAGCTTTAGAATTAAAAAAATATAATGGGTGGGTGGGGTTTTTCTTTCTTGGATGCTAAAGTTGGATCAGGAAGGATGATTTTAGGATGGAATATGAGGAATTTCCACTATTCTAATCCTTGGGATTTTGATATAGGTATTGGATTGAACATGTTCTTAATGGGTTTGGGTATGGAGATCACAACTTTGAATGTATATGGACCATATTTTGAAAGGGAGAAATTATGGGACATGATCTTCGGATTATGTTTTTTAAACCATCTGTATGTCATTGTGGGTGTAGACTTCAAATTTACTTTATAAATTTATGAGATACGGGGAGAGAAATCTCAAGTGGGTACTCTTACTTATTACTTTATCAACAATATTGATAGTAATAGGCTTATAGATATTTCTCCTATAAAGAAAAGGTCCACCTAGAGGAACAAGAGAGTTGGGGTTGATGGAATACCAAAAAAGACTTGATAGATTCCTTGTATTTGAATCATGGTTGGGGGACAGGCTTAGGTTGAGACAATGGGTTGGCACTAGAGGGGAATCTAACCATTTCCTCGTCTTCCTTGAACTAAATGGACTAGTTATAAAACCCTAAAGTCCCTTTAAATGTAATTCCTTCGAGTTAGACAATGAAAATTTTGAAGATTTTGCTAATTTCGTTAAGAAGACATGAGTTCTATGTGATTCTAAAAGCAGAGCCTCTGTAACTTTGCAATCCGAGGAAAACATAAAATCATTAAATCGGATCACTATTAAGTGGGATTCTTATAAGAGATTGAAGGATGAGGAGTATTTGAAGGATATTGAGAGGATTTTGGAGAAAGTATATTATGAAATTTTGGTTGGTTACTCTTCAGAATATCACAAAGGAACAAAAATAGAGTTGGAAAGGAATATGAGGTTGATCTTAGATATGAGAGGGAAGTATTGTGGACATTGAAGAGTAGAGATTTATAGCTAGAGTAGGAAGGTGAGAATACCAAGTTTTTTCATTATTTTGCAAATCATAGGAGAATTTATTAATTGGTGTCTACAACTTCTCCTTTTCAATGAGGTTAGTGAATTTTTAATTGATGATGAAAAAGAATGTAGTTGTCATAGTCATCCTCCAATAGGACCCATGGACAAAGAATCATCAAATTTTAATGGACAAAAAAATCTAGAAGAAATTAATTTCCCAAATAGTCCTGTTAAGAAATATGATGTACATAATAGGCGTTCATTTCCTGCTATTTATTCGCACGAATAAATTTCCACTCCATTAGTGAATGAATCAAATAAAAATATATGTGAAGAAGCTTTGGGATATGTAGATACATTAGGTTTATTGGGTTCATCAGATTATGAATTAAAGGTGAATAGTCCTTATAACTTCTTTGAACAAGAAGAAGAGAATAATCAAAATATGCCTACAATTGGTGTTTTGGAGTTTCTTGACTTATAAGCATCACCAGCTGAAATTGTAGAAGAAGATAAATCAATTCTTGTTGTATTAGAGGTGATTTGCGTTCAAGAGTTGTTTCTTGATAAGTTTCAAACCTTCAAGTAGGTTCATCTTCAGGAGGCTCAACAAGGTCACGGTTTTATTGCCAATTAGATATGGGAAATAAATAATAATGATCACCCCTAATTATAAACAATGGTTGGGTCTGCGGCCCAATCACTTTGAATAAAGTCAGGGTTAGATTTATTATTTATTATTTTGTTTTAATAGGTGGAAAACAAGTTTCCTGAATAATATCAAAATTGCTAGGATTGAGGCTGATGAGTTCATTTTCGAGTTGATGACCATGAATTGAAGGTGAAACAAAAAGATAGGTTAAATGTAATGTTTCATCACAACAATTATGCCATTTAGGTTTTTCAACATTTGATTAGGTTCTTTTTTATGTACCAATGGTAACCCTATATAGATCCTTACTTTGTAATACAGATGGTGGTCTCCACTGCTGGGTGGTTTTGGGTTGGGATACCAAGATGATTGATGATCTGGGTTGCGATCAATTGAAGGTTTTGTTGGGGTTAACAGGTAAGAAAGGGTTGGCCATTCCTGAACAACCAATGAAAGGATACATGCTTGAGCTTAATCATGAGCATGTCGACTTCCTCTTGGCGGTTTTTTTGGGCAAGGTTTCAGGAGGATCTCAACCAGAATTGAGAATTGATCATGGGTTTTTGCATTCTGTTATTCCTATAATTCATGGTATTGAATTAAAGGCCCGCCCCAATGCACTCAACAAGGAACATGTGTGTTGGGACATTATTTACAGAATTGTGAATGCTATCAAGAAACCATTAACATAATTCGAACCTAGGATCAAAGTTGCTCAATTCCCAAACGCCCAAATTTTTCAGAGGAGTCATCTAAATCCTTCGGTATTAGGGAGGTGTGTGGGTTTCTTGGTAATACAATAGGCCAGAGGCTCTTTTCTTATGAGTTCTCAGATAAGAGATTATTTGTAATTTTATTGAATACTAGAAGTCATGGGTTCAATGAAATTCGATGGAAAGCCATTGGTGTTGGTTGGATTTGTGAATTTGGGTATTGTCGGGACTGTGTGTATAAGCAAAGGATCAACTCTGCTTACTGAGAATTTTTATGCAAAAAATTGTCCCAATGTTGAATCCATTGTAAGGAATGTTGTTTCTCACAAGTTCATGCAGATGCTTGTCACAGTTCCTGGCACATTTCATCTCTTCTTCCATGATTTCTTCGTTGAGGCATGGACACATATTAGTTCAAAGTAATGAAATTGAATTTTTGTTTGAACATTGAAATTGAAATTGTTTTTTTCTCAGCTTTATAAATTGTTGAAGTTAGTATTAGTATTGTTACATGGATTGATCTTTGGTGCTCACAAGGTTAATATTAAATGATCTGATTTTGGATCTACACAAGGATGTGATGCCTTTGTGCTTATTCAATATACTTCAAACAACACCGTGGAGAATGATTTTTTAGATAACTTATCATTAACTGGTGATAGATTTGATACTATCATCAAGGCTAAGCAAGTTGTAGAAAATGTGTGCCTCGACATAATGTCTTGTGCTTATATCCTAGCCATGGCTACCAGAGATGTTGTAGCATTACTATATGCAACCAGTGTGGAGCTTCCCAACAACTATGAGAACATCTAATAATTGGTTGTTAAGATATTTGGACCAAAAATGGTTTGCTTTATGTAGATTTATATTTTATATTTTAATAAGGTGTAAGCTAAATTCTAGCCGATGTACACCCACAACTTACTCCTTTTATGTAATTTAAAACTGACCTTTAGATGATCCTATTATATTCGCTATTTTTATTTTGTTCTTCTCATTTAGATGGGATGATATCCCAAGCCTCCAGAGCCAGTGGAAACCTGCCAAAGGGTTCATTCACTCTCATTCAACTTAACATTCTATTTGTTAGGAAGGGTTTGAGTCAAACATACATGGTAGCTCTATCTAGAAATTATTTGCAATCTTTACATTCCTAATTGCTTAGTACACTAATAACACTTCCCATTAGTTCAATCCGTTACTGTTTTTCTAAATTTCTTAATGTTTTTAATCACACCAAATTTGATACTCCATATCTTATTCCAACTAATTTATTTAAAAAAAAAATACATAATCACAATTCTTTGTCTATTGTTTCTTTTTTTTCATGATCAATGCATCGTATATTCTATCTAGATCGCTATAGCTCCATAACTTACACATTGGTCTCTGAGATAGAACCATTTCTCGTGTCCGTGACTGTTCTTTTGATGTGGATTGAGTATGAAAGTGCTTTCTCTTGAAAGGAGAATGCATTTTTTTTTGGAAGTTCTGCTCCATGTAATATTTTGAGAATGATTGGTTTTAAACTGGATAACCATAGAAAACAACCATATGCTAAAGACATGAATATCTCTTAAGCGTAAATGAGAAAGTTATTGGAAGAAAAGGGCAATACATAACTTTATAGAGAATTCTTTGTACTATTTTATTAGTGAATGGTTGGGAAGAGAGCTTTCACCTACAAAGGCATGGTTGGAATTGTAGGAGTTCCCTCCAAGTTTAGTTGAATATGTTTTGGAAAGAATAATTTAAGGAACATTCTAATGAGAGGGTCTTTGTCTTCATTTTCTCTTTCTAAGGATAATTTGATTGTTGAAATTATTTCTTGTAAAATCTATTGAAATAATCTTTTTAAAAGGGCAAGTTTGCTTCAAAAAAATACATTACCATCGAGGTGAAAGATTCCCTTCGTCTTGTTGTAATCACTATATTCATTGAAGAATTTTGTTATTGTAATATTTCAATTAAGGTTGCCCACTATCTATTGAGGGTTGCCCTATCTAGAGTTTCAAAGTTAAGTGTGGCTAGTCTAGGCTTTCCTGACCTTGGGTGAAATAGCATTTGTAGAACGATATATTATTCGTTATTCATTACATAAAGTGGGTTGACTACTTGTGTCTACTTCATTTATGATTTCATATGTTATTGTTCTTTTATTATTCATGGTTACACATTATTACTTTGTTCATTTTGTACCTATTGTGAGGAGAATCTTTGGAGGAGTCCTTTAATTTTCTACATATTGAAGTAAATCCATGTGATTAGTTTGAGCATGTTTATAACAATTTTTTTTCAAGAAAAAAAACATTATGCTGATATTTTAAAGTTTGTAATCAAATATGCATCTGTATATCATGTTCGCACTCAAAGAGTAAAAAAGACACTTTAACACATTAATCAAAATGCAAACAAGTCTATTGTTTCCAATATTACATTCTTCCTTAGCATGCCAACTATACTGTTCATCGATAACAACTTCAAGTCTTCATTATTTGAAATGTCCAAATAATAAGCTGAAACACGAGGTCTAGTAGAACCAAAACTATTTGAATTATTATCAGTTGCAATTAATATAAAGAACTTTCAACGTCTGATGAGAGAGTTCTCCCTTTGAATTCTTGTTTAGCAAAGATACCCTCATGTAGTAAGATTGCTTCTTTAGAAAGTTTATATGCTTTCATATTAAACTCTCAATAAAT
Source organism: Larix kaempferi (assembly GCA_027924585.1). Taxonomy (NCBI): domain Eukaryota; kingdom Viridiplantae; phylum Streptophyta; class Pinopsida; order Pinales; family Pinaceae; genus Larix; species Larix kaempferi. Next base: position 5,189,020 of record BSBM01000831.1, read on the forward strand.
ATGTGTGAATTAAAGAAATTCAAAAGTAATTTTTACCTCTTGCACTATGTCCATAATATCTAAAAGAACTACATTTTCAATTCTGCATTGTTGATTAGAGTTTAAAACCACTCTATAACAATCTAACTACACCGTCATATTGTTTGAACCCTCTCGATACTCCATTTCCCATTGGATAGACACTAGCCTTGGCAATCCACCATCCAATTTATTTCTAAAGTATACCATAAACATTTTTTTAGGGAATCCCCCTTGTGCCAAAAAGACATTGGCCTAAAGTGAGAAAAATAGTAACATTCCTACCTAACAAAATAATTAAAAAAATTCATGTCAGCTCATAAAATAAAAAATTATGAAAAGTATTTAAAAAAATTCCATGTTGACTCATAACATACAAATTATGAAAAGTAATTAAAAAAATCAATGTTCGTCTATAAAATAAAAACTTAAAACTTAAACCCGGATCTATCAACTAAGAGAGATCAAATTTCTTGAGTTTAAATTAAAAAATAAAAATCTACACCTCAAGAAACTGGATCCCTCTCGGTGCTTCATAGATCCAGGTTTAAGATGGATCTATGCTGGTAATACTAATAATAAAAAGGTAAAAGCCCTAAAAAAATGTTTATTAAGCTGAAAAATATTTCAGCATAGCCACTCAGAAATCAACCAGTGAAAAGAAGAATACACATTTCTGCAATCTCGACTTCCATCCAGCAAAAACTCACAATCATATCATAACATAATTCTCCAAGAGAGTAAATAATGAATCCTTCTTTCAAAAGGAATAGGGATATGTGTTATAATGTCAATCATATAACCCCTGCATTCTTAGTTATATGTTCATATGATAATTTCAAAGCAGGGATGTGTGTTCATACCACCCTGCATTTTTAGTTATATGTTCATATCATCATAATTCATTATGAAGAGTCGTTTTCAATCCAATTTAAACTAATATTTAAATTTATCACATTACCCTAAGTAATTTTACAAAGAGTCCTATGACAAATTCAAAGGAATGGTTAAAGTATGTCTTTTTGTCAAAGGAGTTGTTAAAGTATGTCTTTTTGTCAAAGGAGTTGTTAAAGTATGCATTAGCAGATACATTCTTAGCATCATACATTATAAAAAAAATTAGCTTTTACTTGAACACTTACCTCATCAGAAATCAACTTTTTAAAAGCAGAGACAGTACTTACAGTTACTTAAAACACAAAAATACACTTATGACTGTGATATGGAAGAATAATCCTTTGGCAATACTAAACACCATTCCTAGTAGCCTCTTTTTTTGTAATTAAGGAGATTTTGCATTATATTAAAAGGAGGAATTACAAAAGGAGCAATCTGGCCGAAGCTCAGAATTGTTCATCAAAACAGACTAACTTGATTTTACGCCATAGACACACACCCTCATGGCACATCTGAAGGCTATTGCTATAGTAACCGAGAAGAACCTTCTATCTATCTGACCATCCTGATTCATATAAACAAAACTACTACCCGAATAGACAAAAAACCACAGAACCAAATACTTTCTTCCCATAGGCTCACAGGCCAAAGAGCATAATGCTTCATAACCACTCATACATAAGATAAATGCTAAACCAGTTATCCCCAGACCCCCCAAATAAACCAGACCAGTAATTGACAAAATATACACCCACCCAGACATCAGCGAATAATATAAGGAGCTTCTGGAGAACTCCCCGTATAGCGAAAGCTGGAAGAAGAAGCAGGGCACGTAGGAGGTTGAAGTGCCATGGAAGACATAAGCAAATCCAGCTTCCAGTGAATCGCGCGAGACTCTTCCAAGAGAAGTTGTGCATTGTCATCTATGAGAGGATGCCTATCATGAATGGCATATCCAACCAAGTTTTTCATCATCCAAAACAGGGCAACCATGCGCTCATAAAGACTAACATGCCCAGTCGTGTTGCTAGGATCCATGATCCGATTCTCCAACTGCTTACGCTCCCCCACCATGGTTTCCCTACTCAGACGAGCCCACCATTGTTGTTCATAGTCATTGATGTCCCTCTGGATTTCCAAGGGGATGTTAAGAGTGAAGGAAGTTTCCTCCCTAAGCGCACGCTGATAGGCACGAGACAGACTACCACCCAGCTCCCCCGAAGAATCCCCACGCCCTCTCTTCCTATTGTGACCAAAATTATCTCCAACCTCAGGACGACAATTGGTATCTTCCAGCTCCTTCATCCTCTCACCAGAGGCTTGCTCCATAATCAACCAGATTACCAAAAATTACATGCATGCAGAAAACTAGCAATGACGATCACGGTTGCCACCTTGAGCCTCCATATATTCTTACCTGCCAGCTTAATAACTGAAGGAGGTACAATGAGTGATGCTTGCTCTGATGTCTGTTATGATGAACCAAGTACATCTTAATAACTGAAGGAGGTACAGTGAGTGACGCTTACTCTGATGCCTATTATGATGAACTGAGTACATCTTAATAACTGTTTTTAGATTTTTTTCCATCATTTCCCCCATCCAAGCTATGAAAAGACTGGTCGAGAACTGTGAAGGAGGATGAAAAGACAATCCCTCTCCCATCTATTAAAGGTCGATGCAGACCACTACAAAAGGCAAGAGTTATGTGTCCCTATTATCGTCAGTATGATGTCTTCTCGCACGAAAAACCATCATGTCTTGGTCCCGGATAACTACTTCTATCAAATCATCCCACGTATAAGCATAGGTGGCCATGTGAACACAGGTGTTGGCTAGCAGATCAGCTGATTTATTGCCATTGCGCTTGACATGGGAGAAGGGAAGCGCTAGGCCTTGCAAGAACAAGGAAGATAGAGCCTCCAGTTTACCTTCCAACCACCACCACGACGCCACTTTGGATCTTGATTCACCATGGTGCATCTCAACAGCCATGTGGAGAATGATATTGGAATCACCTTCCATGATTAGAGGGGTCCATCTTTTTTGACATGCGAGCAGTATTCCATCAACACTCTCCATTGGTATCAACACTCTCCAGCAGTTGCCTATTTTTCCTATTTTGAGCAGCTGCGACACCTCCAAAAGTGCCTATTTTTCCTATTTCAAGCAGCTGCAACACCTAAATTTGTCCATTTTTCCTCTTTCGAGTAGCTGTGACACCTCCAAAAGTGCCTATTTTTCCTATTTCGAGCAGCTGCAACACCTAAATTTGTCCATTTTTCCTACTTTTCGCAACTGCAACTCCGCTAATTCCTCATTGAATACTCATTATTTCTTTTCTCATTGGTATCAGCGCTCTCCATCCTCCACAATGAACATTAAAAATTTGGCCTGTTTGCCACATGTTTTTATGATCTATGCCACCGTGGATGTACTTAATTTGCCACTCGACAATGGCTAGCTCGTGGGGGGGTCTTTCCAAACCGCCCCCAAAAGTCCAACAAGACTTTTGGGGGGGGGTCTTTCCAAACCGCCCCAAAAGTCCAAAAGTCCAATAAGACTTTTGGGGGGGTCTTTCCACCCCCCAAAAAAAAATTCCAAAATTCCTGTTGGACTTTTGGGTTTTTTTTTTTTTTAAACCGCCCCCAAAGGTCAAATTCTAAAAAATTTTGAGGGGGTTTTTTAGGACCGCCCCCAAAAGTCAAATTCTAGGGACTTTTGAGGCGAGTTTTTAAGGACCACCACCAAATACCTTTAATTTTTTTATTTTTTTTTGGGGGGGGGGGGGTTTGGCAAGACCGCCGCAAGCCACTTTTAGGGGGTCATTCTAAACCCCCCCCAAAAGTCCTGAGAATTGGACATTTGGGGGTGTTTTTTCACAACCGCCCCCAAAAGTATTGAAAATTGGCCTTTCGGGGTGGGGGAGGGGATTTCCACAACCGCCCCCGAAAGTATTGAAAATTGGCCTTTCGGAGGGGGGGGGGGTAAACAACCGCCCCCAAAAGTATTAAGAATTGGACTTTGGGGGGGGGGTTTACAAAACAACCCCCAAAAATCTTGACAATTGGACTTTTACAGGGGGGTTTGTAAAAACCGCCCCCAAAAGTCCAATTTTCAGGACTTTTGAGGGGGGTTTTGAAGAACCGCCCCCAAAGACCTAAAATTTTTTTTGGGGGGGTTTTAGCAAAACCGCCGCAAGCCAAAACTGCCGCCAAAACTGTATTTTGTTGTAGTGTATAGTTGGCATCCCTCACATTAGTCTATATAAAGGAAGGGGATTGTCTTTCTAAGTTTTTTTATTAACGCCTACATTGTATCTTAGAGATTGATAGTTGGTGTGATGCATCCTCTCTCACATTAGTTTGTACAAAGGAAGGGGATTGCCTTTGTTATTAACAACTACATTGTATCTTAGAGATTGATAGTTGGTGTAATGCTAGCAATTTGTAGAATCTTGGCCTCTGAGCTCATGAAATCATATCCATATTTGACTCTATTGGATCAGATATCGTGCCAAATGCATGACCATATACTTAGTTAGCATGGGTTTAAAAAATTGCAATAGTATCTTGTCAACTTCTTCTCTACTCTCAACAATTTTAGCACAGAATCAGTAATAGCTTTGATAAGTTCTTAAGTTTTTTCCTTCTTTGTATTTGATGTCATTCCTTACTTGTGTCAGTTTTTGTATAATTAAACTCCTATCAGAATCAATAGAAACCTGAGTTAGAATTTGTTTCCACCTTCTCATGAAATATTTAGGAGACGAAACCCTTCTTGGTTGTCTGTATTCATAATGGCAGCAAGTTTGCAGTTGTTGTCCATACAAGATACCTGTAGCAACCTCGAAACATCCGAATGAAATGATCATGCAAAATTTACCATATGGGATACATCACCAATTAAAATGGGTAATGTTGATTGAATATTGAAATTGTAGCTAAAGTCATGTAGGTAAGCTGAATCATTGTAACTGATCTTTTATTTCATTTATCAAATTTATAGTGTCATCTTTCAATGATCATTCCAACAGATGTTGTATATGTGTGTGAGTGTGCGTGTGTGTGTATTCCCTACAATAAAAACCACTTTCTTGTTTTATGCTTTTAGGATAGATCGTAGCCCTAAAAAATATGTGGTTCTTATCTTTCTTGATTTTTTTGGACTGCTAAAAGCAATTAATTTTCTGAAAGCCTTTCTTTAAATCAGTGTATTGTCAAAAATAGATTTGAGGCTCTAAGCCACACATGGGTAGAAATCATGATAGGCATTCATGCCTGATCACTTAGGATTTCATGATTGATGATGTCTTATCCTTGTTGGATATGTTTTTCATCTATATCCTGGGACACCAGATGAATTGGCACTTCATTGTCGTATGTAAAAACTTTTCATTAAAACTAATGAACATGGAAGATCTTTTCTTGCGAAATACGTGTGTGTGTGTGTTTTTCCTTTTTAATTATTTATCTTTTTCTTCTTCTTGTGTGTGCTTTTGGAAAATTTGACACAAGCTTAAACCCAGTGCAACTATACATGCACATGTTGTACAGTCCCCAATGCCAAGGGCATATTCTACTTATCAAAGAACTGAGAGCTTGGAGATATTATAGTTCTTCTAATGGTTTCAAGGGTTTTCACAATGATGATGTTGTTTCTAGGTATATCCCCCCTTTCTATATTTTACTTGCACGTATGGTCATCACTTTTCAATCTCCTTTTAATTATTGCATCCACTATTACCATAGAAAGTCAACGACCAAAAGAGACTAGATATGGGAACTGGATCATTTATCACCTAAGAAGTTCAACTCATTATGGCTCTTTTTTGGTTTCCTAGAGTATATGCAGTGCTTGCAAGGATCGAGACAACAATGGGTGGAATCATTGCATTTGTAGGCTATATAGAACCTACTGGAGACAAGGATTGGGTATGGGAATAAGATAGTTAATCAACTAGACAACTTAACTCACTATGACACTAATAAGATATTCCATCACCTATACAACTTAACTCACTACGACACTAAGTTTTTTTAATCTCCTACAAAATGCACAATTGTTTTATGAATTAGGGAAACATGGATGCTTCCAATTTCATGGGTTTAACTACTTTTTCCTATTTGTGTTTGTAGTGTGGACATACATTTGGTTATGTCCCTACCATAATGGATCTTTCCTTTTTCCAGTGTTGTTGCAGAGTATTTTTCCTCGTGCCTACCTTATAAGATTACTACTAATTATGTGTACCTTACGTTTGGCTTCTCACAAGCTATACAAGTGTGCATGAAAGTATTGGCCCCAAAATGCTCAAATATACTCCTACCACAACCAGGATTTACAGTTTATGAAACTTCTTGTGGACACAATGGCATTGAAATCTGGTTTTATGACTTGATTCAACCAAGTGGTAAGTGATACTCCAATAGAACTTGGGGATCTCTTCATTGATTTGCAAGATACTAGCCTGGAGCTTATAGCTCCAACTCTGGATGAAACTACATCAAATGATACAAAAAAATTGTTATCTTATGTCAAGACTAGAAAGTGACTTGGAAAGAATAGGTAAAAATGGTGATCTATGGCACTCTAAATTTCAGGACTTCTTAGAGGCATTGATAGAGAGATGTCATGATCGTGTTCAAAATTGGCTTTGCAACAACACTGTTGAATTTTATATCAGTAATGATGTACAAAAGTTGCAACTAGAGGCAGTTTTAGCCCTACCAGAATTGAAGTAGGGACATTCTGTATGTGGCTATAAGTGTTTTGTATGTTTTTTGCGATGTGTTCTAGAGAAAGGTCATTCCTCCTATTACTCTTGTATGAGTAACCATGCTTTTGTTGAGAACTGCACATATTTTTCTCTTGAATTAAATCAGGAAATGAAGTGGAGGAATGCCAAAATTTGGTAGGTCATGATGGGAATCATCATGGAAAAAAGAAAAATAATACATGTATGGATATTTGTTCTTTCTTTGAGAGATCATCTAATTGCAACAAATCTTGTTGCATGAAGGTTGGACATGATGGTCTTCATAAGTGCAATTCACCATAACACATGTGCAAGATGGAGTGTTCTCTTCCAAGTTGCAAAAATCCTTGTGTGATACATATTGATCTTGGGGATTATGAAAAACATGCTTGTCATGAAAGATATTGTCCCAAAAAATGCATCATGGATGGGTGTCCCGGAAGCTGTGCTTACAAAGACCACTTCCATGAATTGACAAGTGACGAACATCTTTGGTAATGAGCATTCTTGTCATAAGAAATGTGAAGCAGATGGAGTTTGTGAAATTTTCATTGAACTTGTACAACATATACGCTCATTTCAGGGCAGAAGAGGTTCCTTTGAGTATGAACACATCTCTAAACAAATTGGTTTGCAAAAGGATTGTTGCATTTCCATCCACCTTTTAAAAGATGCCATGATGGTGTGCTTCAGACACTAAATCCATACGTTGTGCATTATTGTAAGGTTAAATATCAAGCTTGTGGGTATTTTTGTCAATGACCCATCAATGATTCTGGTTTACATAATATAGCTCATGGGAACATGAAGAGTGCCAATTTTGCATCAGATCAAGAAGAATTTGGTATGGCAGATATGTCTAACATGCATTGTAAAGCACAAAGTCGGGGACACCTTCATTCGATTTACTATCCTATGAATGATAATTTCACAAGTCACATCTATGATGGCTCTCTGCTTGAGACAATAAAATATGGCCCCAATGAGTATAAGCCTAAAGATGAGATTACCCATGAGACTTATTGGAAGCAAATGCGGTTTGAAGATCCTTGTACTGAAGAGGATCAAAAGGAGATCTCCCTATGTAATCCTATTGGAAAGTTAGAAGAGCATAATGAAATTGATGCTAGTTCCTTGAGGTCTTACTACACATAGAAATTATGGCATGCTCCAGTGAAAGGACTGCCTAAATGGAATCCTCTATAGGTCACATAACTGTAGATGGTCATGTTTTTTACTATGACCATTCCAAGAACATAGCGCATCATGTGGTTTTTGTTGTTGACAAGTCTAGTTCAATGTCCAGTATTGATATAAAACCAACCATAGCGAAATTTATGTCTCGACACATTTGTAGGTTGGGATGTGTGTATGAGGCTATTGTTCAATTCATTACTACTCAATGTAGAACTACTAGTGATGATTCTTTATTTGTGGTTATGTTTGACAAGATATCAATACTTGCTCTAGAAATGCAAGAGATGAAGGAATATATAGTGGACAAGATTATTCAATATGTTCTTGCAAGGGGAACCAATTATTCTTCTGGTCTGAAATTGGCAGGAGCGGAAATTTATCAAGGATCTAGTCATCCTAATGTGGCCAAGAAGAATCCAATAGTTATATTTTTGAGTGATGGTGGAAACACGGATAGGAGAGATCCTCTTCAGTTTGTGAATATACCAAAGACGATAGAACCATGGATGATATTACATACAGTCATGTTTGGAACAAATACTACATTTACTATTTTGGAGAAAATGGAAGGACTTGGTAATGGCTCTTTTCAACATTTTCTTGATGAAGAGAAGCTAGCATGAAGCTTTGAGAATATAGCGGCCAGTGTGAAGCCTAAATTTGAAACTTGAATCTGATGATGGTTCCTCTCAATTTTGAGGTCAGAGTTATAACCTTTAGTATAATTTTTTTTCCATTCTAGAATCTAGTTTCTTTTAGTAATTTTCATAGGCCTTTGTGAATTCAATTTTATTCGTTGATAATGTTGTGATTTGGTAAAGCAGCTAATATTTCCATTCCGGTTGTCATTGTCTCCACATTTTTGTTAAATTAGTGAAACGAACTTTGCACTTTGCTTAGATGAAGTTGGAAAAGTTTTGGTTATTATCCCAACTGTGCAAAAGCTAGACACAATGAAATATATTTTGAATAAGCATGGATGGTAATTGTGTTTTGTAGTTTTTTGTTAGATTCATATGATGCATACATTACTTGAGGTATCTAGATGAGGGATACATCTACTCTCCTAAAGCCATAAATACATTCTATTTACATCACTCATTAGCTTCCATACCATACTTACTAAATTCGTGAGCCTCTACGACAGTTTTGGAAACTGCTTTTTCCACCTAGGGTTTTTTTTGTCTTTTCTAAGCCTTTTCTTTTTGCTCTTTCCAAATTGCCTCAAAGGAATTAAATTTTCTCCATGGAGTATGTATTATATATTGTTATCGTATCAATGAATATGATACAGAGTGATTTCCACACTTTATCTTCTGTATTCTTCTTCTCTCATTGTCTGAAATATTCCATGTGAAATTGTCTTAAAAATCTAGTTCCTAGCAATTGAAAATCTCACACTCCTTGGCTGTTTGTGCACATATCCAACCAAATCCTTGGATGCTAGTGCACATGTACCATTTTCCAACCAATTCCTTTGATTTCTACCATGAGAGAGTATGACTTGGTGGACTTGATATCTGTGCAAGAACCACATGCGGTAGGATACATTACTTTTGTTCTTCTTTGAACTGGATCTGCATGATGTATCTTTTTACATACTTCTTAAAAATAATCATGCATGATGTATCCTTGGAATCACATATTCATATTGAATGCACTTCTGGATATAATTCTTCAAACTTGCATCAATATATGTCACCTTCACCATCTTGTGCATATACTTCTAGATTTCATGTTCTTCTTCATCTCATGCATAGAATTCTTGAAAGTGGCTTCCATATACTTCTTCATACTTCTGCAGGAATGTTGTATCCACTTTGACTTCATCTGATATCAATGAATCAGATTGAATCAGTTGACATCCTCTTTTACATTAGTTGACATCAATGCAAACCAAAGTTCAACAATCCTCCCCTTTGGCATTGATGTCAACGTCTTATGAAGATGTGCCTAATCTTCTTTGAACTGTATGATTCATTTGTACTTAGTCATAATGCTCCCCCTGTGTATATGCTCCCTGTGAGTTCTTTGGGATTTTGGCTACTGCACTTTCTACTGTAAGTACTTCTGCTACTTCTGCGCGAACCATATGTTTAGTCATCTTCATGTCATTTCTTCAAGTTATATTTTTCATGCTTTTTCACATATGTTCTAGCTTCATGTTGCTCCTTTGACGATTTGCTTCATGCTCTTTCACATCTGCTAAGGATTCATGCTATTTGTTTTGATTTCTTCAATTACCCCCCTTTCATGTTGTCCTGCTGACTTCATGCATTGCTTCTATGTCTAGCCTCATCATGTATGCCACATCTTCATGCATCTCTCCTTTCATTTTGTCCTACTGAATTCATGCATCTTTTCATGTCTCAGCCTCTTCATGTATGCCTCAAATTCATGCATATCTCCCCCTTTGACATAAGTGGAAAATATGTGCCAATTATTTGCGTGATGTAGATTCTTTTGTTTACTTTGCACTGGCCTCATCATGATTGTTTGTTAGGAATGAATCCCCTTGTCTTCATGCTTCTCTGCATAAATTCTATACTAATATATTTTCATAATTATCTTTGATTGGATTCTTGATATAGATGTTACATTGTCCTTTCACATTGATCTCTTGTTCCTGTCACAGTACTTCATCATTACTTGAGCAGTGATACATATATTCATCATTATTTTCCAACTGCGCAGTGTCGAAATCAGTCCTCTAGTTGTTATGTATTACACTTCATGCACCTGACTGCTCCATCTGTTGCATTTACTGCACTGTCATAGGGCCTTGTCGTATTTAATGTTTTTTCCCAAGACAACCAAATATATGTCACATTTTTAATTTATTGGCCAACTCGACATAAAATCATACATGACACTCAGTTCGTGTGGCAACAACGATGTGTCACTTTCGTACTTGAACCTTTTGAGGAAGCATTCTTCATCTTATCGTGCAATGAATTGAATTTCTTCCTTTTTCTAATGTTTTCGCAAACTCATTAACTCCAACATTTAATTTTAGCGACTCCACCACCTTCTTCAACTTTTATGACATTGAATACATTTATCATCAAATTAATTTCATGCGTGCAAACGTCTTTCAATGAACTCTATAAGATCTCTGCAAACAATGCCCGGTTTATCGCTTTTTTCTCTCTTTCTCTTCCGTGTCGCATTGTTGTCTAATCCTCTAGTTATTTTTTTTTTCAATGGCCTCCTTCTATCACAGAGTAAAAAATTCCCTTGAGAATGTGCATCTTTCCGTCCAAACTCAACGGTCTGAGTTTTCGTGCTTGAGAGGTGAGATGGATTCCTGGAAACGACGAATGGAGGAAAAGCAATTTTTTAATCAATTTTCTCAGTCATAGGTGAATTATAGAAATCCTAATCAGTTGATCCTTCTGACTCGTCGGGTTGACAAGATGGAGCACCATCATCAACAAATTTTGGATGAATTATCTCTTCTTCGTCCTCAACATCCTGATATGTCGTCATCTGCTACTTTGCAGCTTCTACCTCTCCATCCTGCTTTTGAATGCACAACACTGGTTCTAGTGGATTTGCTTTCTGCTTCTGTTGTTGCATCTGTCAATATCATTTCTTTATCATGTGAATCTGGAATGATTTCTTCCTTATACTCCATCCAATTGGCTCTGTCAGACATTCCCTCGATCATCCGATGATTCAACGCTTTGATTGGATGATCCATTCTCCGTTTTGATATTATATTTAATGGATCATATTCAATAGCCATGTCTGTCTCAAAACCCATATCTTTCAATAATTTTTCTATATAAATAGCAGCGTTTTTATTCTTCACTGTGAATGGTCCAAGTGTGAACGGATACTTGATATTTGTTGCTTGTTTGGAAAGCAAGAAATTATTATCCTCAATAATTAACTTCTGTCTCAGGAACTCCAAAGCGAAAACCCTTAAGGTAAGAAATGCCGGTAAAACATAGGGTTTATGTTTGAAACCATATAACCTGGTCACTGTACTGTCCTTTGACAAGAACCAATCTCCTACAGCGTATTCTGCACTTAATTGCATACATGATTGCATTTCTGGTAATACTCTAGGCAATTTTTCACCAAAAATCATTCTGTAAATCTCAGAGAGCATATCATTTATGTAATCAAACATGTTATTTTCTAATAACTTTGTGAAAATGATCTCAGGGAATTGTAACTCTTCATGACTGGCCATCATGATCATTTTCATCAAAAAAGACTGAAACCTGAAATGCCTCAGAGTAGGGAAATTTACCATTTGGTCATGAATCTTCTCAGTCAAGAATTCTTCAAAATTAAGTCGAGGAATTTGATTTTCATCAATCCCTGACTGAATTGTACTCATTTTATACAAAAGGCTTAACTGAAACTCAGTTACATACATGTCTATATCAAACCCTAGGGTTAAAGCCAACAATGTCAGAACCAGTTGGGTATTTTCATCAAATAAAGTGATATCTATAGGGTACGAGATATCTGAAATGTTGGTTTCTGGTTTAAGACACGTAGACAAAAACTTTTCTCTATCATCTTGAAGGGTTTGATGATAATATTCAATAACAGATGTTTCAGAAAAAATTTCAGACTCGAGGGTTTGAGAAAATTCTATTTCTAGGGCTTTAATTATGACGGCAGGCTCTATTTTGAAAATGACTCTGGTTTTTCGACTATCTAAAACAGTTCTTTCTTCTCTGGAATAATTCTCAGCACACCACGACACAAATTCTGGAAAAGATGGGATTTGGTCCAGGCAGAAGGCTAACAAGGACGACTGGCGGACTCTGTGTATGTCTATACCTTCTTCTAATAACTTAGACAACTTAAGTTTAACTTCAGCGATTGGTAACCTGATTAGGGTATCATGAATGTCCCCATCTCTATCTTCTAGGGCTTCTTTAGCTTTAAAAACATCTACATCATGTACAATTTCCATTTAAATCGTTTCTACAAATAAATTTCCGTTAAAAATGTGGGCCAGGTCACCAAACCCTACCTGTATAGACACGTCTTTATCCTTTTGTTGCAATTGTTGATCCCCACCAGTCTTCAGAGCTTCCAGGAATAGCGACACATAGACAAAATGTCGTTATTTGAAACCCTTTTGTTTTATATAAGCCCTTTTTCTTAACTTTCTGGCAGCTTTCCGAATGTACTTTATATCCAACCGTTGATCACGAGCCTTTTGATTTGAGCCGTTAGATCTTGCGTCCCTTTATTTCCCATGGTGGTATCCGCGATCCCAATAACGGTTTTCTTCTCCGATTTTTACTGTGTGCGGATCAACCATTTTCTGACACCTGTTAGAGTGGTTTAATTGCCGCAACCGCTCTTTCTTCTATTGAGTGTGCACTTCCCATGATGCGGATGAATCTTGGCCGTCGATTTTGTCCCAATGCATGTCCCAATGTATATCGTCCCTCCGATTTATATCAACATGTGGCGTATTCCCTTGCGCCTTCTGCATCTGCCACGTGCTATGGCCGGCCGCGTATTATTCCTTTGGTGGTTCCGCACGGTGTTGTAGTGGTTTGTGATACCACTATCACGTTGATGTGGATCAATGAGAATGTGACACGTACCCGGCGGTATTATGTACGCAACCACTCACCAACGTTTGCAAACGATCTTTTGGGCGGTGCGGGAAACCATGACAGCCATTGATCTCTATTATTTGTCATCTCCGCCGTTGAAACTTCACCAAGACTTAACCTCTTCAATAATTATTTTCAGACTATTGCACATGTAGGTTTTTCCTTGGTTAATTTTGTATTATGACCCTTTATTTCACCTATCAGTAGTAAATTCACTTCTTTTGGATATTTTTGACAAATCTTTTAGGGTTTAAGTATTTTCAAATATAGTGTCAACAACACTCATGGGGAGTTCACCTTTTACCCCTACTAATCTCAAGGTTTAGGATAATTAACTCAAGTTAAGGCTAATACAATTTAATTAAAAAGACTTTATTAAAAGAAGGGTAAAAATGAAATATTAAGGATGGTGACTTAAATGATAAGTCACTAGGGTCATCTCCCCATTAACCCCCTTCTCACTCTCCCTCTTGTGGAATTATAGCACCCCATATATTATTTGTCCCTCTTAGTTTGGAGTAGTACTCATGGGTTTTTATATTAAATGCAAAATGTACATAGTTACATAATCTTGGTCGCAGTGGACCATTCATTTCCAACTTCTAACCATTTCATCTATATTTACATTACATTATGGGGTCAAAAATGAGGTGTTACTTTCCCCTCCCCCTTAATTTATGCATCATCCTCAATGCATCATCAACACTATATATACAATGACAGAATTTAACATGTCTTTAGACATGTATAATATGCTGCTACATGACGTGCTCTAGTTCATAAGTTGATTCCTCGGCCTATTTTCCACAATATTCTTGGTCGTTGCAATCGAGAATAGTTGTTGGACATCTCGTCCATAATGCGCCAACATTGATTTTACACTACCCTAGTGGCCTTTCCATGCTTGGCACATCCACATGTACATATATCAATCATTAAGAGTAAATGTGCATTTTATAATCATTCTTATGAAATAGTCATAATGTCCTTAGCAATTTTCCAATACCAAAAGGTAAGAATGCATATTTCTTTCATCAAATAAGTTTGAAATCTCTATCCAATATTTATCTGCGTGCATATTTATTTTCTTTCACAAGGTTTCCAAAGGAAAGAATTCATCTCATTGCTCATGTTGATAGGCCCTCTACAACTGTCCCAATCCATAACACTCCTCCCCCATCAACCTACACAACACAATGAATAGGATCCCTTCTCTGCATGCAGTCCCTTGGGTTATCCCAATTCCCTTCCAGTGCTCCAGCACATGCCAAGCATGGAATCACCATATTAGGACTCTAAAGATATCATGAATCGTTCATAGCATATTCATTAAAGTTTCCTCTTCTTTGAAATCACTCACCCTCTAGGCTCAGGAATCCCCTTCTCTAAGTTAACAGTCCCTCGAGCAATCCATCATTTGCCAAGGATTTCTTGCACAAGAAGAGTACAACTTATAGGGTTCTCATGTCCTTGCAATGGCCTTCTTCCTGGGATCTTCAACTTCCATTTTCCATCATGGGTTCATGGTAGATAGATTCACCATCCACCTATGTCATATACATAAATATACATCTATTAGAAATCATACTCTTATATATCAATCAATCTTGGAAATCATTATTACAACAATTAAATTCCTAATAATAACATGAGTTCCACACATAATACTTAGCTTTCAATGGCATGAGCAATAGTCCATGTATTCATTATGGCTCACTTTCACTACCATATCCAAGACATCTCTTTCTTTTATACAACTCTATTCTCCCGATAGAGCACTCTTATTGTCCATCCAATGTGACTATTTTTTCATGCATTATTTTCACTACATTCACAACAACTCATGAAATGATCTCAAAATCATGCATTGCCAATAAGTCCACCATTTCAGCTATTAACATATTATGCAATAAGATATGGCATAACTTGCATTTGCATAATACATTCAACATATATTCCCACATACATGTATGTGTAACCACACGATTTACATAATTTGCTAATGCATACACATTCAATGCATCCTTTCATTGATTCATGATTACCATATCAGGTTCACTATTGTGATTTGCCTTGGTTATTTACCCATAACCAACACACACATGGAATGTTATTCATATGAATGCATTATAGTCAATTTTCACATATGGCATGCTATTACTACCCCATACCACACCATATCAAGTGGGGTAACATTTAATTTCAATGCATTCAATCTCACAAGCATATCTAAACATGTTTCAAAAAATGGCGAAAGGAATTCTTACCCAATTCCTTTTTCAACACTTATGCAAGCAACATAAATAATTCATACATGAATAGTTTCCATTAACATCTTTATTGTTACCTAATCAACTAGTCTTATGGAAAAACTACATCATCCTTTCACCAACCTGTGGATCAGATTATCATGTGTATTACTCTACTTTAGTTGACCTTCAATTCACTTGCATAGCTTGTAACTTCACCACATAGATGATCTTATCCATAGGCTTATCACCATCCCTAGCCTTGATAGAGTGTCATCATCTGTTTCTCTTATACTCTTCTTAGTATCCTATAGTTTGTACTAACATTATGGTAGCTTCCTTGTTGTCTTCGAATGAAATCCAAACCCATATGTTTTCACCATAATTGTGTTCCTTCATTGAGTTTCCTCTGTATTTGTTTACCTTTGTATTGTTGTTCAATTTTCTTGAGAAATTTTCTAGCCAAGCCCAAGTTGACCCTTTTTCTTAATTTCCAAGCATTTCGAGTTTCATTCACTGATTCCTTTCCTAGCCATTCTAATTCTGAGTATAAATTTGTGTACCATTAATCTTCAACACTCATACAACTGCAATTTATATCATACCAACTTCATATGGACTACTTCCCATAGTCCATTCTTCTTGCATTCTATATAAAGCATTGGTATTATGTTATCTTTGTATGCCTCTACTTCCATCTAGGAGTGTCCACATTGGTTATGTTTTACTAAATTTGCTACTCATTTGTTCCTTTAAAATGTTGTTACTATTCTCTATTTTCCACATTTGACCATTCTCGTTTATTGTTGGAATCATCTTCTTCCTTTATTGTTGGAATCATCTTCTTCATTCATGAATATCTTCCAATGACTTCGATATCCACCACATGACATCCCATGTTCCTATCTATGATTATGTGCAAGCTTTATTTAATTCTGGAATTTTCTCAACACCTCTTTCTGCAAGCTCTACTATGTTGGCCATGACAATTCCATTCAATGGAGTGTTTAATTATTCCATTAACATCTTTTATAATTACCTTCTTTGTAATCATGGCTTATAATTCTTCATTAATCACTTATATGTACTTACCTTAGAAGGTTCAGGAATTGAATCCTCATTTTATGCATTATATTTATGTCATCTTTTATCTTCTCCTTTGTTACATGTTCCTTATTCCTGTCATTGCTACTTGTCTATACACAATAATCCAATAGGAAAAAAAATCACGTGCCTCTTCTATGCCTCTGAACTTGGATGTGTTGATCTTATTCAATGCTTTGCATGCACTCTTCTCTCCATACACTAGAAACCCTTCTATCTTCTTCCTTCATCAGTGGTATTTTCATGTTATCAAGTGCTTAACCAACACTCATTTCACCTCCAATTAGTAATCTAACAAGTAACTCTACCCTTCTTTTCTCATACATTTGGGATTCTGCACCATCATGGAGTATCTGATTAGCATCTCTTATAATTACCTTCTTTGTAATCATGGCTTATAATTCTTCATTAACCACTTATATGTCCTTACCTTAGAGGGTTCAGGGATTGAATCCTACTTTTATGCATTATATGTATGTCATCTTTTATCTGCTCCTTTGTTGCATTTTCCTTATTCCTATCATTGCTACTTGTCTATACACAATAATTCAATAGGAAAAAAAATCTTGTACCTCTTTTATGCCTTTGAACTTGGATGTGTTGATCTTATTCAATGCTTTGCATGCACTCTTCTCTCCATACACTAGAAACCCTTCTATCTTCTTCCTTCATCAATAGTATTGTCATATTATTAAGTGCTTAAGCAAAACTCATTTGACCTTCAATTAGTGATCTAACAAGTAAATATACCCTGCTTTGCTCATACATTTGTGATTATGCACCATCATGGAGTATCTGATAATCATACATACCCGATTCATTTTTGTGATGTACCTTTATCACCGTAACTCTTTTCCCCAGTTGCAGATATTTTGGATTTCATCTATAGCAAGATTTTCCTTGTCCAATCAAGCTCCAAAATTATTCTCTTCTCACTTACTAAAGCAACATGAAATATATTTCAAAAATCAAAACCTTCTATCACCATCTCCTCTAGATCAACTTTATGGTAATTGTAGCCACACCCCATTCTAGTATTACAATGAAAGATTGCATTCCTCCAAAATTTGTAATTTCACCCAATTTGCATTATTCCTTGTCTAATTAAACTGAGAGGCTTTGTTTTGTGTACTTTTTAAAATATCAAGAAATTTATTTCAAAGATCGGATATATCTGTTATATTCTCCTTTGTATTGCCTTTCCAACAAATCCAGGTATTCTCAATTCTGGGTTCTGAGCTAAAAAGTACAATTCCCCAAAGTTAGCACTCTTTCCCAATACTGCCATGTCCTCTAGCTTCTTTGAATCTCATAATACCCACTTCTGAGACCTATACTTGATATCTGCAATCAGTTCCTACATAAAATCTGTTAGATAACTCATTTTCCAAAATTTCATAAAAAAATTCATGTATACAAAAAAATTCTAGAAAATGCCCATTTGATAGTTTTTGTCAAATTAGGCTACCTGCCCCTTTTCTGTTAAATTTATGGAAAAATAAGAAATATGATTCATAGTCGGATTCATGGTACTTAATCTCTTACTTATCCTCTTTCTCGTGATTGTACCCATGTTCTTTTCTGATTTCCTAGTTGAAATTTATGTTTCTCTAAAATCACAATTTTTGCTCAATTTTACATTGTTTCTGTAACTCCACTTATTCTGAAGGACCAACTTATGATACATGTAGAAGAAAATATGTAAGGATTTAGAAAAAAATTCTATCAGGCGCTAATAGCCCATATGATTGTGAATACCTAGGAACTTCCAACACTCAAATCCTATGCTCCAAAAAAAATAATAAAATTATGGAATTGCCAATTTTTAACTTTTGTAATTCTTCTAGACCTAGAATTTTCACTAAAAACTACTATCTCACAAACTAAGCATTTCTAGAAAAATCGCCTCTAAGCAAAGTTGTTCGACTTGATGAGTAGGGAAAATTTCAAAATCGTAAATTTTCTGGTTATGAATTCTTGCTTCACCTTTTCCTCTAAGTTTTCAAAAATCGACCTTTTGCGTGCCCAAATAGTGGATTTTGTCCTTCTTTTCCATCCCAGATCCACACCTTTCTGAATTTTTCCTCAAGGCTCCAAACTTATCTATGTTCTTGGATCACGACTGCACCATAACAATTTGCGCCTCAACCAGTACCTTGTCCAACCTCTAGCTATGCACCTTCAAAACCTATTAAATCAAAATTTCTATAAAAATGGAGCAGAATGGGTCCATGCCCCTCACTGGAAATTTTGTAGCCTCCGTAAATGTCAAAATGATGCAGGTTTCATCGATGTTTGAGTTAAAATACTCCAGTTATGGCCAAAATAAAGTTTTGGCTCCATGCTTGTTTTTCTACTTTCTGTTGACATGGCATGACACATGTCTGTCGAGGTGTCAGATGGGTCCTACATGTCATCTTGTGATGTGGCAAGGTCACCCTCCATTTTCAACTCGGTTGTTATACCCCTTCCCTTGGGAAAAAATACACCAATTGTATTCCATTACCAAAAGTGGTAACGACTCACTGAGAAAGTTGTTGTTGGAGCCATTTCCAATTAAAATCGAACATGTGGATGGGTGGTATCCACCCAACGGCTCGTCCCTCTACCATTAACACGTGTGCAAGTATTGGATACTTTATGAGCTAGAACCATCGATCACGACACTTCCAACCAATCACGTTCGTTGACAAGGTCTAGCCCTTTTTACTTAGCCCTTGGTTCTTATCCCATGGTCACATGGTTCGTT
This sequence comes from Larix kaempferi, assembly GCA_027924585.1. Taxonomy (NCBI): domain Eukaryota; kingdom Viridiplantae; phylum Streptophyta; class Pinopsida; order Pinales; family Pinaceae; genus Larix; species Larix kaempferi. Next base: position 5,208,589 of record BSBM01000831.1, read on the forward strand.
GGCCTAGTGCTCAAGTGCTAAGCTCCTATAAGCCCCCAGATTGGGTTCTAGCGCTTAAGTGCTAATTTTTTCAACTCTTAGCTCGTAGACTAGCACCCAGTTGATGTGGCTAGTCCACATTACATCCTTCATCCAAGTGGAAACTCCACATCACCCTGTGTTGAATATTGTAACTTCTAAGAATATTATATTTGTACTTTATTATTCCGGAGATGTTTCATCCCTCCGAGGTAATTCTATTATTTATCCGGAGATGTTTATTCCTCCGATGGATTGTGGTAACCAGGTTTATTAGACCCACCATGTGGGGGTCGGCCCTGAGTTAATTAATTAGGGGTTATTAGACTTCACTAGGAGAGGTCGGCCCCATAAGGGAATTAGTCAGTCGGGAACTAGTATAAGTAGAGGAGATTGCTCCTCACTTATCTCACACTTGCTCAGCTCAGAAAGTAGCGCACTTGTGTTTGAGAGGTCTGCATAGGAGGTAGAGAAGGAGGTCAAGTCTTAGAGCACATCTTGTATTTTGGTTGATCATCTTATTAAGGAAAGCTTTGCTGGGTTTTCTATCCCATGAGGGTTTCCCAGGGTAAAATCTTTGTCTATCTTGTGATTATGTTTCTTTCAGTGATCTTGCTAGTCAAATTAGTTTAAACTTAACATGGTATCAGAGCTAGCCTGAATAGAACATCTTTCACAAGGTGAAATTATATTTCCCTCTCTTTCCCAAAATTAGGGTTTCTACAAAAGTTAGTATTTTTGGATTTTGGTTGCATGGCTGAATAGCCCTTCTAAAGATCTATCTTTTGAGCCCTGGATCGAGGTTTTTGGTTGGGTAGAACTCCGGGAAAGTCAAACCCTAGTTTTACCAAAAGTGCGATAAACCAGAAATTATGTTGCAGATCCGGAAAAGTGAAAAGTTAAATTCTCCCAGTAAGTACTACTCCATCTCTTATCTCTTGGACTCCCCCAAGAGAAGATGGCTCCAAGCACTAAGCTTGAAGACAAGCTAGAAGGTATAGAGAATTTCCAGGCATGGAAATACAGAATTGGTCTTATTCTTGAAGAGAATGATCTTGCTCAATATATCAAGAATGAAGTTGCAGAAACTGAAGAAGATGAAGCCAAAGAGAAGCATATGAAGTATTTTATTAGGGAAAAGAGAATCATAGCTGATTCTATTAAAGACCACTTGATTCCCCAAGTGGCTTCCAAGAAGACTCCAAAGGAAATGTATGATGCCCTAGGAAGAATGTATGAAGGAAAGAACATAAATAGGAAGATGAACCTAAGAACTCAGTTGAAGAGTACCAAGATGCACAAAGGAGAATCCATTGAAGACTACTTCTCAAGGGTTTCACAAATCAAGGAACAACTAGATTTCATTGGAGATACTCTTGATGAAGATGAACTTGTGATGACTGCTCTAAATGGTCTCACTAGACCTTGAGAGTCATTTATACAAACTATGTGTGCCAGAAAAGAAAGTATGAAGTTTGATGTAGTATGGGAGGATTGTGTTCAAGAAGAGGCTAGGGTAGCCAACAAAGAAGCCCTTCTCAAGGAGGATGACCAAGCCTTGGCTACACACACCAAAAGAGGAAGAAAGGGTCACTTCAAGAAAGTAGACCACAAGAAGTCTCAACCCTCTCATAGATTCAAAAGGAAAGGAGGAACAAACTCAGAAAGAGACCTCTCCACAGTCCAATGTTTCAATTGTCTTAAACTAGGACACTATGCTAGAAACTGTACTTTACCAGAAAAGAAGAAGAAGTTTGTTCACAAAAGACATCATGCACACATGGCAGAAGATGATAGTGAAGAAGAAGAAGAAGAAGAGGAAAGGCCTCAAAGGAAAAGATCTAAAGTAAAGAAAGAAGATCCAGAAGAATATGTCCTATTTTCTGCACTCTCTGGATCTGTGTCTCCTGGAGAAGATACATGGCTCATTGATAGTGGTGCTTCAAAGCACATGACAGGTCAAAAGAAAACTCTCTCAAGACTTGAAGAAAAGTCTTCTCCACAAAAGGTATCTCTAGGAGATTATTATCAATATCCCATCAAGGGAATTGGTGAAGCAAGCTACAAGCTTGATTCTAGAACACCCTTGAAGATGAAAGAAATTTTATATGTACCAGGTTTGAAGAAGAACCTACTCTCTATCTCAGCACTAGATAAGAAAGGTTTTAGAGTTGCTTTCATAGATGGACAAGTACTTATGTGGCCCAAAGGAAAATCAATTGAAGATGCAATTGTCATTGGTGAAGAGGAAGGAGGTCTCTACAAGCTCAAGGGACATCCAAAATTTTCCCTTGCTCATGAAATCTCTAGCCCCAGTGAGCTATGGCATAGAAGACTAGCTCACATTAACTATAAAGCCCTACCCTATGTAAGCAAGGTAGTTATAGGACTACCAGACTTGAAGATTGATCATAATGGCTCATGCAAAGGATGTGAAAAAGGGAAGAATGTCAAGAACCCTTTTCCAAAGAGTGAAACAAAGACTAAGAACATTCTGGAGTTAATACATTCAGATGTATGTGGACCAATGCCCACCACATCCCTAAGTGTATTTGAATACTATCTCACATTCATTGATGATTATTCAAGGAAGACTTGGATATACTTTCTAAAAGGAAAGAATGAAGTCTTTGGAAAATTCAAAGAGTTCAAGGCCTTAATAGAAAATCACTCAGAAAAGAAAATCAAGATTCTCAGAACAGATAATGGTAGAGAATATACTTCAAAGGACTTTGAAGACTTTTGTAAGGAAGATGGAATCAAGAGGGAACTAACCACTCCCTACAATCCCCAACAAAATGGGGTTGCTGAAAGAAAGAATAGAACCATCATGGAAGCTGTAAAAACTATGATACATGACCAAGATCTACCCATGTATCTATGGGCTGAAGCATCTAAAACAACAGTCTATGTACAAAATAGACTATCCCATAGTGCTCTTGAATTCACGACTCCAGAAGAAGTATTCACAGGAAAGAATCCTGAGGTAAGCCATCTCAAAATATTTGGATGTCCAGTGTAAATTCACATTCCAAAAGAAAAGAGAACCAAATTGGATCCCTCTGGTAAGAAGGGAATATTTGTTGGATATTGTGAATCATCCAAAGCTTTCAGAATTTACATACCTGGTTTTCATCATATGGAAATAAGTAGAGATGTAACATTTGATGAAGAAGCAGCTCTCAAGAAATCTAGGAAGTGCCAACTTGAAGAAATCTATGAAGAAAATACACCTCCTAGAATCACAGAAGCTGAACCCATCCCTGAAGATGATGCACCAGAGGACCATGACATGCTAGAACCACAAGAACCCCCCATTACAAATTTATCTAGAAAAAGAAGGCCAACATGGGCTAGAGACATTATTCAAGTAGCTGAAAAATATGGAGCTCCTGAAGGCTCCACTAGAGAAAGAAAGAAACCAAAGCTAGTATCCAACTATGTGGCCTTGATGTGTGATCTTGTGGATCAACAACCTACTAGCTATGAAGAGGCAGATCAGAAGAAAGACTGGGTAGAAGCAATGACAGAAGAATACCAGTCAATAATGAAAAATGATGTTTGGGATATAGTTCCTAAACCAAAAGATAAAAGCGTGGTTTCTTCCAAATGGATATTCAAGATAAAACATGTTGCAGATGGTAGCATTGAAAAATATAAGGCAAGATTTGTAGCCAGAGGATTCTCTCAGAAAGAGGGAATTGACTATGAAGAAACATTTGCACCAGTTGCTAGGTACACTTCAATTAGAACTATCATGGCACTTGCATCTATGATGAAGTGGAAATTACACCAGATGGATGTTAAGACAGCCTTCCTGAATGGTGTGATTGAAGAAGAAGTGTACATAGAACAACCACAAGGATTTGAGGTTAAAGATGGAAGAACACATGTATGCAAGCTGAAAAGGGCTTTGTATGGATTGAAGCAAGCTCCCAGAGCTTGGTACGGAAGGATTGACAGTTTCTTAACAAGCATGGGATTTACCAAGAGTAAAGTTGATCCTAATCTTTACCTCAAAGTTATGGATGATGAACCTGTTATATTACTATTGTATGTAGATGATCTATTTCTAACAGGAAATGAGAATCAAATTATCGAATGCAAGAAGAAGCTTTCTTCAGAATTCAAGATGAAAGATCTCGGATTAATGCACTACTTCTTAGGTCTAGAAGTATGGCAAGAACCAAAAGGAATCTTTTTAAATCAAGGTAAGTATGCTGTGGGGATCCTAAAAAGATTCGATATGTTGGAGTGTAAAGCCATGGCCACTCCCATGGACTCCAACTTGAAGTTATTAGTTAATGACTCATCAGAATTAGTGGATATAACTCTATATAGACAAATCATTGGGTCATTGATGTATTTAACAAATACCAGACCAGATATATGCTTTGCTGTAAATACCCTGAGCCAGTATCCAGTAGAACCTAGAAAGGTTCACTTAATAGCTGCAAAGCATGTAATGAGGTATCTAAAGGGTACATTAGATTTTGGTCTATATTATCTTGGAAGTCATGAACTCATATTACATGGTTACTCAGATTTTGATTGGGCAGGAAGTGTTTCAGACAGAAAGAGTACATCAGGTGGATGTTATGGTCTTGTATCTGCCATGATCTCATGGTTCAACAAGAAACAATCTAGTGTGGCTCTCAGTATTGCTGAAGCAGAATATATAGCTGCCTACTCTGCTAGTTGTGAAGCAGTGTGGCTTCGGAAAATATTGTCTGGAGTGTTTGACTTAGAAATGAATCCCACTGTGATCATGTGTGACAATCAAAGTTGTATTAAGATGACAGAGAATCCAGTATTCTACGATAAGTCAAAACACATAGAGATCCGATATTTTTATATACGAGATATGGTGCAAAGAGGAGCTATTAAGCTCGAGTATGTGAGCGATGAGGAACAAATTGTTGATATATTGACCAAACCTATGTCTCGAGTGAAATTTGAGTATTTCCAAGACAAGCTTGGTGTAGTTCAAAAGGACCCTCCTCGAAAGGGGGAGTGATATAGTCACTGATGATGAGGTTTCCCTCATCGACATCAAGTTCGATGATGAGGATACCTGTTTATTATACCTAGATATTTATATGTATGCTTAGATTACTTATATTTAGGATACTTATACTTGAATACTTATGATATATGCACTTATATTGATGAGTATACTTGTATTGATGATATGTATACATGTATTGATGAGGATACTTGTATTGATTGATGAGGATACTTGTATTGATGATGTGTATACATGTATTGATGAGGATACTTGTATTGATTGATGAGGATACTTGTATTGATGATATGTATACATGTATTGATGAGTATACTTGTATTGATTGATGATGATACTTGTATTGATGATATGTATACATGTATTGATGAGGATACTTGTATTGATGATATGTATACATGTATTGATGAGGATACTTGTATTGATTGATGATGATACTTGTATTGATGAGGACACTCGTATTGATGATATATGTACTTGTACTGATGATGTACTAATGATACTTTTGTTGATGAGGATACTGTGGGGATTGCATCATCCTTGAACATATGTTCTAAAAGGATCCGTAGACAGATGTCTCCGAAAATGAAGTCCTGAGTGGACAGGTGGGGATTGTATCTTCCCCGGACTTCGGTCCCAGAATTGATCCGTAGACAGATGTCTCCGAGAATGAAGTCCTGAATGAACAGGGTGGGGATTGTATCTTCCCTGGACTTCGGTCCCAGAATTGATCCGTAGACAAGATGTCTCTAAGAATGAAGTCCTAAATGAACAGGGTGGGGATTGTATCTTCCCCAGACTTCGGTCCCAGAATTGAGCCGTAGACTAGGTCTCCGAGAATGAAGTCCTGAATGAACAGGTAGGGGATTGTATCTTCCCCAGACTTCGGTCCCAGAATTGAGCCGTAGACTGGGTCTTCGAGAATGAAGTCCTGAATGAACAGGTAGGGGATTGTATCTTCCCCAGACTTCGGTCCCAGAATTGAGCCGTAGACTGGGTCTCTGAAAATGAAGTCCTGAATGAATAGGTAGGGGGTTGTATCTTCCCCGGACTTTGGTCCCATAATTGATTCGTAGACATTTGTCTCCAAGAATTGATGATAGGACTGTATCGTCCCTGGACTCTTGGTTCAAAATGTACGTGATGGGATTGCATCGTCCCTAGACATGAGACTTGTCTTAAAGTGATAAGGATTGATCATCCTGGAACTTGATCTGGATTGTATCATCTATGGACCTATGTCCTAAAGAGAGCGGGATTGATCATCCTGTAACATGATTGTGTGTATTACAGAGTATGTTGTGATGATGATGTTGATGATCGTGTGATGACGATGTTGATGATCGTGTGATGATGATGTTGATGATCGTATGATGACGATGTTGATGATCGTGTGATGACGATGTTGATGATCATGTGATGACGATGATGATGATCGTATGATGACGATGCCGATGATCGTGTGATGATGATGTTGATGATCGTGTGATGACGATGCTAATGATCGTATGATGACGATGCTAATGATCATGTGATGACGATGCTGATGATTGTGTGATGACGATGTTGATGATCGTGTGATGACGATGCTGATGATCGTATGATGACGATGTTGATGATCGTGTGATGACGATGCTGATGATCGTGTGATGACGATGCTGATGATCGTGCGATGACGATGACAATGATGTTGATGTTCCAGTAACTGGTTGAGTTACTGATGATGATGTATTGAAGAAAGGTTCCGATGATTTATAGATGTATCATGTATGATGTAGTCGATGACTCCTTGCTCCTGCAGATGTTGTTATAATATCCTTCTCGTTAAGAGGGAGTGTTGAATATTGTAACTTCTAAGAATATTATATTTGTACTTTATTATTTCGGAGATGTTTCATCCCTCCAAGGTAATTCTATTATGTATCCGGAGATGTTTATTCCTCCGATGGATTGTGGTAACTAGGGTTATTAGACCCACCATGTGGGGGTCGGCCCTGAGTTAATTAATTAGGGGTTATTAGACTTCACTAGGAGAGGTCGGTCCCATAAGGGAATTAGTCATTCGGGAACTAGTGTAAGTAGAGGAGATTGCTCCTCACTTATCTCACACTTGCTCAGCTCAGAAAGTAGCGCACTTGTGTTTGAGAGGTCTGCATAGGAGGTAGAGAAGGAGGTCAAGTATTGGAGCACATCTTGTATTTTGGTTGATCATCTTATTGAGGAAAGCTTTGTTGGGTTTTCTACCCCATGAGGGTTTCCCAAGGTAAAATCTTTGTCTATCTTGTGATTATGTTTCTTTCAGTGATCTTGCTAGTCAAATTAGTTTAAAATTAACACCCTGGACCCGCATGGCACCTCCATGTCACATTGTCCATACGGCACTTGTGGGTACCATATAAGAATTTGCAAAAAAAGTCAAAATTCAAAATTTTGACAGGTGGATCTAGGAAATTTAAACTTGGAAATTTCTTCATAAATAGGTGGACAACCCGAATTTATAGCTAGCCCCTACTAATACTTGTCATCGGTCTGTCAACCAATAGAACTGGGTACTCCTAACTTTTTTCCTCTTGTTGGTAAATTTTCGTCAATTGACAGAATTGGATTTTTTTACACTAATGCCAAATTCTGCCCAAATTTTAAAGACTAGAGTGTTCCATTCATGATTTTACTTACTACCAACTTCCATGCAAATTCTGAAAACCAAATATGAGCACTTCAAAATAAGAATTTCTACAGGGAATTTGTCAAACATTTTTCCTGTAAACTGTAACTTTATCCAAATTTTTCTAAAACTCACCAATTTTTTCACAATAGCTCTCTGAATTCGGCCCAACTATTCAAATACCCATTCAGTGATTTAATTCCATCCTTGAATTGTACAATGGATGAATTTAAAACCATTTTTCCCAATATTTTCTCTAGTGTATTTTGTCAAATACTTCTTGTGCATCCTATAGTTTTACCTGTAGAATTCAAATTCATCCCATTTAGTCCCAGGGATGCAACCTTGGGATCTAATACCAATCTATCATATACCCGATGATCTCACGGTGCCTTTGGGGCCATGGGATACCTAAATTGCTGACCGCAAACATCTTCGAAACTCAATTTTGTTGTTCCATTGTTTAATTAAAAATTTACAACGGAATTAAATACATAAACAATCACTTAAAATTAATATAAACATACACGAATAAATTACAGGAAGATTTTACATGAATTCAATCACACAATGCCGCTAATTCCATGCATTTAATTCATTAGATAACAATGATTACGTAAAACACATATCAGAGATAAACACAACACTTTTTATACACAAATGGAAACTTATCTGAAAATATAACCCAGCTAACTACAGACCAAGGACATTCCTCCCAAATGTAGGCACTCAGTAAAACTAGTTCTCCTTGTAACAAATCCCACCTTCGAGCTAGGGATATTTATCCATAAGAATTTTTTGAGTTTTCCCCACTACAACTATCCAAATACGCTAGCACTCCTCCCCCATCAGATTGCACAACCCATGGAATGGGGATCCATTCTCTGAGTTAACAGTCCCTTGGGTTTCCTTCTATGAGTTAATAGTCTCTCGGGCTTTTTACCCCAATTACCCTCCAGGGCTCTAGCACAAGCCGGCCAAGGACTCTCCATATCGGGATTCTAGGGAACTTCGTTGTTCTCGGATACGGGTCTAGGCTATAGTAGGGGTGATGAATCTACGCTATGGTACTAGTGATGGTGGTTCAAAGCTGAAAACTAATGAAGGTTGAATGATAGCTGAATGATGGCAGAATGAACTAGTTCTAAATAATTTATATGCATGTTGAGAATTAGTCAAGTGGCATGCAAGGCTAAGGAGAAGTGGAAAAATGGTACTCATGGGGAGTTCACCTCCCCCCCCACTAATATCAAGGTTTAGGATAATTAAATCAGATTAAGGCTAATGCACTTTAATTAAAAATGATTTATAAAAAGAAGGATAAAAAGGAAATAATAAGGATAGTGACTTAAATTATAAGCCACTAGGGTCATATCCCCCTGAACCCCCTTCGCACTCTCCCTCTTGTGGAATTATATCCCCCCTTCTCTTCTTCGTCCCTCTTAGTCTGGAGCAATCATGGGTTTTTATATTAAATGCAAATTACATAGTTACATCATCTTGGTCATAGTGGACCATTCATGTCCATCTTCTAACAATTTCATCTATATTTACATAATTACAATATGGGGTCAAAAATGGGGTGTTACACCACGTAGTTGGATATATGGGAAAGCAACTTCATTATAGATTTCCACACTTTGATATAGTCATGGTTTAGATTATATTTATGGATCGATATAGTCAAATTTTTAAAATGTAATTATGGATCACTACAATCATGTTTTAGACTGTAATTATGAATTGCTACAATATTGTTTTAATTTGTATTAATGGATTGATATAGGCTTGTCTTGTCTTATATTGAAAACAAATATGGATATCAGATTAATCTTATCTGATGGTATCATAATATTAAGTAGTGTGTGTTGATATGATAATATCACTGGTAGGGACAACCTTTTGAAGAGGGGATGGAATGGGGCGGGCTTTTGCTTTTTGTGCAGAAAAGAAAGAGAGACCATTTATCAATTGTTCTTTTCTTGTCCCTATGCAGAATTTGTTTGGACCATGGCATCAAAAAATCATATCAAGTGACGATCAAAATGCCTAGACGTTGGAACAGATATTTCAGAACCGGTGGAAGGATCCCTTGATAAGTGGATTTCTAGCCCTTCCCTCTTCTTTTATATATGGAATTTGGTGGGTCCACAACTCTACAATCTTCCAAGATCGATGGGTTCCCTCAGAAGTTACTTTAACTTTGATTATGCAGTGGTCGCAAGAGTTTAAATGGGAGCCAAATCCTATCAAAGTTAGAACGTTGGTTCCTCCTCAAATTGACAAAAGTGTCCCCTGGGACTTCTTTGATGGTGCAAGCCAAGGTGATCCTCCTCTCGGTGGCTCGGGGGCGATCCTATAATTATCTGATGTTTTCAAACTCATGATACGTTACTCTCATGGTCATTGCTCAAATAGAAAAGCTGAACTAGCAGCCTTATGGGAAGTTCTAAAAGTGGAAGCTAGTAAGAACGTCTCTCGATTGCAACTGTTGGCGATCCAAATATGGTAATAGATTGGGAGAACTAAAAAATACACATAAATGTCCCTCATCTACAACATCTACTTGAAATAATCTAAGCTCTTCTTATGAATTTCAAATTCATGTCCTTTGCTCATGTCTTTAGAGAATTTAATGTTGAAGCGGACAAGATTTCGAAGCTCGCTCTTTCTGTGGAACCGGGGATGTTGGAAATCCAGGAGATTCGTGATGGTCTAGTCAGTGATTCAGTATTTTTCACTGTTTAAAAACATTGTATATAAAGTATGCCAGTCTATGTAAATGATCCTTTTGAATGATGAGATGCAAAACTGTTTTGTTTTGTCTTGGGAGCCTAGTGTGAGCAGAAATGTAATGCTCTTGGAGCCATGATGTAAGTCCTTAAGTGGATAGTTTATGTTTATTCATATGAATAAAATGATTTTTTTCTCCGAAAAAAACTGATAATAGCATTGGTCTCATTTAATTAAAATTTAAGAGAATTGTTTTACCAACCATGAAAAAGATATATCCAATAGTAGGAATTTGAAGCAAAGAAGAGTCCAATTCAATGTTTCTTCACAAAAGTAGAATCAACCTGTGAACCCTAGGGAACATCCTATGAGCCCTCCTAGTGTGTAGGTCATCTTAGTCCATGGAAGATATAGACACTTCTTCGGGAGGGAATCAAACCCCCCCCTCTTGATTTTTTTGAAGCTGCATTTCGAGCTTTGGTAGCATCTATCAACAAATCTGCACAAAAGGTGTCCCCTTCAAAAAATTTCAAGCGATTGGAGAATAGACCAGAGGTGGCTCTACCAATATCCTCATCCTGTCATATGGATCTAGAAATGGTGGATCATGACCTCATTGGGTAGTTCATTGGGATCTAGCCCTCTCCAAGATCCATGGACATCTAGATTCAAAAGAACTAGTACATTTTGATAAAAGGGAAGATGTCTCATGTTTTTGTGGGCAAGGGTTTTGTGCCTTCCTATTTGAAACCAAGGGTGATCAATATTTGATATTCAAGAGTGGCCCATACTTTTTCAGTGATTAGGGAATGTATTTGAATATATGAATTCCAGAATTTGACCTAGAGTTCGACGTCCACTCAGCAGTTCTAGTATAGACAGGTTCACCTTCCTCCCATGCCCTTGCACTGCTGGGGAGAAAAATCGCTCTGAGATATTGACAACTCCCTTGGGATATCCATTGATAAAATAGAACCAAAAGCCTGAATGATGACATGCAACCCGAATCTGTGTCGAAGTTGACCTAGAAAAAGGTCTCCTAGAAGCAGTTTTATTAACCATTGACAACTAGAGGCATCTATAGAATCTTTATTATGAATAGCTTCCTTTCAAATGCAAGTCTTGTCATGATTACAAGCAATTTTCCAATGACTACAAGAAGACTCCTCCACCTTCCCAGATGATCCTAGCTAAGGAATAGAAATGGAAAATGGTTAAGAAAAATATGAGTATTAAGGTAGTGGATCCCCCCTCTACACCTCTTTATTCCTCTTAACCTTTGGCAGTGGATCCCCCCTCCTCCTCCTTCATGCCTCCCCTTATTCCCACAACCAACCCCTTTGAGTTAATTTATATCGACGACCCCCCTCCTGAAGGTATCCCATAATCCCTCCTTCCGCCCCTTCCAACCTCCTCCTATTGTGACTCCAACAAATCCATCCACCTTTCTTGTACCTCCTTACCTATCCTCTTTGGATCCCCTCCCTGGGGATGATGAACCCATATTTTCCTATTTGGAAGAGATCGATCATACTACTATAATCTCCCAACCCACCCCCAAGGGTGTTTAGACCAGGAAACAAGCTCAACTAACTTGTGAAGAGGATGATCAAGAAGAAGAATTTGAGGAAGAAAAGCAATGTCGGAAGGCGAGAAAGTTGATGAATGTGTTCGAGAAGAAATCGTAAACAAAAAGAATATGTTAGGGATACAACACACTCTGGACAAATATCTAGGACTTGGGATCAAATTAACAAATTCAAAAAGCACCGGAGGTTCTCATCCCAACAACCATTGCAGAGGTATTGCCAAACCCCCAACTAGTAAATAATGAAGGTAGTCTCTTGGAATTGTAGAGGCATGAGAAATAGATACAAAGAAGAAGCCCTATAAGACCTTATTAAGGAATAAAGGCCAATTTTCCTCCTCTAGGAGACAAAACTAGAGGAATCTGACATCTTAAAATAGGTCAAAAGATGTGGAAGACAAGCAATGGAATTGTAGTCAATTCTCATGGAGCCTCAAGATGGGTCTGCATCCTATGGGACACAAGCATTCTAAATATAGATATGACACACTGCACACAATACTAATTAATTACCAGTCTCCACCACCATAAACTAGGTAAAGTAATCAATAGTTTTAATATATATATGCCAGCTAGCTATAGGGACAAAGAAATATACTTGCAATCTTTATTAAACTTAAGGGATTAAAAATTTGCAAAGGATTGTTTGGTAGCTAGATACTTTAATGACATTGTTTCAAACAAGGAGAAATAAGGGGAGGATATTTTCCATGACCCCTTTCGAGAAAAGATGGAGGATCTCATCTATGAATGGGATCTTGTTGACATAAAACCCCGAAGGGGTAGGTATACCTAGACCAATAATAGGACGAGTCCAGGCCACAGAGCATCTCGGATTGGAAGATTCTTAATCAAGAGTGATTTCCTAAGTATGGGAGTGACTCCTTCCTCCCGAATCATTCCCTTCGGAGTCTTGGATCACAAAATGATAGCTCTGAACCTTAATCAAAATTTAACTTTGGAATTCTCCCCTTTAATCTATGTGCAACTCTGGTTTCAAAATCTACTAGCATTGGAGATCATAAAGACTATGTGGACGGGATTCATCAACTTGGATCACCAATTCGTATATGGAAATAAAAACTTAGAGCTAAAAAAGTATCATTAAAGATGTGGGAAAACAATTCCTACTCTCCCTTGGATCAAATAAAGTACACTCTAAAGAAATAGTTGGAGGAAATCCAACACTAGATGGAATCAGAGGAGGTGAGAACTCGGTTGAAGATGGAGAAAAGAGAAATTTGTGTCCAAATCCACAAAGCCAACAGACAAGAGGAATAATTGTGGACATTTAAGCTGAATATCCTTTGGATCTGGGATGGTGATAAGAACATTGCCTCCTTTCATCGCCAATCTTGCGCACGAAATTTTAGAAACACAGTAACAAAAATCAGATTGGATGATGGTACCACCCTTAACATTTTTTCAAATATCAAGAATACAAGCAGGAGGCATTATGAGAACATTTATACTGAAGAAACTAAAGCATAACATAGAGCGACAACATCCATGTTGGAGCATATCCCTTCTCTCATCTCTCAGTCAGATAATGAGAATATGAGAAAAAAACATTGAATTGCAAGAAGTGATTAATGCAATATGGGGATTGGCACCAAATAAATCCCCATGATTGGATGGTTTCCCATCGATTTTTACAGGGCTTGCTATCATATAATCAAATTTGATATATTGAGAATGCTTCACTACTCTCATTGGAAGCTTAAGTTGAGTGGCAGCACCAATACCTCCTTCATAGCTCTCATTCCCAAGGAAGTTAACCCCTCATTTTTTTCCCGCTTTAGGCCTATCTCCCTTTGCATTTCCTATTACAACATATTCACCGATATTACTCCCACCAGGATGAAAATTCTCATGCAAGAAATAATCTGTGAGAATCAGGAAGGTTTATGCCCAAAAGACAAATCCTCGAGAATATATTCTTGTTTAAGAGGCAATTCATTCCAGCAATGTGACCAAGGAGAAGTGAATGCTTATCAAAATGGAAATGGTCAATGCCTTCGATCGGGTAAGGAACCCTTCCCTCTTCAATTTTTTGAGAAAAAATGGGTTTAGTGAATATTTTTTCATGATGATTAATCTTGTATAAGCACCCCCTGGATCTCCCCCCTTATCAATAGAAGACCGACCAGATTCTTCAGTCTCAAATGAGGTCTCTGGCAAGGCTCTCCTCTCTTCTCATTGTTATATATCATTATGGTCGACACCTTAAGCACTAAAATTGGAAGAATAATGGGTGTAGGGCAGGCTCCTTGGTATTACCTTCACTAGAGGAATCAAGAGTATAAATCACTCCCATTTTGTGGACGACACTCTCATGGTAGGTGGAGCTTCACTTATTATTGCAAGAAGATTCAAGGCTACTCTGAATGAATTTCTAAATTCCTCTATAGGAGCTATCTATAACATAAAGAGCCATATCTACAACTGGAACGTAACTTCCTCGAAACTCCAGGCCATAACAAGAATCCTCAAATTCCAGGGCTCAACGACAAGGACCTCTTTTAATTAGTTGCGGATGCCTATTTTATTGGGTAATACTTATGCTCCCAATTGGTGAGGAATCATTGGGAAAATAAAAAAATAAAATGCAACAATGGGGGTCTCAATGGTTAAATCCAATTGGGTGAATTGTCATTATCAAATCCACTCTCTTAGCTCTACCCATTTATCAATGCTCTGCAATGATATAGCTCCCATGGGCATACTTCAGCAATTGCCTAAGACATAAGGAAATTTATGTTCCAAGGAAGCAAAAAATACATGAAAAAAAATTCCACCTCATCAACTAGAATACAATAAGGTTTCCAAAGGCTTATGGAGGACTCAAGATAAAGAATCCTAAGATGAGGAACTATGCATTGGGAGCCAAATTATTTTGGGGACTCCTCTCCAGAAGCAATGACTAGTGGAAGGAAGTTATCCACAGAAAATACTTCATAGGGTTAAGGAGTCAATGCCTAGGAAGACCTCTGAAGGACCATAATGGATCTCAAATCTATAAAATTTTCAAAGCAGTCATCCCTTTAATAGAAACCCATCTCACTTGGATCCCCGATAATGTAAAACTCATCAAGTTATGGAAGGATAACATCCAGGTAAATCATCCAATCAATCAGTAATTAGGTTTGAGGGAGCTTAAAACTTAGATGAAAAACATGGAACTCAAATTTCTTTATGACATATCAATTTTTTTAAATGATGGCAAGTGATGGTGTGGCTGGAAGATTTCAAATCCTCCTCCCAACTTGAATCAACAGGTCTCAACCCTCCTTTCTTTCCTCTCGTATTGTGCCCCTTTAGACATCATCACCAAGGATTTGCAAGGGTGGGGATCTGCAAGTATTTATACAGTCAAAGCAAGCTATCAAAACCATATTGTATTTAATCTCCCTCATCC
Source organism: Larix kaempferi (assembly GCA_027924585.1). NCBI lineage: Eukaryota > Viridiplantae > Streptophyta > Pinopsida > Pinales > Pinaceae > Larix > Larix kaempferi. Next base: position 5,224,034 of record BSBM01000831.1, read on the forward strand.
ACCAAAAGCTGGAATCTAGAAAACTAGTTTGGCATAATGATGGGCTAGCGAAAGTAAACACCTTCATCTGGATCATGATCAATGAGAAGTTGCTCACAACTGAAAACCTCTTGAAATGAGGCATCATCGGACTGTCTAGTTGTGTCTTATGCCAAAATGTATAAGAGAATCATAACCATATTTTTATAGAATTCCCATTCAATGTCTAGGTCTGGGAGAATGTACTTGAGGGAATCAGAGAAAAATCTACTTTGTTGTAGTCCTGGAAAGAGATGTTCACGGGCTAGGCAAAATCATACCAAGGCACTCTCAAGAACAAGAATCTTCTCAAACGAGCATGGCAATCCCTTCCAAAATACCTCTACTAGAAAGTGTGGCTGACAAGGGAAACATGTATTTTTAAATTAGAAATTCTAACTCCTAGGCAAACAATAGCCAAGGCTATCAACCTTATGAGTGAGATGATCGAAAGTAGGGGAATACAAAACCATGACACTCTTCAATTGGAACAGGAAGAACAAAATTGGATCAATGGTTTACCCCTACATCATATTCCTCCACCACATAGGAAATGCCAAGCCCTCTCCAAGGAACATACTAGCAGCTTCAAACGAAAGAGGAAGAACTGAAAAAAATGGCATCTCTTACTCGTACAAGACATTCTTTTATTTGACTGAGCCTTTAAAGGAAATCTAGGGGTGGCTGATGTGGGGGAGGGGGTCCTAAATGACCTCAACGGAAATCTAGAATCTTACCGGAATGGGGCTTGGGGTTTCTATCTAATAACCAAGACCCCAATTGGATCAAAAGATTATTCATCATTAGATATTCAACAATCATGATCAAACTTATGAAAGGGATGAGTTACTCTGCTGCTGAACCCATTAACAAACTAATAAGAAGAGTAGAACTCGAAGCCAATAAATTCAACAAAGTGAGTTACTACCATGAGCTATGGGATCTCAAAAAAGAAGTTGGCATCCAAGCGAATATGGCAATAAGGTTAGAGAAAGAAGAACTAAAAAAGAATGGGGGAATAAATTTCCACCCAATCCCTTAACTACAAGTTCTTCATGAAGTATTTGAAGCACAACAATAAGGTAATGTACCACCAATTTCAATTTGACATGTATGAGACAAGCAAGGGCATCATCAATTTGACTAGCCTCTTAGTACCTTCACACGCCATTACAAACCATTATTGTTGGGATAACAAACAAAGCGCGAACCCAATGCAAATCGAAGGTGGGATAATTAGCTTTGGTATGGTGAATGTCGAGAGGAAGATAACCCATTAACCTCAAACTTGGTTTGAATAACTTTGTGTATGGGGAAATTTTGAAGGTACCAATGTTGATTGGATCTCCTGTCATCCCTTTTCTATTGGCCTTTATTTTCAATCTAGAATCTCCCTTTCCCTTTTTCAGAGTTGACTCAACTTGGAATTTGCACTCAATGGACAGGTATTGGAACCTAGAAGTAGAAATTCAAGACTTCAAGAAGGTCCTCATGCAACATGAATATATGATTTTAGGAAATCAATCCTCCATATATGCAGTTACAGTTTGGGTACATGAAAATGAGGTCAACAATAGTAGGGACCATGCTTTAATGATGCACAACATCCAGCAACAAAAATAGCATATTCAACATCAAGCTTAGACCATCTTAGTGATGGAAGAGAATTGCAAGTAGTTGTGAAGGATTTTGGTTTTGGGAAGGGAACCCCATCAACAACATCTGAATGGAAGAAGAGGATACTATAAGGAAAATCAACGTTGAAATAGAAATCGAAGTACTTTAGACTTCCCCAACCCAGATCATGGATGTAGGTAGTAATAAAGCTTTTTAGATTAGTCTTTTTTAAATAGCTTATGTATTGTAGAAAATGCTATATATTAGGTCTCTTTTTCGGATATACACAAATAAACTCGTAGGACAATCCTCTGTGAAGGACAAACATAAAAAATTTGAAAGGTATCCACACTATGTATGGTTTAACTCTACTTTTAGAATTGCAACTCGGCTTTTTGTATTAAACTTTTGCCTTTCTGAAGGCCTTTTATATATAAAATTTACCCGTTCATGTTTTAAAAAAAGATATATCCAATAGTACTCTTACTTACCATACCTATGTGTATATGTACATCTATATAATAGTTCTAATCAACAAAACAATAATAGATCAATTTTGGTTGGTTTATATTGAAATGCTTATCTTATGACACATTCATTTGCATATATCATAAGTAAAGAATTAACAATAATAATTATGGAAATATTCCCATGGGAAATTATTATAAAATATTAAGTATTTCTATCATTGTCTTGTATAAACAATACATTGGGTGATCTTTAAATATACAAATTATTGATCTGCTTAGTTGTTTTTGATAACCCTAGTCCTCTAGATCAAAGTGGATCCCATATTTAAGGGTTGTGCTTCCTTTAGCACCTATATCCTTTGGTCTAGAGTTTTTTAGAATCATATTGAAATAATTTATTGAATAAAATACATAACCTATAGATCGGATTTGTTGTATGTTATCATTGTATATATCTTGGTTACTTGAATTTCCATGAAATAAGTTATAATTATAACCCCATCACTCAAGCATTTAGTAGCTAATAAAATTCATTATTGATCCACCAATTAAACAAATTTCCCTTGTTGTATCATATATGATAAAATTATCAGGAAACTAGCAAGAAGATGACCTTGGTCACCCCTTTAGGGCCTAAACTAGTGACCAATCATTATGACTCATTTTGAGATGTGATTCAAGATAAATAAAATATTGATATGGTCCAGGATTGAGATCTTACCATAACACGGAGGGAGGACTACGGCTTGGTATATCGAAGGTTCCATGACTAGTAACATGCGCTAAGGGGCTGCAGTTGCATCCCCGAAAAGGGATTATTTTATTTTTCCCTTATACCATTTTTCTTACCCTTTTCTTACCTATCCATATCACATAGACTATCTGGACGAGGTAGATTATTCCTCAGATCTGTTCGAAGGTCAAAACATCTTTGTCAAGGATTTCAAGCGGTTGTTGGCAAAAGAGAAGGTAAACATGGTGGATTGCGAGGATGGAGGGTTCTTTGGTGTGACAGCTGGGGGTTCGACTAAAAAACATATGGCCATGATGGTAGGAGATGTGGAGAGACCTGAAGCCTCTATGATTCTACTAGAGGCTAGGTTTTTGGCACCAGAACTTGGTGGAACACCCTATTCCCTTTTTCCGAAACCACTCGATAACTGCCTAGGGATCCCTTTGTCGACTTCCACCGAAGTCGTTCCCAAGGTTGAAATATAGGGTTTGTCACATATATCTCTGGGTTATGGGGGGTCGATTATAGACTACGGTTACAATCTTCTAGAAGCAGGTTGACCCTTTACAAACCCCTCAATACATGGCCATTGGCAGCAATCGACACTCTTTTAGGAAGTTTTCTTGTAGGACTCAAAGGGATTTATCCCATATTTTCTAAACTCAATAGATCAGATCAAGGAACACACCATGTCATCCTTGATGACTAGGAGAAGGAATGAGAAAAGTTCTCGTGTAGACTCAAAAGAAATTCGAGACACCAGCAGCGGTTCAAGCCAAAAGAAGAGGAAAAACAACTGCGCCAACAAAAGCAATGAAGTTCTTCATCTGGTGTGCGCATAGATGTCTCGGTTGCACAGTCTGTGGATATGGAGGAGACAGCAATAGTGGGGAGAATGAGATGAAAGTGCCCTAGCCAATATTCTCTGGAAGTATGGGGAAACACATGTTGGTCAGAATGCTAAATTATGCTCCATAGGCTAGGGTTTTGGAAAAAGGATGGTTTATCTTCAAATTTGAAAATAAGGAGGATGATGATCGCATCTTGTAGCGACATTGGAGTCTTGGCTCAACCCCCATACTCTTCAAAAAATGGACTCCCTTGTTTGATGTTGACAATGAAAAGTTTGATGTTGACAATGAAAAGTTTGATGTGATCCAAGTTTGGGTTCAAATTCTCAGACTGCCTTGCGACTTCTGGAATTGGGAATATTTCAGGGACCTTGGAAATTCTCTAGGCGCTTCATTGACGCGGATATGTCCTTCCTACACATAAAAACGATGTTGATTGCATGCATCCTGGTCTCAATCAACATTAGGGCTTGGCTCATAGAATAATTGGAATTCATTTGGGGAAAAGAGTAGCACAGACATAAACTAGATTATGAAGGCATCCCTTTCTGATATCATCGATGCCATGTATATGGGCATCTTGCCAAGCATTGTTCCTTTCCTTTTACAAAAGGCTCGCAGTGGAACCGTAAGAGAGCAGATGTTGGTGGTGGAATTGCATCAAGAGGGGTCTCTTTGAAGGCTAGGAGGACATAAGCTGAGCAGCTGGAATAGATTTTTCCCACATGCGAGGTTGGAGGACAAAACTCTGCTTTAGAATATATTATCCCAGAAGAGTTGGCTCAAGATATAGTGGCTTTGGAGAAAGGAAATAATCCCACGGATCCCAGAGCATATCTACAACAAAATGAAGGGACACCACCGATTATATCGGGTAAGTTGTTGGATCTTGTCACTCATATTGATTATATCACTTGTTCTTTTGAATATTTGATGGCTTTTGAGAATCCACACTTTTCCCCTGTATTTCCAAGCTCTACTCCCTCGCCCATAGGGGTTAGTCTAAACCAAAGGAAGCAAATTTCCTCCCCTAATGTTGGTCCTGCTTCCACTCATAATTTGACCTCCTCCTCCCTAAGCTCGGGGAAGAAACCCATCCATTTCCATCTCAAAAATAGGGAAATCCCTGATCTTTCTGGTCTTGCTGTAAGTCACATCAGGCTTGGGAGGAACCCTCAGGTAGTAAAAGAGGAAGAGGACGCGGAATACCTACTCTTATCTCTACACAAGATAAGGCTCAAAATGAATAATTAGATGGGAAACAAAAATCCATTCTTGGGGAACTTAGAGCAATGAACGCCCCTGAGGGGGTTACCTCATGAAGTGTTTATCCTTTAACTGCAGGGGTTTTCCAAGTCTCGTAAAAAAACTTGCACTTAGGAAGTTGGTCCTAAACTACCAACCTAATATTATTATGCTTCAAGAAATTATGGGAAATGGTGATGATGTCATTCATACATTAAAAAGAAGTCTAAAAAATATGGATTTCATATCCCAAGATGCGAGAGGACTCTCAGGTGGACTGGCCTTGGGCTGGAACCTGAAGTACAAAAAAGTTCAGAACTCGTGGAGTTTCGAATATGGACTAGGGTTATAGGTATTCTCGATAGATATCAACAAAACCTTTACCATTCTGAATATGTATGGGCCTTATGAGGAGAGGGTGTCATACTGGAATGTTGTGTGTCAGAAATCCTTCATTAAAAGTGATAATGTGATCATGGGAGGGGACTTGAATTTCTCTCTAGGTGCTCATGAAGTCTTGGGGCCTCTAGCTAGGGTTGATATTATGGTCGCTTTATTTGAACAAAAACTCAGAGAAGGAAGGATTTTAAACATGGATCTGGTGAAGATGCAGCCTACATGGACTAATAAAAGAATAGGGGATTGCAGAATTGCAAAAAGGATAGACTGCTTTCTAGTGGCAGAAAATATGATGGCACAAAATCATATGTTCAGGTAATGGGTAGAATCAGGAGGGGTATCAAACCACTACTCTGTATTACTAGAGATTCAAGGCGACACTAGGAATCCCGCCAGCCCCTTCAAATTCTGTGTTGCTTGGCTGAAAAATGAGGTTTTCACAAATCTGATCAAATCTTCTTGGACCCCTTATAACCTTGAAGAAGGGGGACATGCAGCCCTACAATTTGTTCAAAACCTCTCCTCAATAAAGAAAAAATTTCAAGAATGGGCCACAAACAAAAGATTAAAGGATGACCAGGAGATAAAGCAAGTTGAGATGGACATTCAAACCCTCCTCGAGGAGGATGGAGGGGGTTTCTCAACTCTTGAATCCAAGGAACATCTGGGGGGATTAGAATCTAAGCACAGGAAACTCTTAAAGGAGCAAGAGGAAACATGGAGACTGGAAATCAGGCTTATTTGGCTTGAAAGCAGTGATGAAAATACAATTTTTTTTCAAGCCTATGCAAAGAATAGGAAAATGCAGAACACCATTTGGGGGATGAAGGATCAATCTCTTCTTTTAAAGGTCTAGCAAATATGGGGAAATCCCACTTCAAACTCTGTTCAAAGTAGATGAAAGGGTGTATATTGCTGAAGTAATTTGGTTGTCCTAGTACTTCCCAGGATTTATTACTCAGGAGGAAAATAATGAATTAATGGAAGAAATATCAAAAGAAGAACTAAAGGAGACTTTGCATAGTTTCCAAAAAGACAAAAGCACTGGACCAGATGGATGGACGATTGAATTTTTCCTGGCTCTTTATGATACCATTGGGTTGGACCTTATGAGGCTAGTTGAAGAATCAAGAACAAAAGGATTTATGCACCCTCCTCTGAACTCTACTTTCATCACCCTCATCCCCAAAAATGATCACCCGAACTCTTTGGAGGAATTCAGTACTATCTCTTTATTTTCATTACCTAGTGGAAAATATCATAGCCATAAGACTAAGGAAGATGCTATCAAAGGTCATCTCTAGCGAACAATTTGGCTTCCTAGAAGGAAGGCATATTCATGAAGCAATTAGGGTTGCACAAGAAGGTCTTCACAGTCTGAAAACTAGGAAGTTGCGTGGGACAGTGCTAAAGATTGATCTATCAAAATATTTTGACCGGGTCAGCTGGCTCTACTTAAGATTTCTTATGACTCACTTGGGCTTTGATTACTCTTTTATTAAGTGGGTCATGTGCTGCATCACTACAGTTTCTTTGTTGTCCTCATTAATGGATCTGCTTCCCCTTTCTTTCCATCAAAAAGGGGTCTATGTCAAGGTTTCCCACTCTCTCCATTAATTTTCCTTTTAGTTGTTGAAGGGCTTAGCCGGGCACTAATAGATGAAAAGAATAAGAGCACTTTTTATGGAATTTCCATCTCAGGTACTCTCCATTTAACCTATCTATTATTTGTGGATGATATTTTAATCTTCTGTGATGGCACAGTTGACGATGCTAGAAAGTTAAGGGAGATTCCGCAACTATTTGAGAGAGCCACTAGAATGAAGATAAATATGCAGAAATCCTCCCTTACATGATCTAATATGGAATACCCTAAAATTCAAAGATACGCTACCCTCTTCCCCTTCAAAATTAAGATCTTTGATGAAGGTCTAAAATATTTGGGCTTTATGTTAAAGCCAAATTGCTACAAAAAAGAGGACTAGTTATGGTTGATCGCAAAGTTGGAAAGGAGATTAAGTAGTTGGAGCCATAGATGGATTTCAAGAGTTGGTAGACTGGTCTTAGTAAAATCAGTTTTGGAAGCCATCCATGTTTATTGGATGTCGCTAGCATGGATACCAAAAGGTATTCTAGAGAGGGCGAGAAAGTTATGTTTCATATTTTTATGGTCTGGAAAAAAGGAAAACTCGGTGCTCCTGTGTGTGAAATGGGACAGAATTTCTAAGCCGAAAAGCCTGGGTGGATGGGGACTAAAAATAATTCAGTTGTTCTCAAAATATTTAGCTGCAAAATATGGATGGAGGCTCCTCACTACAAATAGTCTCTGGACTGAGGTAATTAAACATAAATACATTGCTCCAAAATATTTAATCGATTGGGTTAGGAACCCAAACAAAGGCAGGAAAGTGGTTTCAATTATATGGAAGGCCACCCTAAGCTCCTTTTCTCTAATTGAGGATGGACTTGCTTGGAGGTTGGCAGGGGCTCTAGTGTGTGGATTGGGGAAGACCCCTGGACAGGATACCAGAATAATCACACCCTTCCTCAACAACTCATTCAGATTTTGCATCAATAAGGGTTCTTCCGTCTCAACCAAATCGTTGATCCAACATCCACTTCCTTTTGTGGACAAGGTTGGATGGAGGTTGCTAGTCTGGGAATCCCTGAATATCTGACTGACAGTTTGAACAACTTTCTAAATGTTCTTCGAGCTACACACGTCAGATTAACTGATCGGCTAGACGAATTAATCCAGATCAAAGCACCACATGGTCGATATACTTCAGAACTTGGCTATCAAGCTCTAATAACAAATCCCTAAGGTGGTGAACGTGAGTGGTGGTGGAAGGATTATGGAAGATCAAATGCACACCGAAAGCAAGGATCTTCATGTGGTGTACTCTGGAAAATAAGGTACCGACTTGGGATAAAATGGACAAAAGATCAATTGAAGGACCGGGTTGGTCTGCACTTTGTATGAATGTTTCTGAATCAATCACCCACCTTTTCCTAATCCAACCCTTCTTTTTTCAGACTTGGACTGAGACAAAAAGAAGATTAAATGTGCACATTGAATGGGGTAGGGCAGATGTGAAGGCTGCTTGGAAATCTTGGTCCACAAATCCTGACACAAAAAACATTCGGGCTCTCCCACTGATCATAATCTGGGGTTTGTGGATTGTACATAATCAAGAAATTTTCAAAGCAAAACCCTATGTTCCAAAACTTATCTCTTTTCACAGTTTGGATATCATGTCCCATTTCCATCAACAGAAGAATACGTAAGATTAATTTAGCATGAGAATATAAATAAGGATCTCCCTTGGGATTTCTTTGACGGGGCCTCTCGAAACCAAACCTATGGCGGTGGTGCCATCCTATTTTTATCTGAATTTGTTTACTTCAAAATTCAAATGGGGCTTGGGATAGGCTCCAATAACTTTGCAGAAATAATGGCTTTAAAACTTTTGCTCTATTTTGCAATTGAAAAAGAACGCAAACACATACAAGTTTTTGGAGACTCCATGAATGTCATAAATTGGATTAACAAATCACAAATTTGTCAAAACATGTTTCTTATCACTATGATTGAAGAAGTACATCGAAAGCTAGACATTTTTTATTTTTATACATGTCATCATGTATACAGGGAGCAGAACAACATTGCAGACAAACTCTCCAAAGAAGGGCTGCTCTTAAGCCATGGGAAATGGAAGATTACAGAAGTTCAAAATGAATTCTTCTTTTAATACTACCACCATCCCTTCATGGACGGATTGGCTCACCAATAGCCACTCTCCGGATAATACTCCAAATTCTCGGTTGATACAGAATTTTTTGATATATGTGGGACCTATAGCGATAGCCTAAACAGATGGGCCGATTTTCAGACTTTCATCCTATACATGTATTGAATCTAAACAACTTTCTATGTGAATGATTTGTTCTTTGTGATGGATCAATATACTTTTTTGTACCCTGACTGATCCGAAAATGATAGGATCTACTAACACTTGAATTTGCATGTGAATTCTTAAACCAGTTAACTTATAAAAAAGGATTCAAATAACAAGCTTATCAAAGGCTTAAAAATAATTGAAAGAATATAAATGAACAAATGATGCAAACCATAAGAATGTGGAAATCAGATGATAACGGAGTTCTTCCTTGATGGACTACGTCTCCGGGTCCAGCTCCGATGAGGACCGATCTTATTAGTCTTCAACAAAATGCTTGAACAAGTACAAAGTGCCTTCTTCAAAACTGCTACAAAGAGATTTAGGCTTCAACAATGAAGTCCTCTCACTCTCCAAAATCTCCCAAGAGTTGCTAAAAAGCCTCTTACAAAATGAGCAAAGCTTACAAAGCCTTAAAAGACACTTTGGCATCATATCACCAAAAACTTCAATGCATTTCCAATGCCTTCCCATGGCAAATTACATTGTTTATATAACCCAAAAAAATCCATAACCCCCTCCGAATTGAATGGGATTTACAAATATTTGATCCCACTTTAATGGGATAAGATCCATAAAAAAAATGGATGAAAATATATGCAAATATCCCTAAATATACATTTTTGTTTAAAAACAATAAACAAAATCCAGAAAATATAATATATATGGTAAACAAAACCATATAATAATGAATTTGTTTTAAAATTGGTTCAAAAGGGAGGCGCGCTCTTCTTTGGGCTAAAATCCGTTCCAAATCAAAGTTAAAACCATAAATATGCAAATCCCTTAACAAGTGGCGCCTTTGGTGCAATGGTTAGAGAGCTTGGCATTTTGGGAGGAGGTTACGGGTTCAAACCCACGAACCTCTCCCCAAATCAAGATTGTGTTGCATATGATATACTAGAAATTGCCCCAGAAGGTGCAAAGGAACCCCGAAAGGGGAAAAAATGGAAGTAAAGTTGATGCAATAAACTAAAAAGAAAGTATTAAAACAAATGTCACAAAGAGTGGTCTAATAGTGATTCAATTAAAGTTTTTCTAAAGTATAATGCTAATTCATTTTGCAATCTTTTGGTTTGATTCTAAAATTTGTCTTTCAAAGGAAGGGAGTTCTATTACAATTATGATTTTTCAGGGTTGTTTGGAAAAAATTGTATTTCAATCAACTTTGCTTAGCCATCATATGTGGAAATTTCAACTATGGAAAATTCTCATTTTTTCCTCCAAACTCTCCAACTTATGAATAACTTATATCTCATTTTGAATTAAAGACTCAATGATTCCTTATTAATTGGTAAGGGTGTAGTCGTTATATTTCCATATATATGTCCCTCCTCTACAATATATAACACAATATTATCTTATTCTTATTTTAATGTGAATGTAGAGATACTTTGACTTTTGTTGAAAAATGTGCATTGTATAGTTGTGAAACCACATAAAGTGATTCCATCACTATTGAAAATTAGTATCCCTAAGGACTAGAAAGGAGGTCCACACCATTTCAAAGCAAATGGATTGTTATGTAATGTGAAATTGACAACATAGAAAAGGGCATGCCAATGGTTTAAAAGAACAGAGAGAGAGAGAGGCATAAATAGTAGCGAGTTGTCAGTTATATAAGAAATGGGCAGCAGTTGCCCCAGGAGGGGCAAAATGAATGTTGAGAGGAAAAGTGCACAAGGTTAGGGACTAGTTGATCATTTATCCAAAAAGGCATAAAACCAAAATCAATTGTTTTATCTTTTAACACTAAAATGTGATCGAGGCATTTAGAATCCAATCCGGCAAATGCAACAATAAGAACATTCATGGTTTGTATTCTCCTCTACTAAGAGTGGAAAACATCAAATGGATTGGATTAACAATTGAAAATACGTTGTAAGTTGCACACACTTTAGCATATTCTATCATCAATAGGATTAAAATTTGAGGTAGTAATAGTTTACTGAATCTTTTGCAAGCTTGTGGTTTTTTCTTTTGTTTCCAGAACCTAGTTGACAGTGTCCTTTATGCTCATGAGGAATAACTTCACACATCAAGCCTTATGAATTACAGGAGATAGAGGAACATCAACAAAAATGTTAGATGCAAGAATAGTGGCTCCATAAGCAAAAGTAGATGTAGATTGAATAGGAAAAGGAGATTCACCAAAAGTAGATGCATAGGAGTGGCTTTCAATTCTTCAATCCTTCTTTAGAAAGCTTCATTCTCAATTTCTTATTTAGAAATTTAGACAAGTTAACATATTGTTGAGTAAGTTGAACATTATATTTTGCATTATTCTTTCTCCTTTTACTTTTACAAGTTTTTACAGTAATAATCCCAGTATTCTGATTGACATAAATAGAAAAATGAAGATAATCAAACTCAACAATATCAAAAGAGACCTCGAGTGCTATCAGTTGATTGAACAATTGTTCTTTATATAGAGTTCAATACCCATTCATCAATTTATTTACTTGCCTCAACAGTAGTAGCAAGAGTGGTTTGTGGAGTATGCACAACTCTACTCTTAGCAATGTATTGAGAATATGAAAAACTTACAAGGAGGTCTACACAACATATCAACATATATATTATCAATTTCTATTGTGTACTTATTAAACAAATGAAATTGATGAAGATAATCATCTCATTTAAGGCGTACTTAATGGATTGTGAATTAAAAAACATAAAGGAGAGATGATTAGTAAGAATGATTGTTTATTTTCAAAGGATATAGTGCCTCAAGTACTTGAGTTCTTGAACCAATGCATGGAATTCATTTATCCAACATTAATAGATAAACAACTAATAAACTTACCCTAGATCAAACCATCATCTTTCATCTATCAAAAAGTAAAAAAAAACATTGTTAATCATGTCATGCACTTTTTCAATTTGCATATAACCAAGTATTCAAATAGCATGTTTAATTAAGAAACTAATTAAAATAACCTGACTATAATAGTGGCCAACCATTCAATATCTAACAACAAAAATACATCCATACTCAAGCATGGATCAAGTTTAAGGCATACGTTGAGTACATGGATAAAGTTTGAGGCATATCTTAAGTATAAAGATGAAAGGGCTATAATGCTTAGTATTTGCTACAAATAGAATGTACATACTCAAATTGTGATGCAAATAGAGGACATGTATTTTAGAGAGCTTGATTTGTAATTATAAAAAATACAGCATCGATGTTTCTAGCCTTATGCATTTACATTGATGCAAAATGATCCCAGTCAGAAAGGTCTACTTGATTGTTGCTTAACTATCCAATTACATGCTCATCTGCTTATATTCAATTTTCACATTCGAAGTTATTCACCCAATACATGCATGTGCTACCTTTTCTCTGTCACGTCCCCTTCCATCATACCAGTGCGATGGAGAGGATCGTGATGCTAAAACCAGGCATCTAGCCCCATGAGCTTTTAAATAAGCACTCACATAATATAAAAGAACATATGAAATGTATAATTATAAGCTAAACACAGCGGAAATAATTTCGGTAACACATCCATCATACATTCAAGATATTCATCAAATAAATAAATGCAAAGTTAACACAAGAGAGTACTTATCTTATAACAAAGTAGTCCCAAGCAACCAGCTATGCATCTGCAACGTTCCACCCAACCATAGGCTAGTTATGCTTATCAACCTCTTGATACAACTGCCACCCCCGAGCTGGGCATGATTTCTACAAGGAACCAGGGAACAGCAGACTCACACATAGCCAAACATACACCAAATTCAGCCAAGCCAATCAGCAGTTGGGTTTCTCAGGCTGCTAGGAGGTGGAAAGGAAGAATTGCTAAGCTAGTGAGCTTAAGCACAGAGCCATGGGTACCCCTCCCAGATCTATTCAGCTTGGCACTCACAATGCCTACACACCCAACACAAGGAAGTATTCTCTTCACTGCCACACAGTCCCTCTAGCCATACCTTCCTTTCTAGTGCTCTCAGGGTGTGCATAGAAAAGTAGCCAAAGCCCTCTTGATCTTCTTGAGAGGTTATTCTCCCCACTAGGTTTATCAAGCCAATTCTATCCACTACCACTCCAAATCTCTTGCTCACAGATTCAAACCAAAACAGGGATGCACATAACAGCAAAACCACAATTGCTGGGCATGAGGAAAAACGTTTCTTCAGTGGGATGTCCAAAGAAGGGGTTTCTACCAATTCAGAAAAACGTGGGAAAGCCCAAAAACGAAATGGCAATTGGGGAACAACCCTGGAGAGCAGAAATCGTTTTCAAAACAATGTCCATGGGCATTTTGGGGCAAAAACAACCTCCATCACAGTCCCAAATTGTGGCCCTTCTCTCCCAGCTGTTGTACAATGCAAAAACGAGCTCCCAGGCATGGAAAATGCAGGAAAAAGGGTGAAAAACGTGATGGGGAAAGACCCAGTAGTTCAGATTGCATGAGAGAGGAAAGACTATGGGGTTAAAATGGCTTTGGGCACCATTTCGTGGGTGTTTTCTTGCCCAAGGAGACAAAATACGATTTCCCAGGTTGATGGATTGCCCATACACGAAATTGGCTGCCACACCTCTTCATTCCCAAGGCATTAACTGCCTCAACCAATTTCTGGAAGAATTAAATGATTGGGTCCATAACCCAAAATGGGTAGTTGGTGGTTTATGGGTTTTCTCATTGACACATGGATTAACACCATTGGCTCAAGGGTTTGAATAATTTTCTTCCCTATTCCTTGTAGAATCATGCCCCCATCTCTTTGTTGCATTGCATAGCTAGTTGTGGGTTTTTCATTAAAATTCGTATTTACATGATGTCTTAATTTATATTGTGTCTATCTAGCACAAGAACCATAGGCATCTATTTTTAATTGCCGATACATAAAACGCTAAATCAATGGTGGGGCCTTGGCCTTGAGCTCCTCACCATGATTAAATATCAATATTTACATCATTTACGATTTAATGAAAAAGGGGGTCAAAATGGGGACGTGACAATTTTAATATCAATTTCTTTAATCTTTGCAATCACTAAAACTTTAATTCCACAATTTTTGGCCCAAACCAAAAAAGAAATTGTTCAAAATATTTTTTTGGATAATCAAAATATGATGAATAAAAAATGAAAAAATAAAACAAATATAAAATTCTCATTACAAATAGTAAATATTAACTAAAACACGTCACATTTCAATGAATGTTTTCTATCTTATTCTTATTATTAACTAATACATGTCACATTTCATGGAATAATTTCCATGTTATCTTAAGATTAACTAAAACAAATCACATTTCAATGAATAATTACCGTGTTATTCCCACTTTTATGGTACGACTTGATATTCTACCATGATCCAAATGGTTCAAGTGTTTAAATCAACTTCAAACTTTTTAAAAGCTCTAAAAAGCACATCAATAAAAATCAATGAATGATTTCAATGTCTTTCTAGCATTATTATGGTAAACACACATCAATAAAAATCAATGAATGATTTAAATGGCTTTCCAACGTATGATTTCAATGTCTTTCTAGCATTATTATGGTAAGCACACATCAATAAAAATCAATGAATGATTTAAATGTCTTTCCAACATTATTATGGTAAACTTCTAATTCAACTCATCTATACAACTTTGACCTATTTCCCACTACTTATTGGCCTAAAATATAAGTATACTTGATTTGGCGCTTAAGAGATAGTAGTATGGACTGAGGTCCAAGATAAATTTAATTTCATCTCAAAGCATAAATTGATTTATGCTTTTAAGCTCAAACCTCATACTTGAAGGACAATTCCCTAATACATAGGCTTTGATGATCATCCAAAATCATTACCTTATTCGACCGGTACGAAGGATTCAAACCCCTACCCACAAGCGCCAGATATTACATCGGAGAAAAACTATCAATACATTGAAAGTTTAGTCAGCCGACAAATTGAATACAAAAACTTACCATCCCAAATTTGATAACCAATCTAAATATAGATAAATTCCTTTCTCATTTTAGATTAATGAATTAAATACTAGATTATATAAAGAATCTATAATACACCACTTTTTGGAACTTTGTATTTATTAAGCATTTTGATAATCAATCAATGATAGATTTTATAATCTTAGTACTACAAAATTTAAAATATTTTTTATAAACCTTTATTGAAAACAATTGTATTAATTACTTTAAAATATAACAAATTTTATTAATTAGTTTAAAATATAATATAAGTTTCATTGAGTCTATAATACCCCACTTTTTGGAACTTTGCATTGATTAATCATTTTGAAAGTTAATCAACAATAAATTCTATAATCTTAATTTTATAAAATTTAAAATATTTGTTTATCACCTCTTAGAAAAAATAATTATTAATTCATTTAAAATATAATATAAGTTTTATTGAATTATATAAGATGCTACCTAACTTTAATAATAGATCTCTCATATTTGAAATGTTGTGAATTGTTTCTCGTACTTAAAATTGTGAATTGTTTCATTTACTTAAAATTATTGTAAGTATTAAACTATGAAAATGAAAAGATTTTATAAAATTATCGTACTTAAAATGTGAATTGTTTCATTTACTTAAAATTATTATAAGTATTAAACTATGAAAATGAAATGAAAAGATTTTATAAAATTTTGTAATTAAATATATGTGAATTGTTTCTATTACTCGAAAGTATTAAATTCTAAGAATGAAATAAAAGGTTTTTATAAAATTTGTAATTATTTAATTATTCATATTTTTGAAATCATTATTATTAAACTTTGAGAATGAAATGAAATTTTTTTATAAAATTTTGTAATTATTTTTGAAACCAGAATGAAATTAATTATTTCGCAATGTCAAATAACAATATTTTTGTGATGGTATAGGATATAAATGTTTTTTATTACATTTGCCTTCAACAATAACGAATTTAAAATAAATCCAAAAGTGCTAAACAAAATGTGTACAAAACCCTGAAAAGGTTATGAATTGTAAACAAATTGATAACATAGATGAATGATTTTTCTTTTTCGTGAAGAACAACCACCATTGAAAGGCACATGAATCTATGAAAGTTGTACTTGAGGTATCCTGTGTACAAAGAATGTGAAAAGAGCTTTGTGCAGCTCGTCATTGAGGAAAAAGATTAGGTAAACAATTATTTAGTTCTAATTATGCTTATGTTGAAAGTTAATGAAAATTTTGGTTATCAATCTATTTGTGCTTAAATTTAATGAATTTTGGTTCTAAATCTGTTTGTACTAAATTCCAATGGGATATTCTTACCTTCACTTTATCAAGTAACCATGTTAAACCTATATCATATGATTGATAAACATGAGTTGGAAGTCTCTGCATATCAATTTTTCATCAATTTTTCATCAATGCCTTGCAATCACGAAGGTCGTGGAAGTAATTGGAAGCAATTTTGCAAAAAAAATGAATCAAAAGTAATTATTTTATTTTCCCTGATAAACAAATTGCATTCATTATTCCTTATATGCTTGGTAGCATGTCTTAGAAGCCTTCATCACGATTCCTAGATTTGGGAAAAATATATAATCTCACTAGTTATACCGATAGGTGTTTATATATTAGAATTTGGGGTGGACTACCATCTATGATTTTCCTAGATTGAAGGAGGATGTTAATAGAAATCTACACAGAAAAATTAAAGGACTGACTTTAATTCTCCTTCAGTGTAGCCTGTGTGATGCTCAAGTTTAATAGTCCACTGGAGAGCAGTTCTTATTCTACATTGAGCAACATAAACCGCAGCTGCAGCAATAAATGCTGGGGAACATCTCTCCAATTCACTCAATTTCAGATTGGCAAGTCAAAATGCAAGATTTTTCTCTTGTATTAACATGTGCAAATTTGTTAGGAAACAGGAACTAAATAGCAGTAAAAATTATGAAATAAGAGAGGATGATGTTATGCCATGCCTCTTGACCAGAGTTATCCACTTTGATAAAAACGTGTAACGTAATCAATGGGTGTTGGAATATTAATTTTGTAATCCAGTGGCTTCAGCATTGCTTGTTCCTGTCCCCAATAGAAACTACCAGTAAATATGGATGTCCACTTAATCTAATAAATGTTTGCTTCTCCAAAGATGTTGGAGATTCCAGACTCCTAGGAATATATGAATGTACAGTCGGCACCAATAAATAAAAGTCAAATTTGCATGTAAGCAACACAACATAAAACCAATTATCAATACTTTTATCCCCTTGCCGTTAGAAGTATTTCTGAAATTAAGAATCTACGCCCTCCAAATCCATTTGCCTGTAACCAGAAAGCATCTCAACTGAAATTAATCATCTATTTTCATTGGAACAACACAATGCACAATAGAATGGATCCCACCTGTCGAGGCCAAACTTCCTCATACTTAGAAGCCACAAACAATGCTGTGACAGTAACTAATTGCCAATTCTCTTCTCTAATCTCTGCAAAAGAGCCATATCTATCAAGTAGTTCCTTGGAAAGATTACATGTGGCCTGTTGCATCTTTGCCCTCTCTTGCATCTGAAAGGGAAAATAACGTCTCATAAATCATATGTTCAATAACAATACAATTACCTACAAAGGAATATGTAAAGTTAAAATACATACAGATTTTAAATAATCTAGCATTCGAGCTCTGAACTCCGTATAAGTGTTCGTTTGTATTGGCATGGATTCTGGAGACAAACGACTCCTATTCTATTTTTAAGGACAAAGAAACAGAAATCATAAATAATGAACAGAAGCAAACATAATACCACTCACAACGCGAAATTCAAATGGTTACCTCATCTTGAACATGGTCCTCCACTACCGGCTGGTTAGAGACAACTACTGCATCAGTGTCCTGCACAGGTTGGCCTTGAATGTTGAACTGAGGAGCTTCTTGCTGGCTCCCACTTCCATAGTTTGCCCTTCTTTCCATGCCCCGACTCGGTTGGTCAGTGCTCATGGGTTGAGGCCCTTGTGGAATTCCCCTCTTAACTCTCTACAATTGGGAAAAAAAGAAAAATCATTATGTTCAGTAAACTAGACTAATTATTTCACAGTCTGATGACAATATTCAATTGCAGTGGCATAGTGTATTTCTTAAAACAGATATACATCATACCAAACTAAAGATTTCCTTAATGCTAAACAAGATCAAGCATTTGGTCTTTATTGAAAAATACTGCTTCTTTCATAAACAGGACTCAGATTATGAAAAACATTAGCTCCAAAAAATATATTATAAAAAGTTCCATCATTCGGAACACATTTGGGCTAGCCTCTGGATAGGAAAAGTGCTATGTTGAAGATAGAGATATTATATATAAAATATCAACCTCTCGTGGGCATTGTTGCAAATCATTCTGGATTGCAATAACTCTGGCTCTTGTTCTTGTTGTTGGCCGAAGTACAGTATTGCCAGGAAAATGCTATGTTACTGATTTACCTCTGCATGTCCATTCTCTCCTCTGTCGCTTCTTTTCTTGTGCAGGCCCTCCATTGTTGATAACCTCTGCTTGAGTTTAAAGTTTAAAGTATAAACAATAATAAATTTATTCAAAATTTCATTAGAATACAAAACAAAATCAATCCACTGCATGGCCGCCCTTCAGTTCAACTTTAAATATTAATTAATCTGGCCAATACTTCATTAAAACAATAAAAAAAGATTTGAGTTTACCCTAGCATCACAACCACCTTCTGATATCACTTTAGTAAGAGCAACTGATTTATCTGTTATGTCAGATCGGTGTAATTGTTTGTGTGCCATGGAGGCCCTAACACAAGAATAACAAATTATTAATCAACAATTCATAGTTTCAGTCTAAATGATTTCAGTTCAATACAAGTCTGACTGACTGTGCCCAGTCCTAAATTGAAGGAGAATGTGGGATGAACTACCATCTACAGGATAGATTGAATAGATGGTTAAAGTTTAAGCACTGTACCAGTTGTGACAGAGGAGACCACATGAAAAGAAGCATGGCTATCCAACCAGAAATGGCTCCTACGATATCCAATAACACACCTGGAAGCTGCCCCCAGCGTGCCTATCAAATAAAAAAGAGCAATGTATAAATTAACATTGAAATAACAAAGCAGGAGGGAATTGAGTAATCACCGTGCAGGGAATTAATAATATGGAAGCAATTTGCAATAATCTAAAACTATGGATAACATTGAAATAACAAAGCAGGAGGGAATTGAGTAATCACCGTGCAGGGATTTTATAATATGGAATCCATGTGCAAAAATCTAAAAATATGGATATAACAAGTGTTACAACTTAACTCCAAGCACTTTGTACATAAATTTTATTTCGTATTTTGACCTTTTGTAACCCGTGATAGAGTGACACATATTGATATTCGAAGTCTGTTTTCTCTCTAGCAAAGTTTGAGCCAGTTTGTCGAAGGTGTTTCAGAAAGAAAAAAACAATTCGCCTAGGTAACCTCCGACTATATGTTGAAAATGTGAATTTAATCAACCTACTGATATTTCTACTATCAAGTAGGTGAGAAATAGCAAGGAATGAGAAGTTTGAGAAAACATAAATAAATAAGGGTCGAGTTGGTTCCAAATTCCGTCATTTTCATTAGCAATAGGAAATCACTGAAATGGAGAACAAATTGAATCTGTTGTCGAGTACTATTCTATATATCTGCATATAGGTGAATGCACTCCAACCATCAAATGTGTGTCTTGGTGTTTGTCCTCCAAAACTGAAAGGCCCGGCACTGGAAAATGGATCAATATCATCAAATGACGTAAAAGCTCTATTGTGCCCAGCATCTTTGAATCTGCTTATAGAATCAAACCTAGAAAAATTATCACGAGAACCAAATAAGCCACTGTCGAAGTGTGAGTTATGATCACCCATGGACCCTGCATTGGAAAATATACCAGGTGAACCAGTATTGATTAAAGGAGTACTTGGTACTGAGTTATTATTTGAGAATGAAAACAGTGACTTCTCTCGTGTCCACAAAGGACCAAAGGTGTCATAATTCCCATTTTCGCCCTCGTTAGTATCCTGCTACTCCATCAAAGCTTTGAGATTCTCAGGGATTTTAACTGGAAAGACTCTACAAAGTCAAATTTTGGATTGCTGCCTTTCATGAACCCCATCAAAAGTAAACAATAAAACTAGCAATGTCGCTCTGGCCAAGTGTTAACAAAAAGATGTTGATGCGTACCATCTATGCGTACGTCATTAAATACATCCTTGTATAGACAGGAAACGAGCAAATACGAATGGTGTTTTGGCTTAATTACAACCGTGGATACCTGGGTAGAACCCCATACTAATTCTTCCGTTGACAACGTAACCCTAGAGATGAGATAACCAGTACTCGATAGATGAGATAACCAGTACTCGAGCCTTGCGCTAGTAATACCTGCTTTTAATACTACTTTTTAAAAAATATAAATGTCATATCATATTCATGGTGGCTAATCCCAATCATAGGGTTTCGAACTACTCATAGATTTCAATCTACCAGTCGATGCAATGAATGCGGGGTAAGCCGCTAAAATAGCAAACGGACAGTAAGACGACCTCGCTCGCAGATTGATTGCAAAATTAGCAAACGAATGCACGTGGCCGATTTTTATTGCATCTATAGGCGAGGAATCCTGCTACAG
The DNA here is from genome assembly GCA_027924585.1 of Larix kaempferi. Lineage (NCBI taxonomy): Eukaryota > Viridiplantae > Streptophyta > Pinopsida > Pinales > Pinaceae > Larix > Larix kaempferi. The sequence continues at coordinate 5,244,936 of BSBM01000831.1, forward strand.
GAGCATGGATTGTCTTTCCCAGAAAGAATGCCTTCGGCGTAAATATGTGGTTTGTTGTTGGAGTTTGTTGGTGGACAGGCGATGGTGGTCATGTGGCATGGATATGTTGCACATGGGGTCGAGGGCTTAGCCCTTGGTCGTGTCCCTTTTTCAAATTTGAATACAATTCAAACTTAAATAGAAGTGGCACACTATAGGGTCAAGTAACAACCAGCGGAGGAGATGGCTAGGCGGATTTGGTGGAGGTTTAGGCAGCAAGGAGGTTGGGGGTTCGATTCTCCCTGACCCCAAATATTTCGGTAAATAAAACCATTGAAGTTCCAACCAGGTTGTCATGTGGCAGGCCCTTGTTGGTTCACGTAGATACTGCATGCCACTTTTCAACCTGCATTCTGTCCATTTGTCTGCCATGTCACCTCCACGTGGCCTACTCATGTAGATCTTCCATGTCACCTCCACGTGGCCTACTGTAGATCTGCCACGTCACCACTTTGTTGACTGTACCTGCCAACTGTATATTCCAACTGGGCTGCCATGTCAGCTCTGTACACGCCACGTGTCACCTTTAAAGTGGTGCCATGTGGCACCCCTTTTTTCCCAACTTTTCCTGTTTTTCCGAAATTTCAGAACTGAATATCCCATCTGGAGGTCATTTTGTGCGAAACGAAAGTCATCGGAAACCTCTCATCGATCTCTATCCAACTGCAAGCTTCTGTTCACAATTTGAAGACTTTCATTTTGATTGATCTCGGAGATCCTCCTGGATCACTGACAGCAGCCTATGGGCAATTTTGTTCTAGAAATGCATGGACACATGCATTCTGCAGATGTTATTTTGTTATTTAATAAAATTATGCTTTTTTCTTTGGAAAAAAAATATGATAAAATTATCATAAATTTAAGAATATCTCATCCTAAAAAGTCATGCAAATTAAAAGGGGTTTAGGACTCTAAAAGGGATTTGATCCCTCTTGGTGCTTGATAGAGCCAGAATTAAGATGGATCTATGTCAGTGTATTTGGCATGGTTAAAGGAGAATTTGTGGTTGTTTTAAGTAGCCAACCAATTACGGATTAAAAGGGACTATCACGAAATCCACTACATGTGGAAAATGAGAAAACACGGCAGTTGTAAATCACCTTCAAATTTATCCACGAATTTGGCAAAGGGGCTAAAATTCCTCTATTTTAGCTACATTTGACAAAAGCAAAGAGAAGCATTCTCATTGGAGGAGGCAAAAAGAGATTCTAACCTATATTTAGGTCTCAGATTTCTCTCCCAATAAGATATAACAATAGATATGTTTATCATTTACAAAAGGGGAGGTTGATCAGTGAAGTTCCAAGCAGCAACAAAAGGGGAAGAAGAGAGGCAAGAGAGCATTAGAGACTGGAGATTTTCCTAGAACATCACTATTTTGCAACAGAATGTAACATTCTCCTTCTTCTCCTTCTCTTCTTTATTCTCTTTCTCTTGTAGGAATTATCTGAAGCTCCATCTTGTGGGAAGGAAGCAATAAGCTCAAGACTAAGACCAAAGGGTCCCTTTTGGTGCCTCCTATTGTAATCAAAATAATTGTTGTTCATTTTATTGTTTAAATTAGGACCGAGGAATATTTTCCACTATACGAAGCAATGCAATTTTCAAGCAAGTTATGCAAGTTACGTTCCATTATTGTTTTCCATTTTTCTAAATGAATCAATGAATCTATGTACATCTTCCCATTTGTTTTTTTGTCTAATAAATTTGTGTGAAGAGAGTGTAGAGTGTGCCCTACTCTTAAGCTCATATTTTTTCATCTTCCCCCAGTTATTTCTCATTGCAAAACTAGATTATGATGAACTCCATAGTGCAGAAGATCATCTCTAGGTTTGAAACTGTCACCTACCCAATTTCTGGAATTATTATTTTATTGGCAAAATACTTTATGTTAAATTTTAATTACAAAGTTTTGTAATTATGATCAAGTTTGATCAAGAATGAATGTAATTACTGAATTATTATTATTTAATAAATTAAAGTAGGAGACAAACACCCAAGGGAACTGTTAAATGAGTGTTCACTGACCCACTAGGAGGAATGGAAGTTGTTGGAAAGCATGGGACAGATGGCAGCAATTGCACTACACCACTAGCTGTTGGTTATGGGACAACTACCCCTACTAATGTGGCATTATCCCCCAGGTGGTGGGAGTGGGCATGCAGCTCATTTAATGACCAGTTAACAACTGAAAGGCCTAGGCAGCCTACATAAGGCAAATTCGAATTGAGCAGGCAGCTCTTACCCAATATTTTCTACATAAATATTCCTCAAGTGAATCAGGTGATTACTGAGAGATTCGAATAGGGAGGCTAGGTGTATGTGCAACTGTAAGTCTGCAAAATATTTTGAGAAGGAGAACCAGAGGTGTTGGTGCAGGTCCTTTGACTGCTAAGTCTCAAGGTTGGATAACTATTACATTGCAAGTGGAGGTTCTAAGTTCCTAAGTTTCTTCCTCCTAGTGGTTCAGTGAACAGGCTCGGGGGTTCTAAGGCAAGTAACTAGGCTGTCATCATGAATTGGTTGTGTGGAACAGGCTCCTTGGGTTGTTTGTTTCTCTACGGTTAACCAGGTTTTGCTATTCCTAAATTGTTATAGTTCAAATGTTCTGTTTATTAGAATCATTTATTTTCTGTCCTATGTTAAATCTTGAATGATAGATAATTAGAATTTATTGATGAGATAATCTTCTCTATATTTTTCCCATGTTGTTCTTTGCACAGTACTCTAGTATAGAGGAGTAGTTTAAATAATAGATGAGAGTTGGGCAGTTTGTCGTTGAGTGGATAAGTATTTACAGTAAGTGTTCTTTTTAACATTCTGATTCATTTATATCAAAAAAAAAATACTGTATGGCATCCTAGGCATTATAATATTCTCTGTTAATTCTTGAAAGAATCATAGTTATTTTTTAGTACAGTCATAAAATATTTCTCTATTCTCTGTTCTGTTCAGATAGCAAACATTTGAAATCAAATCAAATATTTCGTATTTTCTTTCATACTGATATTTTTTTAAATATATACAGTCGCATTTGATTTACAAAAAATCTTCAATTCCAAACAAATGCATCCTATCTTTCTCCTAAAGTTTCATAAACATTCTTATAATACATCTATTATTCCATATACAGTATCATAGTATCTATTTTTTTTACATTCATTATGTTTGTTTTCAAATATCAAATTTTTCATTACCGAACCCTAATATTTTCATTTTTCTAAACCTAGTCAAAATTTCATGTGTTTATTTTTTTATCCAAAACTTCAAACACTTATGCAAAAACGCAGTACAAAAACCAGACTGTATTTCGAAAACTGTAGGTAGGGTTTTTCGTTCATAATACATTTGAAGTTTGATACAAAACAAAAATCACTTATCAGTTAAACTGTATTCATTTTTCGAACGTTCATAACTATAGCAAGCATTTTGTACAATTTCACATTTGTTTTTTTTACAATCATCTTAACATCTATTTTATTTCTTTTAACAAAAATAACTTCCATTGCCAAGAACAAAAACAAAGACGAATGTACGAAAACCTTCGGCATCTAGTTCATTTAAACATTTCTTTTCAGAGTTTTTATTTCACAAAACATCAAGTTTTTCATTCCACGGGACATGTTCCTTTCCACATCAAAAACTCAAGCACCAGAGTCGTGGAGTATCAAAACTTTACATAGGGTTTTACCCTTAAAACATCTAACCGTTTAATGAAAGTTCAAAACCCTCATCAACTTTTAACCAAGACATCAAGAGCCATTAAGGCAACGAGAAATACTGTGAAGTTATCCATCTTATTCGCTGTACAGTTGCCTTAAAAACCAAAAACCAAAACCTAAACTTCGTTCGGCTAAACGTTGAAAACTTTCGGAGTTTCTTTCCAAACTATCGACATACGAAACAACATCAAAGGCCCTACGAGAGCTTGCAGGAACCACTGGAGCTTACCGAAGAAAATAGAAGGGTTATCCATTCTCTGTGAACGCACCGAAGCCAATCTGGAAGTGGGTACCTGCAAAAACATACAACAACAGAGTTTAAAGCGAGTTTGCAAGAATTACAAATCAAACGATACAGCAACATAACCTTTTTCAAGTTAGTATTTACCTATGAAGGTCCGGAACTGTGCCATTCTTCACTCCAAGATGTACGATGAAGCTTTCGTCGCGAGGCAACAACCATTTTAAACACAAAAGGTTTCACATTCCCCAAAGATTCGAACCCTCGCTGAATGCATTAGCATTACATGGACTGGAAAGACTCTAACACTACCTCAACGATTGCAGGACTGAACTTAGAGGGCATATGACTGTAACTCTTAAGCAATTCAACAACATACAGGTCCAGGATCGAAACTCCGGAGGAGCAATTTCCTCAACCTACATTTGGGAAGCCTGTCGGCCCCGTCTAGCTCAACATTGAATATCGAGAAAATAGTGCAGCTCTTTTACTCACCACGGCGTTAGGGTTGAGGATCAACGACTGAGAGTTACCGAGATCAACGGATAGTAGAGTGCCAACGTGCCTCGTCGAAATCCGGGCAAGTCTGCATTAATAACATATTAATTACACCATCTACTACAGAGCCAGCAATGCATGATCGGGGCTATTACAGCGTACAGCTTGGAGAAGTCGACCAGCTATACATGCCAGCCAGGACTTAAACTCTCGTTTCATCAACCCAAGTTCACGTGGAAGGATGGAGTGGCACGACAGCTCTGCATTCCACTTTAAAGTATGGTTGGAGCATTGAATGTCGACCGGACTCTGACAACCCTGTCAACATCAGAGTTATTACCATCAACTTTTTCATGAGTGCTTGGATACGACATCATATATGTTATTAACATAGGAGAAGAATCGTGGTTTTATAGTTTAGGTCTAACCCTGCTTAGCAATTAGTTTCATATTTCCATTATATCATACATTTGGTTATAGTATAGTCTAATCTTAGTATTAGCATTATTTCGATCATAATATATTTTGTTTATAATATATTGATAATGATACAATAACATTGCATTTCACATATTTCATTTTATATATTGCATTTCATACATTGCATTGTAATTTCGTATTGTTATGAAAATATTTCATTATTTTCGAATAAAAATTATATATATATTATTGCAATATGAAAAATCATAACATTATGGTTTAGGTGTATAATTCATATGGTTTAGGTGTATAATTCATATAGTCCAATGACTACGCATAGTATTATTGTTTTTATTTAGTGTTGTATTTCATAAATGCATAGTATCTTAGGATTTCTATACTCCATTTCATTTAATGTTTTTTTATAAGCTTAGAATAAAACAAAATATAACGCTAAGTCTATAGATTCATCAGTACTTTTGGAACTATTATTTCAACTTTAATGGCGATAATTATACGATAATTAATTGCAGTATTTTAACAAGTACTTGGACAGTGCAAAAACAGAGGTTGGAAGAGTATCGGAAACCATCATACAAACTAGATTAGGACTAAGTATCCATACCTCCGACTTCTCCAAGGCGTCACAAGAACGTACCTAACACTCAAATCCTTTACATTGACGACAAACTTAAAAGAAAACAAGTACTTTTATTTTTATGCTGTCTTATAGAAATTCTTACCTGCGGTCTGCACATGAAAACAAGATTCAACAGCCTTAGCTAAACGTAGCTAAGTAAGCTCCAGGGTGTCTCGTAGGACCCCTTCGTAAAACATACAAACAAACTGTCAGTATTCTTTCAAGTTTTCCATTTCGGTACAAGCTGTATGCAACTTCTAGAACTTAAACAAATCAGAAAAATTGTACTTATCTGCTAAATCAATAAGAGCCTTTTAATGAAGTATTTAACATCCGCTTAGTTAAGTAGCTTTTTCTTTTATGTCTTATATATTGAAAATTATGACAGGACATCGTCATTAATTTCCTTAGTTAATATTTCATTTTATTTTGTTTTGTTCCGCATTAAATGAAATTGTTAATTCCTGGCTACTATAAAAAAAAAAAAAATTATTTTTGGAAATTTCGGGATGTTACAGAAACCTTTTGAACCCCCTTGCTATTTGGATTATTGATTATTCCTCCCCAATTACACAACACTGTTCTTTTATACTTTCTTTAACAAGCAAAAAATACTAACTCCATGCACCATCAATTTCTGTTGTAAATCCATTCAAAGCTCCACAGATAGAAAAGACTTTCAAAGGGTGTCAAAATAGGATCCTTCAACCCTACCAAGCTAGGGTTCCCTCCCTTTGCCCGAGGACTAGCTCGATGGCATAAAGTGGAGTGGGAAGGTGAATCCCACATAGTATGCCTTGGCCTTGTACTTCCTCGCATCATATTCCCCTCAAGTGTGATATCTGGAGTGAGGTTTTATGAGGGTGTACAACCTGCGGGAGAATAGATTGCTTACTGGTGTTTGTGAACTTTTGATCATCAAGGTATAACCCCTAAATATTATCCATGCATGAAGTGCCAAAACTATAAGGTGATGTGTAGATGTCTACCCCCATCCAACGTAGTCAATCCATAAAGGGGTGAATTACCTGCCTACTGACGCTTATGAATTCTTGATCATTGTGGTCTAAACCCTTGAGATTCTCTATGTGTGAATTCTAATAGAATTGGCTATAGATTACCAACTATAGCTAAAATGTCAAAAGAAAGTACGGTGGGGGTTTCAAACATAGTCGACCCTTCCCCAAACATATGAAATAATATTAATCATTAAAATTTCAACTTTTAAACTAAACATTGTGATTGAACATTTAAGTTTGAAAAATAGTCATTAAATGGATGTGGTATAATAGTCATTTAATATTAATGCTTAAAAAATAGAATCAACTGAGGGACCGAACAGGCCATAATTAAAAATAGATCCACTTCAACTGGTTTTTAAAAATATTCTCAATACATGTCGACTCCTCTAATCACTACATGTCTACACTCTGAAACATGCTTTATTGTTGCAACTAATTAGAATCTCTAGTCACTGCATAGTTCAATTTTATTCTTATGCCAAGGAATGAAGATCCATAACACATCTTATAGATTACTTAATGAGCTATTGAGACGAGGGTGAGATATATTTCCTAGTCCAGGTTCTAAAATATCTGTGGGATTCCCAATATAATAGTCTTCGCCAAGACGAACATAGTAGATTATTGCATTCAAGTCAGTCTTATGTATTATTGCACTTGCAACTTTCATTTGAGATTTTAATGCAACGAGATAGCACTTCTTTTCTTCCAACCCCATTTGGGAACATGGTGACAACTCATCTGTTTTCTTTTGATCCTATCGATAAATTAGTCAAAATAAGATGCATTGAAATAAGAAGTTCAATATTAGTGATCCAAAAGGAAACAATCACGTAACTTTTTTCCCAAGAAAAAAAAAACTTATATTTGATAATTCAAATAGAAATCAAAATATAAATGGGAGAGCCTTCGAGCTTTGAAAGTGTCCACCACTAAACTATGAAAGACTACCAAACATTCTGGAAAAAAAAATAGTCTTTCAACTTACTAAATGAAAAGAACTGGAACCCCCCAAAGGAAACATGCCCTTATAGACACAACAAATAGACAGAAAAGGTTAGCCAAACAAAACCAAGAAAAAAAATACATAATTAGTTGTTTGACCGTGGGCATCATCTCACTACCATACTATTCTTGACTATGCAAGGCACCTTTAGGTAGGATTAAATATTCTTTTGACATAGAATCTGTTTTTTCTTTATGTCCTCTGTAAATGTGTTCAAAAGAGATAAACTAGAATTTAGCTTTAACTTCCAAGATCCTATCTAACATAGGATTCGGTGCCATATTTGAAATGATACAATGATCATTGCACCACTCCATCAAAATTTTTGAGTCCCCATAGATTTGAAAAACATACCTTTATATGTTTTAAACTTTAATAGGATCCATAGAGCAAAGAATTCAACTCTATTGTTAGTTCCTCTACCTACTCCATACTTTAACATATAACAATTTGTGTTGTTCAAATGAAGAATTGCTCTATCTCCGCATGATATTGGTGTCCCTTAACATGCATCGTCAAAGAAAACCCAAGCAATATTGAAATTGATCACCGGATCCTTAACAAGTCTCTTTTTTTTTTTTACCTTAAGCTTCCCTCCTTCATTGAATGAGGTTCAAATTTTGTGTGCAATGAGAGTAGGCATCCAAATTTTGTCCTAAAAAATATTGCTATTATGTGCCAGCCATAGCCCCCAAATCACCAAACAAGGAATGAATTTGAAATAATTTACCATTGGGTCTAAATCCCAAGCTTCATAACATTGCATCAAAGTCTCCTTCGACCATTGCCAAGTGCAATTAATCGAAAGGATAACATCTTTCCAAACCAATTTTGAGAAAGAATAAGCTACAAATGATGATCCATAGATTCAGCTTCCAATTTGCACATAATGCATCTATTCAAGCCATGCCAATTCCTTTTTTGATCATTATCCCATCTCAAAATTCTATGACATGGATAACCAAGCGAAAAGTCTAATTTCGAGAGGACACTCCAACTTCTAGATCATTTTCCACCACCAAGACTTTTCCATGTTATGTTCTGTAACAAATAAAGCTTTGTACCCAAGTTTAGCTGTTATCGTGCATTTTTCTTTGTTTCATGTCCAAAGGAGTTCATCCTTGCGACCTTGAAGATAGATAACACTATGAGATAGTAAGCCAATGTAATGCCTCCATTCCTCCGCCAACTGTCCTTGAAGATTAGGATCCTCAATATATTTCTAAGCCAGAAACTAATTCCCAACTTGACCATGAACTAAGATATCTATTAGCCTTGAGTATCCTTGATCATGTAGTGCTTGCCTTATCCCCTTTGAAATCTTATAATCTCCCATACATACAACCCACAGATATTCACCTAGCCTGATCCTGTCACCCCTCCCGATATTCCATCTACCCATTTACCAAGCACAAGGAAGGATTTTGTCAAGCATTTCCAAACATTTGAAGCACCCTTAATCGATTTACCAAGCACAAGGAAGTATTTTGTCAAGCATTTCCTAAAGCTTTCCCAAACAGATAGATATTCTTTAGCCCCCAACCTCCCTAATATTTTGGTTTCATTGGAGAATACCATTGAACTAAAGGAATACTTTATTTCTTCTTCCTCCCCATCCGAAGGAAACTAAAACATTTTTTCCTCACCTTATCAAGAATTCCTTTCGAGATGTGTGCAATTGAAAGCCAAAAAACTTGGACGCTTTCAAGAATAGATTTGACTAAGACCAATCTTCCTCCGCGTGATAACCAACGTTTACACCAACAAGAAATACAAGATTCAATTTTAGTTTAGAGCCCTAACCAATCAGAAAAGTGGTAATCATTTGGCTTTAGGTGGAAGCCAAGATATTGCATACCATTATCTAACGACTATGTAGGTAATGGGAACAATTGATTAATTTGTGCTTCAACTTTGACATTAAGAGCATGGAATAGAAATTGAGACTTTTGAAAAATGAGCTCCACATGACCAATTGAGGAGCTGTAAATATCCAAGATACCTTTGAAGCTTCTCCATTCCCGCTTTGCCTTCACCAAATAGTAGAATATCATCCATAACAAAAGGGGGGTGAGATTTACACTGCTTAACACTTTTATTCATTTGAGGTGAGCCTCCCTTTTGGTTGTTGTTAGTATCCTACTAAGTCCTTCTACTATTAATAAGAGCAAAAAGGGTGATACGGGGCATCCCTGCCTAAGGCCCGTAGATGCCTTAAAAAAATGAGAGGGGGATCCATTTATTAACACATCGAAAGAAGAGGAGGTGATGCATCCAATGATCGAGTTAACAACATAAAGACTCATGCCAATTTGTAGCAACACCAACCTTAGAAACAACCAGTTTATCTTATCATAAGCCTTGGAGAGGTCTATCTTCTAAACTACCGCCACAAGTCTATCTTCAAAACTACCACCACAAGTTTTTTTTGCTTCTTGAGGAGAACCCACCGCATCATGGATTGCGTATTGAGTATAAAGCCAAACTATTCTTCTGAAATCACATTATGTAACAACCGCTTAATCATGTTGGCAATCATCTTTGAAAAGATCTTGTATAAAATCCCACACAATGAGATGGGCCTAAAATACTCAAAGGATTTGGGCTCATTCTTTTTAGGAATCATGATGAGGAAGATTGTGTTGATTACCCGCAGAACTTTACTAGAGAAGTGGGCTTATTCAATTGTCTTTAACAAGTCTTCCTCTTGGAGGTCATAAAAATCTAGATAGAATTCCACCATCCACCTGTTAGACCCCGGGCTCTTTGACTTATTGAAAGAATGTAATACATATTTCAACTCCTCCTTGGTCACTATTGAATCTCGTTCAACATTCATATCCCGATCCATTATCCTTGAGAACAACCTAATAACCTTCATTTGAACTTCAATGTGAGAGCTAGTGGGATCTATAAACAAATAGTGAAAAAGTGCCTCTCTAGTAGAAGCAATGTCTTCAAAAGTATTTTCTTCGGTTCCATTTGGTCACCCAATCTCCCAAATTGTGTTTACAAACTTCCGATGGCTTGAAAATCTATGAAAAAAATAGTATATATGTCTCTTTATGCAAGCCAAATCACATGACTTCTTAACCTCCACTCATTTTCCTCAAGTTCTAACAACTTCCATTTTTTTTCCTCCAAATCCTTTAAATTATCCAACTCCTATTTATTGAATACCCCAACAAGATTCAAGTCAAAAAGTGTTTCCAACTGAGATTCAACTGCCTCTAATTCTACATGCCTTTCTTCTTTTGTCCGAGTGTCCCAATTCACAATCATCCTTTTGATCCTTTTTAACTTAGCCACTAGTTGGTACACAACAGTTTCACCATGTGACGACTCAAATGAATCCAATTAGTAGAGACCAAAGTTTTAAACTCCTCTTCATTCAACCATGAGTGGTTGAATTTGAATGGGTCAGGGGTTTTCTTATCCCCTTTATCAAATTGTAGGAGGATAGGGTGATGACCAGAATCTCCACCCATACCAACCCATGACTTGAACCTAACAAATTATTCTAACAACTATTTAGCAATAAAGAAATTATCACGCCTTTTTGATATGCTAGCTCTTTCTTTCCTAGAATTCATCCAAGCAAGGACAAGTTGGATTGGTTCAATGTCAATTAGATTAGATTCTTCAAAAAAGTGAGTAAAAAAAGTAGAGATGGTCTCTTGTCTAGTAGTTTCACAAACAATCACATAACTTACAAAGACTGGGGATTTCATTTTGTCAATTTGAAGTCTAGTGCTCACTATTGGAGTATTTTGCATCGAATGTTGAGCATACTTTGATGAACAAATATGCATCTAATAATAATGATTTGTAATATAATTGAAAATTGAAAAATTGAGCTAAATGATAGAATTTTACAAAACTTACTAGGGATGTCGGCCTTGGCATTGAAGTTAAATATTTATGTACTATTTACTTGGCAGGGTTTGTTTCCCCCCCTATATTACTCTGCCAATGCAATAAAATATATGACATATATTGAAAAAATGAAAATAAAATGTTCATAAAAAACAATTTAGACAACTTACGTCCAATATAGGCTTGATTTCAACCTGATCATTTTGTATAGTAGGAGCCTATTCATATTAACAATGTGATATTAGAATTCAAAACATTAGAGTGTAAAAATGTACATTGAAAGAAGAGTAAAGAGTTGGACACTAAGACTTTGATTGCCGACTATGTTTTCCTTCTCCATAACTTCTACTCTATTCATGAGTTCAACTATTGCTACTTTTAGAGATGATATTTCTTGTACATTTTCTTTGATCGTAGCTTGGCTTGCAGCTAAGGCATCCTTGTACAAATTTTATCCAAACAAGTTAGTTAGCGTATCTCCTAATATAACCCCACAACATCATCCCCTAATACCATTGCAAGGGTATCATCACTACTTGCAAACCGATCAATTGCAACTTCAGATTGTGCTGCTTCATTTTTTTTCTAGAATTTTCATGCAATTAAAGAAAATCATATTAGAAAACATTTCCAATATGTAAAATGGAATTCTAAATGATATCTATATTAGAAGGTTGAAAAAATACTATTGTTTCTCCAACCACTAGTGTGATTGGAGTGCCATCCTTCTTTTGATGGTATTTATTCTATAGGTCTGCCCTAGTAATGGGTGTAGTATCATCAAAGGATCTAGATTTTTTTCTAGTTACAACAAGTAAAATATTATGGTTAATTTCTAGCATTACAATGAGTCCCAACTATGTTAATATTTATCACAAATACTTACCATATCATTTTCAATCCTTTGATAACCTCGTTGTCCAAAGGTGTGCAAGTACCCCTCTTTTCCTCTATTTTCCTTATTTTTTCTCCTTATCTCCTTGAAAAATAAAAAAATATAAACCAACATTACAAACCACTATCCATTACAAGTAACTTGATTATACTATTTGAACTTTGTGAACTTTTTGATTACTTGGAATTGAGTGGTAGTTCACGATTGGACAAACTGTCTCTAAACTGTCTCATTTATCCTAATTGGAGGAACATTTATTAATATTTTATCATTGGATTCATGAGGATCACAACATTTTTTGGTCAATCAGTACCTGTGATTGCTTGCCTTATGGCCTATAGATTGCATACAATAATATTTAAGGATGGGAGGGATTATGAAATTTTCCTGCAACATATAATCAACGCATTATTAGATGTGATCCAATGCTTGAAAATAAACATTGAAATCATGCAAAAATACAAATGTAGCGAACAAATACACAAATGTATAACACCCACATTTATGATGTCCCACAAGTCCTCCTTTAGCTGATTTTAAGCCTTCCTCCAATCAAATTATGTGATTGAAACCATTTCCCTATTAAGCACACCTAGTAGTGGTGCTAGCTTCACGGATCTTGGGCCAATAGGTTAGTTCCTTTCATTAATATAAATTTCAATTTTTCCTCCAAATTATTAATATTCACACATCTAGTTGGTCCTCTACACTTCTTCTTTTATTTCTTAGTTGATGCTTGTTTAGAGGGATCATCCTCTTCTATACTATTATGTTGATGGCATGCTTGTTTGTGAACATCATTTGTAGAAGAAGGGCATCTAAAGGTATTATGGATTTCTTAATAGTAAAATTTATAGTTATGAAAAAATAAAAAGTTATGAATTAGTGGGAATATTGTCTTCTTTATTCTGCGCATGTTCCTAATTAGAAGGAGATGGCTCTTTGTCATTTCTTTCACTACTATGATTAATAGAATCATTCGAAGGCAACTAAGGTGTTTTGTTGCATGCTCTATTTTGGAGTTTCCTCTTCTTATTCACTATAGCCAAGAATTTTAGTAGAGACATGTATAACATTGTCATATAGTAGAAATATACATTATTTTAAATAAGGAAATAAAATATTGTGTTTCTAAATATTTACCTATGGATGTTTCCTTCCCCATTTTCTCCCTATGCGCTCCTTGTCGTGTCATAATTTGTTGTCCCTATGTTTTCTCAAAAGGATTAGAGTACTACTTAGCCATAGCATATTGTTGGCTTACTTTTGGGCAGACCCATATTCACTACAACACAGACCACCAAATCCCAAGATACTGGCCCTTTTGGCATCACCTGTAAGCAAGCGAAGTCTCACCCGAAGTACTTATACGTAATACATGAACCGCATTTCTACAACAATGAAGGGTAGGGGACTCTGTTCTGCAATCATACCCATTGATGCAACCTCAACAGAAATCAATTAAGCCACAAAACTAACATAATCCATACATCAACTGCGTAGTAATGTCATAACTAAACCATTCACAACTTATTATCATTAATCATTATTATGCAAGTTAAACATAGCAATCACACAAATAGACATTCACAGTGCACCAAATATTTTTTACGTGGAAACCCAAACGGGAGAAAACCACAGAAATTATTTGTTTATTCATTGATCCCATTACACAAAGCATGTCATCTTCTTACAAATATGTGCACACGGCCTGCAGAACTCAACCCTTACAAAAACCCTTCAGTTACACAAAACTCAACTACAATACATAGGATCAGTTAGTCCTTCGACACACTATCTTTCTAATAACATTTCAACAACAACAACCTCTTCTACCCAACCCATTACATATATATATATATATATATATATATATATATATATATATATATATATATATATATATATATATATATATTGGCATAACCGCCCATGGACCACTAAGTGTACTGAAAATCCTAACTTACTATAACCACTTTCTCGGTTGATGTGATCAACCACTTCTTTCTTGGCCACTACGCCAGAGCCCTTCCTTATTTTGTGGGCAGTTCCCTTTGACCCTTTCATCGTGTTGCTCCTTTTTTACACCAAAACACAAAATCTAGTCCAAAATACCTTAGGGTCAACAGGCCCCAAACACTCACATGTTTCTTGTCTTGAGCAACTCAAGCCTTCTCCTGGGGTGTCTTCCATGTCACCAAAAACTTGGCATATATCTCCTTTGATGCTCTGACTATCCCTTCTACATTATATGCCTTCTCTTGTAGTTCCTCTACCAACTGTGCAATTATTTCTACCTTTAGTTGTGCCTCAGCTATCTGCGTAGCTTTCCTTATCTCTTCATATCGTCTTCCAATGATTTCAGATATTCTCACTACTTCATTTGACAAAGTTTCGAGCCTCTGGCTCATTCGCTGCTCTTACTCCCTTAGGTGATTAACTTATGCCTGCAGTTGTTTACTTTCTAGGACCTTCAACATTATTTCCAATGGTGGTAAGGTCTTTATTATATCCTTCAGCTTCGGGGACCTGTTCTGCGCATCTTCCAATCTGCTTGTTACTCCTTGTAGCTCTTCATCGTTCATCAATGCTTCCCATGCCTGCGAACTTTCATCAAATAGCTTCGCACATTATTCCTCTAAGGCCTTAATACAATTAATTGATGCTTTCACTATGCCTTCTCTTTGTTCTTGTACTTTCGAAGGCGTGCCATGCACCAACTGTGCTTCCAATTCACTAATTCTCACGCGGAATCCCTTAATGGCTTTGTTGAGGCTCGACATCTTGTCTTCAATGGGTGATGCCTCTGTCATTTCAATTTTTGGGACTGGGTTGTAGGTCACTTCCATGACTTTCTGCAATTTTCCTTTTGCTCTATGATCTCATCCTTCTCCTTTTGAAGAATTCTACATTTTTCTCTGAGTTCATCCCTTTCCAAGCCATATTTCATCATCTCACGGAAATTAGACTCTTCTTTCCCTTTTATTTCTTCTGTAATTCTCTCATGGAAGTTATGCAACATATGCATAGGTAACTCTGCTAGCTTCAAATCAATATGACTTAAGTCATGGACACATTCATGTACCTCTTTTATTGCGAAACTTAGTGCTTTTGGCGTTAGCGTCACAACTCTATGCTGCACAGTCGAGGATGGCCGTGGCATTGGTCTTGCTTCCTTGTCCAAGCAACTATGTTGCTCACATGTTGTTTGAATGGGTGTTATCCTTATGTCTACTAGGGCTTGCCGCAACTTAGTGAACTGCCCTTTGAGTCCTTCGAAGAGTACTAAGTGCTTATCTTTTGTCTTCTGTCATATGTCTACTGTGGTATCCTTGAACCTATCTTTCAACAATTCAATGTCATCCTCAATCAATGACATATCTGTGCTGCCCTTCCGAGCTTTCCTCTTCGTTCTCTTCCCTTTAGCTATTTCCATAGCTTTTCTCTTTTCCCTGACCACAACCTCGACAGAAATCAATTAAGCCAAAGAACTAACATAATGCATACATCAACTGCGATGTAATGTCATAACTAAACCATTTACAACTTATTATCATTAATCATTAGTATGCAAGTTAAACACAGTAATGACACAAATAGACATTCACAGTGCACCAGATATTTTTACGTGGAAATTTGAACTAGAGAAAACCATAGAAATTCTTCGTTTATTAATTGATCCCATTACATAAATCATTTCATCTTCTTACAGATCTGTGCACATGGCTTGCAGACCTCAACCCTTGCAAAAACCCTTCAGTTACACAAAACTCAACTACAATACATGGGATCGATCAGTTCTTCGTCACACTATATTTATATTGACATTTCAACAACAAACTCTTCTACCCAACCCATTACATATATATATCCATTGGCATAACCCCCTGCGGACCACTAAGTGGACTGAAAATCCTAACTTATCCCTAACTTACTCTAACCACTTTCTTGGTTGACATGATCAACCACTTCTTTCTCAGCCACTATGTTGGAGACCTTCCTTCTTTTGTGGGTACGCTCCCTTTGACCCTTTCATCGCGCTGCCCCTTTTTCACACCAACGCACAAAATTTGGTTCAAAATACCTTAGGGCCAACACATATCATATAGTTTTCTAGGGTACAAGACGACATATTCTAAACCTGAAAATGTTATTAAGAAAACATGTAGTTCAAATCATAAACAACCACTTACCTCCATATGTGCACTTGTGCATAGCCTACAAAAAAAAAGTTTGTATCATTACTCAACCATAAGAAATGTCAAAGCACCAGGTAACACCCATATACTAAAGAAGCTAGTTTTAATCAGTTGGTTTAAAACAATAATAGGTTCACTACAAGTTTTTTTGTTGAGGTCCATTTCTACCTAATCAATTTGTGCTTGAATCTGTGAGAACATGTTGGTGATTATAACCATTATGTCATTCTAAGTGAAGTCTGAGGTAGCACCTATTAATCATAGTATCATCATGATTTCCAGAAACAAAAATAAAAATAAAATTATATACAAAATTAATTGTGAGGATAACAAACTTCCAAAAGAAAGGGACTGGGAAAAATTTCCCATAGAAGTTTATGGCCTAGTTCTAAATTGCATTGGTTTTCTTGCAATACCATGTTCTAGGTAACACTAACAACTTGGAGGAATTTCAAATGCATAGCACAACCAACAAACTAGTCTTAGAGGAATTAGGGAATCTATGTAAAGCCTGTGGATTCATAGTCTTTCCTCTTGATTATTAGTGCAAAGTTTGCGGGATGGCCATACATCGCCATTGTTATGAATGGAAACCCTTGGGTGCATTGAATGCATTTGAGTGGACATGTTATAGTTACCAGGGTGATTTGATCCAAGACAACCAAGAAAATTTGCATTATGATCGAACATTTTCTATGTTTGGGGATTGATAGGAAAAATTGTTTTTTAACACAATTAACATTGAACATTGTTTCAAGTACCACCCGAGAGATCTCAATGGACAATACTTACCAAAAAATAGACACTGACTACGTCCAAAAGACTGATTGAGCTGAGAACCTATGTTGTTCAATGTAATAGAAAACGGGGGAGGCAGAACTTGATATCGAGTCTGCAAATTGATTTAACTCTAATTTGTCATCTAGCCTAACCACCACAGCTATAACATGAGAGATAATCTGCACTAATAATTGTAACAAATATAATTGATTGACTAAATACATGGTGGAAACGTAGAATCAAACACTTGATGGATTTGGAAACACCTTATGGCACTCCGTAAACACTAAACAACTTTAGAACCAAGGAAACTATGAAACACTTAATAGTGAGAACTTTAGTGGCACCAGATCCAAGATCTTCCTAGAAACCTCGAATGCATGGCACAAAAATGTGTGGTCACTTCAAACTATAACCTATGTTCATAGGCATCTATGATCTCCAAAGGGATCCCGGTAGTCTTGTAGTAACTTGGTACATAACACAAGCAACTCTGTTTTTCTATAAAACTCCTCCATAAACCCGCACTGGGAAAAAAATTTAAAAAGCAAACTATGGGAAAAGTCGAAAGAGCAAAGTGTGGCGGGAAAAAGTTGGAAAAAGAAAAGTTTGGCAGGAAGAGGATGAAAACATTCCTTTTTAATTTAGTATGATACTACTAAAATTAAGATCAAGCTTAATTAGATATAGCACAATCCATTTTTAGGGGCATTGCTTTAAGAACCGCCCCTAAAATTCATGGAACTGAAGTTTTGGGGGTGGTTTGCAAAACACTGCCACCAAAACTGAATACTCATTAATTTTAGAGGCGATTTTTAAACAACCACCCCTAAAAATACACTTAGGGGTGGTGTTTCTAAACCAACCCCAAAAATCACAAGAATTGAATCTTTGGAGGCAGTTTGTAAAAAGTTCCCCTCAAAACGTCAGTTCTCGTGACTTTTAGAGGTGGTCTTTAAACAATTGCCCTAAAAATACATTTAGGGGCCATGTTTTGAAAACTGCCCCGAAAAGTCACAAAAATTGAAGTGTTGGAGGTGGTTTGTAAAAAAACGCCTCCAAAGCTTCAAGTCTCGTTACTTTTGGGGGCGATTTTCAAGAATCACCTCTAAAACCCATAAAAAACTTTTAGAGACAGTTTTTCCATGGTCGCCGCAAGCCTAAACCATCGCCAAAGGGGTAAATTCTTATAGACAATTGCACACTCCTGAGTAGGGTTTATGAAATCCATACACCTGCACACCTCTGATTCGCGTACCAAATGTCTAAGCCAACTCTTAAGGGTATTTATTGTGACAAATTGTTGGAGAGGGGGCACCACATTTTATTGAAGCATCCTTATGCTGGAGAATTGAGAATTGATCATAACTTGAGAATTTTATGGTTCGTCCCTTTCTTAGAAACCTTAGTCTTTTAGTTATATCTTATTGTCTCATAAGTGGGATCTTAATCTTCTTTGGTTACCATGTTTCCCTTATAGTCGAGAACTTGAAACAGAGTTGTAGTCCATGAGTGGTCCAAGTTAGATAAACCCCAATTCTAGTGGTGAAGGTGCTAGTAGAAAAGATTAGGTATAATATTATATTGTTGTTTCATACTAGATTTAATAAACATGGATATCTCCCCCCTCCACTCCACCCAAATTATGTCTTGATTTGTGCATTCATGAATTGTATCTTTGGAGGAGGAACTATTTGCCTGATAATAGTGGATTTTAATTAGTTATTTAGTTTGGTTTTTGTTTTATTCATCATTAATATTTAATGCTATGAAAGGCTTGAGGATGGTTCTTTGTTGTTTGTGTGCAAATTTTGAGTAGACTAAATGTGAGAAGGAAATATTTCCTATTGGATCACAAGTTATAACAAAGGGCTAGACAACTAGCCTAATGTATTATTCTCAATCCTTTCTCTTCTATATTTGATTTTATAACTAAAATAGGAAAGTGGAGTTGTTGTTCATGCCCGCTCTATCAATAACCTCACCTTAGTTAATGGGAATAAATTCCATAAACAATAAATAACAACGATCGAGAGTGAAAAAAAATTGTCACAAAAAAATAGTATACCACCTAAAACAATTGGGTCTCTACACTAAAGAACCTACATAGTACAATACAGGGAAAGTAATGCACTACCCATCATAGGTTTAGTGTTCCATTGTCATGACCATAGCAAGCGACACCTAACCTCCTTTGCATTGAATGCATGTAAATCCAACTAACCTCCAACAACTTGGAAGGCACTAGAGTAAGTGATGTCCTCATTAACATATCTTTCGTTTGTGATATGACCCTTCCCCACAATGTCAAGCCATAGATCAGGGAAGTGGGGAAAATCCCCCCTCTTATTAAGAACCCAATAATGAAGTATATATCCTCCTCTATGGGCCGGTACCACATATTAGGACCAACCCTAAATGCTTGCTTGGCATGATCCTAGCAACATATCAATTGCTTCATTAAGCACATGTCCCCCTGA
Organism: Larix kaempferi; assembly: GCA_027924585.1. NCBI lineage: Eukaryota > Viridiplantae > Streptophyta > Pinopsida > Pinales > Pinaceae > Larix > Larix kaempferi. Next base: position 5,264,754 of record BSBM01000831.1, read on the forward strand.
TGGATGTAACATCCTCATAAATCTTAAGGAGGCCAAAATTCCTCAAGAGGAGACAAGTCTATGTTGTAATAGGGAAAGGGTACAAATCCATTTCCTCTCTTAGGGATCCCACTGTTGTACATAGTTGTACGAATTGACTCGCTACTATTGCTATTATTGCTCCAATTGTTTTTGTTGTCTCTGATACACACAAAAAATTCGTTAGGCACGCGCGCACACACACATGAAGAGTTTGATAAACCCATGCAAGAAAAGAAATACCAAACATAATCTAAAACACAAGAATTGACAAAGGTTCACACACATAGTACACATAGATTTACCTTGGAAACCAAAAAACAGGAAAGCCATCCTACCTTGAAGTTTCTCCACTCTTTATCTCATTGTATTATCCTTTTTGTTTACAATGCAATATTATATAATCCAAAACCCTAATCCATTAACCTGGATTATATCACAACCCTAATTCCTTAATTGGAATTAGTTTACAATGAGCCAAAAAGCCATTGGCCATAAAAGCTCAAAACAAACCAAAATTAGACCCAAATACACATATAAAATGGACCCCCCAATCCCCCTTTTCCATGGGAAATTCTTAGGCCTGCTTCTCATGACTTAGCTCTTCTTACTTTCTATCATGACACTTCCATTGATAGGCATGTGTATTTGGTTGGTACTCTAGAGATTGACAAATCTCAGTTTTGGTGTTTCTTTGACAGAGCATGTAATGATGCTCTTTGTGGTTGTGGGTTTGTTTTATATTTGTCCTAGGGTCACAAATTTCAAGTAAGAGCAAATGTGGGGAGGGTAACTAATAACTTTGGTGAGTTTATGGCATTATTCTTACTTCTTAAATTTGTATGGTCGCGCAACATACATGACATCCATATCTATGGTGATTCCAACCTTGTGAGAAATTGGATGAACAACATAGAAATTCATAATACTAATCTTGCTTCTCTTGTTAATCGGATCAAAGAGATTGTAGGACTATATGATCAAATTTGGTTTACGCATGTCTTTAGGGAACAAAATTAGGAAGCTGACCAATTTTCGAAGAGTGGTCTTCTGCTACAAGACAATCAGGTTATGGTGATGAAATTTGTTTTGGGTCATCCTCATGGGAACACTCCAATGGATCTATAATATTTCTTTGATGTGTAACTTACTCTTTTGGCATGCTTTGTATCTCGTTTTCGTTTTAATATCTTGAGACATTAAATATTGGGCATGGAATTAGTGAGCATGGTAACTTACTCTCTTGTCATACTTTGTATATTGTTTTAGTTTTAATCTCTTGAGACACTACATGTGCCTGGAGACAGTGAGATCTAGTCCCTACAATATGGTGATGTGTGGTTGTCTTTTCATCTTATTGAGGATCACTTGCATCTTATTTATGTGGTTCTTGATTTTCCTCTTTTAAAAGGGGTTGGTTTTCTTTTGAATCTGCTTTGGTCCCTGTAGGGGTTCTTGGGATTCCTATAGCTATAGACTTAAAATGTTGAATTTTATTCATTTTAGGTCTATCCTACTTTGAGTAGTTTCCTTGTTGTCGATTCTACCTAATTTTCCTACAGTTTCTATGTGATTTGGCTCTTAGTTTTGTTTTCTTCTCTTATTGCTTAGGTTGAGCTCGGAATTGTTTATAGTGTTTAGCAAAATGGCCATATATGTGGCATGCATTGCACTTAAAAAATGATTGTGTATAGTCCATGGGTTGTACATGAACCCAATATTCCATCTCTAGCCCAATAACCCTCACGGAGGTATATATATATATATATATATATATATATATATTTTCCCGTAGAAAAAAACCTTTTATTCATTTGAATAAAAATGAACTGCTCAAAGAGCTTACATCATATGCCTTTAAGGCTACATCATATTCAAAAAGGTATAATGCCTTGTTTTTAAACATCACTGCTCATGGAGCTTACATCAGATGTCTTTAAGGCTATCATATTCAAAACAGTATGTTGCCCTGATTGCAATCCAATACATAGAAAAAAGACCTCATACAATCGAGTTATATTCCATCATAAGACCATTTTTGTATTCCTTCACATCAATGACCCTCGGTTGCAGTGCCAGTGCCATTTTTTATAACAAATCTGCTTCATCATTGAGTTCTCTGTAAATGTGAGTGAATGAGACAGATTGAAAGGAGGCCAAGATAAATTTGATTTCCTTTATATATATATATATATAATTTAATGTATTTTTTTCTTATTTAAAAAACAAAACTACATATCAACATATGCCATTGGAATTCAAAAATATAACCCTTACAGAGGTCCAAAATGGTGAAGACTAAAAAAGAGTCTTGCACCAAACTAAAACTAGATTGTCACCTTCTACAAGTTCTCCGAGTTATGTCTCAATACAAGATTCCCCATATATTTCTAATAAGTACCTAACCCCAAACATACAAAAACAACATCAATACCAAGATTAACATAGTAGCCAAACACAAAAATCAACATTATCCTCTAAGAGCCTGGGATCTATTGGAATTACAAAAAAGAGTATATTGTGAAAGCATAGGGACAACCTATATATATATATATATAATGTAATTTTTTTAATTTAAAAAACAAAACTACATATCAACATATGCCACTAGCATTCAAAAATATAACCCTTACAGAGGTCCAAAATGGTGAAGACTAAAAAAGAGCCTTGCACCAAACTAAAACTAGATTGTCACCTTCTACAAGTTCTTTGAGCTATTTCTCAATACAAGATTCTCCATATATTTCTAATAACTACCTAACCCCAAACATACAAAAACAACACCAATACCAAGATTAACATAGTAGCCAAACATAAAAATCAGCATTATCCCCTGAGAGCCTGAGATCTATTGGAATTACAAAAAAGAGTATATTGTGAAAGCAGAGGGACAACCTCCTCGACCTCATGAATCATCCATTAACCTCTCACTAGATCGATACCTTATTTCAAGTGAGCATTAGCTAGCATATTGCTTTCTTTGAAGATATACAAAATGAAATAGTATTGAAAACATATTGAATATGCCAAACTTCATCAAATGAGGGTTGAAGTGTGAATTTTATTAAAGAAAACTCCTTCCACATCCACTTTATAACAAGCTACGAATCCCCAAAAACCTGAACATGCTCAATGCCATACTCCATAGCTAGAGTCAACTTCAAAGCCATTATTTCAACAAAAGTATTTGTGTAGGAACCCAAGCCATCTTTAAACCTTATAGAATGCTAGACTCAAATAAATGAGCACCCCCTGCTCCACCTAATTGAGGATCACCCTATGAGGCACCGTCAAAATAAACCCATGGTCTTGTCATAAATCTTAACAACAAGTCGTCTTGGCGTATTTACAACCTTTGTGGTGTAACAACTATTGTTAATGCTTAATCTTTGAATCACATATTGAAGCAGATGGATAATCCTCTCTTCAAATATCATACCATTTCGAGCTATCCATATACCCCATACTTGTTTAGTGGTAGTGCACTAAAGTTTTTTGTGGCTAGATTTTCCCTACAAGACCTAAGACCCTCCTCAATGGTAGATCCACCCCAAATATTTCATAGGTTAATAATATTTTAAATTTCCTCCCATACTTAGGAAGTGTATGGGAAATATGTAATAAGGCGAGTGTTTATTTCTTAAAGAAAACTCCTTTGTATCCACTTTATATCAACAACAGATCCCCCAAAACCTTAAGATGCTTAATGTCATACTCCACAACCATAGTCAGTAGTAACTTCAGTGCCATTAGTTGAATGAAATGATTTGTGCATGAAACCAAACCAACTTTAAAACTTATAGAGTGAGACTCGGATAAATGAGGAACACCCCTTGTTCCACCCAATGGAGGATCACCTTGTGAGGGGTATCAAAATAATCCCATGGTTTGCTCTTGTCATAAATTTCAGGAACAATCTATCTTGGCATCTTTATAGCCTTTGTTGCATTAAAACTATTGTTAATGCTTAATCTTTGAATCACACATTTAAGCAAATGGGTAATTCTAGTCTCTCCAAAGATCATAGCATTTCGAGCTATCCATATGCCCCATGCACACTATTAGTGGCAGTGCACAAAAGTTTTTTGTGTCTAGATTTTCCTTCCAATATTTGAGACCTTCCTCGATGGTAGATCCACCTCAAATATTCTGCAAATTAATAATATTTTCAATTTCCTTCCTTACCTGGGAAGTGTATGGGAAATACATAATATGGTGAGTGTTTGTTTCATCACCAGACTTGCACAATATACACCAACCCAAACCCATTTTATTATTTTCGTACATTTTCCCAAGTTAGGACTTGATTGTTTAATAAAATCCACATAAACTAAGAGGGATATTTTTATTTCCAAACCTCTTTCCACCACCATTTAGATGGTTCAATCCCCCCATGATTAACAAGTGCCTTATAGCCATCCTTGGGGATATAGTAGCCTGATGGATTGATAGACCAAATTAGTTTGTTTCCTTATCATTTAATATCACAGAACTAACTTTTAAAATATTAGTATACCTAGTTATTCATAACTATGCAGTTCAAAACATTTGAGTTTCACAAAACTTTAACGCGATATTCCTTTTCTTCTCCTATTAGTATAGTTGTTCCACATAACTACATCCTCCATTCAAAAACTAAAATGGCATGCCAATGAAGCCACTTTTGCTACCAAATAGTAGTTCTATTTAGATATGCAATTTGTGATAACTTGAAGTATCATTAGGTCTTCAAGTGTTGCATGATATGAAGTGGCAATGTGTAATCATCACCACAACCTGGCCACGGATCCAAAAAAAATGAACATTTGACTTAGTTCCTACATCCCAAACCAACTAATTTCCCACCAATGGGAAAGCAAGAACCATTGCTTTCCAAATAATTGAGACATTATTAATACTTTTAATAGGATTCCTTATCCACCCCTCTATATAGTATAGAATCAAGAGTGATATATTTATCCTTTACAACCTTGCTCCATAAACCATCATATTGTATAAGTCTCCATGCAGACTTTGCACCAGTTCTTTTGAGAACAAAAATATTTTCTTTAAACCCCATTCACCCTTTTCTTTGGTCACATAAATTCTATCCCATCTTACAAGAGGTATTATTCCTTTTTATATCTTTGCAACCCAACCATATCAATCTAAAACACAATCTTCTTATAGCCTCTAAGGCACCTTTTGGAAACCAACATAGCAACATCCAATAAATGGGGATGACCTCTAAGATTGCTTTTACTAGGACCAAACGACCACCCCTTGATAACAATCAATTACTCCATCTCGCTATCAATATACAACTGATGATAAGGGAATACATTTGATATATATCTCACTTCTTATACAAATAGGCCAAGAAAAGACAAAGTATATTTTTTCACATTTATCAACATACCTATGGCCACGCATAATAGAATAACAATTTCCTTAGTCTATTTGCATTTCATCTGGATCCATCACAAAATATCAATATGCCATCAACAAATAGGAGATGTGGCAGGGAATATGAATTTATTACTTTGATCCCCTTGAAATGTCTCGATCTAAGAGATGCCTTTAGAGCCCTATCACGGCCCTTTTGCTACTAAGAAACAATAGTGGGGAAAGTGGACAACCTTGTATTAGACCCTTTTAGGCTTAAAGAAAAGAGATGTTATACCATTAATGAGTATAAAGAGAGAGATGGAAGAAACACAATTCATAACCCTAGTGACAGAGGAGGCACATACGCCTAGATCATTCTTATGTATAGCTAGGAAGGCCTTTGAATGATCCACTTTTACCACCATCAGCTTCATCTTTTTCATTTTTATAGAATGGATTCACCCTTGCACTACCCCCACTATTTCATGCATCTGCCTCCCAACCAAAAAACTGAATTTCTCCTCATATATCTATCAAGACAAAATCACCTTTGGCCTCCTAGAAATGATTTTTGAGATAATTTTATAAATGCAATTACAAAGAGAAATAGTTCTAAAGTTTTCAAAGGATGTCGGATTATCATTCTTTGGAATTGAAGTAATGAAGGTAGCATTAAAGGTAGCTATATTTTTCCCAGTAGACATGGATTCCTCAATAAGTCTTTTCAAAATAAACTTAAAACATCCAAGGAGGAATTCCAGTGGTAGACCATTGGACCCAATTTTTTTGTCTCTTTGGAGACTTTTAAGGATTTCAAACAATTAATCTCCAACCAATTCCTCCATCAATGACAAATTGCTATCCGAGTTCACAAATCCCATAAATACATTTGACAAACTAGGAATTTATGCAATTGTAGCACACCTTTCTATCTTATATATAGAACCAAAGTAGTTCACACCCTCCTAAGCAATACTCTTGAAATTCGAGACACTTATTCCATCATAATTTTATATTTTCCAAATAGTATCGGTATTTCCTTTGTAATTTGCATAGCGATGAAAGAACTTGGAGTTCTCATCACTAATTTGAAGCCAAAGAGCCCTCCTCTTAAGTCTCCAAGCCTTTTCTTTGTCAAGTAAAGTTTTCCTTTTCTTTTCTTCTAGGGTTGTGACCTCAAGATTGATCTCATCATTGGCAAAGCCAAAACCATTAGAATTATAAAGGGTCTCTAACATTGCTTCCACTTCCCTTAAGCACTTGTCATCCTTGTATTTTATGTAATTTGCCCAATTAATAGAAATTTGTTTTCCCTCTATAATTTTTGTTCCAATTGTAAGGATAAAAACTCTCTCAAAGAGCCATCAAATGGACGCCACCCCTACTTTATCCTCTTTATATATTACTCCTCCTTTGATTAAGTAGGTGAGAGTTGAATGGGCGTAATATCAGATAAACCTACCTCTTCTAACTTTTTCACAAACCAATACAAAAGGCAATCTTCCTGAATAACAACATCCCACACTTCAAAAGCACTTAGAGGGAAGTTTAAGCACCCTCCCACGATTGCCATATCTTGAAATTGCCACTGCATATTGAAATATTTATCCATGTATACTATTAAGTCTGTGTAAGGCCCATATATATTAAGTACATAAAACTCTTTTCTAAAACCTTGGGTGAACAAGGAGATCCCTAGTCCTAAGAAAACAAAACAATTGTTAGTACAATCAAAGGCTCCTTTTAGCCAAACATAGATGAAACCACCTAACCTCCCCCTTGAATCTATATATATGAAATCACATGCCCCCATAATCCTACCCAAATCAACAATTAATATTCCCCGCTCCAACATAGGTTCTTGAAGTAGTAACACATCAAGTTTGTGAACAACAACCAATCATTTTAGTGCTAAATTTCTAGGGGGATTAGCTAACCCCTGCATTTCAAAGATAAAACAATCACTTCAAAACCCCTTCGGGGGAATTTGCTCCCCTGAGTGCCCCAAACAAAGATAATTGTCTACCATAAACTAGCATAGATCCATCTTAAACCAATATCTATCAAGCACCGAGAGGGATCCAATTTCTTGAGGTGTATTTCTTTTTTTTTAATTTAAACTCAAAAAATTTGATATATCTTGATTGATAGATCCAGGTTTAAGTTTTAAGTTTTTATTTTATAAACGAACATCGATTTTTTAATTACTTTTCATAATATTTTATTTTATGAGGCAACATGGATTTTTTTTAAATACTTTCCATAATTTTTTATTTTATGAGCAGACATGAATTTATTAATGGCTGACATAATATAATTTATTACTTTTTACTTTCTTTTTTTAAACGTGTAACGTTACCTGAAAAACGTTACAACATCTCCCTCATACTCGTGTGTAACGTTACATGGACACACGTTACAACATCTACCCCATACTGGGTTGTAGAGCACCTCGTTTCACTTGGTGCAATAATTTCATTACATACCTATTTTTTCACAACATATATGTAGGATTTCCTGCCACGTGAAGGTTCATTTGTATTTCGGTCATCCAGGAATCCTAGACCCCCTTCCACACTACTGACAAGAATCGAACAACTCTTTGTTCTAGGGTGAAGATTATATTTGGATGAATCACCCTTCCCGCTAACATAAATTGAGACCGAATCCACCCCATCATCACCCTTCCCACTGACATAAATCAAGACCGATTCCACCCTATCATCATTGAGATTTATAGTATGTATGGAAGATGATGAATCTTTTTCAGTTCCCCCTACCATTTCCATCACAACATTAACAACATGTGAGTGGAGATCTTTATAGCCAAAAAGACTAGGAAGGTAAGAATTGATATCCCTATTCCCTAAAGCCAATTGTTTCCCATTTTAAGAACCAAATTGAGTAGGGAAACTAGAAGACTCAATGTGATTAGAGATCAAAGGATCAATATTCTTACCAGGAGTATGTTTGGAAGCATATGGAAGATCTAGCTCATAAGTATCCGAAGAAAGAGGGTAGGTCATCGCTAGAATGCCATTTGATACTTTTGTTGAGGGTAGAGAAGACACCACCACAATTCCGATGTCTTCAAGAGAGGATTGGGCATTTGTATCCTATTTTGCCGCAACTAAAAGAGGAGTGACCACCTCCCTCAGCCTTCCAGACCCATTTTTGTTTTCAATTAGGAAGACTATAGTCCATGACTAGGTGTCCATAGGCATGACATCTCATACAATGAAATGGCACCTTCTCACAATCCAACAATTGTTCAAACTCCCAACCATGTAATATCCCCATTCAAATAATTGCATAGCAAGACAATCCCATCAATCCTACTAGTTCCCTAGGTTGGATGGATACATTTGGAATTGTAATAAGGGAGCTAATAAATGATGTTTATACATTACAATATTTCAAGTATTTAATAAATAGGTTTAATAAAGAAATTCAAGAGAAATTCTAGGTGGCAATTGGTTTTGAATACATATGGAGGATGTGGGACCCACACTAGCTTGATTTTTCAATGCCACATGGCATCTCTCTCTTGCCATTTCGAATCCATGAGAAGGAAAACATTCTTGGATGAGTTGGTAGGCTCATACACATGGAATTTAGCATCATATGTCGAATTTGGATGGAATGGTAACCTCCATGGAAGAGGAAGAGTCAAACTAGAAACTTGTGGACACTTGGGCTAGATTCCCTAGCTCCTATGACAACAATGATGAAGAATCTATGGAACCTATGATAAATTTAAAACCTGATTGCTGACATCTGACCAATATGACATGTCAGGCCCAAAAATAGGCTCCAAGGTGGCTCTCATGGGATTTGAAGAAGCCAAAGAGACCCCTACTCGAATTGGGAGAAGGTGGAAGGTTGGGAACTTGGGAGACAAGTGGCATAATGTGGAATCTTTCCTAATTGGAAATATCTAGAAGCTAATGGGAGGAATTCAAACCACGGGAGGCTAATTTTGGTTATAAAATACATGAATCAAGCATGAGAAGGGATTTTGATCATTTTGAGAATTTGCATTTGTGAAGAGAGAGAGAGCTAGTGGAATACTAGTCTTCTTGCCTTAGCCAATTTCGAGGGTGAAAGATTCCCATCCAAGTTGGTGTGTGGAAAGGCCATTCATACCTTTCATGGAGATTTAATGGATTCTTTATTTGCAGGTGTAAGCTACATGTCAGCTCGTGGTTTATTCTGTGCAGCTCACTCCTTCAACCATTTCCAGTTTTCATTGCATATTCTTGCTCCTTGAGGGATTGCGCTTTTGGTGAGATATTGTACTCTTTGAGGGAGCTTCTATTGCCCCCATTTATTTTGTATTGAGATGAATATACTTTTCTCTTCATGTTCATAACTTTACCAGGTCGATATTCCAAGTGATTGTATGTAAAATTGATTATTAATGAGCAAACAATGACCATTTCCCCACTATATTGATGTATACCAATGCAATGTTGATGAATTCGAATGGAGGAGTGTTTATCTGATGTATTTATGTTGAATGGAATTTCATTAATGATTAGAACAAATTTTATTTTCAGTACTTAAGAATTTGGAGCCATCTTGCTCAGTTTTATTGTATTTGGAGAAGATTCAATGTCATTTCCCCCAAGGTCGAACTAGTGATTTTGTAGCTGTTTGGGAGAGGGTTATAACAGACTTAATAAACTGAATAATGATGCAAATGAGACCTTAATATTTTCCCTTAGACATCCTCTATCTCTTTTCATAAATTCGAGTGGGTTTGGAATCATTTGGAGATCCATATTCAACATTTACCCTGGGGGGATTTGAACCCCAAATTGCTAGTGAAAACTCTTATCTTGGCCAGAAGTTTAAAGAAGTTTGTAGAAGTGTTTTGATGGTCCTAAATAATCCTTGAACATCATAATCAAGTACTAATATAATTCATACACTTCCCCTAAATATTTGGAGGCATTTGGAGCAATTTGGAGACCTAGACATCAAAACCAGTCAAAGGTCGAGTTAGGGAAAAAGTGAAAAATTTGTCACTTTAATAAATTTATTAAAAATGGATATTACAAGTGGTATCAGAGCATGGTCTTTGCACCTGATGCTTTTGACAAGGATCCAAAGAAATAATCCACCACCCTTAGAACCTAAAGTTGAAGAGGTTTTTGTTGAAAAGGAAGTAGTAGGAGAAGAAGAGTACATTGTTGAAACCATGCCTAAGGAAGGAAAGGAAACCTCAGAAAATGAGGAGGAATTTATTGCAGTCATAAAACCATTTTTTTATGAACTTTCAATGGGAATGAGAGACATGAGCAAATAGATGATGAAATGATTCGAATTGATGGCTAGCCAACTTGGAAGCAAAGGGGTAATAAGAGGCAACAATAGTTCACAATCAGAAGAAAAGAAGACAAAGGGTGAGCATATATTTTCAAGCACAAGACCCCATAATAGACCTAATGAATTTCAGAGAATACCAAGGTCTACTACACCTAAATTTCTTGTGCCCAAAGAAGATCCTAACATCCCATTTGACATGAGTGAATTAGCAAAAGAATGGGAAAAGTTGAGTGAGGATTGTATAAGGACTCTACCATTTGACCAATACTTTACTGTCTCAAACAAAATCAAGAAGAGGGAGGATAATAGGGCTCTATTAAAAAAAAAGAATTAAATTGTGCCATTGGTAAAATGCCACTTCCTACTTTTGATGGTTCCTCTCAAAGTTCTACTAACACTTGGGTGCAGAAACTAGATGTGTATTTTCAGCTGAATCCAATGGTGGAGGAGGATGCCTTAAAAATGGTTATCTTGCATCTAGAAGGAGATGCCAATGAATGGTGATTCCATGGTTTGAAAAATTTGGGACATGATCAGGTTACTACCTATGGAGAATTTGTTGACAGGGTGTTAGAGAGATTTGAGCAAAAAGACCCAGAATTACCTTTCAAAGAACTAGCCCAATTGAAGCAAGTGGGAACTCCTGCTGATTACATGTTAGAATTTCAAAAGTTATCAGTCAAGGTGGATGATATATATATGGGAAGGTTAGTATTGTTGTTTAATAAAGGTTTGGCTGAACCCTTAAAAGGTTTAGTTAAATCCCACAAACCAACTACATTAAGAGATGCTATGAGCTTGACTAGAGATCTCCAAAATGTGTTTCCTAGAACAAGATTTCCTTTCAAGCCTAACTTCAAATTTGAAAAGAAACCTTGGCAAAGAGATGCATATGATAAGAATCCTTGGCAAAGAGATTCATATGAAAAGAACAAGAAAGAAGGACTAAACAGGGAATAACTTAGAAGGAAAAAATTGTGCTACACATGCTTTCAACCATGGGCACCGGGGCATAAATGTACTGAGGGAAAGGCTCAATACATAGAAGTATTTTCTGATAATGATGAGTATGGAGGGGGTATGGATGAAGAAGAACATATTTCAGATCAAGAAGAGGCATATGAGATAACTGAAGAAGGAAGACAAGGAGAAAATCAGCTCTCATCGGACAAAGCAAGAATGACAGTACTTTCAACAGTGCCTCGTTATCACACTATTCGATGCAAGGGTGTGGTACTAGGACAAAGAGATTCAGTTTTGGTAGATGGAGGAGCCACACATAAATTCATTGATGCAGACATGGTGGAGAGAAGGAAGATACCTATTGAACCATTCTATGGCTTCACAGTTGTCATTCCAGGTCACAACAAAATGCAGTGCAAAACATGGGTTCCAAAGCTGCAAGTCACCGTAGGTAACTATACTTTTGTTGATAGTTTTTATGTGGTTGATGTTGCTGATACTAATGTGGTTTTGGGAGTGCAATGGTTGTACTTTATAGAGGAGCATACAGTAAACTATCAAATTCCTAAGATGAAATTTCAAGATTCGAAAGGTGTACTAAGGGTTGTGAGAGGGCAGCACACTTACCCAAATCAAGTAGTGACTTGCAAAAGTATGAGATCTATATTGAGGCATGGGAACATATAATGGGCTGTTGAATGTCATATCGCATCTCCCAAGCCAAACATAAAGGTTGTTGAACACCCAAAGGAGATAGAGAAACTATTGCAAAAGTATGAAAAAGTTTTTAGAGATCTTCCACATGGTAGACCACCAGATAGGGGGGTTGAGCACAACATTATTTTGGAGGAGGGTACTTCACCCATTCAAATACCACCCTATAGAAATCCAAAAAAATTCGGAGATGAAATTGAAAAGGCTATCCAAGAACTCCTAGAGTTGGGACTCATTAGACCAAGCTCTAGCCCTTATGCTTCTTCAGTAGTGCTGGTAAAGAAAAAAGATGGAACCTTGAGGATGTGCATAGACTTTAGAGCCTTGAACAAGAAGACAATCAAGAATAGGTATCCTATTACTAGGATTGATGAGCTATTTGGGGCCAAATAATTTTCCAAAATTGATCTTAGATCAGGTTATCATCAAATTCTAATGAAGGAAGAAGATGCGCAAAAGACTGCTTTTAGATGTCATTATGGCCACTTTGAGTTTCTTGTTATGCCATTTGGATTAACTAATGCTCCAGCCACATTTCAAGCATGCATGAATATGATCTTTTGCAAGCAGCTTAGAAGGTTTGTTTTGGTCTTCTTTGATGACATTCTCTGTCAGGACCCGAAATTTCTGAAAAATTTAAAATTTTTATTATAACAATAAATGTTAATTAATTTCATTCCTGGTCCTGTTTAAATTCAGTAACTAAACATGATCTTATTTTAAAAGGTTCTGTTTTAATACAAATGTGATTTTTCTGATTTTAAATGTTGACTGTGTTCTTTCAATCTTCAAAGGGAGAGCTAGCCATAGCTGACTGGCTTACTTAGCTTACGAGCTAATGCATAATTTGTCTTTTGTTCGCAGGTACACCGGTTAAGTATGGGTCACTGAAATTTAATCTTTGTAAGCATCAAACTCCTTTCCTTGCACTGTAAAAACTCAAAGAAGATCTATTTACTATTGCTGGTTGTCGTGTAAGACAGTAAAGTTCTTTTCATGAAATTTACGCTTGAAATAAGATTGCTAATCTGCCTCGACATGATATTTCTTATCCTGGATGGTATCATCAGGTTTTGCGATGAATTACAATGTTTCCGTCATATCCGTTGCGTTATGAACATGACTCTATGTTAATGCTGTAAACTATCACTGGAACAATTGTTTGTATTATGTTAATCGCATGCATAACGTGACGTTAGCATAATGTAACCTACTGTCAACTATTAGCTGTAATTACTGGTTATTAGTATGAGTTGGAAAAGTGACGCCTCTAGCGATGTTCCATTATAGTCATCTATATTTCAAAGTCCAATGTCTACTATTGTTTAACTTATGTCATCGCACTGTACCTTGTTTTAAACTACGTTCATGGTATGGACCTGTAGATGAGTTTATATTTAAACATCATAATAATAGAGATTGTTATTCTCATTGTTGATTGTTTAACAATAGTATCGGGGTGATAATGATAATAGGACTTATATAACCATGGTGTATCCATCATATGGTCATGGTAATATTTCAATGTTTTAAAAGATGTGGAGTTCTCATTAGAAAATTGACTACATCATTGTTTAAATGATTGTAGGTAATTATAATATGCCCTTGACATTATCGATGGCTTGGTTTCGATTTATATACAATACAATGATTGTGTATCAATCATAGTGTTTTTCCATGCGTTGAACAAGATTTATATACATGCAAATGATTTGAAATTGATAAACAATTAATCGAGCTGCAACTGAACTATAGCAATTCGACCCATGTGGAGTTGATCTATTTAATGGCTACGTGGTTGACTCTCCTCCTTGCGTTGGATGATATATAAGTTAGTAATGAAACCCTACCTGTTCATTATTTGTGCCTTCGGGCTCGGGTTGTAAGGGAGAAACCCTCCATGTCTGAACTCGTCAGTTTGGCACTGTAACATGCTATTTGCTCAGATTCTGGTCACGTTGTTTCATTCTTCTGGTAGAATAGAAGTCTTGGGCTCGGGTTGGCGTCTGCTACTGTTTCAATTGTATCTTGGTCTCGTTGTCATCGCCAATTTTGAGTCACCTGCTACTTACAGCCTTCCACAGTCGCTGGTGTGAGTTTGAGGCAGGGTTTCTTTGTTGTTTTTTATCCATGAGGTGACTGTGTATTGGGTTTTGAAGTGTGCTCCCCGACTGGTCCATTCCCAGCTTAAGGGTTTTGTATAACATGTTGCCTGTCGCGGCTGTCAATAGAGAAGTACTGGAAGTTTCCCTTGCTCATCCAACTAACGAATGTAATGGGGTTTCGCTACCAGCTCAGCTTGTGGCTACCAGGTTGTCCACGGTTTGCTTCCTCCATTGGCTCAGGTAAGATAATATCAATGTTTCACAGTTTTCAGTTTTGCAAATGATTGTTTAGATTTATATTAGTATTAACAACTCTCGGCACTCGATAATGTGCAGGTAATGCTGTTCCTGAAGGTGCACAGGGCTTCATCTCCAGCGCTGGCTCCTCCGGGTAAGCCTGGTTATCCACGGCTGTCTCTCCCTTTGTTGGTTTTGTTGTGCTAGGGTTATGTCTGGAAGGGACCTCCTGTGTAATGGGGTTGTTATCGTTTTGGGTGTTATGGATACTGTCGCGTGTATGAAACTGTTTGCTTATGGTTGATAGGGTTGTTACCTCGGCATGTCTACAAAGAACAAACTACGGCTCAGTCTGTTATGAGACCCCGGAGTTGTTATTGTTATTGTATTTTCAATAGGCAGGGTTTTATCCACGCTGTATAAGCTAATAGATACCGTAACTTTGTTGAGCCTGTCATGTGGCCGTGTATCGTTCTGTGTTTTGTTAAATGAGTAAAGTGTTTAACATATAAGGATTGCTTTGAATTTTCTCCGATACTTGCAGAGGATGATAACTCGATTGTGGGGATATTAATATATATGAGTTTATCTGCGTTTTATGTGGTTTTTGGGTATTAATGATAATAATGGGGTTTGCTATTCCTTACAGTAATAGATGAAAAAGTATTGTTAACCCTAGCGAACTGGGAATTCTCTTTCTGATTAATAAAAACATATGAAAGTGGCTGAGTTCGGTGGTGACTGGAAACGTGTTGTGAAATTTTGGTTTTTGGTTTAAATATTAATTGTAACTGTGGATACAATATATACCTGGACTATGTATGAGATTTCCTGTAGGTTCAAACTGTTATAAAAGCATTTCCTTTCTTTTGTTTTCAGTCTGTCGAATTTAATGTGGTCTGGCTACGGCTGTGTTAGGTTTGTACTCTACTCTCAAGGAGAAATATTTATAATGAAATAAATATTATTACAGTAAATAACTACGAGGGTTTATAACAGCCAACAATGGCTAAGCTCGTTGATAGCTTCTCTGCGTGTTAAGATGTTTGACTATTGATAAGATAACCTACGTCTGTGCTGTGTATTACATGTAATACAAGCTCGATAATGAACATTAATCTACGCTTATGATTTGGTTATAGAAACAATGAAGTCTCTAAGTGGTAAGACTCGGCTTCGAGCCAGTCAATAAGTTTGTCTTGTTTTTAAAACAAGTCTGTCAACTCTATTGTGACAACATGGCTATAATATTATAATATTAGGTTTAAAAGATGAAAACAATTTACTGTTTATGTGTTTGTATTTGACTACGATTTTTATTGAATAAGATTGTATGGAAAGTTTTTAAACAATGAAACATTATTGCAAACACATCTTTTGGATAATCGATAACAGTCAAATATGTTCTGAGTATAGATAAATATAATGATATAAATTTTGTTCTCCTTTAGCTCGATACAGAGAATAACCTGTATCTATAGTTGACAGAAATAGGAAGCAGATATAAACTAGTATAATTTCTCTAATAGAAATTATTCCTGTACATTTCTCTATTGGAAATTATTTCACAGTAATTCTAAGATTTATCTAGGTGTCTGTTCTTACGATTGTTTTAATAAGTGTATTTTCTGAAATAACTACTGTTTAATATTCTATGTCGATTATTTAACTATTATTAGAAATTCTAGACTAAACCACCCTAATATTTGATTACTGTAACAGTAACAATATATTCTGCATAGAATAAATTACTCTATTTAAGTGATAATAGGAAAAATTACAAGACATATGAGTTCTGCAAATTTCTACCAAAAGACAATACAGAAAGACTGATCTACTGAAAATAAATACAGTTCAAAACACAGTTGAAATAGTCCATTCTACATTTAAATTAATTATACAAACAGTAGGAAGAGTGGCAGAACCTGTATCTATGGTAGACAATAACAGCAATGGGAGGCTGTTCCTCCCTACCAATTCCTAGAGAGTGCCCAGACAGCACTTCTCAGGACCCCCGAGCTTGCTCTGGTCTAACTGGCTGGAACTAGGTACAGCCAACAATTCCCTCAGCCAAAGCAGCTATACTAGAACCAAGTTACTGCAACTTCCTGACTCAAAACACTTCCTTATTGTTTTCCCACTTCCTCAATGGGACTCCTGAATAACATTCACCTGAATGTATTCTCCCTCTAGAACAAATGCTAAACCCCCAGCTCAGTTCATTGAGTAGTATTTAAAAGATTGCCTAGGTCTTAGTTGGGTTAACTGTCATTAATGAGCCACCTGCTCAGATTCTACTTTCTTGGGGAATCATGACCCCAAAATATAGGGAAGTTGCCACCTGCAACTCAGGAAGTGTTTGAGGATGCTGCCACTTGTCTTTTGTCCTTCCACCTAATTCCATCCACCAGTTAGACCAGTAACCTCTTTTAACAGCTCTCCCATGCTGTTGTCTCCATAATTTATTTATTAATAATAATTATTCAGAATTTACATTCCATTTCTGGAGACTCTGCTGAGTCATCCATTCCTACTTAGCATTAAATTTAACATAATGTCTCAGGAATATTAATAAAATAATTACATTATTTTAATAAAATTGGGGTATGTGACATTCTCATTACAGTAAAACTTGGGAAGAGCATTTGCAACATCTAGAGATTGTGTTGAAAACTTTGTAAGAACAGTTCTTGTTTGCTAAGATGTCTAAATGTGAATTTGGGATGAAGGAACTATTGTATCTTGGGCACATTATTGGGCAAGAAGGAGTGAAAGTACACATGGAAAAAATCAGGGCTATCTTAGAATGGCCATCACCAAAAAACATCACAGAATTAAGAGGCTTCATTGGAATATGCACCTATTATAGAAAGTTTGTGAAAGGGTTCTCCAAGTTGACTTCTCGACTCACTGATTCGACTAAGAAAGATGCTTTCAAGTGGGAGGAAGAGGCTGAAAAGGCCTTCCAAAAAATGGAAGAGGTAATGGGTAGTTGTCCCATACTTGCATTACTTGATTTTTCTAAGCCTTTTGTTGTTGAATGTGATGCTTCAGGTGAGGGAATAGGGGCTGTCCTAAAGCAAGGCCAACACCCTATAGCCTTTGAGAGCAGAAATTTGCAGCCTCATGAAAATATTTACTCCATCTATGACAAAGAAATGTTGGGCATCATGCATGCATTGGCCAAGTTTCGACAATACTTGGTAGGAAACAAGTTTGTGGTGAAAACTGACCACAATAGTCTAAGGCACTTCCTCACCCAAAATGATCTAAATGAAAGGAAACAAAAGTGGGTAAGCAAGATTCAAGCTTATGATTTTGATATTGAGTATGTGAAAGGAAAGAATAACATTGTAGCAGATGCATTATCTCGAACACCTTCTTCTTCTCTCATGGACATTGCCAAGGATTGGAAAAACATGCTACTAGTTGAATATGCCAAAGATAAATTTGCTTGTGATGTATTAGATGGAATCAAAGGGGATGATAACTACAGGATTTTGAATGGGCTGATATATTATAAGAGCAGAATTTATTTGGTTCAAGATTCAAAACTCAAGTACAAAATTTTGCAAGAAGCACATGATTCCCCACTGGCTGGCCATCCGGGGATATTCAAAACTTATAGGCAATTAAGACAAAGATTTTTTTGGAAGGGGATGAAGGAAGATGTTTAGAAATATGTGAATGGATGTAAGGTATGTCAACAAAACAAATTAGAACTTACATGCCCTATTGGCTTATTGAAACCATTGCCCATTCCAGAGCAAAAATGGGACAATATCTCAATGGACTTCATCACCGGTTTGCCCAAATCTTTGGGTAAGGATTGCATATATGTGGTAGTGGATAGGTTGACAAAATTTGCTCATTTCTTTGTTGTTACATCATCTTTTAGTGCTGCACAAGTGGCTGATATTTTTTTCAAAGAAATCTTCAAATTGCATGGGCTCCCTAAGAGCATTGTAAGTGATAGAGATAGTAGATTCATGGGTGCTTTTTGGCAAGAACTTTTTAGATTGGTGGGAACTCAGTTGACTCCAAGTACAAGCTATCATCCACAAATTGATGGACAAACAGAGAGGGTGAATCAATGGTTGGAAGGGTACCTAAGAAACTATGTGGGAGAGCAGCAGAAAGCATGGGAAAAATGACTACACTTGGGTGAGTTTTGCTACAACACCACTTTTCATATGTCAATAGGGATGTCTCCTTTCAAAGCATTATATGGTTATGATGCACTTACCTTTGTTGAAATTATCTTTGGTGATAGTAGAGCCCTAAAAGCTAAAGATTGGGTGGAAGAGAGCCAAGAAATTTTAAAGCTTTTGAAAGACAATTTGCAGGTTGCCCAAAATCAACAAAAACAATATGCAGATAGACATAGAGAAGAAATGACCTTTCAGGTTAATGATTTAGTATATTTGAGGTTGCAACCATACAAACAAACATCTCTCAAAACGAATGGAGCAAAAAAGCTAAAGCCAAGATACTATGGCCCATACAAGGTAGTTCGGAAGATTGGGGAGGTAGTATATGAATTAGAACTTCCGGAAGGAAGTAAAATCCACAATGTATTTCATGTTTCTTGTCTCAAGAAATCTATTGGTCAGCAAATTGTCACTTCAGAAATACTTCCTCCCTTGGATGATGAAGGTTAGCTCATACTTGTTCCGG
Source organism: Larix kaempferi (assembly GCA_027924585.1). Classification (NCBI taxonomy): domain Eukaryota; kingdom Viridiplantae; phylum Streptophyta; class Pinopsida; order Pinales; family Pinaceae; genus Larix; species Larix kaempferi. The sequence continues at coordinate 5,284,166 of BSBM01000831.1, forward strand.
AAAAGATTTTGAAGACAAGGGAAAGGAGATTGAGGAGCAGAACTATCAAAGAATACTTAGTACAATGGAAGGATCTACCTAGTGAAGATGCCACATGGGAAGAGGAGAAGATTTTGCAGCATCCAAATCTGAAATTGTTTGAGGACAAGCAATCTTGGGTGGGGAGGACTGTAATGTCCCCATTCAAATAATTGCATAGCAAGACAATCCCATCAATCCTACTAGTTCCATAGGTTGGATGGATACATTTGGAATTGTAATAAGGGAGCTAATAAATGATGTTTAGACATTAGAATAGTTCAAGTATTTAATAAAGAGGTTGAATAAAGAAATTCAAGATAAATTCTAGGTGGAAATTGGTTATGAAGACATATGGAGGATGTGGGACCCACAATAGCTTGATTTTTCAATGCCACATGGCATCTCTCTTTTGCCATTTCGAATCCATGAGAAGGAAAACATTCTTAGATGAGTTGGTAGGCTCATACACATGGCATTTAGCATCACAGGTCGAATTTGGATGGAATGGTAACCTCCATGGAAGAGGAAGAGTCAAACTAGAAGTTTGTGGACACTTGGGTTAGATTCCCTAGCTCCTATGACAACAATGAATGACAAATTTCAGACCTGATTGCTGAAATATGACCAATATGACATGTCAGGCCCAAAAATAGGCTCCTAGGTGGCGCTCATGGGAGTTGAATAAGCCAAAGAGACTCCTACTCGAATTGGGAGAAGGTGGAAAGTTGGGAACTTGGGAGACAAGTGGCATAATGTGGAATCTTTCCTAATTGGAAATATCTATAAGCTAATGGGAGGAATTCGAACCATAGGAGGCTAAGGTTGGTTATAAAATACATTAATCAATCATGAGAAGGGCTTTTGATCATTTTGAGAATTTGCATTTGTGAAGAGAGAGAGATAGTGGAATACTAGTCTTCTTGCCTTAGCCAATTTCGAGGGTGAAAGATTCCCATCCAAGTTGGTGTGTGGAAAGGCCATTCAGACCTTTCATGGAGCTTTAATGGAGTCTTTATTTGCAGGTCTAAGCTATAGGGCAGCATGGTTTTTTCTAGTGCAGCTCACTCCTTCAACCATTTATAGTTTTCATTGCATATTCTTGCTCCTTGAGGGATTGCACTTTTGGTGAGCTATTGTACTCTTTGGGGGAGCTTCTATTGCCCCATTTATTTTGTATTGAAATGAATATACTCTGTTCTTCATGTTCAAAACTTTACCAAGTCGAGATTCCAAGTGATTGTATGTAAAATTGATTATTAATGAGCAAACAGTGACCATTTCCCCACTATATTGATGTATACCAATGCAATGTTGATGAATTCGAATGGATGAGTGTTTCTATGATCTATTTATGTTGAATGGATTTTCATTAATGAGTAGAACAAGTTTCATGTTCAGTACTTAAGCATTTGGAGCCATCTTGCTCAGTTCTATTGCATTTGGAGAAGATTTAATGCCATTTCCCCCAAGGTCGAACTAGTGATTTTGTAGCTGTTTGGGAGAGGGTTATAACAAACTTAATAAACTGAATAATGATGCACATGAGACCTTAATATTGTCCCTTAGACATCCTCTATTTCTGTTCAGAAATTCGAGTGGGTTTGGAAGCATTTGGAGAGCCATATTAAGCATTTCCCCTGGGGGGATTTGAACCCCAAAATGCTAGTGAAAACTCCTATCTTGGCCAGAAGTTTAAAGAAGTTTGCAGAAGTGTTTTGATGGTCCTAAATCATCCTTGAACATCATAATCAAATTCTAATATCAATCATACACTTCCCCTGAAGATTTGGAGGCATTTGGATCAATTTGGAGACCTAAACATCAAAACTAGTCAAATGTCGAATTAGGGAAAAAAGGTGAAAAAATTGTCATTTTAATAAATTTATTAAAAAGGGATATTACAAACCACCACATTTTAGAAAAATACAATCTACCATCCCTTCACATAAATCAAAACCAACCAAGATTCAGGCCACATTCATACCACCCATCAATCTCAAAGACAAATTTGCTTAAAGGAAGATGCTTAAAGAATCACTAATCTCTTAAAATACCTCATTTGACCATAGAAACAACAAAAGACTTCACAATCTTACCCATATTGTTATAACATCCAATCTATTCGATCGAGCATTAAAATCTGGAATCCATCACTTAAGTAGCAATGAATGAGTTCCCCATTTCCATCTATCGAGCAAGTGTTTATCCAAATCTTGAGAAGACTTGAGAAGACTTGAAGACAAATACCAACCATCCTTGTGATAACATAATACACTTAGGTAAATAACTTACCTTTGAAATTAGATTACCATTCACTCACGCTAAGAAAGATTCCCATTCTCCTACCTTGAAAATCCCCGACCAAAAGTCTACCATCTCCATTACCTCAAGCATCTTAACGTCCTCTCCTAGTACTAGGTCAACTTGTATCTTTTAGTGCTTGATGCATTTCCTTCATTTCTAATGAATCCCCAATAACCCTTCCACCACACCTTTAAGATCATAACTCTTTAAGCACTTGAAAACTTCTTCTACACTAGTCTTCCATTGTGAACATTCCCACCCCTTTCAACCCCACTTATAATGATAAGATCTAAATTTAAATTGATAAAACCACCGTGCCAACACCCTAAAGAATATTGAAATCCAAAACATTATCCACCACAGCCACATAAATACGCTCAACCAATCCTAGAGAATGTGTCTCACATAGGTTAGCACTAATGGAGAATCCATCAATCGAGTAATGAATTTTCATATGGGGTTTGGTTAAAACTTAATGAATATTTCAATGAGTACTTGTTCTCTAAACATTAATGTTTATTTTTTAGAAATTTACCTTTTTGACATTGCAAAAAAAATTGATTTATTATTATTTTTTTAGAAATTTACCTTTTTGATATTGCAAAAAAAATTGATTTATTGAAATATTTAAATTGATTTATTATTATTTTTTAGAAATTTACCTTTGTGACATTACACAAAATATTGATTAATTGAAATATTTAAATTGATTTATTATTAAAAATACTTAATTTAATAAAATAGATTCACATTAATTAATTAATTTATATATATAAGAAGTAATTTATTAATTTTATTTATTAAAAATATAGGATATCGCCTATTTTTCGGCCACATTAAACCAACCAACTCGTCCGGAGTAGGGTCTCCGTATCCCACGGAAGCCATAGAAAGAAGCATCGAATTAGTGGCTGGAAATCCTAGACAGGGAAGGCGATGATCCACGTCATGGGGAGAAGACAGCCGTCGATGAGGGTGAAGAGGGAACGGTAGAGATGAGATTTGCGCCAAACCTTGAAATTTGAAATGGTGTTCTGTTTTGAATAAAACGGCGAGCGGTGCCGAAAGAAGGGCATTCATTGTTTTTGTTGCAGTACGAGTATTTGCAGAGAAGAGATTGAAGAGATGGCCCGAACTAAGCAGACTGCTCGTAAATCAACTGGTGGTAAGGCACCTCGAAAGCAGCTGGCAACCAAGGCAGCCAGGAAGTCTGCACCTGCTACAGGTGGAGTGAAGAAGCCTCACAGATTCAGGCCCGGCACAGTTGCTCTTCGGGAAATCCGAAAGTACCAGAAGAGCACTGAATTGCTGATAAGAAAGCTGCCCTTCCAGAGGCTCGTAAGGGAGATCGCCCAGGACTTCAAGACGGACTTGAGGTTCCAGTCGTCAGCAGTGGCGGCATTGCAAGAAGCGGCGGAGGCATATCTTGTTGGGCTCTTCGAGGACACCAATCTGTGCGCCATCCATGCCAAGAGGGTCACCATCATGCCCAAAGATATCCAGCTCGCTCGCCGCATCCGTGGAGAGAGGGCATAATCATATCATATCATATATATCAGTTCTAATGGTGTGTTTTCACACCACCATCTGCTGTTTCTTGAAATTTGTTTTCCATTACCCCCTTGTTTCTTTGGTGTTTGTTACCTTTGTCTTTTGATGCAACTGCTGTTTCTTGAAATTTGTTCTCCATTACCCCTTGTTTCTTTGGTGTTTGTTACCTTTGTCTTTTGATGCAAGATGCAAAGCGCAATAGGCGATGTTTCTTTGGTGTTTGTTACCTTTGTCTTTTGATGCAAGATGCAAAGCGCAATAGGCGAGATCCATTACTTACTAGTTATTAATCCAGGATTTCCTAATGTAGTTGAGAGTTGAGAGCGGGGATGCACACGAGAGAAGTTAATAATATGCCGTTTAAAACCTTTAACGCAGAAGTCACAACTGATTGTATCAGAGCCAGGTTTCGATCCTGGGACCTGTGGGTTATGGGCCCACCACGCTTCCGCTGCGCCACTCTGATGCGCTGTGCTGCTCTAATTCGATTTTATATTGGCACATCAATCAAATTAGGGTTAATAATAGTGAGTTGCTTTGTGACGTTGGTTTGACTTTATGTCGGCTTATCAATTAAATTATGTCACATTAGGGTTAATTACAATGAATTCTAAATCAACATGGCAGACGCACTGAATGCCTAGATGGTTTTCATAGCTTGTCATGATATGATATACATACTGTTCACTAGATTTCTTAGCATCAAGTGATCTGGATTTTGAAGACTGTATCATGGTGTTATATTTTTTTAACAATATGCATATTCCGGTTGTTAAAATATTACTATTTCTTTCCAAAATGGAAAGTATATTTGTTATAAGTATTTTGTTTTCTTAGCATCATCTCATCTTTATTATTAAAAAAACAAAAGATAATTACATTGATAGATAGATATTTATATGTTACCTTTTGTATTATGCTTTTTTCACGGGAAAAAAAAATGTTACTTTTTGTATTATTAGAGTTTCTTTTAAGATTGTATGAAAGATGAGACAAAACTATTGTCAAGATTGATTTGATGGTAATTGTTTCAAATTTGAAATAAGCAATTATAAAATTAGTACAGCCACTTAATTTGTGGTTAGTGACTATTGATAGATCACAAGTTAAGTTTTGCAAATATGTTACTTGTTCTATGTGTGTAGTGTGTAGTTGCATGAACTGCTTGTAATCCCTGCATCAGCTAAGAGTTATCACTGCATTAGCTAAGAATTATTCATACATCAGCTACTAGTTATTTATGCATAACTATCAGTTATTTTTTATATTCATTTTTTTAAATTATTGTTTATTTCCATTTACATGTAACAATTGGTAGCTAATGCATAAATAAAATGTAGTTTGTGGTGTATCTGTATTCATCAATCACATAATAAATAGACACAAGTTAAGTGATATACTAGTTATAATTACATAGTTACACAGTCCAGTCCATATTCTTTCTTTTTCAGATCCATATATTACTTCAAACTGTCTTTACAAAGTCTATAAACAAAGTTTATAAAGCAGTCTTATATGCAGATGGTTATAAAAATAAAAATACCAGTTCTAAAAATGAACATGTAAATCTTTATATCGAGCAAAAGACAAAATAACAGCCAGTTTGATATATTGAGAACCAACTTGTAATCAGAATATGATTGATAATAGAGTTGAGCTTCCATCTCTGTACTCTTAGAAATCAATAACCTTCAGGTATTTGCTGGCTTCCGTTGACAAGGAATATGCTTCCATATTTCATTCTCCGAGGGTGTGAATGAATGAAATAGCTTTGAAGGAATTCTCAGAAATCAATAACCTTTAGGTATTTGTTGGCTTACGTTGACAAGGAATCTTTTTCCATATTTCATTCTCATAAGGTGTGAATGAATGATATAGCTTTGAAGGAATTGGCAACATCCGCCAGCTGTTCCCAACAGGTCTGAGAATTATATTGGACACCTGTATTTGTCTGTACATCCAGAATCATCATAAAAACAACATGAACATGCTTTACATTTTTTCTTCCAATGCACATTTTTAAATTCAGCAAAACTACTAGACCCTCCTTAACTCTAAACTTACGCTAAACTTGACATTGGACATTTGAAAGACATTTGAAAGGTACATAAATCCACCAGTACTAGATTTTGGAGGCCCCTGCCTAGCTCTGTAAAAAAAAAACATCATGCTTGGCTTTATCTCTTACCAAGGATCCTATCTGTTGGGTTTATCTCTTACCAAGGATCCTATATGCCTAAGGATCTTTTGGATCACATATACTTTACAGGACGAAGCTATAGGTCTGACTGGTAAGGAACAATGAAAAGTGGAATGGACTCTTTTCAAATGGTGTTGCCCTTTTCAGAAAAAAGGGCGAGCGGTGCTGAGAAAAGGCCATTCTTTGTTGTTGTCCTGTTATTGTTATTTGCAGCGAAAAGATTGAAGAGATGGCCCGAACCAAGCAGACTGCCCGAAAATCAACCGGTGGTAAAGCACCTCGAAAGCAGCTGGCAACGAAGGCAGCGAGGAAGTCTGCACCGGCGACTGGCGGAGTAAAGAAACCGCACAGATTCAGGCCCGGCACAGTTGCCCTTCGGGAAATCCGAAAGTACCAGAAGAGCACCTAATTGCTGGTAAGAAAGTTGCCCTTCCAGAGGCTAGTAAGGGAGATCGCCCAGAACTTCAAGACGGACTTGAGATTCCAGTCGTCAGCAGTGGCAGCATTGCAGAAAGCAGCAGAGGCATATCTTGTTGGGCTCTTCGAGGACACCAACCTGTGCGCCATCCACGCCAAGAGGGTCATGATCATGCCCAAAGACATCCAGCTTGCTCGGCACATCCGTGGAGAGAGCATAGTGATGCATAATATACATATCACTATCAATGCCAATGGTGTGTTTTACACCACCATCTGCTGTTTCTTGAAATTTGTTCCCCATTGCCCCCTTGTTTCTTTGCTGTTTCTTCACATTTGTTCTCCATTAATGCCTTGTTTCTTTGGTGTTTGACATCTTTGCATTTTGTTGCAAAACGCAATAGACAAAGAGATCCATTGCATTCTAGTCACTATCCAGGATTTTCCCTCCTTTAGGTAAGTAATCTTCCATTTCGTTATCACGCCGTTAAAAAGGTTATCGCAGAAGCCACATCCGATTCGATTTTATCAGAGCCAGGTTTCGATCCTGGGGTTATGGGCCCACCACGCTTCCGCTGCGCCACTCTGATGCGCTGTGCGAGTTTAATATTACTCCCTATTGACTTAACAAATTAGGGTTGACAATAACAAACTCTGAATTCAACATAGCAGCCACACTGAATGCCCAGGTGATTTTCATAGCTCGAATTGATATGCTATAAATAGTGTTTACTAGATTTAATAGCATCAACTTATATGAATTTTGAAGACCGTATCGTGATGGCGATTTTATTATGGAAAAATATGTGAAGTTTTATATTTTGTTTTTATCGAGTTTTTAATTGTGATTATGTTTTTGGAATTTAGTGTGGTTTAAGTTTAGAACCATGATGTTTCCACCCTATTTATGCTTGGATTGGATACTCTACCCATTAAGGGATTATGAAGAAGTTGTAATAAGTTATGATGAAGGTGCAATGAGTTGAAACGAGTGGAGTATGATGCTTTTATATATATTTTATTTGTTTATTTTGAAAAAATATATTTTCTTATAACTGGAATGGAATTTATATTTATCAGGTGTATAATGAGTATCTCTTTTTTGGAATCATTAATCTTTATAAAAAAAACACAATTTATTCCCTTTTCAGTTCTCTGCATCACTTGAGATTGTCTTTATAAAGCCTATGAAGCAGTCTGATGTCGAGACTGTTAAATAAAATAGCAGTTCTAACAAAATCCAGAGTGTTAAATAAAATAGCAGTTCTAACAAAATCCAGAGTGTTAAATAAAATAGCAGTTCTAACAAAAAACTGATAAACCTGTATATGAACAAAAGGCAAAAAAACAGCACGTTTGGTCCATGAAAACAACAATTTGGATTCAGAACCATAGTTGAGTTTCTATCTCTGCCTTTTCTTTTGGGATAAATAAATAACCTTTGAGGTTCTCTTGTCCCTCCTCTGACAGGGAATCTACCTACATATTCCATTATCTAAAGATGTGAATGAAAGAAATGGCTTTGCAGGAATTGGTGACAACTTTTAGCTATTCCCCAATCGGATATCTCTATTTATCCATTCATTCAGAATTGTCAGGATGTCCTTTTTTTTTCCAAAACACATTTTGGAAAAGAGTTTTAAAACCATAAATTCAGCAAAATGGTTAGATCCTCCTCTTAAACCTGCTTTGAACTTGACATTGAACACTTGAAAGGTACATAAATCCATTAACACTAAATTTTTGGAAGCCCTTGCCTAGATTGTCCGAAAAACTTCATGCTTGTTTTATCCAGTACCTATGATCTTACTGCCTATATATCTTTTGGATTAGACAGGCACTTTTGGGTAGAAATCGATGATTAAAGATGATATTATTTTCCTTTTGATATAGTGCATAGTCTCTTGTGTCACTCCAACAAATATCAACCTACCTTGCAAAGAAACAAACTATTCTTTAAGCAATAATGCTCTTATGTCACTCCAACAAATATCAACCTCCCTTGCAAAAAAACAAACTATTCTTTAAGCAATAATGCTCAATAGGTTTTGCTTCAGTCTGATTTAGATTACCTTGACTTTATTCTTGTAGAAATAATTACATAAGGATATTGACAAACTATTCTTTAAGCAATAATGCTCAATAGGTTTTGCTTCAGTCTGATTTAGATTACCTTGACTTTAATCTTGTAGAAACAATTACATAAGGATATTGATGTAAAGAAGACAAAAGAGGGCGAGTTATCCACCTTAAGTATGTTCGCACTAAAAGTTGAATTGAAATACCCAACATTTTCTCCTTCCTAACAGATTCTTCAACCACCACAATATATTGATAATATTGAAAATATCAATGGGCTAACCATATGGGCCTTGTGCCTTATCTTGCTAAAAGTGATTTGTTACTTCCTTTTCTTCAACTTCTACCATGATATTTTGATTATATTCTTGGTTTACTAACTCGTTCAAGAGTGAAAGATTGATATTATTTCATTTATGTTGGCTCTTCCAAATTCTAAATATATCTCCTTACTTGCTATCTTTTCAAAACCTAGGTGCTTAATTCCACTATGATCTTTGATCCCCATATTGTATATTAAGGTTTTCTTGAATGGACGTATTTTCACTTCCTTCCCTTGACTTGGACCTCTCTTCCTCCATTTTGCCATGTTTTGCCATGTCGTTGTAAAGATGTCATATAATGCTTATAGTTTTGATTTAATTCCGTTTATTCTTCTTCCTTTTGATGGACTATGTTTCTTCTCAATCCATTGCTTTGTCAAGCTCTGAGTTATTTAAATGGAGAGTATGCATAGAATAATAATTCAATCTTTATGCTTCTATTATTTTGCTAACATTTTTTTAATTTCTTTATTTTCTAGGTAAAAAACCATTAAATTTGATTGTTGTGGGGTCTTCACAACTTTAGATTGCAAATAGGATAAAAGGAAAATGGTTAAAGGTTCTTTCAAATCCACCTAGGATTTGTAGTGTCATATACTTGTCAATATATTATTAGGAACTTATCAAATTTATTTTGTTAGTCCTCTCTTCTTTGGTTATTCCTAGTAGTAGACTTATGTTCAATATATTCCACATCAACTAAACTCTTTTTCTTAAATAAATGAAAAAAAAACCTACCAATGCATCTTCCCTTCCTTTCAAATTTGGTTAATTTCATAACCAATTCACGTCCCTCCACATTCCAAGTCAAGGCTAATGTAGTAAATGATTTTTCATTTAGAATATTTGACCGAAGCTCTTTCCTATTATTATTAGAGCCATAATAGTTAAAAAAGTTCACCTTCGTCTTCGTATTGATATATTGAATATACAAAGTATGGATTATGGTTGAAAAAAACACAATATTTAAGCCTACAATATTGATTCCTTCCCACTACCAAACCTCATGATCACCTCTTGCTCTTGTAGATACAAAATGCTATCTTGGTAGTAGGTCTTGTAAATGATCCACCACATCCAGGTTGCTTTTTAAAATACTTTCTTGAAGGAAGAAGTAATCTAGATTGTACTTATTACTTAAGAAAGCTCTTCTTTGAGAATGCCCCCATACCTCGTATGTTAATTGAGATATAAATAATTTCTTCCTGGTTTGAGAGGCCATCCTTACACTAAGGACCTCTTTAATAGATTTGTGTATTCTTCAATGGTCTTCTTCATCTTCTTTTTTTCATGATATAAGTAATACTTCTATTCTCACACTAAGAACCTTTTTAATAGAGTTGTGTATTCTTCAATGGACGTCCTCATCTTATTTTATTTTTCATGTTATAAATAATACTTCCTCTCATTGTTAAGCTTCTCCTAGTTTAAATTTTGATTTAGATCCATTCCTCCCTTCCCAAAATAGTCTTCTTTACCATTGTTTTTCTATCTAATTTGGTATTATATAGGATATAAATGGAATAAAATCCACTCTATCATTCCTTGTTTTGCATATGAACTTTCCTTTGTCTTCTATCGTCACCACAATCCTTTCCTTCCTTTTATAAATAATGTTTCTTAAGGGGGGGTTCACTCTTAGTGGGTATATTGGCTATTTCTAAATACTATGTTGTTAATAGACATGAGAGCTAGTAATGCCTCTTCCCAAGGATTATGGGCCTAGGCCTCCTCCATAATAAGAATTTTCTTTTCATGCCTTTTTAAGTATAATGGATCTTGAATTTTGTATGGATAGAAAGATGGACCATCAAATATTTCTTTACATTTTTTTATTAGAATATTTACAAATTTATGAGTTAATTAAGTTCAACTTAGTTTGATGTGTCTTTAGGTAAAATGTGTTTTTTTAGTGTGATTTTGTAATTATTTAATATGAAGTTCACAATTATGTTTTAACATAGAAATTCGATGGTTCATCTTCTCTTTGACATTAATGACATTTGATATGTGGCTTAACAACCAACTGGTTCGATTTTTGAGTGATGCTCATGTAAATTATTTTCTTTTGTATTAATGTAGTGCCTAATGTGGTTGCATTGGTAGGGGTTGCCAACGGAGGTATCCCTTGGGCCACTTGGAGGAGGATTACTTCCGGTCTCCTACTAATGTCTGGTGTCGGTGTTGTGATTGTGGTGTTTGACCCTTGTGCCTCAGTTCCCTTTGTGAAGCTTGCCTTTCCATTATTGCATTCCCCATAAAAACAATGGCATATCTTGTTTGAGTGAATTCCGTTCCACATTAATATTGCCCCTCTCCTCTCTCCTCTCTTTGAGGGTTGTAATGATGTATACATTTGTGTATTGATCTTTGATTTGTTTGTACGAGTGTTTGCCTTAATTTTTTGCTCCAACTATTGTGACATTTCATTTATATTACTATTGTCACTATTGGTTGCCTAAAACCTTAAATGTAATTGTATTATTTGTTTTTTATATATACAAAGGAGACCTAGTATTAGAGATCATATCTCTTTTGGAATTTATATATTGTAAAAGTAGATTTTCCCTTAAGGAGGGTTCTTATTCATCTCTTTATTTCATTCTCTAGTCATTTGGTTATTCTTTCTTTTTCTTTTTATTGTATTGTTGGGTTACAAGTATCATATAATTTTTTGTTATAATGGTTTTTGGGGAATGTTTTAGATAGTAAAATTTTGAATAGCCCCAAGAAACATAGTGAAGTACATGTGGTAAAAATTTCAAGCCTTGGTTCACTATAAGGTCAGAATTATAGTCCATGGAAGTAAGTATTTTTTACAAGTCCAAAAACTAGTCTCAAACAAGTGTTTTGGGTAAAACTATTGTATATGAATATTGAAAGATCCAAATTGCATGCCACCAGTTGCATAAAAAATAAGACAAACAATAGTGTTTCTCACAAAAACTTTAAAATCATGTTGGAAAAAATGGACACGTAGTAAGTCGTACAAGTGTGCTCTTTTGAAAGGGATAAAAACAAGTTTTAGAAAAGTCACCTTAATTTTCTCTTGGCACATTAGAATTTAATCAAAGAACTTGTGGCCTTACAAAGAAGACATACCATGCTACTATAGATCAAAAAATTTTCAAACTTAGGAAGGTTGAGATTTCATGGATACTTCAGGAGAAACATTGGCTAGCAAAACAATCTACAAACCAAGGTTCTTTTAAGATATGTTAACTTGAAATTTGTATAGCTTTTGATTGGAATATTTGTTTAGGGTGATTCAAAAGGTGTAATAGATAAAAAAAATAGAGAAGAACTATAATAAATATTATTGGGTTACATGGCAGAGGTGTAGCAAAATATTCTATGCTTGCTGTCACGTTCCTGGTGGCCTTGGTGCCCTTCAGAGGCGATGGGAGACAACTTGATACATTTTTTTTTCAATAATTCTCTCTATTTTTACACGCAACCGCAATGGCCTTCGATCTGCAACTCTGCAAGCAACAATCCCTAGTTGCAAGTCGCAAGTTGGAAATTAGAATGCCAAAATACGTAGCGTTGAAAACACCCCTCCGACTTCCACAGTTCCGCAATCCACGTTGCAGGACTCGGAAAGTCGAAGCGCCAAAATGGTCAGCGCCGCAGAAATGCGCCCCCGACTTCTGCATTTTGTAGTGCGGAAGTTAGAACTGTGGAGCTCCAAAATGCTTGGCGCTGCAGAAATGCAACCCTGACTTTTGCATTTCGCAGTGCAGAAGTCGAAAATGCGGAGCACCAAAATACCTGGCGTTGCAGAAATGCAACCCCGACTTCCGCATTCCATAGTGCGGAAGTCAGAGATGCGGAGTGCCAAAATACCAGGTGCTGCAGAAATGCGCCCTCGACTTCTGCATTCCGCAATGCGGATGCGGAAAGTCAGGAGCTGGCCATGCCCTGTTACAGTCAACTCCCCAGGCCGATAACTTCTTCATCCTTAGACCAAATTGGGCAAGTCCGGTACCGTTGGAAAGCTCTTGCAGAGCTCTATCCACTGGTGTGATCCCTTATCACATCTGAGTACTCTGGCTTGGCCATATTTCCAACTGAAGCATAGCTCAAACTCCCTCAATGCTTTTTTACCCTTCTGCAAGGAGCTCTGTTTTTCCGCTGCCATGTCTTCTCCCTTCACCTGACCCACAGAGGATCATGAAACACAAGAAGGGGGTTATCTACTTCCTTCCCCAATTCCAGATGAATCCAAGCAGTCCCTCTTAAAGGGGAATGCAATGCATAACTAAACACATATTATGAAAGTAAAACTAGTTAATGCATCTACAACTTGCAAGGTTAGTAGTACATTAAACTCATGCAATTGATGAAGCATTCAAACATGAACTCAACTTTATACTCGGGCTTATACATAGTTCCCTATTGATCAATTTTATGTAATCATTCATTCAATAACTTGAACATAACAAGCATAACATAACATATGTAAACTAGCATCATTTTACACCACATAAAGCACTTATCTTTAAATGGAACTGTCCAAGTAACTGGCTAAGTGAGAGCAATGTTCCACCCAACCATAGGTCTCTGTCCAGCCTATACCCTTTTTGCTGAGAGACCACCCTCGAGCTGGGTTGTGTATCCACTAAGGAGGGCTAAATAGGTTCTCTCACAGTCAATGCTCCACCCTAATGCTAAGCCAACATACAGTTGGGTTTATCAAGCATGTAATGGAACATGGAGGATGATGTTAAGCCAGTGAGCTCAACCACAGAGCTGCAGGAATCTCAAACTACTAAGCAAACATGGCACCCACAATACCATACCTCACCCAACACAAGGAAGGCCTCTTTCTCTGCTGCACAGTCCCTCAGGTCCCCTTCCATCTAGTGCTCTTCAGGGTGGGCATAGAAAGGTCCAAACTATTTTTTTCATGAGACTTTAGCCTTCACTGGGTTTATTAAGCATATACACCCTTTGTTTTGTCTTCTTCTCAATTATCCTAGTTGGGATCTTCTTAGCGTTGCGGTCGAAGCTCTGTCCCTCAACTTTGTTTTCTGCTATCATATCTAGGTGTTCTCACTGGTTTTCTAAGCTGCTCAGGCTTTGTAATTTATCCCAAGCATCCCATCCATGGATATCTTAATCGATTTACTGCCTATGCAGGGTTTCTATGTGCTTTCGGCTCTACAAATTCGTGCTTACACAGATTCACGATTTTCTTTCCTTTTTTGCTTCACGGCTGGGCTCTACAATGCATGATAACCGAGGTTCGTGGGTCAACCACGGGATAGGGACTAGGGTGAGAAAATTCCCAGGAGGTAGAGTGGCTTAAGGGACAAGCAAAACAGAGCCATACCCTGCCATACGGATTTTCAAGGCTGCACCATACTCCCGTCAACCTCATAAACATGTTTTTTCAACCACCTTCTTACAGTAGAATTAAATCTCAGCAAGGGAGTCAAATGGGTTCATAAAATGACATGTGGCATCATGGTTTCCAATCCCACAACCCCCTCACCTCTCCCTATTGGATACACATGGCTCCCTCTTATTGGTTGCCTCCATAACCAATTTTCTTGGTATTTCATTGCAATATTTAATATTTACATCATTTACAATACTTCATGGCTTAATAGCTCATGGATAATCAAAATGTCAAATACTTGCCTTTTAAATAAAACCTGGACATCCTCTAGTGGGGCCTTGGCCTTGAGCTCCACACCAGGGAAAACACACATTGTATGTATACAATATTTACATTGAAGCCAATAAACCCTAAATGTCAAAATAGGGGTATTACAATTCCCTCCCCTTTAGAATGACATTGTCCTCGGTGTTCTCAAAACTGAACAAAAATGGGAATGTCTCTCTCATGGCATCCTCCAACTCCCATGTATCCTCCTCGGGACTAAGGTGTTTCCATTACACCTTCACCTGTCCGATGGCTTTGTTTCGGAGAAAAGTGACCTTGTCGATGATACACATAGGAAGCACTTGGAACTCTCCCCCGGGTTCCACCTGTATCACATGCCAATCAATTATGTGATTAGAATCATGTACATATTTCTTAAGCAAAGAGACATTAAAAACATTATAAGCTCTCATGTTAGCAGGCAATGCAAATTCTATATGCAATTGGTCTTATCCTATCAAGGACTTCAAATGGCCCACAATATTTTGGTGCCAATTTGGAACAACTCCCCAACTCTATGGAACTTTTCTTTGGTTTTACTCTTAAGTAAACATGATCCCCAATCTTAAATTCCTTATGCACTCTTTTCAAATCTACATAACTCTTCTGCATGTCTTGTGCTGCTTTCAAATTCTGTCCGATATTAACAATTTCTTGCTCCATTTCCTTGATCATCTCTGGTCCAAGCACTACCCTGTTCACTGGGTTGTCCCAACTCACTAGAGTCCTTCATCTTTTTCCATACAATACCTCAAAATGATTCATTCCTAAGGATGTTTGATGTCTATTGTTGTATGCAAATTCTACCAAGTGTAGATTGTCTTTCCACTTTGATAGTTTATCCATCACATACATCATCAGCATGTCTTCAAGAATCTGATTCACTCTCTCAATCTGACCATCTGTTTGAGGATGGTATGATGTACTAAACTTCACCTGGGTCCCCAATTCCTGGAATAATCCCTTCAAAAAATCGGATGTGAACTTTGTATCACGATTTGGAATTATTTCCTTGGGCAATCCATGCAATCTGAATATCTCATTCATGAATATATTTTCTATGTCATTGGTCTTATGAGTGGAATTCATTGGAATGAAGTGAGCTACTTTTGATAGCTTGTCCACCACTACCATGATTGAATCATGATTCATTATTGTCATTGCTAGACCTGTTATAAAATCAATATAAATTACTTCCCACTTCCATTCTGGAATGGGCAAAGGCTGCAACAATCTTGCTGGATGTTGATGTTCTGCATTGACTTGTTGGCACTTTTGACACCTATCAATGTAATCTGCTATGTCCTTCTTCATCCCATGCCAAAAGTAATGCTTTCTTGCTGCTGTTATAGTCTTTTGATATCCTGGGTGCCCAGAATATGGCATTTGATGTATCTCATCCATCACTAGCCTCTTCAATTATGTATTATTTGGAATATACAATCTTGTACCCTGATAAATGTGAACATCTTCACCAAGCTAATATCCTGCACACTTTTCATCCACATTTCCTTGTTGCAGTTTTTCTTTGACTTGGAGGTAAGCTTCATAATTGGTTTGAGCTTCGAGAACTCTTGCCTTCAAATTTGATTTACATATACTTACTGTTGCAACATGGAATTTTCTGCTAAGAGAATCTGCAACCTTATTCTCCTTACCTTTGACTTGCTTAATTTCAAAATCAAATTCACGAAGAAATTTCATCCATCTAGTTTTCCTAGCATTCAAATTTGGTTGGTCAAACAAATATTTCAAGCTCATGTGGTATGTCCTGAGCTCAAATATTCTCCCCAATAGATAATGTCTCCATCTCTTGAGAGCATGAACTATGGCTGCTAGCTCTAAATCATGTGTGGCATAGTTATTTTCATGCTCTTTTAACTTCCCTGACTCATAGCGAATTACAATTCCCTCTTGCATGAGCACTCCACCTAGCCCTTCAATGCAAGCATTTGTGCACACTACAATTTTTTTCTTTGGATCTGCAATCTTCAAAACAGGAGTGCTGGTAAGCAATTCCTTTAACTGCTGAAAGTTTTTCTCACATTTTTCAGACCATACAAACTTGATATTCTTCCTTTGCAATGATGTAATTGGATGAGCTATCTTGGAGAATCCTTCAATGAACCTTCTGTAATAACTTGCAAGACCCATAAAAGATCTAACATCTGCAACATTCTTTGGAGTAGGTCAATCCATTATGGCTTCAATCTTTTCTGGTGTTCTGAGATGACATGACCCAAATACTGTACCTTTTGTTGATAGAAATCACACTTGCTTAGCTTTGCATATAGTTGGTGTTCTCTAAGGACTTGCAACACCATTATTAGATGTTCATTATGCTCTTCTTCATTATTTGAGTAAACAAGAATGTCATCCAAGAACACAATCACAAACTTATCCAAATACTTGCTGAAGACACTATTCATGAGACACATGAATGTAGCAGGTGCATTGGTAGGACCAAATGGCACCACTGTGAATTCATAATGTCCATATCTTGTCCTGAAAGTTGTCTTGTGGATGTCTTCTTCTTTTATCCTCACTTGATGATAGCCAGACCTGAAGTCAATCTTTGAAAACACTCTAGCTTCTTTCATTTGATCAAACAAATCATCAATCCTTGGCAATGGATACTTATTTTTGATTGTCACTTTATTGAGTTGCATGTAAGCAATACACAGCCTCAAATTCCCATCATTTTTCTTGACAAATAACACCGGTGCTTCCCAAGGAGATACACTAGGTATTATGTACTCCTTGTCCATTAATTCTTGTAGTTGCATCTTCAACTCTACCAATTTTGGTGTGATCATTCTATAAAGAGCTTTGGAAATTGGTGTTGCCCCTGGAACAAGATTGATGGAAAAATCAATATCTCTCTTTGGTGGCAGCCCTGTCACTTTATCCAAAAACACATTTTGGAATTATTGAAACAGTTGAAAGTATTCTATCCTTGGTTCCTTATCCTTTGATGAATCTGATGTGTGGACTGCATATAATTGGCAACCCTTCCTATAAAATTATCTCAATTGCAGGGCTGAAATATGTCATACTAAAACTTGCTTGGGAATTCCTCTTACCAACCTTGGCCTTCCCTCTTCATCAATGCATTCAATTACTTTCTCATAGCAGTCTATTTTGGCTCTATGTCTTTCCAACCAGTCTATACCTATTAGGGCATCATAAGATCCTAATGGTAGGACATTTAAATTTGCTTTTGTGAGGAGTCCATTCAATTCTATGGGGCACTCCATCACTACTTCATTCACATTTTTCTTGGTCCCTGTGGCTAATTGAACTATCCAAGACTTACTATGCTTTAATTTACTAAGAGAACAACCTTCAACCACCTTAGGAGACACATAACTATGAGTAGATCATGGATCAATCAAAACAAAAATAGATTTCTTAAAAATCTTACTTTCAAATTCCACCATTGTTGATTGATATTCTACTTGATGATCATCCAATGTTGCATAAATTCGAGGTGTTTCCCTTGCCATATCTTCCACTGTGGTTGCTTCTTTCAATTTGTGCAAACTTTTGGGACTCTCCCTTCGATGTGGACATTCTCTAAGCACATGGTTTCCTCCACATCCCCAACACTGAAGTGGTCCTCTTGGTGTTTTTTCTGCTACAACTATTGGCTTGGTTCCACTTCTTGTTTGTTGACCCTGTGGAAAATTCCTTGGCTGATTTCTGAATGGTGGTTTGAATCCACTTTTCTTTTGTTCAAACCTCCCTTTGGGATTTCCTTTCCATGCTGGCTGAATCTCTGATTTTCCCTTGCTCTGCTCATAGCAATTCATTGCCATCCTAATGGCTTCATCAAGATTTGGTGCATTGCCATCCTAATGGCTTTATCAAGATTTGGTGGATTGGCTGGATCTCTGAAATTTTGAGGTAGACTACCAAGGAAACATTGGATCTTTACCCTTTCATCCTTGATGTAATCTAAATACCTCAACAACTCCAAACATTTGTGGACATGCTCTTCCATGGAATTATGTTCCAATCTGAGTTCATTGAACTATTTCCTCTTGTTATCATAATACCTAGATGATAGGTATTTCTCCTTGAAGTACCTTTTAAACCACTTGCAGCTAATCCTCCTTTCACCGATCCTCTTCACTTGCATGAGGTGCTCCCACCAAGTTGAAGCTCTGCCACTTGGATTGTAAATGGCAACTCCAACCTTTTCATTTTCAGAATAATTATGCATTCTGAAATACTTCTTCATTCCAAGAAGCCATGCCTCTGCCTTTTGACCTGTCTTGCTTTCTCCATCAAATGTGGGAGGCCTTGCCTTTCTAAATCCCCCCTGTGGGATCTCTCTGAATTTATTTCTTCTCTCCATTCTGCTGGAAGTATGCCTTGGAATTCTTTGAGAATATCTGGAGTCACATGACCTGTTGGAAATAGTTCTTGGAGAGGGTGTTCTGTGGTTTTTGCTCACAGAACTCCTTTTAGGGCTTTGAGTCCTCTTCCTAGAACGATCTCTAGAGTGACTACCTACATCTCTTCCTTATCTGCCCTGATTGCTTCGGTTAGACCCAAGATTTATCCTCTTATGCATAGAAGTGAGGCTCTTCAAGATGACGACATTGAGTTGGTGCTGCTCTTCTTGAGCCTTCATCAATATCTCATTGAAGCTCACCATGGTTTCAACCAAGTTCGAGAGAGTTATTTGCTCTCTTCTTCCATTATATTCGGTTTCAGTATGTGCTTCTTGCATGTTATCTCCCAGAACATCTTCCTCGTGCTCATAAGGATCCTGGGCATCATTTATGGTCACCATTTCCTTGATTTCCCTGTACGCTGCCCCTGCTGTACGGTTCAACTACTACCGCTGCAATCACTGTGCATTACAGAGACATTTATCAGACATCACAAGAATGCATATAAACATAAAACATCCATACAAATCTGGAAATTATTCATTGGACAACAACAATAATAATTTTTGTTTATCAAATTCACGCCATTAGCATTTTTCTGCCCGTAAAAGCATTCATGCCTTGGCCCAAGCATCCCTAGTGCTGTAGCTTGGGCTATGATACCACTTTGTCACGTCTTCGGACATCTTAGTTCTCTTCAGAGGCGATGGGAGACAACTTGATACATTTTTTTTTCAACAATTCTCTCTGTTTTTACATGCAGCCGCAATGGCCTTTGATCCACAACTTTGCAAGCAGCAAGTAGCAATCCGCAGCCGCAAGTCGGAAGTCAGAAATCAGATTTCCAAAATATGCAACGTTGAAAACACCCCTCCGACTTCCGTTGTTCCGCAATCCGTGTTGCAGGACTCGGAAAGTTAGAGTGTCAAAATGCCCGACGCTGCAGAAATGCACCCCTGACCTCCACATTCGGCAGTGCGGGAGTCGGAACTGCGGAGCGCAAAAATGCCCGGTGCTGCAGAAATGCAACCCCGACTTCTGCATTCTGCAGTGCGGAAGTCGGAAATGCAGAGTGCCAAAATACCCGGCGCTGTAGAAATGAAACCCCGAATTCCGCATTCCACAGTGTAGAAGTCGGAAATGTGGAATGCCAAAATACATGGCGCTGCAGAAATGTGCCCTTGACTTCTGCATTCTGCAATGCAGATGTGGAAAATCGGGAGCTGGACATGCCCTATTACAGTCAACTCCCCAGCCCGATAAATTCTTCATCCTTAGACCAAATTGGAAAATTTCGGTACCGTTGGAAAGCTCTTGGATATCTCTATCCACTGGTGTGATCCCTTACCACATCTGATTACTTTGACTTAGCCATATTTCCAACTGAAGCATAGCTCAAACTCCCTCAATACTTATTTACCTTTCTGCAAGGAGCTCTGTTTTCCCTCTGCCATGGCTTCTCCCTTCGCCTGACCCACAGAGGGTCATGAAACACAACAGGGGGGTTATCTACTTCCTTACCCAAGTCCCGATGAAGCCAAGCAGTCCCTCTTAAAGGTGAATGCAATGAATAACTAAACACATATTATGAAACTAAAACTAGTCAATGCATCTACAACCTGCAAGGTTAGCGGTACATTAAACTCATGAAATTGATGAATCATTCAAACATGAACTCAACTTCATACTCAGGCTTATACATATTTCCCTATTGATCAATTTCATGTAATCATTCATTCAATAACTTGAACATAATAAGCATAACATAACATAAGGAAACTAGCATCATTTTACACCACATAAAACACTTATCTTTAAATGGAACTATCCAAGTAACTGGCTAAGTGAGAGCAGCGTTCCACCCAACCATAGGTCTCTGTCCAGCCTATACTCTTTTAGCTGAGAGACCACCCCCGAGATGGGTTGTGTATCCACTAAGGAGGGATAAATAGGCTCTCTCACAGTCAAGGATCCAGCCTAATTCTAAGCCAACATACAGTTGGGTTTATCAAGCATGTAAGGGAACATGGAGGATGATGCTAAGCCAGTGAGCTCAACCACAGAGCTACAGGAATATCAAACTACTCAGAAAACATGGCACCCACAATACCTACCTCACCCAACACAAGGAAGGCCCCTTTCTCTGCTGTTGTTGACACAAAACCAGTCGACAGGGGTTCCCCACGCTGTCGACACCAACCCACTGAGATCTCCCTGAGCACTGGCCCAGACAGGTTTTACCCCGTCCAGCAACACCTGCGGAGCAGATGAGGTCTCACCTGAGATGTTCAAGGGAGAGTTGACGGAACCATGTTTCCATCGGATGAAGGAGGATGTTATGCATCACTTGATTAACTTATCACAACATTCAGAAATGGAACTAAGCATTCAACTCCGACATTAAGCATAATTCCAACATTATTCAATAGATCTTAACATTCACAGAACCAATATTGCAACATATATAACCGTAAATCATTAATTGCAGCAAGAAAACATGGCATCATTCACAAAGTCATATCGCATAATGCATTTACCACAGGAAGATGGAAATGACACAAAGGTTCTACTCAAAAGCTCTGTCACATCATATTATCTCCGCAACAACCCAGATACAACAAAATACTCAGTCTTCTGCTTCGGATCAAGATTTCAAGATTCAACCATCATATTCTTCACCAAGATACCAAGATGTTAATCCCTTACAAACCTACATTTATTTATAGGCTTATGCCTTTACATTTGTGGTCCACTTAGGCAACCGCATAACTACTTCTTAACAAACTTCTACAAAAACAAACCCAAAATCCCACATAATGCGGTCAAATGACCAAAAATCCACATAATATGGTCCAAATGATCCAAAACCCCCATAGTGCGGTCTAAATGACCCAACATATACATGACGCGGTCCAAATGACCCAAAAACTACAAAAATACTTATCGCCTTGCTCACTGCTTCATGTCTTTCGCGGTATCTTTGGTCTTGCGCAGCATCTGCGATGCTGACTCACCAAGCCGCCTGCCAACAGGCCCCTAACACAATCTTGTGGCTCGCCCTCGAGCCACGTCAGATGGACATGGTGTACGCAGTGGTCTTGAACCTGAAGTCCTCGTACTGTTGGTCGACTTTCGTGACCTGCTCCTTTACTGCCACAGCCATCGCCTAACTATATATCACATCCTGTGCTGATGGATGCTCACTCAGCTTCACAACAACTTGCTGGCGACCTTCATGTACAGCTTGGAGTGCGGCACTTGCCTTAAGTAAAAACTAGCCGCCAATCTCCCGGAACTCCTCCAACTGCGCGGTGCGCTTCTTCTGACGCTCTTCAGCCTTTGTGATACGCTGCTGCAACTCTTTCAACTCTGCTTATTTGGAGACCTGAGCTACCGGCGACATCGTTCGCATCGCCGCTTTAAGTGTCACCAATTGCCCCTCTGCTTCTTGCCTTAGCCTGGTCAATTGTTCGATCTGCTCATCCTTAACATTGCTTCCCCAAAACTGCATGGTGTCTGCCGTGAGTTTTTGTCGCTACCTGTTCCAGCTCCCCCATCTATGCTGTCGCCTCCTCGATGGCGCGCTTTCGTTCATCCACTAGCACTTGGGGTGTGCTAGGGTGTAATAGAGTGGTTAACTCCCCATTGTCATGCTGTAACTGGGTGATGATAGCCCCAAGTCGTTATACTTGTGCCACCGGATCCAACTGCGCGGTGGGCTTGAGAACATGTTGACAGGCTTCAAAAAATTCCTCCTCCAACCACACTTTGCTGTCCCTGATAGCAACTCTTTCTACTGTCAACCGGTCCTCCTCTTTCTTAAGCTCCGTTACTACACTATTCTTCTTGGCCATCAGCTGCTCAATTCGGTCCTCTAATTCATTGACTACCTTCGTCGCCTCTAATGCCTTTCCCTTTAACTCTGCAATCTCCTGTTGGGTCATGGCCTCGTTTGCTTGCGATCGCAGGAACTTACCGCTGATCTCATGCATCCTGTCCGCCAGTTCCTGGCTGGCGACCGCTTGCACAGTCGCCAACTCCTTCGTAGGCAGCTCATTGATGTTAAGGGTCAAATTTTATAACTGCTGCAGCACGCTTGCAGAGCCTCATTGTCAGTCACAATCGCAGTCAGGGG
Source organism: Larix kaempferi (assembly GCA_027924585.1). NCBI lineage: Eukaryota > Viridiplantae > Streptophyta > Pinopsida > Pinales > Pinaceae > Larix > Larix kaempferi. The sequence goes on from BSBM01000831.1 coordinate 5,307,267, forward strand.
AACACTGACATTCCGAACTCGGGGCTCAGTGTGAATTGTGCCAATGGCCTGCCCTGTTGCCATCTCCGCCACTCGCTGTAAAACAACATCGCATAAAGAATCAAGGCGACTGTTTACCTCTTTGAAGCCGGCTTCCGCCTTCGCCATCATCGCTTGAGCTGTCGTATTGGTTGCATTGGTGACAGCTAGTATAAGACGTCCCAACTGTGCTTCTGCTGTTGGAGAGGCCCCACTAATCGTCGCATACTCATGACGTGCCTTCGTTCTACCCTTCTCAAGGTCGCGGTCGATATCCTCATCCGTGGGTGTCTTGTGGATGACTCCTGATCCGAGTCATGGTGACTCTGCTAGTCCTGGGAGGATAACACATCATCTGGTCCCGCCGCTGGGAGTCCCGCCTCAATCTCCGCTAGACTAACAAGTTCCCACCATCCAACTAGCCAATCATTGACGATGCCCTCCAGCACCTCCTTAGACAACTTATAATGTGTCAACAACCATTACCTCGCAGGGTCACGCCTTGCCTACACGTGAATCACGTGAGGCCGAATCGCGAACAGCACAATCGGCCTGTACTTCGCCGCGGTTTCTTCAGTTAAGCGATGCACCTTCGTCGTTGCATCTTTTAGCATCTCTCAATATATCCAAAACTGCATCGGACATTCTTTAAGGCACTCGGGTTCTTGCACGCACCACAAGTTTTGATACCCCGCACCCTTACGGCTTTTCGTGGCCTCAACTTCCATGCCCTGGTAAGTGTTAGGCTCCTTCCAGGAAACCAACACGATCAAAATGAGGAGCCAGATGTAAGTGAACGATCCTTTCCCTTCTTGGATGGCTGCCACGTCTTCCGCTAGCTGGTTCAACAAAAATAAGGACCAGTTCATCTGCACTCCCTCTGCGCATTGTGCTGCACATGCGACGACCCTTGAATTGCATTGGTTGGGACGATTATTTAGGACCACTTTGCAACTTAATATCTTCGTGCCAGTGAGGACCTCCTTATCATCGATACTGCTGGTTTTGTAAGCTCGGCTGTCACGTTCCAGGGCATATTTCCAAACCAACTGTGCTGCCCTCTTTTTATCGTTCTCCTTCCCGTGGAAGTATTGCGAAGGATCTACCCCAGCCTTCGGCAATCCGGTGATCTCGGCAATCAAATCGACAGTGACTGGAACCGGTCTGTCCAGCCATAATGTACCACCGTGGAAGCAGGCCAGCAACTGCTTCACACAAGCATTAACCTCCTGCAGTGGCCCGAAATGTGGCATATTAATGAGTCCAAGCAATCCTGCTTGGGCCAACCCACGCGCACAATCTTGCGGGACTGGCGTACCGCTGAGTTGTGTCCCCGGCACATAAGGGTCCGACGTAATCTTCGGATATGCCACCATGTCGTGGTCATCATATTTCAGCCGCATCAACGCCGACACAATATCTACGGAGCACTCCATACCTGCTGGGAGCACTGGCATCTGCACAATGTATTTATGATTCTTCGTGAGCTTCCGGGGCGGTATACTAGGTCGGCAGGGGGGGAAGTACCCAGGGATATCTGCTGCGGATAGCCCTTCCCAAGCAGCTGCTTCTTCAACTACGTGGCTGGACTGTCCTATCTCCACTTGGGGCTCTTCCACGACCGCTGCAGATGAGCGTAAGTGCCGTTTGCTTTGCGGGGACTCAGAATGCTGACCCCCTGCCGCTTCTTGGGGATTGCTGTAAACGCCGATTCACCCGGCATGTTGACAACCTCTTCATCTATGCTTATCTCCATATCTGGTGACTCTATCCCACTTGAAACTTCAACCACGGGTGTGCTCGATATGCTGCAACAGTGCTCCTCGTGGCTCAACAGTTCCTCACTCACCAACCCAACTTGCTTCTTGTAACCACTCAACTCCTAACTTGGAAATTCAACCAACCAATGCACTACTGAGCTGTCCCTTACACTCAGAGCAATGGTTCCTTCCGACCAGAAGCAACCCCTTCTTATAGTTCCAAATTATGTCCTTAACAATCATTACGAAATCAATCCCTACATCATGACCAAATCACGCCTTAATGACCCGAATCCGTCGTCGAATCGGTTAATCCAACGGCTAGATCCTCCATAAATGTCGATCATTCCTTCACGCGGCACTAATTAACTGTTTTTAACTTTCTGCATTTATTGCCGATTTGACCCGGATGCAACCCTGCAGCTATCGCGAACCTGCTCCCAAACTGCAACACAAGCACTCCCGCTTGCGCATTCTGTTCCTGCTGGTGCACCATCCTGCCACCACACATTCTACACTTTTTTTTCGATGCGACTCAGGCATCGCGCTGCTTCAAGCCTGACCTGTAGGGCTTCAACCGGCTACCATTGACCAACTTTGGGAGCATTGCTCCATATAACTGTTGCAACTGTATTGATCTTCCCGAAGTTATGTTGCTGATGCGATATGGACCAAGCCAATGCATCTGCAATTTCCTTGGATGCTTCATAAAATTGTTGTCGTACAATGTCACGTCCCCTTCCATCAATCCGGTGCGAGGGAGGGAAACATAATTGACATACCAGGCTTATTTGACAATCTCAGCCCCATTACTCATAAATTCATAACAATTAAAATCTTCTGTGTGCAAATTCATACTCAATATAAACATAGCGGAAATAAACATAACAATTGCACACACACAACAAACATACATCAATATATTTATCTCAAGCAAATGATGCATCAACAGGAAATGAATCCATCCCATTCTCATGCTATGCACTGACTTCATATCAATTTCATTAACATGAATAATTACCATTCTGAATTAACACATTACAGAACACAAAATGCATATAATTTATAACACAGATAACACTTATCTTGAAGATGAAGCTGTCCAAACAACTGGCTATGTGAGAGCAACGTTCCACCCAACCATAGATCTCTGTCCAGCTTGTATTCTTTCAGCTGAGAGATCACCCCCGAGCTGAGTTATGTATCCACTAAGGAGGAACTAGCTGGACTCACTCACAACCATGGTTTCACTCAACAACTATGTTAAACCAACACACAGTTGGGTTTGTCAAGCATATGAAAGACAAAGGAGGGCAATGCTAAGCCAATGAGCTCAACCACAGAGCTACATGCATCTCAAAATGAATTCAACAGTCAAGGCACCCACATTACTTACCACACCCAACACAAGGAAGGTCCCCTTCTCTGCTGCACAGTCCCTTAGGCGTCCCTTCCCTCCAGTGCTCTTTAGGGTGGGCCTAGAAAGGTCCAGCTGCTAATCCTTGAGATTCTAGTCTTCACTGGGTTTATCAAGCAAACCCAACCTCTGCTTAGTCATTCACAATTGGATTTCTCACAATTCTGTTCATCAAATAACTCAATCTCGTCACTGGTTTTCTGGGTTATAAAAACTGGGTTTTCCAATGGATTTCGGGGTATTTAATCCTCTCAAATTCGCCCCAAGGTTCCTATCTATGGATCCCCCATTGTATTTTACTGTTAAATACCAAATATGGGCGTTTTTGGCTTTTCAAAACGTGGGTTCTTTCAAAGTTGCGATTTCTGATTTTTCTCACTGATGGCAATTCGTTTTTGGATGGAAAATGATGCTGGGTCCTTCCACACTGGATTGGGAATGAGGAAGAAGCAACTCCCATGAGGTAGAGTGGCTTGTGGTACAAGAAAACAGAGCCCATGCCTGCAAATACGAATTTCTGGGCTGTCCATGCTCCATTGAAGCCATGGAATGAAATCTTCAACTACTTCCTTACAACAGAAATAAATGTCATCAAGGAAAGTCAAATGGGTTCTCACAATGACATTTGGAAACTTATGGATCAATCTCACAACCCCCTCATCACTCCCTAGTGGATACACATGGCCCCTTCTCATTGGTTGCTTCCATAGCCAGTTTTGGTATTTTATTGAAATATTAACATTTACATCAATTTACAATATTCCATGGCTTAATAGCACATGGATATCAAAATATCAAATACTTGCTTGTTTTAAATAAAATTCGAACATACACTAGCGGGGCCTTGGCCTTGAGCTCCACGCTAGGGAAACATACAACGCATGTATACAATATTTACATTAGAAGCCAATATTTTATAAGGGTCAAAATTGAGGTATTACATTCCCCTCCCCCTTAGATCAACACCGTCCTCGGTGTTCTCAAAACTGAACAAAAATGGGAATGCCTCTCTCCTGACATCCTCCAGCTCCTATGTAGTCTCATCAGGACTAAGGTGCTCCCATTGGACCTTTACCTGCCCGATGGCTCTGTTCCAGAGCAAAGTGACCTTTTTGTCGAGAATGCGCATAGGCTCTACTTGGAACTCTCCCTTGGGTTCCACCTGTATCACATTCCAATCAATCATATGATTATGATCATGTACATACTTCTTAAGCAAAGATACATGGAAAACATTATGAGCTCTTATGTTAGCAGACAATGCAATTCTATATGCAACTAATCCTATCTTATCAGGGACTTCAAATGGCCCACAATATCTCAGTGACAACTTGGCACAACTCCCCAACTTGAGGGAACTCTTCCTTGGTTTCACTCTCAAATAAACATGATCCCCAATCTGAAATTCCTTATGCACTCTTTTCAAATCTGCATAACTCTTTTGCCTGTCCTGAGCTGCCTTTAAATTTTGTCTGATCTTAGCAATTTCCTGTTCCATTTCCTTGATCATCTCTGGTCTAAGTACTACCCTATTCACCATGTTGTCCCAATTCACTAGAGTCTTGCATCCCTTTCCATACAATGCTTCAAATGGACTCATTCCCAATGATGCATGATGTCTATTATTGTATGCAAATTCTACCAAGTGTAGGAAATCTTCCCACTTGGATGGTTTATCCATCACATACATTCTCAGTATGTCTTCAAGAACCTGATTCACCCTCTTAGTTTGGCCATCTGTTTGAGGATGATATGCTGTACTGAAATTCAATTTAGTTCCCAGTTCTTGAAATAATCCCTTCCAGAAATTGGAAGTGAACTTTGTATCACGATCAGAAATTATTGTTTTAGGCAATCCATACAATCTGAATATCTCTCTCATGAAGATGTTCACAATTTCATTAGCCTTGTGAGTGGACTTGACTGGAATAAAGTGAGCTACCCTTAATAGCTTGTCCACCAAAACCATGACTGAATCATGCTTCTTCACTGTCATGGGAAGACCTGTTATAAAATCCATAGAGATCACTTCCCACTTCGATTCCGGAATGGGTAATGGCTGCAACAATCCTGTTGGACGTTGGTGTTTTGCCTTGACCTGCTGGCACTTCTGACACCTAGCAATATACTCAGCTATGTCCTTCTTCATACCATGCCAAAATTATTGCTTTCTTGCTGCTGTTATAGTCTTCTGATATCCTGGATGTCCAGAGTATGGCATTTGATGAATTTCATCCCTCACTAGCTTCTTCAAATCTGCACTATTTGGAATGTACAGTCTATCCTTGTAGATGAGGATATTGTCTTCACCAAACTAATATTCCGCACACTTTTCATCCACATTACCTTGCTGCAACTTCTCTTTCATTTGAAGGCAAGTTTCATCACTGTGCTGGGCTTTAATAACTCTTGTCTTCAAGTCTGATTTACACATACTTACTGCTGCAACATGAAATTTTTTGCTAAGAGCATCTGCAACCTTATTCTCCTTCCCTTATACATGCTTAATTCCAAAATCAAATTCACAAAGGAACTCCATCTATCTAGCTTTCCTGGTATTCAAATTTGGTTGATCAAATAAATACTTCAAGCTCACGTGGTCTGTTCTAAGCTTGAATCCTCTTCCCATCAAATAATGTCTCCACATCTTAAGAGCATGCACTATGGTTGCTAATTCTAAATCATGCGTGGCATAATTCTTTTCATGCTCTTTTAATTTTCTTGACTCATAGCAAATCACAACTCCTTCTTGCATGAGCACTCCACCTAGCCCTTCAATGCAAGCATCTGTGCACACTACAAAATCCTTCTTTGGATCTGCTATCTTCAAAACAGGAGCGTTGGTAAGTAACTCCTTTAACTTCTGAAAAATTTTCTCACATTTTTCGGACCATACAAACTTGATGTTCTTTCTTTGCAATGAAGTGATCGGATGAGCTATCCTGGAGAAGCCTTCAATAAACCTGTTGTAGTAACCAACAAGACCCATAAAAGATCTAACATCTGAAACATTTCTTGGAGTTGACCAATCCATGATGGAATTAATCTTCTCCGGATCCAATGCAATTCCTTTTTCATAAATGACATGACCCAAATATTGAATTATCTTTTGGTAAAACTCACACTTGCTTAACTTGGCATACAACTGATGTTCTCTAAGGACTTGTAACACCATCCTTAGATGTTCCTCATGTTCTTCTTCATTCTTTGAATAGACAAGAATGTCATCCAAGAACATAATCACAAATTTATCCAAATATTTGCTGAATAAACTATTTATGAGACACATGAACGTGGCAGGTGCATTGGTAAGACCAAATGTCACCACAGTGAACTCATAATGACCATATCTAGTTTTGAAAGCCGTCTTGTGATTGTTTTATTCTTTAATCTTTATTTGATGGTAACCAGACCTTAAGTCAATCTTGGAAAACACTTTAGCTTCCTTCGTTTGATCAAACAAGTCATCAATTCTTGGCAATGGATACTTGTTATTGACTATCACTTTATTTAGCTGCCGGTAATCAATACACGGTCTTAAAATTCCATCTTTCTTCTTGACAAATAACACCGGTGCTCCCCAAGGAGACACACTAGGCCTGATATACCTTTTGTCCATTAATTCTTGTAGTTGCATCTTCAACTCTACCAACTCCGGTGTACTCATTCTATAAGGAGCTTTGGAATTCGGTGCTGCCCCATGAACAAGATCGATGGTAAAATCAATATCTCTCTTTGGTGGTAGTCCCAGCACTTCATCCGGAAATACATCTTGGAACTCTTGCAACATTGGAAAGTCTTCAATCCTTGGTCCTTTGTCATCTGACGAATCTGACATATGAACTGCATATAATTGACAACCCTTTTATAAATTTTTTTCAACTATAGGGATGAAATCTGCCTTATTGAAACTTGCTTGGGAATTCCTCTTACCAATCTTGGCCTTCCCTCTTCATCAATGCATTTAAGTGCTTTCTCATAACAGTCCAATTTGACTCTATGTTTTTCCAACCAATCCATGCCAATCAAGGCATCATAAGATCCTAAAGGTAACACATTTAAATCTGCATGTGTGTGGAGTCCATTCAATTCTATGGGGCACTCCACCACTACTTCACTTACTTTCCTCTTGGTCCCTATGGCTAATTGAACTAGCCAAGATTTATTATGCTTCACTTTTCTAAGAGAACAACCTTCAACCATTTCTGAAGAAACATAACTATGAGTAGATCCTGGATCAATCAAAACATAAATAGATTGCTTAGCAATCTTACCTTCAACTTCCAGCACTGATGATTGATGGTCTGCTTGATGATTGTCCAACGCTGCATAAATTCAAGGTGCTACCCTTGCCATGTCCTCCATTGTAGTTGTTCCTTTTAAGTTGTGCAACCTTCGGGGATTATCCTTCCGATGTGGACAATCCTTCAGCATGTGGTTTTATCCACATCCCCAACACTGAAGTGGTCCCTTTGATGCTTTGTCTACTGCTACTGCTGGTTTGAATCCACTCCTTGATTGCTACCCTTGTGGAAAGGTTTTAGGCTGACCTCTGAATGGTGGCTTGAAGTCACTTTTCTTTTGATCAAACCTCCCTCTTAGCTTTCCTTTCCATGCTTGGTTAACCTCTATTTTTCCTTTATTTTGCTCGTAGCAATGCATTGCCATCCCAATGGTCTCATCAAGACTTGGTGGATTAACAAATTCAATCCTATCTTTGAAACTCTGAGGTAGACTCCCAAGAAAACATTGGATTTTTACTCTCTCATCTTTGATATAGTCAACATACCTAAGTAATTCCAAAAATTTATGGACATGCTCTTCCATAGATTTTTGTCCCAACCTGAGTTCATTAAACTCTTTTATTTTTCTGTCGTAATACCTAGCAGAAAGGTATTTCTCCTTAAAGTACTTCTTGAATCTCTCCCAACTGATCTTCCTCTCACTGATTCCTTCCACTTGCAAGAGATTGTCCCACCAAATTGAAGCTCTGCCATTTAGATTGTAAATGACAATTTTGGATTTTTCATTTCCTGAGTAGTCTTGAATTCTGAAATATTTCTTCATTCCAAGAATCCATGCCTTTGCCTCTTGGCCAGTCTTGTCTTCTCCATCAAATGTGGGAGGCCTTGCCTTCCTGAATTCTCCCTGTGGGATTCCCTTGAATTTCTTTCTTCCATCAAATCTCTTAGGTGCATGCCTTGGACTTCTTTGAGAACCTTTGGATTCGCATGATCTGCTGGAAGAGGATCTAGAGGAAGGTGTTCTATGCTTTCTTCTCATCGAACTCTTCCTTGGGCTTGGAGTCCTCTTCTTTGAACGGCCTCTAGAGCGACTCTCTGCATCTCCTCCTTCTTCACCCACATTGCTTGGGTTGAGCCCAAGGTTTATCCTCTGTTGCATATCACTAAGACTTTGCAAGATAGCATCATTGAGTTGGTGTTGTTGTTCTTGAGTCTTCATCAATCTTTTATTAAAGCTCACCATGGTTTCAACCAAGTTCTGAGGAGTCACCTGCTCCCTTCTCCCATTGGATTCAGTCTCAACATTCTCTTCATGCACATTTTCTCCTAGGACATCTTCTTCATGCTCATAAGGATCTTGAGCATCATTTATGGTCACCATTTTCCCTGTATGCTACCTCTGCTACAATTATTAGATCTTATGAGCTGCAAGCACTGTGTATTATGAAAATATTTGTTAGACATATTAGGAATACATATAGAAATATAAAACATCAATATTTAATACAGTCAAACTCATGGAATAATTCATATAGTTGTTATGCATTCATTTCTTTTTCCAATTCATGCAATTCTGGAAATTGCCCATACTGTCAACGATATGTCAAAAATAGTCACTGACACTTTTCGGTTCTAAATATCTATGAGGTATGATGGCCCCATACAAATTTCGGTTATGTGCCCTTATTTCCTGCTAGATAATCTTTCCAATGCATATCCCTGTGCTCCATTCCAACCTCGGGTGTGGAAACTACGTTATTTCAAATATGACAACTTTCACCCCAATTCTGCACATTTTTACATAGTTGTATTTTGGTCCAGAATGTCAACTTCAGCCACCTGTGGAAGAAAATCTATGAAGAATCACGAAAACATTTCTAACGAGAGAAGTTAGTCCATATAACAAGGAACGCTCATCAACTCGCGAATCTTTGTTCCGATGCACCATTCATCTTCTATAGAATTCTGGGTTTGAATACTTTCCACTTTTCACATTTTTTCAAAATTCCAAATTTTGGGCCAAAAATGGCTATTTTCCAAACAGTGCATTTATGGAAAATCTTTGTCCAACGAAATATGTTTGGTTTACTGAAAATATGAAATGCTGAGTTTAGTAATTTTCTTGATTCCAAATTATAGGGTCATTTTCAACCACTGCAAGCTTTTCAAAATTTCCGAAACGTGGCTCGGAATAGTGCTTTTTGGTCTTCTTGTACACCCCAACTTTACATCCTTTGGAGTTTGGCTCCAAAACTCCAAAATTAACACCATTCCTGCTCCATGACTACCCCATATCAATTTCGACTCAATCCGACCTTCTGTCAAGCGTCGGGACACTGATTTGTAAAAGCCAATAATTCCAATTTTATGCCAAATTAGAGCATACTGAGCTCCGGATCTTCACTGGTTCATTCATGGCCTCCGTCGATGGCCTTAGAATGCCACTGAACTCATCAAATTCTGACCTTGCATTCTCCTATTATCCAAAAATCAATTTTTACTTCCCGCCACACACAGGCCGCAACCCGCAACCCGACATTGTGGGTTCGGGGGGTCAAGTTGCGGTCACCGGGATGTAACCATCCTGCAACCCGAAACCTGAAATTGCGGGTTTGGGGGGGCTCAAGTTGCGGTCACAGAGATGTAACCATCCCGCAACCCGCAACCCGAAACCCGAAATTGCGGGTTCGGGGGGGTCAAGTTGCGGTCATAGGGATGTAACCATCCCGCAACCCGAAACCCGAAATTGCGGGTTCTGGGGGTCAAGTTGCGGTCACGGGGATGTAACCATCCTGCAACCCGCAACCTGAAACCCGAAATTGCGGGTTCGGGGGGTGGGGTCAAGTTGCGGTCACGGGGATGTAACCATCCCGCAACCCGCAACTCGAAATTGCGGGTTCGGGGGGGTCAAGTTACAGTCACGGGGATGTAACCATCCCACAACCCGCAACTCGAAACCTGAAATTGCGGGTTCGGGGGGTCAAGTTGCGGTCACGAGGATGTAACCATCCCGCAACCCGAAACCCGAAATTGCGGGTTCGGGATTGCGGAAACTGGAATGCGCAATTTCACAACTTTGCGTTCCCGCAACCCGAAACCTGACATCCCGAAAGCAAAAAATTGCGGGTTCAGGATTTCGGAAATCCAAACGTAAATTTTGAAAATTCGCGTTCTCGAAACTCGAAACCCGACATCCCGAAACTGCAAAAACACCTGCATTTCCTGTAACTTCCAGGGTTCATAACTCCCTCGTCCCTTGGCCAAATGAGGCGAGTCTGGTACCGTTGGAAAGTTGTTGGAGAGCTCTATGCAATGGTGTGATCCTCTCCCACACCTGAGAACTCTAACCCTGTCATTTTTCCAATCAAAAATTCCGCCCCAACTTCACCAATACTGCGTTAAAACCATTCTGTTACTTGCCTATAACTTAGAGTTTGGCCCAAGCAGCCCCAATGCTGCAAGCTGGGATTTGATACCACTCTGTCGCGTCCCCTTCCATCAATCTGGTGCGAGGGAGGGAAACATGACTGACATACCGGGCTTATTTGACAATCTTAGCCCCATACATTACTCATAAATTCATAACAATTAAAATCTTCTGTGTGCAGACTCATACTCAATATAAACACAGTGGAAATAAACATAATAATTGCACACACACAACATACATACATCAGTATATTTATCTCAAGCAAATGATGCATCAACAGGCAAGGAATCCATCCCATTCTCATGCTATGGATAGGCTTCATATCAATTTCATTAACATGAATAATTACCATTCCGAATTAACACATTACAGAACACAAATGCATATAATTTATAACACAGATAACACTTATCTTGAAGATGAAGCTGTCTAAAAAACTAGCTATGTGAGAGCAACGTTCCACCCACCATAGATCTCTGTCCAGTTTGTATTCTTTCAGTTGAGAGATCACCCCCGAGATGGGTTGTGTATCCACTAAGGAGGAACTAGCTGGACTCACTCACAACCATGGTTTCACTCAACAACTATGCTAAGCCAACACACAGTTGGGTTTTTAAAGCATATGAAAGACAAAGGAGGGCATTGCTAAGCTAGTGATCTCAACCACAGAGCTACAGACATCTCAAAATGAATTCAACAGTCAAGGCACCCACATTACCTACCACATCCAACACAAGGAAGGTTCCTTTCTCTGCTGCACAGTCCCTTAGGCGTCCCTTCCCTCCAGTGCTCTTCAGGGTGAGCATAGAAAGGTCCAGCTACTAATCCTTGAGATTCTAGCCTTCACTGGGTTTATCAAGCAAACCCAACTTCTACTCAGTCATTCATAATTGGATTTCTCACAATTCTGTTCATCAAATAACTCAATCTCGTCACTGGTTTTTTGGGCTATAAAAACCGGGTTTTCCAATGGATTTCAGGGTATCTAATCCTCTCAAATTCTCCCCAAGGTTCCTATCTATGGATCCTCCATTGGATTTTACTGTTAAATACCAAATCTGGGTGTTTTTGGCTCTTCAAAACGTGGGTTCTTTCAAAGTTACGATTTCTGATTTTTTTCACTGCTGGCAATTCGTTTTTGGATGGAAAATGATGCTGGGTCTTTCCACATGGATTGGGAATGAAGAAGAAGCAACTCCCATGAGGTAGAGTGGCTTGTGGTACAAGAAAACAGAGCCCATACCTGCAAATACGAATTTCTGGGCTACCCATGCTCCATTGAAGCCATGGACTGAAATCTTCAACTACTTCCTTACAATAGAAATAAATGTGATCAAAGAAAGTCAAATGGGTTATCACAATGACATTTGGCAGCTTATGGCTCAATCCCACAACCCCCTCACCACTAATTAGTGGATACACATGGCCCCTTCTCATTGGTTGCTTCCATAGCCAGTTTTGGTATTTTATTGAAATATTAACATTTACATCAATTTACAATATTCCATGGCTTAATAGCACATGGGTATTAAAATATCAAATACTTGCTTGTTTTAAATAAAATCCGAACATACACTAGCGGGGCCTTGGTCTTGAGCTCCACGCTAGGGAAACATACAACACATGTATACAATATTTACATTGGAAGCCAATATTTCATAAGGGTCAAAATTGGGGTATTACATACAACAACACCAAGTCACCCTACTGAAACTGTTTATTTTTTATATGGCGATCATGCCAAGCCTTATGTCGATCATTCTCCACGCTCTGGTGGAAGCCTGCAATAAAGTGATCTTCCTCAAGCTGTACAAGCTGCGCCATACGTTCGCCTAATGCCGCTGGATCATCCATCCCTTTTGCTGCCACTATGCGCAGACTCAGAACAATGTACTCCATAGGCATAATCGTTTCTTGCCCATATACCAACTTGAATGGTGTCTGTCCCGTCAACCTTTTACACGTGGTGCGATACGCCCACAAAACTGCTGGAATCTTCAGGTCCCAGTCATCACGGTTTGCATTACACACCTTTGTCAGCGTGTGCTCCAAAACCTTGTTGAAAGATTCTACTGTCCCATTTGCTTGTGGATGACATAGCGTGCTCTTCTTATGCTCTATCTGCAGTTTTGTTGTTAATGCGCTGATGATGTGATTGATGAAATGACTGCCCTGATCGCTCATCAACACCTTCAGGCAGCTAAACCGAGTGACGATGTTGTTAAATAAGAAGCGTGCTGCTGTTGCAGCGGTACAATCGATGACTGGTGCAGCCTCTGCCCATCTTGTCAAATAATCTGTTGCTGTGATTATGTATCATGCACCAGTGCGCTTCCCAGGTGGGTTGATTGGTCCCACAAAATCCACTGCCCATTTGTCAAATGGCTGGAGTGTCACTTGAGATACTAGTGGCATCTCATCCCTCCTAGAGGGCTTCCCAGTTCTCTGACAGACATCGCAGGTCCGCGCATAATCTGTCGCATCGTTGTGAAGTGTGGGCCACCAAATCCCTGCGCGAAGCACCTTCTTGGCAGTCGCACGACCGCTGTAGTGCCCACCAGCGACCCCTGCATGTGCTTCCAACAGGATCTGCCTTGCTCATGAGGAAGAACACAATGCCTCAAGATATCATCTAATCCCAGTTTGTACAACTGCCCTGCAATTAGCTGGAAATCTACAGCCTTAACCACCAGCTGCTTCTTCTGACTAGTGGTAAACCCCTCCAGTGTGGTACTTGTCGCCAAAAACTGAAGGATATCTTCATAGTAGTCATCAGCTACTTCAACCTTAAATAGTTGCGCATTAGGCAACTCGTCTTCAATGTTAGTTGGTTCCTCTCCTAGGTCAATCCGCGACAAATGATCTGGTCCTATGTTCAAACGTCCTGGCTTCACAATCACCTCAAAATCGAACTCCTAAAAAAGAAGTAGCCAGCGACATATCTTCCCCCTCAACACAGGCTTATTGACCAGATATTTCAATGCAGAATGGTCTGTGAACATCTTAAAGTGTCCTCCCAATAAGTAATGCCGAAACTTCTCCAGTGCGTAGACCATCACTAGACCTTCCCTCTCTGTAGTTGTGTAGTTTCTTTCGACGGACGACAACTTCTGACTTGCGAAAGCAATGGGGTGATCCAGATCCCCCTCTCCAGGATGCGTGAGCACAACTCGCAGCGTGATTGATGATGCATCAACGTGGACATGGAATTCCTTGCTCTAGTCTGAAAATACCAGTATCGGTGTTGAGGCCATCTTAGCCTTCAACGTCTCAAAAATAACTTGACATTCAGGGCTCCATTGAAATACCGCATCTTTCTTCAATAACTTCTCCATAGGGGCCGTGATCACTGCATATCCCCTGATGAACTTGCGATAATACCCAGTGTGTCCCAATGTTGCTCTTAATTGCTTGACATTTGTCGGTGGTGTTAGGCTCAAAATGAGTGCAATCTTTGTTGGGTCGACTAACAAACCCTACTTGCACACAATGTGACCCAGTCATATTCCAAATGGTGCACAGAAAATGCACTTCTTCAAGTTCAACGATATCTGATGCTGTCGACAGCGCTCCAACATCAACCGCAGATTAGTCAGATGATCGCTGATCAAGCCATAGACTGTCCAATCATCCATGTACAACTGCAAAAACTTCTGGATGAAATCCCTGAAAGCAACAATGATGACCCGCGAGAATATTGCAGGTGCATTCTTCAGTCCAAACGACATCACTGTGTACTGACCCCATTATGTCACAAAAGTTGTCTTGTGGCAGTCTTCTTTCGTGATTCTGATATGATGATAGCCAGAGAACCCATCCGTGAAAGAATACATCTCTTGGCCACCCACACCCTCTAGCACCTCATTAGTGAATGGGGTCGAAAATGGATCATGAAAACATGCATCATTTAGCTTCTGCAAGTCGACACAAATGCGCACTTCACCTGTCTTTTTGTCCTGCACCACCATGGGACTGATCCAGTTTGACTCCTCAACCAGTTCAATAATGCCAACATCCAACATGCGGTCAAGTTCTAATTTGATCCTCTCCTTATGGTGCAAATTCAGTCGATATGGTCGCTTCCTTATCGGTTTGGCATCCGGTTTCAACGGGATCTTCATCTCCCCCAAATCGCCCAAGATGCCCTTCATCTCAGAAAACTTAGTAGGGAACAAGTCTTGGAATTCATGCAACAAGTTTGTGACTTTCTCCATCATCTCATCATCCCAATAGTCCCCAACATTCATGAACTTTGGATTGTCCTCTGTCCCAATGTTGACCTTTCGGAGCTTCAGTGGCTGACTGATCGGATCAGTTGGTGCATTAGGTGCTACAACATCGTGACTTCCTTCGGATTCTGGAATGTTGACATTCTGCGGATCATCACCATCTTCGGGCCCACCAGTGATATTATAACATTTCATCATGGAATGCATCTTGCGGTGCGTATGTGGATCCGCAGGGTACGCCACTAGAACGACCTTCAAAACCACGTCGTGGATGAGCTGCAAAGCATTATGGACGTCCGGGTTGGCATTCGCGAAGCTTAAGGTATGAGTAAAGCACACTGTCAGTTCTAACCAAGTGGTAATTTCTCCTCGCAATTTGGTTGCAGTATACCAGGATCGCGACATCTCATCCAGAGTATGGACAAAGGCATGGACCCACTCATCCTTCGGTCGCGATTCCCACAACATCTAACACTCCATTAAATGACTGTCAAGGTCATTCTGTCCGTCATATTTCCCTGTGTGGTAAAATTTGGTGTCACCGAAGTGAACTGTCATCAATCTCCGACACTGCGACCACCCTATAATGGACTTCTTATGTGTCACCCACCAGCATGCTGGAGCAACCTTTAACGCTTCCTCCAATGCCAGCAGTTGCTGTGGTTCTGAGACCTTTTCCTCGAACATCATAAGAAAATCAGACAAGCCGGGCAGCCCTTCATATAGTGGCAGTGCAACAATTTTAGTTGCAACACAACATAATGACTGCGTGATCAACCCACATTTGCAGAGCGACACTCTGTGCAAGCGGTTTTACCAATTTTCTAAAGCGTTGTCAGAGTCGGAAGACGTAGAGTTGTCGCTGTGCCACTCAAGCTCACCGTTAGTAGTCGGATGAATATAATCTTATGAAATATTGTATGCTTGATCCCATCCGCTGGGATCTTCATCCCTTACTTGTTCAAGATACCTGCGTCCTTCAGCTAGATCCAATGAAGCTACGAATCTGAGGTCGGGGTTTTCAAAAGTCATCATCCGCTTCTTAAAGTTGATTACTGTTGCACTGTCATTAGCCCATCCAATCCCGAGCAACACGGGATAGGAGCTTCCCCCTTCAACTACTTCAATCACGTCGAAATCAACATATGTCTTCATTCCCTCAATGTCCACAACCAGGCATGGAATTCTCCCAATCGGTGTCACCTTGGCCTGATTAGCCAGCTGGAGCTGTACGGGAGACCAGCTCAGCGTGGGACTCCCCATTTTCTGTCAGACCTGCTTGGTTAAGATGTTAACATCCGAACCAAGATCCAGAATAACCGAATCAACTTCGTAGTCACCAATTTGAATGTTCATGCGCATCTCCTTACTAGTCTTCCGCCTCTGCAAGGAGTTTACCGTGGACTCTTGCCGTCCCCTGGTTGATCGCTGCAACAGTCCCTCGATCTCGGCAAGAGCATCAGGATCTCTTGCCAACGATAAACAACTCTCAAAAAATTTCTGCAAGGTCCCAGACTGACTTGATGGACCAACCTCCGAAGTGGCATCAAAAATAGGAGGTATGTCACAAACAACGGCCTTGCCGCGATCTTTTTCCATCGCACGACGTGCATGAAGAATTCATCACGCTCGGAATCAATGTCAAATGACACCTTCTTCTGCCCTGCTAAACGGATGAGTGGATGCAGACTATCTTCTCCTGTTGTCGCACCTCCACGAGTGATAACTGCGACAAAAACATCTTAGGGCCTTGGCTCCGCAGAAATTGTCGCAATTGTCGCACCCTGAGTCTGGTTTAGTGGCGGATTCCTAGGTTGATTCACATTTTGGTTGGCAGTTTGATTCGGATGTTGGTTCTAGTTCTGCGGTGGGTTTTGATTCTGCATTGGTTGCTGCACTTGTTTATGATTTTGTAACTGCGGAACATTCCCCGCTTGCCATCGTGCAATCAACTGCAGACTGTTTTCGATAGTGTGATCAACAACAAAACAAAATGTGCATTGAGTCTGCAACTATCGGCACTCTCGCTGGTAATGTCCCCACACTTTGCAATTATAACACTGGACAGGTCCTCGACCTCCTCACCCTCCTTCATGACCAAAACCTCCGGCGCGTCCTCCTCGGAATCCTCCACAGAAACCCCCTTGCTACTGATACTGTAGTTGATTGTACTGTTGTTGCATAGGATTCAGTTGCAGTTTCCCGGTCTGTACGTACTGTGGCTGCTGAACATACTGTGGCTATTGAGGAGCCATTTGCATCGGAGTATATTGCGGCATAAATTGCTGTGGTTGCTGCTGCAGTACAAACTGCACTTGCGGTTGAGGTAGCAGCTGGGGTACCTGCGGCTGCGGTTGCGGTTGTTGTATGGCATGCTGGTTGTCCTTCACATAGAATGCATTGTACGTTCATTCTTGAAGTAACCCATATGCCTGACAGTCCTTGTCTTCATGTCCCACAGACTTGTGGAATGTACAGTACAGATTCATCGGCTTTGTGACCATCTTCTGCATGTATTGACACTCCTCATGGAGGTGCCCATATACCTGACAGATGCGACACCACGGCATACCGCCTCCATTCAATGGATTCGGTGCTCCAAAAACCAGATAATTTTGGAATTCTGGGCAATTATCCTTAGTATGCCCCTCTCCACGACATCGCGTACACCATACTTCTTCATGTTGTTCCTTGCCCTTCTTAAGATCTTGTAGCTGTATTGTCAAGTTGGCTAGCTGCGTCTAAACCTGCGACATACCAGCTGCGTTCTCACCAATCGGCGAAGCTTCTAACCGCATCACAATTTCCAGGGCTTCACTCGGTGTTGCAATGTTCTGTTGCATCAGCGGTAGTCATATGTGTGGGAGCAATGCCGCGATGAACCATTCTTTGTGTTGGACATTGCTCATGTCAAAGCTGACCCTCGCCATCAGTGTTTTGAATCGCTGGTCAAAATCCCACATAGTTTCATTGGGATACTGCTTAATCTCTTTGAGTTATGTGATATACTGCGCTTTAGATTTGGGTTTTTGAACTCGACAATCAATCCATATCTAACTTCATCCAGTGTCTTTTCTGGAGCAGCTACAGGAACCTGTACAAACTTCATGAACCAGTATAATGTGTGACCTCGAAGAGTTGTCTCCAATTGTCCTTTCTTGGCATTATCATCAGTAATTTGCTTCACAGTCCATACTGCTTCACATAAGAACTAGTACTGCTCAGGGTTATTTGTTCCATTTCCGTGGAACTGCGGTAACTTTGTATCCTCGCCCGCCATCCTGGGCTTCCTTCCTCTGGTTGCTGAGCTACTGGAAATTAG
Source organism: Larix kaempferi (assembly GCA_027924585.1). Taxonomy (NCBI): domain Eukaryota; kingdom Viridiplantae; phylum Streptophyta; class Pinopsida; order Pinales; family Pinaceae; genus Larix; species Larix kaempferi. Next base: position 5,325,687 of record BSBM01000831.1, read on the forward strand.
CTTCTACTGACTTGATGAACACGGTGGTGTCGAAGTTGTATTTCTTACTGGTTGAGAGATAGTGAGTGGAGGTGTGGGTACATTGCTGCCGGGGTTTGGTCCTGCCTCTATCCTGGGCATAGCCTGGTTGTCCTTGTTTGGACTGTGAGGTCGCTTTGTCTCGTGTAGTCTTCCTTCGTAGCCTTGCGTTTCGATCACAGCATGACCTTCTCCTGTCCTCTGCCTCTTCTCTTGTCGAAACCTTTCTCCTCCCCTTGTAAGACTACTCTCTTCCTCGTCTTCCCTCACAGTCTCGTCATGACCTGCACCCATCTATCCCTTATCATTCCATGTACCTCCCCCCCTGCCATCGCGGTACCCACGGCCTACGCCCACCAGGGTTTTCACTGATCGAGATGCATCTTCAATATGCCCTTTTCGCAAATGAGCATCTTAATGGATAACTGTAGCGACAACAAAAATATTCCCCATGGTCCGCGAAAGAAATACCTTTCAGCTTCACTATAATATTTGTTCATATCAACCGCAAACTCAGTGATATAGCCTTCTAGTATGCTGTCAAGCCAAACTTCGACAGCCCCGCGACGCTTTGTTGTCGACTTCCTGCAACTCCTGGATCAGCTCAGGGGTCCAAGCTATTGGCTCACCACCTTGGAAATTTCTCTTATGGAAAGTCAATTTTGCCAACCACTCAAACAAGATGACTGGGAATTCACAGAAAAAGTATTCGTGTGGTCCGTCGTGAATTTACCTCTCCACCCATTGATCGGTCGTCAGTCGAGGGTTTTGGTTTTCTTTTTCAACGAACTCTTGCAACCTCTGATCAAACCAGTCTTGTATTTCCGGTCTTGTCGGATGCCACAACATATCCTCCTGTCATTTCGCACTATGGTCCCGTTAATGGAACCATTTGTTGACACAAACCCAGTCGATAGGGGTTCCCCACGTTGTTGACACCAACCCACTACTATCTACTTGAGCACCGGCCTGGACAGGTTTTACCCCATCCAACAACACCTGCGGAGTAGATGAGGTCTCACCCAAGATGTTCAAAGGAGAGTTGACGGAACCATGTTTCCGCCGGATGAAGGAGGATGTTGTGCATCACTTGATTAAATTATCGCAACATTCAGAAATGGAACTAAGCATTCAACTCAGACATTAAGCATAATTGCAACATTATTCAATAGATCTTAACATTCACAGAACCATTATTGCAACAGATATAACAGTAAAGAATTAATTGCAGCAAGAAAACATCGCATCATTCACAAAGTCATATCGCATAATGCATTTACCATAGGAAGATGGAAACAACACAAATGTTCTGCTCAAAATCTCTGTCACATCATATTATCTCTGCAACAACCCATATACAACAAAATACTCAGTCTTGCGCTTTGGATCAAGGTCTCAAGATTCAACAATCATATTCTTCACCAAGATACCAAGATGCTAATCACTTACAAACCTACATCTATTTATAGGCTTACGCCTTTACATTTGTGGTCCACTTAGGCAACCGCCTAACTACTTCTAAACAAACTTCTACAAAAACTAACCCAAAATCTCACATAATGCGGTCAAATGACCAAAAACCCACATAATATGGTCCAAATGACCCAAAAACCCCCATAGTGCGGTCTAAATGACCCAAATTATACATGACGTAGTCCAAATGACCCAAAAACTACAAAAATACTTCTCGCCTTGCTCGCTGCTTCCCACCTTTCACGGTATCTTTGGCCTTGCCAGCATCCGCGATGCTGACTCACCAAGCCGCCTGCCAACAGCTGCACAGTCCCTTAGGGCCCCTTCCCTCCAGTGCTCTTCAGGGTGGGCATAGAAAGGTCCAAACTACTGCTTTCATGAGACTTTATCCTTCACTAGGTTTATCAAGCAGATCCAACCTTTGTCTTGTCTTCTTCTCAATTTCCTAGCTGGGATATTCTTAGGGTTGCGACCGAATCTCTATCCCGCAACTTCATATTCCGCTATCATATCTAGGTGTTCTCACAGGTTTTCTAATATGCTCACGCTCTGGAATTTATCCCCAGGGTATGATCCATGGATATCTCATTCGATTTACTTCCTAGGTAGGGTTTCTATGTGCTTTCGGCTCTGCAAATTTGTGCTTACACAGAATCACGATTTATTTATTTATTTTTGCTTCATGACTGGGCTCTGCAATGCATGATAATTTAGGTTTGTGGGTCAACTACGGGATAGGGACTAGGGTGAGTGAATTCCTAGGAGGTAGAGTGGCTTAAGGGACAAGAAAAACATAGCCATACCCTGCCATACGAATTTTCAGGGCTACGCCATACTCCATCGACCTCATAACAGGTTTTATCAACCACCTTCTTACAGTAGAATTAAATGTCAGCTAGGGAATCAAATGGGTTCACAAAATTATATGTGGAATTATGGGTTCCAATCCCACAACCCCATCACCTCTCCCTAGTGGATACACATGGCTCCCTCTTATTGGTTGCCTCCATATCCAGTTTTCTTGGTATTTCATTGCAATATTTGATATTTACATCATTTACAATACCTCATGGCTTAATAGCTCATGGATAATCAGAATGTCAAATACTTTCCTTTTAAATAAAACATGGACATCCTCTAGTGGGGCCTTGACCTTGAGCTCCACACTAGGGAAAACACACCTTGTATGTATACAATATTTACATTGAATCCAATAAACCCTAAGGGTCAAAATAGGGGTATTACACCTGCTAAACCTCCCGAAGGCTCATCCATGACACAATATGAGCATGCCAATGTGGAATTTGGGTTGTCCATGTTTATCAAAAAGAGTAGAGAAATTTGAAATTACGATGCTACGAAATGTGGACATACTAAATATGGTAAAGAAAAATGAATTCCAAACATTCAAATGGGATATCCAAGTTGAATTCCAAACATTCAAAAGGGATATCTAAGTTGATCTCGAAAAAAACCTTGAAAACATTAGTGGGGAACTTGTGAAGGTATAAGCAACCTACTTACTCAAAATTCAAATCCTTAAGAAGATGATAGAGAGAACGAGATGGTGGAGTCCCAGTCACCTCAAAAGAAAATTCTATCATAATCATATAATAAGAGCATTGAGTCCCATGGATTTGATCATTTATTGCTCCAAGATCCACATAATCATGGGTTTAACTTGGACCAAGAAACTACTTAATTCCCAAGATATATATGAAGAATTTTGATGATAATGATCCCATAACATGGATATTCCATAAGGAGTAATTATTTGATATATACGAAGTGTTGACTATATAAAAGGTAACTATTGCATCTTTGTATCAAGAACTTGATCAATTTGTGTGGTACCAATGGCTTTGTGATCATAAAAAAGACTCTATTGTTTCTTGGTTTGTATTTATGGATGAATTGATTGCACATATGGGGTTATTAAGAGCAATACATTTTTTAGCCAATTGATAAATCTGAAGCAGAGAGGTCTAGTTACATAGCACAATAAGAACTTTCAAAAGTTGAGTTTTAGAGTGAAGAACATTTCAGAGGATAATTTGTTGGATCTTTTTATAGGTACTTTAAAGAAGGACATTTAGCATGAGGTATGTCTCTTTGAATCTAAATCATTGGAGAATTATTTTTTGTTTGGCAAGGTAAGTTGAAAGTAAAAATGTGGTTATTATAAATGATGCCACTAACACTTATAGAGAGGAAAATGTCCCCCTTTCTTTTGTCTCCCCGACCTCACTCCTACTAAAAGGTTGATGCCTCAACAAGTGGAGAGAAGAGTAAAGGGACTATGTTTTTATTGTGATAGCAAGTTCAATCAAGGGCATAAGTGCAATGAGAAGAAATTATTCAACATATATTGTGAAGATGAAGAATGACCTGAATTAGAACGGTCTCAAGAGGTAGAACTAGAAGATATTACTCCAACCATATTTTTCCATGCATAAGTCGACATTAGCACCCCTTCAAAACTCTCAAGATAGAAGGATATATAAAAAAAAACAAAATTTGTAACATTGTTCATTGATTTTGGTAGACCCATAACTTCATTAATTGAAAATTAGCCATATTTCTCAATTGCTTTATATATGTGACACTAGAGTTTCAAGTAATGATTGCAAATGGAGGTACCATAAATTGTTTAGGGAAGTGTCATAATATGAAGCTTACTATGTGGTAGTATATATTGGAATGTCCAATGATTGCAATCAAAATAGGTGGTGATGATGTTGTATTAGCGGTATACTAGTTACAATCATTAGGAACATTAACTCTTAATTTTTAGGAACTTTTCATGAGATTATGCTTAGAAGGCAAGGAAATTAATCTCAAAGGTGTTCCAAGGAAACCCTCTTAAATGAAAAGCTCTAGCAACATGACCAAATTGCTAAAAAATGGACACCATGGTGTAATTTCTCAAATGTGATCACTAGATGTTCAAGCATCTGTACCCTCTATTCTAGTGGATCTTCAAAGTGTTATTGACAATTAGTCCAAGGTATTTGGAGAGAGATCGTGACCATGGTATTCACTTGTAAATGTTAAATGCACCACTTAACATCAGACCTTGTAGGTGCCGATATGCACATAAGAGAGATTGAGAATATGGTTCAAGAAATGTTAGATGTTGGCATCATTCAACCTAGCCAAAGTTTTTTCTTTGCACCAATGGTGATGGTTCATAAAAATGAAGGTTCATGGCATGTGTGTCTATATTATTGAGAGCTCATCTATGTTATGGATATCATCAAATCATAATGAGGCTCAAAAACATTCTAAAAACAATTTTTAGAACACATGAATGCCATTATGAATTTTTTGTGATTTTATTTGGTGTTACCATCGCACTCTCCACATTTCAAATCTTGATGAATTATATTTTTAAACCCATCCTCAAAAAATTTGTGTTAGTATTTTTTGATGATATACTAAACTAAATCAAATCTTGAGAAGAGTACATACAACATTGACATGGTTTTAAAACTATTGGAGAAACACCAGCTATATGCCAAGCCATTTAAGTGTGCTTTTGGAGTTCAACAAGTGGAATATTTGGGTCATATTTTTTCTCACGAAGGTGTCAAAGTGGACTCTAACAAAATTAAAGCTTTGATGGAATGACCAATCCCCAAAACCTCGGAGAATATTAGATGATTCTTTGGATTGATAGGATATTATCGAAAGTTCATCAAGAGTTATGGTCAAATAGTAGCACCTCTAACAATGTTATTGAAAAATGAGGCATTTTCTTGGACCCTAGATGCAACCAAATCTTTTGAAAAACTTAAAAAGGCTACATTTACAACTTCTATATTATCCACACTTGACTTCACAAAAACCTTTATTATGGAATGTGATGTCTTAGGACATGGCATTGGTGCATTTTTAATGCAAGAAGGAAGGACCCTTGCATTTGAAAGTTTCCAAATTAAAGAAAAAACCTTAATCAAACCAATTTAATAAAATGAAATGTTGGCCATACTACATGCAATTAAGAAGTGTTGTCCATATTGAACACAATCAAGAATGGTGGCCTCACCTAATAGGAAGACACTTAAAGGTAAGAATAGATAATCATAGCCTTAAGTAGTTATTGTAACAACGATTATATTCAAAAGAGAAACAAAAATGGGTTACAAATATGCTACGTTATGATTTTGAAATTATCTACAAAAAGAGAAAACAAAATGTGGTGGTAGATGCAATTTCAAGGAAAGAAGAAGATACAAAAAGCTTACTTTGTGTTACTTCCAGCCTGAAATCTGATTGGGTGGAGGAAGCAAGGATAGAGTGGAAGTAGGATTAGAAAAAATGCAAGATAATTCAACAACTACAAGAGGACCCTAATGCATTAGATACATTTGTTTGGAAGAATGATTCATTATGATACTAGGATCATCTATATTTATGTAATAATTTCCAACTCAAACAGAAGGTCCCTTTTGAATTGCACACTTCTCCTATAGGATGACATTTAGGGTTCTTGAAAGCTTACCACATGATCAAGAATGATTAATTTCCGAGGTCTTAAAATTGAAGTCCAAAAATTTGTAGCATAATGTAACTTTGGTTTGCAACAAAATAAGGGAGAGACAATCAAGACATTAATTCTTCTACAGCCATTAGCCATACTAAGTCAACGTTGGGAAGAGGTCTCATTGGATTTTATCAAGGGTCTATCAAAGTCTAAAGGAAAGAATATCATCATGGTAGTATGGATAGACTCACCAAGTATGCTAGTTTATACTCTCTTCCTCATCCTTTTAAAGAAAGTGCAAAAGTTACTTGGAATCCACAAGATTATTGCAGGTGATCGAGATCCAATTTTCACTTGTAATTTCTAGAAGGAAATATTTTCTTTTTGCACAATCAATTATATTATAGCTCCTCTTTCCATTCTCAATCCGATGGGAAAATTTAGATTGTGAATAAATACCTAGAAGGGTATCTTTGTTTCTTTGCATCCAATAAAAAAAGAGTGGGTCAAGTGATTTCCCTTGGTAGAATGGTGGTACACCACAAATTTCCATACTTCATAAAAAATGTCACCAGTTATGCACTTTAGGGAAATCATCCTCCATCCATCACATCTTCTTTGAAAGAAAAATTTAAGGTTCAAGCAATGGAGGATCACATAGAACATAACAAGAGGTTCTCCAATTCCTAAAAAACAACTTAGCTTTAACACAAAATATGATGAACCAAGAAGTAAATCAACATCCTAGTGAAAGGAAATTTGAAGTGGGGGATTAGGTATTTTTGAGGTTACAATCTGTTGAAGCTTCAGATGTGTAGGTTGTTGGAATGGGTTCTAAGGCTAACAATAGAGGGTGAAAAACCAGATTGAAAGGCTTCAAAAGGCTCTGTGCAAGAGCAGTTCTATCCCCAGCCTGTTTGGTGTAGTTAACTCCCATAGATACAAAGGTCTCCGCTGGAACTTATGGGGTTTGATCCCAAGGGCTCAGTATTCCTATGAGGCAAGGTTAAGGTGTTCTAACTCTGAATGGATATAAACCTAGAGAAAATCTACCTTGAAGGAAATCTAACTAAGTCAGATCTAATCTACAGGAAGTGTATTGTTTGTGTGCAAGATAACTTGGTTTGAGTTTTAATAAGTTAATTCACCAACTTAACAGAAATGTAAAATTGGATCATCACTTATTACTTCAAAATATAATCAGTCAATGAAAATTACTGACAACAGTTCAAAGATTGAGTGCATACAAGATTACCCTATAGTTCTTATGCTAATTTAAAAATTAACATGAATTATAAATTTCTGTGAATCATTTGCAGAAATAGATAAAGATTTTAATTAAATAAATTCAATTAAAACATAAATACACATGGACCATGAATGAATACAAATCCAAATCATAGATCAATGCATTAATGATTGGCTGCAAAATCAACAGTATTCATCCAATAATTAAGGTGAAGAAATCAAACATCATCAAAGAAATTTGATAACATAAACAAAGAAGATGCCAAAAGAAACTAACTTTGATTCATTGGTGTGCAAAAAATTACAAGATCACAAGTGAAACAACGTTTCTCCTGTCCTTCTCTGGTGATATTCTCCCCCACCTCCCAATGAGACTTCTACCCTTTAAATAATAATTACAAAATGGTTACAAATGATAGCCATCCCATGAAAACATGGATTTACAAGATTAATTAAACTAAAAATGACCGAGGGCAGCTTGCCACTTGGTTCTAACTACTAACAGCTCATCAACAACTGGGTAGTTGGCTGATTCGATCCCCAACTGGGCATCACAAGTAAAGATTTCCATCTCATTTTTGGCCAACTTATGCCAAGTCCGTAGATAGATGTGGATCTTGCCTTCCAAGTTAATTGGTTGCTTAATGAACTGATCCACATCTGCTATCTGGATGTGCTCGAGCTGCTGGATCTTTTACTTGACCTCATCACATCTGCATTCAACCTGCTCAATCATTAACTTGGGAGGACATGACTTCTCAATGAGATCCATAACAGGATATTGCAGTCTAACCATAATATTGTCTACTGCATACCACCTCCTATCACAGATGGATTTTGCTTTCTTTATTGTTTCCTCAACTATTTCAATAGTATTTTGCCAAGCATTCAAGGTTGTTCTGATTCTCCTGCATTTGAAACTATCCAAAATTGGGATATCAACTGGCTTATCTTTAATATACCTCTGCCATTCTACAATATCATCATAAGCTTTGGAAGCTTCTTGAATATTATCTACCTGCTGTTCAAGGACAACAGACATCCGCTCAAAAGAGATATGAGTTTCTTGAATCTCATTCAGGAAACTATACAAGTCAACTAAGAGTTTATGATGCTCTTTATTTACTTGCTCAGCCAAATCCCTGAATTCTTGCTGAGAAAACTTAGAGAAAGAGGAAGAGGCTGCACTTGCAGTTGCATCCTCAAGCTGCTTTTCCAACACAACTATCTTTTCAGCATTGGAAGTATTCAAGACTTCAGCATCCTACAATTGGACCTGAATGGAAGCATTCTGCTCCTGAAGGTCTTCGAGCTTATCCTCAAATGCCTTTCTCAAGTCATGAATATAGGATTCATGTTCTTCCTTTGTCTTAGCCAGCTGCTCTTGAAGTTTCTGCAACTCTTCTTTCTTCAAATCAATTTCCTTGTTTAGAGAGGTTACTGTATCAAAGTTAGCCCCAGTAAATGCCCCCATAGCTGCTGCAGTCTCTATTGCCTCCTTTTGGATGTCATTGGATTGTCTAGGCCAAATTACCTGGTTGGGAACAGGTGTTTGCAATACAGCTGATCCCCTGCTCCTCTTACTTCCCCTTTTAACCACTGATTTTGTTGTCTTACTATAAAAATAATCACTAAGGGGAACTACAATATCCTCCTCACAAACAACTTCCAAATCAGCTAAAGATATAGCTACTTCTGCTATTGCAACTATTGGAGATGTCTGTGTAACAATGGAGATATGTATTGACATAGTAATCTGAGAAATGGTTGGGGATGAAGGAATGGTTTCAGCAACTGATGGTATAAAGGTTGGAGAAGGAATCGAAGTGGAAACTTTAGGAAGTGAAATAGGGGTATCAACAACCGATGGTGAAGAAGGAGAAACTGGACCATGGACATCGGTGGCAGGTGGTGATTGTAGAGATACAGTTGAAGACTAGATATCTGCAACAATTGACGGTGAAATGGGAGGTGGAATTGTCATGGTTGGAGATAGAGCAGTAATGGAATCTAGTGCATCAAATAACTGGGATATGGTAGATGGTGGTGTAATTTCAGAAGATGTAGTGGAAAGGACTCTAACAGAAGGAAGTGAGAGTACATAAGTCATTGTGTCAACTGCAGCAGTAAGTTCAGTGAAATGTTCATCTGGGATAGAGTCATCCATTGTTATGCAGCTAAGTAAATTTGTAACAGCCTGAGAAGTCTCTATAACTTCCTGTACAACAGACACAGCAGAAGGAAGTGCTTCATCCTCAACATCACTATCTTCAATATGAAGAGTAGGAATTTGAGAAGCAGAAGTATGAAGTTTATGTCTCTTTGCTAGGTTACTTACAACTACCACCTCGACACCATTGGATGGGTCACTTACAACAATCACTTGAGTACCATTGATTGGATTGGCTGCACTAACTGCTTGGGTAACTAATACTGAAGTCATCTGTGCTAATCTCTGTTTCAATTGCTGAGATGTTTGCATTAATACTTTTAACTCTGCAACAGTTTTCCATTTCGGAGAATCATCCATAGGTCCTTTACCTTTGTCCCCATCTGGATAGGTCAACATCAATGGAGCATTTGCTTTTTGTGCTTCCTTTTCTTCCCTGTCTCTCCTTGTTTGCTCATCAAGGTTGAGTTGCATTTTTCTATAGCTCAAAACCTTGGTTTTAAGCTCCTGTTGATACTAAAGAATATGGCTTTGTTCTTCTTTGCTCTTGGCCCTTACCAGGACTTCAGAGAAAACATTAACTCCCTGATAAATGGATTCATAGGGAACATCTTGATGGATATAACCAATCTTCATTTTCATATGTTCCGGTTTGAAATGAGCGTCCAAAAATGCTTTAGGGTCACGCATTCTTTTGGGAGCACATCCCACTTTCAAAGCAACAATTTTGTCTCCCAACACTGTAGCCCAAGTTGAAGTTGGGATAACCAAAGGCCCAAGGTTCAGGGGGATAACCTTCAGATTTGTGCTGACTTGAGACATACTGATTAACAGCCTTTGCCAAATTGTGTGGCCTTTATTGAAAATAAAACTAATGTACAAAAGAAAAAAACCAAATGAAAACAAAGCAGAAAAGCAAACAAACCACACTTTATGTACAGCAAGTGAATCTTCTCAATCAAACAAAATACATTTTGAGCAATTGCACATTCACTAGATAGGTGTCTGTGATACCTTCTAATGTCTGCAACCAGATAGTACTAGGACCATGCTTTTCTATAACAATGAATGGTCCTAGCCATAGGCATTGGAACTCGGTGTAATCATTTTTATCTTTGTGTTGCTTATCCCACTTTAGTACCAAGTCCCCCACAGTAAACTCACTGTCAGATGAGGTCTTATCATCAAGCCACCTCTTTACTAACTGCTGATGTTGATACAACGTTTCTTTGGACTTCTCCCTATCTTGTTCCAGTTTGAGCAACATATCAATTCTATGCTGGAGAGGGGAAGAATCATCCTCTTGTATAGATTGTGTCAACTGTAATGAAGGGATCATGAGGTTGGATGGCAAGATGGCCTCTTTACCATAAACTAAACAGTAAGGGGAATTTCCTATAGCTACCTTTGGGGTGACCTGGTCTGCCCAAAGAACATTGTATAGTTGGGTGTGCCAATATTTTTGGTGAGTAGCAACTATCTTCTTCAAAATGTTAATCAAATTTTTGTTAGAAGACTCTGCTAGTCCGTTCCCTTATGGATAGTAATTGGCAGAAAACTTTAGCTTTATCCCTTTTTCAAGGACATACTGTGTAAGATCAATGGAAGAAAAATAAGACGCATTGTCAAATACTAGAAATTCAGGGGCACCAAACCTAGTGATTATTTGACTTTCAAGGAAGGAGATCACTTGGTTTGTATTGCGTTGTCTGAGGGGGACTCCCTCTACCCACCTGGTAAAGTAGTCCGTGGCTGTCAAGATGCAGTTGTGTTGCAAGGAGGAAACAAGGTTAATGGGTCCAACAAAATCCAATACTCATTTTTGAAATGGAAACTGAACTGTCACTGGCTGCAAAGGAAAGGCAGGTTTTTTCATTTTTCCAACACACTTATGACAGGGTTCACATTTTCTGACATAGGAGTATGCATCTTTGAACAAAGTAGGCTAGTAGTATCCTACCCTGAGGATTTTATGTGCAGTGGTTCCCCTGAAAAGTGCCCTCCCGCAGGTCTTGCATGAAATTGCAAAAGAATATTATCAGTTTCTTCTTTGTCTAAACACCTGAGAAAGATACCATCATAATTCTTCCTAAACAAAACTCCATCTATAAATTGATATGGCATAACTTTTAACCTTAGAGCTCCGCATTTTTTAAAGTCAAGGGTTTCAGGAGCAAACCCATGGGTAAGGAAGAATTTAATGTTATCATACCATTCAAATGCTTGAGTAGTGATAACATTAACAGAACCTGTTGTGGTACTCTCTTCTTGTTCCCACTCAATCTGTTGTTATACAGGATCATTGGATTGAGTGGTCAGCAGACACAAGCCTTGGCCTTTCACAATCTTTGCTTGGCTGATTTCCAAGTCATATTTTTGCAAAGTTGTCATCCAATGAGCTTTCTTTTATCCTAGTTCCTTCTGAACCATAACATTCCTGATAGCTGCATAAGGAATGATGACTTTAGTCCTAGATTTCAATAAATATGGTCTATAATGTTTTACCGATTTGTAAACCGTGTAAGCTTGTTTATCGATCTAGGAGTAGTTGAGTTTTGCTCCTTTGAAAGTGGAACTCATGAATGAAATAGGGATTTCAACATCATTATCATGTTTCTTTTTGATGTATATGTAACTTCAGAATGTATTTCATATATATTTATTGTAACCTTATTAGAGATGTGTTATTCCTCTATAAGGAAGTGTCGTCATGTGGATTGACAAGTGTCGCAAGTGTGTGTACTTGCCGATGGGTTATTAGACCACCATGTGGGGTCATCCCTGAATTATATATATTATAATGTGCATGTACCTAGCTAGACAAGTCGGCCCCATAAGGTCACTGGGCAAACATATTATTATAAATAGAGATCAGGTGATCTCTATTTAGATCACTCGAAAAAGTATCTCACTCTCACTCAGAAAGTGGCGCACTAGTGAGGAGGAGGATCATCTACTACTAGGAGACTATCTTAGTGTATTTTGGTTGTACTTTGGTTGAGCCATTGCTCTCTCTATCTTTGAGGAAGTTATGGGGTTTTTCACCTTAGGGTTTTCTCCACGGAAACTCTGTGTCTCTTGTCTCTCATGCTTTTGATTCTTGTGATGCTTGTCATGCTTATTGTGATTGTCATGCATTGATATACTGTATATGTTATTCTCTCAGTAAAGATCCTAGAGTATTGTGAATTAATGCTCAAAATTTAACATGGTATCAGAGCTAACCTGAGAAGAAGACATTTTGCAGTGACGAAAACTTGAGTTTCTTGTTTATTGGGTTTCTCTCCACATATTTTGGAAAAGTAGTATAGTAGATTGACTATACTCATCAAGGCTCATCTATCTGTCCAATCAGAATTCAATTTCGAGCATTTTCAGATTTGGCCCTAAAAATTAGGGTTTCCACAAAATAGGAATTTCTGAAATCTGAAGACATAGCTGGAAGCTCCTTGCAAAAATAGAAGTTTAGAGATTTGGATCGAGATTTTTGGTTGGGTAGATCTCCGGGAAACTCAAACCCTAATTCAGGGCTCTCCCTAGTGAACCCGGGAGGACAAAAAGGAAAATTTGAAGGGTAAAGCTTTGCTGATCTCAAATTCTGAATACACCAGGCTGATAAGCTCATCAAGGCGCATCTTTCTATCCTTTCAGAAAATTGAAATTCACATTTTGAATTTTTAGGGTTTTTTCGACAAACCCTAATCCGAGACCAGATCCAGTTTTCAGCATTTCAAGTGGTAAGATCTAAATCTTTTCTATTTCCATTTGAAGTACTCTTTAATATGCCTCACCACACCAAGCTTGAGGATAAGCTTGAAGGACCTGATAACTTCCGAGCTTGGAAGTATAGGATTGGGTTAATACTAGAAGAAAATGAGTTGGACTCATATGTGAAAGAAGACATCCCTATCCCAGAGGATGAAGAGACCAAGGTATTGCATAAGAAGAACTTGGTCAAGGCAAAAAGAATCATTGTTGATTCTATCAAAGACCATCTCATACCCCATGTGTCTTCTCTAAAGACACCCAAGGAGATGTTTGACTCTTTGACCAAGCTATTTGAAGGGAAGAACATAAATCGGAAGATGACTCTACGGAATCAATTGAAAGGGGTCAAGATGTTGAATGGAGAAACCATTAAATCTTACTTCTCCAAGTTCTCTCAGATCAAGGAGCAAGTTGAAGCTGTGGATGAAGTAGTGGACAATGGTGAAGTTGTTATGGCCACTCTGAATGGCCTACCTAGGTCATGGGACTCCTTTATTCAAGGAATCTGTGCAAGAAAGAAATTGATCTCTTTCAGTAAACTATGGGAGGAATGCTCTCAAGAAGAATCTAGGCTTGTAGCTCGTGAGGAAAAGATGGGAGGTGAAGATCAAGCTCTCGCAACTCACACCAAAAGAAGTAAGCCCAAGAAGGAGCACTCTCGCTACAAAAGATCCTATCAAAAGAATAAGAAGGATCTAAGATGTTTCACATGCAATGAGAAGGGTCACTTTGCTTCAGATTGTCCCAAGACAAAAGGGATAATAACAACAACAACTTCAACAAGAAGAAGAAGGGCAGCAAAAGAAAGTTCCATGCTCATGCTGCCGAGGATGATGAACCTACAAGAAGAAGGATAGGGCAGAAAGTGATGATGACTCATCAAGTGAAGAAGAGTATGTTCTAATCTCTGCTCTCACAGGTACTATCTCCCATGGTTGTAATGATTGGTTGATTGACAGTGGGGCTTCCAAACATATGACTGGGTTTAAGGAATCTTTTGTGAATCTATCTGAACATGAATCACCCCATAAGGTGAAACTTGGGGATGATTATCAATACCCAATCAAAGGAAGTGGTGAAGCCTCCTACAACCTATATTCTGGAAAATATTTGAAGATGAAAGAAGTCCTTTATGTACCTGGGCTCAAGAAGAACTTACTCTCCATCTCTGCATTGGATGCAAAAGGTATGAGGGTTGCATTTGTGGATGGCCAAGTCCTAATGTGGCCAAAGGGAAAGAAAATCGATGATGCAGTAATGATTGGAGAGCAAGAGGGAGGTTTGTACAAATTGAAGTGACAACCTGAACATGCCATGGTGACATAAAGACAAAGATTCATCCATAGTCATGGATCACATAGAGGTATGTATAATTTGTTTTTTCAAAAGTTAACTAATGAGTTATGTAGGTCATTGAAGAGAACAAGAACACATTGCTAGACATAACTAGCAAATATGGTGACCAGGTATGTGTTTCTTATATCATAGGATCTATCATATAAGTATGCATGGCATGATTGATGATGATTGTTCATAAAGTCATAAGTTTGAATAATCATGGGTATATGCATATTATGTGTCTTACCTTAATTAATGATATGACTAACCAGAAGAGTCATAGGTTTGAGTAATTACAGGTTTAGACATGTTATGTTTCTTATGATATGACTAACCATAAGAGTCCTATATAAACCTTGAATGCTAATTCTTATTATTTCTGTTTGAAATGATCATGACTATACATGCTTGAGATTATTGTGTTTTAATAATATACTAATGAATGTATGATTTTGTATGAGATCACAAGGATAACACAATCATGATACTAATAAGCATGCATAGGGACCAAGGATGAATATGAGTTCAAGAACAGGTAATCCAGGAAGCAAAGATCAAGAGGGAGCACACTCCAGTGGTTTCTACAAGGGTGCATATATTCAGAGGGAGTTGTCCATCTCTCTACATTCCACAACAGAAAGGTGTAGAAGGACTCCAGTAGCTCCTGCAAGGAAGCAAAGACTCAGAGGGAGTCCACCCAACAAAAAAACAAAGATAAGTATTTTAATTATCATTTCTTGCATATTTGTTTGCTTAAATAAACTTGTTCAATGATGTATATGCTCATGTTCCTAGACTTAGGATATGTATTGTGCATATTAGAATGATTGCATTAATGAACAGTATACTACTAATATGCATGTGTTGGGTAAGTGGCCTATGGCACTGTACAACATTCCATTGCTACTTATCTAGAATGAAACCTCTTTGCTGACATGTTGGGAGTAGTGCAAACTCTTAACAATGTTCTGGTAGAGATTGGAAGGCATCTAGAAAGTTATGGAACATGGATAAATGTTGTATTGAAGCATTGGCTAAGATAATTGCATGACTGTATGACATATTTCTTTATGTGTAAGAATTTGTCTAAAAATTATGAGACGTTTCTAATCATGCAATTTAACTTGTTTTGTAAGAAAGACCGTATACCTTCACCTACAAAAGAAGGACTACAACATTAGTTCAAGAAACAAAATTATCTATTGAAGATATTGAAGTTCTCAGGACACGGGAAGAATGCCATGATTTGTCGATCATGAAGAAATATGTTTGGGATGCAGTCCCAAGACCTGAAGGGGAGTCTATAAAGACTTCCAAGAGGATCTACAAGATCAAGCATGCTGCAGGTGGCAGCATAGAAAAATATAAAGCAAGTGATGAAATGGAAGATACACCAGATGGATGTCAAGACTGCCTTCTTGAATGGTGTAGTCATATATATGTGCAGAACTTGGTATGGTAGGATAGACAACTTTCTATCTAGTTTGGGATTTAACAAGAGTAAAGCGGATTCCAACATTTACTACAAGGTTGAGGAAGGCAATCCAGTGATACTACTTTTGTATATGGATGACCTGTTTATTACAGGTGAAGATAGATTGATTGCCGACACGTAGTGGAAGCTTGCTGCCGAGTTCGAGTTGAAGAACTTGGGGATGATGCACTATTTGTTTTTGGCATGGAGGTGTGGCAGAGTGTAGATGGAATCTTCCTTGGACAAGGGAAGTATGCAGTAGAGATCCTGAAGAGGTTCGGGATGATGGACTGCAAGGCTATGGCCACACCTATGGCATCGAACCTGATGCTTCATCTGAGCCGGTTGATATCACTATGTATCGTCAGATGATTGGGTCCTTGATGTACCTGACGAACACGAGACCAGATATTTGCTTTGTGGTGAACACATTGAGCCAATTCCTGATGCATTCGAGGAGTGGTCACCTGGTTGTTGTAAAGCATATTCTGAGGTACCTAAAGGGTACAGTGGATTATGGGCTCCAGTATGAAGCGAATCAAAAGTTTAACCTGCAGGGTTATGTTGATTCAGATTGGGCTGGCAGTGCTGCAGATAGGAAGAGCACATCTAGGTGTTGCTTCAGTATGGGATCAGGTGTGATCTCTTGGTTCAGTAGGAAGTAGTCCTGCGTAGCACTGAGTACAGCTGAGGCAGAGTATGTTGTAGCCTGTTCAGCTAGTTGTGAGGCAGTATGGCTACGGAAGCTACTGTCTGAGTTATTTGATCTCCCGTTGGATGCTACTGGTATCTTTTATGATAACCAGAGTTGTGTGAAGCTATCCGAGAACCCAGTGTTTCATGACAGGTCGAAACACATAGAGATCAAGTATCACTATATCAGGGATATGGTGCAGAGAGGAGCTGAGAAGCTCCTGTATGTTGCGACGGACGAGCAGATTGTATGATGTGCTGACGAAGCCACTAGCCAGGGTGAAGTTCGAGTACTTCAGGGAGAGGCTTGGAGTTCTTCAGATCGAGGACACTTCGAGGAAGAAGTGATGGACACATTTGCTGAAGCCATTCCAAGCATGTTGGAAGGAGGATCCTTCACATGGCTATGGATGTAAGCGCTGGATGATGAACATCAGGATGATGTTCTGGTTTCTGCTTTGTATGATCAGTTGGATCATTTTTATATGTATGCATCATGTTGGATGCTGGATATGATCAGTTGGATCATTTATATGTATATGTATGTACGCATCATGTTGGATGCTGGATATGATCAATTGGATCATTTATATGTATATGTATGTACGCATCATGTTGGATGCTTGGACCATGTATCTGTATATGTATCAGGTGGATACATTGTATGATCAGGTGGATCATGTATGACGATATGTATCATGTAGATACTTGTTATGCATCAGGTAGATGCATTATATGATCAGGATGATCATGGATGACGAGCTTCAGGATGTTGCTCCAGATGACATGCAGCAGGATGTTGCAGTGATGATGATCAGGATGATCATGTGTACATTAGGATGATGTATGGTGAGTATCAGGTTGATACTCTATGGCCGTGGATTAGGTTGTGCAGATGAGCATATAATTTGGCCCTGGGAGATTTGCAGATAGTCTTTTGAGGTTTTGCCTATGGCATGTAATTCGTGCCCTGGGATATCTGGCAAATGCTCTTTCGAGGTTTTTCTCTGGGAGGACATATAATTTGGCCCTGGGAGATCTGTAGATAGTGTTTCGAGGTTTTGCTTATGGCATGTAATTCGTGCCCTAGGATATCTGGCAGATGCTCTTTCGAGGTTTTGTCATATGGCATATAATCTGTCCTTGGGAGATCCGATAGGTTGGGCTGTGTGCCCGTAATAAGTCCTGGGATGCTCTTGCGAGGATTTTCCATGACCACATATAATCTGTCCCTGGGATATCCTATAGGTAGAGCTGTGTGCTCGTAACATCCAAGGATGCTCTTGCGAGGTTTTGTGGTGACCACATATAATCTGTCCCTGGGAGATCCTATAGGTAGAGCTGCATGCTCGTAACAGCCTGGGATGCTCTTGTGAGGTTTTGTGGTCAGGTCACATATAATATGGCCCTGGGAGATCCTATAGGTAGAGCCGTGTGCTCGTAACAGCCTGGGATGCTCTTTCAAGGTTTTGTGACGCACGTAATAAGTCCTGAGGATTCCACAGTATGGCTAGTGATGACGAAGACCTGTAGGTAGTGGGCCTACATCCAGTATGAAAAAAGATTGGTTCTGTAGAACTTCCTATGACGAGTAGAGTCAGAGATTGGTTGAGATAGTAGCAGCAGTGACGATAATGATGACGATGCATCGATGATGATGATCCCGAGAAGAAGACTTGTCTAGCAGATCTGTGTCGAGATATACCTTCCTAGTTAAGAGGGAGTGTTGATGTATATGTAACTTTGGAATGTATTTCATCTATGTATTTCATATATATTTATTGTACCCTTATTAGAGATGTGTTATTCCTCTATAAGGAAGTGTCTTCATGTGGATTGACAAGTGTCGCAAGTGTGTGTACTTGCCGATGGGTTATTAGACCACCATGTGGGGTCGGCCCTGAATTATATATATTTTAATGTGGATGTACCTAGCTAGACAAGTCGGCCCCATAAGGTCACTGGGCAAACAGATTAGTATAAATAGAGATCAGGTGATCTCTATTTAGATCACTCGGAAAAGTATCTCACTCTCACTCAGAAAGTGACGCACTAGTGAGGAGGAGGATCATCTACTACTAGGAGACTATCTCAGTGTATTTTGGTTGTACTTTGGTTGAGCCATTTCTCTCTCTATCTCTGAGGAAGTTGTGGGGTTTTTCACCTTAGGGTTTTTCCCACGGAAACTCTGTGTCTCTTGTCTCTCATGCTTTTGATTCTTGTGATGCTTGTCATGCTTATTGTGATTGTCATGCATTGATATACTGTATATGTTATTCTCTCAGTAAAGATCCTAGAGTATTGTGAATTAATGCTCAAAATTTAACATTTCTGTGTCAGGACAACTGCATAGGAGAAGTCAGTAGCAAAGGTGTACATAATAAAATCTTTGTTGAAGTATGGAGACATCAGAGCGGGGGCTTCCGCAATGGCTCTTCGGATTTCAACAAAGGCATCCTTTTGTTCTTCAGACCACTTGAATTGTGCATCTTTTTTAACTAATTGTTGAAATGGCTTTACGATTTGAGCAAAATTCGGAACAAATCTATGAAAGAAATTAATCTTATCGAGAAAAGAATAATTCATCTTTTTAAATAATGGTTGCATGGCTTTGCATGAACCAGGTAGGCCGATCTTCAAAATGGCCTCTGTGCGTTTTGGATCAATGATCATGCCTTCTTTCGAAACAATAAAACCTAACAACTTACCTTCCGTGACTGCAAATATAGATTTCTTCGGATTTAATGAGATTCCATAGCTTCTGCAACGTTCAAACACCTGTTTCAGAGCAAACAAATGTTCATGTCATTTTTTACAATAAATAGTAACATCATCTAAGTATACAACGACAGAATTGTGCAACAAACCCCTTAAAGCTATATCCATATCTCTCTGGAATGTAGGGCATTTTCCTATAGGAAAAGGTTCCCCAAGGGGTCCTAAAGTTGTTTTAGTTGATCACCAAGGGAAACTAGGACTTGGTTATATCCTGAGAAGCCATCAAGGAGAGAAAACATCTCATACCCTGCTACTTTCTGTAGAATCTGCCCATAGGAGGAATAGGGTAGTTATCCTTTTCAGAAGCGCTGTTTAAGTTTTTGAAATCAACACAGAGTCTGATTTGCCAATTCTTTTTCCGAACAGGTACCGGGTTAGCAATCCACTATGTATGTCTGATAGGGAATATAATTCGTGCTGCCAGTAATTTCTAAAGCTCCTTCTTTACAGAGGGTTCTAGACTGGGATGCATTTTCTTTAACTTTTGCTGATAAGGCTTTACTTCTAGTTTCATTGGTATATTATGATGCATGATATTGGTATCAAAACTTTTGAGTTCATCATATGTCCATGCAAAAACATCTTTGAACTCTTTGCACAATTTGATAAAAGCTCTCTTTTCCTCAGCAGAGTAATCAACCCCTAAATTGTTGAAGCAAGGATTCTGTTCTATTCCTAGGTTGACAGGCTCATAATTGAGGGATGAACTCTAGGTTTTACAGTTGATCTTCTGCTTGAACTTATCCTGCAGATCGTAGTATTTCTCCAAGTTGATGATTGATTTAGGGATAAGGTTGGAAGGATCAGACATAGATTTCTCATGCCCAGGCTCATCTATTGCCACATCTTGAAAAGTGTCCTGAGCTATGAGAAAATCTAATATTTGTTGGTCATCATCAAAAACCTTCCAATTTGTCACATTATATGGAATAGAAGGCCTGTACATAAGTTCAATTGAAAAAGTGTTAAGGGACAAACCTTCTGGTGGAATCCACCTAGATGCAGTATTAGCCAGTAAATCTGCATCAAAATTCTGTGATCTGGGGACCGACTTGATGTTAAATGCAGAAAAATAGTTAGTGAGATCTCTTACCAATTTTTGATAGTTAATTAAATGAGGAGACATACAATGTATTTTGTTTCTCACTTGTTTTACTATGATCTCAGAATCTCCATAGCATTCAATTACCTGTGCACCCATATCAATGGCCTTCTTGAATCCCTGGACCAGGGCCTCATACTTAGCTATATTGTTGGTACACTCAAACTCAAGTCTGCAGGTGATCATAGTTTTGGTCCCTTTTGGATCAATTAGGACAAAACTTGCACCAGCTCCATCTTTAGATCTGGAGCCATAAAAAAATAGAGTCCATGCATTCAAATATAACCTAAAATTTGTAGTTACATTATATACATTATGGAAAACAATACCTGAGAATGGAACAGAAGTGAGACTGACAATTTGGGACTGATTCTGTATATTCTTAGCTGGTGACAAATCCGCAGGCAGATTCCCAAAGAAAGTATCAAAAGTGTAATGTTCCACATGTGAGCTGAAGTATGCAGCAGGCTCACTAGGATCATTCAAGTCTGTGACAATGTGTTTCAAATAAGGTTCCCTGCTGATTTTAATTCTGTTTGATCTCCCATTTTAGGGAAGCCATAAGTGAGACTAGTCAATAGAAACGTAGCCTTTGAGATTCTCTGACCAATATTTGTTGAGCCACATGCCATACATTTATGGAATGTTAGCCACAATGATATCCACTGTCTGGTCGATTCTGGGGTCAGCAGATAGTGTTAACAAGACATTTTTCAGTTCTCCCACTACCCTAACTTTGGATCTGTCAAGTTGGACAATTTGAGTAGGGCAGGGCTCCACAGAGGCATTCAATTTCTTGCAGACAGATAGAGGCATCACATTTGATGAAGCCCCTGAATCTATCATACAATTATGGACATTTCTATTGAAGACTTCAGAAGCAATCAAGAAAGGAGGTGTCTTCTTGCTACTCGACTTTTGGTTCCCAGGTTTAGAGTATGTTTCCAGATTGTTGTTCTGAGCCTCCCTAGGTTTGTTGAAAATCATACTCTTGGGAAGATTGTCTCTCATTGCAGGGATTTTCAATAGTTCAAAAAGAGAAATATTGGCTTTTACTCTTTTCAAGTCCTCAATCAGACTATATTCTATTTTAGGAATTAAAATGTCCTTAATTGCTGGTGCTTTACCTCTGTTTGGTGTGGGTGCTGAAGTGGAATCTACTTGAGTGGGTTGTCCTTTACTCCTTGTATTGTAGGGGTGTTGGACATTGAATACAGCTTCAGGCTCATCTTCTTCCTCAACCATGGGAAGTTCTGAAAATAAGCTAATTGTGTTTATCTGTTGATCTTCTACTTCATCTGGTGGTTTAGGATCTTGATTATCTCATGGATTCTCATCTTGCTGGCCAGGAGAATTATGTGATTATGAAACCAAAGCCTTAAATATCGAAAGAATTTCTTCTGAGTTCAATCCTTCATCATGATTAGGTGGGACTTGGTTTTTTGGGGGTTGGTAAGGTCTTCTAAAAGGTTGTCTATTGAAACCCCTGTTATTGTTTTGATTTTCTGTGTTGCCTTTCTTCAGGTCTACCATTTCATTTGAGATCTTTTGGAGGAACTTCTTCATGTCAGTCATCTCAAATGGGTCTTTGTTTTGCACTGTGGGTTTTGGAGGAGTTTCTTGCTTTCTTTTAGAGGTTGAAGGTTGATTTGATGCAACATCAGGATTATCCTTTAGGCAGAATATGTCTTTTTCAACCTGGATAGCCTCAGCAAAGGCTTCCTGCAAAATTTCTTTTCGTGCTCTTTTTATCCACATAAAAATGGGAACAGGTAAACCCTTAACATAATAAGCAACCAACAATTCTTCTGCAAGGAGAAGAGTAATAGGGATTCTATTTTTTAAATATGAAAACCTTTTACCCTCTCCTTACCTCTAATTTTCTTTGAGGATAAGTCTAAAACCAAGTCTTCTGGAGTCTTCTCATCTCCAAATTTCCGGATAAACAATTTTTCGAAGTCATCCCATGAAGGAATGGATTGGGATTCTAGGGAAAAGTACCATGAAGATGCTTTTCCCTCGAAGGTATATGGGAACAACCTACAAACTACCTCTCCGTGAATGACACTCCTAAGCCTAATGTCCTGCATGAAAGTTTTGATGTGATCAAGTGCAGGTGATTTGTCATCAGGGTTAAACTTGGGGAGCCATTTCTCAGGATTTTTGGGTAGTTTGTGTTATTCACCAACAATGAACACAGCATATTGGTCCAACTAGGGTCTGTTTCCACCTTCTGCCATGGGTAGGTCTTCTGAATCTGAACTGGATGATGAATCACTACCAGATGATTCGTCAGATGAGGACGATGAAGATGAAGGGGGTGTCGGTGGTGGTCCACCTGTGGCAACGTTTGGTTGTTCTAGTTCCGTTTCACTGAATAATGTATCAAGGTTGAAATCGGGAAGCAAATTGTGGTGAGGTGAATTATGTTGTTCAGTGTTTGGGTGATTTGAATTTTGATTCTCTAAGTTATTAGCTTGCGGATCAGTGTTCTGGTGATGAATTGTTTCTAGTCCTTGATTACGCTCTTCAGCGATCCTTCGTTGTAACCTAGCAACACTATCAGAAGAACCTTTGAGTATTTCTTTGAGAGTGAGGAATCCCCTAGTGGGTGATACAAAAAAAAATGTCTCCCCTTCTGGTTTCCTGCCCTATCACAGGGGTAGCAGGAATGGCATTTGGATCTTGCACCGGCTGTTCAACAGAGGTAGATGCTTGTGTGTGACTACGGGTGACAATTAGTATTCTTGCTGGGGGAGGTCTATTGGTATTCCGTTTAGGCATATCTTGCTTTTGGCCCTCCTTCTAGTGCCATTTGTTGAAGCCTCGGATGTGTAGGTTGTTGGAATGGGTTCTAAGGCTAACAACAGAGGGTGAAAACCCATACTGAAAGGCTTCAAAAGGCTCTGTGCAAGATCAGTTCTATCCCTAGCCTGTTTGGCGTAGTTAACTCCCACGGATACAAAGGCCTCCGCTGGCACTTATGGGGTTTGATCCCAAGGGATCAGTCTAACTGTGAGGGAAGGTTAAGGTGTTATAACTCTGAATGGATCTAAACCTAGAGCAAATCTACCTTGAAGGAAATCTAACTAAGTCAGATCTAATCTAAAGGAAGTGTATTATTTCTGTGCAGGATAACTTGGTTTGAGTTTTAATAAGTTAATTCACCAGCTTAACAGAAATGTAAAATTGGATCATCACTTATTACTTCAAAATATAATCAGACAATGAAAATTACTGATAACAGTTCAAAGATTGAGTGCATACAAGATTACCCTGTAGTTCTTATGCTAATTGAAAAATTAACATGAATTATAAATTTCTGTGAATCATTTGCAGAAATAGATAAAGATTTTAATTAAATAAATTCAATTGCAAAATAAATACACATGGACCATGAATTAAGACAAATCAAAATCATAGATCAATGCATTAATGATTGGTTGCAAAATCAACAGTATTCATCCAATAATTAAGGTGAAGAAATCATACATCACCAAAGAAATTTGATAACATAAACAAAGAAGATGCCAAAAGAAACTAACTTTGATTCATTGGTCTGCAAAAAATTACAAGATCACAAGTGAAACAACGTTTCTCCTGTATTTCTCTGGTGATATTCTCCCCCCCTCCCCATGAGACTTCCACCCTTTAAATAATAATTACAAAATGGCCATGAAAACATGGATTTACAAGATTAATTAAACTAAAAATGACCGAGGGAAGCTTGCCACTTGGTTCTAACTACTAAGAGCTCATCAACAACTGGGTAGTTGGCTGATTCGAGCCCCAATTGGGCATCACAAGTGAAGATTTCCATCTCATTTTTGGCCAACATATGCCAAGTCCGTAGATATATGTGGATCTTGCCTTCCAAGTTAATCGGTTGCTTGATGAACTGATCCACATCTGCTATCTAGATGTGCTCGAGTTGCTGGATCTTTTCCTTGACATCATCACATCTGCGTTCAACCTGCTCAATCATTAACTTGGGAGGAAATGACTTCTCAATGAGATCCATAATAGGATATTGCAGGATAACCATAATATTGTCTACTGCATACCACTCCTAACACAGATGGATTTTGCTTTCTTTATTGTTTCCTCAACTATTTCAATAGTATTTTGCCAAGCATTCATGGCTGTTCTGATTCTCCTGCATTTGAAACTATCCAAAACTGGGATATCAGCTGGCTTATCTTTAATATACCTCTTCCATTCTACAATATCATCATAAGCTTTGGAAGCTTCTTGGCATTTATCTACCTGTTGTTCAAGGGCAGCAGACATCCGCTCAAGAGAGATATGAGTTTCCTGAATCTCATTCAGGAAACTATACAAGTCAGCTAAGAGTTTATGATGCTCTTTATTTACTTGCTTAGCCAAATCTCTGAATTCTTGCTGAGAAAACTTAGAGAAAGAGGAGGAGGCTGCACTTGCAGTTGCATCCTCAAGCTGCTTTTTTAACATAGCTATCTTTTCAGCATTGGCAGTATTCAAGACTTCAACATCTTGCAATTGGACCTGAATGGAAGCATTGTGCTCCTGAAGGTATTTGAGCTTATCCTCAAATGCCTTTCTCAAGTCATGAATATAGGATTCATGTTCTTCCATGTCTTAGCCAACTTCTCTTGAAGTTTTTACAACTCTTCTTTCTTCAAATCAATTTCCTTGTTCAGAGAGGTTAATGTATCAAAGTTAGCCCCAACAAACGCCCCCATAGCTGCTGCAGTCTCTATTGCCTCCTTTTGGATGTCATCAGACTGTCTAGCTCAAATTACCTGGTTGGTAACATGTGTTTGCAATACAGCTGATCCCCTGCTCCTCTTACCTACCCTTTTAACCATTGCTTTTTTTGTCTTACTATAAAAATAATCCCCAAGGGGAACTACAATATCCTCCTCACAGGCATCTTCCAACTCAGTTAAGGATATAACTACTTCTGTTGTTGCAACTAGTGGAGCTAGGTATTGAAATAGTAATATGAGAAACGGTTGGGGATGAAGGAATGATTTCAGCAGCTGATGGTATAGAGGTTGGGGAAGGAATCGAAGTGGAAACTTCAGGAAGTAAAATAGGGGTATCAGCAACCGATGGTGAAGAAGAAGCAACTGGACCTTGGACATCGGTGGTAGGTGGTGATGAAGTAAATGGCGGTGATTGCAAAGAGATAGTTGAAGACTGGATCTCTGCAACAATTGATGGTGAAATGGGAAGTGGAATTGTCATGGTTGGAGATAGAGCAGTAATGGAATCTAGTGCATCAAATAACTGGGATATGGTAGATGGTGGTGTAATTTCAGAAGATGCAGTGGAAAGGACTCCAACAGAAGGAAGTGAGAGTACGGAAGTCATTGTGTCAACTACAGCAGTAACTTCAGCGAAATGTTCATTTGGGACAGAGTCATCCATTGTTATGTTGCTAAGTAAATCTGTAACAGCCTGAGAAGTCTCTGTAGCTTCTTGTACAACAGGCACAACAAAAGGAAGTGTTTCATCCTCAACATCACTATCTTCAATATGAAGAGTAGGAATTTGAGAAGCAGAAGTTTGAATTTTCTGTCTCTTTGCTGGGTTACTTACAACTACCACCTTAGAACCATTGGATGGGTCACTTACAGCAATCGCTTGAGTACCATTGGTTTGATTGGCTGCAGTAACTGCTTGGGTAACTAATACTGAAGTCATCTGTGCTAATCTCTGTTTCAATTGCTGAGATGTTTGCATTAATAATTTTAACTCTGCAGCTATTTTTAACTTTGGAGAATCCTCCATAGGGCCTTTACCTTTGTCCCCATCCAGATAGGTCAACATCAGTGGAGCATTTGATTTTTGTGCTTCCTTTTCTTCCCCGTCTCTCCTTGTTTGCTCATCAAGTCTGAGTTGCATTTTTCTATAGCTCAGAACCTTGGTTTTAAGCTCCTGTTGATACTGAAGAATATGGATTTGTTCTTCTTTGCTCTTGGCCCTTACCAGGACTTCAGAGAAAACATTAACTCCCTGATAAATGGATTCATCGGGAACGTCTTGATGGATATAGCCAATCTTCATTTTCATATGTTCATGTTTGAAATGAGCATCCATAAATGATTTAGGTTCATGCATTGTTTTGGGAGCACATCCCAATTTCAAAGCAACAATTTTGTCTCCCAACACTGTAGCCCAAGTTGAAATTGGGATAACCAAAGGCCCAAGGTTTAGGGGGAATTTAGGCAATCCCCTTATTTTAGGTCCAGTGAGTTTAAGGTAAACCCCATCTATAACAGTTTGGAAAGATATCTCCTCCAACAATAGTGTAGCTGGGACAACTCTTGGTAGCAGATGCACTGTGTTGCTTCCCCAAACTCTGATGTAAGCAAAAGCTTCCCCCACATACCAATCACCAAGGGTAGGGATGAGATTCTTGGCACCGGGGGAAAAGGCAGGTGCATCTTCTTTGAAAATATATTGGTAAATTGCACCAAAGAAATGGTCACAAATGTCATAAATCAAAGGGACAAAGTTGCTTTCCCATAAGGCTGAGCAATAAATTTGAACTGGGGTTGCAACTAAGGTCCAATTCCACCCCATGGAAGGGTATTGGAACTCTGAACAAAATACATCAATCACATAGGCAGAGTAGAAGAAATGGAGCTTCTTCGGTGTTTTCTGATATCTTTCAATAGTAGTCTTTAATTCTGCTGATAAGATGAAAGACCAGGGAAATGACTCCTTGGTTGTCAGGATGTGATGAGCTACAGGTGCCCATTCTGCTTTGAACACTGAACAATTGGGAAGCCCATAAAACCTACATAACATTGCTGCCAGAAGGGAGTAGGGTTCCTTGAACCACGAAACTGGGTATGAATTATCAGCCCTAGGCATGAACTTATTGTCGGTTTGTTCATCTAGGAATTCACCATTTCATTAAAATTATACCTAGCCTTAGCAGAATTCAGGAATGCAACATTAAGTGGTTGAACGACCGGTTTCAGGGCATAAGCTCTGATGAAAAAATCGGGACAGAAAGTAGTCAATTGAGCCCCTGTGATATCATTAAAAGAGCGGTCCTTAGGATTGGCATGGGTGATAATCCACCTAACAACGTTCATATAAGAAAGAATAGCAGGTCTGGCCGCTATGGCATGGAGCTATGAATTCCTAATTTTTTCATAGGCATGGCGATCATTTTGGATATCAGATAGGTCGTCATTATCAAATATAGAGTAAATTCTGGACCAATCAATCTGGTAGGTTTCAAAAACCTTGTCACTAGTGTCGGAAACAAAAACTGAAGTTTGGGTCATTGTTCAACAAATCTTTCTGAACCGTTTTGGAGCGAGTGTTGCGAGACATGTTTGAAAAACTAGAGGTTTCTGATAAATAGATGAAAACGAATAAAAAATAATTCAAAAATGACAAAACCGAAAAGAATAAAAAACGAAAATGAGGTGAAACCAACCTAAATTAACTGAGAAATGGCATAAAATGACCGTTGGTAATAATTCGCAGTGAAATCCACGTAGTAGGTAATTTTAGAAAATGAAAAATGATAAAGGAAAATAGAAAAACTCACATATTTATTAATTCCGTCGGTAAAATCCGGCCCGTAGGATCAAGCAAGATCGATGGCTAAGATATAATTTAGCAGGATGCGGGAGACAGGTTGCAAGTGCTTATTGTGAAAACATATACATCTTTCCCTCAAATCCTCAATCCACAATTGCGAGTTGCGGGTTGTGGGATCACAACTCTAGAAATTAACACACCAAAGGTTTCTGCAATCCGCAATCCGGCATTGCAGGTTGCGGAAATGCAAAACGCGAACTTTATTATTTAAACTCCCTCCACAATTTGCAATACGCAAATGCCGGTTGCGGAATCACAAAGCGCAAAACTAATAAAAAGGTGTTCCCACAATCCGCATTGCGGGCTATGGGTTGCGGGTGCAAACAACCGCAATTATTGGAAAAATAACTCCGCATCCACATCCGCAATCCGCATTGCGGGTTGTAGAACAACCATGTTTCAAACTCAAAAATCAAGCTTCCGCAATCCGCATTGCGGGTTACGAAACGAGTTAAATTTTGGGAAAACCAAAGCCTTCTGCAACTCATAAAAACACACAAAATCATGGGAATTTTCTGAAGGGAAAATTGCTAACTTAATCAAATCAAAGGAAAGCAATACAAGCATGATGAAAAACGCCAAAATAATCATGAAATTTAATCATTACCTTTGCATATAAAAATTTGGGGCTCCCATGTTTTGTTGAAAACATGGGATCTGTTGTACCTACAACACAACCATACAAACAAGTGTCCCTCAAGCAATAAAAGAAGGAAAATAAATTGACGCCAAAGTACTATGGTCCCTATAAGTTGTTATAAAGGATTGGAAGTAAGGCTTACACATTGTAGTTGCCTCTATATTCGCGTGTACATTTAGTCTTCCATGTTTCTTCCCTAAAAAAGGTAATTGATGATAAGATTCCAATTTGGACTATTTTATCAGAGATTGATGAAGAAGGAAAAATCATACTACAACTTGAAACTATCCTTGAAATACAAATCAAAGAATTATGAAATTGAGCAATTATTGAATACCCCATCAAGTGGAAGAACTTGCTAATAGAAAATGTGACATGGGAAGATGAGTTCTTCATGCATAAACATCCACTATTAATCAACGTTTGGGGACGACACTTGTTTGAAGATGAGGGTATTTTAAGTCCTAGTTTTAAGGAGACCTAGTTTTAGTGATCTCATCTTGGGAATTTTATATATTGTGAAATGAGGTTTTCCCTTCAAAGAGGCTTCTTATTCATCCCTTTATTTCATTATCAAGGTGTTGGGTTACTTTTTATTTCTATTTTTATGCTATTTTGGAAATTTGGTTCATAACACTTGAGGTGCTTGGCTTGTGTGGATATACCTTATTTACTGAGCATGGTAATTGAGATCCTATGAAGACCCACCATTGTTATTGTTCGCAATTCTAAACTTGTCTTTTCAAGCAATAAATAATGATTAGATTTTTATTATTTTTTGAGCATTTTTGGGTTGAGTGAACCACTCTAATATGTGTTAAATAAAGGATGGATTGTTATTTCTAATTGGAAACACTTTTTTTGTTCTATTGAACATGAATTTGTTTTCCAAAGACACGATCATTTATATTGGATTCAAAGGTGTATAGTTTCATTTTAAAGTTTTTTTTAATTGGTATAAATTTATTTATTTCAATTTTTTTTAATTGGTATAAATTTATTATTTCAATTTTTTTAATTTATATTTTCAATTTACTTCATTTCAATGTGTATGCTATTTTGCCTATGCCTTGTGTGATCTAAACAAATCATAAACATTAAAGAAAGTGTTTTAAAACTCAAGTATACTCTTTGGCTACTCCTTGAACAATCTCAACACACAAAAAATAGAGAAGAAATGCTTAATTTCTTTTGTAGTCTAACAAAAATAACCTTGAGCAGATAAAGTTTCATTTTTTTATTTTTATTTTCTCGAAAATATGTTTGTTTTTTTTAGTAGCGTTGAAAGTTTTTAAGGGAAAAACAAGGGATTTCATGGTAAGCACACACTTCAAGGAGGCATAGAGTTAAAAAAAAAAAAAAACTCATTTCTAAAATTTAATATATCTTTTGTAACAAATATTTTATTATTTTTTAATCACGAGAAAAATTATAATTTCATTTTTATAAAAAAAAGTACATTTTTAGATGTTTTTCAACATTACATATATCCTCAAAATGAAAAGATCCTACATATAAACTTGTATCAAATATATCTATCAATATGTAAATTTAAATATCTGTTTCCATATTGACCCTAAATAACCCATACCAAAGTGCACTTTTTTGCATTGTTTCTCTCAAGTTTTTTTTTAAGCGTGGTTCACAGCCTAGGAAGTTAATGGTCGAGGCTCACTGCATCCACATTAATAATTCTTAGGGGACCCACCCGAAGGGGCCTCGCCCTATCAGATCCAGTTTTGGGAGCCTAACCCCAAAGGACCCAGAGAGTTGGATTCAAGAGTACGGTCTTGGACTCAGAAAATCCAACCAACTGAGCCACCCCCCAGGGATAATTGTTTCTCTCAAGTTGACCATGCATATTCTCAACTATAGACATAAATTCATCCTCTTTGAGATCAAAAGGTAATCATTAGACCTACCTGTTGAAATTGTTGTCATTGATGTCAAATGTAGACAGGACTGTGACAATCATCGATGTCATTGATGTCAAAGTCTGTGGCTCATGCATAAGGACAATCTATGGTTTTGTTTGATGGTTATGTTGATGTATTTGTAACTTCAGAAGATATTCACTTGTATATTGTATTTGTACTTTATTGTATCCCCAATGGATATGTATTATTCCTCCGATTGGAAGTGTCGTCAGTTATATTGTAAGTGTCGTAACTTATACTTGATGGGTTATTAGACCACCTTGATGGGGTCGGACCTGTATGAGTCATGTGGGTCAAAGGGTTATTAGACCACCCTAGTGGGGGTCGGCCCAGTCAACATTATGTTAAGTGGTTAAGTTGAGGCCGACCTAGTTGAGTAAAGGTCAAGTCAAGTTAGTGTATAAATAGAGAGTGTGTCTCTCTCATTTTACACATTCTATTGTTCACCCACATTAGTGAGAGAGAGGAGAAGTGCGCACAAGTGGAGGACGAGCATGTTGCTGAAGATGTCTATCTCTTGGGTTTGATCATGGTGATCCTTGTATTGATGCTTATTCTATCTCTGAGGAAGTTGCGGGGTTTTTCACCTTCTTGGTTTTCCCCGGTGAAATGTTTTGTGTCTCTTGTCTCTTGTCTCTTATGCCTGATATGTTGTACATGTTGTTCTTTCAGTTAAGATCCTATATCAGAATGAATTAAATTCTAAAAAACTAACATGGTATCAGAGCTAGCCTGAAGGAAGTCATGCTATGGCATTTATGAGACTTGTTGCACTTGCGACAAATTGGAAGCTAGGGCTTGATATAGCAAAAAACAGTCATCGTAGAACTTTATCTATAACTACAGTTTGGTGAAGTTTCAGGATCTGAAACCTTTATAGGTTGTAGATAACAGCCCCATGTACCTTGTGTCTAATTTGCTGTACTTTGTGATTTATGATCAATACAATCTAGGGTTTCTGCCTCTTCCAGATCTCAGTCAAAACAGGTGATGTAGGAAACAAGGTCACAACTTGGGCTAGGAAGCTCCAAATGAAATTTCGTAATAAGTGACAGGTAGGGCACGAACTGTAATTTCACAGGTAAGTTTTTCAGAGGCCGAAACGGAACCAGTGACACATGGCACGCCGTACAAGTTCGCTCTCCTGTTTTATCCCATAAATAGGTCACGTTGCGACACTTGGCATAAATCTCTCTAAGAGAATCCAATTGAGGTCAGACATATGGGGTTGGAAAGATGACAAGTTAGGCTACCAAAGGATAAATTTTAAGACCCCGTGGATTCGTAATTTCTGAGTTACACTAGAAACAATCAGGTGCATATTTCTGTCAAAACAGATTTGGATTTTGAGCACCTTCATTCTTGGATCGTCACTGCTGTGGGAAATTAGGGTTTCGGAGAAAGTTGAAATTCTTGGAATCGGAGACCACGGATGGATGATCCTCATCAAAATTGAAATTTAGAGACCAAGGTCAAATTGTTTCGTTGGGCAGAAGGCTGGGCTTGATCAAACCCTAGTTCGAGATTTTGATTGGAAAGGTGGGAAATTAAGGCTTTTGCAAAAGTTGGAATTTTTTAAATCTGTGACCACGGCTGGAAGCTCCTTAGAAAAATCAAAGTTTAGAACAAAATATTAAACCTTTTGGATGGGCAGAAGATCGGGCTTTATCAAACCCTAGTTCGAGATCCTGTCTAGTGAATCCGGAAGTTTCAAAGGCAATTTTGAGGGGTCAAATTTTGCAGTTTTCAAAATTGAAGTATACCAACTTGATCAGCTCAGCAAGCCACATCTTTCCATCCATTCAGAAGTTTGAAACTCAAAGTTTGAAATTTTAGGGTTTCTTTGACAAACCCTAATCCAGCTCCAGATCGAGTCTCAACAAATCAAAGTGGATTGGGTTAATCCTAGAAGAAGATGATTTGGTCACCTGCATAAGTGAAGAACTTGCATAAGTGAAGAAGTTCCAGTTCCAGAGGGAGATGAGGCTGAGGCTTTACATGAGAAGGCTACAAGAAATCCCGACTAGTATGACTTGAAGAGATACAGGTATGTTTTGAAATTTGTTCATGATTAAGTTATGATATGTTTGTCTTCATATTATTGAGGTTAGTACAATCTTGATTAATCTTAGACTTGTCTCATCACCCTAGTAAAAGAATGAATGCATGTGAATGATAGAAGACATTCATTGATTAGGGTTATGAAACTTATGATTGTACTAATGCACTGTGGTGTTGTATGAGGCTGATGTTGTTTGCTAACATGAAAGGTACAAATCAAGTTCTAGATCAAGAACATAAGACCATGGTGACATGAAGACAAAGGCTCATGGATCACATAGAAGCTCCACTTACAAGGTATGTATAATTTGGTTCTACAATGGTTAATTTATGAGTTATGCAGGTTACTAAGCACAAGTCATTAAAGAGAACAAGAAGACATTGTTTGGGTATGTTACACATAACTAGAAAACATGATAACCAGGTATGTTTTTCCTATATCAAGATTAGAATCCTACCTTGTGTTAGGATATTATAATTTTGTATAAATGATAATGTTTATTCTTGAAGTTAGATGTTTTAGTAATCAAGGGTTTGTGCATATTATATTTCTTACTTTGATTGATGATATGACTAACTAGAAGATTCCTATGGTCAAATAAGAATATGCATGAGTAAAATAAGTCTTGCCTGAAACCTTGAATACTAACGCTTATTACCTATGATCATGACCATACATATTTTAGGAACATGATGTTTTGATAGTTTTGAGATTATACTAATAGATGTATGATTGTGTACGAGATCTTGAGGATGACACTAGTGCACACTTAAGCATGCATAGTGGTCCAGGATGGATATAAGTTCAAGGACAAGTAATCCAGGTAGAAAAGATCAAGAGGGAGCACACTCCAAAAGTTCTTGCAAATAAGCAAAGATCAAGAGGGAGCACTTCAGGAAGCAAAGATCAAGAAGGAGTCCACCCTACAACCAAACAAAGATAAGTATTTGAATTGTCAATTCCTGTATACATGATTACTTAAATGATGTTTTCCAGTCATATACATACTTATGTTCCTAGATTTAGGATATGTATCATGCATATTAGAAAAGTTGCATTAATGAACAAGATACTACTAAATATGCAAATATTGGGTAAGTGGCCTATGGTACTGTACAACATTCCATTGATACTTATCTAGAATGAAACCTCTTTGCTGACATGTTGGGAGTTGTGCACACTCTTAACAATGTTCTGGTAGAGATGGAAGGCATCTAGAAAGTTACGGAATATGGATAAATGTTGTATTGAAATATTGGCCAAGATAATTGCATGACTGTATGACATATGTCTTTATGCATAAGAATGTGTTTTTGAAAAACTATGAGAAGTTTCTAATCATGAAATTGGACTTGTCTCGTAGGAAA
Source organism: Larix kaempferi (assembly GCA_027924585.1). NCBI lineage: Eukaryota > Viridiplantae > Streptophyta > Pinopsida > Pinales > Pinaceae > Larix > Larix kaempferi. The sequence continues at coordinate 5,359,849 of BSBM01000831.1, forward strand.
GACCGTGTACCATCACCTACAAAAAGGACTACAACATTTGTTCCAGCAATGAATATCAAATAAAAACTATCTAATGAAGATATTGAAGAATCTGAAGTTCCCACGATCCGAGATGCAGTAATGGAAGAATGCCATGATCGAGGAGTACCGGTCGATCATGAAGAATGATGTCTGGGATGTGGTCTCGAGACAATAAGGGAAGTCTGTTGTGACTTCCAAGTGGATCTACAAGATCAAGCTTGCTGTCGAGTTTGAGATGAAGGACTTGGGATGATGCACTACTTTCTAGGCATGGAGGTGTGGCAGAGTGCAGATGGAATCTTCCTTGGACAAGGAAAGCATGCAGTAGAGATCCTGAAGAGGTTTGGGATGATGGACTGCAAGGCCATGGCCACACCTATGGAATCAAACATGAAGCTTCTGTGTGATGCTTCATCTGATCCGGTTGATGTCACTGTGTATCGTCAGATGATTGGGTCCTTGATGTACCTGACGAACACGAGACCAGATATTTGCTTTGCGGTGAACACATTGAGCCAGTTCTTGATGGATCCTAGAGGTGTTCACCTAGTTGCTGTAAAGCACATTCTGAGGTACCTTAAAGGTACAATTGATTATGGGCTCAAGTATGATGTGAATCAAAATTTTAACCTGCAGGGTTTTGTTGATTCAGATTGGGAAGGTAGTGCTGCAGATAGGAAGAGCACTTATGGGTGCTACTTCAGTATGGGATCAGGTGTGATCTCTTGGTTTAGCAGGAAGCAGTCCGCGTAGCACTGAGTACAGCCGAAGCAGAGTATGTTGCAGCTTGTTCGGCTAGTTGTGAGGCAGTATGGCTCTAGAAGCTACTGTCTAAGTTATTTGATCTCCCATTGGAGGCTACTAGTATCTTTTGTGACAGCCAGAGTTGTGTGAAGTTGTTTGAGAACCCGGTGTTCCATGATAGGTCAAAGCACATTGAGATCAAATATTACTATATCAGGGATATGGTGTAGAGAGGAGCAGTGAAGCTCCTGTATATTGCGATGGATGAGCAGGTTGCGGATTTGTTGATGAAACCACTAGCCAGAGTGAAGTTTGAGTACTTCAGAGAGAGGCTCGGTGTTCTTCGGATTGAAGATACTTCGAGGAAGAAGTGATGGACACATTTGCAGGAGCCATTCCAAGCATGGTGAGAGGAGGATCCTTCCCATGGCTGTGGATGTAAGCGATGTGTGATGAGCATCAGGATGATGCTCCAGTTACTGCTTTGGATATGCATCAGTTGGATCATGTATGATGACATGCATCAGGACGATGCAGTGATGATGATCAGGATGATCATGTGTGATGAGTATCAGGACGATGCTCTGGATGATATGCATCAGGACGATGCAGTGACGATGATCAGGATGATCATGTGTGATGAGTATCAGGATGATGCTCTCGATGATATGCATCAGGACGATGCAATGACGATGATCATGATGATCATGTGTGATGAGTATTAGGATGATGCTCTGGATTATATGCATCAGGACGATGCTATGATGATGATCAAGATGATCATATGTGATGATATGTATCAGGTGGATGCATTACATGATCAGTTGGATAATGTGTGATGAGTTCTGAAGACACAGATGCACATGAGCCATTCTCACATGGTGGTAGGTGTGTCCCCCCATGGTGCAGATATAAGGGATGGGGCCATTCCGACATGGTTGAAGTGTGTCTTCCCATGGTCGTTGATGTAAGAGCTGTTCCATTCAAGCATGGTTGAAGTGTGTCTTCCCATGGCTGTGATATAAGTGTTGTGTCATTCGAGCATGGTTGAAGTGTGTCTTCCGATGGCTACAATATAAGTGTTGTGCCATTCCTAGCATGGTTGAAGTGTGTCTTCCCATGGCTATGGATATAAGTGCGATGCCATTCTCGCATGGTTGAAGTGTGTCTTCCCATGGCGTAGATATAAGTGCTGAGCCTTTCACGGATGGTTGAAGTGTGTCTTCCCATGCCGGTGAATGTAAGTGTTGTGTGATGTGCATTTGGGTTGTGCTTCGTGGACGATGAGATGACATGATTAGTATGATCATGACTATCAGGATGATACTCTATGGACCTGGACAGGTTGTGCAGTTGCATGTAAAAGATCCTAGGAGATCCGATAGGTTGAGCTGTGTGCTCATAATTAGTCCTGGGATGCTCTTTCGAGTTTTTGTGGTGGTCACATATAATATTGCCCTGGGAGATCCGATAGGTTGAGCAGTAAGCTTGTAATTAGTCCTGGGATGCTCTTTCGAGGTTTTGTGACGCACATAATAAGTCCTGAGGATTCCACAGAATGGCCAATGATGATGAAGACCTGCAGGTGGTGGCCCTACATCGAGCATGAAAAAGGGCTGGCTCTGTAGAACTTCATATGACAAGAAGAATTCAAAGATATCCCAATGATCGAGATGACGAGTATAACAACAGTGATGATGATGATGCTTTGTGATCCAATGACGATGATCCAGCTCCAGAATTGAAGACTTGTGCCAATATGTATTGATGACTTGTGTCAAGAGAATACCTTCCTAGTTAAGAGGGAGTGTTGATGTATTTGTAACTTCGAAGATATTCACTTGTATATTGTATTTGTACTTTATTGTATCCCCAATGGAGATGTATTATTCCTCTGATTGGAAGTGTCGTCAGTAATATTGTAAGTGTCGTAACTTATACTTGATGGGTTATTAGACCACCTTGATGGGGTCGGCCCTGTATAAGTCATGTGTGTCAAAGGGTTATTAGACCACCCTAGTGGGGGTTGGCCCAGTCAGCATTATGTTAAGTGGTTAAGTTGAGGCCGACCTAGTTGAGTAAAGGTCAATTCAAGTTAGTGTATAAATAGAGAGTGTGTCTCTCTCATTTTACACATTCTATTGTTCACTCACTTCACATTAGTGAGAGAGAGGAGGAGGAGTGCGCACAAGTGGAGGAGGAGCATGTTGCTGAAGATGTCTATCTCTTGGGTTTGATCATGGTGATCCTTGTATTGATGCTTATTCTATCTCTGAGGAAGTTGCGGGGTTTTTCACCTTCTTGGTTTTCCCCAGTGAAATGTTTTGTGTCTCTTGTCTCTTGTCTCTTATGCTTGATATGTTGTACATGTTGTTCTTTCAGTTAAGATCCTAGATCAGAATGAATTAAATTATGAAAAACTAACAGGTTATTTGTCTGATCCAAAGTCAAAATCAAAAGGCATGTTTTATGAAAAAACTCTGAAGACTAGGACCAAAGTGTAAAGCATATATAACTAGTTCCTGCTACACTTGGTGATGTGTTCTTAAGGTCGCACCCAGGTCATTTTGGAGAAGCACAATTCCTATGATTGATTATACACTAGAGTGGCTAGCTTATGTTGGTGTTGAAGAAGTCTTTGTATGTTGATGTGCTCATACAAAGAAAATTACAAGCTATTTTTTCAAGTCTCACTAAAAATCCCAAACTAACTTCATTGTCATGACTATTGAACCAAATGAATGTGTTAGTGTTGGTGATGCACTGTCTCCTATTAATAAAAGCAATGTGTGACACTGTAAGTCAACATGTACCATTGATGTGCCCTCTCCAACATGATATTTGGATTTGGAGGGTCCACAAGAATCTATATAAATATTAAATCAATTAGTAGGTTGAATTAGATTTTTTAGATAAAATGATGTAGCTCTGAAACTGACACAAGAGTGTGTTGCGTTGGAGGGAAAACAAAAAGGTTGAAGTTATGGGAAAATTTGAAAGAATGTGTTGGGCATATTCTTCATATGATAGAACGATTCTCGATGAAAGTTGTAACATAGTGATGATCCAAAGAAAATAGGGTTGGGAATATCAATTTGGTTGGTGCTCCCAAAGCAAAAGCCCCATGCCAAAACAACCTAGCTAAATCCCATGCTAAAAATAAAGTGGTCGAGATGGGGTTCATAAGACCAAGCTCAAGTCCCTTTGCTTCATTGGTGGTTTTGGTCAAAAAGAAAGATGGAACAATGTGCATGTGCATTGATTACAGAGATTTAAATAATAATACCATCAAGAACAGATATCCTGGTGAATAGGATATATGTATGTCCTATGCACCATGTACCAGAACCATTCACTTTTCAGCATAGAGCAAGTCTATGCTTACTTTGAGGCTTCCTGGGAAGCTAGCATATGCATACTAGACAGGTAGAGATCCCGGGAGTTAATGGAAAAGGTAATATTAGACAAATAAGTGCAGGTGATGTTCTGGAAAGTATTTGAACGGAATTGGGAAGGTTTGGGAGGAATTGCGGTTCAAGAGCTCACTCGGGATTGCTGAGCTAGTAATTTTCCATACTTTCCAAACATGGGTTAAAGGATTCCAAAATATCTAATTAGGGACTGATATGGATATTAGACTGATTTAATGATCTTCTCCAACTGACAAAATGCAAAATGAATGCTTAGAATTAATTTGGCAGTAAATTGGTGAAACTAGTCTAGAATTGACCCCCAACTAGTTAGCCTTGCATTCAACTTCAAAAAACTGCTCTAATGAACCATAAACTATATTGTGATGTTAAATATAGCTCTGATATAACATATTCAACACATATCATTTTAAATATGACTTCAGAACATTCCTCCTTTTATTAAATGATTGATTCTCAAAGAACAATGCCTCACATGCTAGTTTTTCTGTTACAATAGTACGAGAATGAATATGATAAGAAGGAGATTAATTTGGCTCTATTTTGGAATATATTATCAGTCCATCTACAGGTTAGATGTCTGATCTTTCTGCACTCTGAGCTGCTAGTCTTCACTAGGGCGCCATCATCAAACTAGCTCTCTCCTCCAGGGGAATCGCCACCAAATTTAGCTGAGGGAGTGGTAGAAGTAGAAGAAGAGTGGAGATCAGGTCTGATATTGATCTCTAGACATTAGAATCCTATGATATCTGCAAATATCAGTTCATTGAGTTCACTGGAGGTCCTGGGAGCATTTCTCCATAACTGTCTTCATCATCTGGTGTTCCTCCACCAAATCTAGCTGCAAATCTTCTGTACTAGTGGCCTCCTCTTCAAACTGACTGTGTATCTTCAAAGCTGAACTGAAATAGATGTTATTGGATGCAATAAAATATTTTGGACCTGCATATCACTCACTGAAACTCATGGGGACTTGGGGCACATCACCCAAGAAAACTTGTTGAGGCACATCACTCAACTAGAGGGCTCAGAGCTCTCAATGCAAAAATACAAATGAAAAAAGTTCTTGAATGGAGTTGGAAACATGACTAAATAGGAGCGTTAGCTTAATGAGAAAGCCAAGCCACATGTGTGGATGAAGGAGGGCGCATTCCTTGAGAGGAATAGCAACTCTCTGCTTTCACGACTTTCTTTCCTTCACCTCCTTCACTAAATTTTGGCAAGTGCGCCTTAGGTAGCTTTTTTGGGTGTTTCTATTTTCCTTCTAACTGCTTTTATGAATCTTTCCACTTTCTTTACTTTCCTTTTTTCTGCTTTTGCCAGTTTTTCTGTTTGTTTTTGTCAATTTCTAATTTATTTTTCCATGTCTTCTTTCCTCCTTTGGATTCCTTGCTATTCCTGAGATTTGCCACTAAGGCAAGAGTGGTCCACATAACCAATTCGACCTCCTTGCCTAATCATCACCACTTGGCACATTTTATTAGCAATAAACATTTAATAAAAATATTACAACTCAGAATTAACTCTAACTTCAGCATTTAATTAATTAATTAATTAACTCCTATGGTATAATTGCCTAAAAAATACCCCCATTAACTAAATTCTCATTTAATTAATCACTTAGACCCCATAGGGATGGGAGGATCCAAGTAGTGACCAAGGCCACTAGGGAGGGGACATGAAAATTTGGAACCTTACCGAAAAAGGGGTCTGAGCATGACCCCTTCTGCATCCGCAATGCGGATTGCGGATTGCGGAAGGTCGCTAGAAGGAGAAGTTAGATTTCCGCATTTCCGAACCCGAAATGTGGATTTCGGATTGCAAAAGGTTGCTAGGCGGAGAAGCTATATTTCCGCATTTCGACATCTGCAATAAGGATTGCAGATTGTGGAAGGTCATTTGGTGGGAAATTTGTATTTCCACATTCCCGCATCCACAATGTGGATTGCTGATTGCGGATTACGGATCACAATTGCATATTGCAGATTGTAGATTACAGATCGCAATTGCGGATTGTGAAAGGCAGATTTCAGATTGTGGGTCGCAATTGCAGATTGAGGATCGCAATTGAAAATTGCAGATTGTGAATCGCAATTGCAGATTGTAGATTGCATATCTCCCTTGCGGGATGCAGACTGCAGATCGCAATGGTGGAATGTGGATCCGAGTCCATTGCGGCTGTGTGTAGTTTTGGAAGTAAAAGAGGAAGAAAAAAGTAATGACAGATCTTCGGTGGCCTCTGAAGGCCACAAGGGAGGTCCGCGGATGTTACATAGTGGTATTAGAGCTTAAGTTACAACATTGGGGCTGTTAGGGCCGAACCATGGAAGAAATCGCACGCAAGGAAATGCCCACGACACTGTTTAACCTGTCAGAACTCTTATTTATTAACTATTTAATGAGTAATTTCTAGATTGTATGGATGCTTCAAGTCCTATGATGTCTAATAAACATTTATATCATGCACAGTGGTTCCAGCAGGTAGTCGAATCATATGGCAAGGCCGTGTGTTAGAAAGCAAGAATGGTGAGTGTTAATGATGCACAGGATCCCTACGAGCCTGAAGAGGACATGCTAGGGGAAAACGTGTAGGAAGAACACACTGAAACAATGTCTAATGGAAGAAGGGAGCGGGTGACTCCCAGGGACTTGGTTGAGACCATGGTAAGCTTTAATGAGAGGTTGATAAAGGCGCAAGAAGAGAAGCACCATCTCAATGTGGCCATTCTGCAGAGCCTCACTGACACGCATTAGAAAGTAAATATGGGGTCCAATCCAAGTAATATGGGCCAAGAAGAAAGGAATGCAATTAATCACTATAGAGGGCATTCTAGGAAGAGGACTCCAAGCCATAGAATAGGTTCTATGAGCACAAGGCACAGAACATCCTCTTCAGGATCTCCTTCCAGCAGATCAAAACACTCTAGGGACTCTCAAAGAATTCCAAGGCACACTTACAGCAGGACTAAGAGAGAAAGGAAGTCCAGAGGGATCCCACAAGGAGAATTTAGGAAAGCAAGGCCTCCTACCTTTGATGGAGAAAGCAAGACAGGCCAGGAGGCAGAGGCATGGCTACTTGGAATGAAAAAGTACTTCAAAATGCATGATTATTCAGAAAGTAAAAAGGCTAGAATTTCCATTTACAATCTGAATGGAAGAGCTTCCATTTGGTGGGAACATCTCATGAAAGTGAAGAGAACCAGTGAAAGAAGGATCAACTGGGAACGATTTAAAATATACTTTAAGGAAAATACCTATCAGCTAGGTATTATGACAACAAGAGAAAGGAGTTCAATGAACTCATGTTGGGGAAAAATTCCATGGAGGAACATGTTCATAAATTCTTGGAATTGTTAAGGTATGTAGACTACATCAAGAATGAAAGGGTGAAGATTCAGTGTTTCCTTGGAATCCTACCACAGAACTACAGGGATAGGATTGAGTTTGTCCATCCACCAAGTTTGGATGAATCCATTAGAATGGCCATGCTCTATTATGAGCAGAATAAAGGGAGGAAAGACACTCAACCAACATGGAAAGGAAAACCCAAAGGAGGATTTGAACCAATGAAAAGTGGCTTCAAGCCACCTTTCAAGAATCAATCCAGAAACTTTTCACAGGGATAGCCAGCAGGAAGTGGATTCAAACCAGGGGTAAATGCAGAGAAAACATCAAAAGGACCACTTCAGTGTTGGGCATGTGGAGACAACCACATGCTTAGAGACTGCCCAAATCGAAGAGGGAATCCTCGAAGCTTGCACAACTTGGGAGAAGCAACCACGGTAGAAGATATGGCTAGAGCCACACCTCGAATCTATGCAGCACTAGATGATCACCAGGAAGACCACCAATCAACAGTGGTAGAAGTTGAAGGTAAGATTGCTAAGCAATCTATTTTTGTTTTAATTGATCTAGGATCCACTCATATCTATGTGTCCCCTAAGGTGGTTGAAAGTTGTTCACCTAGTAAAGTGAAACATAATATGTCTTGGTTAGTTCAACTAGCCACTGGGACTAAGAGAAAGGTGAGTGAAGTAGTGGTGGACTGTTTCATAGAGATGAATGGACTTCCCACCAAGGTAAACTTGAATGTACTACCCTTAGGATCTTATGATGCCTTGATAGGAATGGATTGGTTGGAGAAGCATAGAGCCAAGCTTGACTGCTATAAGAAGGTACTTGAGTGTGTTGATGATGAAGGAAGACCAGGGTTGTGTTGATGTATATGTAACTTCGAAATGTATTTCACATATATGTATATTGTATTCCTATAGAGATGTTATTATTCCTCTATACGGAAGTGGTTGTATTCCTATAGAGATGTTATTATTCCTCTATACGGAAGTGTCGTCATTTATATTGTAAGTGTCGTAACTTATACTTGATGGGTTATTAGACCACCTGGTTGGGGCCAGCCCTGTATAAGTCATGTGGGTCAAAGGGTTATTAGACCACCCTATTGGGGGTCGACCCAGTCAGCATTATGTTAAGTGGTTAAATTGAGGCCGACCTAGTTGAGTAAAGGTCAAGTCAAATTAGTGTATAAATAGAGAGTGTGTCTCTCTCATTTTACACATTCTATTCTCTCACTCACACTTTGGAGAGTGGCGCACTTGTGGAGGAGGAGGCTCTGCTGCTAGGAGAAGACTATCTCTTGTATTCTGGTTGTATCATTGCTCTATCTATCTCTGAGGAAGTTATTGGGGTTTTTCACCTTTATGGTTTTCCCCAAGTAAACTCTGTGTCTCTTGTGTGCTTGCATTATTGTGTTCATGATTGATATGCTGTAGATTTGCTGTACATGTTGTTCTCTCAGTTAAGATCCTAGATCAGATTGAAGTAAATTCTAAAAATTTAACATGGTATCATAGCTAGCCTAAAAGAAGACATGATATGGCATGTATGACACTTGTTGCACTTACGATGCTAGGGCTTGATATAGAAAAAACCAGTCATCGTAGCACTTTCGCTATAAATCCATTTTGGAAAAGTTTTCAAATCTGAAACTTTTACAGGTCGAAGATAAGATCCACATGTACCTTGTGTCCAAAGGAAAACCTTTAATTTGTTGTACTTTGTGATTTATGATCTGTACAATATAGGGTTTCTGCCTCTTCCAGATCTGAGTCAAAATCAGGTGACCTTGGGAAAAAGGTCATAACTTGGGCTAGGAATCTCCAAATGAAATTTCGTAAAAAATGACAGGTAGTACATAGACTGTGTTTGTGCCAGAAATTGTTTCTAAGGCTAAGGAAACAAGCTAACACAATCTCAAGAGTAAACTCAATAAATAAGACAAAGTTTTTAGGGTTTTTGAATATGATTTAAATGGTTGTAAGCTCTGGGCACAGTTAGGTAATACATCCAATAGAAAAGTAACAACTAAATCATAAGCATAAACTGATAAAGATGCATAACATATCACAAAAGATCCCACAAAAAGAATGTGTTGAGGTTCATACATAAAAGATAAGCATCACCAGAAAATATACATCAACTAGCAATGAATTTATCATTTAAGAAGCTAAACAAGCTTAACAAAAAAGCCAATCACAAACAAAAATGAAGGAGAAAAAGTCATATGTTTCATTATTTCATCAGCTAATGCTCATAAGAGTCACAGTACTTATCTCTTGAACAAGTCTGAAGGTACAATACAATCTGCAGACCTCCTGCTGCCCCCAAAAATCAGAACCATTCTTCAGTCCCTTTGTGTCTCTTTTATAATTACAAAGAAGTGGTTCTATTTCCCCTTCATTAGGTCGAAATTCAAACTTCCTAGCAGTTATATTAACTAACTAGCTCAACTAATTAACTAAAAATAGCAAATCGGATTCCTGGCAAATATGGCGAATTTATGGAAAAATAGGTGTCAAAGAAGCTTCCATATCTCTCAATTGGTGACACCTGTGTAAAACTTGAGAGAGGTTTTTGTTAATGGGTCCGTGATGGACAAAAACCTCTCTTGGTTTTTAAAATTTCATCTCCAGTCAATCAGAATCGGCCCCGCAAAATGAACACTAAAACAGGAAAATATTAAATATTTAAAATCCCTGGAAAATAGGCTGCAAAGATTAAACTGAATCTTTCAATCCTTGACAGCTGTTGCAAAACTGAGAGAGGTTTTTGTATATGAGTATCTTATGAACAAAAAACTCCTTTGGTTTTCAAAAATTCCTCTCCATCAGCTCGCGGTATGCATTTGACTTCAATAACTCACAACAGGAAAAACACGATATTCTTGTAGCGCTTCTTTGATGAATTTCGGCTCCAGCGCTACAAGAAAAACTTCAACACTGTTTTGTTGCTTTAAAACAACTTTATATCATTTTGCATGGGATCTTGAGGCTATCAGGATTAAACTTGTACATGTCCTCACTTAGAATAAGATTTATGAGCTTCTTATTTGATATAATGAACTTTTAAAACCCCTCATCAAAAACAAATATAAAGCTTTAAAATCTAAAAACTCAAAAGCAAGCCCAAAATATTATAAAAAGCCTAAGGAAAACTTACTAAGGAGGAAAAAATCAAGTTAAAGAAAATGAATAACTTAAAATAAAGTGCAAATCAAACCAAAAGTGCAAATCAAACCAAATTTGAAGAAACAAAATACTGACTTAACATCTGGCTCCAGCTGCGGGATGAAGCCCTCCCTGCGAGGCTTCAAGAACCTGTAGACCAGTGCCTTCTGTCTGTTATCTTATCTATTCTGTAAAAAATTCCATTGGGCTATGGAGTCTTATTGTGATTCACTCACCGGTATGTACAATGATCAGTGAAAAATGCTTTTATGGACTATAAAAATGCTTGAGGAATCGTCCATTAACAGGGCTGGACAACTCCTCACCTTCCAAGGACTGCAGGATAAAAGTATTGTTTTCTAAAACCTTTGATATCATAAAAGGGCCAAACCAAATATTTTCAAACTTACCATGCTTGCCCTTCTGTTCCTTTCTTGCATCCCATCGTAGAACCATCTCACCTTCTCTGAAAGTGTTCTCTTTAATATTCCTATCAAACCTGTTTTTAATCTTGGCTCTGTATAGATGTGCTTTTTCATCCACCTTCTCTCTATTTTGCTATAAATCTATCATTTCAAATAGTCTCCTTTTCATATCATCCGGTTCCTCTTGAGAGTTCTAAAGGAATTTCATCACTGGAATCCCCAGTTGAACAGGGAACAAAGCTGGATTGATCCTTCTTAGTTTCTGTCGGAAAGGCTTAACATTAAGCTTCAAAAGGACCTTGTGCTGAATAATTGCTGTATCATAAGTTCTTAGTTCCTGATAAGACCAAGCAAATACATCTACATGTTCTTTCAAAAGCTTGATATATCTATTTCTTTGTTCAGCTATCAGAGATTTAGAAATTTTTACCATCTTAGGATGTTCTGCTGAACCAATATTGTAGTCCTCTACATTGTCTTCTGAAAATTGAACCACTGACTTTGAAGGTATATCATCCTTTGTAAATATTCTTTCTAAAGGTACTAGACCCTTTGGAATGAAGTTGCTCTTCAACTCAATTATTTTATGCCCTGCTATCTCTTCTGCAGCAAACTCATTTAACTGTTCATCCCTTTCATCTTCTTCCTGATCAATTTGAGCATTTGAAAACTCATCTATAAGCTCAAGAATTTTATTTTATTTCAATGTCATCTTCAAAAACCCTCCAATGCTTCACATTATCAGGGACACATGGTCTATACCTCACTTCTATAGGATACTTTAGCTGAGTGGTTTTAGGGATTCTGAAATGTGTGGCAGCCAGAGCTAAAGAATCTGCAGTCTCATTATGATTCCTTGGAATATAAGTGATATTAAATGCTATAAAATAGTTTTCAAGCATATCCCATACCTCATTTCGATATACTTTCAGCAAACCCTGCTTTACTTGATATTTGTTCTTCACTTGTTGAACAACTAATTCAGAGTCGCCAAATGCAGAAATCTGCTGAATTCCCAAATCTTTAGCAGCCTTCAATCCCAGTAGCAGAGCTTCATACTCGGCAGTGTTGTTAGTGGTAACAAACTCCAATTTATACATGAGTTTCATTGTTTCACCCCCAGGGGAAATGAGTAAAACTCCAGCTCCAGCACCCTCTTTGCATGAGGATCCATCAAAGTACAACTGCCACAATGCATCTTCCTCTTCTCTGCTGCATTTTACATGCTGTTCTTTTTGCACTTGTAACAGACCAGCAGAATTCTCCTCTTCACTAAACTGTAATATGCATGAACCAAGGTCTTTGTCCACATAGTACATTGGGTGATTGCTAGGGTTTTTATCATCTGTGACTATGTAAGCAAGCTGTAGCTCTCTGTAAAGTCTTCTATTTTCTCCACCACTAATACAGGAATGGTGGCATAAGAGAGGTCCATCTGTAATGTTCCCCCAACCTTCTTAGCCCATGACCTAGAAAGAAGCAAGCCAAATTTTGGTGTGATGTCAGCTACTACAACATCCATTATCACACTTTTCATGGGCAACTGAGCAAGGTTGACAACCATGTATTTTATTACTCCTAGACACTTCACAGCTCGAGAGTCAAAGGCATATAAATCATGGTATGGTTTAGTAACATTAAGGCCCAGGGCTTCCATTACAGCTTTTGGCATCAAGTTATGGGATGCTCCTGAATCTAACAGGAAATTGTGAATCATTTGCTCATGTACTGTCAAGGTTATATAGAAAGGAGGAGAAGAACCAACCTCATTTTCAGTCTTCTCAGCCAGAGCTGACCCAATGAAAATTCTAGGGTTTTCTTCTTGCAAGTTAACTGTATCTGAAACAGGCTGATTACTGGGTATATTCATCACTTTCAGAACTGTATCTTTATATGATAGATTCTTTATTAACTCAGTCAAAGGTACAGGAATCTTTAACTTCCCCAGTTCATTCTCCAAACTAAAGTTCTGGAGAGATTTGCTTACCTCTTCAACTTCAACATTCTTCTTTGATCTTTCTGCAAATTGTTTCTTTTCAATAACAGGATCAACCATTTGTTTAGCAAGAACAGGTGCTCTCTTCATCGGAGTTTGGGCCACTGGTTTTGGGCCTGATCTGAGATTTATGATCTTTTTAGGTTGTCCATTCTGATGAACAACAGCAGTTATAGCAGTATTTTCCAGGCCTAAATCACCTTCAGTTTCAAATATATCAGCATTGTAATATTCTGAATTCAGAAAATCTTCTTCAGTAACAAAACCTGTACACAATCTATCTCCAATATGATTCATATCCTGATCAGTCTCAGTTTCTTCAAATAGCAGCTGTTGATCAATTTCTTCTTCATCAACCAAATTATTTTGAAAAGGTGGGGGCACTTTTTGATCCTCATTCTCCCTCCTTTCTCGCTGGATATCATTATTCCTGCGCTCTCTTGGCATAAATCTAGGAGCAAACTGCCTTCTAAACTGATTCTGATTGTTTGGATTTCTTTCAGCTTCTGGAGCAGGTTTACTAGAATTCTTCTCAAGTTCTAACTTATTTAGTTTTGCAGTAAGATTCTTCACCAGCTTAGCCATCTCATCTATCTTGGCTTCAGCAGACTGAGAAGCAGAACTTGCTGTAACAACTTCTTTCTTTCCTTTTCTTTCATAAAGCTCCTGGGTTGTTTCGTTCTTAAGTCTGTTTGAAGCTAGTAAATTAGACTCTACCTCCAAAGCTGCATCTTGCACGTTCAGCAGGGTGATAGGTCTTCTTTCTCTCAGTAATAAAGAAAACTCATGATCAAAAGCATTTGCATAAGTAAGTCTGGCTGATGTTTCAGTAGGTTTAATTTCTGCTGGAATCTTACTATACATTTTGTTAAACCTTTTAGAAAAATATGCTACAGTCTCATCTTTCTTTCTTCTGAGAGCTCCAAACTCTGTTATATAATAGGTGTGATCCTTTGTGTCTCCCCATTGCCTCATGAAAAGATCATGGAGTTCTTCAATGATAGTAATTGAGTTAGCAGGAAAGTCTCTAAACCATTTTCTTACATCCCCATCAAGGCTCTGAACAAATACCCTCATCCACACATCTTTAATCTCAATGTTCTGATTGTCAGCATAACTTAGGAAAGCCTCCCAATGTTCCTCAGCAGTGATTTCCCCCTGTCCATTGAACCTAGGCATATATTTTTGATAATCACCTCCAGGCAATGCATGTAAAGGCTGAGGTAAAACTAATGGTGCATACCTAGCTGCAACCATCCTGTCCATCATATCCATGGGTGGGTTTTGGGCTGCCATTTTGGTACTGACTAGCTTGAAAGATGTAGAAGTTTGGTTAGAACCTTTTTGAAAGGGATTCTTTCCTACTTTCAGCTGAAAGATAGGTATTTTATCAGGAGAAGAAGTTTTAGCTTTCAAAAAACTTTGAGGATTAGTAAAAACCTGAAAAGTGCTCTCAGGGATGGTAGGTTTTATCCAAGGTAAGGTTTCAGCTGAATGTAATGATACACCCAACTGGTTAGGGTCATAGGAGGCTGGCAAAGATTGAGACTTTCTGAGTTTCCTCGTTGTTTTCAAGATCTGTTCAGGGTCTGTCACACCCAGTTTCAATGGAGAAGTAGGTCTGTTCTTGGTCCCAATCCCTTTAGAAGCCACTGTGACTACTGTTTGGTGAAAATAGCCTTTAAAAAGATCTGATTCAAGTTCACCTCTTAAACCAGTAAAACGGATGAGTATCCCAGGGAATATATGCTTCAGTTTCGTCCCCGGCAACAGCGCCAAAGATGTTTGTGCCAAAAATTGTTTCTAAGGCTAAGGAAACAAGCTAACACAATCTCAAGAGTAAACTCAATAAATAAGACAAAGTTTTTAGGGTTTTTGAATATGATTTAAATGGTTGTAAGCTCTGGGCACAGTCAGGGAATACATCCAATAGAAAAGTAACAACTAAATCATAAGCATAAACTGATAAAGATGCATAACATATCACAAAAGATCCCACAAAAAGAATGTGCTGAGGTTCATACATAAAAGATAAGCATCACCAGAAAATATACATCAACTAGCAATGAATTTATCATTTAAGAAGCTAAACAAGCTTAACAACAAAGCCAATCACAAACAAAAATGAAGGAGAAAAAGTCATATGTTTCATTATTTCATCAGCTAATGCTCATAAGAGTCACAGTACTTATCTCTTGAACAAGTCTGAAGGTATAATACAATCTGCAGACCTCCTGCTGCCCCCAAAAATCAGAACCATTCTTCAGTCCCTTTGTGTCTCTTTTATAATTACAAAGAAGTGGTTCTATTTCCCCTTCATTAGGTCGAAATTCAAACTTCCTAGCAGTTACATTAACTAACTAGCTCAACTAATTAACTAAAAATAGCAAATCGGATTCCTGGCAAATATGGCGAATTTCTGGAAAAATAAGTGTCAAAGAAGCTTCCATATCTCTCAATTGGTGACACCTGTGTAAATACTGAGAGAGTTTTTTGTTAATGGGTCCGTGATGGACAAAAACCTCTCTTGGTTTTTAAAAATTCATCTCCAGTCAATCAGAATCGGCCCCGCAAAATGAACACTAAAACAGGAAAATATTAAATATTTAAAATCCCTAGAAAATAGGTTGCAAAGATTAAACTGAATCTTTCAATCCTTGACAGCTGTTGCAAAACTGAGAGAGGTTTTTGTATATGAGTATCTTATGAACAAAAAACTCCTTTGGTTTTCAAAATTTTTTCTCCATCAGCTCGCGGTCTGCATTTGACTTCAATAACTCACAACAGGAAAAACACGATATTCTTGTAGCACTTCTTTGATGAATTTCGGCTCCAGCGCTACAAGAAAAACTTCAACACTGTTTTGTTGCTTTAAAACAACTTTATATCATTTTGCATGGGATCTTGAGGCTATCAGGATTAAACTTGTACATGTCCTCACTTAGAATAAGATTTATGAGCTTCTTATTTGATATAATGAACTTTTAAAACCCCTCATCAACAAGGCACCCGAAAGATCTCAACAAGTTGAATCATCGTATAATTAGCCAAAAAACGGTCTGCAATAACCACACACGGTCTGAAATACATTCAAGAGACACCCATAATCCACCACGACGATTGGAAAAAACCAATACTAAGAAAGCCATTAAACTTGCAACCATTGTTTCACCAAAATTTCGTACAAACATACCCTAAAAACCTCCTCAGGACCAACAAAACCCTAAAAATGAAAACAAGTTTAGGCATCACAACAGTAGCCAAAGAACGATATGCCATTATCACAAATAATCATGTTTAAATGTATGTAAACAGGTCGGAAATGAATTCACATCTTACACCTATAAACATCCACGATTGTCACAAAATCCACACATACAATGTCACTATCACAAAATCGGAGCAAGGACGTCCTCGAAACCAAGCAAGGATACCAATTGCGATGCCAATACAACCAGACAAACAAAGCAAACAAACCCACTTCTAGAGATACCCATGCAACCACAGAGGAATTGTCGGAAAGATATAACGAAATCATACAAGTGGTGGTGCAAAGTGTTGATAAACACTGTTCGAAAACTGGTAAGGACGAAACCCTACCAGATGAAACGCCATGGTAGCGTCAATTGTAGGATGCCTGAAGCTGAGGCCCATCAAATCGCCACTGAAATCGCCATCGAGCCAAAAAATGAGCCACTTCTATTGTTGGCTAAAACCCATAGCAACGAACGGTTGAACAACTGCGAGCTCAGGGTGAACGGAGAATAAGACCGACTTCAACCTCCGTCCAATCCGCACCTGCAAAAAAATGCAGCAAGGTGTCAGCAAACAGAGCAAGGGATACATCAGGAAAATAGTTTCCAAAAAACCCACAAATTATATGTTCAACGATGACCACCTTGAACCCGTAGTTGGCACAAAAGTGTATAGGAATTGAGTCAGTCAGGATCGTTAACTAGAAGCAGAAATCATCGTCAAAATCCTCTACTGAGATAAGCCAAGGAACGGTCGCGCCACAACTCATATCCCACACAACTGACAAACAAGTCTGGTTTCCCAAAGCGCAGAGCAAGGCACACAAATAAACGTTAAGACAACCTCAAAGTAACCTCCCACCAGCGACCACCATCAACTCCCGACTGTAGTCGGAATGGAATCCCGACGGACCACTACCAGGGTGGCAGAATGCCCATGCAATAGACTCGAACAAGATTACACGAGGTGGTGGAGTAGCTGCAGGAAAACACGGGTTTGAGTCTCGAAATAAACACGGGAACCCTAAACTTTAATGCTCCTACCTACCTAACATGCGGCGTTACAATATTAACGTACATTGTACAACGCCAGTTCACTGCCAAGTGGCCTCCGACGTGGCACAAGGGACTCTGCACAGGTACTGGCGTCTCTCCCCTAGCTCTGTAAAAAAAAAACCCTATGCTTGGGTTTTATCTATTACCAAGGATCCTATCTACCTATAAATCCTATAAATCTTTTGGATTACACACACTTTACATCACGAAGCTATAGGTTTGATCTGCAAGGATCAATACAAGTTGGGAATGATTTTTTCTTAAAAAAATAAAAATTCTTTCCAACCAATTGGATATAAGATTACTCGACTCTCACTCTTCTTGATTTGGTATACTTCTCTCGGAGATTATTTGACTCTCATTTGTCTCGATTTATTTGTTTACTTAGAAAAGAAAATTGTACCTTACAAATTACTTTGCATAATCTTCTTAATCTTTTTTAGGACTTTCTTCTAGAATCTTGTTTGACTGGTTACCACGACATTTCTCTTTGTTGTCCAAATATTGAGATAACCATCATGCATATGATGTGTTATTTACCATTGGTGTTATGTATTGGATAAGTTTGGACTCTTGCAAGATTTATTCAATTTTTGGATCAATTTGACAAGGTCATCTTTTTCCTTATGCCTTTTCTTACTAAGTCTTTTAGAAATACATCATCTCTTCAAATTGAATTTGATATGCAGAAATAGTGTAAACACAATGCAAATCTTTTTATTTTTGAATATTGATCAACTAATTGTTTTTTCTAAAATTTCTTTGAATTTCTTATTTCCCTTGTTTATGGTTTATCATATTATATAATTTTCTATATTTTTTTTTCAAGAAAAACAAACATTATATTTGACTCATTTCAAATTTGAAATCAAAATATTTATTGATAAACCTCTCGATTCTTGTCCAATATGTAGAAATGTGCTCAAATCTATCCTGAATATACATATACAATCTTCTAGGAAGCAAAACAAGTCCAAAATTATTACCTCGTCTTTCAACATTTTCTAAAATATACATGGAATACCTCAAAACAAATATAGTTTTCCAAAAAAAGTAAATAGTTTGATACAAACAGTTATTAATTTCAGAAGAGGGAAATGTTTTGTTCATAAGAGAGTCCATCCAAGTCCTTGAATTTCTGTAAAGCGGGAGCAACCTTAGAAAGAGAATTTGCCTACTCCTCGAAAATGTGTGGAAGTGATTGATGTTCTTTTAGCATCTTGGCTACCTTTTTCTTTGGGAATTGCCAACAGTCTCTATAAGAAAGCCAAATGTTAAGAGACACCAAATGTGAATACATGCTATCTCTAAAATATTTCCTCATCACTTTAGCCCATGAGACTTCATTGAAGAAGAGTCTCCACAAGATTTTAACAACTAGAGCTTAACTAAAGACATGGATGTTTTTCAAACCCCAACCCTTAGTCTCTTTTGGCTTCACTAATTATGACCATTTGACTAGAGGAATGCCTTTTGTTTGCCCTTTTTATCTCTAAAATATTTTTCCTCGTCACTTTAGCTCAAGACTTCATTGAAGGCGAATCTCCCAAATCTTTTGGTAGCTAGGGATTAACTAAAAACATGGATGTTTTTCAAACCCCTTCCCCTAATCTCTTTTGGCTTCACTAATTATGACCGTTTGACTAGAGGAACACCTTTTGTTTTGGATTTTGTTTAGATGAAGCTAAAATATTTTCTTGATCTTGTTTAGTATTCGTTTAGGGATATGGGCTATAGAGGAGGAAGCTAAAATATTTTCTTCATCTTGTTTCGTTTTCATTTAGGGATATAGGCTATAGATAATCAATAAACATGTATATTTTTCAACACATATTTTACCAAAATTGATCTACTTTTGTGAGACAACCACCAATAAGATATCTCAGAATTTTAAATAACCATAGCCAATTTGCATACCTTTAATAGTTGGGATTTAACATCAAACTCACATACTTCACTCATTGGTCAGTAGGACCTAAGGATAGAGGGAAAACATGTGAGATTTTTTTTCCATACCATCGAAAAGCATGCAAGATTTATCCAAGTTACTCTCCATTCCCATTGCTCTGCAACGAGTATCCATGATATCTTTGTATTGCTTCAATTTCATTAATGTTCCATGACCAGGAAGGTAAATGCCATCTACAAATAGATGCATAATAAACACAAAACCCGTTACTCTTATACCTCCAAAGGAACCCTCTCTTTTAGCCTTTGCTATCAGCCTACTTAAACACTTTGCTACTAGTAAAAACAAGAAAGGGGACAAGTTTGAGACCTCTTGAAGCATTGAAGAAACTTGATGGAAACCCATTTATTAGGACATCAAAAGATGTCGAAGGCACACAACTCATGGTACAATTGATTGATTGAAGATTCACATGGATTTGCATAAAGTCCAACTTGATATACAACCAATTTACTTTGTCATATACCATTGCTAGATCAATCTTCAATACTATTTTTGTAAGTTCATTTAGCTTTATATAATGTAAGCCCTCTTGATTAGTCTCCATAGAATCATGAATCTCTCTCTTGAAAAGAAACCCAAATTGCTCCTTTGAAATTATGTTAGACAACATCCCATTTGAGTTTGTTAACTATAACCTTCAAGATAATTTTGTCAATAAGGTTGCAAAATGAGATAGGTCTGAAATCTTCAAATCAGCCGGGATCATTCCTTTTTGGAATAAGGGGAATGAACATTGAATATAGAGCCCCTATCATTCTCAATGATGTTCTCGACTCTTCATCCACTCTTAGAATCACTCCTTCTGACAACATGGAAACTTAAGTAAAATTCAACAATCCAACCTTCAAGCCCACAATTCTTTTGCCTTCTTAAAATAATGTAAGGCTCCCTTCAATTCTTCTCTTGTAACCTCTACTTCTAGGTCCTCATTCATCCTTTGATATAAACAAGTCTTGGAAAAAGCCTTATCACCTTCATAAATTTGCAATGTTTGTAGTGTTAGGATCCTTGAACAATTTTTAAAAATGAGACTTGCATGTGCTTGCAATGTCTTTAAAATATTTTGCCTTGGATTCGTTAGGTAGTTTCCAATCTCATAGATAGTATTGACACTTTTCCTATAATTGGCATATTTATGAAAGAACTTAGTTTTGTTATCCCCCTCAATCAATTGGGTGGCTTTGCTTTTGAGTATCCACTTGATCTCTTATTTGTCTAGAAGATATTTTTTCTTTTCTTATAAGGACTTTAAGGAGATGCATTATTCATCAATGAAAGTTTTCAAGGCATTGTTTGCAAAGAGAGAAGCTATTTTTGCATCCGACTTTATAGCTAATTGATTTTCCTTTTGTTTCTCCCTTTCCCATCTTGCTACTAGCTTCTTGACTTGTTTAAGATTAGTTGCAAATTGTTGCACAAGAGATTCTTTAATAGAGGGACCATACATTTTCCAATTTTGGTTAATAAGGAGTTTTAACTCCTCGTTACCTATCCATGCATGATTAAATTTGAAAGGGGTAGGAGGATTTTGATCCTCTTTCTTTAGAAGCATAATAGAGGAGCCACCATAGCCTACCTAAGGTTTATATTTTGTAGCTTCCTTAATTAAATTTTTGCCATATTATGAAACTTGTCCAATCTTTTAGATACACATTTTCTTCTTCTTCTTCTTAAGTTTCTCCATGTGGGAACTAATTGCACTGGTTCAATGTCTACCGGATTGGAATCCTAAAAAAATTGTAGAAAATAGCCTTCCAACAGGTCAGACCTTACCACCTCTCACCATACCTCAAGGATAAGGTTAGATTCAAGTCTTCCTCTACTATAATAATATTTATTTTAGTGTTTGCCGATCCTTAAGTTGGTCCCATAAGGTTTTTCTATCTCCATAACATCAATGCTAGCATTCCAACTTGTCATGAGACCCACTAACAATCCATGAGCATTGATGGAATACAAGGAAGAGATGATAACAATAGTTTTGGAACACAAAGACATAGTCCCTTGCAAAATTACTACATCAAGATAATATACATAGATCAATCTTTTGAGGGCCTTTTGTTTATGGGCACCCTCGACCCCTCTTACATAAAACAAGAGAATAATCACGAAGGCACCTTCTTCGGGGATTTTTTTTCTCTAAGAATCCCCATTAATGGTTAATTGCTTCCCTTCCTAAACTTCCCTACATGATTTGGGCTTTGCTAAAGAAATATGGGACTTTGTTCCAACTAGGTTTAGTTTGTTTGCAATTAAGGCTAAACCTCCCACAACTTCCTTTTTTCCTCCACCACTGTTGTTTTTCAAGGTTGAAGTTGATAATTGAAGACATTGGAGGCCTGAGTGGGTTCTCCCTACAAACTTTTGAAACCTCATCCAAAGAAGGTGATCCTTCCCTCCCTATAATCAGATGATCAATATGCTCTCGAGACCATGATGGAGGACTCTTAGTGACTCTAAACCCCTTAGTGTTTACGACTTATTGAGTCTCTCTATTCAAAACTTTCTTGCTATAATTATTTAAGGAGGGGATCAAAGTAGGGGGAGGCAACTCTGTAAAAAATAGAAGTTTCGTAGAAATAGAAGAAGGCACCTTATAAATTACGAGTAGTATCCTAAACTAGAGGAGATGGGATATCCATTCCTAAAATGTCATGTTGAGGAGTTGGTTCCACACAATCCATTGTTTCCAATGTAGAAATATTGTCCTGCTTGATATCTTCTTCGCTTGAAGAAATTGTTTTTTCACCCATTCGTTCTTCTTGAAATGCCAATTTTTGTTAGGTGTTTTACAATATATCCCACTTCATGACATAGAGAGTAGCAAAAACAACCATTCAATTTTTTAGTGAAGGACCAAACCCCCATTCATCTCAATTTCAATGAGAGACATTCCCTTAAATCAAGTACAACCAAAACCCTAGCCATTCTCTTATATACTCCAAAAATCCTCTTGCAGTACTACAAACTTCTTGAGAGAGTTTGCGATGGCAATCCATGACTATTAACTAAAAATATAAGAGTAGGTCAGGGAGTAAGATCTATATATGTTGAATAACTAGTGGTTCACTTAGAGGACAAAAGCCTGGTTTCCAACTTTTTAGAACAACATTTGAAGGGACCCAAAGTTAGGTTTAGGATTGAATGGTTTATGAATATTGTTCACTTGTAGCTCACAGAAAATCCAACCTCTTACCAATATATGAAAAGTGGGAGAGTATCCTAACACATTCTTATATCTTGTGTCCAACCAAAGCTATAAGGAATAAAATTATGGAAACCCTAATATCTATTGTGCCATTCCCGCATACTTGAGGCTATTATCCTTAATAAAGCACAATTTACAAATTCATACAACTCTTCACTGCAAATTAAAAATAACTACATATGATTCTCCACTTATGGATTTTGTCCTACCGATATGCCTTTCTAATATGAGGCTACTAGTATACTTCAATTGAGCATAAGATTGTCGACATTGATATTATGATCTATTGAGACATGCTCATTATTAGTAGCATCCATTACTTCCTTTTAAGGGCTTACTTTCTTGAGCAACATAGGTGACTACTTTCCTTTTTCTTCCTTTTGAAAATAATCAAGGACATTTGTATAATCCTTGGAGCATATATTAAATCTCTTTCTTCCTATTTACAAGGGCATTTATATAATCGAAAATAATCAAATGACATTTGTATATTTCTTGGAGATATATTAAATATCCTTTGAGGAAAACTTCAAAAAATTTGAGGGTCTCAAGTTTGTAAAGAGTTTGTATGCCACAAAATTTGATAGAAACAATGCATATCTTCCCTTTGGCTCAAATCATAAATTGGTTTGCCATTGTAATACATGTGTTATATGACCATAGGGAGGTTTGCTCATATTTTCTCTTAGTGATGATGTTAACTGAACATTTGGGTTGATTGTGGCATCTTTAACTATAGTGATTTCAAACGAATTCAATTAAGATGTAAAATGTTTTTCCATCACAAACTCTCTCTAGGTCTCCCCTTTTAATCGAAGGTTGTAATGTAACAGGGCCAGGGTATTTCACCTCCAGCTTAACTGTAATACCTATATCAATAGAGAGTTTGTGATGGCAATCCATGACTATTAACTAAAAATCTAAGAGTAGGTCACGGAGTAAGATAGATATATGTTGAATAACTGGTGGTTCACTAAGAGGACAAAACACAACTTATGATATCGTAATATTAGCTCTTCTATTTATGGCTTTTGTTTTCTTTTATCTTTGTTTAAGATTTCTAGTTACAACAAAATAGTGAAAAGTTCAAAATGTGTAAATTTAAGATTTAACTTCGATCACATTCCATAGTATCTTTCTCACTATTTATTTTCTTCCACGGTCACAGTCGCCCTTCTGGACCGAGCTGTTCATGAGAGATGGCCGAGGACTTACGCCACGTTGCAAAGAAGAAAAACCAAGTTAATGAGAAAAATATCTTTGCGCAGAAGCCACATCCGAATGTATCAGAGCCAGGTTTCGATCCTGGGACCTGTGGGTTATGGGCCCACCACGCTTCCGCTGCGCCACTCTGATGCGCTGTGTTTACTGTGCTCCAATTTACTACACCAATTCACTGAATGAACAATCAACGACATTGAATGGCCTGCGTAATTTTCATTGCTAACTGTTTGCTTGCATTTAGAGGACAACAACTGCTTTGCAGCTCAGTTCTTGCGCCTGTGAAACGCTGGGTGTTTTTTTTTTATTTTGGAATTCATTACTATGGAAATTGCAAGCTGTATTGGAAAGGCTCATAGGCGTGTTATGTAATAATAAAAAAAATAAAAAACAATAATTTATTTTTTAAGCTCATGGTTTAGTCATAAACCAATTTAGTGTGTTAATCGATTTATTTGTTTGAAAATCTTTATTATATCATCTTCACTTGATTTTCACAAAACTCTTTTAATTTTTGAAGAAGTTTGACAAGGTCATTTCCATCCTCATAATGCCTTATGTTAATGTTCTTTTAAAAATGTTTCATCTCTTCCAATTGAATTTGATATGCAGAAATAGTTTAAAGAGAATGCAAATCTTCTATTTCTAAATATTTTTTTCCTAAAATTTTTAGTTCTTTTGTTTATCATATTTAATGGATTTAATTTTATAGATTCTATAAATAAAGGCACAACTCTTGCTACAAGTCAATGATAACTATATATGATTGTTCACTTCTTCATGAATTTCCACTTGATGGATTTTGTCTCATTGATATTCCTTCTTAATGCGGGGCTAGTACTATATCTCTTTTGAGGATATAACTACACATTGTTGACATTAGTGTTATAATCTCTTGAGACATGTTCATTATTAGTCACAGGCATTTCTTTCTTGCAAAGGGTGCAATGTCCTCACCCTCCAGTAAGTCTATGTGCCTTGCTTGATCGACATGGGCATGCTCAATATGATGGAGAAACATCGCTATAAGGCTAGATGGGCATGGCTAGGAAATCAAAATTCACGGTAAAGGAATTCGACTGGTAAATTGACAAGTGGTTGAATAATTGACAAAGGTTGGTGCGAAGAAAAAGAGGCATGACCAAGAATGTAACAAATAAAATATTAAAATAATATGAATAATATATATAATAATAAAATAAAACATAATGTTAATTTTTTTTTCCAAGGAAAAAAACGTAATTTAATTATTGATATAACCAAATTACATATCGCAGAGGGCATTCGGGATGCCTCTCAAAAGTAAGAGTCCAACATACGCTGTAATATGATTACTACTCCATAGGAGAAACAGTCCAATCACAATGTACAAAAAAATAGAGAAGTCGGGGTTCCCATATAGGGCTCCCTAAAGTTTTCTAGAAAAGAGAGTATAATACATATATAACAAAACTGTGATGTCAAAATGTCATCGTTGTAGAGTTTCAATGCCTTCTATCAAAGGACGGTGATAGTATTCATATGTTGCATCAGGTTCTGTGGCTGAGATCTTCCATTGTCCGAAAGGCAGGTTTAGTCCTTGCTTTGAGTGTTGATCAGCAATGGAGTTTCGCTCCCTGTATACATGACAACAAGAGAAGGTTTCAAATTCCCTCAGAAGTCTCCTGACATCATCCAAAATATTGCATAAATAGAGGTTATGACATCTTTGTATGTTGTTGACCCAATTGTTTACAATCATAAAATCTCCGAAGATCTGAATGTGGTTGCAATTTTGTTCAAGAGCAAATCAGAGTAGGAGTTTGAGAGAGGAGAGTTTTGCGAAATTGTTCGTGCCAGGTCCAAGACCCATCTGGATGTGAAAAAAGGATGAATGGGTGAGATGTATAACCTCCCCCCCGTAGGACAGTTCAATAGCCGCCCCATTGAAATATGCCCAAGGAATAGCAGGGTCAAAGATTTATGCAGTAAGGTTGCAGGTGGAAATGATGTGCTTTTGTTGAGGGAAGCAAGTAAGAATTTCCGCACTCTGAGATGCCACCATTTCGGGGACAGAGAGTTTGTCTTGGAACAGTGCCTTATTGCGGGCCAACCAAGTACCCCATATCACAAGGATGGGTAAATCCCGATAAGGTGCCGAGTCAGCAGATTTAGACCATGATTTCCAAGCCTCCTCCAAAGTGTTACCCGACCATGGAATTCCAAAATTCAGGGAGGTGTGGAAAAAAGTCTAGATTTGTAGAGTAAAAAGGCATAAGATGAAAAGGTGACTTATAGATTCAGATTCTTGTTTGTAGAGATGGCACCACCCCGACCCTTCGACATGCCACTTTTTCATAAATTCCCAAACCAGAACTTTGTTAGCCAAGGAGCACCCCATAAACAACTTCGATTTTAACGGGCACTTTGATTTCCAGATAGAATGCCACCACCAGAGTTTCGCTTCATCTTCAAGTTCACCAACCAGAAAGTTGTAGCCAAGCTTTGGAGTGTATACGCCCAGTGGAGAAGGTGACCAAATGAAAGAATCCATGTTGTTGGAGATGCGAACATGAGAAGATATGAGAGCAAGAATATAAGCGTCCCACAAGTTCCGTAGATGTATAGGGATATGAAGAAGGTCCGAGCCTTTCCATCCTTGTTGCATGATATTGGTGGAGATCGGATCTGCAATGTGGGATAGATTGTAGCTAGGGTTTTCACCCCAGCTTGTGCAAATGAGCACCTATTAAGGAGAAGGGTCTCCTTAATAGCAGTTCAATAAACAATAAATTAAAGCAATAAAACAGTATGAAATTTAACCTAGCATGAGCATTAACAGAAATAAAAAGACACGACAATATGATAAAGATTTTCCTTTTGTATTAAATTTACCTCAAATGTTGAGGTTGGTGGAGCTCTTGTAGTAGTCCAGGAGGGCTGCTTCCGTGCTCCAATGTGTTCCTTCTCCTTCTCCAAGGTGTTTGGATAATGGGCCAAAAGGGGCACTCAAATGGGAAAAAGTATCTCAAATGATAAGCTAGGGTTTCAAGAGTGATTTTGGAAGAGTGAGGATAGGAAAGATTATGGATATGAAATGGGGAGCCTCCATCACCTATTTATAAGTTTTTAGTGGTGGAGTATTGACCCATGGTTTTTGGCACCATATGGTTTAGGTCAATTGTATAGGGTTTTTGCTTCTTTTTTCCCTCTTTTTTATATTTTTTATTCCTTTTTTAGAGGGTTTTTGCTATTTTTGGAGGAAATTTAAATTATTTTAGGGAAAAAGGGGGTTTTTTGGCCTTTTGGAGGCAAATATGGCAGGAAATATAGACAAATGAGTCATGTAATGAGGGAGATGAGATGTTGAGCACTTTTTGGGTGTTAACAAATTGCCCCCTGATGTGTGAGGGTAGGAGCTCATCGTATGGCCGATAGACATCATAAGTCTATGTATGGTTTTCCTGGGATGTGGAGAGGAGAAGAAACGAACTACAGCCTGGAACAATGGTCCTGAACAAACTGCAAAAACTAAAAATACATGACCTCAATATTTGAGGTATGATCTCAATATATGGATGAGGCGAGCATACCCATGCTCGTATCAAGATATATAAAAATAATAATGAGGCCCAAAAATGGGGACCTGAAATATACATGGAGAACCACTGTGTACATCATAAGGGTCCAAAAATGGGACTCAAATCTGGGACATACTGCCGGGCTGACCATGTCTGAGCTAAAGAAATGATACACTAGAATATCAATAGTGGTGTTGAGTATGGTACTAGAGGAATTGATGAATTGGAAGATCATAATGACGGGGGGTCATACCCTCAATGGTACATTGGACTGGAGCTTAACTGGGTGCTCAAGGAAGCATATAAGGGGATGGATTCCGAATACAATCGCCAACGCAACCCGGATATCCATGGGAACATATAACTGGGTGTTCCAAGGTGACTCACCAATGTGCTAGAGTCGAGGGAAGTCCGGGGTCTTCGACAAATAACTGAAGCGATATATACCCTGCGCGATTCTCAACAATGCGATTAAGGTGTTGAAGTCGAGCATGTGAGAAACAACCATTCGGAGAGGCACTGATGACTCCTCTCAAAATGGTCTGTAGGCACTCACCACAAATGGTGATGGTCCAAGGCGCAAGGACCTCTGGGTCTATCCTTTGGAATAGATGGGCTGTCGTCGACAGAGGGAGACCTGCAACTAACAAGGAAATGATGTTTCCTTGATAGGAGCACGAGGTGGAGAACCGAAGTGTGAGAGTACTGATGGTAGGACTGACATACTGTGGGGGTGGGGAATAACTGGGCAAACTGAGTGGGTGGACTCAAACTTCCTTTGTTCAGAGTATGATGACAGGGGTGATTGGGCAGCATATGAAACTGATTGGTGGGAAGGGATCATAGCTTTAATGGATTAAGGATAGTGACTAGGATGAGTGATACTCAAGTTGGTGTAAGATGGCATGAGACTCTGAGGGTGGTATATCGCAGAATACTCTAAACAAAGGAGACCTTATTGGGGGTGCTGCCGAGATGATTGATCATAGTGCCGAGAGGCATCAGTGGGTACTTCTTCATGGTTTAAGGAACTAGAAGAAGCGTGTTCAAAATGGTACTATCGTGTGGATTTATACGAGCCCAGGACAGTTCATGCTCGTGATTGCTTTCACTTTTAAGGAGTCTGAAAGTGATAAGAAGACTCTGAAATAATGGAATGGTACCATCGTGTGGATTTGTACTATCCCAGGACGGTGCATTCTCGTGGTTGCTTTCAATTTTAGAGAGTCTGAAAGAAATAAGAAGACTCCAGGGGGGTTCTTTTTCGTGTGTTAGTCTCCAAGGCCCGAAAAAGCATAAAATGATGCAATTAAGAACTCTTATAGCCGGTGTGACTAGAGTATTCCTTTTTCGTAATTAGTCTACCAGGTCCAGAAAAGGGTTAAACTTATACTAGATAGACGCCCTTTCAGGTACTTTAACGAGCATGAAAGGAAGCAAGATTGCTCGACAATCTTTTCATTCTTTTAGGAGTCAGAAAAGAGCTTAACATAAACTCCCTAAGTGCCTTTTTTGTAAAGGACTTGTTCGGCCCAAAAAATGGACAAAATTATACCGAACAAAAGAAATGGCCAAGCAAGGAGAGAGTGTTCAATCAAGGGACATCGATGAGAACCGAGAACGAGGGTGGGGGGGAACACTAGTGGGCCTCCTTGCGGGATGATGAATGGTGGAAAAATAACGAAATAATTGCAGTATGAATGGAGTGAATGGATAATGTAAAAATGTGTAACAATTCGATGGTGGTCGATGTGGTGCGCAAACCGAGGCAGCAAGGTGTTGGGACACAATGTTGAAATTGTTTCTGGTGAGAGCGAGAAATGATATCAAGCATCATCACGAGCGCGAAAAACTGAATCTGGTGATATAAAAAGCGTAAAAAATGGATAACAGCTGAGGTGGCGTGCAAATCGAGATAACTAGGGGCTGGTAAAAAATGCCCAAAAAATTTGGGGGTGAGAGCGAGAAATGATCTCAAGCATCATCACGGGCTTGAAAAACTGAATCCGATGGTATAAGGAATGCTAAAAACTGACAATAGCCGATGTGGTGCACAAATCGAGATGGCGACGTGTATGGAAAAAATTCCAAAAAAAGGGGTTCAGAGAAAAATAGAAACCGAGTTGACCATTTTGAAGGTCTCGTCGTGCTGATTCCAGTGGTGGAAATGGCTTGGAAAATGGACTCCGCATGGATCCATAATGGCCAAATCAAGAAAAGTCAACTGTCTATAAATAATAAGTGGACCCATAATGCCAAGTGTCATTTGTGCGGTTGACTTTGACAGAGAGTGTGGTGGGCCAGAGCGGATTTGAGATTTCTGGGTGATTGGACCAGTCGATTTCATTTCCGCGAGTTGCAGGTATTCCACTGAACTTAGACCTTTAATTTTTTTCGGATTTGGGTGGGTAGTGGGTCCTCAAGGGGGGTTGTACGATCCACGTGGGTGTAGATCGCAGGTTGCGAGGCGATGGCCGCGATCTGCGATCGTGGCTGTGGCCTCCACAACTGCGATCCAGGATCGCGGCTATGGCCTGGGTAGTTGCGATCCGCACTCGCGGCCGTGACCGGGACAACCGCGATCTGGAATTGTAGCTGTGGCTGGGACAACCGCGATCTGCGATCGCAGCTGTGGGCTCCATAGGCGCGATCTGCGACCGCGGCTATAGTCTCGATAGCCGCGATTTGGGATCATGGCGTGGGGCCCCATAATCGTGATCTGGATCGGGATTGTGGAGTCATACAGGGGGAAGGATGATGGTTTATTAGATGATATGCTGATGAGTTTTTGTTGTTTGATTGACAGGATGTCGAGGGTACTCTGGAGAGAGTGTGATATACCAGATGACCCGATGGACTATATACGGGGTGACCGACATGTCCGAGGGACTTTGGGGCTGTGTGGACTGTTGAAGTTCGCACAGGTGCCGATGATGCGTTCAGCAGTACTACTGCTGAACAAGTTAGTGAGTTTTTGGGAGCCTGATAGTCTGTGCTTCATGGTGCAGGGGGAGAGACTAGATCTCACCCTGGCAGATGTGTACTTTCTGACGGGACTACCATGTTTGGGTAGGGTGGCGGATACTCAGCCACGGGTGTCCGCGGATGTGGACATGGAGGAGATGCTGGATCGGTACTGCCTTCCTATTGCAATAATGCATAAGAATGCACTATTGATTTGTGACTTGGAGGAGCCATCAGTTTGGGCGATCGCGACATGTGTGGTCCAAGTGTTGGGGTCGCAGGGGACCAACCGGGTGTCTAGGGGACAAATGCAGCTAGTCGAGAGGGTTTTACATGGGACTTGCTTTGCTTGGGGCTAGATGTTCCTCACCTGTGTTCAACGGAAGTTGACCTCGGTGAAGGAATCTGGCAAGGGATTCTGCTACGGGTCATTCCTGTGTTCTTTCTTTATGGAGCGGGTGTCGACACTGTGACCGAGAGTGCCGGTTTGGGCTAGGGGTTTGAGGGAGCCGCGGATGGTGCGGTAGGGTGAGATGATGTGTCGACCGGGGGGGGAAGAGGTGGGGCGGTACTTCACGCAGGAGCTCTACTTGCAGTGGTTGCAGCTGCCATTGACCTTTGATGACTATCCATACGCTGGTATGGACTACCGACGAGATCCAGAGGCACCACGACCCATAGGGAAGGCTTGTGGCCCAGATGGTATGTATCTAGCTTTTTGATTGTTTTATATTGGATTTTTTGATGTTAGATATATATATATATATATATATATGATGATTCTGACTAGTTGTGATTTGGTTTGATGCAGATGTGGGACCGCTGCCACCACCAGGGCATCGGGAGCGTCGGGGGCATGTAGTAGTGTCGACCTTACCCGATCGGGGGGAGGTAAGACGACGAGATACGGAGGGGACTTTGGAGGCCCTGCAAGTTACCTTCGACCGGCTACTGGTTGGGGTCTCCGATGAGGGGTGGAGGGAGCTGGATCGAGATGTAGTCGAGGCCTGTCACAAGGCTCCACGGGATTGGCGGTCAATCTTGATTCGGGTAGCAGTTATGGCCGAGGCGACTAGGGGTCAGGATCGACGGGGGGAGGAGGAGGATCCGGAGGAGGAGCGCAGAGAGGAGGAGTCCGCAGTAGAGGAGGCTGGTGAGGAGGATTCAGATGGGGGATATGACTCTCATTAGGGAGTGCTGGGGACTCCCCCTGATGCAGATGGGCCTTCGATATTTTCTGTTAGACGACATGTATTTTATGACAGGGATGCTATTAGGGCTCCTTGATGTATATTTTTTGTATAGCTGAGTACTGGGAAACTCATGACATGAATGTGACGATGATATATTTATATATATATGCACATGGATGCATTTTTTGCGGTGATGATTTTGTGTACACACGTGGATGCGCCTGTATTGTTTTGTATGTGTTATGATAGGCACGTGGATGCCCCTGTATAGTTTTTGTTATGTTATTGCACATGGGTGCAAATGGTGTGGTATGATAGGCACGTGGATGCCCGTTGTTGTAGATGCAGTCTGTTTGGGATTTTTATGTTTTTGATGTGATGATTATGCATGATGGATGATTTTACATGGTGTGATTAATATGCCAGTCTAGGATGTTGTTAGCCATTTGATCTGCGACACTATTCTGAGCTTGTGGGACATGAGTGAATGTGATGGATTCAAACTGTCGGCTTATCTGTTTTGTGCGCAGGAACTTTCGAAAGAGGCAAGGATCACGCACCTGGTAGCAGTTGTTGAGCTGGGAGACAAGCAGCTGGGAGTCAAGGAACACATGAAGGTGACGTATACCCATATGAAGGGCATCAATCAGGAGACCGGTCACATCATCATACTTAGCCTGGTTATTGGTAGCAGCGCCTATGCACATTTCGTCAAGGTGAATCAACTCATGTGAAGGGGAATATAAGACCCATGTTGCAGAGGCCAGGTTTGGAGACGAGCGGCTTACTCCATCGGCGAAGCCAATGTAATGAGGTGGAAGATGGTCCATCTGTGATCATGCAAAAATGATGAATGTAAGGTTGCGGTAAAAAAGTGAAATAAAAAAGAAAGCAAACTGTATAATACGGACCAATGGGTCCGCGGGATTATTAAGGATAAAAGCGTTTAAGATACAACCCATTACGGGGGTTGCGCAAGGGGTGGCCTTCTGAGTCAGTTAAAATATATGCCCCATGCCCAAGGCAGGTATGAACTATGTAAGGGCCTTACCACATGACTTTGAACTTCCCTTTACCAGTCTTGTCATGGGCTTGGTTGTAAACGAGAACTAGATCTCCTTCACGGAAAGCGCGTGGGTGGACATGTTTGTTGTAACCAGCTTTGGAGCGGTTCTTGGAAGCTTCAATGGTTTGGAGGGTTGCGCGACGGTCCTCATCAGCTTGTTCTAATAACAGTAGGCGTTGTTCAAGTGGGGAGGTGTTGAGGAGAAGTTCAATAGCGATGTGTAGGGCGGGAATCTGACACTCGATGGGGAGGACAGATTTGACACCATGAACTAAGTGAAAAGGGGTGAAACCGGTGGTGGTCTTAGTTGATGTTCGGTAAGCCCATAATGTGGGGAAAAGCATGTGATGCCAATTGGACTTATGTCGGTCAACATTGCGTTGAAGGATTGTTTTCAAAATTTTGTTAATGGCCTCAACCTGGCCGTTCCCTTGGGGGTAGTAAGCAGAGGCATACTGATGTTTGAACTTAAGGAGAGTTGAAAACTCGCGCCAAATGGAATCTTCAAAATGTGAACCATGGTTTGAGACAAGCTGTTTTGGGACCCCGAATTGTGTAATAACATGGTTAAAAAAGAAACGGGCAGCAGTGTTGGCTTTATAGTTGAAGGTGGGCATGGCTTCATCCCATTTGGTGAAGTAGTCGACGGTGACAATGATGTACTTATGGTTGTTGGTGGATGAGGGTTTACATTCCATGAAGTCGATGGCCCATTTGCAAAACGGGCCAACGGTGATGACTGGGTGGAGTGGGGTGGGTGGTGTCCGGGCCTTAGGGGCAAAGAGTTGGCAATTATGGAAATGCTTGACTGCTGTGATGCAGTCGGTAAATAGTGTGGGCCAGAAGTATTCGGCATGGATGACCTTCTGGGCGGTGGCCATCCCTGAGAAATGTCCACCGTAGGCGCCACTATGATAGTCGTTGAGGACTTGTTCGGCTTCCTCGTGTGTAAGGCAACAACGGAGGATAGTATCAACTCCTCGCCGGTAAAGGATGTCTCCTAAGAGGAGATACCGAGAGGCGTGGTGACGGATACGGTGACGTCCATCGTGATTTATGTCTAGTTGAAACTTCTGCATGCGAAGGTATAGCAGAATATCACCGTACCATGGGTCATCGGACGAGACGATGAACAAATGATTGTCTGGTAACTCATTGGAGATCGGCGGGGATGACAAAAGGGATGGGAGGTCAGTTATGAGCTGGGCAAGCGTGAGGGATTTAGTACTCTTAGGGGTTGTGAAAGTTAGGTCATATTCTTGGAGTATGATTACCCATTTGGTGACATGACCTTGCAGAAGTCGCCGGTTCAAAAGGTAGACCATGGGGTTGGAGTTGGCGACAACTGTAGTATGACTGAGTAAAATGTAATGGCACAATTTTTGTATGGAAAAGACGACGGCAAGGGCCAATCTTTCCTCATATGGGTAACGTAGGGGTGATCCAGACAAGGTTTGGATGACATAATAAATGACATGCTCCTGGTAAGCAACGTCTTCTTGAACAAGGACCCCTGACACGGCATGGTCAGATGCCGAGACATAAAGGATGAAGTCCTAAGAGAAATCCGAAGGGGAGATCAAAGGGGCTTGCGTGAGAGCTTTTTTAAGGGCTTCGAATTCACCTTGCCCCTGGTCATCCCAAACAAAGGGTATGTGAGTACGAAGCAGATGTAAGAAACCATGAACTATGGTGGCATAATCAGGAAGGAAGCGGCAGAGGAAATTAGATTTCCCCTGTAAGCTCTGTAGCTGTCAGAGTGTGCGTGGAGAGGGAAGGTCTAATATGGCTTGAACTTTGAGGGGGTCTACAACGATTCCTTTGTGGGAAACAATGAAACCTAACAACCGGCCTGCCAGAACGCAAAAGATGCACTTGAGTGGGTTCAAGCGGATCTGATACTTGCGACAACGCAGAAAAACTTGCCGGATGTCATTGAGGTGGTCAGATCGTTTCTTGGAACGTGCTGTAAGATTGTCAAGATAGACTAATAGGACATGGACCAAGTCGTGAAAACAATAGGTCATGGCCCACTGGAAGGTGGCACCAACATTTTTAAGGTCGAAAGGCATGACACGATAGGAAAAGGTGCCCCATGGGGTGGTAAAGGTAGTCTTGTATTGATCTTCTTTGCGGATCTGAATTTGGTTGTATCCTGAGAAACTGTCCATGAAGGATAGGACCTCATGGCCCGCACATGCATCGATGAGTTGGTCAATGAATGGCTTGGGGAAGTTGTCTTTGGGACATGCTCGATTTAAATCATGGAAGTCAGTACATACTCGGATGGTGCCTTGTTTCTTGTTAACAGGGACGGGGTTCGAAACCCAAGTGGTGTATGCAATAGGATAAATGAATCCTGTTGTGCGAAGCTTCTCAATCTCTACTTTAACGACGGGGAGCTTTGATGGATGAATGGGGTGCTGTTTCTGGAGAAAGGGGGGTACATTTGGCCATGTGTCAATGTGGTGCTCTATGATAGCAGGGTCAATACCAGGTATTTCGGTATAGGACCAGGCAAAGACATCGCGAAACTCTTGGGAAATTTTTTTTGTACTCTCCGATCTCGTACTCAGTGCAGGAGGCTCCTAACGTAATGAGTTCAAGAGCACCGGCTGGGGAAGAGATATCAATGTGGATTGTGGGTGAAATATTGGCCATGTTACCTTCCTTGAAGGCATCGGGAACGGGAATGGGCTCTTTAAACCAGTTGATTTTGGTGGGGAGGAAATCTTTAGACTCAACCGAAAATTGGGTGGCTGTGGTGGGGGAGGACTCCTCCGGGAGGAAATAGGAATGATGGTGCATATCCTCCCAGGGGTAATCGGGTGTAGTAAGAGCCTCAAGAATCTCCTCATCATTGTGGAAACTTTGGGTCGTCAAATCGGTTGACGAGGGAGTGCTAGTAGAAGAGATCATATAAATGGTGTTGACCTCTCCGGTTGGCGGGGATGCTGGGGGGTGTATTTCTTCAATGGTGGGGGGAGCCGTCTCGAGGTCCAATTTATTCATCTTGTAGAGGGCCGCTCTGTAATCTAGGAGATCTGGACAGTGATGTGAGTAATGGCCGTAAATACCACATATTGCACAAGGGTGGTTGGTACACAGTGATTTATCACGAGGCTTAGGAGTAGGGTTGAGTTGGACAACCGAGATGTTGGGGTCATCGTCAAGCATTTGCATGTGCTCTTGTAATGTAGGTATCTGTGGACATTGATGGGTAGCATGGCCCAACTCATCACACAAAGAACATTTGGGAGGAGCACGAAACACGGGGGGATTTTTAACTGTTTTGGGCGGGGGTAGAGCGGTGTATAGTTGTGGGCCTCTGCCCCCAGTGTGCTTGATAAGAGGGAAGGGAATGGTGGATGAGGAAGGAGTAGTGACACCGGGAGGTGGTTGGCCAGTAGTGGTGATGGGTTGCACTGGTTATAGGATGACATTTGGTGTCGGAGGGGAAACGGGAGGCGTAAGATACCACACAGGTAATCCTAAAGTTAACCCGGGGAGGCTAAGAGTAGCCATAACCGGGGCGCTTACTACTCCCAAAGGGGGGAATAGGAAGGGAATCGTATGGATGGGTTTAACACCAACACGACTAGGTACCAATGGTGGTTGGGGTAGCAAGGGTGGTTGATGGTTGGGTGGTTGTGTATTGTGGGAGAGGGTACATAAGTCAGATATTTCGGTTGCTGGTGATGGTGGTGGAATGGATTGGAATGTGGAAGTCATCGGTGTATCTGAGTAGACTCTGGGTCCCACTGAGGAAAACAACGAGGTAGATGCACTGCAAACAGGTTGTTCAACCATGGGGAGAACGTTTTCGGGTGCAGCGGGGGCATTGGGATCGTAATAGGTGAGTTGATCAACCTTGACCACGTGTCCTTCATGGGGGAACATCATGGTACGAAAAACGGATGAGGCAACCACCCGCATGGCGTACATGTAACTGCGGCCAAGTAAGAGGTTATAATCAAGTTGGGCGTTGATGACCTCTATGTCAATAAGCACAGTTTTACCATCCAACTGGACAGGGACACTAGCTAAGAGACCTTGGGGTTGAGCCGAACGACCGTCGTAGGCTCGCAATGCAGTGGTGGACTGTTGGAGAGTAGGGGATCCCAACTTCTGCCAAACGAATGTGGACATAACACATGTAGAGGCACCCTCATCGATGATGCACCGATGGATGACAAGATTCCGAACGGATACGGAAACTTGGAACGCTAATGTGGAAGGCAGGCATGGTTCAGATTGGTCCAAATCGAAGGCCATCATTCATGAATCAGTTGGGTCAATTGCACCAATGACTGATAGCAAAGTCTTGCGCTATGTAGGACAGTTTTTTAAGACCTCTAACGCAGACATGGCTGCGGGGGACTGAGCTAAGTCATCTACAATGTTGTAATTAGATGCGGTGTGAGCATTGGGGTTATTGTTGATGTGGCGAAGTGGGAAGCGAGGATCTTTCGGGGCGCCATCTAATGGGGCCGAAGGTATTCGTAACGACTGATCGGTGGGAAGAGCGTTGGTGTTTTTGTCGGCGAGAGGGGCTTCAGGGGTGGAGCCGTATTGGTTTCGACGGGTTTGAAGGTTGACATCGGTGGATGACATCATTAACAAGTGATGGGTACCTAAGTCTAGCATGGTTTGATCAGGAGCTGCATAAGTGATTTGCTATTGTTGAGGCGTGTTTCCTTGAGGGGGAGCTAACGGTTGAGTGTTCGCCACACCTTGGGTTGGTAAAGGGTTCTGTAACACCAAGGTTTGAGTTTGAGGTGGTGGGGGGTTAGGTGGCGCCTGAGGTGCCGCGTGCCCTTGGCGGTGGGCATCATTGGTCCAGAGTTGTCGGGCCCGCTCCAAATGTGGGCAAGCGTGTGTGTAATGGCCATAGACCCCGCAAATAGAACAAGGATGGTTCGTTCACAAATTAGGGTTTTTAACTTGTTTGGGCGGCCAGTCGGGGTTTTGGTTGGCAAGTTCCGCGTTATTATTATTTGGGGGATTAGGGGGCTAGCCGCCTTGGTCCGGAGGGGGGTTGTTCCAGCGGTTAAGTCCTTTGCTGCGGTTTTGCTGGCCTTGCTGGTGTTGGTTATTTTGGGTCTGCTGCGGATTTTGTTGCGCATACACTTGCCCTTGGGCGGCATGTGGGTTCTGGGGTTGTGCAGGTGCGGGAGCAGGCTGTGGTGAATAATAACTGGGTGGAGGTGGTGCAGGTGCTGAACCTTGTGGGGGTTGCTGATATGTCTGTGTGACGGGTTGTGGGTTGGCCGCAGGTGTTGCTTGTGGTGGATAATAAGCAAGGGGGGCTTGAGAGGATACAGGAGCTTGCGTGACTTGCGGGTGATAATATGGCTGGGGTGTGACCGGGGGGACGTAAGCGGGGGATGCATGGCCGAAGCACTGAGGTGGACATGAGGGTCCGTGGGAATGGTGATTATGTGCCATGGGAACATATGAATTGGTTGCTCTAGAGTGGGATGTAGCCCGCGAAAGGTCGGGGCCATGGCTAGTTCATGTTATGGAAAAGGGATGGTTATGCGAGGTAATATGGCCAATGATGCCATTGGCGGCATGGGATTCCCACGGCGCATCGTTTCGAGAGGAGTCACCACGGGGGGCGTCGGGTATAATGGTATATAGGTAACTAGATTGGGCGTAGATAAGGTCAAACTGTTGGGATTTTAGGATGGCCTCTTCCTCAGACTGGGATCGCTCGGATGCCACATACTTGGCAATAACGGGAAGGAGAGATTTTAGAAACCAATCTAAGAAGATATGGTCATCTAACTTGATTTTGCACAGGCTTCGGCGTCGACGCCACTCATGAATGTGGTCAGTGATGTGGGTGGCTGTATTCTGTCTGCAAGACAGTAGGATCTCAACTCCTGCATCATAGCGGATAGGTAACTGAAAGAACTGTAGGAAGGTCGAGGCGAGGGAAGTAAAGGTGGCATGGGTCCCATGGGGCTGCTCGATATACCACTTGGCTGCAGAGCCAGTGAGGGTTCGTTGTAACAGACAGAGTCAGACAGAGTCGTCCACGATGGAGTTGGAGGAACACCAGAGATGGAAGGACATAATTTGGTTTTGGGGGTCTTCACCTGCCTTGCCCTCAAACTTAGGGATGTCTGATGGGAGCTTGGTGGGCATGTGAGGCCATGCAGGGTCGTGTCTGATGGGATCGTTAGTCAGTATGGCCAGGTCAGGAAGGTTGAGACTAGCCATGAATGGAAAACTAGTAGAAGGATGTGACATACTGGTGGTCGTGGCCACGTTGGGGCCAATGCCCCCAAGTGTAGGGGTTGGGTTCGGGTTGGGGATGTTTCCCCCAGGTGGAGGAATGAATGTGGTATGGGATGGTCCTGTGCCGCCAAGGGTAGTGTGAGTCACAGGTGGAATTGGGTTGGGTATGCTAGCCACTGGAATTGGCATAGTGACCAGAATGGTGGGTGTGGGCCCCATCGAGGGCATACCTAAAGCGGGTGTGGTAGCTGTGGTGGTCGTGGACGCTCCACCAATGGTCCCTACAAAGAAGGGGTTGGAAGTCATGCCAGCCATGGGGATGGTTGGTGTAGTATAAGTGGGGTTCTCGGACTCTACCTCATAATCAGATGTAAAATAAGGGGTGTCAGGGCCAAGGGACAGAGCTCTATGTCGTCGACGAGTGGAGTCGAGTGATGAAGCTCTATGTCTATGACGGGTGATGCCAAGTAAACTGTGCTGCGGGGGCTCACCTCGGAGGCACCGAGAATGTCTCGGGGACTCAATGGTGACAGATGGTGTCAAGTATCTGGGGGTTGTGTCGAGTGAAAAACAACTCAAAAACCCTAATGCAGCCGAGTGCAGAAGGAGAGCACAAAAAATATGGCACTCAGGCCAATAAACGGCTCAAAACGTTTACTGTAACAGTTGTGCTACAATAAGAGGAGCGTCAACAACAATGGTCAAAATACCAACAAGCAGCAGGTTTCCTAAAAAATAAAAATAGTGGACTTGCTAGACCAAAGGGAGGTAAGGGAGCATGCAAACACCTAGCTAAATAGTATTCTGACTCAACTAGACATATCCTTTGCAAGGTGATGAAATCTAAGTCAGACAATATGGATAATAGAGCCAAGTGGCTATAGATATCCCCCTACCGAGAGGGACACCGGGTAAGACAATCCTAGAAGAAAGACAACTAAGATACTCTATTCATGACATGTCTAGAAAGGTGAATCTGCAGCTCCAGTCCTATCACTGTGTGGGCCTAAAAGGAATCACCACACATAGACCAATGAGTAGGTAGCCTTCAGTTACTGAATGGATTGCGGTATTCCACTCAGGCCTCCAGAACCAGTCTGACTACTTCAACCCTCCTAAGGGAGAGGCCCTCTGATAAACTGGTTGTGACCATGCCAAAAAATACTAGGGAATTTTGGTTCCCTAATGGACAACAACTATGTCTCAAGTGTAAGCGACCAAGGGGTGTTGTTTGGATGTCTATCCCCTCTGTCCTACCTAACTACAATATTCTTATGTGTTCCCCAAGTGGGGTTAAAATGTTGGTTGTGTTAAGTAGTATTTTAAGGCTCACTAGAATTAGGTGACTGAGTGTGTGCGTGTGAGGTAATGAACCCAATCAAAAGTGCCACGGGGTGGGCAAATTTCAACCAATAATAATAATGCAAAAATTAAACTTGTAATGAAAAATTTTCTTTTTTCAATTGAAATGCTTAAACTTTAAAAAACTCTGTTAATGGAACAGAAAGCAAACTGTAGAAAAAGGCTGTAGGTAAGTATGGCTGTAGACAGAACAAGTGGCTGTGCAGGTGTAGAAAATATTGCAGCAAAGTTCTGGGTTCAAAAAAGGGTAAAAAATGCAGAAAACAGAGCGTGGGTCTGTGACTGAAATGTGCGGTATGGAGCGCAGCTGTACAGGTGAAAACTACGATCGGGGCGCGGGTCTGCGGCCGAAAGGCGCAGACTGGGCGCGGCTATGTGGGGAAAACCTGCGGGTGGATCGCGGGTCTGTGGCTGAAAGGCGCGGAAAAAGGGGGAAGAGTTGCGGTCGGATCGCGGGTTTACGGCCACAATGCGCGCTTTGGAGCGCGGCAAAGGGGCAGAAAGCCGTGGTCGGATCGCAGGTCTGGGGCTAAAAACTGCGTTCTGGAGCGCGGGAAAGAGGCAAAAGGCTGCACTCGGGTTGCGGGAAAAGGGTAAACAGATGCGGTCTGGATCACGGAAAGACGGCTAAAAGCTGTGATTTGCGGCGGAAAACCGAACTGGCCGAAGCCACAGCCAAACAGGGAAAATAGAAAAATACTTGCAAAAAATAAAAACTTGTAAATTTTTAACTAGAAATTCAAAGGAACAACAGTGGAGTTGCCAAAACTGTAGCTAGGGTTTTCACCCTAGCTTGTGCAAATGAGCACCTACTAAGGAGAAGGGTCTCCTTAGTAGCAGTTCAATAAACAGTAAATTAAAGCAGTAAAACAGTATGAAATTTAACCTAGCATGAGCATTAACAGAAATAAAAAGACATAACAATATGATAAAGATTTTCCTTTTGTATTAAATTTACCTCAAATGTTGAGGTGTTGATGTATATGTAACTTCGGAATGTATTTCATATATGTATATTGTACTCCTATAGAGATGGTATTATTCCTCTATACGGAAGTGTTTGTATTCCTATAGAGATGTTATTATTCCTCTATACGGAAGTGTCGTCATTTATATTGTAAGTGTTGTAACTTATACTTGATAGGTTATTAGACCACCTTGTTGGGGTCGGCCCTGTATAAGTCATGTGGGTCGAAGGGTTATTAGACCACCCTATTGGGGGTTGGCCATGTGGTTCAAAGGGTTATTAGACCACCCTATTGGGTGTCGGCCCAATCAACATTATGTTATGTGGTTAAGTTAAGGCTGACCTAGTAAAGGTTATTAGGCAAGTCAAGTCAAGTATAAATAGAGTGTGGGAGGCACTCTATTTCATCATTCTATTCTCTCTCACACTCTCGGGAGAGTGGCGCACTTGTGGAGGAGGAGAAGCTGCTGCTAGGAGATGTCTATCTCTTATGCTTGGGTTGTATCATTGCTCTATCTATCTATGAGGAAGTTATTGGGGTTTTTCACCTTTATGGTTTTCCCCAAGTAAACTCTATGTCTCTTGTGTGCTTGCAT
Organism: Larix kaempferi; assembly: GCA_027924585.1. Classification (NCBI taxonomy): domain Eukaryota; kingdom Viridiplantae; phylum Streptophyta; class Pinopsida; order Pinales; family Pinaceae; genus Larix; species Larix kaempferi. The sequence goes on from BSBM01000831.1 coordinate 5,401,655, forward strand.
TATTGTGTCCATGATTGATATGCTGTAGATATGTTGTACATGTTGTTCTCTCAGTTAAGATCCTATATCATATTGAAATAAATTCTGAAAAATTAACATGGTATCAGAGCTAGCCTGAAAGAAGGCATGGTATGGCATGTATGACACTTGTTGCACTTGCGATGCTAGGGCTTGATATAGAAAAAACTAGTCATCATAGCACTTTCACTATAAATCAATTTAGGCGAGGTTTCAGGGTCTGAAACTCGTATAGGGAGAAGCGAAGATCCCCATGTACCTTGTGTCCAAAGGAAAACATCTAATTCGTTGTACTTTGTGATTTATGATCTGTACAATATAGGGTTTCTGCCTCTTCCAGATCTCAGTCATAAACAAGTGACCTTGGAAATAAGGTCATAAATTGGGCTAGGAAGCTCCAAATGAAATTTAGTAAAAAGTGACAGGTAGTGCATGGACTGTACTTTCTCAGGTAACTTTTTCAGTGGCTAAAACTGAACTAGTGACACGTGGAACACCGTACAAGTTCGCTCTCTTGTTTTATCCCATAAACATGTCACATTGCGACACTTGGCATAACTCTTTCTCAGAGAATCCATTTGAGGTCAGACCTATGAGGTTAGAAAGATGATAGGTTGGGATATCAAAGGAAAATTTTTCAGACCTTGTGGATCGAAAACTTCGGAGTTACACCAGAAACAATCAGGTACATAGTTTTGTCAAAACAAAATTATTTTTGAGCACCTTCATTCATGGCTTCCAGAATTTAGGGTTTCAGAAAAAGTTGGAATTTTTGTAATCGGAGACTATGGCTGAATGATACTCATAAAAATTGAAATTTAGAGACCAAGATCAGAATTTTTGGTTGGGCAGAAGGCCGGGCTTGATCAGACCCTAGTTCGGGACTTTGATCAGAAAAGTGGAAAATTAGGGCTTCTGCAAAAATGGGAATTTTTGAAATCTGTGACCACGACTGGAAGCTCCTCAGAAAACTAGAAGCTTAGAGCTTTGAATCGAACCTTTTGATTCAGCAGAAGGTGGTCTTTATCAAACTCTAGTTCGGGGTCATGTGTAATGAATCTAGAAGTTTCAAAGGAAAATTTGAGGGGTGAAACTTTGCAGTTTTCAAATTTTGAGTATACCAGCTTGGTCAGCTCATCAAGGCGCATATTTCTATCCTCTCAGAAGTTTGAAATTCAAAGTTTGAATTTTTAGGGTTTCTCTAACAAACCCTAATCCAGCTCCAGATCCAGTTCCTGCAAATCAAGTGGATTGGGTTAATCCTAGAAGAGAATGGATTGGTCACCTGCATAAGTGAAGAAGTTCCTATTTCAGAGGGAGATGAGGCTAAGGACTTACATAAGAAGATTACAAGCAATCTCGATAGGTATGACTTATCCAGGTATGTTTCAAGATTTGTTCATGATTAAGTTTATGGTATGTTTGTCTTCATGTTATTACGGTTAGTACAATATTGATTAAATTTAGACTTGTTGTATCACCTTAATAAAATTATGAATGCATGATAGAAGATATTAATTGATTAGGGTGTTGACATTTATGATTGTACTAATGCATTATGGTGTTGTATGAGGTTTATGTTGTTCGCTAACATGAAAGGTACACGAAGAAAGACAAATCATGTTCTAGTTCAAGACCATATGATCATGATGACATGAAGACAAAGATTCATTCATTGTCATGGATCACTTAGAAGATCTACTTACGAGATATGTATAACTGGGTTCTATAATGGTTAACCTATGAGATATGCAGGTTACTAGCACAAGTCATTGAAGAGAAAAAGAAGACATCATGTGGGTATGTTACACATAACTAGCTAACATACCAATCTAGGTATGTTTTTCCTATATCAAGTTAGAATCCTACCTTGTGTTAGGATCCCTTATATAAGTATACTTGGTATGATTGGTTATGTTTATTCATAAAGTTAGAAATGTAAGTAATCAAGGGTTTATGCATTTTATGTCTCTTATCTTGATTGATGATTTAACTAACCTATGATCAAATAAGAATATGCATGAATAAAAGAAGACTTCCCTGAAACCTTGAATACTAATGTTTATTATCTGTGTTTGAAATGATCATGACTATGCATGTTTAAGATTATTGTGTTTTGATAGTATTAAGATTATACTAATGAATGTGTGATTATGTAAGAGACCTCGAGGATAACACAATGATGATACTAATAAGCATGCATAGTGATGGATATAAGTTCAAGGACAGGTAATCAAGAAAGCAAAGATCAAGAGGGAGCACACTCCAGTTGTTCCTGCAAGAAAGCAAAGATCAAGAGGGAGCACACTCCAGTTGTTCCTGCAAGGAATCAAAGATCAAGAGGGAGTACACTCCAGTTGTTCCTGCAAGGAATAAAAGATCAAGAAGGAGCACACTTCAGTAGTTTTTGCAAGGATGCAGATATTCAGAGGGAGTTGACCACTTCTCACAATCCACATCAGGATGGAGTTGTAGAAAAGAAGCAAAGACTGAGAGGGAGTCAACCCAACCAAAAAACAAAGATAAGTATTTGAATTATCATTCCTTGCATATTTTATTGTTTAAATAATACTATTCAATAATGTATATACTCATGTTCCTAGAATTAGGTTGTGTATTATGCATATTAGAATAGTTGCATTGATGAACAGTATACTACTAATATACATGGGTAAGTGGCCTATGGCACTGTACAACATTCCATTACTACTTATCTAGAATGAAACCTCTTTGCTGACATGTTGGGAGTTGTGCACACTCTTAACAATGTTCTGGTAGAGATTGGAAGGCATCTAGAAAGTTATGGGATATGGATAAATGTTGTATTGAAGCATTGGCTAAGATAATTGCATGACTGTATGACATATTTCTTTATGTGTAAGAATTTGTTCTGAAAACTATGAGGTGTTTTATAATCATGCAATTTAACTTGTTGTGTATGAAAGATCGTATACCATCACCTACAAAAGAAGGACTACAACATTTGTTCAACAACAAAGTTATCTATTGAAAACATTGAAGATATTGAAGTTCCCAGGATCTGGGAAGAATGCCATGATCGAGGAGTACCATTCGATCATGAAGATGTTTGGGATGCAGTCCCAAAACCTGAAGGGGAGTCTGTAGTGACTTCCAAGAGGATCTACAAGATCAAGCATGATGCAGGTGGTAGCATAGAGACTTTTGCTCCTGTAGCCAGATACACTTCCATTAGATCAGTACTTGCTTTGGCTGCAGTGATGAAAGGGAAGATACACCAGATGGATTTCAAGATAGCTTTCTTGAATGGTGTAGTTGAAGAAGAAGTGTATGTGGAGAAGCCACTTGGTTTTGAGACACATGACAGGGAGTCATATATGTGAAGAACTTAGGATAAACAGCTTTCTATCCATTTTGGGCTTTACCAAGAGTAAAGCGGATTCCAACCTTTACTACAAGGTTGAGGAAGGCAATCCAGTGATACTACTTTTGTATATGGATGACCTGTTTATTACAGGTGAAGATAGATTGATTGCCGACACGCAACGGAATCTTGCTGCCGAGTTTGAGATGAAGAACTTGTGGATGATGCACTATTTTCTAGGTATGGAGGTGTGGCAGAGTGCAGATGGAATGTTCCTTGGATAAGGGAAGTATGCAGTAGAGATCCTAAAGAGGTTCGGGATGATGGTCTGCAAGGTCATGGCCACACCTATGGCATCAAACCTGAAGCTTCTGTGTGATGCTTCATCTGATCCGGTTGATATCACTATGTATAATCAGATGATTGGGTCCTTGATGTAGCTGACGAACATGAGACCAGATATTTGCTTTGCGGTGAACACATTGAGCCAGTTCCTGACGGATCCGAGTAGTGTTCACTTGGTTGCTGTAAAGCATATTCTGAGGTACCTGAAGGGTACAGTTGATTATGGGCTCAAGTATGATGCGAATCAAAAGTTTAACCTACAGGGTCATGTTGATTCAGATTGGGTAGGCAGTGCTGCAAATAGGAATAGCACTTCTGGGTGCTGCTTCAGTATGGGATTAGGTGTAATCTATTGGCTTAGCAGGAAGCAGTCATGCGTAGCACTGAGTATAGCAGAGGCAGAATATGTTGCAGCCTGTGCGGCTAGTTGTGAGGCAGTATCGCTGTGGAAGATACTGTCAGAGTTATTTGATCTTCCGTTGGAGGCTACTGGTATCTTTTGTGACAACCAAAGTTGTGTGAAGCTATCTGAGAACCTGGTGTTCCATGACAGGTCGAAACACATAGAGATCAAATACCACTATATCAGGGATATGGTGCAGAGAGGAGCCGTGAAGCTCCTGTATGTTACGACGGATGAGCAGGTTACAGATGTGCTAACGAAACCACTAGCCAGAGTGAAGTTCAAGTACTTCAGAGAGAGGCTTGGTGTTATTCAGATCGATGACACTTCGAGGAAGAAGTGATGGACACATTTGCTATAGCCATTCCTAGCATGGTGGAAGGGGGATCCTTCACATGGCTATGGATGTAAGCACTGGATGATGAGCATTAGGATGATGTTCTAGTTTCTGCTCTATATGATCAGTTGGATCATTTATATGTATGTATGTACGCATCATGTTGATGCTGGATATGATCAGGTAGATCATGTATTTGTATATGTATCAGGTGGATACTTGTATGATCAGTGTGATCATGTACTTATGTATGTATCAGGTGGATACTTATATGATCAGTATGATCATGTAATTATGTATATCAGATGGATGCATTGTATGATCAGGTGGATCATGTATGATATGTATTAGGTAGATACTGTGTACGCATCAGATGGATATATTATTTGATCGGGATGATCACAGATGACGAGCTTCAGGATGTTTCTCCAGATGATATGCATCAGGTTGATGCTATGATGATTAGGATGATCACAGATGACGAGCTTCAGGATGTCGCTCCAGATGATACGCATCAGGCTGATGCTATGATGATGATCAGGTTGATCATGTGATGATGTACATCAGGACGATGTATGGTGAGTATCGATTTGATACTCTGTGGTCGTGGACAGGTTGTGCAGGTAGCATAGAAAAGATCCTGGGAGATCCTATAGTCTGCGCTAGGATGCTCTTTCGAGGTTTTCTACAGTTTCGCATAGAAAAGATCCTTTAAAAACTGGACAGGTAGAGCAGTGTGCTCGTAACATCCTGGGTTGCTCTATCGAGATCCTATAGTCTGCGCTAGGATGCTCTGAGTAGGTTTTGCGAAAGTTCACATAGAATAGATCCTTTAAAATACGGACAGGTAGAGCGGTGTGCTCGTAACATCCTGGGATTCTCTATCAAGATCCAGATAGGTAGAGCGGTTTGCTCGTAACATCCTGGGATGCTCTGAGTAGTTTTTGTGAAGGTCAACATGTAAAAGAACCTATAGTTTGCGCTAGGTTTTGTTGACGCACGTAATCAGTCTTGGGATCCATAGTATGGCCATTGATGATGAAGACCTGCAGGTGGTGGGCCTAAATCCAGTATGAAAAAGGATTGGTTCTGTAGAACTTCCTATGATGAGTAGATTCAGAGATTGATTGAGATAGCAGAAGCAGTGACGATGATGATGACTCGATGACGATTATCTAGTGACGATGATCCAAAGAAGATGACTTGTGCTAGAAGACTTGTGTCGAGAAATACCTTCCTAGTTAAGAGGGAGTGTTGATGTATATGTAACTTCAGAATGTATTTCATATATGTATATTGTACTCCTATAGAGATGTTATTATTCCTCTATATGGAAGTGTCGTCTTTTATATTGTAAGTGTCGTAACTTATAATTGATGGGTTATTAGACCACCTTGTTGGGGTTGGCCCTGTATAATTCACGTGGGTCGAAGGGTTATTAGACCACCCTATTGGGGGTTGGCCATGTGGGTCAAAGGGTTATTAGACCACCATATTGGGTGTCGACCCAGTCAACATTATGTTATGTGGTTAAGTTAAGGCCGACCTAGTAAAGGTTATTAGGCAAGTCAAGTCAAGTATAAATAGAGTGCGGGAGGCACTCTATTTCATCTTCTATTCTCTCTCACACTCTCGAGAGAGTGGCACACTTGTGGAGGAGGAGAAGCTGCTGCTAGGAGATGTCTATCTCTTATGATTGGGTTGTATCATTGCTCTATCTATCTCTGAGGAAGTTATTGGGGTTTTTCACCTTTATGGTTTTCCCCAAGTAAACTCTATGTCTCTTGTGTGCTTGCATTATTGTGTCCATGATTGATATGCTATAGATATGTTATACATGTTGTTCTCTCAGTTAAGATCCTAGATCATATTGAAGTAAATTCTGAAAAATTAACATGAGGTTGGTGGAGCTCTTGCAGTAGTCCAGGAGGGCTGCTTCCGTGCTTCAATGTGTTCCTTCTCCTTCTCTAAGGTGTTTGGATAATGGGCCAAAAGGGGCACTAAAATGGGAAAAGCTAGCTCAAATGATAAGCTAGGGTTTCGAGAGTGATTTTGGCAGAGTGAGGATAGGAAAGATTATGGATATGAAATGGGGAGCCTCCATCACCTATTTATAGGTTTTTAGTGGTGGAGTATTGACCCATTGTTTTTGGCATCATATGGTTGAGGTCAATTGTATAGGGTTTTTGCTTCTTTTTTCCTCTTTTTTATATTTTTTATTCCCTTTTTAGAGGGTTTTTGCTATTTTTGGAGGAAATTTAAATTATTTTGGGGAAAAAAGGGGGGTTTTTGGCCTTTTGGAGGAAAATATGGCAGGAAATATAGACAAATGAGTCATGTAATGAGGGAGATGAGATGGTGAGCACTTTTTGGGTGTTAACATAGATGATGAATACCCATGGATTGTAGAAAACCAGCAAGTGGTTGCGGGAGTAAGTGGTGATTCTGACAGCCCAGCCAAGGGTCCAAACCAATGCGAACCTGCGTTCCATTCCCCACCTTCCACGTAAGCCCAGTTCCAATGACATGGAAGGAGGAGAGAATGGCTTTCCAAATGACTGATATACCCACAGAGTTGTGTACAAGACTTCTGACCCAATTTGAGATGGAGATAGGTGCAATATATTTTTGTGTCACCACTTTTGTCCAAATATTATCAGTAGTTAGGAGTCTCCAACCTGCCTTTGCAGTAAGGGATTTAGAAAAAAGAAGTATATTTTTTAGGCCCCAACTCCCTTGTGATTTTGGATTTGCAAGAGTTTGCCACTTTATCCAAGGGGATACATGTTTTTCATATTTTCTAGAACAAGGGAATGTGAAGCAGATTTTCTCAGTTTTTTCTAATATACCTTTTGGAATCCATGCGAGAGACATCCAGTAAAATGAAATTGCTTCTACTACAGATTTGATGAGAACGAGTCTCCCTGCCCAGGAGAACCATCTATGGCTCCAAGAAGAGAGATGCTTTTCCAATTTTGCGATCAACCATCCCCAATCAGACTTCCGATAGTTGTTTGGTTTTAAGAGAAAGCTGAGATATTTTAATCCATCATCCAAGTCAGAGGACTCATAAGGAAAAAATGTATAATAGTGGCGAGATTCCCGATCATCCAGATGAGACAGGGATAGCTTAGACTTTTGAATATTTATCTCCATCCCCGTAGCCCTCCCAAAGAGGTCTAGTATACCAACTAGTGTGTCAGCATCTCTGATGGAGTCGTTGCAGAAAAGAAGAATGTCATCAACAAAAAGGAGATGTGTGAGAAAAAGTGAGGGAGAGATACCAATACCTTTGAGTGTTCCCCTGCGCTTTGCATCTACAATGGCCTTGCTTAAACCTTCAGCGACCAATAAGAAAAGCATAGTAGAGAGTGGGAAACCTTAACGAAGCCCTCGACCCGCTTGGAAGAAAGTTGAGGCCGACCCATTTATAAGTATAGCAAAATATGTTGTGGTTATGCAACTCATGATCCATTTTATAAAAGAGTATTCAAAACCCAGGTGAGTCATCAACATTCAAAGGTAGAGCTAGCTCACCTTATCAAAATATTTTGAGAGATCAAGTTTTATGACTGCCCCCTTTAATTTTTTCAGTTTAATTGAGTGAAAGCACTCATGGGCCACTCCGATGGCCTCATGAATCTGTCTTCCTTCCAAAAAGCTGAATTGTTCTAAGGAGATGACCTTTGAGAGAATATTTTTGAGCATTTTGGCAATAATTTTTGCCACCACTTTATAAGTGATATTGCAGAGTGAGATAGGTTGGAATTCGTTGAAAGAGGTTGACAAATCCGATTTTGGAATGAGTGCAATGAAGGTGGAATTCAGGGGAGGGTGGACGAGTCCCCTAGATCATTATTCCTCCACCAGCTGTAGGAGGTCAGCCTCGATGATCTTGAAACGAGTCAGGAAGAATTCAATGGTCCAGCCATCCGGTGCAGGGCTATTGTCCTTTTGGAAGCTATGGAGGGTTTCCTTTAGCTCATCTTCCGAAATTTCCTCCATGATATCTTGATTGTTCTTGGGGGTGATGAATCCCAGAAAGAATTGAGAGACTTGTATGATTTCTGCTAGGTTTGCTCGGCTGTCAGCTTTGTAGAGGGAGGAGAAGTGGGAAGTACCAAGAGCTGCAAGCCCATCAAAAGAAGAGATGTTCTCCATATTTTGTTTTGAAGTTCCCAAATGGTGTTCTTAATCTTTCTACCCTTAGCGTAATTCTGGAAAAAATTTGTGTTCTCATCTCCACATTCAAGCCAAATAGCTCTGCTCTTTAGTCGCCACATCTCCTCTTTACTTTGTAAAAGTTTTCGCCTGCGGGTTTCATGAGCACTCAGATGAATAGAGGTGTCATGATTAAAAATACCACACCCGTCAAACTCCTAAGCAATGCATAGATCCGATTCAACTTGAGACAACTCCAGATCGTCTCTTTCCTTCTTTTTAAAATCCTAGTCTTTTAATTTTTTCTTGATTTCCAGGAGGTTTCTTGCAAAATGTTGCGCAACAAAGTTCCCAACAATAGGGCAGTAGGGATTCCAATTTTCCTTAATGATCTGAGTAACTTCCTCTTCTTTTAGCCAAGATGCACATATTTTGAAAGGGCTCGGAGGTTTATAAGCAGCTCCCTTTATCTCAAGAATAATCAGAGAGTGATAGGAGAGGCCTCCCAAATCCACCCATTGTCGAAAATTTAGATTTTGTCCAAGGAGATGTTCAGGAAGGAGAAAACGGTCCAGTCTTTTGGCCACCCTGTGTGCCCCAGTTCCGCGGTTGGTCCAAGTAGGTTTGATCTGATTAGGTATGAGGTACACCAACTTGGGGGTAAGTAAGAGCGGTTCAAAATAGTCCACCTGTTGATCCTGTCTGGTGCTGGGGGCCCAAATTTCATGGTTACCAAGAGAGAAATTTAGATCTCCTATGATGACCAGGTCTTCCAATTGGAAGAAATATTTACTAGACATACAGTCCCATAAGGGGACTCTATCCTCGTAACGACCATAGATATTTAAAATACTGAAGCAAGTATTTTCTACATCGTGGTAAACTTCCACTCCCAAGGCCGAGCGCGACCCCCAAGAATTTTTAAGTCGAACACTATGAGTATTCCACCCAGTGGCAATACCCCCAGAGTGGCCACGAGAATCCAGTGCTAGAAAATACATAAAAGGGAAAAGAGAGGAAAGTATGGATGTGACTCCCTCTTCAGACCCCAAAGTTTCTTGAAGAAGTAAAACATTTGATTGATGCAATGAAATCAACCGCTTTAGGGCAAGTTTTTTGGGCTCACTTGCCAACCCACGGCAATTTAGGGATAAAATATTCATAGGTGAACCCCATTCAGGGCTTCCACTGCTCTAAGCGCCCCAAAGATGGATTTATGTGTTCCATTTGCAAGTTCTAGAAGAGCACGATGTTGTGCCGAGGCGAGGTGAGTGGGTCTCACCCTGCTCTTTCCCCTGCCTATCGGCTAAGTGTTTTTCCCTAGCCCCTGAAGTGGGATTGGTAGGGGATGGACAGCAGGAATATCTCTTGATCTGAGTCTAAAACAGATCGGATGGGTGGATAAAGAGGCAGAGGGAGGCTCCGGCGAACAAGGGGAGGGAGAGGTAAGTGGAGGGGGGGGGAGGGGGAGGGGGGGGAAGGGGGACAAAAGGGCGTAGGTTCGAGAGTCACAGAGGTCGAGGGAAAAAAGGGTAGAGAGGGAGGGGGAGGAGTTGCAGGACGAGCATCGAGAGTCGAGGAGGATGGGGGAATGGGTAAGGAGTCTGAAAAATCGAAACTAAGAGAATGTAAATGTTCGACCAAAGTGATTATGTGAGAAGGGAGAGAAAACTGCATACCCGAAGTCGCACAATCCGGCGGAAGCTGTGCAATAGTATCCATAGATGAAAAGGGAGCTACGTCCAGACCAAGCGAGGCATCAGATGGTGCTTCCATGGTAGGATCTGTTTGCTCTCCCTGAAACCCAATAGTATCGTTGCATTTTCCCATTGAAATTTTATTTGGCTGATCCGCTCGCTCAGAGAAAGACCGAGAACAATTTCTAGCAATGTGTCCATAAACATGGCAACAGTGGCATCGAAAGGGGACACCTTTGTAATTGAGGGTTTGGAATTTGGTAACCTGGCCCCAAATAAAATTTAGACTCACCCTGAGCCCCGATCGTAAGTTTAGAGAGACAAGGATCCTAGCCACTATCCTTCTGCGCGTCTGTAGGAAAGACATATCTGCATCAATGAAAACCCCTAGTGCATTGCCAATATCTCAGAAAGTTTCCCAGGTCCATAATTCCCAAGGGAGGCTAGGGAGTCTGACCCAGACCGACACCGTATCAATTCTTTCACTGTCAGCATCGAACATCGACATCCAATTTTTTAGAACAAAAGGGGTGTTTCCAAAGCTCCAGTGTTTTTTTAGAATGAAATCCACCTCCTCCTTACTCCTTAGCTTGAAAACAAACCAACCCTGAGAGAGGACAGTAGCTTCAGGTTTGTAGTTTAAGAGAGTTCCCCAGTTTGTATCGACCCACCGGTCCAGTTGTTCCAAATTGGGATATTTTCCGCGTTCCCCGCCAACAAAAGTTGTTTCCACCATCCCTCGAGACTGGGATACCGTAATGTTTTTCCCACATATCAAATTTAGAGGGGCCTTTGATGTTTTTAGGAACTTTTCCTTCTTTTTCCATCCCACCGGTGGAACCCCCACATAGCAAGGAGGGCTCTTCGAAACCAAACCTGAGCCCGAATACGACTTGTCCTGTAGATGGGTTTCCTTCGGAGGAGATCCCTACTGGTCAGATGGTTGTAGAAGTGAAGCGATGAGGCCCTCTAGATTTATCAATGAGGGTAAAGAGAAATTTGGGTCCTGAGCAGAAGCAGTGATCTTGTTGAAAGTCGAAGCACAACCTGCGGCCAGAAAGTCGTAGCTAGGACCATAAGAGGGTGCCCCCAATCATCCGGGAGATGCTCAACCAGGGTGAGCTCAGCGTCCGTGATCAAAAGAGCACCGATATCCGGACGTGGCTGAGGAGGTGCGAACAAAGAAAAAGGGGTTCCGCCGAGAAGTGGATCTAGAGGTCTGGCAGAGAGAGACATAAAATCCGAGTCGTCAGAAACCAAAAAGTTATTTAGCTCATAGAAACCCCCCAAACCCGTCGGTGAAAAACTAGAGTGGGATAGGGGTTCGGTTAAGCCACCATCGGAAGCCGACAATCCAGATGTAGCCATCCCCAATCTTGTAAATGGTGAAGAAACTATAGTAAACGGAGGCCGGTAAGTGGGAGTGGTAAAAATAGATTTACCCTCAAAAGGGTCCGCAGTATAGTCCACCTTGTCCTCTTGCGAATCCCCGTCCATTTCAAGTGTGACCTGCGACCCGTCGTATTCATCTGACGCCATTCTCAAGGCCGACGAAAGGGATTGGTACGATGGGGAGCTACCTCCTGCAGCTCCCAACGTTAGAGAACCCCAGAAGGCACTTGCATCTTCACCAGTTTCCAAGTGTTCAATACATAATGTTAATTATATTTAACTAAGAGACATAACCTTTGGTGAGTAGTCACCATATATGCCCTATATATGAAACTACATGAAAAAAAAGTGGAAGGTACTCAGGTGTTCCGGTAGCTTCAATTTGCACACAAAATCCTCTATTTTCTCAAGTATTTTGAAGAGTCCTTCAAACCTTCACAGTAAATAATAGTGTATTCCTACCATTGGTTTGAACTAATCCTTACTTAACTTGAGAAATACCTTGTCTCCTACTTGAAACTCCAAATCCCTTCTTCCCTGCTCCACCCAGTAATTCATCTTCCCAGTTGCCTTGTTTAGCTAAATGAGTGCCCTCTCTAATCCGTCTTGCCAATCCTTGACATACTGCAAGGGAGATGGGTTGCTCCCATACAACCCTATCAATAAAATGTGCAACATTGGTTTCTTGCTAGTGTCAACTCAAATGAACTGCAACTAATAGTCGAACTCTTCTACAAGTTATAACTAAACTGTGTTGAGTTTAATAGCCCCAACTAGATGATCTGGTCTACCTCAATTAAATGACTCATGTTGTTATCCAACAAATAGTTGATCTGCTCTATATGCCCACCAAAGTAAAGCAGCTTTTCATTCACCATAACTTCCTCCCTTTCTTATTTCATGATGTTCAAGGCAATGAGGTCAACATATAACCTTGCCCTGATCCTCTCTTACAAATCCACCAAGACTTTCACTTGAATTTCCATCGGCATCGACAAAGGTCTTCCCTCCTCTAATACCACAACAAGATGTGCCTTCCAACTTAGAGTGTTGACAACCTTGTTCAACTTGCTTAGTTGGTACTCAATTGTCATGTCAAATTCAGTCAAAAATTGTTGCCAATGATCCTGCTTCGGTGACAATTTGGTTGCATTATGAAGTAACTCATCACACGCAGTCTACCCAACAGGTAATGTCTACACACTTGTAGGCAATGCACTATGGCAATCATATATTTGTTCATGAACATGATACTCCATTCTATATCTTGGAGATTCTTTCTCTCATAATCTATCGACTTACCTTCCTACATTAAAACCCCACTAATGAAAAATACAGAGGCATCCGTCTACACCTCAAATTCTTTGTTAGAATATGACATATTCAATACATGTGTCGACACCAATATACACTTCAATTCACAAAAATATCCCTCTTACTTCTCTGACCAACACCATGGTAAATATTTCTCCAACAGATCACTCAAGGGAGTCGATATCTTGGTGTAATCCTCTACAAATTGAGGAAACAATTTGCTAAGCCAAGAAAACTGCTTACCTTGTGAACGATCATTTTTTATTTTTTTAGTGTTCAATTTCCCTAAATTTCTTCATATCCATACAAATATTCCCTTGGCCAATCTAGTGACATGAGAATGACACTTTCATTTGCTTGAAAAAACACTTAGACTTCTTCAAATACAATTGTTTTTACCTCGATACCTTGAAGACATGCTCCAATTGTTCCTTGTGCTCCTCCATGCTTTTGATGAAGACCACAATGTCATCTAGATAAAAAAACCACACACTTATCCAAGAAAGAACTAAATACTTCGTTCATCAGCCTACAGAAGGTTATTAGGACATTGCACAAGTTGAATGACATGACTAGGAACTTAAAGCTCTCATCCCTCATCACGTGGGTTGTCTTTTCTTCGTCCCTTTCTGCAATTCAGATTTGGTAATAGCATTTCCTTAAATCCAGCTTGGAAAACACATTTTCCTTGTATAACTTATCAAAATAGTCCACTGCTAAGGGCAGGGGATAACTATTCTTTATTGTTCGATCATTCAATGCCCTATAGTTCAAGCACAATATGGGTTCTAGGGTGTCCTTCTTCGTTTCGAAGAGGACTGGTGCAATGTAAGGAGATTGTGAAGGCCTAATGAATCCTGCCTCAATTAGCTTATACATCTACCTCTTCATCTCTTCCAACTCTAGCATGAACAATCTATATGGATCCTTTGGCATGGGCTTAGATCTGGTTCAAGGTCTATATGGTGGTCTACTACATGTCTCGACGGGATTCCTTTTTCCAAACTCTCTAGCATCTAATCCACAAAATCATTTAATGCACGGGAAATATTGATGGAGTAGGAATCCCCATCCCTTCTTTATCTCTTTCCATCAATGATGCAATATAAAGTTGTGAACCTGGTCGCCAATATACTTTCTTCATACTCATTGCAAATTCCAACCACAAATTTCCGTTAAGTCATTTTTCTGTTGTGCGCATAGCACGAGGCTTCTTTCCACCAAATATCACCAATTTTTCCTTGAATGACATGATAATTGCCTTCGTTCTCCTTAGAAATGATTTCCTGAGGATGACTTCAAATTTGTCCATATTCGTCACTTTGAAGTCGACTCACCCTTTCCATTTACCAATCTGAGCATGAACCTTGGTCAGAATCCCAAAAATTGCCTTTGCTTTAGAGTTCACGACCTTGACTGAAGCACCACAAGGATGAGTTTTAAGCCCAGGTTCTTTCATCAAATCATTCCCAAGGAATTTGTGTGAGACGTCAATGTCTACCATTGGATTCACCTTTCTATTGTTCAAGATGATGTCCACAAAACAAAGTTGGTTCGAGATCCCATCTCGATTTCTAGCCAAGTTTCCTAATCTTTGAATTGGATCCTCCTTTTCCCCTGAATTCACGTACATCCAACTTGTCAAAGGATTATCAACATGAAATTCACAAATCTTACGTTGAGCACGTTGCCTAAGGGTACTGTGTAACTGCTCATACAGATGTGCCTTCTTTAATGCCTGCCTTGGTTGATCTTCCCTTGAACCTAAGACGACAATCAGTGTACCATCTTGCAAATGTCTTCACACTATTGAAGTGCTTCCGAATGTGTTCTACCACATTCGTCCACCATTTGCATGATCTGGCAATTTCCTACCACAACATTTTTGTTGGTTGTGGAGCCAGATCTTCTAGTCTCATAGATGATATTGTATCAGCTGTGTTTGTACCCCAGTTTTATATGATATGTAGGTGGACTGTACAGTCACCCCAGCGGGGGGGCATCGCCCCCCCACGGGATTCCAGGGGGGACCATCTCCCTTGGCTGGGGGGTCCGGGGGCAGCGCCCCCGAGAAATGGGGGTTCAAGGGCAACGCCCCCGAAGAAAATTTTTGGGGCTATTTTCGCCAGCTGTTTTGCGGGCCCATGGTTTTGGGTATCCCGTGGTATTTTCCCATTGTATTTCCCTTATAAAATAAAGACATTGTAATACGACTAGGGATGATGATGATGTATTAGGTTTTATGCATTGTAAAGATCTCTGAGATCAGGAGAGAGACTGTGAAACAGAGAAGAGGAAGTGCAGCGGTTGTGTTGCAGGTTGTATCCCTTCACCTTGCTGGACGGTAATAATAATAAGCACTGGCAAATTCAGTGTGGACGTAGCCCAAGTTGGGTGAACCATGATATATCTGTGTCTCTCTTGTAATGTGTATGTGTGATTATATTTGCATTTCTGTTTATTGTTATTGCTCTGCGATCCTGTTTTTCTAACAATTTTTGCATTGTCTTCCACTATGTCTACCTAAGTCTCTTTGCCTTCTGCCAAGAGACTACCTAAAACTAATTTGCACCACTAAAATGGGGGTGGATGTCCACTCAAGACTTGCTTCGATGAGTGTCATCTAGGGCGATGCCTCTTTCCTTTGTACACCATCTATTAACATGGATTTGGCACAAAATTTCCCCAATTTTGGTGAGGAGAGCATGAACATTGCTCCAATACCAACTACCACAACCCTAAAGCTCTGTGCCAAAACCATGAGTGATTTCTTTGATTTTTATGCAACGCTACCTGACTTTGGTCACATAGGCTTGGTCTCTCAAGACTACTAGTCGATGGAGTATGCCTCTTAGTTGAGAGATCACCCATAGCTCCACTCTAAACTACAACTTTGCTAGATTTGTAACAGACACCTAACAAACTGCCCATGCCCATGTGTGGACTTAATGGAAGTTGTGTTTACTTATGTCTTGCTATAGTTATCCATTTATATTCAACATATTATAAGAAAGCAAGCAAAAACCAAAACATAGGTTTCGACATCCAAACTAGGTGCCATCAAGCTTTATTATTGAAGAAGTATAAAATACAATACAGTGGGGTAGATTTGTCACAAGGCCATGACCTCAATACAAAGGAGGATCTAGAACACTACCCGAATTCATTTAGAGTAAACAAATAAGCCTAGGAATTACTCACCCCTTTGCCACCTTGCATGCCTACAACCTAGGTCACTTCGTAGAGGTCTTCCACCTATAGATCATGTTCTTTAACAACTCTGGTCACCTCAGCAACCCTTCAATGCAAAGCTTGAAACTCTCAAACTTGGCTCCCATTGGATTCCCTTTGCGCTTGGCTCACCTCCTCCTTATACATGTAGAAGTCTTCTAACCAATTCCATCAAGTGGATGCACCCGCTCTATCATCCAAGCTAATTTGGACACTACAACTTCACATTGGACTAAATGTCGAGGCCTCATTGATTGTAAAGTGGACAATTTGTCAAACACAATCTAGCCAATTATGCCAATGATTATAACAACCTTTGCAAGTGTCAACTTGGTGGAACCAATTCTTTTAGGGCTATAGACTTGTGAAAACACCTTGTTATGAACTAAATCCTTATAATTGTTACAAGAGGGAAGAGTACAATCCATGTACATCAATGTAAACATGGATCACAACTCCAATATAGAGAAGAAATATAAGTTACAATTCATTATATAACTCCTTAAATAATATGAGATCCTTCTCCAAATACCCCAAGACAATCATATAATCATTTCACATGTTCCTAAACAATGACTACATTACCTCTATATATACATATTCACTCGTTACACATGAGGCCCCTTCATTAAGATGACCCTATTACATATACATTTATCCCCATATATTCCCCCATTTAAGTCACATTATATACATTTAACCCCATATATTCCCCCCTTGGGTCATATCATGCCTACATTGTTTGTTCAATCCTAAGTTTCTTGACTCTTTAAGTATTTCCTAAAGGATTTTCTGCTGTCCAAAATTTCTCATTCTAACTTTGAGTCTTAATACTATGCTAAATTTCTCATTCACCCACCACATACCGTCGATTAACCTTCCCCATACCGTCAATGGATTGACACCATACCATTGGTGGACCTACCCCATACCGTCGGAAAAACTTAGCGGTTGGTGGACACTCCATTGGTGGATCGATAGAATACCTTCGGTGGACCTTCCCCATACCATCGGTGAACTGACACCATACTGTTAGTGGACCTTTCCCAAACCGTTGAAACCGACATTATACCATCGTTGGACAGACACAATACCACCGATAGAACTTCCCCATACCATTGGTGAACCGACATTATACCATCAATGGACCTCCCTGACACCGTTGAAACAACTTAGCAATTGGTGGACAGTTTGTTGGTGTACCAACACCATAACATCGGTGGACCTTTTCCATATCATCGGTGGACTAACACAATTTCTTCGGTGCACCTACCCCATGCTATCAAAACAACTTAGTGATCGGTGGACACTCCATTGGTATATCGACAGATTGACATAAGTCGCTGGACGCAAATCTGTCGATAACTCTTCGATACGTTTTTGGTGTTCAAAATAAGTATTCGATGGCTTTGCCATGCAATCGACGATTTTCCATTGCAGAGTTCGGTGGTTGATCGTTGGTCTACTGACACATGTTGTGTGTTTTCAAATAATAATAATAAAATAGGGGACCCAAGCCACATAAATAAATCTTATATTTTGCAAGTTGGAGAAAGAGACATTCTATGAATATGTCTCAGTGCCTATGCCATTGTGCGATTCCTCTAGGAAACTAGGATTCAATTTCAGTATTATTGGTGATAGAGTTATAGGTATGAAGAATTAAATGAAGCTCAATAGTAGTGAACATTATTCCTTCTTGTTTCTCTATTGATATATAACTGAAATGGATCAAAAGTGGCACTGCATCAAACAAACAATTCCATGGTTCAGAATGGAATTTTTTCAAATGAAACGAATCGAACTTAGATAACATGTGGTCAATTGCTTCAAAATTTGATTGAATTAGTGCATAAGAATTTGATGCATTTAGGCTCAATGCTTCATTGATATTTTGTTCTCTAGATATACAATGATCATATTTGATAAAATAAAGGGCATACAATAATACATGTTCAACTATTTTACTAGAAGCATTAGGGATTTGAAGTATAATTTCTGGAAAATGTTAGAAAAACAGGATTGCAGAACAATAGCATAAAATAAGATGCATAAATTAAACACATAAACAAAATACAAGAAAGACACAAATATACGTGGTTCACCCAATATGAGCTACGTCCATGGAGAAATTGGCAATCCTTTTATTATACCGTATAGTAAAATGAGGGGATACAACCCGCAACACATCCGCTGCAACTTCCTCTTCATGCTCTCATAGTTTCTCTTACACAATCATAGAGATGTTTACAATAATAAAATACATAGCCATATTACAATGAATTCCTTTTAAAGAGGGATTACCATGGGAAAATACCACGAGCTACCCAATACCATGGGCTCGTAAGTCACACATTATTGACCAAGTCATGACTATGAAATTACAACATTTTACAAGGCATTTTTTTCCAAAAAAATTTCTATGGGGGCGATGCCCCCCCTGGTTCCCCCATGGCGACTATAGTGGCAGCGGGAAGACCCCCCACACCACCCCATCATGGGCTGGGATATAGACACGGCTGAAACACGACCTCTGAATCAAGAATATCAGGCTCCACAAGCAACAAAAATTATTGTGAGCAGTAAGAGAACAAATTGAGCTATTGCATTATTAGTCAAAGCAACAACAGGGGGGAATTCAAATTTGTTGCATTGATTTTGATCTGTTCTTGCAATTTTTTTAGACTATATCTATATCTTCGAGATTTATAGTATTTGCATACAAAGGATACAATTTTGTATGGTTCTTTAGATAATTGTGGTTTCTAGTAGAATTTCAATAACTAAAACACATGATAATGATGTTAGAGAACATTGCTAATTTGTTTTGTATCACCATTCTTTGGTTCATGGCTAGAATTCGTAGAAACATGTACTAAATGACAAGCACACTAGGATTAAAGTAGTGAACAATGTTATTCTAAGGCACATACCATATTAGAAATAAATTTGATTGTCCCAAGGATGGTGGTCCCAATCTCATTGCTTGGAAAGCTTAACAGGCATGCAAAATACATACTATATTTCTTTGCAAAAGAAACAAGCCATGTTTTTATCTTTACCATTTAGTGCTTGTTCCTACATTGAGAGTGCGTGCAATTGCTTCATTGTCTCCAACTACAATCAAGCATTTTGCAAAAGTTGTTTGTTGAGCATATGGATAACATGACTATCTTGATACATGAAATACCACCAATTCTAGTCAAACAAGAATATACATAGACTTTAGTTTAACAATGTATGCCCCTCCCAAGTCTCAAAGCCTGAGCCTTTTAGGTGCTGTCTCTGGCCCTAAGCTTTTCATCACATTAACATTCTGTCCTGCTGAATTTAAACCCTACCCAATTCAGTGTCTAATAGATTCTGGATGTCAGTTCAATTTAGCTAAAGGGAATGCTCTTCCACAATTCTATTGGGAAGATACCAAAGAATTTGGTTCTGCAATTCAAGGAACTCCTGTTTATCTGACTGGGAAAGTAAAGGATTTTCCAATATCTTTATCTTCTGTAAATAGTTCTATTTCTTTATTTAGATTAGATGCAGTCAAAGAAGATTGTGTTTTAGGTTTTGATTTTTTGGTTTCTATTAGTCCATTTTCTATAGATACTCAGAAAATGCTATTTCAGTGTACAGTAAATAATCAATCTGTGGTCATGCCTTTGAGTCATACCTTTAAACCATAGTGTAAACCTATTCTTCTTCTGGACTTTCATTTTCCTTATGACCACAAACCCTTTCAATTTCATTGGACAGTTCATCTTCTGATGATTGATCTTTCTCCATTAAAAGAATGGTCAATGCATTCTTAATCTCCTCTGCCTCTTTAACCAATTTTCTTATTTCATCATGTTTGCTTTTCAACTTATTTTTCAGCAATCTTTCTCTGTCTGCTCTGTGTGCTTGCCTGTCTATATGACCACTATGGTACTCTTTATAAAGATCTGCAGGATTAAAAGTTAATTGTAACTTTTCCTTACCCTTCTCCTTGCTTATATTTTGCAGCTGAGCTTGCAAAGCTTTCTTTTCATTTCTAAGCTCAGTTCTTTCTTGATGTCTATAAATGGGAATAGAAGATAACTGCAAATCAATTGAAGCAATTCTTTTTTCAATCTGTACAGGAGAGATTGTTCTAGAAAACATATACAAGTTGAAATCAAATTCAGGGAGAACAAATTGATCTGGATGTTAAATATACAACATCAGGAGACATTCTCCAAACCAATCTTGTGTAGCCAAGATTATTCCTCCTGTATAGAGGTACTTGATCAAAGTAAAGATGTTGTAAAGTCATGTTGGACAAGACTTCGGACTTGTGTGTCAAGTCATGATTATCATGTGAACCTTCCATATAAAGGTATCCATGAGATGGACCTCCCATATAGAGGTGGACCTTTCGTATAAATGTCATGCTTTACTTGTTAAAAGAATTTAATGTTGTGTGATGTATTATTAACCATGATCACCAGATTGCTATTAAGTCTCCTTTAGAGATGGATCACCTGTAAAGTGAATAACTTTAGCATATGATCATTTGGTCCGGAATAATATAATATGATCACAACATTCGATAATTCTTCTTAGTATAATGTAATGTGATGGATAATTACAGTTAGCACATATTGACCATGCAGTAAGAGATAAATAAATAAAATATAAAGCATAGAGATAAAGAGAATTCGAAATTTCCCATGCAGACACTTCAACTAATTAAAGAGAACTCAAATTGTTAAAGCTTCAGTTAAGTATCAATGATTCAGTTAAAGCATCAGTTAAAGATATGCCTTAGTTAACTAAAGAAATCACAGTGGTCACTTCAAGTATATCAATCAGCATGATTTCAGTTAACTAAGTGTTAAATAAGAAGGACTAGTTAACTAAAGTGTTTTCACTTTAGTTAAACAAAAATACGACACTTTAGTTAAAGTGAGTTAACTAAGTGACAACAAAGAATATCTAGTTAACTAAGTGTTATTGCATGATGACACTTATGTTAAACTAAAATATGACACGTGAGTTGCGACACTTGCATGTCG
Organism: Larix kaempferi; assembly: GCA_027924585.1. Classification (NCBI taxonomy): domain Eukaryota; kingdom Viridiplantae; phylum Streptophyta; class Pinopsida; order Pinales; family Pinaceae; genus Larix; species Larix kaempferi. The sequence goes on from BSBM01000831.1 coordinate 5,422,929, forward strand.
ACACTTAAGTTAGCCACCTAGCTAAGTGGGAAATCTTTCAATTAAGAGGCGAGTTCATCCTAAGTGACAACTTAGTGAGATAAAGCACTGCATGAGAAGTGGGGCGCACTTCTGCATGCAAGATTAACACATCCTGTTTAAGGAAGAGTTCATCCTGAAGTTAGAAGACAAAAATAGAAGAGAAAAATGTATAAATATGTTATACGGGATTGATGAATCCAATGTGAAGCGAATTCTCTTCTCTTTTGAATGCAAGGCGCTTCTCTTTGTGTGCATGATATTATTATTGAAGGCAAGGTGCTTCTCTTTGTGTGCAGGATATTATTATTGAAGGAAAGGCGCTTCTCTGATTGATCTCTCTTCTCTATTGCTTCTGTATCTTCATCAAGAGTGTTTGGTGATCTCTTATCTTCCGAAAGAAATCTGCTATGTTGTAAAAGAAAGCATTCTCTGCTATCCATTATATTAACCACTTATACTATGAAACGAGAACTCGACACAGTTCTCGTTTTTCTCTCTCCTAATTTTAGTAGCTATTTTTACCTCCGTTTCAAAAAGGGTTGATACCAGTATCACACATTTTCATTTTGAGGCATTTTTTTGGGCCTTTGACACATCTTTATTGTAAAGTATTTTTAATTTCTATTTTCAAGTGTGTTTTTTAGAAATTTAACAAAAAACATACATTTAGAAGCTAGCTATAATGAAAAACACATACATTTTTGAAATTTATCTTTAAAATTTAATCATAAATAATATATTTTTATGGAAAAAATAGTAAACAAATAGAGAAAAAGAAGACATTTAAACCCATTTTTAACAGATTTTTAGTCATTTTGTATAAAAATGATACTATTTCACATTATTTTTCATAATATTTAACCACCTAACCAATTATTATTAAAATTTAAAAAGAAAATATTTAAAAAAATTATATTGCCCCCTTCTACCCTAACTCTATCCCTACCCCCCCCACAAACTATTACAAAAGTTAAAAAACTAATTATAATGTGTCCCTTCTACCCTAACCCCCTAACAAACTATTAATAATTTTAAAAAAAAATTACATTTAAAAAAATAATTACATATCCTACCCTAACCCCTCAACCAACCATTAATAAACATTTTTAAAAAAAATTACATTTCCTAATGCCCTAGCCCCCTACATTACCCCCTACCTTAGCCCCCCGAAAATTACATTTTCTAATGCCCTACCAACTACCCCATTACCCCTCACACATCGTTTTAACTAAAAACAATTTAAAACCGAACTTAAAAAAATTAAAATAAAAACTTAAACTTAAAAAATAAAAAATAAAACCTAAACTTAAAAAAAAAAAAAAAAAAAAAAAACTAAACTTTACAAATTAAAAAAAAAAAACTTTACAAAAAATAAATTAAAAAACAAATTAAAAATTTTTAAAAAAAACTTTACAAAAAAAATTAAAAATTAAAAAAAAAATAAACTTTACAAAAAAAAAAAGTCAAAATCAAAATTAAACAAAAACCAAACTTTAAAAAAAAAAATTTAAAAATTAAACAAAACAAAAATTAAAAATAAAAATAAAAATATAAACAAAAAAAACAAACATCACCCCAAAGAGGCGGGCGGATGCTGGCTCCGCCCCCTTGGGCGCCCAAAGGGCCGCCCCACGGGGGCAGCTCAATGCCCAACATCGAGCTGCCCCCGTGGGGCGGCCCTTTGGGCGCCCAAACGGGCGGAGCCAGCATCCGCCCGCTTGGGCGCCCAAAGGGCCGCCCCACGGGGGCAGCCCTTTGGGCGCCCAAGGGGGTGGAGCCACCCGCCATTTTGATTTTATTTTTTTTAAGTCTAGTTTTTTTTTTAATTTTTAATTTTTGTTTTGTAAAGTTTTCTTTTTAATTTTTAATTTATTTTTTGTAAAGTTTTTTTTTTAATTTTTAATTTGTTTTTTTTTTTAATTTCTTTTTTTTTAAGTTTAGTTTTTTTTTTTAATTTTTAATTTTTCTTTTGGTAAAGATTTTTTTTTAAATTTTTAATTTGTATTTTAATTTATTTTTTGTAAAGTTTTTTTTTTTAAATTTTTAATTTGTTTTTTTTTAAGTCTAGTTTGTTTTTTGTTACTTTTTTTTGTAAAGTTTAGGTTTTTATTTTTATTTTTTAAGTTTATGTTTTTATTTTAATTGTTTAATTTTTTTAAGTTGGGTTTTAATTTTTTTTAGTTAAAACAATGTGTGAGGGGCAATGGGGGTAACATTGGGGGGTTAACGTAGTGGGTAGGGCATTAGAAAATGTAATTTTTGGGCGGTTAAGGTAGGGGGTAATGCAGGGGGCTAGGGAATTAGGAAATGTACTTTGTTTTTTAAAATGTAATTTTTTCAAACATTTATTAATGGTTCGTTGGGGGGTTAGGGTCAGATATGTAATTATTTTTTTAAATGTAAATTTTTAAAAAAAATATTAATAGTTTGTTAGGGGGGTTAAGGTAGGAGGGGTGTCTTATAATTTTTTTTTTAACTTTTGTAATAGTTTGTTGGGGGTTAGGGTTAGGAATTTATTTGTTGAAAACAGAAAATTTCAATTTAGGGGTTGATTTTAAGGCTTTTGTAAACAACAGTATGATATTTTTAAGCCATGGCTATATTTTTAACCCAGAGAAAAAAAAACGTTGATACTAGTATCAACACTTTTCGATTTGGGGGTTGTTTTTGGTGTTTTTTATGAAAACATGATACTGGCATCAACACTTTTTGATTTGGGGATTGTTTTCGATGTTTTTTATGCAAACATATGAGTTTTTATGGCTAGAGTTCTCGTTCTTAGTATATAGTTCTCGTTTCATAGTATAAGTGGTTTATTATACTAAGAAGAATTGTTGGGGTTTTTGTTCTCATATTTTTGAAGATTTTCCCCAGGGTATATCTTTTGTTATGGTTGTATGAATTTCATGGATTGAATTGTCTCATTGCTTCAAGTATCTGCATTTAAAAGAATTAAATATCAAATCTCAACCAAATTTTAACATGGTATCAGAACTCAGGGTGTGAAGGAGCTTAGTTTTTCATGGCAGCTGGAGCCTACATTGATCCTGAGAAGTTGATCACAAGATTTGAAATCTACGACATCAGTATCAATACGACCAGAAGACCGCCTTGAGGGAACCTCAAACTTCAAAACTTGGAAGGATAAGATTCTCAAAATCGTAGAGGAACATGACTTGGATGGATATGTATCCACTGTGGTGGAGGAGCCTACATCTAATTCAGGGTGCATCAACTTCAAGAAGAATCAAGATAAGGCCGAACAGATCATCTATGATTCGGTAAAAGATAACTTGATTCTCATGATCACACCACTAAATACCGTGAAAGAATGTTATGACACGCTGACTAATATATATGAGAAGAAGGCCCCTAGTCAAAAGAGGGCATTGAAGAATAAGCTTCGAAATTTAAAGATGGAGATGGATGAGACAATGGCCTCCTTCTTCTCCAATATCTCTCAAGTAAGAGATCATCTTGCTAATATTGGAGTAGTGGTGGATGAAGATGATCTTCTCCAAACTGCTATTGATGGTCTCCCATTCTCATGGGAAACATTCTTGGCTACGGTAAATGGTCGAGAGGTACAACCTAATTTTGAAAGGTTGTGGCATGACTGCCTCCAAGAGGAGGGGTGAATCCAGAGCAAGTCAGTGTGCATCAAAGAACAAAACCTTGCCCTCACAACAAGAATGAATAAAGGAAAGAAACCCTTCTTCCAAAATAAGTTCTCTCATCCAAAGAAGAAGGGTTTCAACAAAGGATTTGACAAGTCAAAATCTAGATGCTTCAATTGCAACAAGAAAGGCCATTCCTCAAGAGAGTGAAAATCAAAGTGGAAAGGAAAGTTTCATGCTTCCACCACCATAGAAGATGAAACCACTCAAAAGAATGCATCCGAAGAAAATGAGACAAGGAGGGAGTATTACCTTATCTCATCCCTTTCAAGATCGGTCATCACAAATGCAGACACATGGTTGATTGATAGTGGTGCATCCAAACATATGATTGGTTACAAGAGTGCCATCACCAATGTAAAGGAGAAAGAATTCACGTGCATGGTAGAGTTGGGGGACAACTCAAATTATTTGATCCAAGGAGTTGGATCCACCTCATTCCAGCTGAGCACTGGTGATATTCTACATGTGGAGGATATTCTATATGTTCCAGGATTGAAGAAGAACCTTGTCTCAGTTTCTGTTCTTGAAGACAAAGGCTTCTGAGTTATCTTCATGGATAACAAATCACTTTTATGGTCGAAGAACAAAATCCTAGAATCTGCTGTTGTGATTGGAGTTCGAGAGGGAGGACTCTACAAGGTCCTCGTGAAGTACATTCAAGCTATGATTCACCACACTATCAGTCCATGCAAGCTATGGCACCGAAGGCTTGGACACCTACACTACAAAGAACTACCAGGACTTCAAAAGATGGTAAAAGGTATGCATGTATTTGATTTTGAACCTGATAGTGAATGTCGGGGTTGTGCACTTAGGAAGAATGTTAAGAAAAGTTTTTCTAGTAGTACTATTAGATCTAAAGGGATTTTAGATTTAATACATTTTGATGTATGTAGTCTTATGTCATCCCCCTCCCTGAGTGGCTTCTTATATTATGTATTGTTCCTAGATGGTTTTTCTAGGAAGTCATGGATTTATTTCATGAAGGATAAAAGTGAAACTCTTAGCAAATTTAAAGAGTTTAAATCCCTAGTTGAAAATCAGAAAGAAAATCACATCCGTGCATTAAGGTATGATAATGGAGGTGAATTTGATTCACATGCATTTAATGATCTATGTAGTGATGTAGGAATATGTAGACAATTAACAGTACCATACAACCCTCATCAAAATGGGGTTATCGAAAGAAAGAATAAAACCATATGTGAGGTTGTAAAATCCATGATGCACGATCAAGATATGTCTACCTCATTATGGGCAGAAGCCACCCGTACAGTTATGTAATACATCTATAATAGAATCCCGCATGCCATTCTAGATGAGAAGACACCACAAGAACTGTTTACTGGTGAGAAGCCAAACATCTCACACGTGAGGATCTCCGGGAGCCCATTATACATTCATGTACCGAAAGAAAAGAGAACAAAGATGGAGCCTTCTGGAAAGAAAGTTACCTTTTTGGGTTATAGCAAGTCGTCCAAAGCATACCGAATAACTGTACCTAGTGAGAGACACATTGAATTCAGTTGAGATGTTACCTTCCACGAGGAAGCTGCTTTCAAAAGATCGAAAGAGATTCAATGTGATTCAGAGATGGAGGATCTTGAATATGATTCTCCCCCTTCATAGTTTGAGAGGGAGAAACCAGAAGATGCCTCAGATTCAGTAGCTCCTGAAGAACCAATAGAATTGGTTGAGAGGTCACCTGATGAACCACCCACTAAAAGAAGATTTGATTAGTACCGAGACATCTTACAAAATGAAGAAAAACATGGAGCACCAACAGGCTCATCTAGAGAGCGCAAGCAACCTGATAGATATTCAAGGTATGTTGCAATGATGAGTCACATCAGTGATTCAGAACCATCCTCATATGAAAAAGCTACAAAGCAACACATTTGGAAAGATTCAATGACATAAGAGTACAAATCTATAATGAAGAATGATGTTTGGGAGGTTGTTCCCAAACTTGATGGGAAGTCCACTGTGACTTCCATATGGATTTACAAGATAAAGCATGTTGTGGATGGTAGCATTGAGAAGTATAAAGCCAGATTTGTTGCCATAGGTTTCTCTCAGAAAGAAGGCATCGATTGTGATGAGACCTTTGCCCCTGTGGTAAGGTACACCACAATTCGAGCAATGATTACACTTGCATCTATTCTAGGATGGAAACTTCACCAGATGGATGTGAAGACAACCTTCCTTAATGGTGAGGTTGAGGAAGAGGTTTATATTCAACAGCCTCAATGATTTGTGGTGCATGGGAAGGAGACCCCTGTTTGCAAGCTAAAGAAAGCTCTATATGGGCTTAAGCAAGCCCCTAGGGCTTGGTACTCCATAATTGACAGATACCTTCAGAAACTAGGTTCCTGTAAGAGTGAAGCTGATCCAAATTTGTACTTCATAGTAGTGAAAAACCAACCATTGATATTGGTTTTGTATGTTGATGATTTGTTTCTCACTAGAGAGGAACATCTGATTGCTTGGTGCAAGAGGGAGCTCACCTCAGAGTTCGAGATGAAATAATTAGGTCTAATGCACTACTTTCTTGGCCTTGGGATCTGGAAAAGAAAGGATGGAATTTTTCTATCTCAAGGGAAGTACACTGTGGATATATTGCGCAGGTTTGGCATGATAGATTGCAAATCTATGACTACACCAATGGTTTCCAATTTGAGGAAACTTCATGAGTTAGGATATGGATCATATCCAGTAGATCCCACTTTGTATAGACAACTTATAGGCTCACTAATGTACTTGATACATTCAAGGCCTGATTTATGTTATGCCGTGAGAATTCTGAGTCAAGTTATGTATGATCAGAGACACAGACACTAGACAGCTGCTAAGAATGTGCTTAGGTACCTTCGAGGTACAATTTCATATGTACTCAGATATGCCTCCAGTGGAGGATTCATGTTACCTGGTTATACAGACTCAAACTGAGGAGGAAGCATTGTGGAGCGTATATAAAGAGTACATCCCGCTACTATTATAGCCTACGATCAACTATGATATATTGGTCCAACAGAAAGTAGGGATCCGTATGCTAGAGCACTACCGAATAACAAAACATAGATGCTAGTGTTTCCTGTCGAGAAGCAGTGTGGCTCAGAAAGCTACTTGCAGGGTTGTTCATTGAAAAGCTTGAGCCTACAGTTATTAGGTGTGACAATCAGAGTTGCATCAAGCTTTTTGAAAAGCATGTGTTTCATGATAAGTCGAAGCACATTGAAATGAAGTATCACTTCATCCGAGACATGGTCCACAAAGGTACAATGAAACTTCAGTACATTTCTATTGATGAGTAGATTGCATATGTGTTAACAAAGCCTCTTTCAGTGATGAAGTTCAGGTACTTCTGAGAGAAGCTTGGTATGGAAGAGAATGCCTCCCTCGCTGAGAGGGAGTGTTAAACATACAACATCAGGAGACATTCTCCAAACCAATCTTGTGTATCCAAGATTATTCCTCCTGTATAGAGGTACTTGATCAAAGTAATGATGTTGTAAAGTCTTGTTGGACAAGACTCCAAACTTGTGTGTCAAGTCATGATTATCATGTGAACCTTCCATATAAAGGTATCCATGAGATGGACCTCCCGTATAGAGGTGAAACTTCTATATAAAGGTCATTATTTACATGTTAAAATCATTTATTGTTGTGTGATGTAGTATTAACCATGATCACCAGATTGCTATTAAGTCTCCTTTAGAGATTGATCACCTCTAAAGTGAATTACTTTAGCATATGATCATTTGGTCCGGAATAATATAATATGATCACAACATCTAATAATTCTTCTTAGTATAATGCAATGTGATGGATAATTAAAGTTAGCACATATTGACCATGCGATAAGAGATAAACAAATAAAAGATAAAGCATAGATATCAAGAGAATTCGAAATTTCCCATGCAGACACTTCAACTAATTAAAGAGAACTTGAATTGTTAAAGCTTCAGTTAAGTATCAATACTTCTGTTAAAGCATCAGTTAAAGATATGCCTCAGTTAACTAAAGAAATCATAGTGGTCACTTCAAGTAAATCAATTAGCATGATTTCGGTTAACTAAGTGTTAAATAAGAAGGACTAGTTAACTAAAGTGTTTTCACTTTAGTTCAACTAAAATACGACACTTTAGTTAAAGCGAGTTAACTAAGTGACAACAAAGAAGATCTAGTTAACTAAGTGTTATTGCATGATGACACTTATGTTAAACTAAAATATGGCACGTGATTTGCGACATTTGCATGTTAACACTTAATTTAGCCACCTAGATAAGTGGGAAATCTTTTAGTTAAGAGGTGACTTCATCCTAAGTGACAACTCAATGATATAAAGCATTGCATGAGAAGTGGGGTGCACTTCTACATGTAAGATTAACACATCCAGTTTGAGGGAGAGTTCATCTTGAAGTTAGAAGAGAAAAAAGTATAAATATGTTATATGGGATTGATGAATCCAATGTGAAGCAAATTCTCTTCTCCTTTGAAGTCAAGGCACTTCTCTTTGTGTGCATGATATTATTATTGAAGTCAAGGCGCTTCTCCGATTGATCTCTCATATCTATTGCTTCTGTATCTTAATCAAGAGTGTTTGGTGATCTCTTACCTTCCGAAAGCAATCTGCTACGTTGTAAAAGAAAGCATTCTCTGCTATCCATTATATTATACTGAGAAGAATTGTTGGTGTTTTTGTTCTCATATTTGTGAGGATTTTCCCCAGGGTATATCTTGTGTTATGGTTGTATGAATTTCATGGATTGAATTGTCTCATTACTTCAAGTCTCTACGTCTAAAACAATTAAATATCAAAGCTCAACCAAATTTTGACACTAGAAACTTCCCAGCTTAACAAGATGTGGTATTTTTTAGATTTCTTTAACTAGACATCAATAACTACTCTCTACTCTCCTATTTGATATTATATTTTATTATATTTATGTTTTTGGCACTCTTCTAAGACATGACTCAACACTCTTGCTTTAAACCAACACTAGATCTCATTTTTTAGTTGCCTTGAGCTACAATTATGATATGTTGTTCAACATCTATAAAATGATCTTATTTTATCTAATTAGCTTATTTACCTATTGCAATGAAAATACAATGAACTCTTGAACTATTATTGTACATGTAAACTCTTTGAAATTGATGCCTATTGACAAATAGCAATCTCAGATTCATATAGATGCTAGCTAATTTTTAAAATTATTTTTGGCTAAAATGTTCTAGCTCTAACATTACTTTTGGTGAAAACATGATACAAAAGAATTCAAAACTTTGGATCCCTAGACAACCTCTCCCACTCGTGTAAAGTTAGAAACTTCTAAGTGGATAACTATTTTACACTTATATCTTAAGCAGAAGTTTCGTCCATCTGAGATTTATTTGGTAATTTTAAACAACACCCAAAATCATTAACCAAGTTCACATTTAACTAGCACTCTCATATGGTGGTTCATTATGGACCTTCTACAAGATATTGTAGAGTTGCATCAACAACTTAAATAATAGTGAATAATTGTGGATGGGGTGAAAAGAGTCAATCCAATGGGTTTTAATTTGGACCGCTATGATGTTATCATCTCGTGCTTCCAACTCAATCCCATGTGTTCAACCTATAACTCATTAACCCAACTCTATAATAGCAATGGGAATAGGAAAAACAATTCAACATCAGTGGTATCTACCCAAGAGCCTAATCGAGTGAGACCGAAGGATGGTTGGTTGGAATCAATCAATTGGATATGGTAAAAAATGAATGGTAAATGCACTATCTATGACATGTTTCTTGGACACTCATGTTCCATTTGACCCACCTTTCCAACAAGTTCATAGTTCAAACAAAATAGAATAACCATGGCAAAAATTCTTAGTGTCTTTTCGCTATTACCCTATGAATGAAAAAAGGATTTTGGGAAAAGAACATCATCAAGTAAGGAGACTTACCTTAATTTCCAGGGAATTTCATATTCAATTTTGAAGAAATCGAGTCTGCTGGCATCCACAAGGGATTTTTGAGAGATGGAAACTCTATTATTGTTAAATGTTTATGTAAGACCAATTGTAAGAGAATTTTACTGCTTCAATGCCAGAGAAGAAGGCTTAATGATGTATGAATTTGTCCACAATAGAACAATGGGAGGAATCTAGATTGGTGTACCCTAAGGGTTGTGTCGTATGAAACAACCTAGAATAATACAAGCACTTTTTCTTGCAATATTCCATGATGCTTCCACCTACAACAATATGAATTCAATCATTCAATGACCTCAATTAATAGGCCATGGTTTTATTATTGATAATAAATGTAATGAAAGAATGAAGAGAACGGATAGATTCATATTCAAGCACTCTTCTTGAAATATTCCACATTTTAGGTTGCTTTCACCTACAATAACTTGTATTCAATCAATCAATGAACTCAATAAGTGGGCCATGGTTTTATTATTATAAATTAATTTAATGAAAGAATGAAGAGGAGGGATAGATTTAGATTCAACATACATATCGATATCATCCTTTGCTTTGTCAAGTGGCGTTGCACTCTCCCTCTGCTTGGGTAGGGAAAAGCATGTCATGCTATTAATATATATCAGATTGATCAATGAATATTGCATGAACATGAATGGGAGTGATTTTGTAAAGGAAACAAATGGCTTGGAGATAATAGAAAACATAGAGGAGGCGGTGGTTAGGCACAACTCATGAGAAACACATTATAGTGAAGAAGAGGTTGAATTGAATGAATCAATCAAAGGTACATTCACATTATAATTGAACATTTGTCACAAATAATATCTTTCAAATATGGTGTTTACCTTATATTTCTATATCTTGCATCAACTATTTGACCCGTTGTTTGATCTCAAGCGTTTGTTCAAGTTTAAGCAAATAAAAAGGTTCTTTGTTCAATTTTAAGACAACCTTTATGATTGTCTAGATCGTGTCGAGAAAATATATCAACTCCTCCTCATCAATCACATCATGGACATCATGGTTGGTGGACTACATATTTCAACAAAAAAAAAGGTTTTTTTCTCAATTATATAAACAATAATAAATTTCACATTATTATGAACTAAAAAATGTTTACCTGTTCTTAGGTTGATGCTTTCCCGCAATCATCCTGCCACATTATAATATAATTAGAATTTGTATATTAAAAAAAATAGAAGATGACCAAAACATATCGATGTATATCCAAAGTATGGAGGATGACAATACTTGTTGATTTTGAATATGGAGTTGTTAGAGAAATTGACTTTAAAAATGTTCACACAATCCAATTTGGATATGGAAAAAACACATCACTATGGATTCAAAGAGGAATTATCTTTCCGCTTGCAATTCCATTTTAATGCTTCTTGTACAAAAAGAGTTGGTGAAGAGTATAAAAGAATAAGCATTTTTTTTAATTATATGAATCCCATAGACTTCATATGCTTCTATGATTCATTAATGAAAACCAACTCAACACTAGATGCTAGACATTTTGAATAATCATTGCGTAGTATTTATAATCCATGGACATCAGGAAAAACAAAACAAACCTACCCCACAGAATGGCCATTATAGAAAGCAAGACCGACTTGGAATATAACTTTTTCAGCATAATGATGCTTGAATTACAATGTGTTGCATAAGGCATTTACTAGTTTCCAAGCAACATGAAAACGATCAAACATTGAGTAACTTTGTTATATTGCATGGTTGTTAGGACTCAATTTTAATGCATTCCAAGCTTAACCTATCCATGTGATCATTGCCAACAGTAATAACAAACTAATATAATGAATTATGATTTAGATTAAACTGCTTCAATAAAAATTCTTCCAGCAAAACAACTTTGATCATGCGCCTGGTTACTATAAAAGACAAAATACCAATAAAAGATCCAATAGAGAAACAATAATAGTAAATGTAACCTATGTTAAAAAAAAATCCAAATCATGACTCACTCACTAGGAACAAGGCCTAGCCCCTCACACCTTAGGATGATATAAGATCAAATTTTAAGACTCATTTTCCGCACCTTCAGATGATATAAGATAATTTTCCAGAAGATTAAGTAAAATACATCATATTAACTTAAAAGAGATAACTGATCTCATTTTAATTGCAAAAACTCGACTTACAGGTGAGAAGGGAAATCTCTTGAACAAAGATGAAAATGCCATTGAAGCACGCCCTTTAAGTTTATCTCTTACAAATTTTTACATATGGCATACAACTTATCCCATACAATTTATCCCATACAGTTCTAGTGATAAAGGCATACATAGAAAAAAAAATTGTATTGTAGGTAGACTCTGCTACAAGTGATTGCCCCTATCACTTGGCAATCACTAGCTCTGTTTATAGAATCCATAGATAATTTTCTTCTTTTGGAATCTTTGGTTTGGTACCAACAAACTCATGCATTTATTCATAAGGAAACCCAGGAAGGAAGGAATGCATAATATATGTATTCTTGTTCCTTTTCTAGAGGAAATTTTGCAATACTAGAAGATTTTGGTTGCTCATTTTTCGCCATCTTAATCTTAGCGATATGGGAATTAATTAATAGTATATTTTCTTTAGCAAACTCAATTATTGGTTTGATATTATTATTTATTGGTTTGATATTCTCTTCTCTTCTTTCTTGGAAGAATTATTTTTCTTCTCTTAAAAGTTTAAAATATAGTAGATTAGTATGCTTGTAATTTTGTTTTTCTCCCAAGGGGAGAATAGAGAATGCATATGCATATTATTTAGGGTGGAGAGGAGAGAGAATGTAGATGAATATTCTCTAGGGTGGAAAGGAGAAGGAATTTTGGACTCATATGATATTTTAAGTCCATAACAACTTTGAAAATAATATTAATATTTTGAGACACCTCTACTACAAAATTATTTGGCCTTTCCACATTTTCAACTACCACAACAAGGTCACTTGAGTTCTTATAGATACTAGATACATGGGACTTGGTGTTTAAATAATATCAAGTGAATTCATATAGATTTTGAGCCAAAAAATTAGTTTGATAATTATTATAGTTATACAATGATTTCTCTAGATGACATGTCATAATCAAGCTTTTTGTAATGAAGAACATCTAGATTAGTTATAAGGGATCCTTCTTTACAAGTAGTTTCAAAGTTTGCGAGAGGAAAACATAGGTTTAGAAGAGATCTAGGAGGATATTTCGTACTCATTATATGGGGAGAGTACTTCTAATATTTTTTCATTGAGACAAGATTAGGAGTGGAGTTAATATAGTTTAGGTAATATGTACATGAACTATGTTGACCTTTATGCTCTTCATTTTCTTTTCTTGCAAGCATGGTCATTTGAGAAGTAGTATGTTATTTTATACGATCTTTTGAAAATCTAGGGGCTTTTTGGTTACTTCATGGATTCACAATAATTACATCTCTTATGGGATCCATCATGTGAGATAGAAGGTATGGAATAATGTGGGCATTCAATCTTTATAATATGGCCACTAGATTGAGAGATTGTTGTATATAATCAATGATCATGGTTCTGTTTTGATGGGATGGTGATTTTTGTGATCACATAGTCCCATTTGTGATATTCATATTGGAAGTGAAGGATATTCTTTTGCTTCAACAAAAATGGAAGAAGGTGAGAGCCCTTAATATCATAAAGACCCTGAATCTTGATAAGATGGTGGTATTAGGTAGGAACTATCCATCTTGCATAGTAGATTTTCTCTTGATAATTTTCATTTTAAGTACGTAACTTCGAATTGATTTGTATTTGGGTTGTTTCCTTAGGCCAACTTCAGGAGAGTTCGTTCCAAATCTTATGGAATTTTATGGATGAGAACTTTCATAAGTTCACTGGATTTCATGACATAAATTGGAAGCTCGTGCTAATTTCCTGACAAGCTTCTTGCAAAGGGACGATTTGCATGCTACAAAATGGAATCAAGAACTCTCTGCAATAATTAAATCAAATGTGAAGTGGCTACAATTTCCAACTGACACTATTTATAGACAAGGATGGTGCGAATTTCATTCATAGAGACATTGAAGCTGGAGATTCAACTACTAAAAAGTTGAATAAAATGGGATGGTTGCAAGGGTGAATTCAAAATCCACGTTTCAACGCATTGACTGGGATTTGAAAGCCACCTCTACCACGATTTTAAGGTACCATTTGTAAAATACCAAAAGAAAATTTTGGAAAAATTCATGCTATGTATTTGTTGAGGTCTCGCCATATTTATTCTCCTTATGTTGACTAGGAATTATGCTTGAAAATTTGATTACAAATATTGGAAGATTGCTCCCGGGGAGGATACTGGTGTCCCATTATAATTTCAAGAATACAAACTTCATACACATAGATTTCATTGAAGCAGTTAACTGCTTCTTTTAAGAGTTCTGGTTCCAGATACAAGAGATCATCAACATAGAGATGGGAATCCATGGGATTTTATGCCGACACCATTCATAGATTTGTATCCCAATAGTCTTCAAAGATTTTATGTTAATGGTCACTATATAGCATCAAAATGGTCAAATTTTGATTGAAAAATTTACAATCAAAGGTTTTCATAAGATCTTCATTATGGACTTACCCTCGTTGTCTGTATCCAAGAAAAAACCACTTATTATCATGTCTTGCTTTATAAGGCTATTATTTAGCCATCTAACACATGATTTCCTCATGCATACATTTCCTTCCATAAAAAACAAGTAAAATGAATAGAAAATTATAGTGCACCAATAGTTCAATCATTCTCAATTGTTATCATATTTATTTTTAATGACATGTGAATTTGTCACATATTCAAAAGTGACCACCATCATCTACCCATAGAAACTACCAAGGTTCACATATCTACATATAGTGTTGCAATATTTTACCATAGGATACCAACAAATACACATGTGCAATGGGCCATGACTTCGCCTTACCCATTTGGTTATCAACCATTTCATGCATACATGTATCACTAATAACTTCTAATATCATGCATCATTATATCAATTTTTATTTCAAATTACATGACCCATCACATATGTAAAATTATCACAGTTTAGCATGATTTTGTAGATGTTAGAAAAACAGGATCACGGAGCAATAAAAATAAACAAAAATGCAAATATAATCACACACACATTACAAGAGAGACACAGATATATCGTGGTTCACCCCAACTTGGGCTACGTCCACACTGAAGTTGCCAGTCCTTATTATTATTATTCCGTCCAGCAAAGTGAAGGGATACAACCTGCAGCACAACCGCTGCACTTCCTCTTCACTGTCTCACAGTCTCTCTTCATAGATCTCAAAGATCTTTACAATGCATAAAACCTAATACATCATTAGCCCTAGCCGTGTTACAATGTCTTTCTTTTATAAGGGAAATAAAATGGCCTGAGCGTCGGGCCGGGATCATAACCAAACCTGGGGTACGGACACGGTTGAATCATCATCTATGAGACTGGAACATCTGGATCCACAACCAACAGTAGATACCAACAACATCCATGCATGAAATACCAAGATTCAATGCCAAGTGATTTTAATAATCCTCAAGGAAATTCATTCATGAACATTGAGGTCACCACCTAGTAATTGTATGGTGGAACATTGAGGTCAAAACCTAGTAACTATTTTAGTCCAGTTTGAGTTGGGGCATATGGCATCTGTTGTGGTTCTTCTTCTTCTTTTTCAGTTGACTATTTTTATTCCCTTGTGTGTGTTTGTGGATTGTTTACGATTTTTCCTAACTATGGGTAAATGGCTTGATAATCAAGGGTCAAAATTGAGTAGGCCATGCATTCACTTACCTCATTTGTATATAATGGTTGAGTTGGTTGATTGGATTTGTGATTAGGATTCAAGTTAGGTCATGCAAGTATTTGTGGAGTTATTGTGGGAATTTGGGTTTTGTTTTGTGGTGGAGGAGGTAAGGAAAGTGGACCTTACTAGAAGGGTCGATTCTGGTGTAATTTGTAAGATTTCTATTGAGTTGGCCATTGAGTTCCTTGGTTTAAATAAGGCTATTGTACATAAGGCATTTGGTTATACCATGGTGTCAGGAAGGTTCTTTCCAGTAGTATTGATTATTACTTTATTGAGGTGTCTAAAACATTGTTGATTGTTGAAGCATAATTTTCCAACATTCTTCTCTACCCCGTGATATATTGCTTTTAAGCGAGGCAATTGTGGGAAGCTATTATTGTCATGGTATTCAATGAAAATGTTGAAAACGTTTACTACGGCAAGTGGATATTCATTTTGAATATGTTTCTTGGTACACCTTGGATAAAAATTGGCCAAGGCCTTATCTATCTCTTCTTGTTTATTTTTCAATTGTAGGGTATCCAATTGCATACATAATGAATTCAAGATAAATGTTTTCATGTCATCAATAAGGTTTCCAATTTCATCTTTAGTGACTCATCATGTTGTAGCCTTTGATAGTAGTGGTGTGTTTCCCTGGATCACTTTGCCTTCTTGCCTAATGATCTACAGTAGTTTTTAAAATTTAACTTAATTTCTTCATAAGTGAACTAATAGATATCTCTAGATGCAATGAGATTTAAGGTTCTAACCATTCCTCCCAAAATCTGCACTGTAAATATATACCTAGACTCGCCTTATCCCACTTATTTAACATCTCCCATGTCATGACTTTATTGTTGAGTACACACCACATGAAGAGTTTTGTTTTAATTGACACATTGACTTTCAAGAGTTTACTCCACTACCACACTACCACTTCAGGTACATGACCTAGCAACACTTCATATCCAAGTTTTAATGTATAGATATTGCCAATCACATTTTTCACCCATATGAACTCATCGGCTTTGTGAGAGAGTTTGATGTGTGCCCTGTCTAGCACAACAATATAATTTTGCTAGTCATCAACCCATACACCATATAGTACCAATTATATGGATCTCAACCAACCTTGGTGCTAGATATATGCCTCAACTAGATTATCCATTCAGTTCATTGTGACCTTACCAATTTCTTGTAGATGGTGAATCAGAGCTCCAGGGAGAAAAGTGTGTCCATCGCATCCCATTGTAGCTAGGGTTTTCACCCTAGCTTGTGCAAATGAGCACCTACTAAGGAGAATGGACTCCTTAGTAGTAGTTCAATAAAATAGTAAATTAAAGTACTAAAGCAATACAGATTCTAAACTAGCATGAGCATTAATAAGCATAACAAAAACATGAAATATGGTGAAGATCTTTTTTTTTTTGTATTAAAATTTTACCTCAAGTGTAGAGGTTGGTGAAGTTCTTGCAATGATCCAAGAGGGTTGCTCCAAACTCCAACTTTTCTCCTTCTCTTTCTCCAATGGTGGAAATGGGCCAAAAGGGGCACTCAATGGTGAAAGTAGCTCAAGGGTGAGCTAGGGTTTCAAGAGTGATTTTGGCAGAGTAAGGGTGTACTTGATTGTGGATGTGAAATGAGGGGTCTCCATCACCTATTTATAGGTTTTTAGTGGTGGAGTGCTGGCCCATGGTTTTGGGAACCATATGGTTTAGGTCAGCTGTATAGATTTTTTTCCTCCTTTTTCCTCTTTTTCCTCCTTTTTTAATATTTTTTATTCCCTTTTTAGAGGGTTTTTGCTATTTTGGAGGAATTTTGGATAATTTTGGGGGGGAAAAGGGGTTTTTTTAGCCTTTTGGAGGCTTTTTGATGGTTTTGTAGCCTTTTGGAGGCTTTTTAGGCCTTTTGGAGGCTTTTTAATGGGATTTTAGGGTTCTGAAGGTAAATATGGTAGGAAATATGGACAAATGAGTCATGTAATGGGTAGATGAGGTAGTGAGCACTTTTTGGGTGTTAACAGATTGCCCCCTGATGTGTGAGGGAAGGAGCTCATCGTATGGCCGATAGACATCATAAGTCCTGTATGGTTGTCCTGGGGTGTGGAGAAGAGAAGAAACAAACTGGAGCCCGGAACAACGATCCTGAACAAACTGCAAAAACTAAAAGTACATAACCTCAATAATGGATGAGGAATAATCTGATCATATGGACGAGGCGGGCATTCCCATGCTCGTATCAAGATATAGAACAATAATAACAATGGGGTCCAAAATATGGGGACCTGACATATACATGACCTCAAATAATGATTGAGGAAGAATCTCAATATATGGACGAGGCGGGCATACCCATGCTCGTATCAAGATACATAAAAAATAACTGTGAGGCCCGAAAAGGGGGACCTGTGGGATACATAGAGAACCACTGTGTACATCATAAGGGTCCAGAGGGGACACCAAGCTGGGACATACTGCTGGGCTGACCATGTTTGAGCTGAAGAACTGATACACTGGAATAACAACAGTGCTACTGAGTGGGGTACCAGAGGAACTGATGAGCTGCTGGATCATAGTGACGGGGAGTCATACTCTCAATGGTACACTGAACTGGAACTAAACTGGGTACTCAAGGAAGCATATAACTGGATGGCTTCGGAATGCAATCGCCAACGCAACCCGGACATCCGCGGGAACATATAACTGGGTGTTCCGAAGTGACTCACCGATGTGTTAGAGTCGGGGGAAATCCGGGGTCTTCGACCAATAACTGAAGGGATATAAACCCTGCGCGATTCTCAACGATGCGATCAAGGTGTTGAAGTCGAGGATGTGAGAAACAACCACTTGGAGAGGCAATGATGACTCCTCTCAAAATGGTCCGTAGGCACTCACCACTGATGGTGATGGGTCCAAGGCACAGGGACCTCTAGGTCTATCCTCTGGAATAGAGGGGCTGTCGTCGACAGAGGGAGACCTGCAACTAGCAAGGCAATGATGTTTCCTTGATAGGAGCACGAGGTGGAGAACCGAAGTGTGAGAGTATTGATGGTAGGACTGACATACTGTGGGGGATAACTGGGCAAGCAGAGTGGGTGGACTCAAACTTCCTTTGTTCAGAGTATGATGGTGGGGGATGATCGGGTAGCAGATGAAACTGACTGGTGGGAAAGGGATCATAGCTGTAATGGATCAAGGATAGTGACTGGGATGAGTGAGACTCAAAATAGGGTAAAATGGCAGGAGACTGTAGAATACTTTGAACAAAGGTGACCTGATTGGGGGTGCTGCCGAGATGATCGATCATAGTGCCAGGAGGCATGGGGGGACTTCTTCAAGGGTGAAGGAACTAGAAGAAATGTGTGTAAAATGATACTGTCGTGTGGATTTATACGAGCCCAGGATAGTTCATGCTCGTGATTGCTTTCAATTTTAAGGAATTTGAAAGCGATAAGAAGACTCTGAAATAATGGAATGGTACTGTCGTGTGGATTTGTACGAGCCCAGGATAGTGCATGCTCGTGGTTGCTTTCAATTTTAGAGAGTCTGAAAGCGATAAGAAGACTTTAGGGGGTTGCTTTTTCGTGTGTTAGTCTCCAAGGCCCGAAGAAGCATAAAAGGATGCAATGAAGAACTCTTCTAGCCGGTGTGACTAGAGTATTCCTTTTTCATAATTAGTCTACCAGGTCCGGAAAAGGGTTAAACTTATACCAGATAGACGCCCTTTCAGGTACTTTAACGAGCATGAAAGGAAGCAAGATTGCTCGGTGATCTTTTCATTGTTTTAGGAGTCAGAAAAGAGCTTAACAGAAACTCCCTAAGTGCATTTTTCGTAAAGGACTTGTCCGGCCCGAAAAAGGGATAAAATTATACCGAACAAAAGGAATGGTCAGGCAAGGAGGAAGTGCTCAATCAAGGAACATTGATGATGACCAAGAACGAGGGTAGGGGGGGGAACACTGGTGGGCCTCCTTGCGGGATAACGAAATAATTGCAGTATGACAGGAGTGAATGGCTCATGTAAAAATGTGGAACAATCCGATGGCGGCCAATGTGGTGCGCAAACCGAGGCAACAAGGTGTCGGGACACAATGTTGAAATTGTACCAGGTGAGAGCGAGAAATTATCTCAAGCATCATCATGAGCTCGAAAAAATGAATCCGGCGATATACAGAGTGTCAAAAACGGATAACGACCGATGTGGCACACCAACCGAGGTGAAGGGGGGCGTTTTGGAAAAATACCCAAAAAATCTGGGGGTGAGAGCGAGAAATGATCTCAAGCATCATCACGGGCTAGAAAAAATGAATCCGATGATATAAAATATATCAAAAATGGGCTACGGCCGGTGTGGCACGCAAACCGAGGCGACAAGGTGTCGGGACACAATGCTTATATTGGTCTTGGTGAGAGCGAGAAATGATCTCAAGCATCATCACGGGCACGGAAATATGAATCCGGCGGTGCAAATGGTGCGAAACACGGAGGTCATAAGGACTCTGGAATGGTTAAAGGAAATAACTAGGTTAAAAAAGGGTTGCAAATAAAGGTGAGCCCACCAAGCCAAGGATGCAGTGGTGGGGAGAAATGATGACCCGCGGGGGCAAAATACTAGGTGTATTGAATCAAATCATATATACAAGTGACATGTGACCTCAAAAATGGTTGAGATCACGCATGTGAAAAAGTGAGCAGGGTTAATGACTTGCCCCCATGCTATGTGCATGGGGTTTGTGATTGTGGATCACATATGTGTTGGTTTGAACGATGGGTTCATTGACGTGCTGAGATAGATGTGATGGGGTAGGGTCAAAATGATTGATCATGCCCCTTATCCCAGGGTCAAGGTAATCTATTATGCCCCCTAACTCAGAGGTGGCAATGTGGTGCTCGATGAGAGCAGGGTCAAGACCAGGCATTTCGGTATAGGACCAGGCAAAGACATCGCAGAACTCTTGGAAAATTTTTTTGTACTCTCCAATCTCATGCTCACTACAGGAGGCTCCTAAGGTAATGATTTCAAGAGCACCAGGTGGGTCAGAGACATCGATGTGGATGACGGGTGAGATGTTGGCCATGTTACCGTCCTCAAAGGCATTAGGAGCAGGAATAGGATCTTTAAACCAGTCGACTTTAGTGGAAGGAAATCTTTGGACTCAACCGCGAGTTGGGTAGCTGTGGTAGAGGAGGATTCTTCTGGGAGGAAATAGGAACGATGGTGCATGTCATCCCAGGGATAATCCGGGGCAGTGAGAGGCTCGAGAATCTCCTCATCATTGCGGAAAGTTTGAGTTGTCAAATCGGTTGATGAGGGAGTGGTAGTCGAAGAGATCATATAAATGGTATTAATCTCTCCGGATGGGGATGATACCGGGGGGTGGATCTCCTCAATTGTGGGGGGGTCGTCTCAAGGTCCAAATTATTCATCTCGTAGAGAGCTGCTCTGTAATCTGGGAGATCGGGACAATGATGTGAGTAGTGGCCGTAAATACCGCATATGGCACAAGGGTGGTTGGTACGCAGTGATTTATCACGAGGCTTAGGGGTTGGGTTGAGTTCGACAACCGGGATGTTGGGGTCATCGTCAAGCATTTGCATGTGTTCCTGTAATGCAGGTAACTGTGGACATTGATGAGTCGGATGGCCTAAGTCATCACACAACGAGCATTTGGGGGGAGCACGAAACACGGGGGGGGGGGGGTTTAATTGCCTTGGGCGGAGGTACAGCAGTGTATGGAGATCTGCCCCCAGTGTGCTTGATAAGAGGGGGGGGATTCGTAGAGGACGAAGGGGTAGTGACACCGGGAGGTGGTTGACTAGTAGTAGCCATGGGTTGCACTGGTTGTAGGACGACGTTTGGTGTCGGCGGGGGAACGGGAGGCGAAAGATACCACACAGGTAATCCCAAGGTTAACCCAGGGAGGTTAAGGGTAGACATAACGGGGGCGCTTACTACTCCCGAGGGAGGGACTAGGAAGGGGATTGTGTGGATGGGTGTAACACCAATGTGACTAGGTACCAATGGTGGTTTGGGAAACAAGGGCGGTTGATTGTTAGGTGTTTGTGTATTGTGGGAAAGGGTACATAGGTCAGATACTTCGGGTGCAAATGACGAGGGAGGAATGGATTGGAATGTTGAGGTCATCGGCGTATCTGAGTAAACTCCAGGTCCCACGGAGGAAACAAACAAGGTAGTTGCACCACAAACAGGTTGTTCAACCATGGGGAGAACATTCTCAGGTGCAGCAGGGGCATTTGGATCGTAATAGGTGAGTTGGTCGACCTTGACCACGCGTCCGTCATGGGGGAACATCATGGTACGAAAAAGGGAAGAGGCAACCGCCCGCATGGCATACATGTACCTGTGACCAATTAAGAGGTTATAATCAAGTTGGGCGTTGATGACCTCTATATCAATGAGTACGGTTTTTCCATCCAGCTAGATGGGGACGTTAGCTAAGAGACCTTGGGGTTGAGCCGAACGGCCGTCGTAGGCTTGCAACGCAGTAGTGGACTGCTAGGGGATCCCAACTTCTGCCAAACGAATGTGGACATGACGCATGTAGAGGCACCTTCATCGATGATGCACCTATGGATGACAAGATTTCAAACGGAAACAGAAACTTGGAACGCTAAAGTGGAAGGCAGGCGTGGTTCGGATTGGTCCAAATCGAATGCCATCAGTTGTGAATCATTTGGGTCAATAGCACCAATGGCGGAGAGCAAAGTCTTGCACTATGAAGGACAGTTTTTTAAGACTTCTAACGCAGACATGGCTGCGGGAGATTGGGCTAAGTCATCTACAATGTTGTAATTCGACGCAGCACGAGCATTGGGGTTATTGTTAAGACGACGAAGTGGAAAGCGAGGTGCTTTGGAGATGCCATCGAGGGGAGCCGGAGGTATACGTAACATCTGATCTGTGGGATGAGCGTTAGTGTTTTTGTCGGAGGGAGGGGCTTCAGGGGAGGAGCCATATTGGTTCCAACGGGTTTGGAGGTTGACATCAGCGGATGACATCATCAACAAGTGGTGAGTACCTGAGTCAAACATGGGTTGGTCAGAAGCAGCATAAGTGAGTTGTTGTTGTGGTGGCGCGTTGCCTTGAGGGGGAGCCAACGGCTGAGTGTTCACTACGCCTTGGGTTGGTAAGGGGTTTTGCAGCACCAAAGGTTGATGCTGAGGTGGTGGGGGGTTGGGTGGCGCCTGAGGAGCCACATGCCCTTGGCGATGGGCATAATCAGTCCAGAGTTGCCGAGCTCGCTCCAAATGTGGGAAAGCATGTGTATAGTGGCCATAGACCTCGTAAATAGAACAAGGATGATTTGTTCGTAGATTAGGATTTTTGGCCTGCTTGGGCGGCCGATCAGGGTTCTGGTTGGCCGGTGCCACATTATTATTGTTTGGGGGATTTGGAGGTTGACCACCTTGGTCTGGAGGTTGGTTGTTCCCACGGTTACGACCTTTGCCACGGTTTTGTTGGCCCTGTTGGCACTGGTTGTTTTGGTTCTGCTGCGAATTCTGTTGGGCGTATACTTGCCCTTGGGCAACAGGTGGGTTATGGGGTTGTGCAGGTGTGGGAACAGGCTGCGGTGGATAATACGTAAGGGGAGGCTGCGTAGGTGCTGAACCTTGTGGCGGTTGCTGATATGTCTGCGGAGCGGGTTGTGAGTTTGCTGCAGGGGCTGCCTGTGGTGGGTAATAAGCATGTTGGGCTTGAGAGGACACAGGAGCTGGTGCAGCCTGTGGGTGGTAATATGGCTGAGGTGCAAATGGGGGGGCGTAAGCGGGGGGTGCATGACCAAAGCACTGAGGTGGACATGAGGGTCCGTGGGTATGGTGGTGATGTGCCATGGGAGCATACGAATTGGTTGCTTTGGATTTAGATGTAGCCCACGAAAGGTCGGGGCCATGGCTAGGACGTGCTATGGAAAAGGGTTGGGGATGCGAGGCAATACGACCAATGATGCCATCTGCGGCATGGGATGCCCCCGGCGCATCGTGTTGGGAGGAATCACCCCGAGGGTGTCAGGTATGATGGTATACAGATAACCCGACTGGGCGTAAATGAGGTCAAATTGCTGGGCTTTGAGGATGGCCTCTTCTTCAGACTGGGGTCGTTCGGATGCCACATCCTTGGCAATGACGAGAAGGAGGGATTTTAGAAACCAATCTAAGAAGATACGATCGTCTAACTTGATTTTGCAGAGGCTACGACATCGACACCACTCATGAATGTGGTCAGTGATGTGGGTAGCCGTGTTTTGTCTGCAAGACAGTAGGATCTCAACTCCCGCGTCATAGCGGACAGGTAACTGAAAGAACTGCAGGAAGGTCGAGGCAAGGGAGGTAAAGGTGGCGTGGGTCCCATGGGGCTGCTCGATGTACCACTTAGCTACAGAGCCAGTGAAGGTGCGCTGTAACAGACAGAGGTGGACAGAGTCGTCCACTATGGAGTTGGAGGAACACCATAGATGGAAGGACATAATATGGTTCTGGGGGTCCTCACCTACCTTGCCCTCAAAATTAGGGATGTCGGAGGGAAGCTTAGTGGGCATGTGAGGCCACGCGGGGTCGTGTCTGATGGGATCGTTAGTCAGTCTAGCTAGGTCAGGAAGGTTGAGGCTAGCCATGAATGGAAAACTAGTAGAAGGATGTGACATACTAGTGGGTGTGACCATGTTGGGGCCAATGCCCCCAAGTGGAGGGGCAAAGTTTGGGATGTTTCCCCCAAGTGGAGGAACGAAAGTGGTATGGGACGGTCCGACACCGCCAAGGGCAGTGGGAGTCACAGATGGAGTGGGGATGGGTACGCCAGCTCTTGGAATGGGTGCAGTGACCGGAATGGTAGATGCGGGCCCCATCGAGGGCATACCCAAAGCAGGTATGGTAGCTGGTGTGGTGGTGGATGCTCCACCAATGGTCGCTACAAAGAAAGGGGTGGAAGTCATGCCATCCATGGGGCTGGTTGGTGCAGTGTAAATGGGGTCCTCGGACTCTGCCTCAGAATCAGAGGTAAAATAAGGGGCGTCAAGATCAGGTGACGGAGTTCTATGTCATTGACGAGTGGAGTCAAGGGACAAAGCTCGAGATCTATGATGAGTGGTATCAAGTGATGAAGATCTATGTCTATGACGGGTGGTGTCAAGTGAACTGTGTTGTGGGGGCTCGCCCCGAAGGTGCCGAGAATGTCTCGGGGACTCAATGGTGACAGATGATGTCGAAAATATGGGGGTTGTGTTGAGTGAAAAACAACTCAAAAACCCTAATGCAACCGAGTGTGCAAAAGGAGAGCTCAAAAAATATGGCACTCAGGCCAACAACCAACTCAAAACACTTACTGTAACAACTGTGCTACGATAAGTGGAGTATCAACAGAAATGGTCAGAATAACAACAAGCAGCAGGTTTCCTAAAAAATAAAAATAGTGGACTCACTAGACCAAAAGGAGGTAAGGGAGCATGCAAACACCTAAATAAATAGTATTCTGACTCAACTAGACATATCCTCTGCAAGGTGATGAAATCCAAGTCAGACAATATGGATAGTAGAGCCAAGTGGCTAAAGATATCCCCCTACCAGGAGGGACACCGGGTAGTCAATCCTAGAAGAAAGGCAACTAAGATACCCCGTTCATGACACGTCTAGAAAAGGTGAATCTGTCGTTTGGTCCTTTTACCGCAGTACCCTCATACAAGGATACCCCGAGAACTGCGAAAGGTAGCCTTCGATTACTGAATGGATTGCGGTATTCCACTCAGGCCTCCGGAACCAGTCTGGCGACTTCAACCCTCCTAGGGGAGAGGCCCTCTGATAAACTGGTTGTGACCGTGCCAAAAAATACTAGGGGATTTTGGTTCCCTAATGGACAACAGCTATGTCTCAAGTGTAAGCAACCAAGGGGTGTTATTTGGATGCCTATCCCCCCGATCCTACCTAACTACAAAAATTATTATGTGTTCCCCAAGTGGGGTTAGAATGTTGGTTGTGTTAAGTACTTTTTAGGGCTCACTTGAATTAGGTGACAAAGTGTGTGCGTGTGAGATGATGATGAACCCAAGTAAAAAGTGCCACTAGGGAGGGCAACTTTCTAACTAGCAATAACAAGACAGAAATTAAACTTTGAAATGCAAAATTTTCTCTTTTCAATTTAAAGTGCTGAAAATTTAAAAACTATTCTGTAAATGGAACAGAAATAAAACTGCAGAAAAAGGCTGTAAGGAAGTGTGGCTGCAGGTAGGACAGATGGCTGTGCTGGTGCAGAAAATAGTGCAGCAAAGTGTTGGGTTCAAAACAGGGAAAAATGCAGAAAACAGACCGCGGGTTTTTGGCAAATTTGGGCGATCGGACCGCGAAAAACAGCTCAAGAGTCGCAGTCGGGTTGCGGGATTTAGGCTGAAAAACACAGTCGAGATGCAAGAAAAATGCCGAAAGTCGCCGGCGGGTTGCGGGAAAATTACCGAAAGCCGCAGGCGGGATGCAGGAAAAACGCCGAAAGGTGCCGGCGGGTTGCGGGAAAATGGCCGAAAGCCGCAGGCGGGATGTAGGAAAAACGCCGAAAGGCGCCGGCGGGTTGCGGGAAAATGGCCGAAATCCGCAGGCGGGACGTCGAAAAAGGGTTAATAGCCGCAGTCGGACCGTCCCAAATAGGCTAATAGCCGCGGTCGGATCGCAGGTAACAGACTGAAAACGACTGGCAGGTCGCCGAAAACAGTCTGAGAGCCGCGGTCGGATCGCAGGTAAACGCCTGAAAGACGCGGTCGGAATGCAACTGCAGGGGGTAAAAGATGCAGTTTACGGCAGACGAAAGGGACAACTGAACAGAAAAATATTGCAGAAAATTAAAACATCTAAAACTTAAAAAATTATAACTAGAAATTCTTAAAAATACAAGCGGAGTCGCCAAAACTGTAGCTAGGGTTTTCACCCTAGCTTGTGCAAATGAGCACCTACTAAGGAGAATGGACTCCTTAGTAGCAGTTCAATAAAACAGTAAATTAAAGTACTAAAGCAATACAGATTCTAAACTAGCATGAGCATTAATAAGCATAACAAAAACATGAAATATGGTGAAGATCTTTCTTTTTTTGTATTAAAATTTTACCTCAAGTGTAGAGGTTGGTGAAGTTCTTGCAATGATCTAAGAGGGTTGCTCCAAACTCCAACTTTGCTCCTTCTCTTTCTCCAATGGTGGAAATGGGCCAAAAGGGGCACTCAATGGTGAAAGTATCTCAAGGGTGAGCTAGGGTTTCAAGAGTGATTTTGGCAGAGTAAGGGTGTACTTGATTGTGGATGTGAAATGAGGGGTCTCCATCACCTATTTATAGGTTTTTAGTGGTGGAGTGCTGGCCCATGGTTTTGGGAACCATATGGTTTAGGTCAGCTGTATAGGGTTTTTTCCTCCTTTTTCCTCTTTTTCCTCCTTTTTTTATATTTTTTATTCCCTTTTTAGAGGGTTTTTTCTATTTTGGAGGAATTTTGGATAATTTTGGGGGAAAAAATGGGTTTTTTAGCCTTTTGGAGGCTTTTTGATGGTTTTGTGGCCTTTTGGAGGCTTTTTAGGCCTTTTGGAGGCTTTTTAATGGGATTTTAGGGTTTTGAAGGTAAATATGGTAGGGAATATGGACAAATGAGTCATGTAATGGGTAGATGAGGTAGTGAGCACTTTTTGGGTGTTAACACCCATGTTAACATCGCCCCCCATTCTAACCTGCGTCCCTAAACCAACTTTCCAAGCCAATAAACACCCAATAATTGGGAAGGATGATATAAGCGCCTTCCATTGATTGGATATATTATGAGAAGTTTTCCTTTCTTTTCTAATCTAGTCCAAGATTGTCGCTAGAGCTATGTACTTATGTACAAGTATCCTTCTGTGTAAGTATTTTTAGTGCACACGTTAAAGAGATACCTTGTTGCAAGTGATTGCCCAAATAAGTGAATATTCTTCAACCCCAACCCACCTAATGAATTTGGTAATTCCAAATGTTTCCAATTTATCCAATAAGAGCCTTTGTACTCACTACTACCTTGCCAAAAAAATTTGAAATTTTTTTTCCTAATCTTCTTGAGAATACCTCTTGGGATATGAACTTGTGTATACTAATACATTAGGATGGATTCCAATACCAATTTGACCAAATCAAGGTTCCCTCCTTGGGAGAGAAACCTATTACACCATTGAGCAATCCTCTTTTTAATTTTCCCTATTAGCCAGGTCCAGTCACCTTTTCCATGATTATTTGGCCTCAAATAGAAACCCAAACATTTGATCCCTACATTTCAATTGAAACACTAGAAAGGAAGAAATCTATCCAAAGAGGCCTCAAGTCCATGAGGTAGTCCATATGGATATATATCAGATTTAGCTTTGTTTATCTCCATACTTGTTGCAGATTTATAAAGCTGAAGAATGTCTTTGAGAGCCCCCAAATCGCGATTAGAAACATAAAATAAAAGTAACACAACGTTGATGAACAAGATATGAGTGAAAAGCTTGTTCCTACCCATGTTAACAACTTGTAGTAATCTTAACCTTTTATCTTCAGACAAATCCCTACTTAATCTTTCAATGATAAACAAGAAGATATAAGGAGAGAGGGGACATCCCTATCTCAACCCTCTGGATGGATTAAATAAATCAAAGCTAGAATCGTTGATGAAAATTGTAAAAGAAGTGATAGTGACTCAGGCCATAATCCACTTAATAAGAGGTAAAGAGAAACCAATTTGAATGAGTAACAATGTGAGACAGATCCTTGAAACCCAATCATATGCCTTTGAAAAGTCTAGCTTGACCACCACGGCCAGGGAGTGAGAGAGTTTCATTGAGTAGATACCTTCCTAAGTACATCCAATTTCCTTGTGAATTTGTCTTCCATCCAAAAAGCCAAACTGTTTGGTTGATATGAAGTTGGAAAGTAGAGGTTTGATCTTGACATATAATATCTCTGATATGATTTTATAAATACAATTACATAGTGATATTATCCTAAAACCCTTGAATGAGTCTAGGAAATCAATTTTGGGGTTCAATGCAATGAATGTTACAATAAAATTAGTTGGTACCTTGCTCAATATCCTTACCTCCTCCACAACCTTGATCATATCATCTCCAAGCAAGTCAAAGAATTCCAGATAAAATTCCACCATTCACCTGTTGAGGCCTTGACTCCTATCCTTTCTAAAGGATGTAAAAATATTATAGAATTCTTCTTTGGAAATTGCCACAAAAACCATAGCATTATCTTCTTTATCCACCAATATAGGAAAATAGGATAATACCTGCAAAGTCTCAGCTAGGTTATCCCCAATAGGTTCCTCAAATATTCCTTTCAAATGAAGAATATTTTCACAAGATCTCCTAATTCATTATTTTTCAAGACTTTGGTTCCACCTGATGAAGTCATTTTCCATATTATATTCACATTATTTCTATGATTGATGAAGTTTTGAAAATATTTTATGTCTTGATCACCTGCTTCCAACCATGTATCCCTACTTTTAATAGGCCAATCCATTTCCTTATCTCGGAGTAATTTTGACCTTCAACTTTCCAAAAATTTTAGCTTTGCCAAGCCCTCTTTGTTGAATAATCCATGAACATTATCTAGAACCAAATCCTCAATGGACCTTACAACCTCATAAATCACATCATCTTTGTTTAAAAAAATCTCCCTGACCCAGGAAACCACCTTCTATTTGACAACCTTCAAGGATTTAGAAAATTGTTCACATGTCATCGACCACAGAATGTCAAGATTGAATTTGCACCAATTATCTCTCACGAGATATTGAAATTCCTCTTAAGGTGTCCAAACTGGATTAAATTTAATGGGAGATCCAAGCTTTAGATCAATAGAACCTAGCTTCAACCAAATGGGAAAATGATTTGAACATCTAGTAGGGTCAACCCAAGGTCTATAGAGAGCAATGTTTTGTAATAAATATTCATTAACAAGAAATATGTCTAAACGTTTTGTGATGACATCAACTCATGATATGTTGTTGACCTATGTTTATAGGCTCGACATCACCTAGTCAACAACTTCGAAATGAGATCTAAATAAATCCTCCAACTTGTTAGGTCTTGTAGAAGGCTCCCAAAGGTTAAATTAATGTCACCTCCAATTACCAAATTACTCGACACTAGGCCTTGAAAATCCACTACCAAAAATCATGCCACCCCTCATAGGGGCCAAATAAATTCAAAATAGTTTGATGATTCCCAAACTCTTTTAAAAAAAACCTGAATGCATAGATATGAAGAAAGAAAGAAAGCGTTAATAAACGACATATTCATTTACCAACCAATAATGAGACCCCCTAAAATACTAATAAAGTCGACAACTAGGAAATCCCACAGACACACACACACACACACACACATTTCAATCAGAAAAAAAATGTACGTTTTCTATTCATTAGAATAAAAAAGTACAACCATCAACCATGAACTGTCCAATAGGAATGACAATTTCAAATATCACAAGTTACATCAATGTCCAAAAAATTATCAAAAAATCATCCCAACTTAGGCGCTAGTGCCATATCACATATCTAAGGTATCATAGTCCGCAAACAATCAGAAGTATTTCCATACCATAACAAATCAAATTAAGCAAAATAAGAAACATGTCCTTCATTTTCCAATTTGTCTTCAATGAATTCTTCCCAGTATAAAATGGCTTCAACCAGGATTCCTACAATCTCTGTGTGCATTCTGAAAATCAATGTCAGCCTCATACAAACCTCTTAAGTGTTCAAATCCTAAGACTTGGATCTGATTTTCTTGCACAATCAATTGTCTCCTACTTAAAGCATCAGCTACTCGATTTGATTTCCCACTTATGTGCTTCAACACAAAGGTAAAGCTTTGCAGGAACTCAACCCATTTGACATGCTTCTGATTCAATTTAGGTTGTTGCATGATGTATTGCAATGCATGATTATCATAAAACAAAACAAACTCCCTAGGCATGAGATAATGTCTCCAATACTTTAATACTTGGACAATAACATAAAATTCCTTGTCATAAGATGAGTATTTATGTTTTGAATCATTCAACTTCTCGCTGAAATATGCTACAAGCATGTCCTCCTGACTAAGTACAACTCCAATTGCTAATCCACTGGCATCACATTTCACTTGGAAAGGGTGTTTGAAATCTGGTAACTTCAACACTGGTTGCTCAGTAATCTTTTTCTTCAAAAACTGAAAGCTACTTTCAGCCTCTACTGTCCATTTAAATGGTTGTTTCTCCTTTCTAATTGTTTCAATGATTGATGAAAAAATACCACTGAAATTCTTTATGAATTTCCTATAAAAACTTGCCAATCCATGGAAACTTCTTACCTAAAAAATGCTCTGAGGTGAAGGCCAATCAATAATTGCTTGCACTTTTTCCGGATCCATCTTCAAACCATCTCTTGAGATAACAAAACCCAAATACAATAGTTCTGATTTTTGAAATGTACACTTCTTCACATTTACTAACAAATTTTCAATATGTAATTTCTCCAAGACACATCTTAGATGCTCCAAGTGTTCTTTTTTTGTTTGACTGAAAATCAAAATATCATTAAGGTAAACTATTACAAACTTACCTATGTGTTATCACTAAAAGACGCACCTTGACTACAGAAGGAGCATGGCTAGTACATCTTAAACTCTAGGGTTGAATAAAATTCGAATAGGTTGGTTGGTTCCAAAGGAAATCCAGGAAATGACTGAATAAGAATTATGATCAGTTAAGAGAACGATTAACACATGTTAAAGGAAATCAGGTACATTACAAGTTGAGTTTGAGTTTGTAGTCATTGGATGAATGGATGGAGAAAATATGTAAAGACTATGAAACCACTAAAAGTAGATAATTACATAGTGTAGATATGAGCACCACCATCATATACTCTATCTGAGTTGTACACAGAAATGGATGAATGAACATGAATAATATCAATTATAACTGAGGATGAAGGCAACTTAGCAAAAACTCTTCATAGAAGATGAAACAATTGAGCGAAAAAATCTTCATAGAAGATGATGCAAAGCTGACAAAAGATCCTCAATACATAATAAATTTATGCATAAAATCACAAGAGGAAATGGATATGAAATAAACAGAGGAAATAACACAACCTTACAAGATATTGTCATGAGTCTTCAAGAGCATTGTCTCATTTCATTAGCTGATCAAAAGGAACAGGAATTTCACTTCAAGATTCAACCACCGTCCTCTTGGCTGGAACCCTCTTCAGATTACATTTCTTCTTAAATTTATATCAAACTATTGATCAAAACCACTCACAACAATCGGAAACTAAAAATCCCAAAATAGAAAACTCTTTGGATAAGCTACAGGTATCGAGCCTTTAAATCTGGAAAAGTTTAACAGAGTGTTGATCCTCTACCCCAAAATCTAGATACGTAATCAATTTTCCCGGAAATTAGCATTAGAAATTGATTGTGATCTCGATTATGAGATTTTGGAGTCGATCTTTGCCACATGGAATTACTATGGTTCTACAACGCAGCCCTGCATTTTAATATTGAGCAATCTCCTTTGGACACATATCCATAGATGTTGAGCGCTTATATACAAAAAGAAGAGTATCCCTCATGTTCCCATGATTTTGAAACGCTTTTACTTTCTCTGGTATTGAAATCTTCCCATCATATTTAGTCTTTGATAACACTCCAAGAGAAATGTATGCATGAAGTTATATGGTTGATTTTGGTTGAGGGTGAAACAAGGAGGACTTTAAGTAACCAAAATTGCAAGTCTTCAGACAGGGAACAAGACTTTCAACTTAATATCTCGATGGCAAACTCCCTGCAACAACATAATCTATCCATATATATCTCAACATTCCATAAGCTATAATTGCAACTCCATATATTGATCATGTGATCACTGCTCCATTTTACAAGGCGTTTTGAGCTTTATTTAAGAAAGCAACATCTCCAGCTTTACATCCTTTGCGACCTTCAAACATGATACTTAACACCGAATTTAAACCATTTGGGTGTTTGGTCTTGACTGTGGATTTCAATGAAATTTGAGCTCAGGCCTTTATGACATGGGGCATTCCAAATTCTCTAGGTGTGCTCGTGGCGTTGAATGAAACCTTTGATTGATTACTCCTTTGACATCCCTTGATCCTTTGATTGGAATGTTAAGCTTGGTACATAAGCTTACTCCAACACCTGCAGGATTTCTTCATCATTCAACTCTTGCCAATTCATTTGAATGCTCATGACGAAACGATTCTGTGCGCTACCAGAAACTTAAAATTTTCATGGGACCTATCTGGTACCAACATCTGGCTCTGACTGGGGATGGAGTCCTCCCTGTGAGGCTCCAAGAACGTACAGACTCTGTGCCTTCTATCCATTGGGTTGGAGTCTTTATTCAGTTGTCTATTGAAAACAAATTTGCTAAGTACTATACACCAATGCAAACTGAAAAGCCAATGTTCAGAATAAAACTTATTTATGTACAACTTCTAATCTAACCAGTTGAACTCATTTTTTCAAATATATACAAATTTCCAAAAGTATCTCTCAAGTAGTTGATTGCTCATCATACCTGGATATTGCATGCTACATGAAACATGAGAAGAACGTAAAAAGTGCAGTACATGATCCATGATGAATTCATACTTACTATTGCAAATTTTTACCAAACTCAAAGCTGCAACATCAGGGGCCTTTTGAAAAATTGAATCCATTAAAACAGCTACTGGATCATGAAAGTCATGGTGAAATTCTCGTTGATTAAGAAGATAAGACAGGTCATGTGCAAAAAATTTTGCATTACATATTCTTCTATCCTTTTGTTCTGAGCTGAAAGGTACACAACTCGGGCTGATAAAATCTTTCAAATAAACTTCCAGTGCATCAAAAACAACTATCTCTTCTTGTTTTTTCATCTGCGTATTTTCTACTTCATAGTTGTTGTTAATTACATTTGTCTGCAAAACTGAAGGTTGCTGCAAGTTGTTTTCAGTGTTTTGAAATATTTCCAGTGATATCTGACTAAAAGACATATGATCCTCGTGATCTATAGATAGAGTAGACACCTTTTTATATCCATAACAATTAGAAAAATTTACAGCAGTTGAAATTTTAGAAACTTGATTATTTGCATCTACTCCACTTCCTTGTTCATGGTTGTCACATGTGTTGTCATAGCTAAGGGGTTTCAATTGCGTTGTTTGAGAAAATTGCTCCTGCTGTAAAATAGTTTTAGAAGAAGAAGCAACTGATAATAGATCTTCTTCCTCCTTCATAGCATAACTATCCGCTTCATCTTCACTATTGGGGAACTCTACTACTAAAGACTGAATATATAATGCATATCCCTCGCAACAATGCTCAAAAAGTTTCTCAGCAGGGTAAATCTCTTGCAATATAAATAAAAGGCATCATGAAAGTCCTTCAAAGAAGAAATACTAGAAGCAGGAAGGGATTTATACCATTGTCTCGCACAACCATCTAATGAATATAAGAACATTTTCATCAATGCATCTTCATGATGTATACTCAATTGATCCATGTATTGATGAAATTTAATTACATGATGTGCCGGATTGTCCTCTTCCTTCTCTCTGAATCGTGGAAGAAAATATCCCCACTCGTCCATGATAGGTACTGCATTTGGAAAGCCTGGAACAGTTGAGAAATTGAGTGGAGAAAACCTTGTAGCCACAATGGCAGCCATTTCATCATTTGATGTCATTCTGGATCTTCAAACAGTGGAGTTTCCAGGTAGAAAATTGCAGCCAAACTGATGTCCTGCCCTATCTACCATCAGGAGATGGATCTGATCATTGTGGTTCTTCGTAGGGAAGATATCTTCGCTCCTCTATCCCCAGCAACGGTGCCATAAGATGTTATCACTAAAATATGCACCTTGACTACAGAAGGAGCATGACTAGTACATCTTAAACTCTAGGGTTGAATAAAATTCGAATAGGTTGGTT
Source organism: Larix kaempferi (assembly GCA_027924585.1). Lineage (NCBI taxonomy): Eukaryota > Viridiplantae > Streptophyta > Pinopsida > Pinales > Pinaceae > Larix > Larix kaempferi. The sequence goes on from BSBM01000831.1 coordinate 5,457,434, forward strand.
GGTTCCAAAGGAATCCAGGAAATTACTGAATAAGAATTATGATCAGTTAAGAGAACTATTAACACATGTTAAAGGAAATCAGGTACATTACAAGCCGAGTTTGAGTTTGTAGTCAGTGGATGAATGGATGGAGAAAATAAGGAAAGACTATGAAACCACTAAAAGCAGATAATTACATAGTGTAGATATGAGCACCACCATCATATACTCCGTCTGAGCTATACACAGAAATGGCTAAATGAACATGAATAATATCAATTATAACCGAGGATGAAGGAAACTTAGCAAAAACTCTTCATAGAAGATGAAGCAATTGAGCGAAAAACTCTTCATAGAAGATGACGCAAAGCTGACAAAATCTCCTCAATACATAATATATTTATGCATAAAATCACAAGAGGAAATGGATATGAAATAAACAGAGGAAATCACACAAGCTTACAAGATACTGTCATGAGTCTTCAAGAGCATTGTCTCATTGCATTAGTTGATCAAAAGGAACAAGAATTTCACTTCAAGAGTCAACCACCGTCCTCTCGGATGGAACCCCCTTAATATTATATTTCTTCTTAAATTTATATCAAACTATTGATCAAAACCACTCACAACAATCAACAACTAAAAATCCCAAGATAGAAAATTATTTGGATAACCTACAGGTATCGAGCCTTTAAATCTGGAAAAGTTTAACTAAGTGTTAATCCTCTACCCCAAAATCTGGATACGTAATCAATTTTCTTGGCAATTAACATTAGAAATTGATTGTGATCTCGATTATGAGATTTTGGAGTCTGTCTTTTCCACATGGAATTCCTATGGTGCCACCTGGACGCAACCCTGCGTTTTAATCTTGACCAATCTCCTTTAGACACCTATCCATAGATGTTGAGCACTTGTATACAAAAAGAAGAGTATCCCTCAGGTTTCCATGATTTTGAAACGCTTTTACTTTCTTTGGTGTTGAAATCTTCCCATCATATTTAGTCTTTGATAACACTCCAAGAGAAATGTATGCATGAACTTATACAATTGATTTTGGATGAGGGTGAAACAAGGAGGACTTTAAGTAACCAAAATTGCAATTCTTCAGACAAGGAACAAGACTTCCAGCTTAAGATCTCGATGGAAAACTCCCTACAATAGCATAATCTATCCATATATATCTCAGCATTCCATAAGCTATAATCGCAACTCCATTTATTGATCATGTGATCACTGCTCCATTTTACAAGGCATTTTGAGCTTTATTTAAGAAAGCGACATCTCCAACTTTACATCCTTTGCGACCTTTAGACAGGGTACTTAGCACCGAATTTAAACCATTTGGGCGTTTGGTCTTGACTGTGTATTTCAACGACATTTGAGCTCGGGCCTTTATGACATGAGGAATTCCAAATTCTCTAGGTGTGCTCGTGGCGTTGAATGAAACCTTTGATTGATTACTCCTTTGACATCCCTCGATCCTTTGCTTGGAATGTTAAGCTTGGTACATAAGCTTACTCCAACACCTGCATGCTTACTTCATCATTCAACTTTTTCCAATTCATTTGAATGCTCATTATGAAACCATTATGTGCGCTACCAGAAACTTAAAATTTTCATGGGACTTATCTGGTACCAACACTATGAAATCTCTCAAGACTTCATTCATTAATTTCATGAAAGTGCTTAGCGCATTGGACAGTCTGAATGGCATAACCAGCCACTCATACAACCCATCATTTGTCTTAAAGGTTGTCTTCCACTCATCTCCTTCTCGAATTCTGATCTGATGGTATCCACTCTTCAGATCGAATTTTGAAAAACATGTTGCCCCACTCAGGAAATCCATCATGTCATCCATCCTAGGTAATGGAAACCTGTATCTGATGGTAATCTTGTTGATGGTCCTGGAGTTAGTGCACATCCTCCATTCACCATCCTTCTTTGGGGTGAGTACTTTCGGTACTGCACATGGAGTCAGACTTTTCTGAATCAACCCCTTGTCTAACAATCCTTGTACTTTCCTTCTAACTTCTTCATTCTCTTGAGGTGTCAACCTGTATGCTGCCTTGTTTGGTAAGCTTGCTCCAGGAATAAAATCAATATGGTGACTTATATCCCTCCTTGGTGGTAACTCATTGGGTAAATCATCTACCACAATGTCACTAAACTCACCTAGCATCTCCTGAATCTCCTCAGGAAGATCTATAATATTGGTCTCCATTACTACCACTCTAGGCTTACATACCATAACATAATTAAGTTCTTCCTCATCCATTTGCTGCAGATACTCTTTCCCTGTCAACATTAGGACCTTAGATGCTTGCTTCCCTGTCGTACTCCCTTCTTGCAAAGGAAGAAGAACATGTTTTATCCCATCCTTCTCAAAACTATGACAATTTCTCCTACCATCATGTATCACCTTTTTGTCAAATTGCCATGGTCTTCCTAGAAGAATATGGAAAACATCCATGGGCAGAACATCACATATAATTTTATCTTTATATGTACCTACTTGCAAATCAACTTCACATTGTTCACTTACCAGGATTTGATGTCCCTTATGCAACTAGGATACCTTGTATGGAACAGGATGTTTGGTCTTCTTTAGACTCAGCTTCTCCACCATCTCTGTGGAAACAAGATTTTCAGTGCTCCCACTGTCAATCACCATCTTGCAACACTTCCCTTTGAATTTACACATGATCTTGAATAAACCTTTCTTTGAGTGGGATCCACCTTCTCCTTCTCAGGCTTCAATAAGACTTTAGTCATCATCAAAGCCTCCCCCATATCTGGCCGATTTGCAGCCACTAGCATCTGCTCTTGTTGCTGCTCATTCTGAGCTACATAGGCTCCTCTCTATCCTATGTCTTCCTTCTCAGGACACTCAAAGGACCTATGTCCCAATTTGTTACATTTGTAACACCTGTAGATAGTTTCTCTGCCTCTTCCCCTACCTCTACCTCCTTGGTAAGGTCTTCTCCCTCTTGGGTCACCTCCTCTATCTTGCTGCCCCTGTTGGTTTGAGTTGTTGGATTCTCCCTTCTGGGTTGCAAACTTTCCTCTTCTAGCTGTTTTCCCTCTTCCTTTGGTTGAACCTCTTCCCCTGTTCAAGTTCTGCTTTCTCAATAACTTTTCTTCTGCTCGCATGCACATTGGTATGCCTCTTCCATTGTTCTCAATGATATCATGGTGATCTCAACCTGGATCTCCATCCTCAAACCATTGACATATCTAGCATCCTTCTCTGCTGACTCTTCCACATAACCTGCCCTTAGGTTCACTTAGTAGAATTCATCAGTATACTCTCTTACAGTCAATAATCTTTGCCTAAGGTTCTACATTTATCTATACAAAGTCAGCTGGTAATCCTTGGGCAAGAATTTGGCTCTCATATTAGCCACCATCCTATCCCAGCTCTTTATCAATGGTTTGTTCTTCCGTCTCCTTTCAGCCTGCACACTATCCCACCATAGGGATGCATGCCCTTTCAACCTTGTCACTGCCAATCTGACCTTCTTGTTTTCTTCAATTTCATCATACTCAAAGTACTTGTCTAACTCGCTAATCCAGTCAATGATATGTTCAGCAGTGAGGCTTCCCTCATAGGTAGGAAAATCAGGTTTTGGCCTCGACGTTGCCCCAAGAATTGACCGAAAGTATCTTCGCTCTGGTGTCTCCTGCATAGGTGTTGCTTCTTCTCCTTGTTCCTCTTCCTCAGGCTCACTCACATCCCCTGCCTCTGGATCTCTTCGTCTGTCCATCTCCCTAGCTTCCATACGTTCCCGTAGTTCTCTCATTTCCTCCATAACGTCTACATTCGTTGCTGGTCTCCCTCTGTCATGACCTCTTGCTCTGCCTACACGTATCACCATGCCTTTCTTCTATTGCACTGAGCAAATCCTACTCTGATACCAAAAATGATGCAGGCGGGAATGACAAAATCCAATCCAACCCGCTTCCACCAGGAAATATTGTGATCCTATGAAATCGAACCACTAAACTTAGCTAAAACCCAGCTAAGTCCTTCTCAATCGCGGGCCTCACCTTCAAAATGGGCTTTCTGAAACGCGCCCTTCCGCAACGAACCTTTCCTTAATGCACCCTTCCGCAAGGAGCCTTCCCGCAATGCGGACGTCTCCTTTTCGCAATTTGCGGATTGCGGGTTTGCTTTTCGTAACTTATTAAAAAGGATTCCGCAAAAACCCTCCCGCAATGCGGCTTCCGCAACTCTCATTGTTAACTCTCGAGCTCCTTCCTTCTGCGGAACGCTGTATCAACTGTCGATCTCTTGCGGATTTGATCTCGTCCGTTGATCTATGGTCAACGCAGAATACTTCGCATTGGCTTGCGGAAATGTTAACTCCTACGCACGTTCACCTTGCGGATCCTTTCCCCGTTATCGATCTTTCTTTTGGCTTTGATCTGAGCTGTCCAACCTCTGCTAATTGAATCAACTGCAACTCCATGATTTTTCGTTGATTGATCAAGGAATCGATCAATCTAGCTCGACCTTCGTCCGGATCTAATGTGAAACTAAATACAATAATAAATTACCTATGTACTTGGTGACAGTCGGTTAGCGAATGACTTGGGTGTTCTTAATTGTACATGAGAGTTCACACAAACATGAAAATGAAGATTCATTCACACAGACGTCAGGTTAACGCTTTCACACAACTCTACCTGATAGAATCTCAGCTTATCTTTCATTCAAATGTACAATAACACTATTGAACACACAAAACTTTCTAATGTCATTGACTGATAGCAATTCCTCCATCCAGTCACATTTTCCTCTGGTATTCAAGAAAATATCCCACCGACTCTTCCTCGCGCAGCCCCTACCGAGTCCTTGTCTCCCCCTTTTTCACCTATTCGACCTCCCAAAAAACCGAATGGTTGAACAAAAAAACAAACTAACTAACACCCCTCTCCGTGAAGGAGTGACCATCATTATTCAACAAACTACCTATCTGGCTTGATCTCCACGCAGGGAGTATCAACTCACCACTATGTCCTATTTTCTCATAAAACTGACAACACACTAGTCGGTTACATATTTTGCAAATATTAAAATACTTAGTAAACAAATTATCTTTCCTACTTCAAGTAACTTGTCCCCTCGCTAGCCACAACATGTGAACACTCAATCACATTGTTGGCTTAGCATTGATACTCGTGCATCAATTGCTCTAAGGGCCCAAGAGGAAATGGACACATAATCCCGAGAGGGAATGTTACAGGTTGCATTTAACCTTACAGAAAGAGGGATGAAGGGTTTCTCAGTATCCTCAAAATCATTTGGCTGGGAAAGTTTATTGCAAGAATTCCTCCTTTTCTTACGAATAGTTATGTTTTGATGACGGAGGGATGAAGATGGAGCCACTTCAGGATTATAGGAGGGTTTATTCGAGTAAACCTGTAACAATGATTTCCGAAAACCCATACCAAGAGAGTTTTCAAGGGATAGTGAACCAGACATCCCTTTATGGACAACACTATGGGATCTTTCACAATTTTCATCATCAGATAAAATGGGTGAACTTACTAACTTATGGCCATAAATGGTCGAATCAATGCTCAAGGGAATATTCCTTTCCTCCATTTCTAACGAAAATTTCTCACAGTTTAAGACTAAACCGTGATCTTGTGGTTTAGGTTCATTCGAAACATAATTTAAAATCTTTGTGGGTTCTTCATCAGTCACACCATAGGTTCTTCCAAGGTCTAGGTATTTTTCAGCACATAAATAAAAGTTAAGTTCCTCTTTAGAGACATCTTCATATAAGGTGGGAGAAGATGGAATTTCCATACCTTGTTTTATGATCCCAGTTTCAACATTGGTTTCGCCACACTGTGCACCAGGGACATGTTCACATTCATCTTTTAGAGCATGTATGTAGCCATCCTCAGGAAAACCCTTGGGCCTGACATCTTCTTCCTCCTCCCTCGAAGACTAGCTAAAATCATCCCCATATAGCAGGCACGGGCATTTGGCTTTTAGATGGCCTATTTCCCTACAGTAATGACAGCAAAAGGGCACCTTAAAATTATCTATTTTTTTACTGATAATCCTATCACCCCACAGGATATCAACAACATCAGGTAAGCCTTTATTCGCATCAAATTCCACCATGACCGCAACAACCCTTTTATCAACCCCAAATAGCATTTTCTTTTCCTATTTGATGAAGCGACCAAGACAATTTGATAAACCTACAAAAACATTCTCCATCCATAGTTCAATGGGGATGCCAGGAAGTAACATCCATAGATGCCGCTAGGTCATTTCTTCGTGTTCCATATCAAAGTGAGTGTGCCATCTTTTAAGAACCATCGAACCCTCATTGATCAAACAAGTGCCCTTTAATAACTTTGGAACATCTTTAGCCTTTGGGAACACGAAACATACCCAACTTTTTGCCAGCATAGTCGTCCGCAGAGTATAATCAAACAGAGGGAGCTAGTTTTTATTTACCCACTCAATAAGTTATGAGCAAGATACCTTGGTGTATTTGAAATGACCCACAACAGCCCTAGTGGCAAACAATCCCACCCGATCCATGTTTATGTCCTTCCCCAGGAAATATTGTTTACGCTCCGACAACACCTTGTATTCCTTAGCATGGCGTCTGGCCCTAGCCCTAGCACCAGTCAGAAGTTTGTTTTGTTTTCCATTCACCGCAGTATTCCTGTGAATATTTATTTAATATTATTATTTATAAATTAATAGATTATTAGGTTACTAGTGAAAGGGCGTAACCCTTCACTATGTTGATCAAGCCCTATAAAAGGCGATCTTATTGTAATTTATCAACATCATCTAATATATTATTCCTATTTATCATTAAATATGAGAGTCGGATTCGACTATTAACAGTCCAACCGGATACGGTTGTTGCATTTGGTATCAGAGCTCGGTTTCAGCTCTCCCTTCAAGTCCAACCAGATACGATTGCTCCTCGGATGAGCTCGGTTTCGGCTCCTCACTCCACTCTTATCAACCCTGCACCTTCCTCTCACTTCCCCTGAATGCTCCCACTCCTACTCTCCCTCGCCAACTCCCCCAACACCATACTACCACTCCTCCTTCCACGCAGTCCAGCCACCTGCTTGCACACCAATCATCACCCTCACCTCCATACACCTCCCATAGCACACTCCTGCACCACTGCTCGGCCGCACTCCCTCCACATCCACTCTCCCCCTGCGATTCCCATCCCCGCGTCCTCCTTCTTTGCTGCACCCCACACCCACATGCTCCCCCTACCTCACGCCTCTCCCTCTCACTATGCATCCTTCGCCACCTCCGGGCAGTCATTTGCACAGCCATCCAACCGCCATCCTCCATGCTACCATCCTCCCTGCTCCATCTCCTCATGCCTCCTCCCTGCGCTCCATCTCCTAGCTTCCACGCTCTTCCTCCACCACCTCCGCTCGGCCTCCACCACCTACTCCGCGTCCCTCCACTCCCGCAACTCTCCACGCCACCACCTTCCCAACTCCTGCGCGCCCTTCTTAAACCCTGCGCACTATTCTAAAACTGCATCACACAGCCTTCACACCCTCCACTTCTGCTTCCCGCCATTCCCCACGCCCTTCCCCACGCTCTTCCTTGCTCGACCTTCTCTCACCGCATCCATCCCTCTTCCTGCTCCATTCTACCAGCGCCTCTCCCATCCTCCCCATCTCCACCGCACCCCCCCTCTACCTCCTCTTCCACGCTCTTATCACTGCCAGCCTCGCCCATCTCTGCGTATCACTCCCCACGTTCCTTCGCATCCAACTCCAACGACCTTCATCCACACTTCCATCGTAAACCCTAATTTTTAATAAAAATTAAATATTATATTAATATTGTTATATTAATATTTAATTTGATTAAAAGTTACATTCCCAAATTATAAAAAAAATATATATATATAAAAAAATATTTAAATATAAAAATTATTATATTTATTTATTTTACCAATATAATAATAAATAAATATGGCGGAACTAAAAGAGCAAATTGAGAAATTGGAAAAAGACGTCAAGGCCCTCATTGCCAACCAAGAAAAATTCAGAGAAGAAACTAAAAATAACAAGGCACTTAAGAAAGGAATTAAAGAAGACGTTGTTGTAGTACTAGGAAGAAAACTTGATGACAAAGTAGACATCATGCACGAGAAACAAAAAGAGTTAGGTAACAAGATGTGTGTGATGACACAGAACATAAGCACCATGGCATAGAACTTGAGCATCATGACACAGAACCAGAATACCATAATGGAAATGTTACAAAAACTAAGGTCTAATACAAACCATATCAGTAACTCAGATATGTTGGACCACTATGTCAACAAAAATGAGAGTAACAAAATTGATCGAGACAATAAACAAAACAAGGAGACTAAATATCGTAGGGATGACCAAAATACCAATAATATTTTTGATAAAGATGAGCTCAACCAAGATCATAATGAAAGTCAAGCCAGTATCATTAACAATAAGGACGATCCATACAATGACAAAAGATGGATCCTACAATATGCAAGGGAATCCAAGTCAAAGGGATTAGATATCGTAGATTCATCTTCTACCTTAAACTCTTCTACCACCCTGGAGAAACCTAAATGTAACACTATCAGGTGACTTTGAGTGTGAGAAGCCTCACGAAACGCCACTTCTCGAGATAACTCGTAAGGATAATAAAATGAAAACATTACGTGATGACATCCAAAATATCATAGGACAAGCGACTTCTAAAACAAGGCTTGATATGGTGAGTCACAAAAATACTCCTCGTATTCATGTACAAGGAAAATGGGATAACAATAATAAACATAATGGAGTACAAATTCAAGTTACAAATGAAAGAAAGATGACAAACTATTGCGTAAATACCAAGCATATACCTAATACCAGTTCTAAAAAAGACATAAAGGAAGTAATGACATTGTTTCAACACAAAACGAGAATGAAAAGACGACAACAATCATCTAAGCTTTGAGGACAAAGCTTTCCTAAGGGGAAGGCAATGCTGTGAATATTTATTTAATATTATTATTTATAAATTAATAGATTATTAGGTTACTAGTGAAAGGGCGTAACCCTTCACTATGCTGATCAAGCCCTATAAAAGGCGACCTTATTGTAATTTATCAACATCATCTAATATATTATTCCTATTTATCTTTCAATATGAGAGTCGGATTCGACTATTAACAGTCCAACCGGATACGGTTGCTGCACCTAACATCTTCTTCCTCCTCCCTCGAAGACTAGCTAAAATCATCCCCATATAGCAGGCACGGGCATTTGGCTTTTAGATGGCCTATTTCCCTACAGTAATGACAACAAAAGGGCACCTTAAAATTATCTATTTTTTTACTGATAACCCTATCACCCCACAGGATATCAACAACATCAGGTAAGCCTTTCTTCGCATCAAATTCCACCATGACCGCAACAACCCTTTTATCAACCCCAAATAGCATTTTCTTTTCCTATTTGATGAAGCGACCAAGACAATTTAATAAACCTACAAAAACATTCTCCATCCATAGTTCAATGGGGATGCCAGGAAGTAACATCCATAGATGCCGCCAGGTCATTTCTTCGTGTTCCATATCAAAGTGAGTGTGCCATCTTTTAAGAACCATCGAACCCTCCTTGATCAAACAAGTGCCCTTTAATAACTTCGGAACATCTTTAGCCTTTGGGAACACGAAACATACCCAACTTTTTGCCAGCATAGTCGTCCGCAGAGTATAATCAAACAGAGGGAGCTAGTTTTTATTTACCCATTCAATAAGTTATGAGCAAGATACCCTGGTGTACTTGAAACGTCCCGCAACAGCCCTAGTGGCAAACAACCCCACCCGATCCATGTTTATGTCCTTCCCCAGGACATATTGTTTACGCTCTGACAACACCTTGTATTCCTTAGCATGGCGTCTGGCCCTAGCCCTAGCACCAGTCAGAAGTTTGTTTTTTTTTCCATTCACCGCAGTCTCCACAAATAACTCTCCATACCTTCCATCGAAAGCATCCATCGCGTTAACATCTAAGTCCTCTCCTGAAACCAACAATTGTCCCTCGCTCCTACCAAATGTAAAGCCCTCATCTTGACACAACAGTGAGGATCCCATTTATTAAATTGCTTAATATCGTATCCGCTAGAAACCCCGAGAATGAGTGAAAAGGACAAAGGTGGTACCCTCTTGGTAACCAAAAACCGCCACGTTCAGATAAGAAAAAGTAGAGATAAAAAAGCACCAGCGTCGATTGGAGTTGTCAGAGGTAAAACACCACGAAATCCAAAAAAAAAAATGTGGAAAGATTTAGGAGAAAAATAGAGAGGAAAACAAAGTCCTGAAAAACAAACCTAAGCTAGGGTATTTGAGAAAACTGCACCAATAACACACAAAAATTTCCATTTTTTTCCACTTGGCTAGTACTAGGCCAACGATGTCTTTGACTCCAAGCTACTGCAGTTTTCAAAAAACCCTAGCTGGGGTTTTCCTAGCAACCCTCATATCTCTCCTCATTACTATGATGACTTATCATATCTTCCATCCTAATCACATGTTATCATATATATAGGAGTAGTCTATTTATTCTACGTTTTGGATCTTACAGTGGGTTTTGGTCGGAATCCGGTAAAAAAAAAATTGATAAAAATATAAATCTGGAAGTGTTTAAATTGTGTCTTTGAATCCATGAATAGATTTATCACTCTCGAATACCCCATGGCACCCAAATTATGCAATTTCCATAGCTAATATATGTGATTCTAAGATTTTCTAAAGATTTCTAACCGAACTTCAAACAAGATAAAACATAAAATATGCTAAAAAAAAATAGAAAAGTTTCCTTATATATATTAGGAGTAATTTATTATTTATTAAAATATATGAATTTTTTTAATCCATATAAAAGCAACCAAGTTGTGCGGAAGAGGGGGCTCCTGCTCCGACGGAAGCCATGTACTAAGCATAGAATTAGAGGTTAGAAATCCTAGATTGGGAAGGCCATGATCCGCGTCATGGGAGGAGATAGCCGTCGATGAGGGGTCAAAAGCGGACGGTAGAGATTAAACTTGCGCCAAGTTGCCCTTGTGTAGTTAATCTGCCATGCTGTTGTAAAAGTTATCGCAGAAGCCACAACTGATTGTATCAGAGCCAGGTTTCGATCCTGGCACCTGTGGGTTATGGGCCCACCACCCTTCCGCTGCGCCACTCTGATGCGCTGTCTTAATGTAATTTTACTTTAAATTAAGTCGGGAAAACAAATTAAGGTTAATAACAACAAATTCGTAAGTTTACATAGCAGCCGCACAGATTGCCCAGAAGATTTTCATAGTTTGACTTGATATGATATACATGGTGTTTACTATATTTCTTAGCATCAAATGATATGGATTTTGAACTGTTTTATGTCGGAAAAATATGTCTTCACATATTTTATATTCTATTTTTATCAATTTGTTTTTTAAAAAATTACAAAGTTTTACTTATCCAATGGAAATTATATTTGACAGGTGCATGCTCAGTATCTCTTTCCTGACTTCACTTCATCTTTACAGAAAAAAACAAAAAAGTTATACAGGCCATGTCCTCTTCAAATTGTCTATAAAGTCTTATATATAGATTGGTTAAAAAAATAGCAGCTCTGTCTGGAAATAGATTGTGTCAAAAGACAATAATAGCAGGTTTGGTCTATTGGAAATAACAATTTGGATTCAGAATTTGACTGAGAATATAGTTGAGCTTCAATTTCTGTACTCTTTTGGATATAAATACCCATCAGGTATCTGTTGTGCCTCCTTTGACAGATAATCTGCCTACCTATTTCATTCTCTTTCTCTAAAGATATGGATGAAACAATTGGTTGTGCAGAAATTGGTGACTACTTTTAACTGTTTCCAAATTGGATACAATCTTTAATTATTTGTGTAGTATAAATATTCTATGTTTTCAATTTTTTTAAAGCATATTTTCCGTTTTATTTGTTTGAAGTCTAGTTGCAAATCTTTAAAAAATATTAGAATCACATATATTAGCTATGGAAATTGCATAATTTAGGTGCCATGGGGTATTTGAGTGTGCGAATCTATTTATAGATTTAATAATACAATTTAAACACTTTCAGATTTGGATTTTACCAATTTTCTTTTTACCGGATTCTGACTAAAATCCACTGTAAAGTCCAAAACATAGGACAAATAAACTACTCTTTAATTATCCATTCAATCAAAATCTCCAAAGATTTGAATAAACTAATTGTTTTTTTCTATAAAATATTAAATTGTTTATGATTCATCATATTATAAATTTTCTATATTTTTTATCAAGAAAAATAAACATTATAATTGATATTTTAAATTTTAAATCAAAATATTTATTGATAAACCTCTCAATTCTTGTCCCGTATGTACAAATGTTCTCAAATCTATCCTGAATCTACATATACAATCTTCTAAGAAGCAAAGCAGGTCCAAAAGTATTACCTTGTCTTTGACATTTTCTGAAAATATCCATGGAATGCTTCAAAACAAATAGTTTTCCATAAAAAGTAAATAGTTTGATACAAACAGTTATTAATTTCAGAAGAGGGAAATGTATGGTTGAGAGTCCATCCAAGTCCTTGAATATTTGTAAAGCGGGAGCAGCCTTAGAAAGAGAATTTGCCTTTGTGTTGAACTCGAAAATGTGTGGAAGTAATTGATGTTCTTTTAGCATCTTGGCTACCTTTTGCTTTACAGTCTCTGTAAGAAAGCCTAATGTTAAGAGACACCTGTTTTTAAGATCTCTGTTGGGGATCCTCAAACAGTTTTTAAAAATGAGACTTGCATGTGCTTGCAATGTCTTTAAAAGATTTTTCCTTGGATTTGTTACGCAGTTTCCAACCTCCTAGATAGTATTGACACTTTTCCTATAATTAGCATATTTATAAAAGAATTTAGTTTTGTTATTCCCCTCAACCAATTGGGTGGCTTTGTTTTTTATTATCCACTTAATCTCTTATTTGTTTAGAAGATTTTTTTTTTTTGGTATTATAAGGACTTTAAGAAGATGTATTTTTCATCAATGAAAGCTTAAAGCTTCCAAGGTATTGTTTAAAATTAGTTGCAAATTGTTAGACAACCAATTCTTTAATAGAGGGACCATACATTTTCCAATTTTGGTTAATAAGGAGTTTGAACTCCCCGTTACCTAGTTATGGATGATTAAATTTGAAAGAGGTAAGAGGTTTTTGATCCTGCTCTTTCATTAGAAGCATAATAGAGGAGCCACCATAGCCTACCTAGGGTTTATATTTTGCAGCTTTCTCAATTAACTTTGTGCAATATGGAATTTGTCCAATCTTTTAGATATGTCTTCTCTTCTTCTTCTTCTTAAGTTTCTCCATGTGGGAACTAATTGCATTGGGTTAATGTCTACCAGATTGGAATCCTAAAAAAATGTATGAAATAGTCTTCCAATTGATCAGACCTAACCACCTCTCACCACACCTTGAGGATAAGGTCAGATTCAAGTCTTCCTCTACTTTAATAATATTTCTTTAAGTGTTTCTTGATCCTTGAGTTGGTCCGATAAGGGTTTTCTATCTCCATAACATCAATGCTAGCATTCCAACTTGTCACGAGACCCACTAACAATCCATGAGCATTGATGGAATACAAATTCCAAGTTTTCAGAATGGAAGACATGATAACAATAGTTTTGGAACCCAAAGACATAGTCCACATCAGGATAATATACATAGAGAAATCTTTTGAGGGCTTTTTGTTTATGGGCACCCTCGACCCCTCTTACATAAAACAAGAGAATAATCACGAAGGCATCTTCTTCGGGGATTTTTTTTGCTCTAAGAATCATCATTAATGGTTAATTGCTTCCCTTCCTAAACTTCCCTACATTATTTTGGATTTGCTAAAGAAATATGGGACTTTGTTCCAACTAGATTTAGTTGGTTTGCAATTAAGGCTAAACCTCCCACAACTTCCTTTTTTCCTCCACAACTGTTGTTTTTCGAGGTCGAAGTTGATAATTGAAGACATTGGAGGCATGAGCAGGTTCTCCCTACAAACTTTTGAAACCTCATCCAAAGAAGGTGATCCTTCCCTACCTATAATCAAATGATCAACATGCTCTCGAGAACATGATGGAGGACTCTTAGTGACTCTAAACCCCTTAGTGTTTACGACTTAATGGGGCTCTCTATTCAAAACTTTCTTGCTATGATTATTTAAGGAGGGGATCAAAGTAGGGGGAGGCAACTCTGTAAAAAATAGAAGTTTCATAGAAATAGAAGAAGGCACCTTATAAATTATGAGTAGTATCCTAAACTAGAGGAGATGGGAGGTTTGCTCATATTTTCTTTTAATGATGATGTTAACTTGAACATTTGGGTTGATTGTGGCATCTTTAACTATAGTGATTTTAAACGAATGCTTCCCCGCATTTGTCTATGGAACCTTAGTAAACTCATCTATATAAACTAATGTGCCCCACCCATAAAATTTGAATTAGGCACTTCTTAACACAAACTAATAAACTAATGTGCCTCACCCATAAAGATTTGAACTAGACACCTCTCAACACAACCTAACTAGATATATAATAATCCCTCGTAGATATCAAAACCTAAACCTTAATTGTACACAACCCAACTAAATATATAATAATCCCTCGTAGATATCAAAACCTAAACCTTAATTGTACACAACCTAACTAGATATATAATAATCCCTCGTAGATATCAAAACCTAAACCTTAATTGTACACAACCTAACTAGATATATAATAATCCCTCGTAGATATCAAAACCTAAACCTTAATTGTACATAAGTTAATGAATATTAACTTATGGCCGCAGTTATGGCCGGGTGGTTGGGGCGATCGGCTGTAGGCGTCCCCACCTAATCCCTCGTAGATATCAAAACCTAAACCTTAATTGTACACAACCCAACTAAATATATAATAATCCCTCGTAGATATCAAAACCTAAACCTTAATTGTACACAACCTAACTAGATATATAATAATCCCTCGTAGATATCAAAACCTAAACCTTAATTGTACATAAGTTAATGAATATTAACTTATGGCCGCAGTTATGGCCGGGTGGTTGGGGCGATCGGCTGTGGCCATCCCCACCCAAGATCGACCCCAAGACCCAGCAACCCAAGATCGACCCCAAGACCCAGCAGATTTGGCGCTCTCGTAGTATTGAGCCATCGGTTACACTACATATATGGAAAAAAAAGTTAATATTGAATATTGAGTGTTAGACATTTTCTTATGGCTTTTATTTTCTTTTATCTTTGTTTAACATTTCTAGTTACAACAAATTAGTAAAGAGTTCAAAATGTGAATAATTTGTAGATTCAATTTCGATCACATTCCATATTCTCTTTTTGACTATTTATTTTCTTCCACGGTCACAGTCGCCCTTCTGGAAATGCAAGAGAAAGCTGTCCACTCTGCAAACGCCACGTTGCAAAGAAGAAAAACCACGTTAATGAGAAAAAAATCTTTGCGCAGAAGCCACATCCGAATATATCAGAGCCAGGTTTCGATCCTGGGACCTGTGGGTTATGGGCCCACCACGCTTCCGCTGCGCCACTCTGATGCGCTGTGTTTTAAGGGCTCGAACATATTACCCTAATTCATAGAATGAACAACCAACGACATTGAATGGCCTGCGTAATTTCCATTGCTAATTGTTTGCTTGCATTTAGAGTACCAAACAACGGCTTTGCAGCTTAGTTCTTGCGCCTATGGAATGCTGGATGTTTTTTATTTTGTTTTGGGTTTCGATAAAATCTCCACTTAGACCTTAGCTTCGTAGATCCAGCAGCATAAGAGGCATAGTCTAAGTAGGAAGGTAACATAGAAAAAGGTTGGGACAGAAGCAAGGGTAGACCTAGCCACCACCATCTCGTACAGATGAAGAGTTTGAAAATCTTTATTATTTCATCTTTACTTTATTTTCACAAAACTCTTTCAATTTTTGAAGAAGTTTGATAAGGTCATCTCCATCCTTAGAATGCCTTATGTTAATGCTCTTTTAGAAATGTTTCATCTCTTCAAATTGAATTTGATATGCAGAAATAGTGTAAAAGAGAATGCAAATCTTCTATTTCTAAATATTAATTAATTGTTATTTGTTTCTATAATTTTTAGTTCTCTTGTTTATCATATTCAATGGATTTAATTTTATAGATTCTATGACTAAACGCATAACTCTTGCCACAAGTCAATAATAACTACATATGATTGTCCACTTTTCCTTGAATTTCCACTTGATGGATTTTGTCCCATTGATATTCCTTCTTACTGCGGGGCCAGTACTATATCTCTTTTGAGCATATAACTACACATTGTCGACATTAGTGTTATAATCTCTTGAAACATGCTCATTATTAGTCACATGCATCCCTTTCTTGCCAGGTGTAATGTCCTCATGCATCCCTTTCTTGCAAGGTGTAATGTCCTCACCCTCCAGTAAGCATGTGTGCCTTGCTTGATCGGCATGGGCATGCTCAGTAGAATGGAGAAGCATCGCTAATAGGCTAGGTGGGCATGGCTAAGCAATCAAAATTCACGGCAAAGGAGTTCGACTGGAAAATTGACAAGTGGTTGAATAATTGACAAAGGTTGGCGCGAAGAACAAGAAGCATGACCAAGAATAGGACCAAGTTGACACTTGCAAAGGTTGCTATAATCATTGGCACAATTGGCCAGATTGTGTTTGACAAATTGTCCAATTTAAAATCAAGGGGCCTCGACATTTAGGCCACTGTGAAGTTGTAGTGTCCAAATTAGCTTGGATGATAGAGCGGGTGCATCCACTTGATGGAATTGGTTAGAAGACTTCGACGGGTATAAGGAGGAGGTGAGACAAGTGCAAAGGGAATCCAACGGGAGCCAAGTTTGAGAGTTTCAAGCTCTGCATTGAAGGGTTGTTGAGGTGACCAGAGTTATTAGAGAATATGATCTATAGGTGACAGACCTCTAGGGACTGACCTAGGTTGTAGGCATGCAAGGTGGCAAAGGGGTGAGTAATTCCTAGGCTTAGTTGTTTACTCTAAATGAATTTGGGTAGTGTGTCAGATCCTCCTTTGTATTGACGCCATGGCCTTGTGCCAAATCTACCTCACTGTATTGTATTTTATACTTCTTCAATAATAAAGCTTGATGGCACCTAGTTTGGATGTCGAAACCTATGTTTTGTGTTGTGCTTGGTATGTTCTAATATGTTGAATATAAATGGATAACTATAGCAAGACATAAGTAAACACAACTTCCATTAAGTCCACACCTGGGCATGGGAAAGTTTTAGGTGTATGTTGCAAATCTAGCGAAGTTGTAGTTTAGAGTGGAGGTATGGGTGATTTCTTGACTAAGAGGCATACTCCATCGACTAGTAGTCTTGAGCGACCAAGCTTCTGTGACCAAATTCAGGTAGCGTTGTATAACCATCAAAGAAATCACTCATGTTTTTGGCACGAAGCTTTAGGGTTGTGGCAGTTGGTATTGGAGCAATGTTCATGCTCTCCTCACCAAAATTGGGTAAATTTTGTGCCAACTCCATGTTAATAGATGGAGTGCAAAGGAAAGAGGCATCGCCCTAGATGACACTCATCAAAACAAGTCTTGGGTGGACATCCACCCCCATTGTAGTGGTGCAAAGTAGTTTTAGGTAGTGTATTGGCAGAAGGAAAAGAGAATTAGGTAGACCTAGTGGAAGACAATGCAAAAATGTTGTGGTAGGAAACTGTCGGATCGTGCAAATGGTGGATGAATGTGGTAGAACACATTCGGAAGCACTTCGATAGTGTGAAGACATTTGCAATAGTGATGGATGGTGCACTGAGTGTCATCTTAGGTTCAAGGGAAGATCAACCAAGGCAGGCATTAAAGAAGGAATATATGTATGAGCAGTTACACGGTACCCTTAGGCAATGTGCTCAAGGTAAGATTTGTGGATCTCATGTTGATAATCCTTTGACAAGTTGGATGTAGGTGAATTTAGGGGAAAAGGAAGAGTCAATGCAAAGATTAGGCAACTTGGCTAGAAACCAAGATGGGATCCTGAACCAACCTTGTTTTGTGGACATCATCTTGAACAATAGAAAGGTGAATCCAATGGTAGGCATTGACATCTCACACAACTTCCTCAAGAAGGATTTGATGAAAGAACCTGGGGTTAAACCTTATCCTCGTGGTGCTTCAGTCAAGGTCGTGAACTCTAAAGCAAAGGCAATTTATGGGATTCTGACCAAGGTTCATGCTCACCTTGGTAAATCGAAAGGGTGAGTCGATTTCAAAGTGATGAATATGGATGACTTTGAAGTCATCCTCAGACAATAATTTCTAAGGAGAACGAAGGCAATTCTCATTTCGTTCAAGGAACAATTGGTGATCTTTGGTGGAAAGAAGGTTTATGCTATGCGCACAACATCAAAATCACTAGATGGAAATTTGTGGTTAGACTTTGCAATGAGTATGAAGAAATCATATTGGCGACTAGGTTCACAGCTTTATATTGCATCATTGATGGAAAGAGATAAAGAAGGGACGGGGATGCCTACTCCATCAATATTTCCCATGCATTAAATGATTTTTTGGATTATATGCTAGAGAGTTTGGAAAAAGGAATCTCATTGAGATGTGTAGTAGACCACCATATAGACCTTGAACCAAATCCAATCCCATGCCAAAGGATCCATATAGATTGTTCATGCTAAATTTGGAAGAGATGAAGAGGCCGATGTCTAAGCTAATTGAGGCAAGATTCATTAGGCCTTCACAGTCTCCTTACATTGCACTAGTCCTCTTCCAAACGAAGAAGGACACCCTAGAAACCATATTGTGCTTGAACTATAGGGCATTGAATGATCAAACAAAAAAGAATAGGTATCCCCTGCCCTTAGCAATGGACTATTTTGATAAGTTATACAAGAAAAATGTGTTTTCCAAGTTGGATTTAAGGCAATGTTATTACCAAATATGAATTGCAGAAAAGGATGAAGAAAAGACAACCTGCATGATGAGGGATGGGAGCTTTAAGTTCCTAGTCATGTCGTTCAACTTATGCAATGTCCCAACAACCTTTTGTAGGTTGATGAATGAATTGTTTAGTTATTTCTTGGATAAGTTTGTGGTTGTTTATCTAGATGACATTGTGGTCTTCATCAAAAGCATGGAGGAGCACAAGGAACAATTGGAGCATGTCTTCAAGGCATCGAGTGAAAAAAATTGTATTTGAAGAAGTCTAAGTGTTTTTTCAAGCAGATGAAAGTGTCATTCCCAAGTCACGAGATTGGCCAAGGGAACATTTGCATGGATCTGAAGAAATTTAGGGAAATTGAAGACTAAAAAAATAAAAAAATATCGTTCACAAGGTAAGCAATTTTCTTGGCTTAGCAAATTGTTTCCTCAACTTGTAAAGGATTACACCAAGATATCTGCTCCCTTGAGTGACATGCTGAAGAAATATTTACCATGGTGTTGGTCAGAGAAGTAAGAGGGATATTTTTGTGAACTAAAGTGTATATTGGTGTCAACAAATTTATTGAATATGTCAAATTCTAACAAAGAATTTGAGGTGTAAAGGGATGCCTCTGTATTTTTCATTAGTGGGGTTTTAATGTAGGAAGGTAAGTCGATAGATTATGAGAGCAAGAATCTCCAAGACAGAGAATTGAGGTATCATGTTCATGAAAAAAGATATGGTTGTCATAGTGCATTGCCTACAAGTCTGTAGACATTGATTGTTGGGGAGACTACTTGTGGTGAAAATAGACAAAGTCATGATGAGTTACTTCATAATGCAACCAAATTATCACTGAAGCAGGCTCATTGACAAGAATTTTTGACCGAATTTGACATGACAATTGAGTACCAACTAAGCAAGTCGAACAAGTTTTTTGAGACTCTAAGTTGGAAGGTGCATCTTGTCGTGGTATTAGAGGAGGACAGACCTATTATCACCAAACTTGTAGTTTCCCCTAGAGATGGATCCAATACGGATGGCAGAGGTGATGGGAAACCAAAGAGGTGCAACCAAGATAGCCTCGACTCCCAATGGATGGTTGTCATGCCAATCGAGGCAATCTTCACTTTATGTTATCTAGCCCAAGACAACAAAGGGGGAGACCTAGATCTACTCCCGATAGGAGAGATCAGACCAATACACCAGATCAAATCAAGTATGGATGAAGTACGTAAGGTGTATGGTAAACCCTAGATCTATGGATGAAGTCACAAGATGAGTAATGGGTTGGATCAAGAGGTTTAAGTAATGTATATTTGGTCCAACTTGGTTATGTGAGTGACTTATGAGATTTAAAACAAGATCTGGGATCAAGGTACTAGTCAAAGATGAGAAAATCCACTGCCTTGGGAACCGTGTCCAATGCAGGGTAGTTAAGGACCAAATTGGGGATAACCAGTACCGAAGATAGGCTTGATGAGTGGATGTGACAATTTTTAGGTGTTCAAGCAGTAAGACAAAGACCAAACCACAAGCAAACTCAACAAACCAGAAAAGTCGTGAGGGCTTGGAGAAATATCAGTGCCTTGGAAAGTGGGCCAAATGGAGTCGGATGTCCACCAAACTGTAGATCAGGGATGTTGAAGTGTAAATCTAGGTGGGTCTTGAAGATTAGGATCATCCAATGGCTAGATCTCAGTAGATCTGAGATTGAAATGCATCACCAAGTGACCCAAGTGGGGCTCAACCCTCAAAATGAGGAATGGGGCCCACAAGGCAGAAATAAACAAGGTGAAGCACTAGGGGTAGGTTATCAACTGTGGAGATTAAGAATCAAGTGGGATCTCACCTACCCAGGTGCTAGATCTAGCAAAACTCACCCATCCAAGAAGTGCGACCTCACTTGGAGAGGCTAATTTTCCTTAGGAAATGGGTTGGATGAAGGCCAATCCACACCAAACTATAGATCCGAATTGTCATGGATGCTATAGAGGTGGGTTTTAAATACTTTACCCAAAACCCAAGTAGATCTTAGTAGATCTGAGAAAATGTAAAATGGGGGTTTGAAATATGAGGGTTTTAACAATGAAGTAGTTGTGCCAATGGATTGGAACCAAGACAAGAAGAACAAACCTGTGGATCTTACCTGGATAACCTTGTAGATGCCTTGATGATGATGATCTATGCAAACCCAGTCAATTTGGAGCGATTTGAAGTAGTTTTCTATGAGATCGATTTAGTCCAAAGAAGCCAATACGCCCTCTCTCCTGCACAACAAACATCAACCATATCAGATTTGCTGCAAACAAGAGTTAATGCAAATGCCACAAGAGAAATAACAGAAAGATAGCATAGATCACAATGATACTAATGATAACCCCCTGATACAAGTGAATGCCAAGTGGAGCGAGTTGAAGAAGCCTTGCAAAAACGCCCAAGTGAAATCGCCCCCCAGTAGACAAGACAAAAGTTTCCAAAAATATAGATCTTACCAGCCCAAATGCTAGGATACAATAGACTTTCCAATCACCATCTAAGAACACCAGATGCAAAGGAGACCACAAGAATTTCCACAGAAAAGTTTTTCTATATCAAGATTCCAAGAGCCAAAGACCCCTTTACAATGAGAAGCTCTCGCCTTTAAATAGGATGGAGAGGGGCCATAATCCTAACCACTTTTTGAATGAGTGGCTAAGATTAAAAGATGAAAAGATCTAATCAATGGTTGAGATGAGCTCAACAATACAATACATGGATCACTAGTAAAATAATACATCAATGGACCAAATCACCCTAGGAGAGGGGGTCCCACCAAAAGTGAATGATAAAACATAAGATCTAGCTCATGGTGGGTCCAAGGGGTAATTTCTAACACCCTTGGTCAATCCCCATGGAACAATATCCAAAAATAAATAATTTGGACACCAAATCGTGCCTCTGGGAAAGTCGTGAGCCTTAGGAGGCTCCAGAAATCAATATAAAATGCCATAAGTGATGGGTGTGGGTCCCACTTGAAGCTGAAACTGCTGGAGAAGGTGTGGAAGACATCCCACTCATCATCACAAGTCATACCATGCCATAAGTTTGCCTCAGTAGCCCAAATTGAATCCTTCAGTAGCCATTTTCACCATTTATGGATTGCCTCGGGAAATGTGAACATGCTCAAACTTCTTCCTGGAGCGCCTGCACTGTCAAGGTGAGGCCACCAGGATCTCTAGGAGGGGGGTAATATGGTAATATCAAGTGGATGGACCACCCCCTACAATCCAACTCACCAAAGGTAAGTTTTGTCACCAACTCAAGGCCGAGACACAAAAAACAAGGAAGCTCATCCAATATAGAGGCTACAGCGGGGAAAGGTCCTCCATGCCACTAGTCAAGTAGTAAATCAAGGTAAATAACAAACTGGGTAGGTAATGGATGGATGAAGACAATGAGTAATGAGACCAACACTAGCAAGCCAAAGTATGGTGGGAATGATCACCTCTAATCTCCCTAAGGAGGGTAAAACGGATGAGTATAGGTCAAGAATTTCTAAGTCTGAGTAGGGACAATATGATATATATATATAAGTACAACCAGGTCCACATATCTATATGATCGCTGGATCATGATACTAAATGCTAAGACATGCTACAAGAATGAATATAAAATCAATATAACCACAACACCAAAATATACCTACTGAGTCATATACCTGAATGCTCATCATCTGATCCAACATATATCCTTTGAAACTGTTGCTGTAACTCAATGCAATACTGATTGCTCTGTATAAATGGATAAATGGCTACATCGGTCATCTCTCCGAGTGTCCTGAAACTCAGTCATGGCATGGGGAACAAAACTGTTGTCCATAATATGATAGTGATCCATAATAGATGCTCATCTCAGCATCTCAATGAAAGGGAACTGGCTAAATAGTGTACTGGAATCTGAAAAATAATGTATGGTATCCCGGCTACTATATATGTGATAACATCTAGCTCCAGTTGGGACAAGTGCTTTGCTGAAAAGAGCGCTTGAGAACCTCAGAATCTCTGGTCCTCGAACTCTACTACTCGAATCCTCGATCTGACACTCTATCTCTGCAACTGCTACCAGCATATCACCTAATATCTGCAAAATGGCCAGAGCTATACCCAACTCACAGACCGGATGTCAGAACGTCGCATGTGTATATATATAAAAAAATCAAATAAATAACAATACTGAAACTGAAATGCATGAAATATAAGTGTAGAAAAAGTAAAGATAATCTACTAACATAACTTAAAAAGTATTGTTTTATTGTGCAGGAAAAGAAAATGACAAGTACTCATTTAAACTAAGAGCTTCAAAAGGAGCTTAAGAAAAGACAAAAAGGTGCCAGACTCAATGGCTGAAAAGACTAACTATTGCCCAAGCAGGCTTATTTAGTTCCTACCTACTCTCTTCTACCAGGCAAGGCAAGGCAAGGCAAGCTGGGAAGTTCATGCAACAGGTGGGAAGTAATACTTTAGCAGAAGTCCATTTATAGGGAGTTCGAGTTCATCTCCATACAAAGTCTCTAGATAAACTGATCCTTTGTAACATCCCAAAAATCGCAAAATAAAAAATAAAAAATTGATATAGCCTATTTTATAAGATAAATGCTATCTACGGAATGATAAATAATGAACTAATAGATGATAACTGCTTCATAAAATTGTCGTATTTATTTTAAACATAAAAATGTTCTTGGTTGTAAGTAAGATGTGATAGAACAAGGTATATTTCGTTATGTGTAAAGATCTGATAACAATACTGATGAATTTGTTTGCATAATTTCTGAAGGGGTTCCTACTGGGTGCCCTTGGGTTTACTTAGCTTTGAAAGCTAAAGCATTGGATTCTTTCTTTCACAGATCTGCAGGTAAGGTTATAGAGTAATTCCAGTTTTTACAAGACAAGTTGTAAGCTTCAGCTTGTCGTCTCTATGTTTAAGATAATTGTATAATCTTCCATGCATGAAGATGTCGATGGTATGTAACTTCGGTTTAACTTCGTCAACTTGTATCGTCTTTATGGTAATATTTGTATGTGTCGCTAGTAATATTATACACTATACTCGTTGTATCTGTTGGTAGGATCAATGGTATTACAGCTTAGTTTAACAGTCTGAAAATGCGACCAGTTTGATCTTATGAATGATAGTGTCATCATTAGAATTAAGTGAATCTCCTGGAAGTGACGGCTGCAATGTAATAAGTCTTAAAATGTTATAGTAATGATGCTTGTGTTGTGTCAACTTGTGAATCCAGAAGCTATTTAGACATAATAGCATACGACATATAGGGTTGGTGTCAAACCCTAGCTTTCAATATAGTGTGAGGGTTATGTTTTCATCACACTAACCTTATGCAAGTGGCCTAACTATTATGAACGTAATGTGCCTTAGCTATTATAATGTAATGTGGCCTAGATATAATCGTAATGCATGTTTATTTAAATGCATAAGTTTAAACTTTGTGGCAGTACCTTCAATAATATAGCAATGTATTGATTTTCTAATACATGCTTGATATATATAAAAAAGTATATCGATTTATTTGATTTGATAACATATGCAAACTATACTAAGAACATTGTTGAAATGTTATATGTAAACCTTATGGCTCGAATGTGCAATGTATATGTGATAAGTGAACTTAGAACAAGACTTATACTTATGGTGTGAATGAAATGTCGTGATACTACCTTATGAATAGAACCATGCATCGTTGTTTTATGGTATTGATATACATACTATGGTTTGTTAACTTATAACGTGGTTGTAATATAGTTGTATGGCAGTGTTACTATCCTGAGGATTGCGCTGTCACCATAACTCGGTTCTTATTTGAATTAAATGTCGTTGCATTCGAGACTCTGGTAGATTTCTATGTGAGATCTCAGCATTGAATTCGATCCTGTGTGATGTTAGTGGATTGCTACGCTGGCACCTACGTGTTCTGGCTCCATGTGATATTAGTGGTAAGAAATGGTGATATTTCACCGAGCTATGAGCTCAGCTCTGGGTGATATGGCATCCAACTGTTATGCATATTAAATGAGGTTATTGATTAATATTTGATCGTATTTCTGCCTTGGTACTATCGTAGCTTGCTGGCTCAATCTCGATCATTGATCTCATTGTCTCAATAGTTGAGATGTGTAAAACCCTAGTCAATCTTGCCATAGCGTTATTTTGCCTTTTTGCATTCATTTTGTGATTTTCATTTGGGAGAAGAAGGCCGACAGGCCGTTGGTTTACAGGGCTCGACCCTGGGTGGTTGTGGATGGCACTGTGCCTCCATTCTCTGTCATTTTAATGTGAAACCACTGTATAAGTGCTTGAGTTTGATGAAAGAGTAACGTTGAAGCCCTGTGGCTTTCGTCCGGTGACAATTTAGGTTAGTGGTGAGGTTTGACTTTGAGCTTGGTTGTGGTTCAGTTGCATGTCACCTTCGCTGCGTTGGATGAAGGATTTGGAAGCCAAAAGCATTCCAATCGACCGCAAGGTAAGTCATCTCGTTTTCCAAGTTATGTATTACGTTTCTTTGATTTGCCATTATTCATTTGAAATCGTTGCTAACTACTCGTAGTTCTTGTGGCAGGTAATGCCATGGTTCTGTATTCACAGTGCTGGAATGATGGAAATGGAGAGCATGCGCATTAAATTGGTAAGCCCCAGTGGCAAACCCTCGTAGGTCCTCCTGGAAAATTCATGGCAAACATTGTAACAACTGTTCTTGAAATCGTGGTTGAAAATCTGGGTTGTTTCTTGTTACGCCTGTGTTAGGTTGCTCCTTAGTTTGCAGAGTCGATGTAATAGTTGATTTGTTAATGTACAAGGTTTTGTGTTCTGGGTTTTGAACTTGGCAACGTTCCTTCGTTAAGTAGGGATTCAGACTCTGTTGAGATGATAATATAAAAAATCTTTTTGCAAACTATGTGGCCGTGACTGTTTTGTGTTTGTAGATTTGGGGCTCGGCCCATGAATGAAACCTGTAACTCGTTGGTTTAAGAAGTGGAAATAATTCATGTTTAAACAATCTCTGAGTAAAATGGTAATGTTTGTGCAAACTAGGTTTTAATCACACATGTGCTATCGTGCTTCTTTCTGGATTGTAAGCTCACGAATGTTTAAAAGACAGAAAAGGAAATCGTATGCAATGTGTGTATGATGATAGACGCTACTACTGTTATTTAGTCAATTGTTATGTAAAAAAATGATGACTTGGGCCTAAAAGCCTCGTCGTTGATTTGTATGAAACGTTTGTGCTTTTGATTTGAAAACTTATCAGAAGTTAGGGTTTGGCTATGCCTAGATGTTGATGTGCTCGTTGATATGTTTCGGCATCGACTAGTGTTGTGATTTTGTTGACTCTGGTCCTACAGACGTTGTAATATCTTAAACTTAAGAGATGATAATTGAAATTAATCTATCCGACCTACAGTAATGATTTGGATAAAAATATGCTTGGTTTGTCTATTGTTAGTAAAAATAAAAGAAAGTCTTTGGAATGGATACCAGAATATGATCTAAATTAATTTACAGGAATAATTTACAGTTTAATAAATGTGTTGTGATGTGTGTGAAAAAGAACAAGGATGAGATGTGTTTGTCATCCAAATTGTTAGAGTTTACGGTTTTGTACAGTGACTATAATAGTTGCATAACTAAGCATAGATTTTTATTGCAACTGTCTCAAACATTTATGAATTCGATAAATATACAAACAGTATTCTTTGATAATAAATATTTGGAAAACAAAAATGTAAAGAGCATAAATGATTTCTTTATCTAAAATAAACTCTGTTATTTCTATGAAATAGATTTACTGTTTTGATGAAAAGAATGGAAATAAGAATAGTACTGTGAATAAAATGTAGTAGATAATACTAATTGATATCAGCAGATAATTTAACAGAACATATAAAATGGTACTTCCATCATCATGGCAATTTTTCTTATCTTATCAATCTATCTTAAACTGTTTATGTACTGGAGTACAATGTTGTTCCTTTTTGCATGGGGAAAAATATAGAGACTATTTTATTCAATCAAATCAAATCTATACATAATTTTTAATTTACACAGGAACTGAAATAAACTTATAAAATAAACAGTGAAGGTTAAATAAACAACAGAACTGTAAATATACAAAAATAGATAACAGAACTTAAAATAAAATAGATAAGACAATAGAACCTGTAACTGATGATAGGGCTGACAAACACCCAAGGAGGCATGTTCTTCCCAACCTGCTTCAGAAGAAGCAGCTCAACTGCTGACTTCTAGTGAACCCCCGAGCCTGATTACTGATGCAATAAGTGGGTGGAACCTGTGTAGAAGCAAGGCACTCAAAATACCTTCTCCAATCGGTATCAACCTCCTAAATAAAATGCCTTCTCCACTCAGCATCAACCTCCTGAACTCAATAATATTTTTGCAGACTCACAACATTATCAACAACATAGCATATCCCCTCATCAAATCTCTTGGGTGCAAACACAGCAAAACCCCAAGGTAAATTTCCTCGTCAGGAAAAGTGATGAACCTCAGTTCAATATTTGATGGCTATTATATAGACTGCCTAGGTCTTTTAGTGGTCAGTTTGGAATAAATGAGCCTCAAGCTCCAGTCCCATCTTTCAGGGCACTATGACCACATTTCAAGGGAGTTGTCCCATACCAACAACTAGTTAGTTGCATCATGATGCTACCACTTGTCCATTGCATTCTACCCCAGATTCCATTCCACCTAGTGGATCAGTAACCACTCTTTTAACAGTCCTCTTAGGTGTTTGTCTCCTATTTTATTTATTTAATAATAATATATTGTGCAAATTACGATCATCCTTGGACACCTGTCCAACATGAAACTTTATAATAAAAGTTATAATAATGTTTGCTAACACAAAATGTTTTCCAGCTAAAAGGGTATGTTACAAACACCCCCTCTTAAGCTCAACATCGTCCTCGATGTTGCTTATTCATCATCACGTTCCTCATGGAACAGAACTGGATATGCTGCCCGCATATTACTTTCCAGTTCCCAAGTAGCTTCATCAGGGATAAGGTGCTTCCATTGCACCTTTACTTTCCCTATGGTGCGATTCCGAAGCATAATTTCCCTCCGGTCGAGAATACAGTCTGGTTCCACCTGAAAATCTCCTTCGGGTTCCAGCTGTATGTCATTCCAATTCAGCGCATGAGTAGCATCATGCACATACTTCTTTAAAACAAAAAACGTGAAAAACATTGTGAATTTTTAAATTGTATGGCAATGCCAATTGATATGCAACAACTCCTATCCTTGATAGGATTTCGAATGGTCCACAATACCTTGGTGCCAATTTAGCACAGCTCCCAAGCTTCAAATAACTTTTCTTGGGCTTTACCTTTATAAAAACATGGTCTCCTACCTGAAATTCTCTTTCTGTGTGTTTCAAATCAGCATAGCTTTTATGCCGATCTTGGGCAAATTTTAAGTTACCTTGAACCTGTTTCACGGTTAGCTCCATTTCTTTCAATAAATCTGGTCCTAACATCAATCTGTCTACAGGATTATCCCAAGAAATTGGAGTACAACATTTTCTTCCATACAGAATTTCAAATGGACTTAACTTAGCAGATGCTTGATAATTATTATTGAAGGCAAATGATGCTAAGTGCAAGTAATCTTCCCACTTAGATGGCTAATCTTTAACATACAATCTTAACATATTTTCCAAAATCCGATTTACTCTTTATGTTTGACCATCAGTTTGTGGGTGGAAAGAAGTGCTGAAATTTAATTTAGTATTTAATCCTTTAAACAGTGCTGTCCAAAAGTTACCAGTGAACTTAGAGTCTCAGTCTGAAATAATTACCTTTGGAATTCCATGCAAGCGAAAAATTTGCTTCATGAAAATATCTGCAATGTTAGAAGCCTTGAAAGTAGTTTTAACAAGAATAAAATGAGCAGCTTTACTAAGTTTATCAACAACAACCATAATTGAGTCATTCTGCTTCTGATTTTTAGGCAAACCTGTAATAAAATCAATGCTTATAATTTCTCATTTCTATTCTGGAATTGGTAAGGGCTGCAATAGCCCAGCTGGATGTTGATGTTCAGCTTTAATAGTCCGACAGTCAAAACATCTAGCTATATATTCAACAACTTCACTCTTCATGTTGGGCCAAAAGTACTCATTTCTTAACATAGTTATCATTTTCTGATAACCAGGATGCCCTGAATAAGGACTCTTGTGAACTTCATCTAAAATCAGCAACTTAACTTTCGAAAAATTAGACACATAAATTCTATTTTTGTAGGTTAAGAAGCCTTTTTCATTAATACTGTAATCTGTTATAACATTTTCAGATGAATTTTCAGCCACTTTATCATGTAATTTTTGGTAATTTTCGTCTTGCTTAATTCCTTCTTCGATCTGATTTTCCAAATCAGTTTTAAAAGTACTGATTGCTGCCACAAAACTCAATCTAGTATTTATGCTCAATGCATCAACAACCTTATTTTCCTTTCCATTAATGTGATGGATCTCAAAATAGTACTCGCTAAGGAAAGCTAACCACCTAGCTTGCCTTGCGTTAAGATTTGTTTGATCCAATAAATACTTTAAACCCTTATTATCAGTCATTAAAATGAATTTTCTTCCGATCAAATGATGGCGCCACATTTTTAAAGCATGTATCATTGCTTCCAACTCAAGATCATACGTTGCATAATTCTTTTCATATATTTTTAACTTCCTTGACTCAAAAGCAATTGCATGACCTTCTTGGCTTAAGACCCCTCCAAGTCCTTCGTTGCATGCATCCGTGCATACGACGAAATCCTTATTAGGATCTGCAATTTTTAAGATGGGTGCAGTAGTTAACAATTCTTTTAACTTATTAAAGTTGTCTTGACACTTTTGATCCCATATGAATTTCTTCCCTTTCTTCTACAAAGAAGTGATGGGATTAGCAATTCTAGAGAACCCTTCAATAAACTTTCTATAATACCCTGTTATTCCCATGAATGACCATACATCAGTTACATCTTTAGGGACAGGCCATTCATTTATTGCTTTTATCTTATCAGGATCAACAGAAATACCATCTTTTGAAATTATATGACACAAATACTGAATTTTATCTTTATAGAAATCACACTTACTGAGCTTAGCGTAAAGCTGATGATCTCTAAGTACTTGTAAAATGATTTTTAGATGTTCGTCATGCTCTTCTTTAGTTTTTTAGTAAACCAGGATATCATCAATGAATACCACTACAAACTTATCCAAATATTTATGCAGAACGTTATTCATTAAACACATGAACACTGCCGGTGCGTTGGTTAGCCCAAAAGGCATAACTACGAACTCGTAGTGTCCATAACGCGTTCTGAATGCAGTTTTGAATATGTCCTCGCCTTTTATCCGGACTTGATGATAACCTGACCTTAAGTCAATTTTAGTGAATATCTCTGCTCCGCGTACTTGATCAAATAGATCATCTATGCGGGGTAAGGGATACCGGTCCTTAATTGTCATTTTATTAAGCTGACGGTAGTCAATGCACAACCGCATGGTACCGTCCTTCATTTTAACAAATATTACTAGTGCTCCCCAAGGGGACACACTGGGCCTTATGTAATTTTTATCTATTAATTCTTTCAGCTGAGATTTTAACTCGTTTAATTCCAGAATATTCATCCTATAGGGGGCCTTTGAGTTTGGTACTGCACCGGGTACTAACTCAATGGTGAAATCAAGTTCTCTTTTCGGAGGTAATCCTGGAATTTCTTCCGGAAATACATCAGAAAAATCCTTAAGGATGGGAATATCCTCTAGTTTTAACTTGTCTTCTTTAGATGTATGCTCATCATTGACAACATGAACAACAAACAATTTACAGCCTTTTCTGGAAGCTCTCTTTACTTGTAAGGTAGAAATCTGCCTATGAATTTCTTTTATTGTTTCTGAATTACCTTCATTGTTTATACATGTAAAAGATTTATCATAACAATTCAGTATAACTCTATGTTGTTCAAGCCAATCCATGCCTATCAACAAATCATATGACCCTAAGGGTAAAACATTCAAATTAACTTGCGCTTTCAGCTGATTTAAAAATACTTCACAATTCTTGACATAATCTGTAACCTTTCTTTTAGTTCCTGTTGCAAGTTGAACTAACCATGCATTATCAAATTTCTCTGTTTTTAGCTTGCAACGGTTTACTAAAGGAGGTGAAATATAACTTAAATTTGCACCTGGATCTATTAAAATAGAAATAGACTCGTTTTGTATCATACCTTCAATTTCGACCATGGATGTTTGATGGTCCGCTTGACAGTTCTCCAATGCTGCATTTATCCTGGGCATTTCTCTTGCGATATCTCCAACCATAGGTTTTGCTTGCATAATATGTATGTTGTTGGCTATCCTCTTGTTGCGTGGGCAATCTGCTCTCTTATGTGGTTCGCCACATTCATAGCACTTTATGGGTCCTTTTTGTTCAGCATACCTGTTGTTATTGTTATTGTTATTGCTGTGATTATTATTATTAGGTACATTTCTTGCAGCAGTAGAGTTCTGAGATGTATTATTCCGATAATTATTGGGAAAATTTCTGTTATTAAAATTTTTCTTAAAACCTCCAGCATTCTGATTAAAATTCGTCTTTTTATAATCATACTGATTAGTCTTACTGTTCTTCCAGCCAGTTGTTCCTTCTCTTTTATGTTTTGGTCAAAACAAAAATTTGCCTTCCTCATGGCCTCTTCCAAAGTGGAAGGATTATCATACTCAATACGATCTTTTATATTAAAAGGTAAACAACTGAGAAACCTTTGTACTTTAGGCTTTTCCTCAACCATGTAGGGCACGTACCTCAGCAAGCTAAGGAACTTGTTGCACAGTTCTTTCATGTTCATTGTACCCAACTTTAAATCATAAAACTCTTTTGACTTATCTTCAAAGTATTGTTCCGACAAAAACTTTTTTTTAAACAAACTTTTAAACATAGTCCAAGTTACTTCTTTTTCTTTTATGCTCTTAATTCTTTTAAGATCCTGCCACCGGATATCTTCCTTTCCGGTTAGATTGTAAATAGCCATCTTGGCTTTCAGTTGAGAAAAGTAATCATAAATATTAAAGTACTTTTTCATTCCAGACAGCCAAGCTTCTGCTGTCTCACCCTTCTCACTTTCGCCATTAAACGTAGGTAGCTTAATTTTTTTTAATTTCCCAGTAATCTGTTCATGATGCTTATGTTTTCTCTTTTTAGAGCAGCATTCACTGTTATTGCTGTCATAATTTATGTCTTCATTACTTGAATCAAATTTAGAAGATGAGTAACTGTTCCTTTTATCATTTCTTGTTTTCTTATGCTTATGTTGGTGGGACATTATTTCAGAATCAGCCTTAAATTCTAATCTTCTTCCTCTTTCATCACTATGACAGTTTCCTTTTAAATTCTGTTGTAACTCTTCCTGTACCTTAAGAATCCATTCATTTTCTTCTTTAACAGCTTTTAACTTAGATTTTAAATCCTGTACAGTGCGTAAAATTTCAGAAGACCAGTTGTTTAACTCAACATAAATTCCTTCAGTGTTATTATGATTAATACGTTCATTACGAGGAGATCTGTCCTCTGTTGATTCCTCTGGTATTTCCATACCTGCAGTTAAAAGTCAATCTGTTATGTACAAAAATAAAATTAAATTACAAAAGTTAGTAACATAAACTTTCCGATTTATTTTTATGTTTGCGCGCATGAACCTCAATCAGGCCTAGAGTTTGAACTTGCGCTCTGATACCACATGTAACATCCCAAAAATCGTAAAATAAAAAAAATTGATATAGCCTATTTTATAAGATAAATGCTATCTGCGGAATGATAAATAATGAACTAATAGATGATAACTACTTCATAAAATTGTCGTATTTATTTTAAACATGAAAATGTTCTTGGTTGTAAGAAAGATGCGACAGAACAAGGTATATTTCGTTATGTGTAAAGATCTGATAACAATACTGATGAATTTGTTTGCATAATTTCTGAAGGGGTTACTACCGGGTGCCCTTGGCTTTACTTAGCTTTGAAAGCTAAAGCATTGGATTCTTTCTTTCACAGATCTGCAGGTAAGGTTATAGAGTAATTCCAGTTTTTACAAGACAAGTTGTAAGCTTCAGCTTGTCGTCTCTATGTTTAAGATAATTGTATAATCTGTCGTGCATGAAGATGTCGATGGTATGTAACTTCGGTTTAACTTCGTCAACTTGTGTCGTCTTTATGGTAATATTTGTATGTGTCGCTAGTAATATTATACACTATACTCGTTGTATATGTTGGTGGGATCAGTGGTATTACAGCTTAGTTTAACAGTCTGAAAATGCGACCAGTTTGATCTTATGAATGATAGTGTCATCATTAGAATTAAGTGAATCTCCTGGAAGTGACGGCTACAATGTAATAAGTCTTAAAATGTTATAGTAATGATGTTTGTGTTGTGTCAACTTGTAAATCCAGATGCTATTTAGACATAATAGCATACGACATATAGGGTTGGTGTCAAACCATAGCTTTCAATACAGTGTGAGGGTTATGTTTTCATCACACTAACCTTATGCAAGTGGCCTAACTATTATGAACATAATGTGGCCTAGCTATTATAACGTAATGTGGCCTAGCTATAATCGTAATGCATGTTTATTTAAATGCACAAGTTTAAACTTTGTGGCAGTACCTTCAATAATATAGCAATGTATTGATTTTATAATACATGCTTGATATATATAAAAGTATATCGATTTATTTGATTTGATAACATATGCAAACTATACTAATAACATTGTTGAAATGTTATATGTAAACCTTATGGCTCGAATGTGCAATGTATATGTGATAAGTGAACTTAGAACAAGACTTATACTTATGGTGTGAATGAAATGTCATGATACTACCTTATGAATAGAACCATGCATCGTTGTTTTATGGTATTGATATACATACTATGGTTTGTTAACTTATAACGTGGTTGTAATATAGTTGTAGGGCAGTGTTACTATCCCGAGGATTGCGCTGTCACCATAACTCGGTTCTGATTTGAATTAAATGTCGTTACAGTCGATACTCTAGCAGATTTCTATGTGAGATCTCAACATTGAATTCGATCCTGTGTGATGTTAGTGGATTGCTACGCTGGCACCTACGTGTTCTAGCTCCATGTGATATTAGTGGTAAGAAATGGTGATATTTCACCGAGCTATGAGCTCAGCTCTGGGTGATATGGAATCCGACTGTTCTGCATATTAAATGAGGTTATTGATTAATATTTGATCGTACTTCTGCCTTGGTACTATCGTAGCTTGCTGGCTCAATCTCGATCGTTGATCTCATTGTCTCGATAGTTGAGATGTGTAAAACCCTAGTCAATCTTGCCATAGCGTTATTTTGCCTTTGTGCATTCATTTTGTGATTTTCATTTGGGATAAGAAGGCCGACAGGCCGCTGGTTTATAGGGCTCGACCCTGGGCGGTTGTGGATGGAACTGTGCCTCCATTCTCTGTAATTTTAATGTGAAACCACTGTATAAGTGCTTGAGTTTGCTGAAAGAGTAACGTTGAAGCCCTGTGGATTTCGTCCGGTGACAATTTAGGTTAGTGGTGAGGTTTGACTCCGAGCTTGGTTGTGGTTCAATTGCATGTCACCTTCGCTGCGTTGGATGAAGGATTTGGAAGCCAGAATCATTCCAATCGACCGCAAGGTAAGCCATCTCGTTTTCCAAGTTATGTATTACATTTCTTTGATTTTCCATTATTCATTTGAAATCGTTGCTAACTCCTCGTAGTTCTTGTGGCAGGTAATGCCATCGTTCTGTATTCACAGTGCTGGAATGATGGAAATGGAGAGCATGCGCATGAAATTGGTAAGCCCCGGTGGCAAACCCTCATAGGTCCTCCTGGTAGATTCATGGCAAACGTTGTAACAACTGTTCTGGAAATTGTGGTTGACAATCTAGGTTGTTTCTTGTTACGCCTATGTTAGGTTGCTCCTTAGTTTGCAGAGTCGATGTAATAGTTGATTTGTTAATATACAAGGTTTTGTGTTCTGGGTTTTGAACTTGGCAATGTTCCTTCGTTAAGTAGGGATTCAGACTCTGTTGAGATGATAATATAAAAGATCTTTTTGCAAACTATGTGGTCGTGACTGTTTTGTGTTTGTAGATTTGGGGCTTGGCCCGTGAATGAAACCTGTAACTCGTTGGTTTAAGAAGTGGAAATAATTCATGTTTAAACAGTCTCTGAGTAAAATGGTAATGTTTGTGCAAACTAGGTTTCAATCACACATGTGCTATCATGCTTCTTTCTGGACTGTAATCTCACGAATGTTTAAAAGATAGAAAAGGAAATTGTATGCAATGTGTGTATGATGATATACGCTACTACTGTTATTTAGTCAATGATTATGTAAAAAAATGATGGCTTCGGCCTAAAAGCCTCGTTGTTGATTTGTATGAAACGTTTGTGCTTTTGATTTGAAAACTTATCAGAAGTTAGGGTTTGGCTATGCCTAGATGTTGATGTGCTTGTTGATATGTTTCGGCATCGACTAGTGTTGTGATTTTGTTGACTCTGCTCCTACAGACGTTTTAATGTCTTAAACTTACGAGATGATAATTGAAATTAATCTATCCGACCTACAGTAATGATTTGGATAAAAATATGCTTGGTTTGTCTGTTGTTAGTAAAAATGAAAGAAATTCTTTGGAATGGATACCAGAATATGATCTAAATCAATTTACAGGAATAATTTACAGTTTAATAAATGTGTTGTGATGTGTGTGAAAAAGAACAAGGATGAGATGTGTTTGTCATCCAAATTGTTAGAGTTTAGGGTTTTGTATAGTGACTATAACAATTGCATAACTAAGCATAGATTTTTATTGCAACTGTCTCAAACATTTATGAATTCGATAAATATACAGATAGTGTTCTTTGATAATAAATATTTGGAAAACAAAAATGTAAAGAGCAGAAATGATTTCTTTATCTAAAATAAACTCTGTTATTTCTATGAAATAGATTTACTGTTTTGATGAAAAGAATGGAAATAAGAATAGTACTATGAATAAAATGTAGTAGATAATACTAATTAATATC
This sequence comes from Larix kaempferi, assembly GCA_027924585.1. NCBI lineage: Eukaryota > Viridiplantae > Streptophyta > Pinopsida > Pinales > Pinaceae > Larix > Larix kaempferi. The sequence continues at coordinate 5,493,573 of BSBM01000831.1, forward strand.
AGCAGATAATTTAACAGAACATATAAAATGGTACTTCCATCATCATGGAAATTTTTCCTATCTTATCAATCTATCTTAAAGTGTTTCTGTACTGGAGTACGATGTTGTTCCTTTTTGCATGGGGAAAAATACAGAGACTATTTTATTCAATCAAATCAAATCTATACAGAATTATTAATTTACACAGGAACTGAAATAAACTTATAAAATAAACAGTGAAGGTTAAATAAACAACAAAACTGTAAATATACAAAAATAGATAACAGAACTTAAAATAAAATAGATAAGACAATAGAACCTATAACTGACGATAGGGCCGACAAACACCCAAGGAGGCCTGTTCTTCCCAACCTGCTTCAGAAGAAGAAGCTCAACTGTTGACTTCTAGTGAACCCCTGAGCCTGATTACTGATCCAATAAGTGGGTGGAATCTGTGTAGAAGCAAGGCACTCAAAATACCTTCTCCACTCGGTATCAACCTCCTGAATAAAATGCCTTCTCCACTCAACATCAACCTCCTGAACTCAAAATATTTTGGCAGACTCACAACATGATCAACAACATAGCATATCCCCTCATCAAATCTCTTGGGTGCAAACACAGCAAAACTCCAAGGTAAATTTCCTCGTCAGGAAAAGTGATGAACCTCAGTTCAATATTTGATGGCTATTATATAGACTGCCTAGGTATTTTAGTGGTCAGTTTGGAATAAATGAGCCTCAAGCTCCATTCCCATCTTTCAGGGCAATATGACCACATTTCAAGGGATTTGTCCCATACCAACAGCTAGTTAGTTGCATCATGTTGCTGCCACTTGTCCATTGCCTTCTACCCCAGATTCCATTCCACCTAGTGGATCAGTAACCACTCTTTCAACAGTCCTCTTAGGTGTTTGTCTCCTATTTTATTTATTTAATAATAATATATTGTGCAAATTACAGTCATCCTTGGACACCTGTCCAACATGAAACTTTACAATAAAATTTATAATAATGTTTGCTAACACAAAATGTTTTCCAGCTAAAAGGGTATGCTACATCATTTTCCAACTATCCTTGATACTCGGTATGGGCCCATCCAAATATTCTCAAATTTTCCATGGTTTCCAAGCTTTGCTTTATGTTTGTCCCATAATAAAACTATATCTCCTATTCCAAACTTTACATCCCGGGTTCTTTGGTCAAAATTTCCTTTAATTCTTTCTTGTTCAGTGATGATTTTGTCAAATGCCATCCTTCTTAATTCATCAAGTTCGACTAATTTGTCAATTCTTGCTTGAAAAGCTTCTTGATCTGAAGTACACTGTTGTAACAAGTCATATACAGGGATTTGCAGATTTATTGGAAGCCTACAATCCTGTCCATATACCAACTCAAAAGGGGACTTTCTTGTAATCCTTTTGACCATTGTCCTATCAGCCCACAGAGCATACTTCAACTTTGTGTCCCAACTTCTCTTATTTTCTCCTACCATTCTCTTCAGTAATCTAATCAAATTCTTATTGCTAGACTCAGCAAGACCATTTCCCTGAGGGTAATAGTTTGAAGAATGGGAGAGAGTAATTCTGTGATTCATGCAAAAAGTCGACATTTCTATTTTACTGAAAGTCGGGGCATTATCTGTTGTTACGTTTAAGGGACAACCATACCTGGACACAATATTTTCTTCTAAAAACTTTACAACTACCTCAATTGTGGCCCTCTTAGTCGAAATGGCTTCCACCCAACGAGTGAAGTAATCAGTACAGGTTAACATATATTTGTATCCGTTACTCTAGTTTTCACTAAAAGGTCCAACAAAATGCATGCCCCGTTGTTGAAAAGGGGCCTCAACTACAACTGGATTTAAAGGAAAAGTAGGCAATCTTGGATTCCCTGAGAACAATTGACATTCTTGGCAAATTCTAACATAGGCATGCACATCTTTGAAAAGGGTTGGCCAATAATAACCTGCCCTCATGATTTTTGCAGCAGTTGTTCTTGGGGCATAATGTCCACCACATAATCCTGAATGCATTTCTTTTATGACGGTTTTTTATTCTTCAAGATTAACACATCTTAAAATTATTCCATCGGGATTTCTCCATCCTAAACCATCTTGAGTTAAAACATATTTTTCATCTTTTAATCGCAATGCTCTTCTTTGATGATCCACTAGGTAGTCAGGGAAAGATAAGTTTCTCAAGAAATACAAAATATCTTTGTACCATTCACGCTCTTCATCGATGTTCAGAATGCAAGGATTCTTCTCACTTACAACATTTACCATACTGCCATTTCCCTTTTCAGCTAAAAGTTGAGCCAACCCTTGACCCTTCACAATCTTGATAGGCTTGATTTCCAAATCATACTCTTGCATTCATGAAATCCAATTTCCCCTAACACCTATACCATCTACTTGTGACAAGACATCTTTAACTGCTTGATAAGGTACATATGCTTTGATTTTAGAATATCCCACATACGTTCTAAAATGTTTTAAAGCTTTGACTAGGGCATAGGCTTGTTTCTCAGTTGTGGTATATTTCAATTCGGCATCTCTCAAATTTTTACTCATAAAAGCTATAGGTTGTTCATGATTTCCGTTGTTCTTTTGCAATAAAAATCCAGCGATAGTATCCTCTGAGGCATATGAATAAATCATGAACTCCTTACTATAATCAGGACAAGCTAACACAGGAGCAGTTGAAATGGATTTCTTTATTTTAGTGAAAGATGATTCGCAGTTTTTATCCCAAATAAACTTTACATCCTTTTTAAGAAGAGCATTTAAAGGTTTGGCTAATTCTGCTAAATTGGGGATGAACCTTCGAACAAAGTTTATTTTTCCAAAGAAACACTGTAGAGAAGACACATTATGGGGTGCAACAATAGCATTAATGGCTTGGACACGTTCAGGATCAATCCTGATACCCTCCTTTGACACAATATGTCCCAACAGTTTACCCTCTTCAATTCCAAAAGTGGATTTTTTGGGATTTAAAGATATACCAAACTTCCTACACCGATCAAACACTTTCCTTAAATGTTTTACATGATCATCTCATTCTTTAGAGAAAACTGTCAAGTCATCTTGATAATTGGCGATGATCTTTCCAATCAGATCACTAAAAGCCTGATCCATAGCTCGTTGAAAAGTGGAACTAGCATTTTATAATCCAAAAGGCATTCTTATATATTCGAAAGTTCCCCATGGAGTTGTAAAGGTTGTATTTTCTCTATCTTCATTTTTAATACGCACCTAATTATACCCCGAGAAACCATCCAACATTGACAACATTCCTGCCCCAGTAACACTCTACAACATATTTTCCATATTTGGCAAAGGGTAATTGTCTTTAAGAGATGCTTGGTTTAGATTTTTGAAATCAATGCATACCCTAATTTCACCACTCTTATTTCTTACAATTACCGGATTAGACACCCAGGTAGTGTGTCAGACTGGTTGGATGATTCCATCAACCAACATCTTTTCAAGCTCTTTCTTAATCAAAGGGGCTAGTTTGGGATTAACATTTCTTAACTTTTGCCTATATGGTTTCGCTCCTTCATGCAAAGGGATAGTGTGCTCAATGATTTCAGGGTCAAAAGTTTTGAGATCATCATAGGTCCAAGCAAAAACATCCTTGTACTCCCTAATTAGATTTTCAATTGCTTTTCTTTCTTTTGGGGAAGCATTCTTTCCTATCTTAACCATTCTGGGAGAAACTAGGGTTCCAATATTAATATCTATGACCTCATCTACTGGTTCAACTCTTTTACCCTTATACTCATCATGCCTGTTAAAATTTTTCTCAAGAGGGATAGCTAATTTCATGACCTCAACATCTTGCAAAGACAAATTGCTTACCTTATCTTCAAGATCAACATTGCGATTTTGAAAATTGTCTATGCACTATAAAAATGCAATGATTTGAGCATCATCATCAAAAACTTGCCAGTGATCTTGATTGTCAGGCACCGAAGTTCGGAATAATACTTCAACTTTACAATTCTTAGTTTCGTTTAGGCTTTCACAGGTTGCAGTTATTTTCAAGGGGAATTGGAGACCTGTGTGGAGTTTTTGTTCTCGACGCGTTTCGGACTCTATAGTTGAGTCCATCTTCAGGAGAAAAGGTATCTCAAATGAAAACCTCCACGAATCTACATTTTTATATTGTTAGTTTGTTTTTTAATGTTATTTAATGAGAGAGACAACCTAATTAATTATTTCAAATCATTATTAAATGTTTCTATATTATTATATTCCAATTTATTAAACTAGTTTATTTATATTTATTATTAACATATTAATGTTTATTATTAAAATATTCTTATTATATTTCTAAATTACCATTATTCCTATGTATTCATCTGATGTTTTTATTCTTTAAATTGTTATTATTCTTTAAATTATTATTAATAACATAACAAAACTAAGTTAAAACTTATATGTTTAAATGTTTAATAGTTAGTTCTCAATTCTTTTCAAATATTAATTTTATCTGTTTAACTTAATTAAAACTGAAAACTTTTTATTAGTTTTTATTATTATTTAAAATTTTATCTTTTTAAAGTTTATAAAGTTTTTATTTTCATTATTAGTATATTAAATTTTAAATTATTAATACATTTAAATTTAAATTTTTAATTTAAATTCCTTAATTTTTTTATTTATTTCCTTAAAAATTTTAAAGTTTATAAAGTTTTTTTTTTTCACAATTCCCCTTGAAAATTTACAATTCTTCTCCTTAAGGTGATCTGGGATTTCAAAGGTGCATGCTGTTACTAACAATGCATTAGCCAAAGTGTTTTCCTCTCTAGGAACTGCTCGAATTGCAAATGCATCAAACTCTTTAATGGTATCCCACACAACATTTCTATAATCTCTAAGTCTATTGTTTTTGGTTGCAAATTGATTCTTGACTTGAGAGACAATTAAGTCCGAATCACCTATTACATTCAGGCATTTAATCTTTAGATCCTTGGCAACTTCTAATCCCAAAAGCAAGGCCTCATACTTAGCTACATTATTTGTGGCATCAAATGCAAGACGGAAAGAAAAATACTTTTCTTCTCCAGACGGAGAAGTAAGGACAATTCCAGCACCGACACCATGTCTAGACTTAGCCCCATCAAAATGCATTTTCCACACTTGGCGAGGAGGAAATGGATGTTGTTGGGGCTCTTCCCAGTAGTTAGCCAAAACCATATAATTCCCAACTTCCTCTGTGGGACGCATAGCTTCTTCAAAACAATAATCAAGGGTCTCTACATGTTCTATCATAGGTTTTTCATTCATTAATTTATAAAAATATTTTCCCCCAATTGGGATGGTTGCATAAGATAAATCCATTTGGATGCTTCCTCCTAATTTAACATCCCACTCTCTCAATAACAACATTCCCCATGCATCAGGTATGTCCAAAACCAACACATTCATGCTTATTTCAATCTCAGGATAGGCAGCCAACTTCATTTTCAAATTCTCAATCACACCCTTCGATTGAATAGGGCTAGAGTCCATCCCACACACATTTTTAAACTGTCGAGATGGCTTTAGCTCTAGCTGTTCCATTACTTTAAGTGGCATAATATTTACTTTTGCCCTTGAATCTAACATGTAGTTATGTAAGATCAGCTGGTTGACGGCTAAAGCTATATAGAAAGGGGGATGACCTCTACCACTATCAGTTACACTTTGAATCATTACAGGAGGATCTTCCTCAACTGTCAACCTTTCAATATTTTTGACTTTAGGTTTGATTCCCAAGAATTTGGTAGCTTGGTCAAAATATGAAGGGATTTTCAAAAGTTCATCCAAGGGCACAGGGACATTAGGTTTAGATAAGAAATTACTTAGATTGACCTTTAAGTTGCAAGGATTTTCTTGGTCCTTGACATTCATCTTTAACCCTAGTAAATGCATTATCTATGCTTTGACAAAAGGGATAACTATCAATTCCTTCAAAGATATCATGACAGAGGATCCAGAGAGTTTCCCTGTAGTATATTTGTACTTAGTGTTTCCTGTATTATAGGGGAAACTTCTTTGCTAGGAATACTTGCTTGCTTTCTCTGTACTGGTTCCTTAATTTGAGGTCTAGCGGGGCTTGAACTTATTATCTTCTTAGTTGTTTGAGGAGACAATCTTCGAGGTTGATCATTATTCCTGAAAATACCCTTGGGAGAAATACTCGAGATTGGGCAGGAGCCTTGCGAATGGTATTCCTTTGGTCAGGGGAATTTTCTTTTATAACGGGTTTATTATTATCTTGATTCTTTACATTATTCTTTGCTTGAGATCTGGTCACTACCCGACTATCAGAAAGTTTACTCATAGACCTGGTTTGGAGGTATTCATTAGTATACACATTCTCAGACAACTTATGGAGATGTTCATCATGTCTTATGTTTTCTTTTTGTTGTTTAAGAACTACACCATACAAATTTTGAATCAACTAACCCATTTAAACCATCATTTTCATGATCATATCGTTTTCTGAGTCACTTTCAACAATGCAAGGCATGACTCTAGAGCTTAGGATTTAAACGTTGGGTTCGTTCCTCAGTAGAGTCGCGAGGTGGAATCGCCAGGTGAACCACACAAGTAATTCACCAAAATGAAATATGTCATACGAGAGGTGAGATGAGTGAATTAAGTTGGTGATTGAAACAGTTATGGAATTAGAAATGCAATCACCAAGGCAAAATATTGGATGCGATGAGATAAGTGTTAACGCACAGACACTCGCATACACCGAAGGTTGTTGGGCCCTGGAATTGTCCATTTTTCATCACTTACCGGCATACCTTTCATCCATTTTCTTACCATTATTTCTCATTTATCATTCCATTTTTCATTCATTTGTTGTAGCTGCACGTTGAACAGCCTGCTACTTCCATTGATGTTTCAAGTGGTTAATAGTGATTATTTTCTTTTATCTTTGATGAATTAAAAGACTATTATGCATAATTTTACTAATGATGGTTTGTGGAGTGAGTTGTCACGTACAGGACGCTCATAGCCAGCTGTTACAGCCTTAACCAAAAACGCATGCCACATAAGAACACCTTGATTCGCATCTTGATTTGCGGACAGATGGAAACGAATCTCAAAAATCTGAGATATGGGTTTTGTGCGTAACATCCTCATTTACCTGAATCGCGAGGAAATCTCCCAAACAAGCTACGGTTTGTGCTATGCAGGTGGTTCTTCGAGAGGTTATTTTCCAGATTTGCTGTTGCGGCCGGCTCCAAAGTTGCCAACAGTTACGGCCGTGTTCCAACTGTTGCAGATCACAAGCTGGGGGTTCAGTTCTTCATTTTCATGAGATAATTTTATGTATAAATATGTAATCAATCTCATTGAGAAAGGGGGGATAGATTGATAGAGATTAAGCATGATAGATTAGGCAGGATAGGAGATGCAAGATAGGAGAGAACACAATGTTATGATGTAGGATTTGATCCAGATCTGTTGTAATTTTTTCATTATGATAATACATGCTGGCAGTTTCTTAATTCTGGAGTTGTAGACTTTCATTGTGGAGATCCAGATCTGCTCAGTGGAGGAAGGGCCCTCTTCCCTGAGCAGATGCTGGTAGTGTTAACTGTAAGTGTGTTATTGTTTAGATCTGCTTATTATTTTGTTTATGCTTTCATTCATTAAGCTTATGATAGTTGTATGCTTTCATTCATTAGATCTGTCATAATCGTTGTGTTGATAATTCATTTGGTAAATCGTTGGCCAACATAACAATTCTTTAGATGTACGTAATCAGATCTTGTTTCATAGGAATAGATCTTGTTTGAAGTGTGTTCGATTTACAGTTTGATTTATGAATGGGTTGAGGTTTGATTTACTTTCAAGAAGCTGTGACTTATTTTACAAATAGTTTCGATTGCATACCAATAGATAGCAATGTCAGGTAGAAATTGTACTTGCATATATTTTGCACGATAGCTTTGAAATAAAAGACTTCCTCGGGTTGATAATTTATGTTTAGCACTCTGCATGTTAAGTTTTAATTAACTGACATATAGTGGGCACGACAAAGGTAAGCCTCTACCTCCCCGGCAATGGTGCCAAAATGTTATCACCAAACTTGTAGTTGCCCCTCGAGATGGATCCAATATGGATGGCAGAGGGGATGGGAAACCAAAGAGGTGCAACCAAGATAGCCTCGACTCCCAATGGATGGTTGTCATGCCAATCGAGGAAATTTCACTTTATGTTATCTAGCCCAAGACAACAAAGGGGGAGACCCAGATCTACTCCCGATAGGAGAGATCAGGCCAAGACACCAGATCAAATCAAGTATGGATGAAGTACGTAAGATGTATGGTAAACCCTAGATCTTTGGATGAAGTCACAAGATGAGTAATGGGTTGGATCAAGAGGTTTAAGTAATGTATATTTGGTCCAACTTGGTTATGTGAGTGACTTATGATATTTAAAACAAGATCTAGGATCAAGGTACTAGTCAAAGATGAGAAAATCCACTTCCTTGGGAACCGTGTCCAATGTAGGGTAGTTAAGGACCAAATTGGGGCTAACCAATACCGAAGATAGGCTTGATGAGTGGATATGACAATGTCTAGGTGTTCAAGCAATAAGACAAAGACCAAACCACAAGCAGACTCAACAAACCAGAAAATTCATGAGGGCTTGGAGAAAGATCAGTGCCTTGGAAAGTGGGCCAAATGGAGTCGGATGTCCACCAAACTGTAGATCAGGGATGTTGAGGTGTAAATCTATGTGGGTCTTGAAGATTAGGATCATCCAATGGCTAGATCTCAGTAGATCTGAGATTGAAGTGCATCACCAAGTGACCCAAGTGGGGCTCAACCCTCAAAATGAGGAATGGGGCCCACAAGGCACAAATCAACAAGGTGAAGCACTAGGGGTAGGTTATCAACTGTGGATATTAAGGATCAAGTGGGATCTCACCTACCCAGGTGCTAGATCTAGCAAAAATCAGCCATCCCAGAAGTGCGACCTCACTTGGAGAGGCTAATTTGCCTTAGGAAATGGTTCAGATGAAGGCCAATCCACACCAAACTATAGACCCGAATTGTCGTGGATGCTATAGAGGTGGGCTTTAAATATTTTACCCAAAAGCCAAGTAGATCTTAGTAGATCTGAGAAAATGTAAAATGAGGGTTTGAAATATGAGGGTTTTAACAATGAAGTAGTTGTGCCAATGGATTGGAACGAAGACAAGAAGAACAAACATGTGGATCTTATCTGGATAACCTTGTAGATGCCTTGATGATGATGATCTATGCAAAATCGATCAATTTGGAGCGATTTGAAGTAGTTTTTTATCAGATCGATTTAGTCCAAAGAAGCCAATGCGCCCTCTCTCCTGCACAACAAACGCCAACCATATCAGATTTGCTGCAAACAAGAGATAATACAAATGCCACAAGAGAAATAATAGAAAGATAGCATAGATCACAATGATACTAATGATAACCCCCTGATACAAGCGAATGCCAAGTGGAGCGAGTTGAAGAAGCCTTGCAAAAACGCCCAAGTGAAGTCGCCCCCCTGTAGACAAGACAAAAGTTTCCAAAAATATAGATCTTACCACAAATTCCCAAATGCTAGGATACAATAGACTTTCCAATTACCATCTAAGAACACCTGATGCAAAGGAGAACACAAGAATTTCCACATAAAAGTTTTTCTATATCAAGATTCCAAGAGCTAAAGACCCCTTTACAATGAGAAGCTCTCTCCTTTAAATAGGATGGAGAGAGGCCATAATTCTAACCACTTTTTGAATGAGTGGATAAGATTAAAAGATCAAAAGATCTAATCAATGGTTGAGATGAGCTCAACAATACAATACATGGATCACTAATAAAATAATACATCAATGGACCAAATCGCCCTAGGAGAGGGGGTCCCACCAAAAGTGAATGATCAAACATAAGATCTAGATCATGGTGGGTCCAAGGGGTAATTTCTAACACCCTTGGTCAATCCCCATGGCACAATATCCAAAACTAAATAAGCTGGACACCAAATCGTGCCTCTTTAGGAAAGTCATGAGCCTTGGGAGGCTCCAGAAATCAATATAAAATGCCATAAGTGATGGGTGTGGGTCCCACTGGAAACTGAAACTGCTGGAGAAGGTGTGGAATACATACCACTCATCATCACAAGTCATCCCATTCCATAACTTTGCCTCAGTATCCCAAATCGAATCCTTCAGTAGCCATTTTCACCATTTCTGGACTGCCTCGGGAAATGTGAACATGCTCAAACTGCCTCCAGGAGTGCCTGCGCTGTCAAGGTGAGGCCTCCAATCTCTTTGGGAGGGGGTTAATATGGTAATATAAAGTGGTTGGACCACCCCCTCCATGCACAATGCCCTAGGTGAACTCATCAACTCTCTGCTCTGCTATGATAGAGACTCTAATAGGCCAAAACTGCACTAGGATATCCAACTGAGGCTAATAATCATTATAACTACCCGAAACTGAAGAAAAACTATCCCATTGGACACATGAGGTCCAAATATATCTAAGATGTGTACTCATACACCATATAGACCTCTGCATAGTCAAAAATAAATACTCATCATATCCGGCAGGCCAAATAATAATAATCTGTAAAAGTGTTGAAAAGCACAAATCATCATCATAAGCCTAAAACCACTGCATAGAACCATCATGGTGACCTGTACCAGACCATATATCATATCTCTGTATCATCTAAGGTCTGCCACCTCATGTGTTGTGGTTGACTTTTGGTCAAACTGTGTTTGACCAAGTCAACAATGACCCAAAATATAACTCAGGCTATCATCATAATGCTGCAAGGTGTCAAAAGTTAAAGCATGCTTCACAATCCATTCAAATAGCAATTATAACAAATTTAATCATTACTAGCGATCTAAATACAAATATATAAGGTCATTAATTATTATTTATAACTCAAACTAGACTTTCAGGATCATACTCACTTCATAGTTGTGATCATTTTGCTAGTGGAGGGTGAAGGCTAAAAATAAAATGGCTAGGCCAAGGGATGACTGACTGACTTAACACTGTGACACTTTGGATATGGAAAATGGAATACACACCATAGCATATATCGGACAAGCAATAACACAGGGAATGGTGGTGTCTCACAAATGGGTAAGTTGTTCAAAGAGTGTTTATTCACCTTGGCAGATGCTCACAATCCATAATACAAATGAGGCCAGCAATCTTTTTGATATAGAGTTTAAGTTCCATTGCTTTTTTGGGCCTATAGTTTCCATAGCCTTTGATCTATGTTTGTTTATAAACACATTGCATAGATTTACATTTCATTAGGCTTCTTCTTGCAGGTGTGTTTTTAAGGCACTTGTTTACCTGAGCACTTCCAGGTGTGTTTTTAAGGCACTTGTTTACCTGAGCACTTCCAGGTGTGTTTTTTAGACATCTTGTTTACCTGGGTATTTACATTTCACAATAGATATAACATTTGATATTTCTTTTCCAGTTTCATTTGGCTTATCACAATAGATACAACATTTTCTTTTCATAATTTGTATTCATGGCAGTACTATATGTTTCAGGTTTAGCCAACAACATCTTTAGCGACTAGGGGGACTTCGTACTAGTTCCAAACATCGGGACAACCGACCAGAATGATTTAGGCCTACAATCCAACTCACCAAAGGTAAGTTTTGTCACCAACTCAGAGCCAAGACAAAAAAAACAAGGAAGCTCATCCAATATAGAGGCTACAGTGGGGAAAGGTCCTCCATGCCACTAGCCAAGTAGTAAATCAAGGTAAATAAAAAACTGGGTAGGTAATGGATGGATGAAGACAGTGAGTAATGAGACCAACACTAGCAAGCCTAAGTATGGTGGGAATGATCACCTCTAGTCTCCCTCAGGAGAGTAAAACCGATGAGTATAGGTCAAGAACTTCTAAATCTGAGTAGGGACAATATGATATATATAAAAGTACAACCAGGTCCACATATCTATATGATTGCTAGATCATGATACTAAATGATAAGACATGCTACATGAATGAATACAAAAGCAATATAACCACAACGCCAAAATATACCTGCTGAGTCATATACCTGAATGCTCATCATCTGAACCAACATATATCCTCTGAAACTGTTTCTGTAACTCTGGGCAATACTGACTGCTCTGTATAAATGTCTAAATGGATACATCGGTCATCTCCCTGAGTGCCTTGAAACTCAGTCATGGCATGGGGAACAAAGATGTTGTCCATAATATGATAGTGATCCATAATAGATGCTCATCTCAGCATCTCAATGCAAGGGAACTGGTTGAATAGTGTATTGGAATCTGAAAAATAATGTATGGTAGCCCGACTACTATATATGTGATAACAAGACCTTTGTCGATGCCAATGGAAATTCAAGTGCAAGTCTTGGTAGATTTTCAAGAGAGGATCGGGGAAAGGTTATATGTTGACCTCATTGCCTTGAACATCAAGGGAGGGAAATAACAGGAATTTTTGGTGAAGGACAAATTGATTTAATTTGGTGGTTGAATTTATGTGCCTATTTAGTGTAATAACCTACGAAGGAAGTTTTTAAAGGATTTCCATGAGTTTCTTTGGGACGAGCACCCAGGTATGAAAAGGACCCTCACCCTACTAGAATGAGTTCACTACTAGGAACACATGAATAAGGGTGTTGAACAATTTGTGTAGATATTCCTATCTTGCAACATGAAAATATTGATACCAAGATTCTAGTAGGTCCACTTGATCCCTTTCCCATGCTGGAGAGACCGTGGGCAAGTGTCTCAATGGATTTTATAACTTAGTTGCTAGTGAGGCAAGGATACAATGGAATTTTTGTAGTAGTAGAGATATTTTCCAAGTATGCGATCTTTGTGCCCACAAAATTCCCTTGCTTGGCAGAAGATGTCACAACAATGTTTTTCAAGCTTGTTGTGAAGTTATGGGGTTTTCCATTAAACATTGTGTTAAAGAGACACTAGGTTCATTGGGCGATTTTGGATAGAATTGTTCAAACTTATGGGAATGAAGTTATTGATGAGCTCAAGTCATTACCCACAAATCAACGGGCATATAGAGCAGATCAATTATTTGTTGGATAACAACATGAGTCATTTCATGGAGGTAGACCAGATCATCTAGTTGGGGCTATTAAAATCAACACATTTAGTTATAACTTGTAGAAGAGTTCGACTATTATTTGCAGTTCATTTGAGTTAGACACTAGGAAGCAACCAACAATGTTGCACATGTTATTGATAGGGTTGTATGGGAGCAACCCATCTCCCTTGCAGTTGGTCAAGGATTAGCAGGATGGATTAGAGAGGGCACTCATTTAGCTAAACAAGGCAACTGGAAAGATGAATAAATGGGTGGAGTAGGGAAGAAGTGATTTGGAGTTTCAAGTAGGATACAAGGTCTTTCTCAGGTTAAGTAAGGATTAGTTCAAACCAGTGGTAGGATTACATTAATATTTACTGTGAAGGTATGAAGGACTCTTAAAAATACTTGAGAAGATAGAGGATTTTGTGTGCAAATTGAATCTGCTCGAACACCTGAGTACCTTCCACTTTTTTTTCACATCATTCGGTTGTGACCTTTCATACTAGATGAGGAATATCCTCATAGAATAGGACCATCAAGGGAACCTTCCATGATCATATAATGGCCAAAATGTGAATTAGACAAGGTGTTGGCTAAGAGATCGATTGAGCATGGGAAGATGAAATGACAGGAGTACTTCGTGCATTGGTAGGATGTACTAATAGAAGAAGACAACTGAGAGAGAAAAGAGCCTTTGTGGCAATATGAAGACAAGATCGGGGAATTCGAGCAGTGAAATATCAGGGCTATTAGATGAGTTGTTGGCTCTAGCAATGCTTAGGATTAATGGCCTAAGATATACAATAACTTCTACTTAAATTTTCAACCTAGGGATATAGACTTGTGAAAATGCCTTGTTATGAACAAAATCCTTATAATTATCATAAGAGAGAAGAGTACACTCCATGTACATCAATGTAAACATGGAGCACAACTCCAATATAGAGAAGAAATATAAGTTACACAATAACTCCATAAATAATATGAGATCCTTCTCCAAATACCCCAAGACATTCATATAATGATTTCACATATTCCTAAACAATGACTACATTACCTCTATATATACATATTCACCCGTTACACATGATGCCCATTCATCAGGCTAACCCTATTACATATACATTTAGGCCCATATATTCCCCCCTTGAGGTCACATTATATACATTTAACCTCACATATCCCCTCCCTTGTGTCATATCATGCCTACATTGTTTGTTCAATCCTAGGTTTCTTGACTCTTAGGTGTTTCCTAAGGGATTTTCTACTGTCCAAAATTTATCATTCTAACTCTAAGTCTTAATACTATGCTAGCAAAATTTTATACAAGATATATGAAAAATTGCTAACTGTAGTAACACAACTCCCAATCCTAACGATTTTATTCATCAAAACAACTTAATCCCACCAAATCTATTCATTAGAGTGCATTGTTGCGACTCTTGGGACACATAATAAATTTGATGAGGAACACCTTTACGTTGAATAGAAAATAAACTATATTCATGAAAGTAAATCTAATTCTGACCAAACATGATGAATACGTAGTGCAGATATGTTAAAGAAGGAGGAAAATTGCATCACAAATTTTCTCTTCTCTATAGTTTCGATCATGCTCTAGGATCATCTTGAAGAGGTTTTATTCTCCTGAAGAAGATCCTAGAGTAGGATTGAAACTGTAGAGAAGAGAAAAATCATGATGAAATTTTCCTCCTCCTTTAACAAATCTAATTCTGTCACTATAAAATTTGGTTCCATTTTTCGACGGCAAACCGTTGGTTGTGAGACATATTTTTGAAGCACAACCTATGAACCCAAGGCACCAAAACTGTTGGATGGAAAACCGTCGTCCATCCGACAACTTTAGTTTTCATCTAAAGACCAACATTTATCATGACATGTGTCCACTGATAGGCCATGGTAAAAAAAATGCTTACCCATTGGAAGTTCGACGTCTTGTCGTGAATACAACGACGAGAATTCGTTGGTACAATGAGCCCAATGCATCGCTTCACCCACCACATACCGTCAATTGACCTTCCCCATATCGTCAATGGATTAACACCATACCGTCGGTGGACACTCCAGTGGTGGATCGATAGAATACCTTCGGTGGACCTTCCCCATACCATCGGTGAACTGACACCATACTGTTGGTGAACCTTTCCCAAACCATTGAAACAACTCGGGGGTTGTGGACGCTCTGTTAGTGGACCGACACAATACCACTGATAGACCTTCGCCATACCATCCGTGAACCGACATTATACCGTCGATGGAACTCCGTTGGTGGACCAATTGGTGGACAGTCCGTTGGTGGACCAACACCATAGCATCGGTGGACTTAAGTCCCATAAATAAATCTTGTATTTTGCAAGTTGCAGAAAGAGACATTCTATGAATATGTCTCAATGTCTATACCATTTTGTGGTTCCTCTAGGAAACTAGGATTCAATTTCAGTATTATTGATGATAGAGCTATAGGTATGAATAATTCAATGAAGCTTAATAGTAGTGAACAATATTCCTTCTTGTTTCTCAATTGATGTATAATTGAAATGGATCAAAAGTGACACTGCATCAAACAAACAATTCCTTGGATCAGAATGGAATTTTTGTAAATGAAACGAATCGAACTTAGATAACATGTGGTCAATTGCTTCAAAATTTGATTGACTTAGTGCAAAAGAATTTCATGCATTTAGGCTCAATGCTTCATTGATATTTTGTTCTTTAGATATACAATGATCATATTTGATAAAAGAAAGGGCATATAATAATAAATGCTCAACTATTTTACTAGAAGCATTAGGGAATTGGAGTATAATTTCTGGAAAATGTTAGAAAAACAGGACTGCAGAACAATAGCATAAAATAAGATGCATAAATAAAACACATAAACACAATACAAGAGAGACACCAATATACGTGGTTCACCCAATATGGGCTATGTCCATGGAGAAATTGACAATCCTTTTATTATACCATCTATGAAAATGAAGGGATACAACCTGCAGCACATCCGCTGCAACTTCCTCTTCACGCTCTCATAGTCTCTCTTACACAATCATAGATATTTTTACAATACTACAACAAGTATCCATACTAGAATGCATTCCTTTTAAATAGGGATTACCATGGGAAAATACCACAAGCTACCCAATACCATGGGCTCGTAACTCACCCATTATTGACCAATTCATGACTATGAAATTACAACATTTTACATGGCATTTTTTTCCAAAATTTTTGCTACGGGGGAGACACCCCCCTGGACCCCCCATGGCGACTATAGTGGCAGGGGGAAGCCCCCCCACAGCCCCCCATTATGGGATGGGATATAGACACGGCTGAAACACGACCTATGAATCAAGAAGATCAGGCTCCACAAGCAACAGAAAGTAGTGAGAGCAGTAAGAGAACAAATTGAGCTATTGAATTATTAGTCAAAGCAACAACAGGGGAAAAAATTCAAATTTGTTGCATTGATTTTGATCTCTTATTGCAATTTTTTTAGACTATATCTTCGAGATTTCTAGTATTTGCATACAAAGTATACAATTTTGTTTGCTTCTTCAAATAATTGTGGTTTCTAGTAGAATTTCAGTGGCTAAAACACATGATAATGATGTTAGAGAATGTTGCTAATTTTGTTTTGTATCACCATTCTTTGGTTCATGACCAGAACTCGTAGCAACATGTACTAAATGACAAGCACACTAGGATTAAAGTAGTTAACAGTGTTATTCTAAGGCACATATCATATTAGAACTAAATTTGATTGTCCCAAGGATGGTGGTCCCAATATCATTGCTTGGAAAGCTTAATAGGTAGGCAAAATACATACTATATTTATTTGAAAAATAAGCAAGCCATTTTTTTATCTTTACTATTTATTGCTTGTTCCTACATTGAGAGTGCATGTAATTGCTTCATTGTCTCCAACTACAATAAGGAATTTTGCAAAAGTTGTTTGTTGAGCATATGGATAACATGACTATCTTGATACATGAAATACCACCAATTCTAGTCAAACAAGAATAAACATAGACTTTAGTTTAACAATGTATGCCCTACTAGATGTTAAATATAGAGCATTAGGAGACATTCTCCAAACCAATATTGTGTAGCCAATATTATTCCTCCCGTATAGAGGTACTTGATCAAAGTAATGATGTTGTAAAGTCTTGCTGGACAAGACTTTGGACTTGTGTGTCAAGTCATGATTATCATGTGAACCTTCTGTATAAAGGTATCCATGAGATGGTCCTCCCGTATAAAGGTCGACAGTCCGTATAAAGGTCATGCTTTACTTTTTAAAAGCATTTAATGTTGTGTGATGTATTATTAACCATGATCACCATATTGTTATTAAATCTCCTTTGGATATTGATCACCTCTAAAGTGAATTACTTTAGCATATGATCATTTGGTCCGGAATAAGATAATATGATCACAACAATCGATAATTCTTCTTAGTATAATGTAATGTGATGAATAATTAAAGTTTGCACATATTGACCATGCAGTAAGAGATAAAGAAATAAAAGATAAAGCATATAGATCAGGAGAATTCGAAATTGCCCATGCAAACAATTCAACTAATCAAAGAGAACTCGAATTGTTCAAGCTTCAGTTATAAAGCTTTAGTTAAGTATCAATGCTTCAGTTAAAACATCAGTTAAAGATATGCCTTAGTTAACTACAGAAATCACAGTGGTCACTTCAAGTAAATCAATCAGCATGATTTTAGTTAACTAAGTGTTAAATAAGAATGACTAGTTAACTAAAGTGTTTTCACTTTAGTTAAACTAAAAGACGGCACTTCAGTTAAAGAGAGTTAACTAAGTGACAACAAAGAAGATCTAGTTAACTAAGTGTTATTGCATGACAACACTTATGTTAAACTAAAATATGACACGTGAGTTGTGACACTTTCATGTCAACACTTAAGTTAGCCATCTATCTAAGTGGCAAGCTTTCAATTAAGAGGTGAGTTCATCCTAAGTGACATCTTAGTGAGATAAAGCACTGCATGAGAAGTGGGGCGCACTTCTACATACAAGATTAACACATCTAGTTTGAGGGAGAGTTCATCCTGAAGTTAGAAGATAAAAATAGAAGAGAAAAATGTATAAATATGTTATACGGGATTGATGGATCCAATGTGAAGCGAATTCTCTTCTCTTTTGAAGGCAAAATGATTCTCTTTGTGTGCGGGATATTATTATTGAAGGCAAGGCGCTTCTCTTGATATTATTATTGAAGGCAAGGCGCTTCTCCTATTGATCTCTCTCCTCTATTGTGTTTGTATCTTCATCAAGCGTGTTTGGTGATCTCTTATCTTCCAAAATCAATCTGCTATGTTGTAAAAGAAAGCATTCTCTACTATCCATTATATTATACTGAGAAGAATTGTTGGGTTTTTTGTTCTCATATTTTTTAGGATTTTCCCCAGGGTATATCTTGTGTTATGGTTGTATGAATTTCATGGATTGAATTGTCTCATCGATTCAAGTCTCTTCATCTAAAATAATTAAAGATCAAATCTCAACCAAATTTTAATATGGTATCAGAGCTCAGGGCGTGAAGGAGCTTAGTTTTGCATGCCAGCTAGAGCCTACATTGATCCTGAGAAGTTGAGCACAATATTTGAATACTATGGCATCAGTATCTGTATGACCGGAAGACCGTCTTGAGGGCACCTCAAACTTCAACACTTGGAAGGATAAGATTCTCAACATCCTAGAGGAACATGACTTGTATGGCTACGTATCCACTGTGGTGGAGGAGACTACATCTAATGCGGGGCACATCAAATTCAAGAAGAATCAAGCTAAGGCCAAACAGATCATCTATGATTCGGTAAAAGATAACTTGATTCCTGTGATCACACCGCTAAATACCGCGAAAGAATGTTATGATACATTGACTAATATATATGAGAAGAAGGCCCCGAGTCAAAAGAGGGAATTGAAGAATAAGCTTTGAAACTTAAAGATGGAGATGGATGAGACATTGGCCTCCTTCTTCTCCAAGATCTCTCAGGTAAGAGATTAGCTTGCTAGTATTGGAGTAGTGGTGGATGAAGATGATCTTCTCCAAACCACTATTGATGGTCTCCCATCCTCATGGGATACATTCTTGGCTACGATAAATGGTCGAGAGGTACAACCTAACTTTGAAAGGTTGTGGCATGACTGCCTCCAATAGGAGGGGAGAATCCAGATCAAGTCAGTGTGCATCAAAGAAGAAAACATTTCCCTCATGGCAAGAATGAAGAAAGGAAAGAAACCCTTATTCCAAAAGAAGTTCTCTTATCCAAAGAAGAAGGATTTCCACAAAGAATTTGACAAGTCAAAAGCTAGATGCTTCAATTGCAACAAGAAAGGCCATTTCTCAAGAGAGTTCAAAGAAAAGCAGAAAGGAAAGTTTCATGCTTCCACCGCCATAGAAGATGAAACCACTCAAAAGAATGCATCCAAAGAAAAGGAGACGAGGAGGGAGTATTACCTTATGTCATCCATTTCGGGATTCATAGTCACAAATGCAGACACATGGTTGATTGACAGTGGTGCATCCAAACACATGACTGGTTACAAGAGTGCCATCACTGATCTAAAGGAGAAATAATTCACATGCATGTTAGAGTTAGGGGACAACTCAACTTATTCGATCCAAGGAGTTGGATCCACCTCATTCCAACTGAGCACTGGTGATATTCTACATGTGGAGGACATTCTATATGTTCCAGGATTGAAGAAGAACCTCCTCTCAGTTTTGGTTCTTGAAGACAAAGGCTTCTGAGTTATCTTTATGGATAACAAAGCACTTTTATGGCCAAAGAACAAAAGCCTAGAATCTGCTGCTGTGATTGGAGTTCGAGAGGGAGGACTCTACAAGGTACCCGAGAAGTACATTCAAGCTATGTTTCACCACACTATTAGACTATGCAAGCTATGGCACCAAAGGCTTGGACACCTACACTACAAAGCGCTACCAAGACTTCAAAAGATGGTAAAAGGTATGCATGTATTTGATTTTGAGCATGATAGTGAATGTCGGGGTTGTGCACTTGGGAAGAAAGTTAAGAAAAGTTTTTCTAGTAGTACTACTAGATATAAAGGGATTTTAGATTTAATGCATTATGATGTATGTGGTCCCATGTCATCCCCCTCCCTGAGTGGCTTCTTATATTATGTACTGTTCATAGATGATTTTTCTAGGAAGTCATGGATTTATTTCATGAAGGCTAAAAGTGAAACTCTTAGCAAATTTAAAGATTTTAAAGCCCTCGTTGAAAATAAAAAATAAAAGCACATTCATGCATTAAGGTCTAATAATGGAGGTGAATTTGATTCACATGCATTTAATGAGCTATGTAGTGATGCAGGAATATGTAGACAGTTAACACTACCATACAACCCTCAACAAAATGGGGTTGTCGAAAGAAATAATAGAACCATATGTGATGTTGCAAAAGCCATGATGCATGATCAAGATATGTCTACCTCATTATGGGAAGAAGCTACCCGTACAACTGTGTACATCCATAATAGAAGCCCGCATGCCATTCTAGATGAGAAGACACCAGAAGAAGTGTTTACTGGTGAAAAGCCAGACATATCACACTTGAGGATCTTCGGAAGCCCAGTATACATTCATGTACCGAAAGAAAAGAGAACAAAGATGGAGCCTTCTGGAAATAAAGTCACCTTTGTGGGTTATAGTGAGTTATCCAAAGCATACCGAATATATGTACCTGGTGAGAGACACATTGAAGTCAGCCGAGATGTTACCTTCCATGAGGAAGCTGCTTTCAAAATATCAAAAGAGATTCAATGTGATTCAAAGATGGAGGATCCCGAGTATGATTCCCCCCCTTCAAAGTTTGAGAGGGAGAAACCAGAATATGCCTTGGATTCAATAGCTCCTTAAGAACCAGTAGAACTGGTTGAGAGTTCACCTGATGAACCCCTCGCTAAAAGAATATTTGCTTGGTGCCGAGACATATTACAAAATGCAAAGAAACATGGAGCACCAACAGGATCATACAGATAGCGCAAGCAACTTGACAAATATTTAGGGTATGTTGCACTGATGAGTCACATCAATGATTCAGAACCATCCTCATATGAAGAATATGCAAAGTAGCATGTTTGGAAAGATGGAATGACAGAAGAGTACAACTCTATAATGAAGAATGATGTTTGCGAGGTTGTTCCCAAACACAATGGGAAGTCCATTGTGAATTCCAGATGGCTTTAAAAGATAAAGCATGTTGTAGATGGTAGCATTGAGAAGTATAAATCCAGATTCGTTGCCAGAGGCTTCTCTTAGAAATAAGGCATCGATTATGATGAGACATTTGTCCATATGGCAAGGTACACCACAATCCAAGCAATGATTTCACTTGCATCTGTTCTAGGATGTAAACTTCACCAGATGGATGTGAAGACAACCTTCCTCAATGGTGAGGTTCAGGAAGAGGTTTATATTCAGCATCCTGAAGGATTTGTGGTGCATGGGAAGGATTCCCATGTTTGCAAGATAAATAAAACTCTATATGGGCTTGGTACTCCAGAATTGATAGCTACCTTCAGAAAATGGGTTTCTGTAAGAGTGAAGTTGATCCCAATTTGTACTTCAAAGTAGTGAAGAACCAACCATTGATACTGGTTCTGTATGTTGATGATTTGTTTCTGACTGGAGAGGAACATCTGATTTCTTGGTGCAGGAGGGAGCTCACCTCAGAGTTCGAGATGAAATACTTAGGTCTAATGCACTACTTTCTTGGCCTTGAGATCTGGCAAAGAAAAGATGAAATTTTTCTATCTCAAGGGAAGTACACTGTGGATATATTGCGTAGGTTTGGCATGATATATTGAAAATATATGACTACACCGATGGTTTCCAATTTTAGGAAACTTCATGAGTCAGGATCTGGATCTGATCCAATAGATCCCACTTTGTATAGACAGCTTATAGGCCCGCTAATGTACTTGATACATTCAAGGCCCGATATATGTTATGCCATGAGAATTCTGAGTCAAGTTATGTCTGATCCGAGACACAGACACTGGATAGTTGTTAATCATGTGCTTAGATACCTTCGAGATACAATTTCATATGGACTCAGATATGCCTCTGATGGAGAAGTCATGTTACTTGGTTATATAGACTCATACTGGGGAGGAAGCATCATGGACTATAAGAGTACATCTGACTAATGTTATAGCCTAAGATCAGCTATGATAACTTGGTCCAATAAAAAGCAGGGATCCGTAGCCCAGAGCACTACTGAATCATAATACATAGCTGCTAGTGTTACCTATCGAGAAGCAATGTGGCTCAAAAAGTTACTTGCAGGGTTGTTTGGTGAGAAGCTTGAGCCTACAGTTATTAGCCGTGACAATTAGAGTTGCATCGATATTTTCGAAAACCCAGTGTTTCATGATAAGTCAAAGCACATTGAAATGAAGTATCACTTCATCCCAGACATGGTCCAAAAAGGTATAGTGAAACTTCAGTACATTGCTACTGATGAGCAGATTGTAGATGTGTTAACAAAGCCTCTGTCAGTGACGAAGTTCAGGTACTTCTAAGACAAGCTTGGTATGGAAGAGAATGCCTCCCTCGCTAAGAGGGAGTGTTAAATATACAACATCAGGAGACATTCTCCAAACCAATCTTGTGTATCCAAGATTAATCCTCCCGTATAGAGGTACTTGATCAAAGTGATGATGTTGTAAAGTCTTGTTGGACAAGACTCCGGACTTGTGTGTCAAGTCATGATTATCATGTGAACCTTCTGTATAAAGGTATCCATGAGATAGATGGACCTCCCATATAGAGGTGGACCTTTCATATAAAGGTCATGCTTTAAGTCTCCTTTAGAAATTGATCACCTCTAAAGTGAATTACTTTAGCATATGATCATTTGGTCTGGAATAATATAATATGATCACAACATCTGATAATTCTTCTTAGTATAATCTAATGTGATGGATAATTAAAGTTATCACATATTGACCATGCAGTAAGAGATAAAGAAATAAAAGATAAAGCATAGAGATCAAGAGAATTTGAAATTTCCCATGCAGACACTTCAACTAATTAAAGAGAACTCGAATGGCTAAAGCTTCAGTTATAAAGCTTTAGTTAAGCATCAATGCCTTAGTTAAAGCATCAGTTAAATATATGCCTTAGTTAACTAAAGAACTCACTGTGGTCACTTCAAGTAAATCAATCATCATGATTTCGGTTAACTATGTGTTAAATAAGAAGGACTAGTTAACTAAAGTATTTTCACTTTAGTTAAACTAAAAGACAACACTTTAGTTAAAGAGAGTTAACTAAGTGACAAAAAAAAGATCTAGTTAACTAAGTGTTATTGCATGACGACACTTATGTTAAACTAAAAGATGACACGTGAGTTGCGACACTTGGATGTCAACACTCAAGTTAGCCACCTATCTAAGTGGGCAAGCTTTTAGTTAAGAGGCGAGTTCATCCTAAGTGACAACTCAGTGAGATAAAGCACTGCATGAGAAGTGGGGTGCACTTTTGCATGCAAGATTAACACATCCACTTTGAGGGAGAGTTCATCCTAAAGTTAGAAGATAAAAATATAAGAGAAAAATGTATAAATATGTTATACGTGATTGATGGATCCAATGCGAAGTGAATTTTCTTCTCCTTTGAAGGCAAGGCGCTTCTCTTTGTGTGCATGATTATATTATTGAAGGCAAGGCGCGTCTCCGATTGATCTCTCTTCTCTATTGATTATGTATCTTCATCAAGAGTGCTTGGTGATATCTTACCCTCCGAAAGCAATCTGCTATGTTGTAAAATAAAGCATTCTCTGTTATCCATTATATTATACTGAGAAGAATTGTTGGGGTTTTTGTTCTCATATTTTTGAGGATTTTCCCTGGGGTATATCTTGTGTTATGATTGTGTGAATTGTCTCATTGCTTCAAGTCTCTGCATCTAAAAGAATTAAAGATCAAAGCTCAACCAAATTTTAACACTAGAAACTTCCCAGCTTAACAAGATGTGGTCATTTTTAGATTTCTTTAACTAGACATCAATAACTATTCTCTACTCTCCTCTTTGATATTATATTTTATTATCTTTATGTTTTTGGTACTATTTATGACATGACTCAACACCTTGCTTTAGACCAACACTAGATCTCGTTTTTTAGTTGCCTTGAGCTACAATTGTGATATGTTGTTCAACATCTATAAAATGATCTTATTTTATCTAATTAGCTTATTTATTTATCGCAATGAAAATACGATGAAATCTTGAACTATTATTGTACATGTAAACTCTTTGAAATTGATGCCTATTGAAAAATAGCAAGACTAGATTCATATGGATGCTAGCTAATTTTTGATATTATTTTTGGCTAAAATGTTCTAGCTCTAACATTAATTTTGGTGAAAACATGATACAAAAGAATTTACAACTTTGGATCCCTAGACAACCTCTCCCACTCGTGTAAGGTTAGAAACTTGTAAGTGGATAACTATTTTACACTTATATCTTAAGCAAAATTTTCGTCTGTCTGAGCTTTATTTGGTAATTTTAAACAACACCCAAAATCATTAACCAAGTTCACATTTAACTAGCACTCTCCTATTTTGGTTCGTTATGGACCTTCCACAAGATGTGATAGAGTTGCATCAACAACTTAAATAATAGTGAATAATTGTGGATGGGGTGAAAATAGTCAATCCAATGGGTTGTAATTGGGACCGCTACGATGTTATCATCTTGTGCTTTCAACTCAATCCCATGTGTTCAACCTATAACTCATTAACCCAACTTTATAATAGTGATGGGAATAGCAAAAGCAATTCAACATCGGTGGTATCTACCTGAGAGCCTAATTGAATGAGACCGAAGGATGGCTAGTTGGCATTAATAAATTGGCTATGGTAAAAAATGAATGGTAAATGCACTATCTATGACATGTTTCTTGGACACTCATGTTCCATTTGATCCACCTTTTCGACAAGTTCATAGTTCAAACAAAATAGAATAACCATGACAAAAAAAATTAATGTCATTTCGCTATTACCCAATGAATGAAAAAAAGGATTTTGGGAAAAGACCATCATCAAGTAAGGAGACTTACCTTACCTTTTAGGGCATTTCAAGTGAACATAGCTCTTCATATTCAAGTTTGAATAAATCGAGTCTGCTGGCATTCACAAGGGATTTTTGAGAGATGGAAACTCTATTGTTGTTAAATGTTTATATAAGACCAATTGTATGAGAATTTTACTGCTCCAATTCCAGAGAAGAAGGCTTGATGATGTATGAATTTGTCCACAATAGAATAGTGGGA
Source organism: Larix kaempferi (assembly GCA_027924585.1). Taxonomy (NCBI): domain Eukaryota; kingdom Viridiplantae; phylum Streptophyta; class Pinopsida; order Pinales; family Pinaceae; genus Larix; species Larix kaempferi. Next base: position 5,519,032 of record BSBM01000831.1, read on the forward strand.
GGAATCTAGATTGGTGTACCCTAAGGGTTGTGTGGTATGGAAAAACCTAGAATAATACAAGCACTTTTTCTTGCAATATTCCAAGATGCTTCCACCAACAACAATTTGAATTCAATCATTCAATGACCTCAATTAATAGGCCATGGTTTTATTATTAATAATAAATGTAATGAAAGAATGAAGAGAAAGGATAGATTCATATTCAAGCACTCTTCTTGCAATCTTCCACATTTCTCGTTTCTTTCACGTACAATAACTTGTATTCAATCAATCAATGAACTCAATAAGTGGGCCATGGTTTTATTATTATAAATTAATTTAATGAAAGAATGAAGAGGAGTGATAATTTAGATTCAACATACATATCAATATCATCCTTTGCTTTGTCAAGTGGTGTTGCACTCTCCCTCTGCTTGGGTAGGCAAAATCCTGTCATGCTATTAATATATATGAGATTGATCAATGAATATGACATGAACATGAATGGGAGCAATTTTGTAAAGGAAACGAATGGCTTGGAGATAATAGAAAACACAGAGGTGGTGGTGGTTAGACACAACTCATGAGAAACGGGTTATAGTGAAGAAGAGGTTGAATTGAAAGAATCAACCGAAGGTACATTCACATGATAATTGAACATTTTTCATAAATAATATCTTTCAAATATGGTGTTTACCTTATATTTCTCTATATCTTTCATCAACTCTTTGACCCGTTGTTTGATCTCAAGCGTTTGTTCAAGTTTAAGCAAATAAAAAGGTTCTTTGTTCAATTTTATGACAATATTTTTGACTGTCTGGATGGGGTCGAGTAAAGATATCAACTCCTCATCATCAATCGCATCATGGACATCATGGTTGGTGGACTACATATTTCAACAAAATATAAAATTGATCAATTATATAAAAAATTATAAATTTCACATTATTATGAACTCGAAAATGTTTACCCGTTCTTAGGCTGATGCTTTCCTGCAATCATCCTGCACCATTATAATATAATTAGAATCTTTAAATAAAAATAAATAAATAAATAGAAGATGGCCAGAACATATCGATGTATATCCAAAGTATTGAAGATGACAAGACTTGTTGATTCTGAATATGGAGTTGTTAGAGAAATTGACTTTAAAAATGTTCACACAATCCAATTTGGATATGGAAAAAACACATCACTGTGGATTCAAAGAGGAATTATCCTGCCGATTGCAATGCCATTTTAATGCTTCTTGTACAACAAGAGTTGGTGAAGAGTATAAAAGAATAAGCATTTTTTTTTTAATTATATGAATCCCATAGACTTCAGATGCTTCTATGATTCATTAATGAAAACCAACTCAACATTGGATGCTAGACATTTTGAATAATCATTGCGTAGTATTTATAATCCATGGACATCAAGAAAAACAAAACAAATCTACCCCACAAAATGGACATTATAGAAAGCAAGACCGACTTGGAATATAGCTTTTTCAGCATAATGATGCTTGAATTACAATGTGTTGCATAAGGCATTTACTAGTTGCCAAGCAACATGAAAACAATCAAACAATGAGTAACTTTGTTATATTGCATGGTTGTTAGGACTCAGTTTTAATGCATGCCAAGCTTAACCTATCCATGTGATCATTTCCAACAGTAATAACAAACTAATATAATGAATTATGATTTAGATTAAACTGATTCAATTAAAATTCTTCCCGCAAAACAACTTTGATCATGCGCCTGGTCACTATAAAAGAAAAAATACCAATAAAAGATCCAACAGAGAAACAATAATAGTAAATGTAATCTATGTTAAAAAAAAAATCCAAATCATGACTCACTCACTAGGAACAAGGCCTCGCACCTCACACCTTCAAATGATATAAGATCATTTTTTAGGACTTATTTTCCACACCTTCAGATGATATAAGATCATTTTCTAGAATATTAAGTAAAATACATCAAAGCAAACATCATATTAACTTCAAAAAGATAATTGATCTCATTTTAATTGCATAAACTCAACTTACATTTGAGAAGGGAAATCTCTTGAACAAAGATGAAAATGCCATTGAATCATGCCCTTTAAGTTTAGCCCTTTCAAAAAATTTATACATGGCATACAGTTTAGCCCTTTCAAATTTTTTACATATGGCATACAGTTTATCCCATACAATTTTCCCATACAGTTCTAGTGATAAAGGCATATGTAGACTCTGCTACAAGTGATTTCCCCTATCACTTGGCAATCACTAGCTCTGTTTATAGAATCCATATATAATTTTCTTCTTTTGGAATCTCTCGTTTGGTACCAACAAACTCATGAATCTATTTGTAAGGAAACCCAAGAAGGAAGGAATGCATAATATATGTATTTGTGTTCCCTTTCTAGAGGAAAGTTTGCAATACTAGAATATTTTGGTTGCTCATTTTTTGCCATCTTAATCTTAGCGATATGGGAATTAATTAATAGTATATTTTCTTTAGCAAGCTCAATTATTGGTTTGATATTATTACATATTGGTTTGATATTCTCTTCTCTTATTTCTTGGAAGAATTATTTTTCTTCTCTTAAAAGTTTAAAATCTAGTAGATTAGTATGCTTGTAATCTTGTTTTTCTCCGAGGGGAAGAATAGAGAATGCATATGCATATTCTTTAGGGTGGAAAGGAGAGAGAATGAGAATGGATATTCTTTAGGGTGGAAAGGAGAAGGAATTTTGGACTCATTTGAGATTTTAGGTCCATAACAACTTTGAAAATAATATTAATATTTTGAGACACCTCTACTACAAAATTATTTAGCCTTTCCACACTTTCAACTACCACAACAAGGTCACTTAAGTTCTTATAGATACTAGATACATGGGACTTGGTGTTTAAATAATATCATGTGAATTCATATAGATTTTGAGCCAAAAAACTAGTTTGATAATTATTATAGTTATGCAATGATTTATCTAGATGACATGTCATAATCATGGTTTTTGTAATGAAGAACATCTAGATTAGTTATAAGGGATCCTTCTTTATAAGTAGTTTCAAAGTTTGCGAGAGGAAAACATATGTCTAGAAGAGATCTAGGAGGATATTCCATACTCTTTTATATGGGGAGAGTACTTCTCATCTTTTTCATTGAGACAAGATTAGGAGTGGAGTTAATATAGTTTAGGCAATATGTACATGAAAATCTAGGGGATTTTGGTTACTTCATGGATTCACAATAATTACATCTCTTATGGGATCCATAATGTGAGATAGAAGGTATGTAATAATGTGGGCATTCAAGGTTTATAATATGGCCACTAGATTGAGAGATTGGTGTATATAATCATGTTACCATTTTGATGGGATGGTGATTTTTGTGATCACATAGCCCCATTTGTGATATTCATATTGGAAGTGAAGGATATTATTTTGCTTCAACCAAAATGGAAGGAGATGAGAGCCCTTAATATCATAAAGACCTTGAATCTTGATAAGATGGTGGTCTCAGGTAGGAACTATCAATCTTGCATAGCAGCTTTTCTCTTGATAATTTTCATTTTAAGTATGTAACTTCGAACTGATTTGTATTCGGATTTTTTCCATAGGCCAAATTCAGGAGAGTTTGTTCCAAACCTTATGGAATTTTGTGCATGATAACTTCAATAATTTCACTGGATTTCATGACATAAATTGGAATCTTGTGCTAATTGACTGACAAAATTCTTGAAAAGGGATGATTTGCATGCTACAAAATGGCATCAAGAACTCTATGCAATTATTCAATCAAATGTTAAGTGGCCACAATTTCCAAATGACACTATTTATAGACAAGGATGGTGCAAATTTCATCCATAGAGACATTGAAGTGGAGATTGAACTACTAAAAATTTGAATAAAATTGGATGGTTGCAAGGGTGAAGTCAAAATCCATGTTTCAACACATTAACTGGGATTTGAAGACCACCTCTACCACGATTTTAGGGTACCATTTGTAAAATACCAAAAGACAATTTTGGAAAAAATCATGCTATGTATTTTTTGAGGCCTTGTCATATTTATTCTTCTTATGTTGACTAGGAATTATGCCTGAAAATGTGATTACAAATATTGTAAGATTGCTCCTTGGGAGTATTGGTGCCCCATTATAATTTCAAGAATACAAACTGCATACACATAGATTGCATTTAAGCAATTAACTGCTTCTTTTAAGAGTTCAGGTTCAAGATACAAGAGATCATCAACATAGAGATGGGAATCCATGGTATTTTATGTCGACACCTCAAACATTTGTATCCCAATAGTCTTCAAAAATTTTATGATAATGGTCACTATATAGCATCAAAATGGTCAAATTTTGATTGAAAAATTTACAATCAAAGGCTTTCATAAGATATTCACTATGGACTTACCCTTGTTGTTTGTATCCAAGAAAAAACCACTTATTATCATGTCTTGCTTGATAAGGCTATTATTTATCCATCTAACACATGATTTCCTCATGCATACATTTCCTTCCATAAACAACAAGTAAAATGAATAGAATATTATAGTGCACCAATAGTTCAATCATTCTCAATTGTTATCATCTTTATTTTTAATGACATGTGCATTCATCACATATGCAAAAGTGACCACCATCATCTACCCATAGAAACTACCAAGATTCACATATCTACATATATTGCTGCAAGGTTTTACCATAGGATCCCAACAAATACATATGTGCAATGGGCCATGACTTCACCTTACCCATTTGGTTATCAACCATTTCATGCATACATGTATCACTAATAACTTCTAATATCATGCATCATTATATGAATTCTTATTTAAAATTACATGATCCATCACATATGTAAAATTATCACGGTTTACCATGCTTTGTAGATACCAACAACATCCATGCATGAAATACCAAGATTCAATGCCAAGTGATTTTAATCATTCGCAAGGAAATTCATTCTTGAACATTGAGGTCAACACGTAGTAACTGTATGGTGGAGCATTGAGGTCAGCACCTAGTAACTGTTTTAGTCCAGTTTGAGTTGGGGCAGATGACATCTATTGTGGTTGTTGTTCTTCTTTTTCAGTTGACTATTTTTATTCCCTTGTGTGTGTTTATGGATTGTTTATGACTTTTCCTAACTACGGGTAAGTGGCTTGACAATCAAGGGTCGAAATTGAGTAGGTCATGCAGTCAGTTACCTCATTTGTATATAATGGTTGAGTTGGTTGATTGGATTTATTATTAGGATTCAAGTTAGGTCATGCAAGTATTTGCGGAGGTATTGAAGGCATTTGGGTTGTGTTTTGTGGTGTAGGAGTAAGGAAAGCGGACCTTACTAGAAGGGTCAATTCTTGTGTAATTTGTAAGATTGCTATTGAGTTGGCCATTGAGTTCCTTGGTTTAAATAAGGTTGTTGTCCATAAGGCATTAGGTTAGACCATGGTGTCGGAAAGGCGCTTTCCAGTAGTACTGATTATTAGGTTATTTAGGTGAATATTAATAGTTGAAGAACATTGATTAGGCCAAAATGATTTAATATTTTGGGGAACAGGCTGCATAATTGGAAATGGGGGTCATGCTTGTCTAAAACATTGTTGATTGTTGAAGAAAAAAATTTCAACATTATTCTCTATCCCCTGATATATTTCTTTTAAGCGAGGCAATTGTGAGCAGCTATTATTGTCATGGTATTCAATGCAATTGTTGCAAACTTTTACTACAACAAGTGGATATTCATTTCGAATATGTTTCTTGGTACACCTTGGACAAAAATTGTCCAAGGAATTATCCATCACTTCTTGTTTATTTTTCAATTGTAGGGTATCCAATTTCATAAAAAATGAATTCAAGATATATCTTTTCATGTCCTCAATACGGTTTTCAATTTCATCTTTAGTGACTCATCATGTTGTAGCCTTCGATATTAGTGGTGTGTTGCCCTGGATCCCTTCACCTTCTTGCCTAATGCTCTATAGTAGTTTTTAAAATTTTCCCTAATTTCATCATAGGTGAACCAATAGATATCTCTAGATGCGATGAGATTTAAGGTTCTAACCATTCCTCCCTGTTACATGGTACCAGTACCAACGTACCTTCAGAGATCCCCAGGGAGAGGGGGTCATTTTTCTGACCAGGAGGGGTGTTTGGCCAGCTTTTTCTGAGTATGGGTTATGGCCAGAACCTTTGGTTTCTCCTTTGGAAGTATTATGGCTTAATGGCATTGTTGACTGCCTCATGAAGGGGCTTGAAGACCTGAGGTTGGTGTCTGGGGCTTCCAAGGGTGGCTCACTGGGTCACATGACCCCAACCTCGACTTATCATTCTGGTTACATTTTTCCAGCAGTGCAGCCTGGCCTGGAGGATGACATCATCACCTCCCACACCCTCCTGGCCCTCCAGCTCACCAGTGCCCTCTCTCCTTGGGCTCCTCTTGATGATGACGTCATCCTCCAGGCCAGGCTACAGTGCTTGATTAGGGGGGGATTTGAGGGATTTTCACTACTGTTGGGGTTAGATGGGGCATGACGACCCCTTGCTCCATGGTCTGGCCTTCAGAACAGATCGATATGCTCATTTTTAGCTATTTTATCCATGTGTGGGTAAATTATGGGGAAAATGCCCCAAATTACCCACATATTTGATTATTTTATATTATTATTGTTATAATTTTAAGTTGATATTTAGAATTTCAAATTGACATTTTAAAAAAGGCATGTCGGCCTGGATATTTTTTTTGTTTTTGTAAAGTGAGTGTGATAAAAGTATAAATACATTTCTCCTCACTTCATTTTAACACAACAACTTTTGGGATAAAATTCATTATGATATTCTTTTACCCTAGAAGGGCCTTATGAAGTGATGTGCACCTCTTGGAGGGATGATTCTTCTTGCTCTTGGATGAAGTTGGATGCTTTCTTTGTCTTGCTAATGCTTTGTGGATGCTAGAATGGTTGGAATAACTCATGCTCAAGTAATTCTTTTGCATTTTTAAGGTTTGCTTGATGAATGGTAGGTAAATTTTGCATTTGAATGATTGAATGGTAGCCCTGGGGCTACATTCTCTTTGAATAGGGCTTTTTCCTGCTATTCTATCCTCGTTGCGTAGTAAAAACACTCCCAACAGGAGGTTTTTACAAAGTTTGGCCTTGGAGCTCCAACTTTTCCCTAGTTTAGGCTCTTGAAACCAACCCTAGAGGTTGCTTCAAGAAGACCTAACCTAGTAGAAAGGAGAATTACCTCCAATAGGAAGGTTGGTCACCTTCCTTTAAGGCTAGGGTTTGGGGTAACATCCATTAAAACCCTAAGTTAGTTTATATTTATCTACAACAAACCCTAGTTTGTACATTTGTAATTATCATTTAGGGTTAAATCTTGCATTTTCATGTGTAATTTTGTATTTCCATGGTGGTATTAGGCCTACAATTAGGTCTGCAATTTTATGTCAAAAACCCTAAAATTAAAAAAAAAAAAACAACAACAACAATTTTTAGCCTTCCTAAAATTTCGGCCCTCCCTCCTATAAATTCAGCCTGCCCTATTTGTCCCTAGAAACCCTAGGGCGAAATTTTAGAATCCCTAAAAATTTAAAAATCTCAAAAAACACCTAAAAAACCCTAGTTTGTAATTTTGTACTTATTATTTTAGGTTAAATTTGTATTTTTATATTTAGGTCTTTTTTATCTTTATGTACATCTTCATAAAAAATAAATTTTAAAAACCCTAATTTTTACCCTAAACCCTAACTGCAAATTTCTTTAGGCCCTAGCCTCCTCCCAGTACACTCGCCTCTCCTTCCTCCATCTCTTCATCCCTTTGTTGCATTTTCTTCTTCCCTCCTTCGTTCCCCTTATCTCTTTCTTTTCTCCTCATATCTCCCCAAACTCCCTCCTTCTTCCATCTTCTCTGCTGCAAATTCAAATCTACTATAGCAATAGACTCAACCAACTCTCGACCACCTTCTTCTAAGCTCTCTACCTGCACATTATAAAACCACAAAGGAGGTGAAGTACTAATAAATACTTAATACCATTTCAAGGTTGATATATCTACCTAATAAGAGGTCTGAAATTGATCTAAACAGAGGTCTGAAAGGTGATAATATAATCTTCTATGTGGGTTCATCTACATGAGAAAAAGTAGGTGAAGTTGTGAAGTTGTTCCTTGCATATGTTATTGAAATCTACTGCTGCCAATTGGTATGAAAACATACTGTGAGCTAATATTTTCTGATATAATATTATACTGTTGCTATTACTTTTTTGATCCGCTTCTATAATGATATATGCATTTATGATACATCATTGATTGAGTAAATGAGAGTGGGAAAGATAACTAATTTAAAGGTGTAAGTGTTTACACTTATTTTCTTATGAATTTTTATGGTTATTGATTGTTATTCATACTACTGCCATACTGTGCCAATACCTCTCCATACATATCTGAAACACGAAGATTAGCTCTACATACAACATGCTCAAACCTGCTTTCATTGATTGATAATTATTATTGTCTTGCCTTTCTAAGATTGATCTAAGCACCGTTGTTGTAATTTCTATTGATGCTACAATTCTGATGTTGAGGTGATCATTGAGATAACTTTATTGTCCCTCGTAAGTTGATGATGTGATTGATGGTCTCTAATATGCTTGGATATTGAACTTTGATACATTATCCCATACATTGGTCATTGGATAATCTTCACCATATTTCTAGTTGTTAGTTACCAATTGATGATAACACTTTTCCACTGACACTCTTATATGAGACTTTGAAATTACTTTGCCATTGAAAATTACTTTGCCATTGAAGTGATTGGGTTCTTGGAACTACTTACATTGTTCAACAATCCTTGCACCTAATCGGTTATCCTTGGACACTTGTTATACTTGTTGTTATTTACCTTTAATGATTAAATGTCTTCTTCATTCTCTTTAATTAATTATCTAAGGCACTAGTCACTGAAAATTGTTGTCAAAGAAGATATAGTTTTTCTTGTCCCGAGGTGTTCTACAAGTCACATAAGGGTTCTTCCCCTCGGAGGTTCCGACTCTCCGAAGAATTTAGGGGTTTGGCTAAGGTGACAATGGCCATTTCTCTCATGTTTGTCATTGGAGACTAGCCCTGCTAGTTCATCCGGTAACATTTTTGGCGTCGTTGCCGGGGAGATTTCAAAGATTGAAGTGGTTTATCTGGAGTCATTACATCCTTGGAAAAAATGACATTTGGTAAGAAAATTGAGGTAAGTCTTTGATTGGTATTTTGAAAATATTATCATTAAGGACTAATCTTATAGATCTTACTTGGTGACTCCACTCATTTAACGCGACTCCACTCATCAAAAAGAAATTCGGAACAATCACCATCGTCTCAGGTACACCCTTGTTTTAGTACTTTGGTGAGATTTGTTGAGCTAACTTGGAAGGTCTCTCCTGGCGACTCCAATTGAAGAAAAATAAATAAAGGAAGTACTCTACAAGAACGAAACTGAAAGACAAGAGATATGGGGAGCCTCGATCCATTTGACTTCTCAAATATTTCAGGGTACCTGAATAGATTTAATACACATCGTTGTCTGAAGTCTATCCCAATGTTCCACAAGGGAAAGGATACCGTTACAGCACATGTCATGAAGTTCAAAGAAGTTTTGATGGCGTGGGATATCATAGATGAGGACACCATTATGCAGTTGTTCACAATGTCCTTCGAACTAGGAGGTGACCAGGATATGGATTCTTGGTATGAAGGACTCCCTCCTAAGGGTATATCTTCCTTCCTCCAACTGGTTGAGGCATTCAACGATCAATGGGGATTCAATGCTAAGGAATAAATCATGATGATAATAAAGGACGATCATATGGATATTGATGAACAACTCTCATAGGAGCATGAGGCAGTCCTTGACGAAGATCAATTATGGGAAGATTTACTTGAAGAAACCATTGTCCAGGACCGAGAAAATGACGTAATGGCCATTATGACTAGAGATGAAGTGATACCTGAGTATGAAGAGCAAGAATCCTTAATTGAAGAAACTGAAGAATATACATAAATGGTGAATTCTCCATATCCTCAGGTTGCAGTTTCTTATGATATTTTGGCTCTATTGGAAGAAAATTAGAGGTTTACGGAAGACGATGGTTATTGGAAGTTCCTTGGACCACCAATGTACGATTATTCAAGACATTGTAGCATCATGGTAGACCCTCTCCCGAGCACATGTGTGGGTGAAGAAGCTTACTCTGCCATCAATGAAGAATGGATCAACCCTTTTGCTTTGCTAGATGATGCAGTAGTGCAAGATGTGGTTCCTGTTGACGATGGATAGATGCAGAGTTTCTCCATTGTCTCTCAGTCCATGGTATGCCCTAACCAACAACATTCTACAAGAAGTGTTCAACCCTTTTTGTCCAGTATCGGTAAGTTGTTAATGATGCATTTCAATAAAACCAATACAGGTATGTGGACAGGTATGACATTCTTCTCACATTGTCAGGATTTCTATTGTTTATCTTTTCACTTGAAATGTGAAGGCATAGATTATGTGGCTGACAATTTCAAATTTTTAAAGATAATTGGGGGTACTAACATGATAATTATAAAGAAGAACAATATGCTTGTATTTCCAAAGGAATGTTTAAACAGGTTGCAGTTGACATACAAAGATTTGCAAGGTCCACCTCCATGAATGGTCTCCCAAAGTAACAATCAGGTAGCAAATTGCAGGCAATTTTTTTTCTCAATGACGGTGTATGATGAAGATGGTCCATACTGGATCCCGGTGGAAGCCTGGATAGATGGAGCTTGTGAAAGCAATCCTTCTATGTGGAAACAATATCAAAGCTTCTAGGTCCCTGTAGGCATCCAACCTTCATCTCCTATCCTAATGGATACCTTGGTACGTATTTTATTCATGATCAATGAGACCTTAGCATGGATTCATTCTAATGGCAAAGGTAAAGGGTCAGGTCTGAATTGCCTACTTAAATGGTTACATTGGTGGTATGATTTCACTTAACCCTTCCCGATTATTATGTTTAGCATAGGTAGGTTTAGTGCACTTGAGTTAGGCATATATTGTTACCCATGCATTGCATTTGACGTTCTTCATGTCTACATAGGTTTTGTTGCTTGTTCATTCATTTTGTTTTCATGTTTTCATGATGAGCATGGGAGGACAGAAGTGTCTGCCTCATGGTAGTTTGGTATCCTTGGTTATTTGATATGTGTGTATGTCTACAGGTACCCAGATGATTCATGGATTCTTTAGCACCCTTAGGAGGAGTAGTCATCCCACAGTTGGAGCCAGTGTTATGTGGTACCAGTACCATTGTACCTGTAAAGATCCCGAGGGAGAGGGGGCATTTTTCTAGCCAAGAGGGGTATTTGGCCATCTTTTTCTGAGTAGGGGTTATGGCCAGACCCTTTGGTTTCTCCTTTGGAAGTACTATGGCTTAGTGGCATTGTTGACTGCCTCATGAAAGGGATTAAAGACCCGAGGTTGGTATCCGAGGCTTCCAGGGGTGGATCACTGGGTCACATGACCCCGACCTTGATTTATCATTTTGGTGACATTTTTTCGATACAGAGGCATATGCCTCTCCTCCATGTCACCTCCCACACCCTCCTGTCCATCCATCTCACCAGTGCCCTCTCTCCTTGGGCTCCTCTTGATGATGACATCATCCTCCAGGCTAGGCTACAGTGCTTGATTAGTGGGGGAGTTGAGGGATTTTCACTACTATTGGGGTTAGATGAGGCATGACGACCCCCCCCCCTCCGCGGTCTGGCCTTTAGAACGGATCGATATGCTCATTTTTAGCTTTTTTAGCCATGTGTGGGTAAATTCTGGGGAAAATGCCCCAAATTACCCACAGATTTGATTATTTTATATTATTATTGTTTTAATTTTAAGTTGCATTTATAATTTCAAATTGAGATTTTAAAAAGGCATATCGGCCTGGATATTTTTTATTTTTGTAAAGTGAGTGTGAGAAAAGTATAAATACACTTCTCCTCACTTCATTTTAACACAACAACTTTTGGGATAAAATTCATTATGATATTCTTTTACCCTAGAAGGGCCTTATGAAGTGATGTGCACCTCTTGGAGGGATGATTCTTCTTGCTCTTGGATGAAGTTGGATGCTTTCTTTGTCTTGCTAATGCTTTGTGGATGCTAGAATGGTTGGAATAACTCATGCTCAAGTAATTCTTTTGCATTTTTAAGGTTTGTTTGATGAATGGTAGGTAAATTTTGCATCTTGAATGATTGAATGGTATTCCTGGGGCTACATTCTCTTTGAATAGGGCTTTTTCCTGCTATTCTATCCTCATTGCATAGTAAAAACACTCCCAAGGGGAGGTTTTAACAAAGTTTAGCCTTGGAGATCCAAATTTTCCCTAGTTTAGGCTCTTGAAACCAACCCTAGAGGTTGTTTCAAGAAGCCCTAACCTAGTAGCAAGGATAACAACCTCCAAGAGGAAGGTTGGTCACCTTCCTTTAAGGCTAGGGTTTGGGGTAACATCCATTAAAACCCTAAGTTGGTTTATCTTTCTCTACATAAAACCCTAGTTTGTACATTTGTAATTATTATTTAGGGTTAAATCTTGCATTTTCATGTGTAATTTTGTATTTCCATGGAGGTATTAGGCTTATAATTAGGTCTGCAATTTTATGACAAAAACCCTAATTTTATTTTTTTCAATTTTTGGCCTCCCTAAAATTTCAGCCCTCCCTCCTATAAATTCGGCCTGCCCTATTTATCCCTAGAAACCCTAGGGAAATTTTTTAAGAAGCCCTAAAAATTTAAAAATCTCAAAAAACACCTAAAAAAACCCTAGTTTGTAATTTTGTACTTATTATTTTAGGTTAAATTTGCATTTTTGTATTTAGGTTTTTTTTTATCTTTATGTACATCTTCATAAAAATTAAATTTTAAAAACCCTAAGTTTTACCCTAAACCCTAACTGCAGATTTCTTTATGCCCTAGCCTCCTCCCATTACACGCGTCTCTCCTTCCTCCATCTCGTCATCCCTTTGCTACCTTTTCTTCTTCCCTCCTTCGTTCCCCTTATCTCTTTCTTTTCTCCTCCTTTCTCCCCAAAATCCTTCCTTCTTCCATCATCTCTGCTGCAAATTCAAATCTGCTATAGCAACAGACTCAACTAGCTCTCGACCGCCTTCTTCTAAGCTCTCTACCTGCACATTATAAAACCACAAAGGGGGTGAAGTACTAATAAATAATTAATACCATTTCAAGGTTGATATATCTATCTAATAAGAGGTTTGAAATTGATCTAAACAGAGATATGAAAGGTGATAATATAATCTGCTATGTGGGTTCATCTACATGAGAAAAAGTAGATGAAGTTGTGAAGTTGTTCCTTGCATATGTTATTGAAATCTACTGCTGCCAATTGGTCTGAAAACATACTGTGAGCTAATATTTTTAGATATACTATTATACTGCTGCTATTACTTTTCTAATCCATTGTTATAATGATATATGCATTTTTGATACATCATTGATTGAGTAAATGAGAGTGGGAAAGATAACTAATTTAAATGTGTAAGTATTTACACTTATTTTATTATGAATTTTTATGGTTATTGATTGTTATTCATACTACTGTCATACTGTGCCAATACCATACATATCTGAAACATGAAGATTATCTCTACATACAACATGCTCAAACTTGGTTTCATTGATTGATAATTATTATTGTTCTTACCTTCCTAAGATTGATATAGGCACTGTTGTTGTAATTGTTATTGATGCTACAATTCTGATCTTGAGGTGATCATTGAGATATCTTTATTGTTCCTCGTAAGTTGATAATGTGATTGATGGTCTCTAATATGCTTGGATATTGAACTTTGATACATTAGCCCATACATTGGTCATTGGATAATCTTCACCATATTTCTAGTTGTTAGTTACCAATTGATGATAACACTTTTCAGCCGACACTCTTTTATGAGACTTTGACCTTACTTTTCCATTGAAGTGATTGGGTTCTTGGAACTACGTACATTGCTCAACAATCCTTGCACCTAATCGGTTATCCTTGGACACTTTTTATACTTGTTTTTATTTACCTTTGATGATTAAATGTCTTCTTCATTCTCTTGAATTTATTATCTACGGAACTGGTCACTAACAATGGTTGTCAAAGAAGATATAGTTTTTCTTGACCCGAGGTGTTCTACAGGTCACATAAGGGCTCTTCCACTCAGAGGTTCCGACTCTCCAAAGAAGTTAGGGATTTGGCTAAGGTGACAGTGGCCATTTTTATCATATTTGTCATTGGAGACTAGCCCTACTAATTCATCTGGTAACACTCCCAATGCCTGCACTGTAAATGTATACCCAGACTTGCCGTATTGCACTTCTTTAACATCTCCAGTGTCATGAATTTATTGTTGAGTACACACCACATGAAGAGTTTTGTTTTAATTGTCACATTGAATTTTAAGAATTTACTCCACTACCATGCTACCACTTCAGGTCCAGGACCTAACAACACTTCATATTCAAGTTTTAATGTATAGATACTGCCAATCACATTTTTCACCCATATGAACTCATCGGCTTTGTGAGAGATTCTAATGCGTGCCTTGTCTAGTACAACAATATAATTGTGCTAGTCATCAACCCATACACCAACTAGTACCAAGTCTATGGATCACAACCAACCTTGGTGCTAGATAGATGCCTAAACTAGATTATCCATTCAGTTCAGGGTGACCTTACCGATTTCTTGTAGATGTTGAATCAGAGCTTCAGGGAGAAAAGTGTGTCCATCGCATCCCAAGTTAACATCGCACCCCACTCTAACATGCATCCCTAAACCAACTTTCCAAGCCAATAAAGAACCAATAATTGGGGAGGATGATATATCCATTGATTGGATATATTATGAGAATTTTTCCTTTCTTTTCTAATCCAGTCCAAGATTGTGTCTAGAGCTATGTAATTCTAGACGAGTATCCTTATCTATAAAGTATTTTTGGTGCACAAGTCATAGAGATAGTTTGTTGCAAGTGATTGTCCAAATAAGTGAATATTCTTCAAACCCAACCCACCTAATGACTTTGGTAATGCCAAATGTTTCCAATTTATCCAACAAGAGCCTTTGTACTCACTACTACCTTGCCACAAAAAATTGAAACAGATCTTCCTAACCTTCTCAAGAATACCTTTTTGGATATGAACCAGTGTATGCTAATACATTAGGATGGCTTCCGGTACCAATTTGACCAAAACAAGGTACCCTCCTCAGGAGAGCCAGCTATTACAACATTGAGAAATCCTCTATTTAATTTTCCCTATTAGCCAAGTCCAGTCACCTTTTCCATTATTATTTGGCCCCAAATAGAAACCCAAATATTTCATCCCTACATTTAAATCGAAACACTAGAAAGGAAGAAATCTATCCAAAGAGTCCTCAAGTCCATGAGGTAGTCCATATGGATATATATCATATTTAGCTTCGTTTATCTCCATAATTGTTGCAGATTTATAAAGCTGAAGAATGTATTTGAAAGCCCTCAAATCACGATTAGAAACATAAAATAACAATAGCACATCGTTGACGAACAAGAGATGAGTGAGAAGCTCATTCCTACCCACCTTAACAACTTGTATTAATCTTAACCTTTTATCTTCAGACAAATCCCTACTTAGTCTTTCAACAATAAGTAGGAAGAGATAATGGGAGAGGGGACATCCCTATCTCAACCCTCTAGATGGATTAAATAAATCAGAGGTAGAATCCTTGATGAAAATTGCAAAAGAAGTGATAGTGACTCGGGCCATAATCCACTTAATAAGAGGTAAAGAGAAACCAATTTGACTGAGTAGCAATGTGAGACAGATCCATGAAACCCAATAATATGCCTTTGACAAGCTTATCTTGACCACCACTTCCAGGGAGTGAGAGAGTTTTATTAAGTAGATACATTCCTAAGCAGAGCCAATTTCCTACCATCCAAAAAGCCAAACTATTTGGTTGATATGAAGTTGGAAAGTAAAGGTTTGATCTTGACATCTAATATCTTTGATATGATTTTATAAATACAATAACACAGTGATATTGGCCTAAAACCCTTGAATGAGTCTGGGAAATCAGTTTTTGGGATCAATGCAATGAATGTTACAATAAAATTAGTTGGTACCTTGCTCGATATCCTTACCTCATCCACAACCTTGATCATATCATCTCCAAGCAAGTCAAAGAATTCTAGATAAAATTCCATCGTTCACCTGTCGAGGCCTTGAATCCTATCCTTTGTGAAGGACGTAAAAATATTATAGAATTCTTCTTTGGAAACTGCCACATAAACCCTAGCATTATCTTCTTCATCCACCAATCTAGGAAAATAGGATAATACCTATAAAGTCTCAGCTAGGTTAGCCCCAACAGGTTCCTCAAATATTCCTTTGAAATGAAGAATATTTTTGCAACCTCTCCTAATTCATTAATTTTTCAGACTTTGGTTCCACCTGATGAAGTCATTTTCCATATTATATTCACATTATTTCTATGATTGGAAATTTTTTGGAAATATTTTATGTCCTAATCACCTGCTTCCAACCATGTAGCCCTACTTTTAATAGGCCAATCCATTTCCTTATCCCAGAGCAATTTTGACCTTCAAGTTTCCAGAATTTTAAGCTTTTCCAAGCCCTCTTTGCTGAATAATCCATGGCCATTAGTTAGAACCATGTCCTCAATGGACCTTGTAACCTCATAAATCACAACATATTTGTTTAAAAACCTCTCCCTGTCCTAGGAAACCACCTTATGTTTGACAACCTTCAAGGAGTTAGAAAATTGTTCGCATGTCGTCGACCATAGAACAAGATTAGATTTGCGCCAATTATCTCTCAATAGAGATTGAAATTCCTCTTAAGGTGTCCAAACTGGATTAAATTTAATGGGAGATTCAAGATTTAGATCAATAGAACCTAGATCCAACCAAATAGGAAAATGATTTGAACATCTAGTAGGTTCAACCCAAGATCTATAGAAAACAATGTTTTGTAATAAATCTTCATTAACGAGAAATTTGTCTAAACTTTTTGTGACGACATCAACTCTTGATATGTTGTTGACCTATGTTTATAGGCTCGACATCACCTAGTCAACAACTTCGAAATGATATCTAAAGAAATCCACCAACTTGCTAGGTCTTGTAGAAGGCTCCCAAAGGTTAAATTAATGCCACCTCTAATCACCAAAATACTTGACACTAAGCCTTGAAAATCCACTCCCAAAAATCCTGCCACCCTTCATAGGGGCCATATAAATTCAAAATAGTTTGATGCTTCCCAAACTCTTTTAAAAAAAACCTCAATGCATAGACATGAAGAAAGAAAAAACACATTAATAAACAACATATTCATTTACCAACCAATAATGAGACCCCCTAAAATCCTAATAAAGTCGATAGCTAGGAAATCCGCCCCCCCCACACACACATATTTCAAGCAAAAAAAAAAATGTACTTTTTCTATTCATTAGAATAAAAAAGTACAACCATCAACCATGAATTGTCCAATAGGAATGACAATTTCAAATATTACCAGTTACATCAATGTCCGAAAACTTCTCAAAAAATCATCCCAACTTAAGCGCTAGTGCCATATCACATATATAAGGGATCATAGTCCGCAAACACTCACAAGTATTTCCATACCATAACAAATCAAATTAAGCAAAATAAGAAACATGTCCTTCATTTTCCAACTGGTCTTCAATAAATTCTTCCTAGTATAAAATGCCTTCAACCAACAACCTTCAACCAACAACAAAGAATCCTTCGAGAGGGAATCCACAATAGTATTTAATTCCATGTAGATATGATGTATCTCCCATTTATAAAACCTGCCAATGATTTCCTCATTTCTCGAACACCATTGATGGAGAGTAATGGATTGTAAGTCACCAATTTTCTTTGGCCAATTTATAACAGTCAAAGAGTCACCAAAAATAATTAGAGTGTCTATACCCAAAGTTTCTGCAAACTTGACCAAGCACCATAGAGCTAATAGTTCAGCGTTTGAGTTTGTACCAACACCACAATTCAATTTCAATTTGAAATAGTGTAATTTGCTAATTTTCAGATATGCACCAGCAACACATCTATCGTCCTTTATAGTACCATCAAAATAAACCATGAACATCAAATATGAAAGGAAAGTCTTCAATTGTTCTTGTTTTTAAGGTTTTAGCTTCCATATGATGTATCTCATTATACATATTAACAATCATGATGAATCTTGTATTAATTGATGGAACTATGTCTTAAAAAATTGTCGCATTTCTAATCTTCCAGATCACCCAACATATGACAACGAGGAGTAGTCGATGGTTCGTAACAGAGATATACCAAGCAAGCAGATTCCTATCAAAAGTCTCCCTGCCTCAGGACATAGGAATGCCAAAAGTAGAACATACATAATTCCATAAATTAGAAGTGAAAGAACAAGAAATAAATATGTGATCAATGTTTTCAGTCTCTCAGGCGCACATAGCACATCTGTTAGGCCCCTCTCAACCACGCTTAACTAAGCTATCCCAAGTGAGGATTGAATTTTCCAAAACAAGCCACAAAAAACATTTTATTTTATGCGGGAGGTTCCATTTCGATAATTTCTCGAACCACCATTTTGGAACCAAATAATTTTCATAATTAGCAATAGATAAGTAGGCCTCTTTTTTTTCCAAGGAAAAAAACGTAATTTCATTAATAAGTAACAAAATTACACATTGCAAAAGGCGTGTTTCTAGGCCTTTTCTATATTCTGCTTTTCAGCCCAAATATATGTCCCATAAGTGATCCCAAAAGTTCCATATACAGTGAGTTGCAGGTATAGAATCAAAGAGTTTTTGTAGGATAGGATCCAAGATCCTCAAAAGACCAAAAACAAAACTAAATACCCGATCTGTAAGTATGATGGTATATCAAAATGAGACCGAAATAGGAGATACCATTAGTAGGATCACTGCTTCAAAAAAATAGTATATTTGCTTCTTGAACTGGATTGGCAGGAGGAGCCAATCCATCTATGAACGGTATGTGGAAATATTCAAAAAATGTGTCATTTTGGTGTTCAGAGATCTTCCAATGTCCATGTGGAATGTTCAATCCCCATTTAGATAGCTGATCTGCTACAACATTCCTTTCCCTGTAAACATGACGATAGGAGAATAAATCATAACCCTCCAAATGCCGCATAATTTCCTCAATCAAAGCATTCAAATAAACATTGTGGCATTTTGTACTGTATTTATCCAATTGATTACATTCATGGAATTACCGAAGATCTGTAAATTTTTGCAATTCTTTTCAATGGTGAAGCATAGGAGAAGGTTTAGAGCAGAGAACTCGGCATAGTTATTTGTTCTGCTTCCAAGACCCATTTGGATGTGAAAGTAGTGAGAATCATACATATGAAGAATTGCTCCCCCACCACAAGCTTGGTTTTGGGATGCTCCGTTAAAGAAATCCCAAGGAATGTTTTTGTTTATATGTTCCACAGTAATAATTCTAGTACTATGGGCGTCCTTTTGTTGTGGGAAGTATGAGATAATATCAATGATAAGATTCATTGTAAGTTCAGGGAAAGATGGGATTTCTTGGAAGATGGCCTTGTTTATAGCGAGCCATAGGCCCCAAACTGTGAGGAGGGAAAGATATTTGATTGATGTTGTTTCTGCCGAAGAGACCCAAGTTTTCCAGCCATCCTCTACAGTCGCCCTGCCCCAGATTGTTGTAAAATTCATCTTTTGTTTTTACTCTGCCCAAGTGTGAATAGTGAAAGGACAAGTGATAAATAGATGTGAAGTTGTTTCATCAGCTTTATTGCATAGCGCACACCATCCTGGTCCTTTGAAATTCCTGCATTTCATTCTTTCCCAAATTGGGATCTTATTTGACAGTGTGCACCACATGAAGATTTTCGATTTTTGTGGGCATCTGGACTTCCAGATGCTTTTCCACCACCATTTTGGTTCTCCCGGTTGGGTGACAGTGGCCAATTTTTGATATCCCAGTTTTGGTGAGTAGTTACCGTGAGCAATCGATAACCACACAATTTCGTCTGGAATGTCGATGAGCCGAACATGTGTTGTTCTAAGAGTGTGTATGTAACCATTCCAAGCTTCCTCTAGGGCTTTTGGGATGCCTAGGTCGGCAACACTTTTCCATCCCTATTGCCAAATTGTGGAAGAGGTTGGGTCTGCAATTTGGTTTAAATGATGAATACCTTGAGTATGTAGAAGCTGAAGTAGTTGCGGCGGCAAGATATCGCGATTTTGGCATCCCGACCAAGGATCAGATCCAAGGCGAACTAGAGTTTCATTTCCAATTTTCTAGGCCAGTCCTTCCTCAATAAGGGGGAGAGAGGAGATAACTGCTTTCCAAATAATAGAGATCCCCTGCCTAATCCTAGAAGTGCTTCTTATCCAGTCCAGAATTGAATCTGGTGCAATGTATTTATGTTGAACAACTTTCGTCCAAAGACTACGAGTGGTAAGAAGTCTTCAGCATGATTTTGTAGCTAAAGCCTTAGCAAAAAGATGAATGTTTTTTAACCCCCATCCTCCTAGCGATTTTGCTAGTCTTTCCTATCGAGGAATTCGATTTGGGCTACCAAGGCAAGGGAATGGCATAGGAATGGTTTTGATGATGTGTATGATGTCTCCCACACCCTCCAGAGCAATTGCAGCAGTCAGTGGGGCCCTCACATCTTTCTTCGGCACATTTTTATGGTTTCACGGTGCCTTTGGAGGCTCACGACTTTCCTTAGTGGGCATGATTTTACACTTTGATGATTATTTTGATGTTATTGTGCAATGGGGACACAATAGGGAGGTTATACATCACCCCCTAGACCCACCATGAGCTTCATGTTATATTTTCCTAGTCACTTATGAGGACGTCCTCCCTAGGGCGATTTGACTAGTGGGTTTCTGATGTTTTGGATTTGATCCATGTACTTTATTTGTTGAGCTCATATCAATCGTATATGATCACTATTGTATCTTTTAATATTAGCCACTCATTAAAAATGTGGTTAGGGTTTTGGTCTCCCTCATAGCTATATATACGAGAGAGCCTCTCATTGTAAAGGGACTTTTGGCTCTTGGCTTCTGGAATAAAATATATTCTTACAAATTATTGTCTTGTGGTTGTGGATGCTATTGGTGTTGATTGAAACTGTTCTTCCTCTGCATTGAGGATCTTGGTGGTTATTTTGCACATATTTTCTCTACTTTTTATCTATAGGTAAAGAAGTCAATTTGCGCATTGGTTGGGGAGACTTTCCCTGCTCTTTTAGTTTCTCTTCATCAATTTCAGGGAGTATCATTGTCTTTGTACCTCTTACTTCTTGTTATCATGTTCATTATCTGTATTTCTTCCATCCTTGCTTGAACTGATTGATCTTTTGTTGTCCTTGGTTCAACAGGAAGAGGAGGGCGCACGTGTGGAGCTTGGAAAATCATGGGGGCAAGATACATCACCAAATTCACATTTGATCTTTGCGGGAAAAATGCTCGACATCATAGCAAA
Source organism: Larix kaempferi (assembly GCA_027924585.1). Classification (NCBI taxonomy): domain Eukaryota; kingdom Viridiplantae; phylum Streptophyta; class Pinopsida; order Pinales; family Pinaceae; genus Larix; species Larix kaempferi. The sequence goes on from BSBM01000831.1 coordinate 5,540,593, forward strand.
CATTTCCATGACTCAGGTACGCTTGTGAGGTATGTAATTTATTCTTCTAACCTACCCATTTGTCATTTCATATTAAAACCCTAAGTAAAATTAATCGCAAAATTCTCTGTCTCAAAAGACTTGGTTTACTGGAAAACCATTTAGGGGTTTTTGGTCTTTTGTAAATCCCTAGGTGGGTTCTCTAAGGCGTCATACTTGGAGGACTCCATTGGTCCAAATCCCAAGGCACTAGTTCTCTTGAACCCTTGCGCATTTCTTGAGAGAGTCAGTTTTCCTGTCTTTTGATCCTTCTTGCTGAGCTTGTGTGCTTTAACATTGTCACATCCACCAAGCTGTGCTAGAAATCCCTAATTCTCATATCCACTCTTTGGGACACTTTCCTTGTTTTAAGGGTCACGTTTCCCAAGGCAGCTGAATTTGACCTTTTGAACAAGCACCTGAATCCTGGAATCATATCTAATTATTGAATCACTGTGTGTAATTAATCTTTGTCAAGTCACATCTTTCCCAATCCTCCACAATGGTTTCATTTCCTTAAATCTAGGGTTCCATACCTGTCACCTTACGTACCCTATTGTTATAGCTTGATCTGGTGATCTGGTTAGATCTCTCTTATCGAGAGTAGATCAGGGTCTCCCCCTTTGTTGTCTTGGATTTGATAACATAAAGTGAAGGGTGCCTCGATTGGCGTGACAACCAATACTTTGGAGATCGAGGCTCTTGAGGTTCACCACTTTGGTTGCATATCCCCTCTACCGTCCTTTTGGATCCATCTTTAGGGGCAACTACAAGATTGGTGATAACACGTCCATCCATCTGGACCAGGGCTTCTGTCTTTCTGGAAGTTGTGTAGGGTTTCTTTGAGTTCATCTTCCAAAATTTCTTCCATAAGTTCTTGGTTATCTTCCTGTGTGATGAGGCCCAAGAATAATTGGGAAAGGTGTATTACTTTAGCTATTGTGGCCTTATTATCTGCCTTGAATAGAGACTTGAAGTGGGAGGTACCAAGGTTTGCAAGTCCTTCAAAGGAGGTGACTTCACTATTTTAATTTTTCAGTCCCCAAATAGTGTTATGGATTTCTCTACCTTTTGCAAAAACCTGGAAGAACTTTGTGTTTTCATCCCCACTTTCCAACCAGATTTCTCTGCTTTTTATTCTCCAAATATCCTCTTGCTCCTTCAACAGTTTTATTCTTCTAGATTCCAGCTGACCAAGTTGGGCCTTGGTTTCTTGAGTGAGAAAACCCCCACCTTTTGATTCCTGAATTTGATTTATTTCTTATTCAACATGTTTGATTTCCTTAGCATCTTTTTCTTTTTTGCGAAAGGCCCATTCTTGACCTATCTTCTTGACCCGAGAAAGATTATGGGAAAAATGTAAGGCTGCATGGTCACCTTCTTCTAGGATATAGGGCCTCCAATTTGATTGAATAATTTGCAGAACCTCCTAGTCTTTTAGCCAAGCAGCACATATTTGAAATAACTGGGAGGTTTTCGAGCATCATTCAACACTTCAAGGAAAATTGGATGGTGATCAGACTCACCCCCTGAATCCACCTATTGCCTAGTTCTAAAGTTTTGCTCCAGGATATTTTCAACAATTACAAAGAGGTATAATTGCTTACATATTCTACTTTCTACAGTTCTCATGTTGGTCCAAGTAGGTTTCATCTTTATAGGAGATACACCAATAAGCCGACCCTCCCGAATTTTTTGTTCAAAGAAATTTGCTAGAGGATGCACTCTTGCTCTGGGACCCCAAATTTCATGTGTTCCCGGAGTGAAGTTCAAGTCTCCTTCAAGAATAACGTTACCAGACTTGAAAAATGATTTTTGCTAAGTGAATCCCAAAAGGGGACTCGATCCTCATATGGGACATATATGTTGAGAATTATGAAGTTTTTATTTAGGTCGGCAAGATATATTTCCAAGGCAAGGCCAGAAACAAATCCCCAATAGTTTATGATCTTTACATTATTTGGGTTCCATCTGATGGCCAATCCCCCCGTGTGTCCCCTTGCACCTTGAGCGATGAAATCCAACTGCTTGAAAGTAGCTCTCATGAGGTTTGTGACCGCCTCTTTTGAACCTAGGGTTTCTTGAAATAGAAGAATGTCAGGCTGATGCACCATGATCAACCTCTTAAGTGCAAGTTTTTTCTGTGGACTCGCCAACCCCCTGCAATTTAAGGATAAAATTTTCATTGGGAACCCTCTCCAGGTATTTCATCGCTCTAAGTGCCCCAATAATGGATTTATGTTGGCCATCAGCTAGATCCTTCAGAGCACGATGTTGTGCTAAGGAGAGATGGGAAGGTCTCCCCTTGCCCTTCCCTTTTGTAGCGGCCTGAGGATTTTTCCCCAACCCTAGAATTTGAGTGCAGGCTTCAGATTGTTCAGGGATGTCTCGTGATCTCAAATGGAAGTGGATGGGTACGTTTCTGGAGGAGGATGCTCAATCATATGAGAGTACAAAGGAGGGGGGGGGGATGTTGCAAGGGTTTGGGGAGTGGGGTGGAGTGGTTACCTTGGGATGTATTAGTGAAGTGGGAAGGAGAGGATCGAGGGGTGTGGAGTAATGGGGGGAAGATACAAATGCATTCTTCTATTCAAAATTTAAAGAGAAAAAATAATTTTCCAGAGATGAAATGTGGCTTGTGAGATTCCTCTTTTTACCCGTAGTGAGTGACGCATCCATCTCAGTAGGATGCAAAATTTGTTCCTCCACTACCAAGATTTTTGGAGGTGCTGCAGAGTCTAATGGTTGATGTTGTTCTTTGCTACTTTCCCCAAACAAATTATTATAGATGTTGTCCGTCGAATTTTGTGCTTGCTCCCCAATTCCGTGCTCCTCTTCCATTCGGCCCACATTGGCAAACCCTTCCTCCAGACCGGGGTCGCTTTGAAACACCATTCATTTCTTTGGGAAATATGATATCTTGTTGAAATGCTGGTGATAGTTCTTAGCCATATGACCATATTCATGGCACTTGTGGCAACGAAAGGGTATGCCTTTGTAGTCCAACTTCTACTTGCGCCTAGCTTGTCCCTAGATTAGGTTTATTTCTTCTTTGAGTCCCATTCTGATATTCAGGGAAACCAGGATACAGGCTACATACATCCTCCTGGTGTGAGTGAATGACATATATGCATCGATAAAAAACCCTAGGGCATTCCCAATGTCCCTGAAAGAATCCCAGTTCCAAAATTCCCAAGGTAGTCCCAGTAATCTTACCCAATCGGGGATGTCGTCCATCCTTTCACTTTCAACATCAAACATGGGAGTCCAACTCTTGAAGAGGATAGGGGTGGATCCTAGGCTCCAGTGATTCTGAAAAATGCAACCCACATCATCCTTGCTTTTGAATTTAAAAACAAACCAAATGCAAGCTAGAACCATTATCTCTGGCATATAGTTTATAAACCCTGACCAATTCTTTTTCACCCAATCTCCTAGTCCTTCGAGACTGGGGTACTTTCCTCATGCTCTTCCAACCATTGTCGTATCCACCATTTCCATCAATTGTGCTACTAAGACATTTACCCCATAGACCAAATGAAGGGGTTCCTTTGTATTTTTAAAGCATTTGTTCCATCTTCACTGGCTTGATCCACCCGGTGATCCCTCACTGCTTTTGGTTCCAGATCTGCTCCCACTGGCACCTTTGTCTGAAGCCGAGTCGATGGGATTTCCTTGTTGGTCCAAAGGCCTAAAAAATGAAGCAATAAACCCATACGGGTCATCAAGAGGAATCTTAGGCAGAGAGCTGACATCCAAACCATTTGAGAGGGGCCATCCGACTTCTAGGAGCTCAAGGCTGAGATTGTAATGGGGTTCTGTCCAAATAGATTCCAAAGGATGAGATTCCACGTCTAGGGCTGAGTGGACGATCGTTCAGTCGAAATGTAGTGGAAACCCTGAGCAAGTTGGGGGTTGTGAAGAAAACAAAGAGCAAGAGTTTCCCCCTAGATCTAGGGTTAATGGTATGACTGATAGGGGGAGCGTTGAGGATGTCACAACCATCACGATGGTCTTATCGGGTCCTCTAGGGATTTCATTGGTCGCCATATCCTTCCGTAAAGAGCAATATTCCCTAGTTGTCGTGTCAACAAAGGGCCAGGACTCAGATTCAACCAGGTCAGAAGTTGTTGTCAGCGACTGCATCCCTGAAAACATTGTAAAAATGGATTGACCTTGAAATGGATCCAGTGAGTAGTCCACCTCATCCACATTGTGGTAGGCCAAGTAGATGCTCGTATGGCAAATTGTTCGATCATGACCCTGTCGATGTGTCCTTGACGCGATAAAAAGGAAGAGAGCCCGTGAAGGGACTGCAGTTGCAGCCCCTTAGTCTTGTGAAACCCTCATAGAACCTTCGCAATGTGGCCCCGTAGCGTACATATTCTTTCATTTATCCTAATAACAAACCCCAGTAAGTAGGCCTCTTTCGCATTAACCTTTCCATTTTTCTTATTACCAGTCCATACAAGTTCATCGTCGTAGTTTGAGAGTCTTATCCCAGCTGCATTCAGACTGTTAATATAGTTGTCCCGTTCATTTTTCATAATGTTGTCAATCCCCAAATCTACAGCACTGTACCAATATGATTCTTCAAGAGCCAACCACCTGGGTTTCTTTAACTATGAAAGAGAAGTACACCCAATTTCATATAAATATGCCAGTATGTCATTCCAAAGTTTATTACAATATTCACATCCAACAATCGGATCTATACCAATTAATTTTTTTTTACTCGATCCAAATTTCTAGGCAAGCTTCTTACTAATCCAGTTGAAAGATTTCAAAAAGCCAGCCCAAAAATTTGAGGAGTTTCTAGAAGATTTCCTTGGATTCATGATCCAGTGTATAATGTCGCTTTTAATATATTTTCCACGACGAATTTTGCTCCATAAACTCCCCCCCCAAAGACCTCTCTACGTGCTCTTCATACTTAGAGCAGTACTGAACCACTCCAGATTCTTAATATCCCAGCCCCCTTTCTATTTTGGCATGGATATTTTCTTCCAATTTACAAGATTAAACTTTTTCCCATCCACAGTACCCGACCATAGAAAATTGAACATCAGTTTCTGGAGCATCTTGGTGATAGTTTTAGGAATATTCACCAATGAGAACCAGTGCACAGGAATGTCAACCAATACAGACTTCCATAAAGTCAGCCTTCCACCAAGAGACATCAATCAGAAGGTCCGGTTACATATCCCTTTTTCAAATTTTTGTAATATCCACAACAATTATTTTGTCCTGTAATAGTTGGGTTTCAAATAGTAGCCCAAATACTTAAATCCTTCCTCTAATGAAGAAGATTGAAATGGAAGGAAGGTATAAATCATATCCATAATGTGAATGTCCACCTTGTGAGAGTAGAAGGCAAACTTGGAGCAACTGACCTCCATTCTCGAGGCAACATAGAAAATTTTAATAATCATAGCAAACTGTTTCCATTCCTCAAGTGTTCCCCTTCCAAACAGAACAACATCATCGACAAAAAGTATATGAGAAATAAAAACATAATTTGTAATTTTTACACCTTTAAGTTTTCCTTCCTTCTTTGCAGTATGTATCAAATTACTCAGTCCTTCAATAACAAGTAGGAAAAGTAAAGGAGACAAGGGACATCCTTGTCTGAGGCCACTAGTGCAAGGGAATAAATTGGTGGGAGATCCATTGGCAAGAATATAAAAGTTTGCAGATGAAACACATGCCATTATCCAATTTGTCACCTCAAGAGGCAACCCAATATGAAGCAATAATAATCTTAAGTAAACTCAATTTACCCTATCATAGGATTTTACCAGATCCATCTTTAGGATCACATCATCTAGGTCCTTCATTTTTATTGAATGTACGTACTCCTATGTAACCCCCACCGCATCCAAAATCTGCCTATTTGTAAGGAAGCCAAATTGTTCATTTGTCATCATTTCCGCCAATTTTGTTCTAAGTCTGTTAGCTATTATCCTGGTAATAATCATATAGACCAAGTTACATAATGCAATAGGTTTATAATCATTAAAGATCTCCGGTTTTTTCTTCTTGGGGATAAGGGCAATATAAATTTGATTTAAAGCCCTAGAAACATATCCCTCACGCCTCGACTGTTCAACCATTTGTAGCAGCTCTTCCCCCATAATATCAAAAAAAGACAAAAAAAGTTATATAGTCCAACCATCTGGACCCGGACTCTTCTCACGAGAAAAGTACTTTAGAACCCCTTCAATCTCATTTAAAGTGACAAGTGTTCCCACCTTCAGACCTTCTTCTACTGAGAAAAAAGTGGGAAACTATTTTATGACCTTTAGTTGTGCCCCAATGTCATTATGTTTAGGATCCTTAAAATGTTTGTAGAAGTGCTACACAACAACCTTTTTCAATTCACCATCTTTATGAATAGTCATCCCATCCTCATTTTTGAAGTCCCAAATAGTATTAATATTTCTTTTGTGAGTAGCATAATTATGGAAGAAACGAGTGTTATTATCCCCCAAAGCTACCCAAACAACTTTGATCTTGAGGCACCATACCATCTCTTTTTGTTTTAATGAAAAATTCCTCCTCCTTTCCAATTCTAAAATTTACAATTTCTCTTCTTCCAGAAAAATGCATCTAGGATTATTTTCATATATCTTTTCCAAGAGGCCCTCAACAAGCTTGAGTTCCCTACTCTGTTCCTGTTTCTTAGTTTTCTCCCATTTTGCAACCCAAGTTTTAAGACATCTAATCTTCAAGACCAAATTATCCATAAGATCCGTTCCATTAGGGATATGTGTAGTCATCCAACACTCTTTGACCAATTTGCAAAAATCCCGATCGTGTAGCCACATATTATTGAATTTGAAAGGACAAAGTTGCCAGGATTTAACCCCATCAATTGTAGGATTATGGGGAAGTGATCAGAAAACAGAAGAATTAATCTCCCAAGTGCGAAATTTTTGTAGTGATTCCACTAAAGATTCACTCATTATAAACCTATCTAGTATTTTACTAATGGCAGCCTCGCCCGCATCTTCCATTGCACCAAGTTGATCCCAATTTTGCAGGAGCAATATCAATAAGACTAGAATTTTGTAGGAGTTTTGAGAAAAAATCAGATAGAGGATCTAATCTAGCATTACAACCCCAAACCTCAACTACATAAATGGTAAAATTTAGATCCTCGATGATGATTAAATTTGGGATCCCAAGGAGTCCACTTTCATCTAAAGTTGTAAAAGTTTATATGTTCTTATAGGGACCGTAGCAGTTCAATATAGAGATCTTCATATCATCTTCCAAGAATCGACATTCCAAGAGAATACCCCTAATAGTCCTGTAAGGTTTGAGATCAACCACCCTTGGGTTCCAACACAACACAATACCACCTGAAATGCCATAAGAATCAAGGGCACATATTTCCCAAGCGGGAAATAATATGGAAAAAAGTCTCGATTGCCAAAGAAGTAGAACACATAGTTTCCTGTAACAATATAATATCAAGGCTAGTATCTTTGAAAAGTCTAGAGAGAGCCCTAGCCTTACCAGCTCCCTCTACACCATGGATGTTATAAGAGAGAATTGACATTTAAACGCCATCCTTATCGGGAAAGCTTGATCTAAGGGCCCGAGAGGAAATGGACACAGAATCTCGAGAGGGAATGTTATAGGCTTCATTTAACCTTACAGAAAGAGAGATGAAGGTTTTCTCAGTATCCTTAGAATCATTTGGCTGGGAAAGTTTATTGCGAGAATTCCCCTTTTTCTTACAAATAGTTATGTTTTGATGATGAAGGGATGAAGATGGAGCCACTTTAGGATTATAGGAGGGTTTATTCGAGTAAACTTGTAACGGTGATTTCCAAAAACCCATACCAAGAGAGTTTTCAAGGGATAGTGAATCGTACATCCCTTTATGGACAACACTATGGGATCTTTCACGATTTTTATCATTAGATACAATGGGCGAACTTACTGACTTATGGCCATAAATGGTCGAACCGGTACTCTGGGGAATATTCCTTTCCTCCATTTCCAATGAAAATTTCTCGCAGTTTAAGACTATACCTTGATCTGGTGGTTTAGGTTCATTCGAAACAGAATTTAAAATCTTTGTGGGTTCTTCATCAGTGACACCAGAGGTTCTTCTAAGGTCTAGGGATTTTTCAACACATAAATAAAATTTAAGTTCCTCTTTAGAGACATCTTCATACGGGGTGGGAGAAGATGGAATTTCCATACCTTGTTTTATGATCCCATTTTCAACATTGGTGTCACCGAACCGTGCGCTAGGGACATGTTCACATTCATCTTTTAGAGCATGTATGCAACCATCCTTAGGAAAACCATCAGGCCTGACATCTTCTTCCTCCTCTATTGAAGACGAGCTAAAATCATCCCCATATAGCAGTCACAGGCATTTGGCTTTTAGATGGCCTGTTTCCCTACATTAATGACAACGAAAGGGCACCTTAAAATAATCTAATTTCTCACTGATGACCCTATCACCCCACAGGACATCGACAACATCAAGTAAGCCTTTAGTCACATCAAATTCCACCATGAGCGCAAAAACCCTTTTAACAACCCCAAAGAGCATTTTCTTTTCCAATTTGATGAAGCGGCCAAGACAATTTTCTAAACCCACGAAAAAATTCTTCGTCCACAGTTCAATGGGGAATCCAGGAAGTAACATCCATAGATGTCGCCAGGTCATTTGTTCACGTTCCAGATGAAAGTGAGTGTGCCATCTTTTAACAACCATCGAACCCTCCTTGATCAACCCAGTGCCCTTTAATACCTTTGGAACATCTTCAGCCTTTGGGAACACGAAACATACCCAACCCTTTGCTAGCATAGTTGTCCGCGGAGCATAATCAAACAGAGGGAGCTAGTTTTTATTCACCCACTCAATAAGTTGTGAGCGAGATACCTTGGTGTATTTGAAACATCCCACAATAGCCCTAGTGCCAAACACCTCCACCCGACTCCACCCGATCCATGTTTATGTCCTTCCCCAGGACATACTGTTTACGCTCCGACAACACCTTGTATTCCTTAGCATGGCGTCTATCCCTAGCCCTAGCACCAGTCAGGGTTTTGTTTTCCATTCACCGCAGTCTCCATAGATAACTCTCCATACCTTCCATCGGAAGCATCCACCGCGTTAACATCTAAGCTCTCTCCCGAAACCAACAACTGTCCCTCACTCCTACAAGATGTAAATCCCTCATCTTGACACAACAATGAGGATCCCATTTATTAAAGCGCTTAATATTGTATCCGCCATAAACCCTGAGAATGAGTGAAAAGGACAAAGGTGGTACCCTCCCGGTAACCAAAAACCGCCACGTTCACATAAGAAAAAGTAGAGATAAAAAAGCACCAGCTTCGACTGAAGTTGTCAAAGGTAAAACACCACAAAATCCAAAAAAAATAAATCTGGAAATATTTAGGAGAAAAATAGAGAGGAAACAAAAGTCCTGGAAAAACAAACCTAAACTAGGGTATTTGAGAAAATTGTAGCAAGAACACACAAAAATTCCCATTTTTTTTCACTTGGATGGTACTAGGAGAACGATGTCGTTGGCTTGACTCTAAGTTGTTGCAGTTTTAAAAAAAACCCTAGCTAGGGTTTTCCCAGAAACCCTCATATCCCTCCTCATTACTATGATGACTTGCCATATCTTCCATCCTAATCACATGTTATCATATATATATATATATATAGGAACCTTTTGATGCTACCCGGGATTTTCCCCCACTCAGTATATACTCGAAGAATCCTTCAACAAATCCCTGTGTAAAGACGATTCCCTCAAATAAGTTTATCAATGTAACTATTAGGAAGAATCGCAGGAAACCCAGAGATAGGGCTGAAGACACTGGTAACTTCACCTCTCTCACTGCCCAGCTTGATGAGTGTGCTGACTCATCCCATACTGAGCACTTACTGACTCCTTTAGAGGCCCCTAGAGCATTGATTGCTCATGCTGAGGGTGTTCAATGATCATCCTCATGATTGTCAGACTAGGGCTTTGCTTCACCTTTTAAAAACTAATAGTCCCTCTCTTCTCCTTTTACAAGAAACCATGTGTGATGATGTGAAGGCCATTCAAAAACTGGCTTCTGTTCTACTTGGTTGGGAGTTTTCTGCAACTTGTGCTTCAGGATTGTCGGGTGGACTCCTTGCGGGTTGGAACCCTACATTTTTTAATTTTCAGGCATACAAAACTGATTGGGGGATACTGCTTCGGGGAAGATGTTTTTCTACTAATCTATTGCTCAATGTGTTGAATCTTTATGGTCCCTACAAAGACAGAAGGCCTTTCTGGGATTCACTGGTTGATTCAAGAATCTTGGATTTTGATAACCTATTAATTGCTGGTGACATGAACTTTACTAGTACAGCTAGTGAAGTCTGGGGTACTAATTCGAGACTTGACCAAATGGCTGATTACTTTTCTAATTTCTTAACTAATCATGACTTAGTTGATGTGTTACCAGGTACACTTGCTCCTACCTGGACCAATGGCCGGGCTGGGTATGAAGGTGTACATAAGAGACTGGACAAGTTTCTCGTTAAAATAGAACTACTAAGCTTATGGTCTCGTCATAGATCCTGGATTGGGGAAAACAAATTCTCTGACCATTGGCCAGTGTATTTTCAGTTTGATGATAAGGGTTACATGTTGAAGTATCCTTTTAAATTCAACTGTTCTTGGCTTAAGGATGAAGATTTCTGTAAGATGATAAGATCATTTTGGGTTGGTTGTGGTGCTGACTTAGATACAAACCCTATGGATACTTTCGTCATTAAGCTTCACAGGTTAAAGGCTTAGGTTTCCAGATGGATTAAGAATAAACAAAAAGATGAGATGCATATGCTTGAAGAGATTGAAGAGCTTGAAGAGCTTGAAGACCAGATTAAAGATCTATTGAACAAGAATATCCATGGAGACTTGGATGCTGATATTGGAGCGAAGATTAAGTTATTTGAATAGAGGAAAGATGATTGGCTTGTCAAAGAGGAAATGGAATGGCATCTTAAAAGCAGATCCATGTGGATTGATTTGGGTGATCAAAATACGAAATTCTTCCATGCTTATGCTACACACAGAAAGAATTCCGATTCTATCTGGGAGCTGGAGGATGGTAACGGTAACACTATTAATGATATGGAAGAGATGCATGTTGAAGCTAATAATCATTTTAGTTCATTATATACTGATCCAAAACAAGGCAATTTGATCTCTCAAATAAATATTGCAAGGAAATTTCCTGTGTTTGTTACTGAGGCTGAGGCTGCTGAACTGGGATAGGCTATAACTTTACAAGAAGTGGAAGGTGTGTTGAAAGATTTTGCCAGAGACAAAAGTTCTGGCCCCGACAGATGGACGGTGGAACTGTTTTTAGAATTTTTTGATGTCATGGGTGTTGATATTTTGGAGATGATTGAGTTTTCCAGAGTTGAAGGATACATTTCAGGTGGGCTGAATTCCACTTTTCTTACTTTGATTCCGAAGATTGGGAAACCTACTACATTTGGGGATTTTCGCCCAATTGCACTCTGCAATCTGGCATACAAAATTATAACAAAAATCATCTCTGTCAAGTTGAAACCCATCCTTTCTAGATGCATCTTAGGGGAACAATTTGGCTTCCTGATGGATAGACAAATATTGGATGCAATTGGCATTACTCAGGAGGTGATACACTCGGTCAAAACTAGGAAACTACAAGCACTGTTAATGAAGATTGATCTGGAAAAAGCGTACAATCGGGTGGATTGGGTTTTTCTGCGCTTAATTCTCATCCAGATTGGCTTACCTCCCTTGGTAATTCGATGGATTATGGCCCGCGTCACTACTGCTAGGATTGCTGTCTTAGTGAATGGTGCCCCATCTGAGTTCTTTAAAATCACTAGAGGGGTCAGACAGGGCTGCCCTCTGTCACCCCTTATCTTTTTATTAATTATCGAGGGGCTCAATCTGATGATCATTGAAGCCAAGACTTTGGGCAATATCAATGGCATCAATTTTTCTCAAAATGTGTCTAACACACATACACTGTTCGTTGATGATGTTCTTCTGGCTGGGTTGAATTCTGCCACTGAATGGCAGCACTACATGAGCATCTTAAATAATTTTTGTAATGCTTCGAGCATGCTGGTAAGCATAAGGAAGACCAGGGTATATCACTTTGGTGTATCTGACTGTGAAATTGAGGCATTTAAACGCATTCTACCTTACAACTTTTGCCCATTAGTGGAGGGGGTTCAAATATCTGGGCTATTTACTCAAGCCTGGATCTTATCATCATCAAGATTGGATGTGGCTCATCAAACGTGTTGAACAACGCATTAATAACTGGACATACAGGTTATTATCTACTAGTGGTTGACTTACACTTATTAAATCTGTGCCAACGTGCATCCTGGTATACTGGTTTTCTCTCCTTCGAGTCCCGGTCTCTATTATTAATAGTCTGCAAAAGTTGTTTTTTAATTTTCTACGGACGGGAGGTACCCTAAATGGTGGCTTGACTATGTCTAAATGGGAACATCTCTCATTACCTGTAGAAAAAGGAGGATGGGGCATTAAGAATTTATCTCTTTTCAGTTGTGCATTAAGAATTAAATGTTTCTGGCGGGGGCTTTTTGGTCCAACCCTATGGACTGAAATTCTTAAGATAAAATACATCAAAACATACATCATCAATTGGATCCGAAGCTCTGAGAAAAAGTTTAGAGGCACTTCCCAGATTTGGACTGGTTTTATAAAGTTATATAATTGTGTGGCTAATGACCTTACCTGGCAAGTGGGAAATGGCGCGGATGTTTTAGTAGGGATCGATCCGATCATGGGGTTGGGGGCATATTATACATTATCCAGAGGGACACTGCACATTCTGCATTGTTTCAATTACAAGACCTTGAAAAAGATTCAAAGATTGAGACGGGGGAGCAATCAAACTTATTGGCTGTCAGCGATGGAGCTGGGTTTCCAGGATGTAGAAGCGACGAAGTGGGATGGATACATTTTCAAATTATAGGCTTTTGGCTGCAAATTAAATCGGGACAGAGATAAGCTCATTTGGACTGGTAACAAAGCTACGGGCATGATTAATGCTAATTCTGGTTACATGGCATTAATTAGTAATTGTTGTATTTTTCCAGTTGACTGGTGGTATAAGACCCTTTGGAGCTGGAAGATCCCTGTGAAGATACAATGTTTTATGTGGCATGCGCTTAGAGGTTGTTTAAAGACATGGGAGAACCTACATAAGCGTGGATGGATTGGTCCCAGCATTTGCATCCTTTATATGAAGGATTTGGAAACTTCTGAGCATATTCTGGTTGGATGTGAATTTACTAAATCTGTATGGAATGAAATTATATAGCAACTTGACTTGCATACTATTTGGAAGGCTGATGTTTTTAGAGGAGGTGCACTGCAATGGTACAGAGACTGTAAAGAGTTTCCTTTCTTACCTACTATGGTTTCTTGGGCTGCTGACATTCAAGAAATGCGACAGTTTTTGATGACAAAAGACCCACTATTAATACTACAATCTGCAGAATTTTACTGTTTATTTCTAACAATTGCAAACTTTCTGGTAACACAAAAGTCATTAAGTCTACATCCTTCAGCTGCTCTTATCATAGACCTACAGCCTTCTTCGATGGATCGGCATTGGATGGCCTTTGTGCTATTGGGGGTGTTATCTACATCAGCAGGGATCATTATTACACTTTGAAGCCCAACTCTGGCAGCGGCACTAACACTAAGGCTGAATTACTGGGCCTTTGGTGCGTTATGACAGTTTCCAGATATTTTGGTTTACATGAAATTTCAGTCTTTGGTGACTCCCGGGTGACGATCAAATGGGCACAAGGAGAATTCAATTTAATGTGATCTCACTTCATCAATGGTGCTGCAGAATCAAGGAAGTCATGGGTTATTTCAATAACATCTCCTTTGAACATATTTATAGGCAACACAATTCTCAGGCATATATATTATCCAAAGAAGCTCATGAGAGTGCTGGAGGTTTTATCAGATGGGAGGAATTTAATGAGAATCAACTTCTTGATTCGAATTAGGTCTTTTGGTCTTGTCTGTAGCTGCTACTTATTTTGGTTAGTTTTGCCATTGAACACTACGCCCTGATTTTGTGTTTGAACTTTTTGTTGCATATGATGAATTATTATACATCCATGTTGCAATTCGGAATGGTATTTTGATTGATATCATGCCTTCCATATGTATAAGTCTTGATTTCATCGACTTATATGATTGTACTATTTGATTCATAATGAATACCAGTAGTACTGTTTTTTTCCGCTGAAAAAAAAAATATAGTAGTAATCTATTTATTCTACCTTTTGGATTTTACGGTGGGTTTTGGTCAGAATTCGGTAATTTTTTTTTGAGAAAATATAAATCTAGAAGTGTTTAAATTGTGTTTTTGAATCCATAAATAGATTTATCACCCTTGAATACCCCCATGGCACCCAAATTATGCAATTTCAATAGCTAATAGATGTGATTCTAAGCTTTATTAAAGATTTCGAACTTCGAACAAAATAAGAAGAACAAAATAAGACGAAAAATATGCTTAAAAAAAGTTGAAAACATAGAATATTTAGACTACACCCCCCTCTCTCTCTATATATAAAATAAGAGTAATTTATTATTTATTAAAATATATGAATTTTTTTAGTCACATAAAACGCGGAGGAGGGGGGCTCCCGCTCGCACGGAAGCCATGGACGAAGCATTGAATTAGAGGTTGGAAGGCGATGATCCGCGTCGTGGAGAGGAGACAGCCGTCGATTAGGGGAAGAGCGGACGGTAAAGATGAGATTTGCGCCAAACCTCCACATTTGAAATGCTGTTGTGTTTTGAATAAAAGGGCGAGCGGTGCCAAGAGAGGGGCATTCATTGTTTTTGTTGTAGAACGAGTATTTGCAAATAGGAGATTGAAGCGATGGCCCGAACTAAGCAGACTGCCCGTAAATCAACTGGTGGTAAGGCACCTCGAAAGCAGCTCGCAACCAAGGCAGCCAGGAAGTCTGCACCGGCGACTGGGGGAGTGAAAAAACCACACAGGTTCAGGCCCGGCACAGTTGCCCTTCGGGAGATCCGAAAGTACCAGAAGAGCACCGAATTGCTGATAAGAAAGCTGCCCTTCCAGAGGCTTGTAAGGGAGATTGCCCAGGACTTCAAGACGGACTTGAGGTTCCAGTCGTCAGCAGTGGCGGCATTGCAAGAAGCGGCGGAGGCATATCTTGTTGGGCTCTTCGAGGACACCAATCTGTGCGCCATCCATGCCAAGAGGGTCACCATAATGCCCAAAGATATCCAGCTCGCTCGCCGCATTCGTGGAGAGAGAGCATAGATGCATAATATACATATCGCTATCAATCCTAATGGTGTGTTTTCACACCACTAACTGCTCTTTCTTGAAATTTGTTCTTCATTAGCCCCTGGTTTCTTTGGTGTTAGTTACGTTTGTCTTCTGATAGAAAACGCAATAGGCGAGCCCATTACCACTTGCTAGTCATTAATCAAGGATTTCCTCTTGTAGTTGAGAGTTTAGATGCAGAGGAGAAGAGTTATAATTAGTATGCCGCTAAAATGTTAACGCAGAAGCCACAACCGATTGTATCAGAGCCAGGTTTCGATGCTGGGACCTGTGGGTTATGGGCCCACCACGCTTCCGCTGCGCCACTCTGATGCGCTGTGCCAGTTTGATGTTTCTGTATATTGACTAATCAAATTAGGGTTAATTACAACATATTAGGGTTAATGACAACAAATGCCCAGATGATTTTCATGGCTTGACTTGATATGCAATACATAGTGTTTACTCAGAGGAAATATATGCCTTTACATGTTTTATGTTCTATTTTTTTTGTTAATGTGATTTTAATAAAACACATTTTTTTAAAATTAATTGTCCGTTCGGAGAAAAAACAGTTTTTATAAATTGAATGGAAATTACGTTTATCAGGTGTATGCCGAGTATCTCTTCCCTGACATAATTTCATCTTTATTAAAGAACAACAAGAAGTAAATGGTCTGTTCTATCTCTTTTTTAGATCTATGCACCGCTTCAGATTGTCTTTACAAAGTCCGTAAAACAGTCATGTCTAGATTGTGTTAAAAGCCAGCATCTCTAACCAAAAACAAACAGACAAACCTGTATATCAACAAAAGACAGTAATAGCAGGTTTGGTCTATTAAGAACAGCAATTGGAATAGAATTTGATTTAGAACATAGTTGAGCTTCCGTCTCTGCTCTTTTGGGAACAAATAATCTTCAGGTATCTGTTGTGGCTCCTTTGACAGGGAGTCTGCATATATATTTCATTTTCTGAAGATGTGACTGAAAGAAATGGTTGTGCAGGAATTGGTGACATCTCGGTAGCTGTCTGCATATATAGTTCATTTTCTGAAGATGTGACTGGAAGAAATGGTTGTCCAGGAATTGGTGAGATCTTGCTAGATGTTTCCCAATTGGATACTTTATCTGTTTATTCATTCAAAATCGGCAAAATTTGAATATTCTCTATATGTTTTTTATTATTTAGAAAAAAGAATTTTAAAGCTATCAATTCAGCAAAACTGTTAGATCCACCTCTACCTGCTTTAAACTTGCAATTGAACATTTAAAAGGTACATAGATCCTCTAACACTAAATTTTGGAGGCCATTGGCTATCTCTGTCATCATCAACGACACCAAAAGTAAAATAAAATTATGCTGGTTATCTATGTGCATATAATTCTTTTGGATTAGACACTTTACAGCACAAAGCGATAGGTCTGTGATCTGCGTGGAACAATCAAAATGTGGAATGAATTGTTTTTAAAAATTGAAAATTCTTGCAAGCCTAACTAAATAAAGTAAGTAAAGTAATACAATAAAACAAACACATATTGAGAAAGTATTGCACATTGAGAAGAAGTTTATCTTGCATATCCAAATGAAAAATCAACATTCAATGGTTGTTTAGTACTTCATTTTGGCAATCTGTAAATTACAAGGCATTTTTGGACTCTTCAACACTCTCCTCTCTAGGTCAACAATGTGAATACAATTAGATAGGGGAGAATTGGGGTAATGGAAAGTTAATAGCAATGACTTTTCAGTTCCTATTCTCTCTTTTTTTCCTAATTAAATGGACATTCATTTTCATCTTATTTTATATCTTATTTTATAGTGTAACTGCATTGTTAGTAGTTGAGCATTTTTTTTAATCTCTTTTTATGTAACTTAATTCTTCATCTTCTGGAGCTTGTTTTTTCTCCAAATTTTTAAGACATATACTTTGGTGTGTTCTCTATCTAATCATATTAGTCTTGAGGTGTAATGAATCCAAATGGATGCCATGTCAGCAACAAAATTCCAAGTTGTCTAGTCCTAATGTCACCATAGTGTATTTTTGCTTGGGACCAATGGGTGAACATCAATGTGACTTAAAGTAGATGTGACTTAAAATGAAATTTTTGATTTCAAATATTCATTTTATTTCAAAATGTAGAAGAAAGTTTTTTCTTGACTAATTTTAAAAACATGAAAATATTGACATTTATTTGTACATAAAGTACTTTTATAAACAACAAATGGTACCAGGTATTTCCAAAATTGACGTCAACCAACACCACTTCTATCTCCACTATTGGTACCTTGTTCAACTACTGGCATCCCTCCCCTAGCCTTCTTACATTTTAAAGTATTCACGATTACAACCATTGTTTTTGTTCATATCCATTTTTGGATCACTTGCAAGACTCATTCAATTTTTGTTATCCTTATAACACCTTGACATTTTTTTAGTAATACTTCATACTTCAAATTGAATTCATTCATTGAAGAAGATTCTCTACAAACTTTTAGTAAGTAGAGCTTAACTAAAGAAATGGATGTTTTTAAAACCCAACCCCTAGTCACTTTTGGCTTTACTAATTATGACTATTTGACTAGAATGCCTTTTGTTTGCCTCTTGTTTAGAGGAGGCTTTTTTATTATTATCTTGTTTAGTATTCCTTTAGGGATATGGGCTATAGATAACCAATATACATATATACTTTCCATCACAAAGTTTACCAAATTTGATCTTCTTTTGTGAGATAACCATACATGACACCACTAAAATATTTAGGATTTTTAAATAACCATAGCCAATTTGCATACCTATAATTGTTTGGCTTTTGCCTAAAACTCAAATAATTCACTCCTTGGTGAATAGGACCCAAGGATAGTGGGGAAAACTTGTGAGATCTATTTTTCCATAGCAATCCCCATGCCATTGAAAAGCATAGATGTTTTATTCAAGTTAACCTCCATTCCCATTTCTCTATAGTGAGTATCCATGATATCTTTGTATTGCTTCAATTACCTTAATGTTCCATGACCAAAAAACAAAATGTCATCTACAAATAGATGCATAATAAACACAAAACTTGCTACTCTTATACTAATGGAAAGCCTTTACTATCAACTTGCTTAAATGCTTTGCTACTAGTAAAAACAAGAAAGGGGACAGGTCCAAGACTGCATTAAAGAAACTTGATAGAAATCCATTTATTAGGACATAAAAAGATGTTGAAGGCACACAACTGATGATCCAATTGATTGGTTGAAGATTCATAATGATTTGCATAAGATCTAGCTTGATATACAACCAATTTACCTTGTCATATGCCTTTGCTAGATCAATCTTCAATACCATTATTGGAAATTTATCTAGCTTTATAGAATGTAAGCCCTTTTGAGTAGTCTTTACATAATCATGAATATCGATGTTGAAAAGAAACCCAAATTGCTCCACACTAGACAACTCCCATTTGAGTGTGTTAGCTATAACCTTTAAGATAATTTTGCAAATAAGGTTGTAAAATGAGATGGGTCTAAAATATTCAAATAAGTTGGGATCATTCCTTTTTGGAATAAGGGCAATGAACATTGAATATAGAGCCCCTGGCATTTTCCATGATGTTCTATACTCTTCAACCACTCTTAGAATCATCCCTTCTAATAACATAAAAACCTAAGTAAATTCAACAATTCAGCCATCCGGCCTACAACTCTTTGCCTTCTTAAAATAATGTAAGGCTCTTCAATTCTTCCTTTGAAATCTCGGCTTCTAGGTCATCATTCATGCTTTGATAATAAAAAAACTCTTGGAAAAAGCCTTATCACCTTCATTAAATCTGTAATGTTTGTTTTGTTAGGGTCCTTGAATAGTTTTTAAAAATTAGACTTGCTTGTGCCTACCATGCCTTTTTTTCCTTGGATCTATTAGGTAGTCCAATCTCTTAGATAGTATTGACACTTTAAGGAGATGTATGTAAAATTAGTCACAGCAGATCTAATGAACAAGTAAATCAATCACAACAGATGAACATAGAAAATATGGTGCAAAACTGTGCAAAACATGCAGCAGTGCACTCTATCCCAGAAAGGGTGAATGAATTACAATACAAAACAGTCACAATGACTGAGCAATTCGAATTGCTTAAGGAGGTCATTCAAATTACAGAATGGAGTAGCTTGACTCTATCTAGGAGTCCTCATCAATCATCGGTGGTGCTCATCAATCACAACAACCAGTCATCCAGGTGTCAAACTGAGTCTAACTGAGTGTAATAAATGTAACTGAAGTGTGTAGCACTGATATAGGATCTGGAGGCTCAGTGGGGGCGCATGGGAGGCTAACTGAAGTCAGAACAAGTCACCTAATCAAACTGGAGGTCAAACGGAAGTGATACAGTCAGTCGGGAGTGAAACTAGCCTCAAATCAGGGAGAATTGGAGCTAATTGAATGTAACTGAAGTGGAACTGCAGTGGTAGGTGAACAAGTGCGCCCTTCTCTGGCAGTAGGTGAGAAGTGGGTGCCTTTCAGCTTAGGAGGGCTAAAACTCTGTGGTAGGTGGCTCCCGGGTGCTAGAAGAAGGTGGATAAGGTGCTGGAGGCATCAAACTGGTGACTGGGATGCATGCAAGTGCATGCAGGTGCATGCAAAACCCTAGATTTTGCATATCGTGAAATAGATCATGCAGGATCCTGAAATAGATGATGTATCCTGAAATAGATGATGTGGATATCCGAACACCCCCCCTCAAGCTAGACTATGATGTGCCAACTAAAATAATGTGGGGCCCTGGTAACTAAGACCAAAGGTCACCCCAATACAATAATCCAAAAAGAATGCTGAAAATAAACTAAGTGAGGAAAGAGGGAAAACCCAGTGGGAAGAAAGCCCCCCCTCAAGCTAAAGCATAATAATGAATCAATCTGTCTCCACCATGATGGAACTCACCCCCAACAGTGAACGGAGGTAAGAGAACTTCTTCTCAGTGAAGCTCTTGGTGAAGATGTCTGCAATTTGCTCATCAGTCGGGCAATATTGCAGAATGATGGTGCGGTCATGCACCAACTGTCGAATGTAATGCATATGAATCTCAATGTGTTTGGTCCTCTGCCGCTGAACTGGATCTGTGGAGATCTTGATAGCACTTTGATTGTCACAAAATAGGACAGTCGAAGTAGTGCCACCAAAACCAAACTCGGAAAGAATACCCTGCAACCAAACTGCTTGAATGCAGGCATTGACTGCCCCTCGATACTCTGCCTCTGCTGAAGAAAGTGCAATGGCTGCTTGCTTTTTGCTGGACCAGCAAATAGCACCATGACCAATCATGAAAACATAACCGGAAGTGGACTTCCGATCAATGCTATCACCTGCCCAATCTGAATCAGTAAAACCAATGAAATATAGCTCAGAATCTGCAGCATAGTGTATGCCAAACTGTCTCGTACCTTGCACATACTGCAAGATCCGCTTGGCTGCTCGCCAATGAAGCTCATGTGGCTGCTGCATATATATTGACACGGCACTCACGGCATATGAGATATCAGGCCGTGAATGTGTCAAATAAAGTAGTGAACCAATCAACTGTCGATACATACTGCAATCTGCAAGCGGTGTGGAATCTCCCTCCTCAAGACTGATTCCTGAGAGGAATGGGAACGGGGCTGCCTTACATTCAGCCATATTAAACTTCAATAACAGGTCGGAAGCATATTTTTGCTGAGATATAGTGATCCCATCGAAATTTTGAGCTATCTCCAAGCCCAAAAAGTGACTCAGCAAGCCCAAATCGCTCATGTCAAAAGCTAGATTTAAGGCAGATTTTAGCTTGTTTATTGAAGTAAGTGTGCTACCAGTAATAAGCAGATCATCAACATAAAGCACAATAACCAACAAATTACCTTTAACTCGCTGAAGATAGACATTCGGATCAGATTTGCATCTTTGGAAATTCTGAGAAAGAAGGAAGGAGTCCATCTTTGCGTACCAAGCTCTTGGGGCCTGTTTTAACCCGTACAAAGATTTCTTCAATCTACAAACCAATGATGGATCTGATGTATAACCCTTTGGCTGCTGCATATAGACCTCTTCAGCAAGGTCTCCATGTAAAAATGCACTCTTCACATCCATGTGGTGCACTTCCCAGTGCTTGGATGCGGCAATAGCTAAAACAAGGCGGATGGAATCCATCTTTGCAACCGGTGCAAAGGTCTCTGTGTAGTCCACTCCTTGGACTTGGGAAAAACCTTTTGCCACCAACCTTGCTTTATATTTGCTGATAGTGCCATCAGCAACAACTTTAGTACGGTAGACCCATTTACACTTCACTAATTTTCTTCCAGGTGGAAGAGAAACTAGCTCCCATGTATTGTTCTTTTGAAGAGAACTGTACTCTTCATCCATGGCACTTTTCCATCTCGGATCTCGATGGGCTGAATAGTATGATGTAGGATCTGAACCAGCCATCAAATAACAAATCTCAGGAAGAAATGGATCAGCAATAGAAAGAGCCATACCTGCTCTTTGAAAGTCTCCTCTTGTTCGTCTCGGATCAGCAGGATTTCCAAGATTCGAACCAGCAGATTGTAGAGTGTTTTGGGCCCACTTTGGTAACTGAGGGGGATCATAATGGTCGGATTCCGAACCTGATATGTCATGATCATCATATGCTGCTACAATATCAGAAATATCAGAACTCATACCTTCATTATCGCTGCTCGAATCTTCTTCTGGTGAAGGCGGTGAATCG
Organism: Larix kaempferi; assembly: GCA_027924585.1. Lineage (NCBI taxonomy): Eukaryota > Viridiplantae > Streptophyta > Pinopsida > Pinales > Pinaceae > Larix > Larix kaempferi. The sequence continues at coordinate 5,562,718 of BSBM01000831.1, forward strand.
ACAGTTTTCTCCTCAACTAGTTGCAATTCTTGAAGCGGTTCTTCAAACTGCACACTGCGCTCTATGAATATCTTTTTAGATCTGATATCCATGAGTTTATATGCTTTTGATTCTTCCCCATATCCTATCAATATGCACTCGATACATTGTGGATCCAAAGCTCGTCTCTTCTCAGAAGGAATTCTAGCCCATGCAGTAGAGCCAAAAACTCTCAAATTTGACACATCCGGTTTGTGACCAAAGAATGCTTCGAAAGGAGTCATACCTTTCACGGATGAATGTGGAACACGGTTCTGTATATATGCAGCAACATTGATTGCTTCAGCCCAAAGATTTGCAGCCAAACCTTTCGATTCAATCATGCATGTAGCCATCTCTTTCAGTGACCGGTTTTTCCTTTCCGCTACACCGTTCTGCTGGGGTGTGTAGGGAACTGTATGTTGGATCTTGATTCCGCTTTGGGCACAAAGTTGCAGCAACTCGGACTTGATATATTCCCCACCATTATCAGATCTAAGAGCTTTGATCTTGCTCTCAGTGGTGGTCTCGACATAAGCCTTAAAATCCTTGAATTTTCCAAGCACTTCTGACTTGTTTTTGAGAAAGAATACCCATGTAAAGCGGGAAAAATCGTCAATAAATGTCAAAACATACCTTGAACCATTTAATGACATATGGGGCAGCGGACCACTGATATCAGAATGGATCAATCCCAAAATAGTAGAGGCTCTGCTAGCCTTGCCGCGGTCGAATCTGTGCTCGGGGTGCTTCCCAATAATGCAACCGGTGCATATTCCCTTCGAGGAACGGAGTTGTGGAAGCCCATCTACCATGGATTTATTTGATAGCAGCAGCAAATACTTATAATTTAGATGTCCAAATCTTTCATGCCAAAGCCTACTAACCTCATTACCATGTGTGCAAAGAGCAGTGGGCTTTTGTAACGCCCCGTTTTGACATTACTACTTGGAATATTATTATATGTTGTATATGCTGGATTATGAGACTTCGATGGTTTGACGACACTGTGGACAAGTGGTTTTATTATTTTGTCGATATAAATATGTGTGTGTGCGATGTTAGTATTAGGATACGTAGTCTTGTTAGATATGTATCATGTGTTAGTTATGTCTCATATATGCAAGTTAATGAATGATGGGTACGTGGATACCGTTAAATTTATTATTGAACGAAAGAATGTTATATCAAGTGTATGGTGAAAATAATGAATGGATTATTGTTGTTATGTTATGACGAAATGCATGTATACATGTTGAGGATTTGTGCACGATATTCGAGATTGTATTTCGAGGACTGACTTACAGGTTAAAAAGGCTAAGTGATAGCTAGGTCCTACGAGGTGGGAGAGCCTCGGGGACATGGACTCCGAAAGATAAACGGTATGCAGGTGATGCATTATTTACTTCCGCATGATTATTATGCTGTTTATTATGATGTATGGGTGGGGTAGGGTTTCATAAAACTCAACCGCCCAGATTGGTATACGATGACAAACCGAGTACAAGTGCAATGCGGTTATTATGTCAGGTAGACATAGTCCCTTGTTCCATTAGGGGGGGTGGAGGCTTTACCCACCGTTTATCCCCGAAACCCAGAGTCATGGGAGGGCTGTGCTACGGCGCGCTCCCCAAGGTGTGTGATGATGACTGGTGGTTGCCTGCTGGGGAAGCTTGGTCGATGTAGTCGACACTTCCGCTTACGGGTTCTAGCTGGAATCGGTCATGACTTGACATTTCAGGGTAGTCCAGCAGAGGACAGGATAGGATGTGGAAGTTAGTGATGATGTAGGCAAATAGGTGTAGCTTGAAGTAGGGGTGAAAACAAGATCTAACTGTATGTGTGTAAAACCCTGGATTGAGTATGTGTCGTAACTCAGTAATGTATGAATTGTCATAATTTAATAAAATTTCAGTTAGTAAAAGAATGTACCTCGCAAACTATGTTTAAACCTATCTCGATAAACAATAAGTTTCATGATTTTGATTGATGTGTGTGCGATTTATTACTGTTAGTGTACTTACGTGAGGTATGTAAGCAGTAGCTACGCTTACATAACTCGCCTACCTATTTATAAGTTGCATGAAATAAAAGTGAACTATAATGTTTAGGCATCAATTACGTTGTTACTACTTACCTAAATAGGAGATTAAGTTAATACGTCGAGTTAGTAAATTTTGGATTTATAACTGAATAAGGTAATAGAGTAATTAGGTGGTAATAAAAGACGGTTTAGTAATAGCATTAATTATTGTCGATTAATGTTAGTAACATTGATTAAGGTTAGTCATTGTTGATTAATGATTAATATTGTTGATTAATGTTAAATATTGGCCATTAATGTTAAGAATATTGATTAATGTAATTGTTGTTGATTAATGTTAATAATACTGAATAATAATGTCAAATATTGTCGATTAAGGTTAGTAATGTTGATTAATGTTAATCATTATGAGTTAATGATTAATAGTATTGATTAATGAACGAACTATGGATTAACCTAAGTAACAACTAATGTAATTGATTAGTAATGCTTGATTGATTATTTATGAATTTAATTAGTCAAGGGTAAAGGTTAAAATGTTTAATGGTTATTGTAATATTAATTTAAGTAATAATAATCTCATAGGTTAGCATTAATTACAAGGTTAGTTAATTAATTAAAACATATGGACAAGAATTAATTTATAACTATTAATTTAATTATGTTCATGTCTAAGTTAATTAGAACCTAGGGTAAATTGCAAATAGATATATTATGCAATCTATAAACAAGTGTCGGAATGTGCATTGTAGTTGTTTAATAAAAAAATGATGAATGAATTAATTATAAATTTATTATGAAACATTTAATTATGAGGTCACCGAGAGTGGACTAGTAATTATTTGGGTAAAATGTGTAAGTGTTAAACTTTTGTGATTGGTGTAGAACTTTAATTTAATAATATAACATTTTATTAATTATTAATTATTATTTTGAAAAAGGGAATTAATGTTAAAATATTGTCGAGAGGTTGTCGGTTGAGTGGAAAGCACTTAAGGTTCAAAGATGAACCAACCCAAACTTGAATTTGATAATAAAATAATATAGTCTTGGTTTATGAGTCAAAGTTGGGGGCTCGAGGAGGAATGGGGGGTTGGATAAGATTAATGGAGAAGATAGGGGTAGTTATGATAGGAGGTGTCGGTGGAAGGACAAAGGGGGGTATAAGGTCGAGAGGAGAAGGAGGAGAAGGGGCCTTCTTCACCTTGCACATTTTGGGATAGGAGAGGAGCAGAGATAGGAGGAGAAAGCAGCAAAGAAAGGAGGGTCTTGTTGGAGAGATTGCAGAAGGGAAATACCGGTTGGCTTGTACTCGGTTTGGGCTCGGGGGTCCAAAGGGGTACCTTTGGAGCTGGGTGGTCGGCGAGACCTCGCCAGTTGGCAGGGTGGCAAACTATTTTGGCTGGTTGAGTTTTAGAACTGTGGGGAAGGATTTTGGTTGCAGGAAAAATCAAAGGGAATCAGCAAGGCATTCAACAAATGGGGGCAGCAACAAGGGTGGATCTACTAGCTTTCTACAGGTATTTTCCCGCAGGTATGTTGGTCAGTTCTACCTTGTCAAATTCAGATTTATGTTGGGTATTTTCCAGTTATATGCTATATGTTGTTGTTGCACCTGCACATGAGAAGTAGATGTTAGAATTTAAATGTAAACTTGATATAAATTTCATGCATAGAAATAGACGTAAGTAGAAAATCAAAATAGAAATTTGAAACAGTGGGAAAACAGGGAAAACACAGATTTTATTAAGGAAAATTAGGAAATCTAGGACGGGGTCCTACATATGGTATCAGAGCCATGGTTCCAAATCTGGAACCAGAGGGCTCGGGCTCACTACAGTGAGAAGCCTATAGAAGAAAAAAAAAGAGGAATTTACCCTGCGTTCTGCAAATTGTTAAATTGTACAAATTGACAAAATGGTGACCTGAAAATTCCTGTTAGAAGTCTTGGACCAAATTTTACACTTGCAAAAGAGAGACAATAAATAATTAGTGTATTTAATTGGAAATTTATTCTCTCGACAAGATGGAGAAGAGTAAGGGCAAAATTTTCAAAAAAAACATTATAGGGAAAACTATGTTTTCATATATATAGAAAATTTAGATATATATATATATATATATATATATATATATATAACAAAATCTTGTTACACAAAAATATATATATATATATATATATATATATAAAAGGTTCCATATATGTAAATTAGGAATTATATATATGAACAAAATTTATATGAATTTAAATTTAAATTTAAACAATTTCTTTTTATATGAATTTGAACAAACAAACAAAAAAAACAACTAAGTTAAATTCAAAGATTTTAATGAGTATAAGCCTTAATTAAAAGGCCAATATATTTAAAGTAAAGCTTTATTCCTGTGCATTTAACTGTGTGAACTATTTCTGTCATTTCTTGCAAATTTATTATGCTACAGACTATTCTTTGCAAATTTACTATTCTCTGGTAAGAAACCCCTTTCTTTGCACAATTAGAATTAGAATTTAATCTAATTTAAATTTAAATTTAGACACTTTCTTCAACAGAGTGCTTTGTTTCAAATATGCCCAAAAAAAAAAAAAATGATTAATACAAATTTCTTTTTGTATAGTGCAAATTAAGGAAATAAAAATAAATTTCACAAAAAAAAAAATCATTTGCAATAATTCTTTAAAATAAGCATTTTTTTTTTTTTTTTTATCTATGTTCAAATATATACCATAAAAAAAAACATATATATTTGTGAAATATTTGAAAAAGAAAAAAAAAAAAAAACAGGAAAGAAATATATACATTATAGTTTGGCCGCAGCCATGGCTGGGCTAGGAGTAGCCGGCCGGCCAAGTAGCCTGTGGGTTGCGACCTGGGCACGGCCAACCTGTGCAGAGACGAGCACGGCCATGGATGACTCATAGGCCAGTTTTCAATATCACTTAAAACAAATGACGAAATAATAATTTCTTATAGACTGGAAGACGAAGGCAGACCCGAGCCGGTAGAAACAGAAAGATACCTTGCTAAGAGAACATCATCCTCCGGAAGAATATTTCTACTCTGTCTTATATGAATCAGATTCTTCCTCCTTTGAAGAAAATATTAGCGGCTCAATTCAGACACCAGTCTTCAGCTCTAGAGTTGAAGATGAAAACCTGTCCATGACATTGGGACACGAAGGTTAATCATAAACCTGTTAACCTAAGGAATTAAGAAGAAAAAAAAAAGAGATGTGAAAACCCTAGACAACTTTCCATTAGTTTGAACCTCAAACCTCGCTCCACACTGTCTGAAATTTACATGAGTACGACCATTGAAAAAAAAAAAAGGGATTACACATAATAAAGGACAAAAAAAAAAACTTTGTGATAAGTAAATCAATCTTCAGAAACTGTCTCTAAATCTCAGCATGGCGGCCATGGCCAGCCATGGCGCAGCCCTAGAACTCGCGACCTTGGCCGTGGGGAAATCCTCGATTGGGGGACGAAGCAGTGGAGGTGGAGGGCGGCCATCCCACTCCATGCAAAAAAAAAATATATAAAATAAAACATATTTTTGGCCTAGCCAGCAGCTAGACTGCGGCCATGGGTGGCCGGCTAGCAGCCAAAGGGCTGGGACCTGGGCACAGCCAGCCGTCAAGACGGTGAGACAAGTACTAAGGCAGGAGCCACGATGGGCATTGTGTGTTCTACGGAGGCTTGTGCATAGGGAGGCCGCGGAGCGAATGGTGGGGTGAGAGCCGAGCGAGTCCTTGCAGCATCCCCATTTTCAGAAACCCTCTTGAGCCAAGATGAGTTTGGTGAGAGAGAGGTGTTGAGCGGAGCAAATGGTGCAGGTGGGAGAGCCCACAAAATGGGGCAGGAGAGAGCCTGGTAAGAAGAAAACAAAATTTTTTTGCCCTGTATACCTACATGCCCATCTACAGGTCCAGGGCACCCCAGATCAAGAGCCACGCATACTTATATTTTGGATTTGAACCAATACCCTTTTCAACAAGAACCGAAGTCTGCCGCGTAGACCAACTAGGCCATCTCAACAGCCATGAAAAGAATGGTAGCATACAACACAGCTTCAGCTTCATATTCTGCTCGCACACAGTTCTTTTCCGTCTTAATCCGCCCACCACGCGCAGAAGTAAAGGAATGTTTATCGTTAAAAATATTGAATGGTTTTAAGCACTATTCTGCTGCAACTCGTACAGCAATGATGGCAAGAGAACCTTGCCTTATAGTGCAATCCGCGTCCAACTGAGAGTCTGCATGCATCCGTGCAGAGCGTTTAAGTGCAAGAACCGGTCCGCCCAAACCGTCAGATAATCTGACAATGGATGGCCTCTCTGCAAGCAAAAAAAATAATGGGTGAGATTTGCACTCCTTACCCATCATCTCAAGAGACCAGTGTTCCGTGCCTCGCAACCTCCGAACTCATGCCAGATCCCTCCAGCCGACTGGCCTTCGCGCGCGCAAGGGCGAGTGACCTGCTTTTGTGGGAGGCACCCTACTTTGTGACGGTGGGATGAGGGCGTGCATGCAGCCCGCGTGGCATGCATGCAGCCTTCCGTGTGGGCCCCTTGCGCCATGACGTTGTAGGGCAGGTGGTATGCAGAGTGGAGGGCGAGCAGGTCCGTTGGTTGACTGGACCGACAACTAAGAGTGGAGTTAGGGTTTGATTAAGAAAACAAAAATTTGTTAAATATATATTTATTTTATTTTAAAAAGATAATAATAAAAAAAATAAATAATATATTTATAATATTTACGTTTGATGTTTTATTATATGTATTTTGTATTTTATTCAAAATAAAAATGAAAAGAATTAATTAATTAATTAATTTTGCATATGCATATAACTTAGTTAATATATATATATATATGCATATAATATAGCAAGATATCAACATAATTGCACAAGCATGAAATTTTATTTTTATAGGTTATTATGAAATAATTGCTTTAAGTTAATTAATTTTTAAAAAGAAAATTATTATATAAATAATTTCACATTATTTAGAATTGTTTAAATTAATTAAATAATTGAATTTAACTTAAACAATAATCGAGTTGATTAAAATACACAAGGCAATGCTAATATTGTGTATGACTAATCTAACTAACCTAAAGTGAAGTAGGTTAATTGGTAATTAGTTGAACATGGTTACTAGGTTGAAGGCGACCCGATGTAGACTAGAACTAGGTTAAGATAGGTGAAATAGAACGTTTCACGCCGAGGGATTGCACCGAGGGTGACCCTTGCGGAGGGTGCGGTCGTCGGTGACTATCGTAGACAGGAGGACGATGCAAGGTAAGATGGAAGAAGGATTGAAGTTGGACTTGTCGATGTTGAATCCAACTTGTTGAGCCTTTTAGAGTGGCTAAGAGTGGCTTAGTACAATGCCTCGCTAAGCCATAATTGTTGGTTAGGGTCTATTCTTAAGGTGGATGTCGAGATAGGGATTGGATACTTTAGAGAGTCGCCACTAGTGATAAAAATTGCGAACATCATATCTAGGAATATAACGCCTAAGATTGGGGAAGAAACTTGTCGGAAACATTGCCACACTGCTTATGGTGAGCTCGAAGGACAAACTTGTACCGGCTTGCACTTAGTTGTTGGTATGTATTGTAACTTCATTGTTGTACATAAGAATTGTACTTTGCTACCAAACTTCACACGTTGCAGATCTGAATTCAACTTAGGTTTTGACGATGTTAGATCAAATTCTAGTGCTAGTTATGAATGTCGTTTAAAAAAAAAAAAAAAAAAAAAAAGGGGAGAAGATTTTGGTTAAGTTGATGAGTGAATAGTGGGAATCCGCATAAATATTAGAGTGTTCACCTATAAAAAAAATAAAATAAAAAAATTGTTTCCATTAAGCAAATAATAAGTTGTTGCCATTATCTGGAATTAGTTTTCTAATAACGGGTAAGGGGCATGTTCTCCCTAATGTTGAACTCCTTGTGAAAATAAGGCTTAGTAGGAGAAAATATATCAAAGGATTATTAATGACTAACAATGAAATAGGCTCAAATGACTTAAGAACATGTGGAATACCAATAGAAGCAAGAATATAATCAACTTATTGAGTATAGTACTATAGAATTGCAAGATAGGAGAATAATCGCTAAGACACAACATATGAGTATTATCATATGACATGGATAAATGGTATCGACGAAAAGGAAGTAGACGTAAAAATAAAATAAAATAAATAAATAAATAAAAAAAAGAGAGAGAGAAGAAATGAAAATATATAGATAGGTGGTCGTTATAGAGGACACTGGTATCGACGTATTTGATCCATGGGTGATAATAATTATGCATATTAATATGAATAAAATTATGATAGTTATGAGGATTAACTTGAGTAAAGACAAAGGAGGGGAGTAGTCAATGAAGCAGGAAGACTAAAATGAGTAAGTGCATGGAATAAAATATTCCTGATATGGGAGCAATCCATGAACAACGTACATATGGGATGTGGTGATAAATGCAATCTTTAATATAATACAAGTAGATACGAGGTAGTTTTAAAACAGTGACGTGAGTCATTACAATGTAAGATGTGTCGATGCAATAGATGGTAATGAGCTTATGTATTTTGTACGAGGGACACCTACAAAGTGGATTGCATGGACAAATAATATTTATGAATGTCACAAAATAACTCATGTTGATATATGAGAGTTTAGGGTTGTAATAAATGTAAAAAGGGGGAACTATCGCCACATTGGAAGATAGGGTTATGCTAGGAGAGTAAACAAGAGAAGAAGGCAAAAGTTAGTAATGAAATACTATAAATATGGAGTGAAAGTAATACATAATTGTCGTAAAAAGCGCATATTTAGACGATGAAATATAAGTGGCTGATTCATAAATCATGGAATGCACTATCCATAGTGGTATCCAGGATGAAAAAAAAAAAAAGGGATTAAGGCGGCATAAATGAAATTTGGACATTTAACTTAGTCCCTAACTGGAAGAGTATAATGACATATGATATTCAGTAAAAGCTTGTGACAACTAAAGTAGTTGGCAGTAATAATAAGAGAAGATCGTAATACAAGAAATGTGCATGTATCATCAAGTCCTGGTAAGACACAAAATTAAGTTAGGTACGTCGAGTAAATACATGATCTTCGTCTCCACTATGTAAGGATAAATTAAAGGTCGATCGACGATAGATAGGGTTGTAAAATTGTAAAATTTTATGAGGAACCTAGATAGGCATGCTAGGAGGAAATTCGTGAGGGTATGATGCTATCCTGTGAGGGAATGACTTTATGTCAATTTAATTTATAAACAAAAGAAAAATGATATATCGTGAGATGCATAAGTCAGATTTCTTGAAAGTGGTTCATAATGTAATACATTGATGGGAAAATGGTGTGTGATGTATGACTTAGAGGTAGTCATTACTTAATAGGTAATATTGGACATCGAATGAAATTATGTATGTTTAAGAACAACACCAACACAATTGCAACATATCGATTATAAGCATGTCGATGACAAGTGACCATTAAGATAAGTAAAGGGGTAAACCACATGAGCAACGACCATAGTATTTGGTAAGGTGTGAGAACACATGAGCTCATTTGCATGTTGTGATGGAAGTATTGTTAATATAGTATAAGTAATGATGAGTAAGGATTATAATGTTAGTGTGCACAAATACGTAAGAGTCGCCATCTTGTGTAATTAATGGATTATGAATAAAAAGAATTGATGAGTGTAACTTAGATACTGAAGTAATAGAGTAGATAAGATTAGCGGATTTACATAGATCTGTGAATGAAGGAAATGGGTATGTCAAGGTAAGGGATAGTTAAAGAAATAGTACCAAACATAGGACAATGAGGTAAAGATTACAAGATAAATGGAAATGCAGTCGAAGATAAGTTCTAGTTGAACTTGGAAAGTTGTTAATGATGATATGGAATTTCTCCTTAATGTTTAAACTGTAGTCTCAATAGGTGTATCATTTAAACCAACAACATTTAAATAAAGAGCATGATGGCTTCATAATTTATCACCAATAATAAATCTTGATATAGAGAAATGGCGTAAGTCAAAGTGAAATTAATTAAAGATAAGCTCCGATTAAAGAGTCAGTTAATTTAACAAGAATGTTGAATATTCTATGGGTTAAGAATGGTAATGAACCTTGAGTAGTCAACCAACAACCTATGTGAATGTTAAACGAAATAAGATTTAATGAATGAAATTGTAGATGTCGTATGTATATTTAGGAAGTGGCCCAATAGGGAAATTACACCCTAGGTTCAGCTACCTAGGAGGATGCATAGATCATGCATCGTGATGGTTCCACACTATTTTGACCATAACTTCGGGACGAAGTTTCCTGAAGGGTGGGTGTATGTAACGCCCCGTTTTGACATTACTACTTGGAATATTATTATATGTTGTATATGCTGGATTATGAGACTTCGATGGTTTGACGACACTGTGGACAAGTGGTTTTATTATTTTGTCGATATAAATATGTGTGTGTGCGATGTTAGTATTAGGATACGTAGTCTTGTTAGATATGTATCATGTGTTAGTTATGTCTCATATATGCAAGTTAATGAATGATGGGTACGTGGATACCGTTAAATTTATTATTGAACGAAAGAATGTTATATCAAGTGTATGGTGAAAATAATGAATGGATTATTGTTGTTATGTTATGACGAAATGCATGTATACATGTTGAGGATTTGTGCACGATATTCGAGATTGTATTTCGAGGACTGACTTACAGGTTAAAAAGGCTAAGTGATAGCTAGGTCCTACGAGGTGGGAGAGCCTCGGGGACATGGACTCCGAAAGATAAACGGTATGCAGGTGATGCATTATTTACTTCCGCATGATTATTATGCTGTTTATTATGATGTATGGGTGGGGTAGGGTTTCATAAAACTCAACCGCCCAGATTGGTATACGATGACAAACCGAGTACAAGTGCAATGCGGTTATTATGTCAGGTAGACATAGTCCCTTGTTCCATTAGGGGGGGTGGAGGCTTTACCCACCGTTTATCCCCGAAACCCAGAGTCATGGGAGGGCTGTGCTACGACGCGCTCCCCAAGGTGTGTGATGATGACTGGTGGTTGCCTGCTGGGGAAGCTTGGTCGATGTAGTCGACACTTCCGCTTACGGGTTCTAGCTGGAATCGGTCATGACTTGACATTTCAGGGTAGTCCAGCAGAGGACAGGATAGGATGTGGAAGTTAGTGATGATGTAGGCAAATAGGTGTAGCTTGAAGTAGGGGTGAAAACAAGATCTAACTGTATGTGTGTAAAACCCTGGATTGAGTATGTGTCGTAACTCAGTAATGTATGAATTGTCATAATTTAATAAAATTTCAGTTAGTAAAAGAATGTACCTCGCAAACTATGTTTAAACCTATCTCGATAAACAATAAGTTTCATGATTTTGATTGATGTGTGTGCGATTTATTACTGTTAGTGTACTTACGTGAGGTATGTAAGCAGTAGCTACGCTTACATAACTCGCCTACCTATTTATAAGTTGCATGAAATAAAAGTGAACTATAATGTTTAGGCATCAATTACGTTGTTACTACTTACCTAAATAGGAGATTAAGTTAATACGTCGAGTTAGTAAATTTTGGATTTATAACTGAATAAGGTAATAGAGTAATTAGGTGGTAATAAAAGACGGTTTAGTAATAGCATTAATTATTGTCGATTAATGTTAGTAACATTGATTAAGGTTAGTCATTGTTGATTAATGATTAATATTGTTGATTAATGTTAAATATTGGCCATTAATGTTAAGAATATTGATTAATGTAATTGTTGTTGATTAATGTTAATAATACTGAATAATAATGTCAAATATTGTCGATTAAGGTTAGTAATGTTGATTAATGTTAATCATTATGAGTTAATGATTAATAGTATTGATTAATGAACGAACTATGGATTAACCTAAGTAACAACTAATGTAATTGATTAGTAATGCTTGATTGATTATTTATGAATTTAATTAGTCAAGGGTAAGGGTTAAAATGTTTAATGGTTATTGTAATATTAATTTAAGTAATAATAATCTCATAGGTTAGCATTAATTACAAGGTTAGTTAATTAATTAAAACATATGGACAAGAATTAATTTATAACTATTAATTTAATTATGTTCATGTCTAAGTTAATTAGAACCTAGGGTAAATTGCAAATAGATATATTATGCAATCTATAAACAAGTGTCGGAATGTGCATTGTAGTTGTTTAATAAAAAAATGATGAATGAATTAATTATAAATTTATTATGAAACATTTAATTATGAGGTCACCGAGAGTGGACTAGTAATTATTTGGGTAAAATGTGTAAGTGTTAAACTTTTGTGATTGGTGTAGAACTTTAATTTAATAATATAACATTTTATTAATTATTAATTATTATTTTGAAAAAGGGAATTAATGTTAAAATATTGTCGAGAGGTTGTCGGTTGAGTGGAAAGCACTTAAGGTTCAAAGATGAACCAACCCAAACTTGAATTTGATAATAAAATAATATAGTCTTGGTTTATGAGTCAAAGTTGGGGGCTCGAGGAGGAATGGGGGGTTGGATAAGATTAATGGAGAAGATAGGGGTAGTTATGATAGGAGGTGTCGGTGGAAGGACAAAGGGGGGTATAAGGTCGAGAGGAGAAGGAGGAGAAGGGGCCTTCTTCACCTCGCACATTTTGGGATAGGAGAGGAGCAGAGATAGGAGGAGAAAGCAGCAAAGAAAGGAGGGTCTTGTTGGAGAGATTGCAGAAGGGAAATACCGGTTGGCTTGTACTCGGTTTGGGCTCGGGGGTCCAAAGGGGTACCTTTGGAGCTGGGTGGTCGGCGAGACCTCGCCAGTTGGCAGGGTGGCAAACTGTTTTGGCTGGTTGAGTTTTAGAACTGTGGGGAAGGATTTTGGTTGCAGGAAAAATCAAAGGGAATCAGCAAGGCATTCAACAAATGGGGGCAGCAACAAGGGTGGATCTACTAGCTTTCTACAGGTATTTTCCCGCAGGTATGTTGGTCAGTTCTACCTTGTCAAATTCAGATTTATGTTGGGTATTTTCCAGTTATATGCTATATGTTGTTGTTGCACCTGCACATGAGAAGTAGATGTTAGAATTTAAATGTAAACTTGATATAAATTTCATGCATAGAAATAGACGTAAGTAGAAAATCAAAATAGAAATTTGAAACAGTGGGAAAACAGGGAAAACACAGATTTTATTAAGGAAAATTAGGAAATCTAGGACGGGGTCCTACAGCTTTGCAAGCGGAATAAAGTGCGAAAACTCATAACATTTTGCAGTGTGGTTTGCCTTTCCAACCGCAACTAGTCTTCCACTTTTGATATCAGAAATTTCAACTGTATTAGGGCTGAATGTGACTTTCTTTGGATCACCAGTATGTGTCATTTGATACACAGAAAGGAGATTCGAAGCTAAGGAAGGCACATAGAGAACATTCTGAAAGCTTCCATGTTCTACATGAATCGTACCTTTGCCCTTTGAAATTTTTTTTGAGTCATCTCCCAAATGGATGGGGATGGAGCTGTTTGGATCGAATGAGGAAAAAGAATCAATATTTGCAGCCATATGATTTGATGCACCCGAATCTATCAAGAGAGTAGTGGGCTTCGAAACCGTTGCCATGAGTGCTTGTCCTCTTTCATGATCGTCATTCCGATCCTTCTTCCTTGCACCGTCAGGAAGGGTTATGTTGTTCTTTTCCAAAAGGAGGGCCATTTGATCTATAGTCTTCTTCATACATGAACTTTCGGGATGAAAGCCACGGTTACAATAAGTACATTTAGATTTTTGGTTACCTTCTTTGCCCTTTTGCTTGGATTTCGAACTGGATGGTGCATCCGTTTGCTTGCCTTTGTCTTTTTGCTTGTGAGGCTCGAATTTGGGCTTCTCCTTCTTTAGCTTTCCTTTACCATTCGAGATATTGGGTCCTTGAACAAATAGGGCTGAATCTTTGGAGCTTATGGACCCCATTTGAATCAACTTGTCATGCTCTTTCGTAACGGACTCAATGAAGGCATTCAAGGTAGGCATCTTCCAATTCGGGGTAGTTAGCCGACCGGAATTGAAAGTGGAGACAAATACCGAATAATCTTTCCCAAGCTTGCTTAGAATGGAGAGGATCAACTGTTTATCCTCTTTGATAACACCACTGTTCTTCAATTGCAAGTTCAAGTTCTTGAATTTTGTGAAGAATTCATTGATGGTCTCGAAATTCTCAGGATTAAGGCCAATCAATTCATTCTCTAATTGAAAAGCCCTAAGCTCATCCTGCTTGCCGAATAGTGTTTCAAGTTGCTCCAATATGGCTTTTGGAGTCTTCAATCCGCTGAGATGGAAGTGAAGATCCTTGGAGATGGAGAGACAAAGAAGACCATAAGCTTCATCAAGCTTGTTGTAGTGTTTGGTTCGATCTGCCACATTGTTTGGCTCCAATTCAAGACCAATGGTGACTCGGTAGTAACCTTTTGAACGTAATATGATCTCCATATCATCTTTCCAATCAAAATAATTGAATGGGGTGAGGATAGGCTTTGAAGAAGAGTATTCCATTGCAAGGAGCGAGTCAACTGATGAAGAGGAAGCTTGCATGCAGACTATAGCGAATGCAATTGATGTAGGAAGGCTTGCATGCAGAAGATAGCGAGTGCACTTGGAGGAGACAATAAACCTGCAAATCACATCAAAACAACCACAATAAGGTCGAACAATCCACCCTTTGAGAGTTGCATCACACCTGGGATTGGATTTCAAGCAATGTTGAATAGGTCCAATGTATCAGATCCAGGAATTATGTGGTAACTCAAGCTTCTGGAGTGGTATTGGAATATTTTTCAAGCTTTGCATGCACAGGAGCGAATGCCCTTGAGATATCTCATGCCAAACTTATTGCAATTTTTAGCAATTCAGTCAAATCTTCTTGTATAAACACCTGTAGAAAAGAGATCTTGTCCCTGCAATGGCTCTGATACCATGTAAAATTAGTCACAGCAGATCTAATGAACAAGTAAATCAATCACAACAGATGAACATAGAAAATATGGTGCAAAACTGTGCAAAACATGCAGCAGTGCACTCTATCCCAGAAAGGGTGAATGAATTACAATACAAAACAGTCACAATGACTGAGCAATTCGAATTGCCTAAGGAGGTCATTCAAATTACAGAATGGAGTAGCTTGACTCTATCTAGGAGTCCTCATCAATCATCGGTGGTGCTCATCAATCACAACAACCAGTCATCCAGGTGTCAAACTGAGTTTAACTGAGTGTAATAAATGTAACTGAAGTGTGTAGCACTGATATAGGATCTGGAGGCTCAGTGGGGGCGCATGGGAGGCTAACTGAAGTCAGAACAAGTCACCTAATCAAACTGGAGGTCAAACGGAAGTGATACAGTCAGTCGGGAGTGAAACTAGCCTCAAATCAGGGAGAATCGGAGCTAACTGAATGTAACTGAAGTGGAACTGCAGTGGTAGGTGAACAAGTGCGCCCTTCTCTGGCAGTAGGTGAGAAGTGGGCGCCTTTCAGCTTAGGAGGTCTAAAACTCTGTGGTAGGTGGCTCCCGGGTGCTAGAAGAAGGTGGATAAGGTGCTGGAGGCATCAAACTGGTGACTGGGATGCATGCAAGTGCATGCAGGTGCATGCAAAACCCTAGATTCTGCATATCCTGAAATAGATCATGCAGGATCCTGAAATAGATGATGTATCCTGAAATAGATGATGTGGATATCCGAACACCCCCCCTCAAGCTAGACTATGATGTGCCAACTAAAATAATGTGGGGCCCTGGTAACTAAGACCAAAGGTCACCCCAATACAATAATCCAAAAAGAATGTTGAAAATAAACTAAGTGAGGAAAGAGGGAAAACCCAGTGGGAAGAAAGCCCCCCCTCAAGCTAAAGCATAATAATGAATCAATCTGTCTCCACCATGATGGAACTCACCCCCAACAGTGAACGGAGGTAAGAGAACTTCTTCTCAGTGAAGCTCTTGAAATCCATTTGTTAAACCACATGCTTATTCTGGCCTCAATTTTGGAAACTAGCCAAAGCCAGTCCAATTTACCATATTTGTTAGGCTTGAGGGAGAAACCTAAGTATTTGATGCCCTCCTCAACAGTTGCTATCTCAAAAGGAAAAAATATATGCCAAAAGGGACTTTGAAATTCTAAGAGCTGAGTATACCTCACAAAGAAATTATGAGCAAAAAAGTTGAATAAGAGTGAAAACTGCAGTAAAAAGAGCAGACAAATAATTATGCAACAGAACTCAGATAGGAGCACAATAATGTCACATGATCCAATAATCAGTATAGTCAACAATGATGCTGCAATGGAGAGAATTTGAATCACAAGGGAGAATTCGAACCTCAGTTGGTCTAGCATAGGGATTATCACCACTGGAGTGCTCCGGAAGACTCAAAGTCAACTGAACAGAACCTAAACTCAACTAATTGACGTCACAATCAGTTAACTGACTAATGAGGGCGCAATAGTGAGTTTGTCATGCATGTCAATCAGAAATGGGCGCACGAGGCCACAATCAGTGGCATCCAGAGCTCCAACCCCCCACAAGAGTCAGCTAACTCAGGTGGACTGCACTGAAACACGCAGTTGGTTCCTATAAAGTAGGGAACTGACTGAAGTGGTCCTAAAATGATGCATGCAGAGCTCAGAAGGTGGTAGATAGATCCTAGATGACATCTG
This sequence comes from Larix kaempferi, assembly GCA_027924585.1. Taxonomy (NCBI): domain Eukaryota; kingdom Viridiplantae; phylum Streptophyta; class Pinopsida; order Pinales; family Pinaceae; genus Larix; species Larix kaempferi. Next base: position 5,579,533 of record BSBM01000831.1, read on the forward strand.
CACACCACTAGGGGGAAAATGACATCGTCAACAACTAGGAAAATAATTCTAGGTAGGACAATGATGGAGTATTAAAATATCCTAACACCCCCCCCTTAATCCATACTTTTGCATCCTTGGCCCTGGTTACTAAGACCAAAGGTCACCCATACAATCAAATAAATGATAAAAAATGAACTGTCCATGAACCAAGGAAATGGGGAAAACCTCATGGGAAACCTCCCCTCAAAATAAGACAACAGGAAGCTCAAACATCTTTCACACCAAGTAGAGACCTAAGAAAGACAAATCTCTTCTGAGTGAAAACTTTAGTGAATATGTCTACAATCATCTCCTCTGTAGGACAATAATGCAGTGAGATGGTCCAATTGTGCACTAGCTCCTTGATGTAGTGCGTGTGAACCTCAATATGTTTGGTTCTCTGCTTCTGTATTGAATCACTGGATATCCAAATGGCACTTTGATTGTCACATAATAGTTCAACTGAAGGAGAAGTGCGAATGCCAAACTTAGTTAGGATCCCATGCAACCAAACTGCCTGGATGGTTGCATTCACAACCCCTCTTTACTCTGCCTCTGCTGAAGATAGTGCAAGTGTTGCTTGCTTTTTGCTTGACCAACGGATTGGTCCTGATCCAATCATTAATACATACCCTGAAGTGGACTTCCTATCAGTACTGTCTCCAGCCCAGTCCAAGTCAGTAAAACCAACCAGATCTAGTGGAGCACCAACAAAATAGTGGATCTCAAACTCTCTCGTACCTTGCACATAGTGCAAGATCCTCTTAGTTGTTTTCCAATGTAGCTCATGTGGCTCCTACATGTACCTAGCCACAACACCAACAACATATGATAGATCTAGTCTCGAATGTGTCAGATATAACAAGCTACCAATCAATTGTCTATAAAGTGTGCTATCAACCGAGGGTGTGGAACCACCTTCTTCCAATTGAATGCCAGATAGGAAGAGAAAAGATGTGGCTTTGGAATCAACTATATGAAACTTTGTCAGTAAATTAGATGCATACCTTGACTGTGAAACCATGATCCCTGAAGTGTTTTGAGTCACTTCAAGACCAATGAATTGTCTCAACAATCTCAGATCTGTCATAGCGAATGATTTGTTCAAGGAAGACTTGATGTGCTTCAACCCAATAGCAGATCCACCAGTGATGAGCAAGTCATCCACATACAAAACAATCAACAACAAACATTCACCCTTCTTTTGCATGTAAACATTGCAGTCAGATCTGCATCTCTCAAACTTCAGTGATCTGCATACTAAGGAAGGATCATCAGCGTACCCCTCAGGCTGTCTCATGTAGATCTCTTCTTCCAAGTCACCATGTAAGAAGGAATTCTTTATATCCATGTGATGTACCTCCCATGCATACAAAGCTGCAATGGCCAAAACAACTCTCACTGAATCCATCCTTGCAACAAGAGCGAATGTCTCATTGTAGTACAACCCTTGGACTTGTGAGTACCCCTTTGCAACCAACCGAGCCTTGTACTTGGTTGTAGATCCATTAGATCCAAGCTTAGTTTTGTAGATCCATTTGCACTGAACAAGTTTCCTCCCAGGTGGAAGAGGGACAAGATCCCATGTTCCATTGTTCTGCAGTGACTCATGTTCTTCATCCATGGCTGCTTGCCATCTCAGATCATGGCAAGCCTCTTTGTAATACTGTGGATCAGATCCTACCATCATGAAGCACCTCTCAGGGAGAAGTGGATATGTATGGAAAAGTGCAATGTTTGCATCTTGGTATTGAGATCTTTTTCTTCTATAGTCAGATGGATCTCCAACAGTAACCCCGATTGCCTCAATAAGCTTTTGAGCCCACTTAAGCCTTAGATTAGGAGTAGATGCTGGATCTAGATCTGGATCTACTAGGTCTGCTTGCTCAATATCTAGATCTGAATCATATTGGTCTTCTTCTTCTGAATCTGAGTATAAATCACCTGTAAAAACATCATTAGGAGCAAATGGAGGAGGTAGATCAGTTATACCTTCCTTGTCAACTAGTTGTAGATCATGCAATGGGTCCTCATTGAACTATACACTTCTTTCAATGAAGCATCTCTTTGTTGCAATCTCCATCAACTTGTAAGCCTTTGCATCTTCTGCATATCCAAGAAGGATGCATTCACTACTTTGAGGTTGAAGTGCTTTCCTATTGTCAGTGGGGATTCTGGCCCATGCCTTGGATCCAAAAACCCTCAGATGAGAGACATTAGGTTTGTGTCCCTTCAATGCTTCAAATGGAGTGACCCCATCAATAGATTTGTGGGGTACCATATTCTGAATGTATGTGGCATAGTTTACTACTTCTGCCCAAAGATTTGATGGGAGATCGCTTGCTTCAAGCAAGCAGGTAGCCATCTCTTTCAATGACCTATTCTTCCTCTCTGCTACACCATTTTGTTGTGGTGTGTATGGAACAAAATGTTGAATCTGAATGCCTTCGGAAGCACATGGCTGAAGCAAGTCTCTTTTGATGTACTCCCCTCCATTATAAGATCTGAGTGCTTTGATCTTCCTTCCAACAGTGTTCTCAACTAGGGATTTAAAAACTTTGAAGCATTCAAACAGCTCATATTTCTGCTTGAGAAAGTAGATCCAACAGAACCTAGAGTAGTCATCAATGAAGGTCAGAAGATATCTGGATCCATTTATTGAAGCAGTGGGCATCGGTCCTAAAACATCACTTTGAATCAAATACAGGATGGAAGAAGCTCTCTTTTCCTTCCCAACTTCATACTTTCGCTTTGGATGCTTCCCTACCAAGCAACCTTTGCAGATCCCTTGAGAGAATTTTATGTTTTGTAGACCTTCAACCATCTCTTCTTTGTGCAACCGCTGGAGATATTTGAAGTTTAGATGACTGAATCTTTCATGCGAGAGCCTACTTGTCTCATTTGCATGAGTCAAGATAGCACTTTGATGGGAGTATGGAAAGAAGGAGGACAACTCATAAGTCTTGGAGGCATGATTTGAAACTCCTTTGGCTATCATCTTCCCAGATGAGATCTCAATAACCTCAACTGAATCAGGTCCAAAAACTACTTTCTTTGGAGGACGTGTGTGTCATCTGGTAAACAAACAACATATTAGCTGCTAGATAGGGCACATACAATACATTGTTGAACCTTCAATGCTCAAGCTGTATGGTACCTTTCCCCTCAGCAAAAATTTGAGAATCATCCCCCATGTGTATACTTGGTCCATCGGTGAGATCTAATGAAGAAAATGGCTCTCTGGAGGCAACCGTGTGGTTGGAGGCTTCGAAATCAATAAGAAAAGCTTGGGATTGTGAGAACCCAACCTTTAATGCATGGCATCTCTCATGATATTCTGAATTGCCTCCTAGATCATTCTTCCTTTCACCTTCAGGAAGGGAAATGTTATGTTGCTCAAGGAGTTTTTCCATTAGATCTATGGTCTTCTTCATACAATAAATCTCAGGATGATTTGCCTTCTTGCAGTATGTACACTTGGATTTCTCAAACTTCTTCTGTTTGTCCTTCTTGGAGATGGAGGATCCTTTAGATGGACTTGGTCTGGCATTCTGCTTGGGTTCAGATGGCCTCTTATCCTTTCCTTTGTGCTTCCCCTTTCCATTCGCACTTTTTGGTTCTCCAGCCAGAAGAGCTTGATTTTTGGAGGCCTTCAAGGTGCCCATCTGGATCAACTTATATTGTTCGTGGATGAGAGATTCAGTGAAAACATCTAAGGAGGGCATCTTCCAACCAGGGATTGAAATTTGCCCAGAATGGAAGGTAGATACAAAGATGGAGAACTCAGGACCTAGCTTGCTCAAAATGGATAGCACCAGCTGCTCATCTTTCTTCTCAATGCCACCCTACTTGCATTGCATAACCAAAGATTTGAATTTTGAAAAGAGCTGATGAATGGTCTTGAAACTGCTCAGTTGAAGAGCAATCAACTCATTTTCCAGATATGGCCTCTTAGCTCATCTTGTTTGCCGAAGAGGGTCTCTAAATTTAACCATAATTCTCTTGGAGTCTTCAATCATTCGAGGTGGAAGAGTACATATCTGGAAATATGAACACACATGAAACCAAGTGCTTCATCCAATCTATTCAGATACTTTGATTTATCCACAGCTGATTGTGGTTCGGGCTCCTTCCCCATTGTTACCATGTACAATTATTTGTTGCGCAATACCATCTGCATATCATCCCTCCAATCAAGGTAATTGAAGGGTGTCAGGATCCTGGGGAGAGAGGAGAGTTGAATTGTCCATTACAACTATTGCAACTGTAGAAAAATGGTGCAACTGCTGCTGCACTCAAAAACTTTGAATAACCTGCAAAAAACTCTCAATAATAGAGGTAGACTACTACTGAGCACTGCTTTAGGATAGTAGGCACATTTTTCCGGATCCTTCATACCTGGCTAGACTTCATTGGATTTCTCCAATGAATTCAATGCAATGGCACCAGGATTTGCTGTGGAAATCTAGAGGCTTCTGGTGCACTACCGAAAGCAACTTCTCAACCTATTCGATCAATGGCTCTGACACCATGTGAAATTCTAAGTCACAACAGATCTAAGAGATGAGTATACCTCACAAAGAAAGAATGAGCAGAAAAATTGAATAAGAGTGAAAACTGCAGTAAAAAGAGCAGAAAAATAATTATGCAGTAGAACTCAGATAGGAGCAGAATAATGTCACATGATCCAATAATCGGTATAGTCAACAATGATGATACAATGGAGAGAATTCAAATCACACAGGAGAATTCAAACGTCAGTTGGTCTAGCATAGGGATTATCACCACTGGGGTGCTCTAGAAGACTCAAACTCAATTGAATAGAACTTAAACTCAGCTAACTGAAGTCAAAATCAGTTAACTGACTAAGGAGGGCGTATGAGGCCACAATCAGTGGCATATGGAGCTCCAACCCCCCACAAGAGTCAGCTAACTCAGGTGGACTGCATTGGAACACTCAGTTGGTTCCTACAAAATAGGGAACTGACTAAAGTGGTCCTAAAATGATGCATGCAGGGATCAAAAGGTGGTAGATGGATCCTAGATGACATCTACACACCACTAGGGGGAAAATGACATCATCAACAACTAGGAAAAATAAATAATGCTAGGTTGGACAAGGATGGAGTATTAAAATATCCTAATAGGGACGAGAATCTAATTGAGCCTGCAATAGGTAAATAAAGGATTTCCTAGCATTGATTTCCATTCCCGTGGTTTGACAGAAAAGATCAAGAATCACCTTAGCCTTTGACAATCCCTCTTAGACTGGAGGCATAATAGAAGGATGTCATCAACAAACAAAAGATGGGTCAGGGCTTCCCATCCATTCAAAGACACACAAGCCAATCTTCTACAACGACATTATTCATGGATAAGTTTTCTCAGTCCTTCCACAACTAAAAGGAAAATGAAAGGGGAAAAGAGGCATCCTTTCCTGAGCCCTCAGGAGACTTTGAAGAAAGAAGACCCAACCCCATTAATCAGAACCGCAAATGAGGATGACTCAATAAAACCCATGATCCAGTTAGTCATCTATAGGTTAAATCCAATATGTAATAGTATCAGTCAAATGAATAGCCATGAAGCCTTCTTATAGGATTTTGATAGATCCAACTTTAACACCCCCACCTTCTAATTTTGCAATTTAACATAATGTAGACATTCCTGCACCGAACACATTGTTGTTAAATTTTGAGCATTAATTCAATATACTCTAGGATCTTTACTGAGAGAATAACATGTACAATATATCAATGCATATCAATCATAGCAAGCATATCAATCATCATAAGATGCAAACATAAGAGACAATAGACACACAGAGTTTCCAGGGAGAAAACCCTAAGGTGAAAAACCCCACAACTTCCTCAGAGATAGATAGAGCAATAGTACAACCAAAGTACACAGAGATAGACTCCTCCTAGCAGCTGATCCTCCTCCTCACATGTGCGCCACTTTCCGAGTGATGGAAGTGTGAGTTATGAAGTGATCCAAATAGAGATTGGGAGATCTCTATTTATACTTGTCCTGACTGCCCAATAAACTTATGGGGTCGACTTGTCTGGCTTAGTACAATAAACCAATGTTAACTTAATCAGGGCCGACCCCACACATGGTGGTCTAATAACCCATCGGCAAGTTATGACACTTGCGACACTTGTCAATACAAATGATGACACTTCCGTATAGAGGAATAATAACATCTCTATAGGAGTACAATATACATAGATGAAATACATGGGTGAAATACATTTCGAAGTTACATATACATCAACACTCCCTCTTAACTAGGAAGGTATTTCTCGACACAGATCTGCTAGCACAAGTCTTCTTCTCTGGATCATCATCAACGAATCATCGTCCTCAAATCATCGTCATCGTCACGACTGCTACTATTTCAATCAATCTCTGAATCTACTCGTCATAGGAAGTTCTACAGAGCCAGTCCTTTTTCATACTGGATGTAGGCCCACCACCTGCAGGTCTTCATCATCACTGGCCATACTGTGGAATTATCAGGACTTATTACGTGCGTCACAAAACCTCGCAAGAGCATCCAGGATGTTACGAGCGCACGGCTCTACCTGTCGGATCTCCCAGGGCGCTATTATATGTAACCCCACCACAAAACCTCGAAAGAGAATCCCATGACTGATTACGAGCACATGGCTCAACCTATCGGATCTCCCAGGGCACAAATTACATGTGGTCACCACAAAACCTCGAAAGAGCATCCCATGACTGATTATGAGCACACGGCTCAACCTATCGGATTTCCCAGGGCACAAATTACATGTGGTCATGGAAAAACCTCGAAAGAGCATCCCATGACTGATTACGAGCACACGGCTCAACCTATCGGATCTCCCAGGGCACAAATTACATGCCATAGGACAAAACCTCGAAAGAGCATTTGCCAGATCTCCCAGGGCACAAATTACATGCCATAGGCAAAACCTCGAAAGAGTATCTGCAAATCTCCCAGGGCACAAATTATATGTCCTCCTAAGCAAAACCTCGAAAGAGCATTTTCCAGATATCCCAAGGCACAAATTACATTCCATAGGAAAAACCACGAAAGAGTATCTGCAAATCTCCCAGGGCACAAATTATATGCTTATCTGCACAACTTGTTCCACAGCCATAGAGTATCAACCTGATACTCACCATACATCATCCTGATGTACACATGATCATCCTGGTCATCAACACTGCATCGTCCTGATGCATGTCATCTGGATCAACATCCTGAAGCTCGTCATCCATGATCATCCTGATCATACAATGCATCCACCTAATGCATACACAATATCTGCTTGATACATATCATCATACATGATCTACCTGATCATACAATATATCCACCTGATACACATACAAATACATGATCCACCTGATCATACCTAATACATATCAACATACATGATCTACCTGATCATACCATGTATCCACCTGATACATCTATAGATACATACACATGACCCAACTGATCATATCCAGCATCCAACATGATGCGTACATACATATACATATAAATGATCCAACTGATCATATCCAGAATCCAACATGATGCATACATACATATAAATGATCCACTGATCATATCCAACATCCAACATGATGCATACATACATATAAATGATCCACTGATCATATCCAACATCCAACATGATGCATACAAACATAGAGTAGTAATTGGAGCATCGTCCTGATGCTCATCATCCAGCGCTTACATCCACAGCCATGGGAAGGATCCTCCTCTCATCATGCTTGGAATGGCTCCAGCAAATGTCTCCATCACTTCTTCCTCGAAGTGTCATCAATATGAAGAACACCAAGCCTCTCTCTGAAGTACTCGAACTTCACTCTGGCTAGGGGTTTCGTCAGTACATTTGCAACCTACTCATCCATCGCAACATACAGGAGCTTCACTGCTCCTCTCTGCACCATATCCCTGATATAGTGATATTTGATCTCAATGTGTTTCGACCTGTCGTGGAACACCAGATTCCCAGACAGCTTCACACAATTCTGGTTGTCACAAAGGATAGCAGTAGCCTCCAGCGGGAGATCAAATAACTCAGACAGTAGCTTCCGAAGCCATACTGCCTCACAACTAGCTGAACAAGCAGCAACATATTCTGCTTCAGCTGTACTCAGAGCTACGTAGGATTGCTTCCTGCTAAACCAAGAGATTACACCTGATCCCATACTGAAGCAGCACCCAGAAGTGCTCTTCCTATCTGCAGCACTACCTGCCCAGCCCGAATCAACATAACCGTGTAGGTTAAACTTTTGATTTGCATCATGCTTGAGCCCATAGTCAACCGTACCCTTCAGGTACCTCAGAATATGATTTACAGCAACCAGGTGAACACCTCTGGGATCCGTCAGGAACTGGCTCAATGTGTTCACCGCAAAGCAAATATCTGGCCTCGTGTTCGTTAGGTACATCAAGGACCCAATCATCTGACGATACATAGTGACATCAACCGGATTAGATGAAGCACCACACAGAAGCTTCAGGTTCGATGCCATAGGTGTGGCCATGGCCTTGCAGTCCACCATCCCGAACCTCTTCGGGATCTCTACTGCATACTTCCCTTGTCCAAGGAAGATCCCATTTGCACTCTGCAACACCTAATGCCTAGAAAATAGTGCATCATCCCCAAGTCCTTCATCTCGAACTCGGTTGCAAGCTTCCTCTTGGTATCGACAATCAAACTATCATTACCTGTTACAAACAGATCATCTACATACAACAGTAGTATTACAAGATTGCCTTCCTCAACCTTGTAGTAAAGGTTGGAATCTGTTTTACTCTTGGTAAAGCCCAAACTGGATAGAAAACTGTCCATCCTACCATACCAAGTCCTAGGAGCTTGCTTTAAGCCATACAAGGCTTTCTTCAACCTACACACATATGACTTCCTGTCATGTGTCTCAAAACCATGTCGCTGCTCCACATACACTTCCTCCTCGACTAAACCATTCAATAAGGCTGCCTTGACATCCATATGGTGTATCTTCCATTTCATCACTGCAGCCAGAGCAAGTACTGTTCTGATGGAAGTGTATCTGGATACAGGAGCAAAAGTTTCTTCATAATCTATTCCTTCTTTCTGAGAGAAGCCACGAGCTACAAACCTTGCCTTGTATTTTTCTATGCTGCCATCTACAACATGCTTGACCTTGTAGATCCATTTGGAAGTCACCACAGACTTCCCTTAAGGTCTTGGGACTACATCCCAAACATCATTTTTCATTATTGCTTGTTATTCCTCGACCATGGCATCCTTCCATTCTTTCTTTTCCGCTGCCTCTTCATAACTGGAAGGTTCTTTGTTCATGCTATCACAGAGTAAAGCAACATAGCTGGTATGTGATCTAGTTCTCTTCTTTGCTCTGTGTTCTTCTTTTGGAATGCCATATCTTTCTACATCTTGAATGAGCTCTCTAGCCCATGCAGGTTTCATCTTGTGAGAGTCCTTCTCACAAGGTGGATCTACAGGTTCTTGCGGATCTTCAATTTCACGATCAACATCTAGAATTGCTTCAGTCATAGTAGTGTCTTGAAATCTAGTTTCCTTTGGTTCTTCATGATCTTCAACATGTGTCTTCCTTGATTTGATAAATGCCGAGTTTTCATCAAATGTTCAATCCCTGCTGACATCAATCTTCTTGAACCCTGGAAAGTATATTCTGTAAGCCTTCGAGCTTTCACTGTAACCCACAAAGATACCCTTCTTTCCTGAAGGATCTAACTTAGTCCTCTTTTCCTTTGGGACATGAGTGTATACTAGACAACCAAATATTCTGAGATGGATGACTTCAGGTTTCTTACCAGAGAAGACCTCTTCTGGTGTCTTGTTGTCCAATATCTTGTGGGGAGTTCTGTTCTGCACATATACAGCTGTCCTAGCTGCTTCTGCCCATAGATGCATAGGTAGATCCTGGTCATGCAGCATTGCTCGTGCTGCTTCCATGATTGTTCTATTCTTCCTTTCTGCAACTCCATTCTGTTGTGGATTGTAGGGAGCAATCAACTCCCTCTTAATCCCTGAATCACTGCATAGCTTCTGAAGTCACCTGAAGTGAATTCTCTGCCATTGTCTGATCTGAATGTCTTTATTTTCTTATCAGTTTGATTTTCCATCAAGGCTTTGAATTCCTTGAACTTGTCAAGCACTTCATCGTTGTTCTTCAAGAAATAAACCCAAGTCTTCCTGGAGAAGTCATCAATGAAAGAGACATAGTAAACATACCCACTCAGAGAACTGGATGACATCGGACTGCATACATCGGAGTGGATAATTTCCAAGATTCCTTTTGATTTGCTTTCACTACTTGGAAATGCCTTCTTTATGTTCTTTCCTTTTGCACAACCCTTGCAAACACCTTCATGCTTGGTCTTGATTTCAGGAAGACATTCTACAACTTTGCTTGCAATTGGTAGTGCTCTGTAGTGCACATGTGCAAGCCTTCGATGCCAAAGTTCATTTGGCTCCATGGATTCATGTACCATGGCATGTTCAGGTTGTCCCTTCAATTTTTACAATCCTCCCTCTTGCTCTCCAATCACCACTACATCATCAATAGTTTTACCCTTTGGCCACATTAGGACTTGGCCATTTACAAATGCAACCCTCATGCCTTTTGCATCCAATTCAGAGATGGAGAGTAGGTTCTTCTTGAGCCCAGGTACAAATAACACATCTTTCATCTTCAAAGACTTTCCAGAGTCTAGGTTGTAGGAGGCTTCCCTACTTCTTTTGATAGGGTATTGATAATCATCCCCAAGTTTCACCTTATGGGGTGATTCATGTTCAGATAAATTTACAAAATATTCTTTAAACACAGTCATGTGTTTAGAAGCCCCACTGTCAATTAACCAATCATTACAACCATGAGAAATAGTACCTGTGAGAGCAGAGATTAGAACATACTCTTCTTCGCTCGATGAGTCATCATCATCACTTTCTGCTCTAGATTTCTTCCTGGGAGGTTCATCATCCTCAGCAGCATGAGCATGATATCTTCTTTTGTTATTCTTCTTCTTCTTGTTGAAGTTGTTGTCTTTCTTCTTCTTGGGACAATCTGCAGCAAAGTGTCCCTTCTCATTGCATGTGAAACACCTGAAATCTTTCTTATCTTTATGGTAATGTTGGTGTGAATATTTCCTGTTATGAGATGATTCCTTCTTGGACTTGCCTTTCCTGGCATGTGCTGTGAGTGCTTGATCTTCATTTCCCATTTTTTCTTCTTGGGCCATAAGCCTAGCTTCTTCTTGAGAGCATTATTCCCCCAGTTTGTTGAAGGAGATTAACTTCCTTCTTGCACAAATTCCTTGAATAAAGGAATCCCATGACCTGGGTAGGCCATTCAGAGTGGTCATGACAACTTCACCATTCTCCACCATTTCATCCACCGCTTCTAGTTGTTCCTTGATCTGAGAGACCCTAGAAAAATAAGATTGAATGGTTTCTCCATTCTGAAACTTTACCCCTTTCAATTGGTTCCACATGGTCATCTTCCGATTTATGTTCTTCCCTTCAAATAGCTTGGTCAGGGAGTCAAATATCTCTTTGGGTGTATTTAGAGATGACACATGTGGGATGAGATGGTCCTTGATAGAATCAACAATGATCCTCTTTGCCTTGACCAAGTTCTTCTTATGGAGGGCTTTAACCTCTTCTTCCTCTGGGACAGGGACCTCTTCCCTTATGTAAGTGTCCAACTCATTTTCTTCCAGGATTAACCCAATCCTATACTTCCATGCTTGGAAGTTATCAACCCCTTCAAGCTTATCCTCAAGCTTGGTGTGGTGAGACATCTTAAAGAGTACTTCAAATGGAAATAGAAAATTTTTAGGTCTTACCACTTGATTTACTGAAAACTGGATCTGGTCCCGGATTAGGGTTTGTTAGAGAAACCCTAAAAATTCAAAATGTGAATTTCAACTTTCTGAAAGGATAGAAAGATGCACCTTGATGAGCTGATCAGCATGGTGTATTCAGAATTTGAGATGTGCAAAGCTTCACCCTTCAAAAATGCCTTTTAGTCTTCCTGGGTTCACCAGGGAGGACCTTGAATTAGGGTTTGAGTTTCCCAGAGATTTACCCAGCCAAAAATCTCGATCCAAAGCTCTAAACTTCGATTTTTCCAAGGAGCTTCCAGCTATGTCTTCAGATTTCAGAAATTTCTATTTTTGTGGAAACCCTAATTTTTAGGGCCAAACCTGAAAGTGCTCAGAACTGAATTATGATTGGACAGAAAGATTCACCTTGCTGAGGAGAGTCAATCTATCATATTACTTTTCCAAAATCTGTGGAGAGAAACCCAATAAACAAGAAACCCTGGTTTCCGCCACTGCACAATGTCTTCTTCTCAGGTTAGCTCTGATACCATGTTAAATTTCGAGCATTAATTCAATATACTCTAGGATCTTTACTGAGAGAATAACATGTATAGTATATCAATGCATATCAATCATAGCAAGCATATCAATCATCATAAGATGCAAACATAAGAGACAATAGACACATAGAGTTTTCGTGGGGAAAACCCTAAGGTGAAAAACCCCACAACTTCCTCAGAGATAGATAGAGCAATAGTACAACCAAAGTACACAGAAACAGACTCCTCCTAGCAGCTGATCCTCCTCCTCACATGTGCGCCACTTTCCGAGTGATGGAAGTGTGAGTTATGAAGTGATCCAAATAGAGATCGGGAGATCTCTATTTATACTTGTCCTGACTGCCCAATAAACTTATGGGGCCGACTTGTCTAGCTTAGTAAAATAACCCAATGTTAACTTAATCAGGGCCGACCCCACACATGGTGGTCTAATAACCCATCGGAAAGTTACGACACTTGCGACACTTGTCAATACAAATGACGACACTTCCGTATAGAGGAATAATAACATTTCTAAAGGAGTACAATATACATAGATGAAATACATGGGTGAAATACATTCCGAAGTTACATATACATCAACAATTTCTTTGTGAATTGAATGACCCTAGATAAAACCAAATTTCTCCTGGTAGATAACTCAAGATAGGACTGGCTTGATTATGACAACAATGATTGTAGACATAATGTTGTAAACACCATAACATAAAGAAATAGGTCTAAAGTCATTTAAAGACTTAAGTTTGTCACACTTAGGAATAAGGGTGAGAAAAGTCAAGTTGATGGAACTAGGAACCTTTCCAATGATGTGTACTCCCCACACCACCTTGAGAAAATATTCACCAATAATCTCTAAGAAATCCACAAAGAAATCAATAGGCCATCCATCAAGCCCAAGGTTTTTATCCCTCTAAAAAAGATTTAGGACAACAAAGAGCCCTTCCTTCGAAATGGGATTGAAAAGGTTCTCGTTCTCCTCTTCCTCCACCATCATAGTAAATTTACTAAAGACTTGTAGGATACAATCCATCTGAGCATGCCCTAGATCAGAGTATAGAGATGAAAAGTGACAAAGCGCCAGACTTGATAAAGCCCTAAAGCCCCTCACATGAAGACCTTCTCCATTCTGCAGCTCCCAGATTGAATTATTGTTTTTCTGGTGCTTAGCATAATTTTGAAAAAACTTGGTGTCTTGATCTCCAAACTCGGTCCAGATTGTCCCGCTCTTCAAACGCCATTTTAATTCTCGATCTTTCAGAATATCAATTTTTTGTTGAGTGAGGGCGGTCATCACTTGATTAGTGAGCTATGATAAAATGCCAAATGGAAAACCAACATACAAGTCCTCTAGGACCTTTTCGATATTAATAAGATTTGCAACACAAGCTACTCTTTTCACAGGATTCCGGCTTATAGTACGAACCTTAAGATGACGAAGGGAGTCAGCAAACTGAATACCTTCCCCATTCTGTAGCTCCGGTATTGGATTATTTTTTTTTCATTGCTTAGCATAATTTTGAAAAAAATTGGTGTCATGATCCCCAAACTTGATCCAGATTGCCCTGCTCTTCAAACGCCATTCTACTTCTCGGTCTCTAAGAATACCAATTTTTTGTTGAGCGATGGCGGTCATCTCTTGATTAGCAGGCTCTAATAAAATGCCAGATGGAAAACTAACATACAAGTCCTCTAGGATCTTTTCGATATTAACACGATTTGCAACACAAGCAACTCTTTTCTCAGGATTCCAGCTTATTGTATGAGCCTTAAGATGATGGAGTCAACAAACTGAAGGCCAACACTTCGTTCAACCAAATTCCGAACGAGAACCCATACCTCCTTTACAATATTCTAAAACTCCATATTTCTAGACCAACTAGAATTATATTTAAAAGGAGTACCTGATTTATTGTCAGAGGACCCACCTCCAAAAAAATTGGAAAGTGATACAAGAAAGAGCACTTGCCAACCCACGATCACAATATCTTAGATTCCTGACAAAGACCTTCATGCATGAAAAATCGATCCAATATTTTTGCAATGCCATCACTTCCAATTCTCTTATTACTCTAGGTCGGCCTTCTCTAATATGGATTGATATCATTAACCCACCCCCTTTATTTAAACATAGCTTGCAAATGTGCCGCCAAACAATCTTCCTGGGAAGCATGTCCCCAAATTTCGTCCCCTAAAAGGACCAAATTTAGATCCCCGCCTACAATAATATTCCCTGAAAACAATGGCTCTACATAATATTTTCCCAAAAATCTTGTTTGTTATCATACAGTCCATATATATTGAGAATGAAGAAGCATCAATCCAAGGCTTTTGAATAAATATTCATCCACAAGGATGAGGCACAAGAAAAATAGTTTTCTACCACAATAGAGTGACTAAATCCAAAAACTAAACCATCCAAGAGACCCAGTGGAGACCCACATAATCAAGGGCCAAAAATGACCAACTTCCAAAAACGTTTTCTAGAATAGGAATCACAGGCTCACCTTTCACCATAGTCTATTGAATAAGCAAACATCAGGGTTCTCAACTTCCACTAATCTTTTGAGGGAGGCAATTTTGGCTTGCCCTCTTAAGCCACACGCATTGATTGGAAAAATCTTCACCTGGGAACTCCCAATAGGGATTTCTTTGCTCTAAGTGCCCTAGTGATGCTCAGTTGTCTCCCTTGACAATTTTTTTGGCTAGCTTTCTCCTTAACATGATGCATGGTAGATTTTCTCCCTACCTCCGAAGGGAATGTGATAGGAATATTATCAAAACCTAGACCCTCAGACTCCAAAGATCCTTTGTTACGATATCGAAGCATATAAGGACCTCTACCACTACCCCATGAAAATTGACCACCACCCACATAACACTCAGACCTTGAAGAGAACCCCTTTTAGAAGTTTCACCTGACAGATTCACAACCAGATCACTGGGGACCTTCTCCGTGATAACAACCTATAAATTTGATAGGAAACCCTCATCAACTCTCTATAGGATTTCCGGGACCGAATCAAGAGGAGGAGGATTCCTATTTACACACCCAGAAGACATATCAGGAATAGGAAGGCTCGATGACAAGTTCTTCAATATATTTTCCAACTTGTCTACTTAACTGAGAGAAATGTTGAAGCCATCGAACACATCTTGGTTTAGGTTTTGTGTGCAATACAAATTTACATTCTCTCACTCAGTTGAAACTATGAGATCTTGTAAAACAATCTCCTATGAGGATAATTCCTTAGACGCTAAAATGTTGTTGCGGCCTGAGTTACGACATCCTTATTCAAATATTCAAAAATAGTCTCATCACCTTCCTTGGGAACTTTTTGTTGCCATATTTGCTTTTTATAAGGATGTCCTCACTTGGACACAGCGTTTCCATACAAATGAAATTTGGCGCATCTGAATGGGATGTTCAGATAGTCTAGATGCTAAGTGAAAATGTCATCCCCAACTATAAGATCAATGGATTTGTAAAGACCCACTCTTAAATAAGCTTCCACCAAGATGCATGAAACAAATCTCGCCCGACGTTGAAAGGGAGAATCATCCATTGCAGTAAAATTCCCAATTGCATCCCCAATGGCTTTGAGACCCTCATAAGACCAAAAATCTAATGATAAACAAGGAAATTTAATCTAGACTGGTATTGCTTCCAAAAAATACTTACGGGGATCAAACAATGGGTGCCAATATTTCAGAACCAACATTTTTTTGCCTATCCCCTAGACCCGACGCAGGATTGTTTGTGCCTCAACTAAATTTTTCAATCCAAAACCAATCCATCCTCTATCCAACCAGATGATTTCAAGGACATTCCCAAGTCATGGGAACTGGTTCTCTTTTATCCACCCGACCAACTCTGCTTCTCCAACCCAACGACCACAAACCTTTCCAATTAGGGTTTTATTAGCGAACAACGAAATATCCATGATTGGAATGTCCTTACCAAAGACCAACACAACTCTGGGACCCCGCGTCTTGATTTTTTTTTTTGCGAACCAGATGATTTCAAGGACATTCCCAAGTCATGGGCACTGGTTCTCTTTTATCCACCCGAACAACTTTGCTTCTCCAACCCAACGAACACAGACCTTTCCACTTAGGGTTTTCTCAGTGAACAATGAAATATCCATGACTGGAATGTCCTTACCAACGACCAACGCAACTCTAGGACCCCGCGTCTTGACAATGTTTATTTTTTGCGAGCTATCGAATGCTCAGATTCCCCCCTACTAGAAGATAGATCCGAGAGCTCCATCTTGCACCCTACGAAACCAGAAGAATGAACCACCTCATTTGTCGACGTTCCCATGCTTGGGATTGCATCGTTGGGGTACGAATCAGGAAGAATCTCATCATGATGTTGTAGGGGGGTCCAGATACTCACATGATGAATCTGTAACACTTCCCCGATTTGACTCCAGATTGTTTCCTAATAATACCGTTGGACAGGCACGAGTGAGCTCTCACCGTCTTCGTGCCACCACCCCCACCTCCTTCTTAGATCGATGAATGTCATACCGGGGGATGAGCATGGCATGCCTATCCCCATCGAAACCCGTCCTGTAGATGCATTGAACCCATCGCCATATGCAACCCCCTCTCTCTGGGCGGATTAAATCACCCACACCTCATCATTAATGTAAAAGATTTCAGTTTCAGATAAGTAGTCGTCATAGTAATCCACTAGTTGAAGATCCGACTTTGCCATGGCTGAGAACATGGAATCTCTTCAAAACCTACTCTCCAAAGCCTTAGAGACCATAAACCCTAGCTTTGTTGAATAACATAACATATTCTTTAACAGAGGGACCATACATTTTTCGATTTCCATTAATAAAAAGTTTGAACTCCTCATTACCTCGCCATGCATGATTAAATTTGAAAAGGTCGGGATGATTTTGATCCCCCTCTTCCTTTTGAAGCATAATATGTAGATGGTTAGAGGAGCCACCATATCCTACATAGGGTTTACATTTTGTAGCTTCTTTACTTAACATTTTTGTCATATGCAACCTGTCCACTATTTTAGATATGCCTTCTCTTCCTCTTCTCGAGTTTCTCCATGTGGGAACTAATTGCATTTGCTCAATGTCTACCAAATTGGGATCCTAGAAAATTGTATGAAATAGTCTTCCATTGGGTCAGACCTGGCCACCTCTCCCCATACCTCCCTTGAGGATAAGGTCATATTTAGGTCTCTCTCTACTATAATATTATATCCATTTAGTGTTTCTTTATCCTTGAGCTACTCACAGAAGGGTTTTCTATTCTCATAACTTTAATGCTAGCATTTCAATTCTCCATGAGACCCCTTGACAAACCTTGAGCATCGATGGAACAAAAATTCCAATTTTTCCAAATGGAATACATGATAACAAGAGATTTGGAACCCAAATATAGTCTCTTGCAACATTACTACACCGGGCTTATATACATAGAACAATCTTCTAAGGGCTTGTTGTTTATGGGAACCCCCATTAATGGCTAATTGCTTCCCTTCCTAAACTTCCCTAGAAGCTTTTGACTTTGCTAAAGAAATATGGGACTTTGTTCCTACCAAGTTTGGATTAGCGATTAGGCTAAACCTCCCTCAACTTCCTTTTTTCCTCCACCATTTTTGTTTTCCGAGGTTGAAGTTGATATCTAAAAGATGTTGAAGGCCTAAGTAAGTTCTGCCTACAAACGTTTGTAACCTCATACAAAGAAGGCGACCCTTCTCTCCCTGTGATCAAAGGATCAACATGATCCTAAGACCATGATGGAGGAATTTCAATGTCTCTAAGGCCCTTAGTGTTTATGAATTCTTGAGGCTCTCTACTTGAAAGTTGTTGCTACAATGATTTGAGGGGATCAAAGTAGGGGGGAGGAAGCTCTGTAAAAACTAGAAATTTCTTAGAAATAGGAGAAGGCGACATACTTTATAAATGATGAAAAGTATCCAAAAATAGAGGAGATTGGATATCCATTCCTGAAAGGTATTCTAGAATGGAGTCTCACTGAGGAATTGGTTCCACACAATTCACTGCTTCCAATATAGAAATATTGTCCTTGATAGATTCTTCGATTGAAAAACCTGATTTTTTTTCACCCATTCTCTCTTCTTGAAATGCCAATTTTTGGTAGGGGTTTTACAATACCTCAAAAAATGTCCCACTTCATGACACATAGAGTAGCGAAAAGACAATTTCCAGTGGTCTAGTTTTTCAGTGAAGGACCAAACCCCCATTATATCTCAATTTCAATGGAATACCTTCCCTCAAATCAAGTACAATCAAAACCCTAGCCATTCTCTTATCTGAATTACTCCAAAAATACTCTTATAGTGGTACAAACTTCTTGAGAGAGTTTTCAATGGCAATCCATGACTACTAACCAAAATCTAAGAGTAGTCTAAGGAGTAACATTGGTACATGTTGAATAAATAGTGGTTCGGTTCAAGGACAAAGCCTAATTTCCAATGCTTTAGAACAACAATTGAAGGGCCCTAAAGCTAGGTTTAGGATTAAATGGTTTATGAATCTTGTTCACTTTACAACTCATAGAAAAGTACAACCTTTTACCCTAACACATTCTTCTATCTTGTGTCCAACCAAAGCTACAATGAATCTCCCTTTAAAGTGTTTACAACGAAATGAGCTACTAATGCTAGTTTCATTGGCCCTTCCACCTTCTCCATCCCCATGTCTTGCCCCAAAACCATTCTCACCTTCTCAATTTTTTCCCTAAGGCACTTTTACCTTTGTCGATTCCTACCAAGATAGACCTCAACCTTCCAAATATGATTAGTAAGCGAGGAAGAAGGAGAAACCACCAAATAAGGAAAGGCTCAGGTGAATTCCCAAATACCCCATATTTTCCAAAGTACAAGTAATCTTTGGGTTTGAGTGGGATATTGAAAGCACTTTATGTGTAGGCTCAAAATCCTTGGGTCTGTATATATTGTGACTTTGTCTTCACTTGCCTAATTTCATCTGACAAAATATCCAAAAACCATTATGGATCGTTCTTTTGACATTTTTGCATTCAAATCCTTAGCGCTTCTCCACGCTTTCAACATCTCTTCTTGGGATCTGAATATGTTTTTGAGGTTTTAATACTTCGTCCTCACCATAATCTAGTTGATCCTCCTCGGGGTCCATAACCTTGTGCTACTAAGAGCATACTAGATGCATACAACCCAAGCATTGACCAAACAATAAAATTGTGGAAACCCTAAAATACACTACACCATTACCACATACCTCAAGCCATCATCTTTAATTTACTAAATGTTTTGAATAAATCACAATTACAAATTCATATAACTCTTACTACTAGTTAAAGATAACTACATATGATTCTCCACTTGATGGATCTTTTCCTACAAATGTTCCTTTCTAATAGTAGGCTACTACTATATCTCTATTGAACATACAAAGATTACCAACATTAGTATTACAATCTCTTGAAACATGCTTATTATTATTAACATCCATCTCTTCCTTTTAAGGGCTTACATTCTTCAACACAATTACCACATACCTCAAACCATCATCCCAACACAATTACCACATACCTCAAACCATCATCCTTAATTTTATGAATAAAACACAATTACAAATTCATATAACTCTAACTAAATGTAATTACATATGATTCTCCACTTAATGGATTTTTTCCATGCTTATTATTAATAGTAACATCCATTATTCATGGTAAGGGTTTACCTTCTTGAGCAACAAATGTGACTACTTTCCTCTTTCTTTCAAAAAAATTTGGATAATCCTTGGAACATATATCAAATCTTCTTATAGGAAAATCTTGTGTGGGATTTTCACTTCAAAAAAATTGAGGATCTAAAATGTATAAAGAATTTATATGCCACAAAATGTGATAGGAATACTACATATCTTCCCCTTGGGTGAAACTATAAATTGGTTCGCCATTGTAATACTTGTGTTATATGTCTATATGTAAGTTTTTCCATATCCATTTGGAATGATCATGCTCACTTGAACACTTGAATTGATTGTGGCATCCCTAACTATGGTGATTCTAAATCCAATTAAAATGTAAAATTATTTTCCATAAAAACAACAATTTTGTGAACTTGTCACGTGTTTTTAACTCCTCTTTGATATTCTAACTTCTAGTAGACAACCTAAGATATCATATATTCTCAATAGGCGCACCACAATATGAGTTAGAACCTTGATTCTCATTGTGATATTTCATACCTAAAATGGATTAGATATATTAGTTAGTTATATGATTCCATATGCCATAATAAAAGGATAAAAGGATTTATGAGATTGCTTCCTTATGGGTAGAGTGATTATATCACTGGCTTGTGGTACTCTCACACTCACACATCATAAACATATTCTATCAATGCATAAAGAATACATTCTTATGGGAGATGTAGGTAAGTGGGGGAGAATCTTAGTCCTTAGTTTGATAATATTCTCTTATGGCTTTTAAATTACACCCCCAGAAATTAGATCTGTATCGATACTCAATATGTTGTTTAATATATTTCATAGATCCGGGAGCTTGATCTATCGATCCAAGAACTGTTGATAATCAAGCTGCCACATTGTTGTGGTGTTATAACAAAATTGTTTGCACAGAAGCCATATCCAAATGTGATATTTCACACCTAAAATGGATTAGATATATTAGTTAGTTATATGATTCCATATGCCACAATAAAATGATTTATGAGATTGCTTCCTTATTGCGCCGAAGAGGCGCATTACACAACCCAGTAGAGGGATGTGTAACTCCTTCTGTGCTCATCTTGACACGTGTCCTTTTAAAAAAAGAAAAATATAAAAAAGAACATGTCTGCACAAATTAGATTTTAAATATTTACAAAGGTATATATATAACTACACAAATTAGATGAATTAAAACCATAAGCCCGTTTTTAGAGTGCAAATGTTGAGGAAGGGTTTGCACCTCGAGACATGTGATCCCTCTCGGCACTTGGTAGATCGCCTTTTAAGATGGATATTTGCTAGTGGGTAGAGTGATCATAGCATTGGCTTGTGGTATTCTCATGCTTACACATCATAAACATCCTTTATCAATGCATAAAGAACAAGTTGTTATGGGAGGCATAGGTAGGTGGGGAGGAAAATTTTAGTCTTCACTTTGATAACATTTTTTATGGTTTTTAAATTACACCTCAAGAAATTGGATCTACTTGATATGTTGCTTGATATATTTGATAGATCTGGAAGCTTGCTAATTAATAGATTTGGGAGCTTGATATGCTCAATAGATCCGTAAGATGTTCATAAGCAAGTTGCCACGGTGTTATAACACAATTTTTTGCACAAAATCCACACCCAAATATATCAGAGCCATGTTTTGATTGTGGGACCTGTGGGTTATGGGCCCACCACGCTTCTGTTGTGCAACTTTGATGCGATGTGTTACATGGGCTCGAACTTTACTAGTCTAAAGCAAATCCATAGAGTTAACAACTGCACATGGGAATTTTCATTGTTGCATGTTTGATTGTGTTTGGAGTACCCAACAAGAGCAACGATTGAGTATGTATGTAGGATTCTTGTGATCCTGAAGATGGGTGGAGCGTCCACCTGAAACGCATCGGTCTATCTAAATATCTACATAGTCACTTTCCAAAAATATTGACACAAAATAGCAACAACTACTTTGCAGCTCAGTTCCTGCACCTATGGAATGCTGAGTGTTATTTTGTTTTTCAAATTCATTGCTATGAAAATTGCAGGAAATAACTTTCCTGCAATTTACAAATATTAACTCTATTGGAACTGGAAATAATACTTCAATGTCAAAGCAATATTCATCCATGTTCCAGTTATTACTTCGACCATAGCAGGGTAGGAGGAATTGCCGTCCAAAATAATGAGTTAACCAACATGAAGAAATACTTGTCGTCAAATTGACTTTGACGTGCAATAATAGTGTGTGTTATCTCCTCAAATAAACATAGACTAGTTGTTGTTTTCTAGGTGATAGGAAGTCTTTCAATTTTCATTTTCATATACATTTGAGGTTCTTGTTCAAGAGTTTGAAGTACGTGATAAAGTTTGAAATAACATTGATGTTACTTTTTCTCCAAAAAGAATTTTCGGGTTTCGGTAGCTTAGGCGGACATGGCAATTGTTCATTAACTACCGAAAGCCCAACTTTCAACAACTTACAGCATAAAGGAAAAATTACTCAAAGCTACTGAAAGGGAAGGCACGTGTCATGTATCGTGGAACAGTTTTCGGTGGCTTAGGCTGATACGACAGTTGTTCATTAGCCACCGAAAAGCAAGTTTTTGGCAGCTTACAGTTCAAAGGAAAAATTGTCCACAACTATCGAAAACAGGGGCATAGCAGAATGATGATATTTTCGCTCAGATCAAATGTTTTCGCTGCCAAATCATTTGAGGAAGATTCTAAATGAATGATAAAATTAAAAGGGATAGAGATCACTCTTTCTTTTAAGTTTTGAGGTTGTTGCTAAGGAGATAAAGGTTGAAGAGCCTTTCTATTTTTAGCCAAGATGATGTCCAGCTGTCCAAGGAAGAGTTTAAGTGCCTTGTCATCACCTGGAAGATTGCTGCAGCTGTCGAAGACTTGAAGACTGTCAAGATGGAGGCGAGAAGATTTACTGCAAAATTGGCGTTTTTACTGTGAAAAGTCATCATTTTCAAATGATGATTCTGAGCGACTGGAGAATCATTTTGCAAAACGCTCGGAGGTTTTTGTTCCTAACATGTCAGAGAACAATAACCTCTCTCCATTTTCCTATAGGTGTTGCAGATTGAGAGAATCGAATCCATCTATGAGCCCCAATTTTCTGATCTCAGAATTTGCCTGTTTGACACATGTTTTTGAAATACAGATCTCAGGAAAATGAAAACGAATCTCAAGAAACTGAGAGAGGTTTTTGCTCAAAACAAATCAATCTACAATAACCTCTTTCGGTTTATACACAGGTGTCACAGATTCGGAGAACTGAATCCATCTCTGAGCCCCATTTTTCAGCAGTTTGGCCAAATTAAAAAGGATTTTCCCCTAGTTTATTGAAAACGGTTTTTGAGCTTCTATCTTTAGTAAATTCGATCCAGCTTCTTAGGATCTGGAAAGATGCTGTAAAGGCTATAAAGCCTAGAACTTGAGAGCAAGTAAAGGTTCAACTTTAGAGACTTTTTCACATATTGTAAGCTCAAGCTTCGCATTTCCAGATCAGTAATACAAGCTTCTTTTGCCTTTACTTGTTCAGATTTCCATCTTCTTGTCTATTCTATACTTGCACCTGAATGTCAAATTCATGTTAATTCTGTTTGTCTGATGTTTGATATCTGTCAACTTGTCAATACATCCATGAACTAGAATCTGCAAGCACTTTACTTGGTTTATCTGGCCATTCATATATACTTTGTGCGTATGTTTCTGCTAGTAAATTAAGAGTTCTTCGTACATTCATTTATTTTACAACTCTCTGAACAGTGATAGTTGAAAGCCTTGTCAATCTGGTTGTGTTTATGCATGTCTTGAGTGAGTAAGGTTTTGATTTAGTCATTTGACTTGGCCCATTTGAGTGAATCATTAAGATATTAGTTAAATTACCAGGCTTCTTCGATCTACAACCTAGAAGGACTCCTGGAGTGATAACAGTGTGACCAAAATGCAAATGTTCTATTTCTAAATATTGATTATGATTATATATATATATATATAATTGCTTTAAATTTTTTTATCTGTTTTGTTGATCATATTCAATGGATTTAATTTTATTGATTTTATGATTAAAGCACAATTCATGCAACTCTTGCTACTAGTTAATAATAACTACATATGATTTTCCATTTGATGGATTTTGTCTTTTCAATATTCCTTCTTAATGTGGGGCTAGTATTATATCTCTTTTGAGCATATAGATATAGGATCGGGGTAATTTTTAGTGGCGAAATTTTGCCAATGGGCTATTTTTTGGGTTTTTTTTCAAAAAATAAATTCACTATTTGGTCATTTGGAGTCTCTAATATCGCCTATATTTACAAAAAATATGTTTTTTTTTATCATAATATTCGCCAGAATTTATACGTTTCAATAGTAAATTGTAGGTTTCATATTTAGTATTCGCCTACCTATCTATATCTAAGTTTTCTCCAATCCAAAATAATCGCCTAGAATACTATACTTAAGTGTAATATTAGAATCCTTAAAAAATACCTTGTATAGAATGTCGCTATTCGTGTTATAATCTCTTGAGACATGGTCATTATTAGTTGCATCCACTTCTTTCTTGCAAGGTGTAATGTTTTCACCTTCTAGTAGGCTTAGGTGCCTTGATCGATCGGCATGGACATGTTTGATAGACTAAAGTAGCAACGCTATAGGGATAGATGGGTGCGATCAGGCATTCAGATTCACGACAAAGGAGTTTTGGAGTTTTGATGGAAAATTGGCAAGTGGTTGAATAATCGATAAAGGTTGGCACAAAGAATGAGAGGTGCAACCAAGAAGAGGATTGGGTCAACCATTTCCAAAAGTTGTTATAACCATCGACACGATTGGCTAGATCGTGCATGATAGTGTGTCCACTTTACAATCAAAGGGGCCTCCACAAATAGGTTGTTACAAAGTTGTGACAAAATTACGTTGGATGATAAAGCACATGCATCCACTTGATGGAGTTGGTTTGAAGACTTTGGAAAGTCTAAAGAAGAGGTGAGCCAAGAGCAAAGGACATCCAACGAGATCCAAGTTCAAGGGTTTACAAGCTCTAGATTGAAGGGTTGATGAGGTGACTAGAGTTGTTAAAGAAAATAGTCTATATGTGGTAGACCTATGGGGAGAGACATATGCTGTAGGCATCCAAGGTGGAAAAGGGGTGAGTGATGCCTAGGATTTGTTCTTTACTGTAAATGGATCTTGGTAGTGTGCTAGATCCTCCTTTTTACTAAGATCACAACCTTGTGCTAGATCTACCCCACTGTATTGTATTTTATACTTCTTCAATAATAAAGCTTGATGAAACCTGACTTAAGTTCCAAAGCCTATGTTGTGTATTGTGCTTGGAAGCCATTGGATCACGCAAATAGTGGCCAAATGTGTTGACGCACGTTCAGAAGCACTTCAACATCGTGAAGGAATTTGTGACATCAATGGATCGTATTAATGCTCAAAGACATCGGATAAGTGTCAAGTCTATGACATGTGCGATTGTGAAGCATGCAAATGTGCATGTGTGTCATCATCAAGTCTCAACACCAACAAATCGCCGAGTAACTGCTTGATACTGTGGTCAGAATAATGGATACAATTGTAAATGAACAAGTTGGGAGAGGACGCGTTTCTGAAGTCTTTTGAGATCTTAAAAAAGATCTGAGAAAACTATGGCGGGAGCTAAGCACTTCTATTTTCCGTTGCACATTTAGAATCACTCCTTCTAACAACATGAAAACTTAAGTAAAATTCAACAATCTAGCCATCAGGCCCAAAACTCTTTTGCCTTTTTAAAATAATGTAAGACTCCCTTCAATTATTCTCTTGTAACCTCAATTTCTACGTCCTCATTCATCCTTTGATATAAAAAAGTCTTGGGAAAATCCTTATCACCTTCATTAAATTTGCAGTGTTTGTAGTGTTAGGATCCTTGAACCGTTTTTAAAAACGAGACTTGCATGTGCTCGCAATGTCTTTAAAAGATTTTGCCTTGGATTCGTCAGGTTGTTTCCAATCTCATAGATAGTATTGACACTTTTCCTATAATTAGCATATTTATGAAAGAACTTAGTTTTGTTATCCCCCTCAATTAATTGGGTGGCTTTGCTTTTGAGTATCCACTTGATCTCTTATTTGTCTAGAAGATCTTTTTTTTTGTCTTATAAGGACTTTAAGGAGATGTATTATTCATCAATGAAAGCTTTCAAGGCATTGCTTTCAAAGAGAGCAACTATTTTTGCACCCACCTTTATATCTATTTAATTTTCCTTTTGTTTCTCCATTGCCCATCTTGCTACTAGCTTCTTGACTTGTTTAAGATTAGTTGCAAATTGTTGCACTAACTTTTTTCCATATGAAAATTGTCCAATCTTTTAGATATGCTTTATCTTCTTCTTCTTCTTAAGTTTCTCCATGTGGGAACTAATTGCACTGGCTCAATGTCTACCAGATTGGAATCCTAAAAAATGTATAAAATAGTCTTCCAATAGGTCAGACCTAACCACCTCTCACCATACCTCAAGGATAAGGTCAGATTCAAGTCTTCCTCTACTATAATATTATTTCTTTTAGTGTTTCTTGACCCTTGAGCTGGTCCCATAAGGGTTTACTATCTCCATAACATCAATGCTAACATTTTAACTTGTCACGAGACCCACTAACAATCCATGAGCATTGATGGAATACAAATTCCAAGTCTTTAGAATGGAAGACATGATAACAATAGTTTTGGAACCCAAAGACATAGTCCCTTGCAACATTACTACATCAGGCTAATATACATAGAGCAATATTTTGAGGGCTTTTTTTTATGGGCACCCTCGACCCCTCTTACATAGAACAAGAGAATAATCACGAAGGCACCTTCTTCGGGGATTTTTTTGCTCTAAGAATCCCCATTAATGGTTAATTGCTTCCCTTCCTAAACTTCCCTACATGATTTGGG
The DNA here is from genome assembly GCA_027924585.1 of Larix kaempferi. Lineage (NCBI taxonomy): Eukaryota > Viridiplantae > Streptophyta > Pinopsida > Pinales > Pinaceae > Larix > Larix kaempferi. The sequence goes on from BSBM01000831.1 coordinate 5,606,629, forward strand.
CTTTGCTAAAGAAATATGGGACTTTGCTCCAACTAGGTTTAGTTTGTTTGCAATTAAGGCTAAACCTCCCACAACTTCCTTTTTTCCTCCACCATTGTTGTTTTTCGAGGTCGAAGTTGATAATTGAAGACATTGGAGGCCTGAGCGGGTTCTCCCTACAAACTTTTGAAACCTCATCCAAAGAAGGTGATGCTTCCCTCCCTATAATCAAATGATCAACATGCTCTCGAGACCACAATGGAGGACTCTTAGTGACTCTAAACCCCTTAGTGTTTACAACTTATTGGAGATCTCTGTTCAAAACTTTCTTGCTATAATTATTTAAGGAGGGGATCAAAGTAGGGGGAGGCAACTCTGTAAAAAATAGAAGTTTTGTAGAAATAGAAGAAGGCACCTTATAAATTATGAGTAGTATCCTAAACTAGAGGAGATGGGATATCCATTCCTAAAAGGTCATGTTGAGGAATTGGTTCCACACAATCCATTGTTTCCAATGTAGAAATATTGTCTTGCTTGATATCTTCTTCGCTTGAAAAAAATGTTTTTTCACCCATTCGTTCTTCTTGAAATGCCAATTTTTGTTAGGGGTTTTACAATACTGCTGCAAATATCCCACTTCATGACATAGAGAGTAGAAAAAACAACCATTCAATTTTTTAGTGAAGGACCAAATCCCCATTCATCTCAATTTCAATGAGAGACATTTCCTTAAATCAAGTACAACCAAAACCTTAGCCATTATCTTATCTGAATTACTCCAAAAATCCTCTTTTAGTACTACAAAATTCTTGAGAGAGTTTGCGATGGCAATCCATGACTATTAACTAAAAATCTAAGAGTAGGTCAGGGAGTAAGATCTATATATGTTGAATAACTAGTGGTTCACTTAGAGGACAAAAGCTTGGTTTCCAACTCTTTAGAACAACATTTGAAGGGCCTCAAAGTGAGGTTTAGGATTAAATGGTTTATGAATATTGTTCACTTGTAGCTCATCGAAAATCCAACCTCTTACCAATATATGAAAAGTGGGAGAGTATCCTAACACATTCTTATATCTTGTGTCCAACCAAATCTATAAGGAATAAAATTATGGAAACCCTAATATCTATTGTGCCATGACCGCATACTTGAGGCTATTATCCTTAATAAAGCACAATTACAAATTCATACAACTCTTTACTGCAAGTTAAAAAAAACTACATATGATTCTCCACTTATGGATTTTGTCCTACCGATATGCCTTTCTAATATGAGACTACTAGTATACTTCAATTGAGCTTACAAAGATTGTCGACATTGATATTACGATCTATTGAGGCATGCTCATTATTAGTAGCATCCATCACTTCCTTTGAAGGGCTTACTTTCTTGACCAACATAGGTGACTACTTTCCTTTTTCTTCCTTTTGAAAATAATCAAGGACATTTGTATAATCCTTGGAGCATATATTAAATCTCTTTCTTCCTATTTACAAGGGCATTTATATAATCGAAAATAATCAAAGACATTTGTATAATTGTTGGAGATATATCAAATATCTTTTTAGGAAAATCTTGTGTGGGCTTTTAACTTAAAAAATTTGAGGATCTCAAGTGTGTAAAGAGTTTGTATGCCACAAAATGTGATAGGAACAATACATATCTTCCCTTTGGCTCAAACCATAAATTGGTTTGCCATTGTAATATATGTGTTATATGACCATAGGGAGGTTTGCTCATATTTTTTTTAATGATGATGTTAACTTGAACATTTGGGTTGATTGTGGCATCTGTAACTATAGTGATTTTAAACGAACCCAATTAAGATGTAAAATGTTTTTCAATAATAACAACAATTAATTTTGTAAACTTATAGTGTTTTTAGCTCTTCTATTTAATATTCTATTTTTTATAAGACAACGTATGATATTGTATATAGTTATTTTCTATTATGATCTTTCAAGCTTGTGTTTTTTTGCCAAAGTATTTAGGAAGATGTTTCAATTTTATTTTTTAAGAAAATATTATGAGAAAATCTAATGGATGCTTCCCCACATTTGTGTATGGAATCCCTAGTAAACTCATCTATGTAAACTATTGTACCTCACCCATAAACTCATTAATGTATACTAATGTGCCTAACTAGATATATGATTTGAACTAGACACCTCTCAACACAACCTAACTAGATGTATGATAATCCTCGTAGATATCAAAACCTAAACTTTAATTGTACATAAGTTAATATTGAATATTGAGAGTGTTAGACATTCTCTTATGGATTTTATTTTCTTTTATCTTTGTTTAACATTTCTAGTTACAACAAATTAGTAAAGAGTTCAAAATGTGTATAATTTGTAAATTTAAGATTTAACTTCTATCACATTCCATATTCTCTTTCTGACTATTTATTTTCTTCCACGATCACAGTAAGTAGCGGATGAGAACCAAGTTGTTGATGAGAAAGTTGTCCATTCTGCAAAAGTTAATGAGAAAACCCAAGTTAATGGGCCCACCATGCTTCTGATGCCCCACTTTGATGCGCTGTGTTTTAAGTGCGCGAATTTACTACGCTAATTCATAGAATGAACAATCAACGCCATTGAACGGCCTGCATAATTTTCATTGCTAACTGTTTTCTTGCATTTAGAGTACCAAACAAGGATAACAACAACTTGCAATGGTTGTTATAATCATTGGCACAATTGGCCAAATTGTGTTTGAAAATTTGTCCACTTTAAGATCAAAGGGGCCTCGACATTTAGGCCACTGTGAAGTTGTAGTGTCCAAATTAGCTAGGATGATAGAGCGGGTGCATCCACTTGATGGAAATTGTTAGAAGACTTTGACATGTATATGGAGGAGGTGAGCTAGGCGCAAAGGGAATCCAACGGGATCCAAGTTTGAGAGTTTCAAGCTTTGCATTGAAGGGTTGCTGAGGTGACCAGAGTTGTTAAAGAACATGATCTATAGGTGACAGACCTCTAGTGAGTGACCTAGGTTGTAGGCTTGCAAGGTGGCAAAGTGGTGAGTAATTGCTAGGCTTAGTTGTTTACTCTAAATGGATATGGGTAGTGTTCCAGATCCTCCTTTGTATTGAGGTCATGACCTTGTGCCAAATCTACCCCACTGTATTGTATTTTATACTTCTTCAATAAAGCTTGATGGCACCTAGTTTGGATGTTGAAACCTATGTTTTGTGTTGTGCTTGGTATGTTCTAATATGTTGAATATAAATGGATAACTATATCAAGACATAAGTAAACACAACTTCCACTAAGTCCACACCTTGGAATGGGCAGTTTGTTACGTGTTTGTTGCAAATCTAGCGAAGTTGTAGTCTAGAGTGGAGGTATGGGTGATGTCTCGACTAAGACACATACTCCATTGACTAGTAGCCTTGAATGGCCAAGCCTCTGTGACCAAAGTTAGGTAGCATTGCATAACCATCAAAGAAATCACTCATGTTTTTGGCACGGAGCTTTAGGGTTGTGGCAGTTGGTATTGGAGCAATGTTCATGCTCTCCTCACCAAAATTGGGGAAATTTTGTGTCAAAGCCGTGTTAATAGATGGCGTGCAAAGGAAAGAGGCATCGCCCTAGATGACACTCATCGAAGCAAGTCTTGGGTGGACATCCACCACCATTGTAGTGGTGCAAAGTAGTTTTAGGTAGTGTCTTGGCAGAAAACAAAGAGAATTAGGTAGACCTAGTGGAAGACAATGCAAAAATGTTGTGGTAGGCAACTGTCAAATCGTGCAAATGGTGGACGAATGTGGTAGAACACATTCAGAAGCACTTCGATAGTGTGAATACATTTGCAATAGTGATGGATGGTGCATTGAGTGTTGTCTTAGGTTCAAGGGAAGATCAAACAAGGCAAGTATTAAAGAAGGAAAATCTCTACGAGAAGTTACATGATACCCTTAGGCAACGTGCTCAAGGTAAGATTTGTGAATTTCATGTTGATAATCCTTTGACAAGTTGGATGTAGGTGACTTCAGGGGCAAAGGAGTAGTCAATGCAAAGATTGGGAAACTTGGCTAGAAACCAAGATGGGATCCTGAACCAACTTTTTTTTGTGGACATCATCTTGAAAAATAGAAAGGTGAATCCAATGGTAGACAGTAACGTCTCACACAACTTACTCAAGAAGGATTTGATGAAAGAACCTGGGCTTAAACCTCATCCTTGTGGTGCTTCAGTCAAGGTCGTGAACTCTAAAGAAAAGGAAATTTATGGGATTCTAACCAAGGTTCATGCTCAGCTTGGTAAATGGAAAGGGTGCGTCGAATTCAAAGTGATGAATATGGACGACTTTGAAGTTATCCTTAGGCAAGAGTTTCTAAGGAGAACGAAGACGATTCTCATGTCGTTCAAGGAACAATTGGTGATATTTGGTGGAAAGAAGCCTCGTGCTATGCACACAACATCAAAATGACTTGACGGAAATTTGTGGTTAGAATTTGCAATGAGTATGAAGAAAGAATATTGGCGACTAGGTTCACAAATTTATATTGCATCATTGATGGAAATAGATAAAGAAGGGATGGGGATGCCTACTCCATCAATCTTTCCCATGCATTAAATGATTTTGTGGATCGAATGCTTGAGAGTTTGGAAAAAGGAATCCTGTCGAGACGTGTAGTAGACCACCATATAGACCTTGAACCAGATCCAAGCCCATGCCAAAGGATCCATATAGATTGTTCATGCCAGAGTTGGACGAGATGAAGAGTCAATTGTCTGAGCTAATTGAGGCAGTATTCATTAGGCCTTCACAGTTTCCTTACATTGCACTAGTTCTCTTCCAAACAAAGAAGGACACCCTAGAACCCATATTGTGCTTGAACTATAGGGCCTTGAATGATCAAACAATCAAGAATAGGTATCCCCCGCCCTTAGCAATGGACTATTTTGATAAGTTATACAAGGAAAATGTGCTTTTCAAGTTGGATTTAAGGTAATGTTATTACCAAATATGAATTGCAGAAAGGGATGAAGAAAAGACAACCTGCGTAATGAGGGATGGGAGCTTTAAGTTCCTAGTCATGTCGTTCAACTTGTGCAATATACCAACAACCTTCTGTAGGTTGATGAACGCTGTGTTTAGTTATTTCTTGGATAATTTTGTGGTTTTTTACCTAGATGACATTGTGGTCTTCATCAAAAGCATGGAGGAGCACAAGGAACAAATGGAGCATGTCTTCAAGGCATTGAGGGAAAAACAATTGTATTTTAAGAAGTCTAAGTGTTTTTTCAAGCAAATGAAAGTATCATTCTTAGGTCACTATATTGGCCAAGGGAACATTTGTATGGACCTGAATAAATTTAGGGAAATTGAAGACTAAAAAAAAAAGATTGTTCACAAGGTAAGCAATTTTTTTGGCTTAGCAAATTGTTTCCTCAATTTGTAGAGGGTTACACCAAGATATCGGCTCCCTTGAGTGACACGTTGAAGAAAAATTCACCATGGTGTTGGTCAAAGAAGTAAGAGGGATATTTTTGTGAACTGAAGTGTATATTGGTGTCGACAAATGTATTGAATATGTCAAATTCTAACAAAGAGTTTGAGGTGTAGACGGATTCCTCTGTATTTTTCATTAGTGGGGTTTTAATGTAGGAAGGTTAGTCGATAGATTATGAGAGCAAGAAGCTCCAAGATACAAAATGGAGGTATCATGTTCATGAAAAAATATATGATTGTCATAGTGCATTGCCTACAAGTGTGTAGACACTACCTATTAGATAGACTGCTTGTGGTGAAAATAGACAAAGTCATGATGAGTTACTTCATAATGCAACCAAATTGCCGAGCACCCGGTATGAAAAGGACCCTCACCCTACTAGAATGAGTTCACTACTAGGATCACATGAATAAGGGCGTTGAAGAGTTTATGTAGATATGGCTAGCTTGCAGCATGACGAGATTGACACCAAGATGCTAGTAGGTCCACTTGATCCCTTGCCCATGCTGGAGAGATCGTGGGAAAGTGTCTCAATGGATTTTATAACTTAGTTGCCAATGAGCCAAGGTTACAATGGAATTTTTGTAGTAGTAGAGATATTTTCCAAGTATGCGATCTTTGTGCCCACAAACTTCCCTTTCTTGGCAGAAGATGTCACATCGTTGTTTTTCAATATTGTTGTGAAGTTATGGGGTTTATCTTTAAACATTGTGTTGGAAAGAGACACTAGGTTCATTGGGTGATTTTGAATAGAATTGTTCAAACTTGTGGGAACGAAGTTATTGATGAGCTCAAGTCATCACCCACAAATTGACGGGCATATAAAGCAGATCAACTGTTTGTTGGAGAACAACATGAGTCATTTCATGGAGGTAGACCAAATCATCTAGTTGGGGCTATTAAACTCAATACAATTTTGTTATAACTTGTATAAGAGTTCGACTATTAGTTGCAGTTCATTTGAGTTAGACACTGGAAAGAAACCAACAATGTTGCATATGTTATTGATAGGGATGTATGGGAGCAACCCATATCACTTGCATTTTGTCAAGGATTGGCAAGACGGATTAGAGATGGCACTCATTTAGCTAAATAAGGCAACTAGGAAGATGAATTATTGGGTGGAGTAGGGAATAAGGGATTTAGAGTTTCAAGTAGGAGACAAGGTCTTTCTTAGGTTGAGTAAGGATTAGTTCAAACCAGTGGTAGGAATACACTATTATTTACTGTGAAGGTTTGAGAGAGAAAAGATCCTTTGCGGCCTAATGTATACAATAACTTCTACTTAAATTATCGACCTAGGGCTATAGACTTCTGAAAACGCCTTGTTATGAACCAAATCCTTATAATTATCACAAGAGAGAAGAGTACTCTCTGTTTACATCAATGTAAACATGGAGCACAACTCCAATATAGAGAATAAATATAAGTTACACAATAACTCCTTAAATAATATGAGATCCTTGAACTCCAAATACCCCAAGACATTCATATAATGATTTCACATGTTCCTAAACAATGACTACATTACCTCTATATATACATATTCACCTGTTGCACATGAGGCCCCTTCATTAGGCTGAACCTATTACATATACATTTAGCTCCATATATGCCCCCCTTGAGGTCACATTATATACATTTAACCCCATGTATTCCCCCCTTTGGGTCATATCATGCCTACATTATTTGTTCAATCCTTGGTTTCTTGACTCTTTAGGTGTTTCCTAAAGAATTTTATGTTGTCCAAAATTTCTCATTCTAACTCTGACTCTTAATACTATGCTAACAAAATTTTATACAAGATATATGAAAAATTGCTAACTGTAGTAACAAAACTCCTAATCCTATCGACTTTATTTATCAAAACAACTTAATCCCACCAAAACTATTCATTTGAGCTCATTGTTGCGACTCCGAGAACGCAGAATAAATTTGATGAGGAACACCTTTACGTTGAATAGAAAATAAAATATAGTCATAAAAATAAATATAATTCTAACTAAAGATGATGAATACACGGTGCAACTATGTTAAAGAAGGAGGAAAATTGCATCACGATTTTTCTCTTCTCTACAGTTTCGATCCTGCTCGTCAAGAGGTTTAACCTCTTGAATATGATCCTAGAGCATGATCGAAACTGTAGAGAAGAGAAAAAACATGATGCAATTTTTCTCCTCCTTTAACAAATCTAATTCTGTCATTACAAAATTTGGTTCCATTTTTCGACGACAAACCAATGGTTGTGAGACACATTTTCGAAGCACAACTGATGAATCCAAGGCACCAAAACTGTTGGTTGGAAAACCATAGTCCATCTGACACCTTTACTTTTCGTTTGAAGACTGACAATTATTGTGACACGTGTCCACTAACAGGCCATGGTCAAAAACATGCTTACCCGTCGGAAGTCTGACGTCTTGTCGTTGAGCCAATAAGGAGAATCCGTTGGTATATTGAGCCCGATGCATCGTTTCACCCACCACATACCGTTAATTGACCTTCCCATACCATCAATGGATTCACACCACATTGTCGATGGAACTACCCCATTCCATCGAAAAAAATTTGCGGTTGGTGGACACTCCATTGGTGGATCGATAGAATACCTTCGATGGACCTTCCCCATACCATCCAGGAACTGACACCATACCGTTGGTGGCCTTTCCCAAACCGTTGAAACAACTTGAGGGTTGTGGACACTCCTTTGGTGGACCGACACAATACCATTGGTATATTTTACCCATACCATCGACGAACCGACATTATACTGTCGATGGACCTCCCCCACACTATTGAAACAACTTGGCAATTGGTGGACACTTTGTTGGTGGAACAACACCATAGCATCGGTGGACTGACACAATGTCGTTGGTGGAACTAACCCATGCTATTAGAACAACTTAGTGGTTGGTGGACACTCCATTGGTGGACCAACACCATAGCATTGGTGGGTTGACACAATGTCGTTGGTGGAACTAACCCATGCTATTAGAACAACTTAGTGGTTGGTGGACACTCCATTGGTGGATTTACGGATTGACGTTAGTCACTCGATGCAAATCTATCGATAAATATTTGATATGTTTTTGGCGTTCAAAGTAAGTATTCGATGGCTTTGCCATGCAATCGACGATTTTCCATTATAGAGTTTGATGGTTGGCCATCGGTCAATTGACACATGCTGTGTGTTTTCAAAAAATAATAATACTATAGGGGACCCAAGCCCCGTAAATAAATATTTTATTTTGCAAGTTGCAGAAAGAGACATTCTAAGCAAATATGTCTCAATGTCTATGCCATTGTGCGATTCCTCTAGGAAACTAGGATTCAATTTTAGAATTATTGATGATAGAGTTACAGGCTTGAAGAATTCAATGAAGCTCAATAGTAGTGAACATTATTCCTTCTTGTTTCTCAATTGATGTATAATGAAAATGGATCAAAAGTGTCATTGTATCAAACAAACAATTCCCTGGTTCATAATGGAATTTTTGTAAATGAAACAAATTGAGCTTGGATAACATGTTGTCAATTGCTTCACAATTTGATTGAGTTAGTGCAGAATAATTTGATGGATTTAGTCTCAATGCGTCATTGATCTTTTGTTCTCTAGATGTACAATGATCATATTTGATAAAAGAAAGGGCATACAACAATAAATGCTCAACTATTTTACTAGAAGCATTGGGGATTTGAAGTATAATTACTAGAAAATGTTAGAAAAACAGGATTGCAGAACAATAGCATAAAATGAGATGCATAAATAAAACATATAAACACAATACAAGAGAGACACCAATATACGTGGTTCACCCAATATGGGTTACATCCATGGAGAAATTGGTAGTCCTTTTATTATACCATCCAGGAAAATGAAGGGATCGACTATAGTGGGGGGGAAAGCCCCCACACACACCCCCATCAGGGGATGGGATCTAGACACAGCTGAAACACGACCTCTGAATCAGGAAGATCAGGCTCCACAAGCAACAAAAAGTAGTGTGAGTAGTAAGAGAACAAATTGAGCTATTGCATTATTAGTCAAAGCAACAACAAGGGGGAAAATTCAAATTTGTTGCATTGATTTTGATCTCTTATTGCAATTTTTTTAGACTATATCTTTGAGATTTCTAGTATTTGCATACAAAGTATACAATTTTGTTTGCTTCTTCAGATAATTGTGGTTTCTAGTAGAATGTCATTGTCTAAAACACATGATAATGATGTTAGAGAACGTTGTTAATATTGTTTTGTATCACCATTCTTTGGTTCATGACTAGAACTTGTAGCAACATGTACTAAACGACAAGCACACTAGAATTAAAGTAGTGGACAATGTTATTCTAAGATAGATATCATATTAGAACTAAATTTGATTGTCCCAATTTGGATGGTGGTCCCAATCTCATTGCTTGGAAAGCTTAATAGGCAGGAAAAATACATAATATATTTCTTTGCAAAAGAAACAAGCCATGTTTTTATCTTTACTATTTAGTGCTTGTTCCTACATTGAGAGTGCTTGTAATTGCTTCATTGTCTCCAACTACAATCAGGCATTTTGCAAAAGTTGTTTGATGAGCATATGGATAGCATGACTATCTTGATACATGAAATACCACCAATTCTAGTCAAACAAGAATATATATAGAATTTAGTTTAACAATGTATGCCCTACTAGAAACTTCCCAACTTAACAAAATGTGGTCTTTTTTAGATTTCTTTAACTAGACATCAATAAATACTCTCTACTATCCTCTTTGATCTTATATTTTATTATCTTTATGTTTTTGGCACTATTCTAAGACATGACTCAACACTCTTGCTTTAGACCAACACTAGAACTCGTTTTTTAGTTGCCTTGAGCTACTATTGTGATATTATGTTCAACATCTATAAAATGATCTTATTTTATCTAATTAGCTTATTTACCTATCGCAATGAAAATACGATGAACTCTTGAATTATGATTGTACATGTAAACTCTTTGAAATTGATGCCTATTGAAAAATAGCAATACCAGATTCATATGGATGCTAGCTAGTTTTTAAGATTATTTTTGGCTAAAATGTTCTAGCTCTAACATTAATTTTGGTTAAAAACATGATACAAAATAATTCACAACTTTGGATCCCTAGACAACCTCTCCCACTTGTGTAAGGTTAGAAACTTGTAAGTGGATAACTATTTTACACTTATATCTTAAGCAGAAGTTTCGTTCGCCTAAGCTTTATTTGGCAATTTTAAACAACCCCCAAAATCATTAACCAAGTTCACATTTAACTAGCACTCTCCTATTTTGGTTCGTTATGGACCTTATACAAGATGTGATAGAGTTGCATCAACAACTTAAATAATAGTGAATAATTGTGGATGGGGTGAAAAGAGTCAATCCAATGGGTTGTAATTGGGACCGTTATGATGTTATCATCTTGTGCTTCCAACTCAATCCCATGTGTTCAACCTATAACTCATTGACCCAACTCTATAATAGTGAAGGGAATAGCAAAAGCAATTCAACATCGGTGGTATCTACATGAGAGCCTAATCGAGTGAGACCAAAGGATGGTTGGTTGGCATTACTCAATTGGCTATGGTAAAAAATGAATGGTAAATGCACTATCTATGATAGGTTTCTTGGGCACTCATGTTCCATCTGATCGACCTTTCCAACAAGTTCATAGTTCAAACAAAATAGACTAACCATGAGAAAAATTCTTAGTGTCGTTTTGCTATTACCCTATGAATGAAAAAAAGGATTTTGGGAAAAGACCATCATCAAGTAAGGAGACTTACCTTAACTGTCAGGGCATTGAAAGTGAACATAGCTCTTCATATTCAAGTTTGAATAAATTGATTTTGTTGGCATCCACAAGGGATTTTCAAGAGATGGAAACTCGATTGTTGTTAAATGTTTATGTAAGACCAATTGTAAGACAATTTTATTGCTCCAATGCCAGAGAAGAAGGATTAATGATGTATGGATTTTTCCATAATAGAAAAGTGGTAGGAATCTAGATTGGTGTACCATAAGGGTTGTGTGGTATGGAAAAACCTAGAATAATACAAGCACTCTTCTTGCAATATTCCATAATGCTTCCACCTACAACAATTTGAGTTCAATCATTCAATGACCTCAATTAATAGGCCATGGCTTTATTATTAATAATAAATGTAGTGAAATAATGAAGAGAAAGGATAGATTCAAATTCAAGCACTCTACTTGCAATATTCCACATTTCACGTTGCTTTCACCTACAATAACTTGCATTCGATCAGTCAATGAACTCAATAAATGGGACATGGTTTTATTATTATAAATTAATTGAATGAAATAATGAAGAGGAGGGATATATTTAGATTCAACATACATATCGATATCGTCCTTTGCTTTGTCAAGTGGCATTGCACTCTCCCTCTACTTGGGTAGGGAAAAGCCTGTCATGCTATTAATATATATGATATTGATCAATGAATATGACATGAACATGAATGGAAGCAATTTTGTAAAGAAAATGAATGGATTGGAGATAATAGAAAACACAGAGGAGGTGGTGGTTAGACACAACTCATGAGCAACAGATTATCGTGAAGAAGAGGTTGAATTGAATGAACCAATCAAAGGTACATTCACACGGTAATTGAACATTTGTCATAAATAATATCTTTCAAATATGGTGTTTACCTTATATATCCCTATATCTTGCATCAACTCTTTGACCCGTTGTTTGATCTCAAGCATTTGTTTAAGTTTAAGAAAATAAAAAAGTTATTTGTTCAATTTTATGACAACCTTTTGTACTGTTTGGATCAGGTCGGGTAAAGATATCAACTCCTCATCATCGATCGCATCATGGACATCATGGTTGGTGGACTACATATCTCAACAACAACAAAAGTTTTTTCTCAATTATATAAACAATAATAAATTTCACATTATTATGAACTCGAAAATGTTTACATGTTCTTGGGCTGATGCTTTCTCGCGATCAACCTGCCATATTATAATATAATTAGAATATTTAAATTTTAAAAAAATAGAAGATGACCATAACATATCAATGTATATCCAAAGTATTGAAGATGACAAGACTCGTTGATTCTGAATAAGGAGTTGTTAGAGAAATTGACTTTAAAAATGTTCACACAATCCAATTTGGATATGGAAAAAACACATCACTGTGGATTCAAAGAGGAATTATCCTGCTGCTTGCAATGCCATTTTAATGCTTCTTGTACAAAAAGAGTTGGTGAAGAGTATAAAAGAATCAAGCATTTTTTTTAATTATATGAATCCCATAGACTTGAGATGCTTCAATGATTCATTAATTAAAACCAACTCAACATTGGACGCTAGATGTTTTGAATAATCATTGCGTAGTATTTATAATGCATGGACATTAGGAAAAACAAAACAAATCTACCCCACATAATGGACATTATAGAAAGCAAGACCAACTTGGAATATAGCTTTTTCAGCATAATGATGCATGACTTACAATGTGTTGCATAAGGCATTTACCAATGGCCAAGCAACATGAAAATGATCAAACACTGGGTTACTTTATTATATTGCATAGTTGTTAGGACTCAGTTTTAATGCATGCCAAGCTTAACCTATCCATGTGATCATTTCCAACAGTAATAACAAACTAATATAATGAATTATGATTTAGATTAAACTGCTTCCGGCAAAATAACTATTATCATGCGCCTGGTCACTGTAAAAGACAAAATACCAATAGAAGATCCAACAGAAAAGCAATGTTATTAAATGTTAAAAAAAACCCAAATCATGACTCACTCACCAAGAACAAGGCCTAGCACCTCACACCTTAGGATGATATAAGACCAATTTTTAGGACTCATTTTCCACACCTTCATATGATATAAGATCATTTTCTAGAAGATTAAGTAAAACACATCATATTAACTTCAAAAAGATAATTTATCTCATTTTAATTGCAGAAACTTGAAACTTGCAGGTGAGAAGGGAAATCTATTAAACAAAGATGAAAATGCCATTGAAGCATGCCCTTTAAGTTTAGCCCTTACAATTTTTTGCATGTGGCATACAGTTTAGCCCATACAATTTATCCCATGTAGTTCTAGTGATAAAATGATATGTAGAAAAAAAATTGTATTGTAGGCAGACTCTGCTACAAGTGATTGCCCCTATCACTTGGCAATCACTAGCTCTATTTGTAGAATCCATAGATAATTTTCTTCTTTTGGAATATTTGGTTTGGTACCAACAAACTCATGCATTTATTCGTAAGGAAACCCAAGAAGGAAGGAATGCATAATATATGTATTCGTGTTCCCTTTCTAGAGGAAATTTTGCAATACTAGAAGATTTTGATTCCTCGTTTTTTGCCATCTTAATCTTAGCAATATGGGAATTAATTAATAGTATATTTTCTTTAGCAAGATCAATTATTGGTTTGATATTCACTTCTCTTATTTCTTGGAAGAATTATTTTTCTTCTCTTAAAAGTTTAAAATCTAGTAGATTAGTATGCTTTTAATCTTGTTTTTTAAAATCTAGTAGATTAGTATGCTTTTAATCTTGTTTTTCTCCGGGGGAAGAATGGAGGAAGAATAGAGAATGCAGATGCATATTCTTTAGGGTGGAAGGAGAGAGAGTGAAGATGCATATTCTTTAGGGTGGAAAGGGGAGAGAATGTGGATGCATATTCTTTGGGGTGGAAAGGAGAAGGAATTTTGGACTCATTTGAGATTTTAGGTCCATAACAACTTTGAAAATAATATTAATATTTTGAGAAACCTCTACTACAAAATTATTTAGCCTTTCCACATTTTCAACTACCACAAGAAGGTCACTTAAGTTCTTATAGATACTAGCTACATGGGACTTGGTGTTTAAATAATATCAAGTGAATTCATATAGATTTTGAGCCCAAAAATTAGTTTGATAATCATTATAGTTATGTAATGATTTCTCTATATGACATGTCATAATCAGGCTTTCTGTAATGAAGAACATTTAGATTAGTTATAATGGATCCTTCTTTATAAGTAGTTTCAAATTTTGTGAGAGGAAAACATAGCTCTATAAGAGATCTAGGAGGATATTTCGTACTCTTTTATATGGGGAGAGTACTTCTCATCTTTTTCATTGAGACAAGACTAGGATTGGAGTTAATATAGTTTAGGCAATATGTACATGAACTATGTTGACCTTTATGCTCTTCATTTTCCTTTCTTGCAGGCATGGTTATTTGAGAGGTAGTATGTTATTTTATATGATCTTTTGAAAATCTAGGGGCCTTTGGTTACTTCATGGATTCACAATAATTATATCTCTTATGGGATCCATCATGTGAGATAGAAGGTATGGAATAATGTGGGCATTCAAGCTCTATAACATGGCCACTAGATTGAGAGATTGGTGTATATAATCATGTTTCCATTTTGATGGGATAGTGATTTTTGTGATCACATAGCCCCATTTGTGATATTCATATTGGAAGTGAAGGATATTCTTTTGCTTCAACAAAAATGGAAGGAGATGAGAGCCCTTAATATCATAAAGACCCTGACTCGTGATAAGATGGTGGTATTAGGTAGGAATTATCCATCTTGCATAGTAGCTTTCTCTTGATAATTTTCATTTTAAGTATGTAACTTCAAACTTATTTGTATTCGGGCTATTTCCTTAGGCTAACTTTAGGAGAGTTTGTTCCAAACCTTATCGAATTTTATGGATGAGAACTTTCATAACTTCACTAGATTTCATGACATAAATTGGAAGCTCGTGCTAATTGACTAGAAAAATTATTGCAAAGGGATGATTTGCATGCTACAAAATGGCATTCTGCAATTATTCAATCAAATGTGAAGTGGCCACAATTTCCAACTTAAAATATTTATAGACAAGGATGGTGCAAATTTCATGCATAGAGACATTGAAGTTAGAGATTGAACTACTAAAAGTTGAATAAAATTGAATGGTTGCAAGGGTGAAGTCAAATCCACATTAAATCACGCATTAACTAGGATTTGAAGGCCACCTCTACCACGATTTTAAGGTACCATTTGTAAAATACCAATATAAAATTTTGGAAAAATTCATGCTATGTATTTTTTGAGGTCTCATCATATGTATTCTTCTTATGTTGACTAGGAATTATGCCTGAAAATGTGATTACAAATATTGGAATATTTCTCCCTGGGAGGATACTGGTGGTCCATTATAATTTCAAGAATGCAAACTTCATACGCATAGATTGCATTTAAGCAGTTAACTGCTTCTTTTAAGAGTTCAGGTTCCAGATACAAGAGATCATCAACATAGAGATGGGAATCCATGGGATTTTATGCTGACACCATTCAAACATTTGTATCCCAATAGTCTTAAAATCTTTTATGTTAATGGTCATTGTATAGCATCAAAATGGTGAAATTTTGATTAAAATTTTTACAAACAAAGGCTTTCATAAGATCTTCATTATGGACTTCCCCTCATTGTCTGTATCCAAGAAAAAACCACTCATTATCATGTATTGCTTGATAAGGCTATTGTTTAGCCATCTAACACATGATTTCCTCATGCATACATTTCCTTCCATAAACAACAAGTAAAATGAATAGAAAATTATAGTGCACCAATAGTTCAATCATTCTCAATTGTTATCATCTTTAATTTTAATGACATGTGCATTCATCACATATGCAAAAGTGACCACCATCATCTACCCATTGAAACTACCAAGATTCACATATCTTCATATAGTGTTGCAATATTTTACCATAGGATCCCAACAAATACATATGTGCAAAGGGTGATGACTTCACCTTGCCGATTTGGTTATCAACCATTTCACGCATACATGTATCATTAATAACTTATGATACCATGCATCATTATATGAATTCTTATTTAAAATTACATGATCCATCACATATGTAAAATTATCACGGTTTACGATGCTTTTGTAGATACCAATAACATTCATGCATGAAATACCAAGATTCAATGCCAAGTGATTTTAATCATCCTCAAGGAAATTCATTCTTGAACATTGAGGTCAACACCTAGTAACTGTATGGTGGAGCATTGAGGTCAACACCTAGTAACTGTTTCAGTCCGGTTTGAATTCGGGTATATGACATATGTTGTGGTTGTTCATCTTCTTTTTCAGTTGACTATTTTTCTTTCCTTGCGTGTGTTTGTGGATTGTTTATGACTTTTCCTAGCTATGGGTAAGTGGCTTGACAATCAAGGGTCGAAATTGATTAGTTCATGCAGTCACATACCTCGTTTGTATACAATGGATGAGTTGGTTGATTGGTTTGTTATTAGGTTCAAGTAGGTCACGCAAGTATTTGCGTAGGTATTGTGGGCATTTGGGTTGTGTTTTGTGGTGGAGGAGGTAAGGAAAGTGGACCTTACTAGAAGGGTCAATTCTGGTGTAATTTGTAAGATTGCTATTGAGTTGGCCATTGAGTTCCTTGGTTTAAATAAGGCTATTGTCCATAAGGAATTAGGTTATACCATGGTGTCAGAAAGGTGCTTTCTAGTAGTACTGATTATTAGGTTATTGAGGTGAATATTAATAGTTGAAGAACATTGATTTGGCCAAAAGGAGTTAATATTTTGGGGGACAGGCTGCATACTTGGAAATGGGGGTCATGCTTGTCTAAAACATTGTTGATTATTAAAGCATACTTTTTTAACATTCTTCTCTACCCCCTGATATATTGCTTTTAAGCGAATCAATTATGGGCAGCTATTATTGTCATGGTCTTCAATGCAAATGTTGCAAACTTTTACTACAACAAGTGGATATTCATTTCGAATATGTTTGTTGGTACACCTTGGACAAAAATTGGCCAAGGCATTATCCATCTCTTCTTGTTTATTTTTCAATTGTAGGGTATCCAATTGCATACACAATGAATTCAAGATATATGTTTTCATGTCCTCAATAAGGTTCCAATTTCAGCTTTAGTGACTCATCACATTGTAGCCTTCGATAGTAGTGGTGTGTTTCCCTGGATACCTTCGCCTTCTTACCTAATGCTCTATAGTAGTTTTTAAAATTTTCCCTAATTTCATAATAGGTGAACCAATAGATATCTCTAACTGCAATGAGATTTAAGGTTCTAACCATTCCTCCCAACACTGTAATACCCCATTTTGACCCTTAGGATATATTAGCTTTTAATGTAAATATCGTATACATGTGATGTATGTTTTGTGATGTATGTTTTCCTAGCGTGGAGGTCAAGGCCAAGGCCCCGCTAGTGGAAGCTCGAATTTTATTTAAAAGGCAAGTATTAGACATTATGTTACCCATGTGCTATTTAGCCATGGAACATTGTAAAAATGATGTAAATAAACATCATGCAATAAAATACCAAAACTAGCTATGGAGGCAACGAATGAGAAGGGGCCATGTGTATCCACTAGGGAGTGGTGAGGGGGTTGTGTGATTTAACCTTAGGTTTCCAAATGTCATCTTGAGAACCCATTTGACTTACCTTGTTGGCATTTAATTCTGTTGTAAGGAAGTGGTTGAAGAAAATAGTCCATGGCTTCAATGGAGCATGGACAGCCCAGACATTCGTATGGAAGAGTATGGCTCTGTTTTCTTGTACCACAAGTCACTCTACCTCAGGGGAGTTGCTTATTCCTCATTCCCATTCCATTGTGGAAGAAACCAGCATCAATTTTCATCCAAAAACGAATTCCCAGCAGTGAGAAAAACTAGAAATCGCAACTATGAAAGAACCCACGTTTTGAAGAGCCATAAACGCCCAGATTTGGTATTCGACAGTGAAATCCAATGGGGGATCCATAGATATGAACCTTGGGGCGATTTTGGGAGCATTAGCTACCTCGAAATCCATTGGAAAACCCAGTTTTGATAGCCCAGAAATCCAATGATGGGATTGAGTTATTTAATGACATATTTGTGAGAAATCCAAGAGTGAATGTTTGAACAGAGGATTGGATTGCTTGAATTTAGCTTGAGACATCTATAGCTCTGTGGTTGAGCTCACTGGCTTAGCATCCTCCTCCTTTTCTTATTACATGCTTGATAAACCCAGCTGTGTGCTGGCTTAACATGATCGTTTGAGTGAATCCATGGCTGTGAGTGAGCCTGTCTAGTTCCTCCTTAGTGGATACACATCCCAGCTCGGGGGTGATCTCTCAGCTGAAAGAATATAGGTTGGACAGAGATCTATGGTTGGGTGGAACATTGCTCTCACATAGCCAGTTGTTTGGATGTTTGCATTTCAAGATAAGTATTCTCTGTGAACTAGTTTATATGCATTATGTTCTTTGCAATGTGTTAATTCTGAATGTTAACTGTTCGTGTTAATGAGATGAAATGAATATCTTAATATGGTTGATATGAAGCTTGTGCATAGCATAAGAATGGGATTGATTCGTTGTCTCTTGATTCATCATCTGCTTGGGATAGATATGCTAATGCATTCCAGTCTGTGTGTGTGTTATTATGTTTAATTATATTGTGTTTATATTGAGTATGAATTGCACACAGAAGTTTTTAATTATCCATGCATTTCTTAGAAATTGAATGGGGCTGAAATTGTCAATAAGCCCGGTATGTTTGGTTCACATTTCCTTCCTGGCATCGGATAGATGGAAGGGGACGTGACAAACACCTGCACTGTAAATATATACCCAGACTTGCCTTATTCCACTTCTTTAACATCTCCCGTGTCATGACTTTATTGTTGAGTACACACCACATGAACAGTTTTATTTTAATTGGCACATTGGCTTTCAAGATTTTACTCCATTAACATGCTACCATTTCAAGTCCAGGACCTAGCAACACTTCATATCCAAGTTTTAATGTATAGATACTGCCAATCACATTTTTCACCCATATGAACTCATCAGCTTTGTGATAGAGTCTCATGTGTGCCATGTCTAGCACAACAATATAATTATGCTAGTAATCAACCCATACACTAGCTAGTACCGAGTCTATGGATCTCAACCATCCTGGATGCTAGATAGATGCCTCAACTAGATTATCCATTCAATTCAGGGTGACCATACCGATTTCTTGTAGATGTTGAATCAGAGCTCCAGGGAGAAAAGTGTGTCCATCGCAGCCCATGTTAACATCGCCCCCCACTCTAACCTGCATCCCTAAACCAACTTTCCAAGCCATAAAGACCCAATAATTGGGAAGGATGATATAAGCACCTTCCATTGATTGGATATATTATGAGAAGTTTTCCTTTCTTTCCTAATCCAATCCAATATTGTGTCTAGAACTATGTACTTTTGGACGAGTATCCTTATCGCTAAAGTATTTTTGGTGCACAAGTTAAAGAGATACTTTGATGCAAGTGATTGTCCAAATAAGTGAATATTCTTCAACCCAAACCCATCTAATGACTTTGGTAATGCCAAATGTTTCCAATTTATCCAATAAGAGCCTTTGTACTCACTACTACCTTGCCACAAAAAATTGAAATAGATCTTCCTAATATTCTCAAGAATACCTTTTGGGATATGAACCAGTGTATGCTAATACATTAGGATGGCTTCTGGTACCAGTTTGACCAAAACAAGGTGCCCTCCTCGGGAGATCCACCTATTATACCATTGAGCATTCCTATATTTAATTTTCCCTATTAGCCAGGTCCAATCACCTTTGCCATGATTATTTGGCCTTAAATATAAACACAAATATTTGATCCCTACATTTAAATCGAAACACTAGAAATGAAGAAATCTATGCAAAGAGGCCTAAATTCCATTAGGTAGTCCATATGGATATATATCAGATATAGCTTTGTTTATCTCCATACTTTTTGCAGATTTATAAACTTGAAGAATATCTTTGAAATCCCCCAAATCACGATCAGAACCATAAAATAACAATAACACATTGTTGACGAACAAGAGATGAGTGAGAAGCTCGTTCCTGCCCACCTTAACAACTTGTATTAATCTTAACCTTTTAGCTGCAGACAAAGCCCTACTTAGTCTTTCAATGATAAGTAGGAAGCGATAAGGGGAGAGGAGACATACCTATCTCAACCCTCTAGAGGGATTAAGGAAATCAGAAGTAGAATCGTTCATGAAAATTGCAAAAGAAGTGATAGTGACTCAAGCCATAATCCACTTAATAAGAGGTAAAGAGAAATAACCTTCTGTTTGACAACCTTCAAGGAGTTAGAAAATTGTTTGCATGTCGTTGACCATAGAACAAGATTAAATTTGCGCCAATTATCTCTCACTAGAGATTGAAATTCCTCTTAAAGTGTCCAAAGTGGATTAAATTTAATGGGAGATCCAAGCTTTAGATCAATAGAACCTAGCTCCAACCAAATAGGAAAATGATTTGAACATCTAGTAGGGTCAACCCACGATCTATAGCGAGCAATGTTTTGTAATAAATCTTCATTAGCAAGAAATTTATCTAAAAGTTTTGTGACGACATCAACTCTTGATATGTTGTTGACCAAAGTTTATAGGCTCGACATCACCTAGTCAACAACTTTGAAATGAGATCTAAATAAATCCACCAACTTGTTAGGTCTTGTAGAAGGCTCCCAAAGGTTAAATTAATGTCAGCTCCAATTACCAAATTACTTGACACTAAGCCTTGAAAATCCACTCCCAAAAATCTTGCCACCCCTCATAGGGGCCATATAAATTCAAAATAGTTTGACGATTCCCAAACTCTTTAAAAAAAAACCTCAATGCATAGACATGAAGAAAGAAAGAAAGTGTTAATAAACGACATATTCATTTACCAACCAATAAAGAGACCCCCTAAAAGCCTAATAAATTCGAAAACTAGGAGATCCCACACGCACATATATTTCAAGCAGAAAAAAAAATTGTACTTTTTCTATTCATGAGACTAGAAAAGTACAACCATCAACCATGAACTGTCCAATAGGAATGACAATTTCAAATATCACCAGTTACATCAATGTCCAAAAACTTATCAAAAAACCATCCCAACATAGGCACCAATGCCATATCACATATCTAAGGGATCATAGTCTGGAAACACTCAAAAGTATTTCCATACCAAAACAAATCAAATTAAGCAAAATAAGAAACATGTCCTTCATTTTCCAGCTAGTCTTCAATGAATTCTTCCCAACATAAAATGCCTTCAACCAACAACAAAGCATCCTTCAAGAGGGAATCTACAATAGTATTTAATTCCCTGTAGATATGATGTATCTCCCATTTATAAAACCTGCCAATGATTTCCTCAGTTCTCGAACACCATTGATGGTAAGTAATGGATTGTAAGTCACCAATTTTCTTTTCCCAATTTATAACAGTCAAAGAGTCACCAAAAATATTTAGAGTGTCTATACCCAAATATTCTGCAAACTTGACCAAACACCACAGAGCTAATAGTTCAGCCTTTGAGTTTGTACCAACACCAAAATTCAATTTCAATTTGAAATAGTGTAAATTGCTAATTTTCAGATATGCACTAGTAACACATATACCATCCTTTGTAGCACCATCAAAGAAACCACGAGCATCAAATATAAAAGGAAAGTCTTCAATTGTTCTCGTTCTTAAGGTTTTAGCTTCCATAGGATGTATCTCATTATACATATTAACAATCCCGATCAATCCCGTAGTAATTGATGGAAATCCGTCTTCAAAAATTGCCGCATTTCTAGTCTTCTAGATCACCCAACATACGACAACAAGGAACATTCAATGGTTCGTAACATATATATAACAAGCAAGAAGATTCCTATCAAAAGTCTCCCTACCTCAGGACATCGGAATGTCCAAAGTAGAACATACTGAATTCCATAAATTAGAAGTGAAATAACAAGAAATAAATATGTGATACAATGGATTCAGTCTCTTGGGTTCACAAATCACATATGTTAGTCCCCTCCCAGTCACACTTAACTATGTTATCCCAAGTGAGGATTTCATTTTCTAGAACAAGCCACAAAAAACATTTTATTTTCTGCGGCAGGTTCCATTTCCATCATTTCTAGAACCACCATTTTGGAACCAAATAATTTTCATAATTAGCAATAGATAAGTAAGCCTCTTTTTCATTAACCTTTTCATTTTTCTTTTTACCAGTCCATACAATTTCATCATCACAGTTTGAGAGCCTTATCTTGGCTGCATTTAGACTATTAATATAGTTGTCCCATTCATTTTTCAAAACGTTGTCAATCCCCAAATTTGTAGCACTGTACCAATATGATTCTTCGAAAGTTTATAACAATATTCACATCCAACAATCGGATCTATACCAATTAATTTTTTTTCACTCGATCCAACTTTCTAGGCAAGCTTCTTACTAATCCAATTGAAAGATTTCAAAAAGCCAACCCAACAATTTGAGGAGTTTCTAGAAGATTTCCTTAGATTTTTTATCCGGTGTATAATGTCGCTTTTAATCTATTTTCCATGAAGAATTTTGCTCCATGAAATTTTCCCCTAAAGACCTCTCCACATGCTCTTCATACTTAGAGCAGTACTAAACCACTCTATATTCTCAATATCCTAGCCCCCTTTCTTTTTTGGCATGGATATTTTCTTCCAATTTACAAGATGAAATTTTTTCCCATCCACAGTACCCGACCATAGAAAATTGAACATTAGTTTCTAGAGCATCTTGGTGATTGTTTTAGGAATATTTGCCAACGAGAACAAGTACATAGGAATGCCAACCAATACAGACTTCAATAAATTCATCCTCCCACCAAGAGACAACAATCTGAAGGTCTAGTTACATATACTTTTTTCAAATTTTTGTACTAGCCACAGCAAATCTTTTGTCCTGTAACAGTTGGGTTTCAAGTAGTGGCCTAATGACTTAAATATTTCCTCTAACGAAGAAGACTAAAATGGAAGGAAGGTATAAATCATATCCATAATGTGAATGTCCGCCTTGTGATAGTATATGACAGACTTGGAGCAGCTGACCTCCATTCTTGAGGCAACACATAAGATTTTAATAATCATAGCAAATTGTTGCCATTCCTCAATTGTTTCCCTTCCCAACAGAACGATATCATCAACAAAAAGGATATGATTTTTAATTTTTACACCTTTAAGTTTTCCTTCCCTCTTTGTAGTATCTATCAAATTACTCAGTCCTTCAGTAGCAAGTAGGAAAAGTAAAGAAGACAAGGGAAATCCTTCTCTGAGAACTCTAGTGCAATGGAAGAAATTGGTGGGAGATCCATTGACAATAATAGAAAAGTTTGCAGATGAAAACACATGCCATTATCCAATTTGTCACCTCAAGAGGCAACCCAAACTGAAGCAGTAATAATCTCAAGTAAACCTGGTTTACCCTATCATAGGATTTTACCAGATCCATCTTTAGGATCACAACATCTAGGTCCTTCATTTTTATTGAATGTACGCACTCCTATGTAACCCCCACCGCATCCAAAATATGCCTATTTGTAAGCAAACCAAAATTTTCATTTGTCATCATTTCCTCCAATTTTGGTCTAAGTCGGTTAGCTATTATCTTAGTAATAATCTTATAGACCAAGTTACATAATGCAATAGGTTTATAATCATTAAAGCTCCCAGGTTTTTTCTTCTTAGGGATAAGGGAAATATAAGTTTGATTTAAATCCCTAGAAACATATACCTTACGCCTCGACTGTTCAACCATCTGTATCAGCTCCTCCCCCATAATATAAAAAAAAAAAAAAGACAAAAACAGTTATACAGTCCAACCATCTGGACCTAGACTCTTCTCATGAGCAAAATGTTAGTTTTTCAGAATTTACAATCTTCTCTAGGATCTTAACTGAGAGAATAACATGTACAACATATCTATAGCATATCAATCATGGACACAATAAAGCAAGCACACAAGAGACAGAGTTTCACCGGGGAAAACCAAGAAGGTGAAAAACCCCACAACTTCCTTAGAGATAGATAGAGCAATGATACAACCCAAGTACAAGAGATAGTCTTCTCCTAGAAGTAGCTTCTCCTCCTCCACAAGTGCGCCACTCTCCAATGAGAGTATGAGTGAGAAAGTGAATGATCAAATAGAGTGCCTCCCGCACTCTATTTATACTTGACTTAACTTGCCTAATAACCTTTACTAGGTCGGCCTTAACTTAACCACATAACATAATGCTGACTGGGCCGACCCCCAATAGGGTGGTCTAACAACCCTTTGACCCACATGACTTATACAGGGCCGACCCCACCAAGGTGGTCTAATAACCCATCAAGTATAAGTTACGACACTTACAATATAAATGACGACACTTCCGTATAGAGGAATAATAACATCTCTATAGGAATACAAACACTTCCATATAGAGGAATAATAACATCTCTATAGGAATACAATATACATATAGGAAATACATTCCGAAGTTACAAATACATCAAAACTCCCTCTTAACTAGGAAGGTATTTCTCGACACAGGTCTTCTAGCACAAGTCTTCTTCTCTGTATCATCGACATCGAATCTTTGCTTCCTGGGTTACCTGTCCTTGAACTTATATCCATCCTAGATCACTTATGCATACTTACTAGTATCATCATTGTGTTATCCTCAAGGTCTCATGCATACATACATTCATTAGTATAATCACAATAATCTTAAACATGTATAGTCATGATCATTTCAAACAAAGATAATAAACATTAGTATTTAAGGTTTCAGGGAATACTTCTTTTACTCATGCATATTCTTATTTAACCAAAGGACTTTTCTGGTTAGTCATATCATCAATCAAAGTAAGAAGCATAACATGCCTAAACCCATGATTACTAACTTCAATGAATAATCATTATCAATCATGCCATATATACTTATATAAGAGATCCTAACACAAGGTAGGATTCTAACTTGATATAGGAAAAACATAAATAGATTAGCATGCTAGCTAGTTATGTCTAACATACCCGCATAATGTCTTCTTGTTCTCTTCAATGACTTGTGCTAGTAACCTACATATCTCATAGGTTAACCATTATAGAACCAAGTTATACATACCTCGTAAGTAGATCTT
Organism: Larix kaempferi; assembly: GCA_027924585.1. NCBI lineage: Eukaryota > Viridiplantae > Streptophyta > Pinopsida > Pinales > Pinaceae > Larix > Larix kaempferi. The sequence continues at coordinate 5,632,095 of BSBM01000831.1, forward strand.
CTATGTGATCCATGACAATGGATGAATCTTTGTCTTCATGTCACCATGGTCATATGTTCTTGAACTAGAACGTGATTTGTCTTTCTTGATGTACCTTTCATGTTAGCGGACAACATCAACCTCATACAACACCACAATGCATTAGTACAATCATAAGTGTCAAAACCCTAATCAATGAATATATGCATTCATAATTTTATTAAGGTGATACAACAAGTCTAAAGTTAATCAAGATTGTACTAACCTTAATGAAGACAAACATACCATAGACTTAATCATGAACTGATCTCGAAACATACCTGGATAAGTCATACCTATCGAGATTGCTTGTAATCTTCTTATGTAAGGCCTTAGCCTCAACTCCCTCTGAAACAGGAACTTCTTCACTTATGCAGGTGACTAATCCATTCTCTTCTAGGATTAAGCCAATCCACTTTGATTTGCAGAAACTGGATTTGGAGTTGGATTAGGGTTTGTCAAAGAAACCCTAAAAATTCAAACTTTGAATTTCAAACTTCTGAAAGGATAGAAAGATGCGCCTTTCTGAGCTGGTCAAGCTGGTATACTCAGAATTTGAAAACTGCAAAGTTTCACCCCTCAAAATTGCCTTTTAGATTTTTGGATTCACTAGGGAGGACCCTGAATTAGGGATTGAGTTTCTAGGAACTTCACCCAACCAAATAGTTTGATCCAAAGCTCTAAACTTCAATTTTTCCAAGGAGCTTCCAGCTATGGTCACAAATTTCAAAAATTCCCATTTTTGTAGAAGCCCTAATTTTTCACTTTTTCGATCAAAGTCCCGAACTAGGGTTTGATCAAGCTCGGCCTTCTACCCAACCAAAAAATTTGATCTTGGTCTCTAAATTTCAATTTTTATGAGTAGCATTCAGCCTTGTTCTCCGATTACAAAAATACCAACTTTCTCCAAAACCCTAATTCCCGGAGCCATAATGAAGGTGCTCAAAATCCAATTTTGTTTTGACATAAATATACACCTGATTGTTTCTGGTGTAACTCCGAAATTACGAATCCACAGGGTCTGAAACTTCGACCTGTGGTATCCCAACCTGTCATCTTTCCAACCCCATAGGTCTGAACTCAATTGGATTATCTGAGATAGAGTTATGCCAAGTGTCACAACGTGACCTGTTTATGGGATAAAACAGGAGAGTGAACTTGTACGGCGTGCCACGTGTCATTGGTTCAACTTTTACCTCTGAAAACCTTACCTGAGAATCTACAATCCATGCCCTACCTGTCACTTTTTACTAAATTTAATTTGGAGCTTCCTAGCCCAAGTTGTGACCTTTTTTCCTAGGTCACTTGTTTATGACTGAGATCTGTAAGAGGCAGAAACCCTAGATTGTACAGATCATAAAACACCAAGTACAACGAATTAGAATTTGTGCTTCGGACACAAGGTACATGAGGATCTTATCTTCGACCCGTAAGAGTTTCAAATCCTGAAACCTCGCCGAAATGGATTTATAGTGAAAGTGCTACGATGACTGGTTTTTGCTATATCAAGCCCTAGCTTTGCAAATGCAACAAGTGTCATAAATGCCATACCATGCCTTCTTTCAGGCTAGCTCTGATACCATGTTATTTTTTCATAATTTAAAATCTGCTCTAGGATCTTAACTGAGAGAATAACATGTATAGCATATCTACAGCATATCAATCATGGACACAATAAAGCAAGCACGCAAGAGACACAGAGTTTCACCGGGGAAAACCAAGAAGGTGAAAAACCCCACAACTTCCTCAGAGATAGATAGAGCAATGATACAACCCAAGTACAAGAGATAGTATTATCCTAGCAGCAGCTTCTCCTCCTCCACAAGTGCGCCACTCTCCAATGAGAGTATGAGTGAGAAAGTGAATGATCAAATAGAGTGCCTCCCGCACTCTATTTATATTTGACTTGACTTGCCTAATAACCTTTACTAGGTCGGCCTTAACTTAACCACATAACATAATGCTGACTGGGCCGACCCCCAATAGGGTGGTCTAATAACCCTTTGACCCACATGACTTATACAGGGCCAACCCCACCAAGGTGGTCTAATAACCCATCAAGTATAAGTTACGACACTTACAATATAAATGACGACACTTCCGTATAGAGGAATAATAACATCTATATAGGAATACAAACAATTCCGTATAGAGGAATAATAACATCTATATAGGAATACAATATACATATAGGAAATACATTCCGAAGTTACAAATACATCAACACAAAAGACTTTAGAACCCTTTCAATCTCATTTAAAGAGATGGGTGCTCCCACCTTCAAAACTTCTTGTGTTGAGAAAAAAGTGGGAAACTATTTTATGACCTTTAGTTGTGCCCCAATGTCATTATGTTTAGGATCCTTAAAATGTTTGTAGAAGTGATGCACATCAGCCCTTTTCAATTCACCAACTTTATGAATAGTCATCCCATCCTCATTTTTTATGTCCCAAATAGTATTAATATTTCTTTGTGAGTAGCATAATTACGGAAGAAACGAGCGTTATTATCCCCCAAAGCTACCCAAACAACTCTGCTCTTGAGGCACCATACCATCTCTTCTTGTTTTATTAAAAAATTCCTCCTCCTATCCCGTTCTAAAATTTCCAGTTTCTCTTCTTCTAGAAAAATGCATCTAGGATTGTTTTCATATATCTTTTCCAAGAGGCCCTCAACAAGCTTGAGTTCCTTACTATGTTCCTGTTTCTTAGTTTTCTCCCATCTTGCAACCTGCGTTTTAAGACATCTAATCTTCGAGAACAAACTATCCATAGGACCCGTTCCATCAGGGATATGTGTATTCATCCAACACTCTTTGACCAATTTGCAAAAATCCTGAGCTTGTAGCCACATATTATTGAATTTCAAAGGATAAAGTTGCTAGGATATAACTCCATCAATTTGTAGGATTAGGGGAAGTGATTGGAAATGGAAGACTTAATTTTGCAAGTGTGAAATTATGTAGTGATTCCACTGAATATTCACTCATTATAAACATGTCCGGTCTTTTACTAATGGCGGCCTGGCTGCATCTTCCATTGCACCAAGTTGGTCCCAATATTGTAGGAGCAATATCAATAAGACTAGATTTTTGCAGGAGTTTTGAGAAAAAGTCAGATAGAGTATCTAAAGTGTGAAATTCAGAAAGGGTGAAATTCAGATCCCCAATAATGATTAAATTTGGGATCCTATGGAGTCCACTTTCATCTAAAGTGGTCCAAAAATATTATCTATTCGTATAGGGGTCGTAGCAGTTCAATATAGATATCTTCAAGTCATATTCCAAGAGAATACCCCCAATAGTCCTGTAAGGTTTGATATTAACCACCCTTAGGTTCCAACATGACACGATACCACCTGAAAGGGCACATATTTCCCATGCGGGTAGTAATCTGGAAAAATTCTCGATCGCTAAAGAAGCAGACCAAATAGTTTCCTGTAACAGGTAATATCAAGGCTAGTATCTTTGAAAAGTCTAGAGAGATCCCTAGCCTACTAGCTCCCCCTGTAGCACAGATGTTGTAAGAGAGAATTGACATTTAAACACCATCCTTACCAGGCAAGCTTACTCTAAGGGCCCGAGAGGAAATGGACACAGAATCCCGAGAGGGAATGTTCCAGGCTTCATTTAACCTTACGGAAAGAGGGATGAAGGTTTTCTCAATATCCTCAGAATCATTTGGCTAGGAAAGTTTATTGAGAATTCCCCTTTTTCTTACAAATATTTATGTTTTGATGACAAAGGGATGAAGATGGATCCACTTCAGGATTATATGAGGGTTTATTCAAGTAAACCTGTAATGACGATTTCTGAAAACCCATACCAGGAGAGTTTTCAAGGGACAGTGAACCAGACATCCCTTTATGGACAACACTATGGGATCTTTCATGATTTTCATCATCATATAAAATGGGTGAACTTACTGACTTATGGCCATAAATGGTCGAATCAGTACTCAGGGGAAGATTCCTTTCCTCCATTTCTAACAAAAATTTCTCACTGTTTAAGACTAAACCCTGATCTGGTGGTTTAGGTTCATTCAAAACATAATTTAAAATCTTTGCGGGTTCTTCATCAATCACACCAAAGGTTCTTCTAAGGTCTAGCGCTTTTTCAACACATAAATAAAAGTTGAGTTCCTCTTTAGAGACATCTTCATACGGGGTGGGTGAAGATGGAATTTCCATACCTTGTTTTATGATCCCGGTTTCAGCATTGGTGTCACCGAACCGTGCACCAGGGACATGTTCACATTCATGTTTTAGAGCATGTATGCAGCCATCCTCAGGAAAACACTCGGGCTTGACATCTTCTTCTTCCTCCTCCCTTGAAGATGAGCTAAAATCATCCCCATATAGCAGGCACAGGCATTTGGATTTCACATGGTTCATTTCCCTACAATAATGACAACGAAAGGGCACCTTAAAATAATCTAATTTCTGACTGATAACCCTATCACCCAATAGGATATCAACAACATCAGGTAAGCCTTTAGTCACATCAACTTCCACCATGATTGCAACAATCCTTTTATCAACCCTAAAGAGCATTTTCTTTTCCAATTTGATGAAGTGGCCAAGACAATTTGCTAAACTCACGAAAACATTCTCCATCCACAATTCAATGGGGAAACCAGGAAGTAACATCCATAGATGTCGTCGGGTCATCTATTTGCATTTCGTATCAAAGTGAGTGTGCCATCTTTTAAGAACCATCGAACCCTTCTTGATCAACCAGTTGCCCTTTAATACCTTTGGAACATCTTCAACCTTTGGGTACACGAAACATACCCAGCCCTTTGCCAACATAGTCATTAGTGGAGCATAATAAAATAGAGGGAGCCAATTTTTATTTACCCACTCAATAAGTTATGAGCGAGATACCCTAGTGTATTTTAAACGTTCCATAACACCCCTAGTGGCAAACACCTCCACCTGATCCATTTTTATGTCCTTCCCTAGGACATATTTTTTACGCTCCGACAACACCTTGTATTCCTTAGCACAACGTCTATCCCTATCCCTAGCACCAGTCATAAGTTTGTTTTGTTTTCCATTCACCGTCGTCTCCACAGATAACCCTCCATACCTTCCATCGAAATCATCCACCATGTTAACATCTAATCCCTCTCCCAAAACCAACAATTGTCCCTCACTCCTACCAGATGTAAATCCCTCATCTTGACACAACAGTGAGGATCCCATTTATTAAAGCACTTAATATCATATCCGCCAGAAACCCTGAGAATGAGTGAAAAGGACAAAGGTGGTACCCTCCTGGTAACCAAAAAACGCCATGTTCACATAAGAAAAAGTAGAGATAAAAAAGCACTAGCTTCGATTGGAGTTGTCAGAGGTAAAACACCACAAAATCCAAACAAAAAAAATATGGAAAGATTTAGGAGAAAAATAGAGAGGAAAACAATGTCTTGAAAAAACAAACCTAAACTAGGGTATTCAAGAAAACTGCAGCAATAACACACAAAAATTCCCATTTTTTTCCACTTGGCTGGTACTACACCAACGATGTCGTTGACTTGACTCCAATCTGTCGTAGTTTTAAAAAAACCCTAGCTAGGGTTTTCCCAGAAACCCTCATATCCCTCCTCATTACTATGATGACTTGCCATCTCTTCCATATTTTTTTTCTAAGGAAAAAAGTGCAATTTCATTAATAAGTAACCAAATTACATTTTGCAGAAAGCTTACAATGAGCCTTTTTCAAAAAGAGGGCAGCTTTTCAACTTCAAAAAATAGTATGTCCTCATGAATCTAGACATACAAAATGTGCATCGGAGTGTTTCCAATGAAAGTATAAACCGAGGTCCCCATAGGGCACCCAAAAAAGCATGTATCATATAATCTATAAACAGGTCCCATATAAATGTCTTCGAATATAAAGTGAGTATCAGAAAATCACTCAATGTTGATTTCTGCCATTCCCTCAATGAATGGTCTGTGATAATATTCATACGACACACCATTGTCAGATTCCATTATCTTCCAATGGCTGAAAGGAATGTTCAACCCTTTCTTGGAAAGTTTGTCTGCAACAGTGTGTTGTTCCCTGTATACATGACGACAAGAGAAGGATTCAAATTCCCTCAAGAGTCTCATAACTTCTTCCAATAAATTATTTAATAGAAGATTGTGACATTTATGTGTAATGTTTACCCAATTGTTCACTAACATAGAATCTCCAAATATATGAATGCGTGTGCAGTTCTTTTCTAGAGCGAAACATAGCAAGAGTTTTAGTGCAGAGAGCTCAACAAAATTATTCGATCCAAAACCAAGGCCCATATGAATGTGAAAAAATGATTTTGTGATTTGTAGAGAACGACCCCTCCACCACAGCGTTGGTCTTGTGCTGCCCCATCATAGTAAGCCCACAATCTAAGAGAATCGAAAGTCTCAATTGAGACATTTTTTATGTTTGGAGTATTTTTTCCTTGAGGGAAATACGAGAGGACATCAATATTGTGGATGGCCACCAGTTCTGGGATAGAAACCTTATCCTGAAACATCGCCTTGTTGTGAGCAAGCCAAATTCCCCAAATGATGAGGAGTGGCAACGCACGATATGGTTCAATAGCAGGGGTGGAGAGCCACGACTTCCATGCATCCTCAATCGGCGGACCCAACTAGTCGCAAACAAAATTTAAGTGTGCACAAAGAAACATCCAGGTTTGAAGGGAGAAAGGACAAGTGATGAACAGGTGATGTAGTGTCTCTGCACTCTGTTTACATAGTGCACACCATCCAGGACCTTAAATGTGCCAACGACTCATTCTTTCCCAAATTGGAACCTTATTTTCCAGAGTACACCACATGAAAAGTTTTGCTTTTTGTGGACATTTTGTCTTCCACAATCTTTTCCACCACCATTTTTCTTCACCCGCATGAATATATCCAACCAATTTTTTATAACCTAATTTTGGAGTGTATCTGCCTTGTGGCGCCGAGGACCAAATGAATTCATCCTGAGAATCAGTGATCTTGATGTGGGAGGATCTAAGTGAGATGAGGAACGTGTTCCAAATGTCCCTGTAAGCTTCTGAAATTCCTAAAAGTAAAAGGCCTTTCCACCCCTGCTGCCAAATGGTGGTGGTCAGCGGATTTGCAATTTGATTTAGGTGATGTATACCCTGAGAATGTAGGATTTGGATAAGTTGGGGGGGAGGATGTGTCTGTTTTGACAACCAAACGAAGGTCCCAATACGCACCTAGGCACCATTCCCGATTTTCCAGGCCAACCTTGCTTCAATGAGAGGAAAAGAGGACATAATAGCTTTCCAGATAACAAAGATCCCCACAGTGTTTTTCACCGGGATCCTTACCCAATTCACAATTGAGTTAGGGGCAATATATTTATGAGTTATAACCTCAGTCCAAATATTTCTTGTGCTAAGTAATATCCATCCTGATTTTGTCGCAAGTGATTTTGCAAACAAATGAACATTTTTTAGTCCCCACCCCCCGAGGGATTTGGGTTGTGCAATATTTTCCCACTTAACCCAAGGGGAGACATGTTTATCTGAATTCCACGACCACAGAAATATGAAACAGATCCTACGAGTTTTGTCCAAAATGCCCTTTGGGATCCAGGCAAGGGACATCCAATATACATGAATTGCTTCCAAACCAGACTTTATAAGAACCAACCTTCCTGCTCTAGATAACCATCTATGGCTCCATATATTTAAACTTTTTTCTAACTTTGCAATCAGCTAACCCCTGTCCGATTTTTTATAGTTGTTTGGTTTTAACATGAAACCCAAATATTTGAGGCCATTGTCAATTGTTTTTTATTCAAAGGGAAAGAGAGTAGTGTACCTTTTTGTTTCTCTCTCCTCCAAATTTATCAATGTAAGAGTGGATTTGTTGACGTTGATCTCCATTCCCGTAGCCTTCCCAAAAGGTCTAGAATATTAGCCAACTTTTCATCATCCCTCACAAAGCCATTGCAAAAGATAAGAATATCGTCCACAAATAGGAGGTGTGTAATGTTGAGTGAATTTTAGATGCCAATGCCAGATAAGGAGCCCTGACGCTTTGCATCCAGAATGGCTCTACTTAGCCCTTCAACCACCAATAAGAACAACAAGGGAGAGAGAGGACACCCCTGTGGCAGACCCCTTTCCGCATGAATGAAAGAGGAAGCATACCCATTGATAAGAACTGTAAAAGAGGCGGTGGTAATGCAGCTCATTTCCCATTTGATGAAAGGATAGTCAAAACCCAAATGGGTCATCAACATTTGTAGGTATAGCCAACTAACTCTGTAGAAAGCATTTGAGAGATCAATTTTGATAACGGGCCCTTTTAATCTCTTTAATTTAAATGAGTGAAGACACTCCTGAGCAACCCCAATTGCTTCATGAATCTGTGAAGCCAAACTGTTCTTGTGAGATGACCTTTGATAGGACCTTTTTCATCCATCTTGCTATAATTTTTGCCACCACTTTGTATGTGATATTACATAAAGAGATTGGTCTGAAGTCATTTAAAGAACTAGGATTATCCGATTTTGGAATTAAAGCAAGAAAAATAGAGTTTAGAGGCATGTGGATGAATCCCCTAACTCTGGATTCCTCAGCCAAGTGGAGCAGATCAATTCCAATTACCTCATAGTGAGCCAAGAAAAATTCAATTGTCCATCCGTCGGGACCCGAAATCTTGTCTTTTTGAAAGATGTGAAGTGTTTCTTTGAGCTCCTCTTCCGAGATTTCCTCCATAAGGTCCTAATTGTCTTCCCGAGTTATGACTAGAAAAAATTGTGAGAGTTGAATGACCTCCGCAATATTGACTCTATTTTCTGCTTTGTAGAGAGCTTGGAAGTGAGCAGTGCCAAGGTTTGTGAGCCCATTGAAAGAGGAGATGACCTCATTGTTGTCATTTTTCAATTCCCATATAGTATTCTGGTACTTTATTCCATTTTCAAAAGCATGGAAGAATTTTGTATTCTCATCTCCACTTTACAACCAGATGGCTCTGCTCTTGAGATGCCAGACTTCTTCCTGTTCCTGCAAAAGTTTCCTCCTTCTAGCTTCTAGAACACCCAGTTGTTCTTTTGCTTCTTGAGTAAGAAAACCACCCCCCACAAAGTCCTGTGCTAGGAGAAGTTCCTTTTCAACCATTTTTAACTCCTGCTCGTCCCTTTCCTTCTTTTGGAAATCCCATTCCTTGAGTTTCCTGTTTACCTTAGAGATATTTTGAACAAAGTGCGTTGCAACATGGTTTCCTTCCTTCGCTTTGAAAGGACTCCAGACGTCTTAAATGATCTTCTTTTCTTATTCCTCTTTCATCCAGGCATCACAGAGTTTGAAAGGGCTAGGTAGTTTTGTAGAATCGCCGAAAATTTCCAGGTAGATGGGTGAGTGGTCTGATTCTCCACCCAAGTCAACCCATTGTTTGAATTTGTATTTTTGTTCCAGTAAGTGCTCCACTAATAGAAAACGATCCAATCTCTTAGTAATTCTCCTTTCCCCCGCTCTTCTGTTGATCCAAGTTGGCTTCAACTTTGTAGGGGCTATGTCAATGAGCTTGCAGTCTTGCAATAAGTGTTCAAAGTAGTCCTCTAGCGGGTCAGATCTATCCCTTGGACCCCAAATTTCATGGTTTCCCAAAGTGAAGTTCAGATCCCCCCTAGGATTAGGTTTTCCAGTTTGAAGAAATATTTTTGTTTTAAAATCTCCCAGAAAGGGAATCTCTCCTCATAGGGTCCATAGACATTAAGGACAGTGACACTAGTGTTTAGAACTGCATGGAAGACCTCCACTCCCAAAATCGATCCCGTCCCCTATGAGTTTTTCATCTGTATTGTCTTTGTATTCCAACCAATTGCACTCCCTTCCAAATGGCCCCTGGCATCCATTGCTAAAAATCCCATATGCTTAAAAGTAGATTTTAATAGGGAGGTGGCCCCTTCTTCCAACCCAAGGGTTTCTTGTAACAAAAACAAATCTAGTTGATGCAGGGTGATCATCCTTTTCAAAGCAATTTTTTTTTGGGGCGCTTGCCAAACCCCTACTGTTTAGAGAGAGAAGTTTCATGGGGCACCCTCACCAAGGGATTTCGTTGCTCTAAGCGCCCCAATAATAGATCTTTACTTGCCATCTGCAAGTTCTTGTAATGATCGATGTTGAGCCATGGAAATATGAGATAGTCTCCCCCTAACTTTCCCTTTACAAGGGAGGAGGGCATTTTTCCCCAAACCCTGGTTATGCAGGCTTAGCAGCGAGAAATTTGGAATGTCTCTCGACCTTAGTCTAAAACGAATTGGGCAATTTTCCAATGAAGGGGTAGGGAAGTTCTCTTAGAGTGAATATGTGGCGAGAGGGATGAGAAGCACTTTGGCTCCAGGATTCGGTTCCGCAAGGGATTTGGGAATCATTTGAATACTGGTCGAGGTAGTGATGCATGGGTTCAGTGGGATTGGAGATGAAGTTACATCAACCCTTCTTTCAAAGCACAAAGAAATTAAAGAATCTTCCAGAGAAGATATATTTTTTAGGAGAGCATCTTGCTTACCCGAGGGTTCTGGTGTCGTCTGAGGATGAGCTAGTTCCTCCCTCTGCTGAGGTATCGAGCCTTCCTCAGTTATCTTCATGTTGGAAAGCCCAACGTCCTTTCAAAATATCTGAGTGGAGACCTCGTCCTGGACTTGTTCTTGTTGACCTTCCTGAACAATTTCCTCCAGTCTTCCATGTTTAGCATGTTCATCTTCAGATCCATTTCCGCTTCTCCCTACCATCCATTTTTTTGGCCGTTCCGCTGTTGCGCCAAACCCTTGATTGCATTTCTTTTCAATATGCCCATAAATATGGAACCTATGACAACGAAAAGGGACCCCTTCATAGTCCAGTTTCTGTCGACGCCTAGCTTGACCCTAGATTAAATTCAAGTCCTCTTTAATCCCAGTTCGAATGTTCAACGAAACCAGGATTCTCGCTACAGTCATCCATTTGGTTTGAGTGAACAACATATCGATATCAATGAAAACTCCCAACGCATTTCCAATGTCCCGGAGTGAATACCAGTTCCATAACTCCCATGGTAGACCTGGCAGTCTTACCCAAACCGGGATTACATCTAGTCTTTTGTTCTCAGCATCGAACATGGGCGTCCAATTTTTGAAGAGTATGGGTGTACTTCCCATGCTCCAGTGCTTCTGCAAGATATGACCAACAACTTCTCTGCTTCTAAGCTTGAAAACGAACTATCCCCGTGAAAGCACCAAAATTTTCGGTTTGTAATTTAGGAAGGCTGCCCAATTTGTTTCCACCTAACGCTCTAAACTAGCGAGGCTAGGGTATTTTCCTCTGGCCCTTCCGACCACATCCATTTTAGCCATCTCCAATGATTGTGCAACCAAATTTTTTTTTCCGCATATTAGGTTAAGGGTTTCCTTTGAGTTCTTTAGGCACTTGTTATTTTTCCTCCCCGAAGATGTTCCTCTAGGTGGGCTCTGTGGACTTTTTGAACCAGACCCACTATCGGAAGTCCCCTTGTTTATAGCTTCAACCAGCAGGGATCCTTGTTGGTCAGATGGTTGAAGAAAAGATGCTATGAAGCCTTCCAGACTCTGAATTGCAATATCCTCAAATTTTTTGCTAGGAGCAGTTTTTGAACCAAGGGTTCCCGTTAAAGGCCATCCAGCTTCCAGAAAATCTATACCAAAACCAGAAAACGACTCCCCCCAAAATTCATCCTGTAAATCAGTGTGTATGATAGTTGCATCAGTCGACGTTGGGAATCTGATGCTCGTCCCCTGTGGTGGGTCAAAGAGCGTGAAAAGAGTTCCTCCAAGTTCTGGTGCCAGGGGTCTAGCCGCAAGAGTCAAAAAGTCGAGAGCTCCGGAAGACTCAAGGTGGGGTGGTTCGAGAATACCATCTTTCTGCACCAGAGGCTCCCGTAAACTAGATGAGACCCCAACTGTCAAACTAACATCTTCAATAATACCAGATGTCCACATCCTATGAACAGTTTCTCGTGACCAGTTTCCAGTAGGGGAGGAGAAGATGTTTTGGCCCTCAAGGGGATCATCCGAATAATCCACCTCATCTCCCCATTGTTCCTCCATGTGTCAAAAAACCCCTCCCTCCATGGTCAGCATGAACACCTCTTCAGGGACACCGAGGGCCAGTACTGCAGGCCGTGTACGATGGGGTGCTGCACCCGCAGCCCCCTAATTCTGAGAAAACCTAGTGGAGCCCTTCATTCTCTTTCACCCCTTCATTTCATGATGATTTTTCATATATATATATAGGAGTAGTCTTTTTAAATTGTGTTTTTGAATCCATAAATAGATTTATAACCCTCGAATACTCCCATGGCACCTAAATTATGCAATTCCATAGCTAATATATGTGATTCTAATATTTTCTAAAGATTTCCAGCCGGACTTTGAACAAAATAAGACGAAAAGTATGCTCGAAAAAGGTTGAAAACGTATAATATTTAAACTACACCTATATATATAGGTATATATGAAGAGTAATTTATTATTTATTAACATATATGAATTTTTACGTCGTAAGGCGTTTCACAAGTGAGAAACACTTTCCAAATTTTTAGTTTATATTTGTTTTCACCGTTCGATCAAAATGTCCGACGATTGAAATTATTTATTCCGTTGATTCATTCCTGCACGATGACGCATTGCATGCTATCCAAACTTTGTCTTGTCATGCCAGATGTTTCAGGTAGTGTGCCACTTCGTCTTCCTCGCAGCTGCCCCACCGCCTAGTTACCACTACATCCACCGCGACTTAGCTACTACAAGCACTGCCAAACGATTGCTCTACATGTTGCTACAACGTTTTTGGCAGCCCCTACTAGCGATCTGCGCCAGGCTTGCTAGGATACGACTTCAAATTTTAAGGGTTGGTGCTAAAGCCAGCACCAATAAAAATGATGAGATTAGAAGACTCATAGAAATCCTTCTAAAGGTTAGGAAGAAGAATCTGGTTCTCGTAGGGGAGAAAGAGCTCGAAGCTATAATAAAATAACTTGCATAGAGAATAAAAAAAGGTGAAACCCTAGCGCAGCTTCGGAGCCTTCCCATTAAAACAGAGATATCTAATTTCTCTCTCGGAAACAAAGATAAAGACCACCTTACTATGAAGTTCAGGGAATTTGACCAAATGGTGGAAGGGTGTTTGAATAAGGGTATAATTCTTAACATGGGTGATTTAAAGTGGCTTGTAGAGCAGCCCATGGCAGGAGAAGCATCGATAAGGTTGTTAGTCTCATCTTTTATGCAACAAGTTGTTGTGAAATTGAGCCAATTATTAGCTCGATATGGAGGAATGGTCATTTATGGTTGATTGGGATTGCGACCTGTGAAACATACCTACATTGTCAAGTATTTCATCCTTCTATGGATAATGATTGGGACCTTCAGCCTCTACGTATTGTTGCCAAACCAACTCCAGGATTGTTTCCAAGGTTCCCCCTTGTTTCTTCTGCTTTCCAAGTTCTGCATTTGTTTTAGCGTTTAGGAGATCTGTCTTGAAATGCATCAAATATTCCATTATTTTAGATTTGGGGGATCATTATCAGCATCTTGAATTTTGGTTTCTATTTGTTTATTGATCTACATATTTCATAAGCACAATAATGACCTAAGCATTTCCCATCCACCTCTTGGTGCACTCAAGCTAACGACTGAGTTGCGTTTCTATTTTTTTTGTCGCTGTTCAATTTACAAATGTAATTTGTCTGGCATTTATGCTAGTTGCATGTTTGCGAGTATTTGTTGGTTATTAAAAATATTGATGTTTCCTTTCAAAAAAATCTTTTGCCCCAACAGTTACAATAAGCGTGTTCTATATAATACCTTAATCACATTTTTGCTTTGCATAGAGGCTTCTATCTATGCTAATAGTCATGGATTGGTATGGCTATTGTAGGATTTAATGCTCAACCAACTGATTGCTCTTTTTGAAGTTGGATTTGTCTTCTTGTTTACAGATTGGTGGTATTCATTTTCTAGATTTTTCATTAGTCTTTATAGCGATGGTTTCTGATACCGAAAGGCATCATATTTCACTAGTCATAGCATTCCCATGAGCACATGGATCTTACTAGATTTTAAAATAACGGTAAGATGGACATTCGTCTTGGTACAAAAATCCTTTTGGTAGTATCATTCGATTATAGATAATTGTGAATTATTTCCATCCCTTCCCCGCATTCACAGATATAGTTGAGTTTGAAACCTTCCTTAAACGCATTCCATTGTCTTACTAAATTATATTATTATGTTGGTAATTTATTATTTTGGTTGTATGGAATCGATGGCTAATATGGGAAGAGAAGAATAAGAGTGAACATTTCATTGAAAGGCTTCCAACGATTGAAGCTTCCATATAAAAAAAAACATTTTAATAATTAAAGTGGCTGGGTAATTAGCTCCGAAGTCGATGTGAAGTTAGATTTTCGGGTGTATAATTTGACTGTTCCCTTGTCCAAGCTTGCACATAGAACACTTATCTTCACTGTTCTTCAAGCGGTTTGGGAATAGATTTTGATATTCAGTAAGGCCATGAAGGCCAAGCTAAGGCTCGGAAAAAATACAAATACATAAAGATAACATGCATAATAACAATCCTTCTTTAACAACATGTTCTCAGCACACAAGCATGCGCACATGTTCACAAATTCACAAGGCAGTAAAGTCTAATCTAATGCCATGGTAGAGTAATTTTATAAAACGAATAAGATGCACACACTGAATTTTTCAGAAAAACACAACACTCCAAGTATGCGGCATGTTAGTATTTTCTAATAAAAGTATAACGACTTGAAAAATGAAAGACATAATTAAAGCATGCAAGACATGATTAGAAACATAAAAAAATAACATATGTCAATGCATTAAAGTTAGCAACTTAGCATACACATCCGAATGAACAAAAAATTATAAAAACCAAATAAAGATTATCGCTAACAAATGCCATATGCTGATTGAAGTCTCTGTGCACATCGCTTAATCTAGAAATCTATTATTTCTAGTGGCATAGAAACCTATGAAACCCCTTTGTACATTTTACTCTACCTATATTACTAGCAATAATTACATGTCAGCAGAAAATATTAACTCAAAATAACCCCAAAACACAAAATGTTAGCTCCATGAACAAGACTCCAAAGTATAATAAGGGTTGTATAACATCCTAACATATCAAGAAATGGAGGAAAGCCCTCTCAATAAGATAAGAAGGATTCCTAATTGTATCACTTCATTGAATCATTGTGTTCTTTGAATAATAACAATATTTAGATATATTGAATACCACATGGAAGGGGTTTTTAAATATTATGTAGGGTTTAATATAGTTTTCATTGCTATTTATTTTTGTTAATTAAATTCTAATTTTTTCTTATCTTGAAGTAGGAACTCAATTCCTAAATTTCTTATTTGTTGGATAGAAGAGGGTGGAGGTTTGTGTTAAAGAAGGAAGGCTTTTGCTCTCCATCCTAATTTCTGAAATGTAAATTCTATTATCTTGGATGCAATTGAGGCATCTCCTTTGTTGTGTCAATGTTATCATATTTTTTTTTTTTTTATATTAAGAGAATAAATCCCCTGGAAACTTCTTAAGCTCATAATGCATATCAGAATACAAAACCCTCTCATCCAAGTAACATAGTAACTGCTTCATCTCTTGCAAATGACGTCAGTGTCCAATTATGGAAATATTATTCCTATAAATTGCTCTGAAAATCCTAGCATAACTACATGAGATTTTAGTGCAAATGGTATGGAGTCAAGATGGTTTTTTTTGGGGGGGGGGCAATATTGTCACTAGTAAGTACTAGATGCTCTTCCAATGGGCCTGCCTTTCTTTTTAAACATTCCATATGCAATGTTTTTACTACTTATTCATGAACTCCTACAAGAGAAAGTTCAAGATCAATTTATTCTTTAATATCATTTTTTTCTTCAATTTCAATTTTTTCTTTGAGAAATCTTTCTCAGACCAGGTCAGAAAGCATTTACATTTATCATCCCTTATCAAGGATGTTTAATATAATGATTTACATGCAGCAATAAGGCATATTGATGTATGTGGGAAAAACATTGGTATGTGTTTCAAAATGATAAGACTAAAAATTGATATTTAATGCGATAGTGCACTACTGCAATGCTAACTATTGCCAACAAAGAAAAAAATAAAGGCCTAATTACCTATGACAAAAAATTGATTGGAACATTTTTCAAGCTGAATTATCAGTTTTGGAAACAAACTTACCATAAAATAAAAGGTCACAAATGCCAAGTACGAAAAATACAAGAAAAATGGTGGAAGACAGATGTATGCAAGACAAAAATATGACTTCAGTTTTCTCAAGTAAGAAGACACTTATCCCTTTAAAGGTAATGCATTGTGTCTTTGGTTCACGCCTACCAATTGTAATAGTGTGAAGTATAAAAAAATATATTCGATTAAAAAAATTATTAGTTCACACCTCAATAATTTCAACATAATAAATTGCACATATAACTAGTTCCTATTTGGAAATAAACCACCAAACCCGGGCTCAACAAACTTGGTTTTGAAAGTCTAGCCCCAGGGGCTCCAAACAATGAAGGGTCAGATGTAGTCGATCTTTGATTTAGAATTGGACTCATGTCACTCTTGTTGTCCTGTAACATCATATACCTTTCTGAAGTTAAAATATTTTCAACATGACCAATGTTTTACAAAATAAATAGCATACTTATATGCAATTGAGACACTGTGACCAGATGGGAGATCATAGAGAGTTGTCAATTCAGAGCTTGTACTTGATGCAAAGTAATTGAAATGTTGCATGTTGTATTGTGTAAAACTTGCCTGTATGTAGAATATGGTATCATGAGAAAAGCTTAACAATATTTTTCTTGCAAATCTTATTGATAATTCTCTTCAAGGTGCAAAAGGCATGACCCACATCATTAAAGAAAGATGGTAAAGCAACAAAACCGGTCTAGGTATATTCTTAAAAAAAATTCCCCGAAGGTTTCCCATGGGGAGAGCATGGAGGTCTATATATTCAGAATAAAAATGGTGTAGATATATGCTTAAAAAAATATCCCAAAGGTTTCCCATGGGGAGGCACTGACTCTAGCATGGATGTCTCGTTTGCATCCAATAGATGGCCTGGATTATCTCCAAACCTATTGAAAACAAACACATAAAATGTAAAATTCCATAGAACAATAGTCAGCGATAACAAGATATTAATGTACTATTAATATCAAGGTAACAAGATAATTCATGAGTTTTGCAAATTACATGAATTACACTCGGGCCAAGAAAGCAGGTGTAGTAGCCAACCCAATAATGAAATGCATGACATTTGTTGTATTTCTTCTTTGGATTGATATTAAATTCACAAATGTAGAATATCATACGGAAATGCATTGAACAAAATAGAGAATAGTGGCCATGCACACCTAGTGAGGAAAGACCATTAAGTTGGTTGGAGAAAAGCAATATATATATATATATATATATATAGTCCTTGAGATTGAAATATGAAATGCCCAAAAATTCAAGCAATCGCTGCTAAATTATACTGAACAATCGCAATATTCTAAAATATTAAACACAATTAATCTGACCTTGTCCTTGAAGAGATTTTCATTCATTATATCCTCTATGGACCATTTGAGCACCATATTCTCAAAAAATTCAGTTGCCATTTTGTATCTAGTTCTCTTTTCGTTGTTTTCTTCCTTTTCTAGGGCTGCTCCCAATACCCAAATGATCTCAAGCCCAAAAACACTTATCAAACGCCTAACCACTTGTAACCAAAACCAGTAGCAGTCACGTATATTGAAAACTATAAAACGAACTTTGATAATATTCCACTTCACAATGTATTACAGTTCAAATGAACTTTAAAGCATCGTATTTGAACTCTCTATAGGATTGCAATAAAAATAGAATGACACTTGTGCTCACTATTAAAGGATTAAAGATTCACAACCAAGAATTAAAGTATAACTGCTTTCTCCCAGGTAGTACAGAGGCGTTTGTATGAGGAGTTGGGGATAGTGGGTGTTCGAAATAAGCACACCATCAAAAAGACGAGGATATGGTTGGGATCATATTCCACTGCAGAGGCCACTCCCAGAGCCTACGATGTGGCTATCCTCTATCTTAACGGATCCTTTGCTACCTTGAATCTCTCATAATCTGCCATCGTTATTCATCAGCGCTACTGACCTCTGTTGATGTCTCTGAGGTCTATACAGAAAGTTGCACCCGCTGTTGCTTATGACCCTCATGGTGCTGCTATTGATCCTGAAGGCTCCAATGGCATTGACGGTGATGCTCAAAGCCTTCAAGAAAGCTTCTTTAGACTCCAATGTCAAAACAAAGGTTTGTACTACAACAATTCCAATGTTTATATGCATTGGTTGGTTGCAGTAGCTAAGTCGCAGCGGATGCAGTGGTAACCGGGTGGTGGGGAAGCTGTGAGGAAGATGAAGTGGCACGCTACCTGAAACATCGACATCTGAGGAGCCGCAGAAAATCTGGCAGGACAAGACAAAGTTTGGATAGCACACAACCGCATCATCGTGCCCTTGCTTTTATAACACTCGGCAGTTGAAACAAAAATCAAAAGAAATACAAAAAAAAACAAATAACATATGTCAATTAAAACCCCTATAGCAAATCAACAATACCTTTTCAAAAGCCGGGCGAAAGAGAAGGGATTTTGTTTTTTAATTTTAACGCGGAGCAAGATTGATGAGGGTTCTTGAGGCTTCTGCTAAGCCATACCAATTCTTACGAATGCAGCCATATCGTGTGTTAACAATTACCTGGTATCCTTTTTGCAAATTTCAAGGAGTTTCTTTTACCAACATACTAAAATAAACAAAGTCATTCCATATTCATATGAATAAGAAGAAAATTGTCATAATCACTTACATACATTCATTTGATTAAAAACATCATAATAAACTTACATTTTAAATAATACTTTATTGAAATGATTAAGCTTTTTATTGAATAAGTTCTTTATAATCTGTAGCTTCCTTCTACTTTAGTCTATTTTGCTTCAGCCTTCTTCATCTCCCACCTTCCCATTCAATACGACGTTCTTTTATTGCACCCCAAGGTGCAATTACTAGTTTTAACCCACATAAAACCAACCAACTTGTGTTGTGCGGAGGAGGGGCTTCCCACTCCCACGGAAGCCATGGACGAAGCATTGAATTAGAGGTTGGAAGTCGATGATCCGCGTCGTGGAGAGGAGACAACCGTCGATGAGCAGAAGAGCGGACGTTAAAGATGAGATTTGCGCCAAACCTCCATATTTGAATCCGATGCTCGTCCATGGTGGTGGGTCAAAGAGTGTGAACGGAGTTCCTCCCAGTTTTGGTGCCAGGGGTCTAGCTGCAAGAGCCAGAAAGTCGAGAGCTCCGGAAGACTCAAGGTGGGGTGGTTCGAGAATACCATCTTTCTACACCAGAGACTCCCGTAAACTGGTTGAGACCCCAATTATCAAACTACCATCTTCAATCAACCCAGATGTCCACATCCTGTGAGCAGTTTCCGGTGATCGGTTTCCAATAGGGGAGGAGAAGATGGTTTGGCCCTCAAGGGGATCATCTGAATAATCCACCTCATCTCCCCATTGTTCCTCCATGTGTCAGAAAACCCCTCCTTCCACTACCAGGATCAACACCTCTTGAGGGACACCGAGGGCTAGTACTGCAGGCCGGGTACGATGGGGAGCTGCACCCGCAACTCCCTAATTCTGAGAAACCCTAGCGGAGCCCTTCATTCTATTTCATCCCTTCATTTCATGATTTTTCATATATATATATATATAGGAGTAGTATGTTTAAATTGTGTTTTTGAATCCATAAATAGATTTATCTCCCTAGAATACTCCCATGGTACCTAAATTATACAATTTCCATAACTAATATATGATTTTAAGATTTTCTAAAGATTTCCAGCTGGACTTCGAACCAAATAAGAAAAAAAGTATGCTCGAAAAAAATTAAAAACTTAAAATATTTAGACTACACCTACCTATATATAAAGAGTAATTTATTATTTTATTAACAAATATGAATTTTTTTAATGCACATAAAACCAACCAACTTGTGCGGAGGAGGGGGTTCCCGTTCCCACGGAAGCCATGGACGAAGCATTGAATTATAGGTTGGAAGGCGATGATCCGCGTCGTGGAGAGGAGACAGCCGTCGATGAGGGGAAGAGCGGACGGTAAAGATGAGATTTGCGCCAAACCTCCATATTTGAAATCCTGTTGTGTTTTGAATAAAAGGGCGAGCGGTGCCGAGAGAAGGGCATTCATTGTTTTTGTTGTAGACCGAGTATTTGCAGACAGGATATCGAAGAGATGGCCCGAACTAAGCAGACTGCCCGTAAATCAACTGGTGGTAAGGCACCTCGAAAGCAGCTCGCAACTAAGGCAGCCAGGAAGTCTGCACCGGCGACAGGTGGAGTGAAGAAACCACACAGGTTCAGGCCCGGCACAGTTGCCCTTCGGGAGATCCGAAAGTACCAGAAGAGCACCGAATTGCTGATAAGAAAGCTGCCCTTCCAGAGGCTCGTAAGGGAGATTGCCCAGGACTTCAAGACGGACTTGAGGTTCCAGTCGTCAGCAGTGGCGGCATTGCAAGAAGCAGCGGAGGCATATCTTGTTGGGCTCTTCGAGGACACCAATCTGTGCGCCATCCACGCCAAGAGGGTCACCATAATGCCCAAAGATATCCAGCTCGCTCGCCGCATTCGTGGAGAGAGAGCATAGATGCATAATATACATATCTCTATCAATGCTAATGGTGTGTTTTCACACCACCTCCTGCTCTTTCTTGAAATTTGTTCTCCATATCCCCCTTGTTTCTTTGGTGTTTGTTACCTTTGTCTGCAAAATGCAATAGGCGAGATCCATTACTTGCTAGTCATTAATCAAGGATTTCCTTCTGTAGTTGGGAATTTAGATGCATAGGAGAAGAGTTAATAGTATGCCGCTAAAATGTTGATGCAGAAGCCACAACCGATTCTATCAGAGCCAGGTTTCGATCCTGGGACCTGTGGGTTATGGGCCCACCACGCTTCCGCTGCGCCACTCTGATGCGCTGTGCCAGTTTGATGTTTCTCCGTATTGACTAATCAAATTAGGGTTAATTACAACAAATTAAGATTAATGACAATATTGACTAAACAAATTATGGTTAACTACAACAAATTAGGGTTAATGACAGCAAATTACCAGATGATTTTCATGGTTTGGCTTGATATGCAACACATAGTGTTTACTCAGAGGAAATATATGCCTTTACATGTTTTATGTTCTATTTTTTTTGGTCTTTTGTCTGTTGTCAATGTGATTTTAATAAAAAAACATTTTTAAATTAATGGTTACTTTGGAAAAAATACTATTTTTATAAATTGGATGG
Source organism: Larix kaempferi (assembly GCA_027924585.1). Lineage (NCBI taxonomy): Eukaryota > Viridiplantae > Streptophyta > Pinopsida > Pinales > Pinaceae > Larix > Larix kaempferi. The sequence goes on from BSBM01000831.1 coordinate 5,653,555, forward strand.
GTATTATGTTTATTATGCATCACTTGTTTACAAAGTCCATACAACAGTCATGTCTAGATTGTGTTAAACCAGCATCTCTAACCAAACACAGACACACCTGTATATCAACAAAGACAGTAATAGCAAGTTTGGTCTATTGAAAACAGCAATGATGGGAATCAGAATTTGATTTAGAACATATTTGAGCTTCCATTTCTGCTCTTCTGGGAATACGCAATCTTCAGGTATCTGTTGTGGCTCCTTTGACAGGGAGTCTGCATATATATTTCATTTTCTGAAGATGTGACTGAGGAATCGGTCCCATCTTGCCGTCTTCTAGCTGTTTCCCAGTTGGATACTTGTATCTGTTTATTCATTCATAATCGGCAAAATTTGAATATTCTTTACCTATTTTTTATTATTTCCAAAAAGAATTTCAAAGCTATGAATTCAGCAAAACTGTTAGATCCAGCTCTACCTGCTTTGCTTTAAACTTGCAATTGAACATTTAAAAGGTACATAGATCCTCTAACACTAAATTTTGGAGGCCATTGGCTATCTGTCATCATCAACAACAACACCAAAAATAAAATAAAATTATGCTTGTCAGGTACTACCAATGATTCTATGTGCATATAATTCTTTTGTATTACAGACACTTTATAGCTTTCATCATCAACAACACCAAAAATAAAATCAAATTATGCTTGTCATGTGCTACCAATGATTCTATGTGCGTATAATTCTTTATATTACAGACACTCTACAGCACAAAGCTATATGTCTGATCTGCGTGGAACAATCAAAATGTGGAATGAATTGTATTTAAAAAATTGAAAATTCTTGCCAGCCAACTATATACAGTAAGTAAAGTAATACAATAAAACAAACACATTGAGAAAGTATTGTACATTGAGAAGTTTACCTTGCATATCCAAATGGAAAATCAACATTCAATGATTGCTTTGTACTTCATTTTGACAATCTGTAGATTACAGGGCATCTCTGGGCTTTTTAGCACCCTCCTCTGTAGGCCAGCAATAGGTAGAAAGTCTTTCCATTGGCAAAAAGCCCTTTGAGTGAATACAATGAGATATAGGAGAGTTGGGGGTAATGAAAAAGCTGGCTTTTCATTTCCCATTCCCTCTATTTTTTTCTTAATTTATATTTTCATTCAATTAATTAAATGTACATTCTTTTTCATCTTATTCTATAGTGTAACTGCATTGTCTTTTCCCTAGTCTATATAGCCTCCTTACATTGCTAAAGTATTAAGGCTTACCACCATTGTTTTTGTTCATATCCAGTTTTGGATCACTTGCAAGACTCATTCAATTTTTGTTATCCTTTAACACTTTGACATTTTTTTTAGGAATACTTCATACTTCAAATTGAATTTGATATGCAAAAATAGTTTAAATAGAATGCAAATATTTGTAGTTCTTGAATATTGATTAACTTATTGCATTTTATAAAATTTATTTCAACTTTTGTCTAGTTTATCATATTCAAAAGATATAATTTAGTAATTTTCTTGCCTACAAGACATTATATTTGATATTTCAAATTTGAAATCAAAATATTCATTATAAGCCTCTTAATTCCTCTCCAATATCTAGAATGTTCTCAAATCTATCCTTAGTCTATATATACAATCTTTTAGAAAGGAAAACAGGTCCAAAAATATTACCTTGTTCACATTTTCTAAGAATATTCTGGAATACCTCAAAACAACATATATATAGTTTTCCAAAAATATTTAAAATTTTTGATACAAACAATAGTTAATTTAAGAAGAGGGAAATGAATGCTGCAGAAGAGTCTATATTTGAGAATTTTTGTTAAACCAATGAACCTTATTGCAAAGTGAGAGTAACTTCAGCGAGAGAATTTGCTTTTGTTTTGAACTCTTTGAAAATATGTGTAAGTGATTAAATCAAACTTCACAGAACCTAGAGTTCCTTGGTAGGCACATAAAAGAACGTCGAGGCTTTTGAGAAATCAATGATTGTTCATTTAACATCTTGTCTTCCTTTTGCTTGGGGACTACAAATAGTCTCTATAAGAAAGCCTAATGTTAAGAGAGACCAAAGGTGAAGACATATTGTATCTCTTAAATATTATATTCCTTGTCGCTTTAGCCCATAAGATTTCATTGAAGAAGAATATTCATAAACTTTTAGTAGCTAGAGCTTAACTAAAGACATGGGTGTTTTTAAAATCTCGACACCTAGTCATTTTTTGCTTTACTAATTATGACTTTGACTAGAATGCCTTTTGTTTGTCTCTTTTTTTTTCAGCTGAAAAAAACCATACTATTGCTATTCAAACGTGAATCAAATAGTACAAATGTGCATTAGTCTATTAGATAGACTTACCAAAAGTTCCAAAAGAACTGAATACATTTTCAAAGCATAACTTAAAAAAAAACATATAACCTTGCTCAAGACTGTTTTGAAATAACATAGCTCCATGCTTTCCATCAATGAGCCAAAATAGAAAACCAATCAGATGTCATAGATCTGGATCATCCAAGAGTCTATCATCGAAGATTCAAAGTGTTATTCCTAGTAGATAACTCCTTCATCTCCGGCGTAAGCTTCCTTGGATAGTGTGTCAGCCAATGTATTAAACTGTTGATAGATATGATCAAGAGTGACAAGTTCAAAGTGCTGCAATAAATCTTTTATCCTTTTGCACCAATGATATAGTGGTAAGTTGTTCAGATTATAAGCTCCTTGAGGCCATTTAATTGTCACTTTGGAGTCACCAAAAATCGCCACATTTGATAAACCAAATTTATATGCAACAGTAAGAACACACCAAAGTCCAAGAATCTCTGCTTTCATGTTAGTGCCATGTCCACAGTTCAATTTTAGAGTAAAGTAATGGTCCAAATTGATGTAGATGACCCCACCAGAAGCACACTTACCACCCTCCGCAGCACCATCAAAATAGATTACAGCTCTTTGATCTGGAGGGTAGAAAGTAGATATCTTTTTAGTTTTCACCTTCTTGCAATCAGTACACTGCTCAGAAACCATCCTAATAATACACTTAAGTGTCCAGTCAATACTAGCATGTTGATCCTCAAATATGACAAGAATACGAGTCCTCCAAATTGCCCACGCAGTCACAGCAGGCAGATAGGGGAGCTCATCTGGTGACCTGTACCATGACAGTGAATTCCGTGCAAAGGAGTCCACACCCCATTGAGAGTTTGTTTTAAAGTGTTGTTGAATAGCCAGCCATAGTTCCTTAGTGAAAATACAATCCACAAAGATATGTTCAACGGATTCAGAATTGTGCCAGCATAGAAAGCAGATATTTGGCCCTTCCCAGCCTCTAATTAACAAGCTATCCCAAGTAGGGAGTTCACCCCTCAGTGCCCGCCACATAAAAAGGCTTTTTTATTATTATTATGTTCCCGAAGGGGATCATATATGTTTTGTTGAATGCCTATTAATTTGGGTTCTAGCCTATAATTTTTTTTATCTACCTATAGTTTGGATAAAGGTTGGACTAATATTCTATAAAATTCGAATTTTATAAATTATTATAAAAAAAAATTATTGGTTGCAAGAGGCCTGACGATGTCATCCTTGTTTTTTTGTTTCGAGGAGGGAGCAACGAGCTGATGTAAGATCCTGAGTCTGTGACTTGCTTGGAAGGACGAGCTTGGCAATGGTTTCAAAGTTAGCATGAATGTGTAGTTTTAAAATTGTAATAATAGCATCGGGTATAGCATTCACTTGCCTTTTTTTATTATTTAAATGTTCTGTGCATTGGCATGGCCGCTGTCGGGCGAGCGTTGATTGTCCATGCATTGTCATTTAATGACAGCTTCTCATTGTGGCTACGCATGAGGATTTTTAATGCCCTCTATGGGGTGAGGGTTGAGTGTTGCATTGTGATTAAAAGGCATGTTTTGGCTTCACATGGGTGTGGTAAATGCGCTCTTGATTCAAGGTGCCAATGATGGGAAATCGTACACTAAGTTGGTTTCTTGGTTTGAGTGGTTTGGTTGGCGTTTTTATTCTTTCAAAAGAGCTTTGCCATGGGTTGCGTCGTTGCTCGTTGAGATTTCTTTATGCCACGGTAAACGATTTCTTTATGCCATGGTAGGCATTATAGTTTTGGGGGTGCTTGGTCGATTTATCAGGTACTTATAGTTTTGAAACTGGTTCTTGGCAGGGTGCGATTTGGTAGTTTTTTTTTTCCAGGTGTGGATTGGTAGTTTCCTCTCATTTGTAGCTGTTGTCAGAGAGGGAGGTGTGCGAAAAAACAGGGCGTTCGTTGGAGGTAGTTGGTTCTGTATTTGCGTTTGATTCTTTCAATGTTATTATCTCAGGTGTGGCCAGTTCCTATGTTTGTTCGCTGCTAGTTTTTAAGAAAGGATGTCGGGTTGGAGGCTCGTGTGTTGTTCTCTGAAATTGTAATGCTTCTTGCTAGGATTTGGACGGTCGAATTTGATTTTTTTGCAGTTGTTGTGTGTTCATCCTTTGTTGTTAATGGTTATTGCTGATAGGCCTAGAATCATTGAATTCAATGTTCATATGCTTATCTTGCGTATGTGCGGAGTGAATTCTTTTCCAGGGTCTATTTGTCTTGATATATGGATGTTTCCATGTTGTGTTAGGTTTACACATTACCCTTCAACAACCATGCTGAAATTTAATTTATAGGCTAGGAGTTTCTTTTGTGTTTCTGATAATTTTGGGGATTTCCAATTACTGACTGCCGTGAAATTGAATGAATTTTTTGGATGCTTTTTTTCTGGTCAGGTACAATGTCTAAGGTTATCTATATAGATTTTAAAAATAGTTTATTTTCTCTTTAGTTGGCTCATCGAAAGTTTCAGTAAGTGTTTCCATTAGGCCCGTCAATGTAAAATGCTTGTCATGTCTTGTTGATGTATGTAGGGGTTTGTTCCTGTTGGTATATGAATGTTTCCATACGACATATGGCCAAGCACCGGTGTTTGTTCTAAATAAAATGAGGGAAAAAAGGGTTTTCCTTGTCCAGTGCTGTGTGGCTTTCGGTTTGTCAGATATTAAAGAAAAATGAAAAAACTTGTCTGGTGTTGGCAGCAAAGACAAAGGGCATCGAGGCAGGTTCAATTCTAGGATGAGATCCATGGCTATGATAGGTTTACATGTGGCCGTTCAGTGGCCATGTCGAGGTTTAATTTACAAGTTGCGTTTTTCCTGTGCGTTGTTCATAATTCCGTGGGTTTTCAATTAGTGTCTGTTTTGAAATTGAATGAATATATTGCATGGTTTTGTATGGTCAGTTGGACGATGTCTGGAGTTATCTGTATAGATTTTAGAAATAGATTTTTCATGTTTCCATTCTTTGCCATGCATCCTTGACTTGAATTCGTGTTCGCTTTAGATAGGGAATGCATTGAGAAGGAGTGCCATGGCATTTTTAGATTTTCCACTGGTTGGGTATCTTTTATGGGTGATTGTATACGAGGAAAATGAATGTTGGATTTTTGCTCAGTGAAATAGTTGATACTGTCTTCTTTGTGTGCTTCTCTTCTTGTCAATGGAAAATTTGCACAGAATAATAATTTCAAGCGCACATGGTAAAAGTCAACAGTTAAGAAAAATAAATTAGCAAAACATCTGTCTCAGAAATTGTAGATGTATATACTACGATTTTTTTTCATAGCTTGCCCATACTGGAGTTGTATATAGAAAACATCGGTTCATTGCAAAATGCTTCACAATAGACCTAGGTTCTCTCATATATAGATTTTTTGTATGTATATAGAGTTAGGTTTTACGACTCATGTGCAGTGAAAACTAGGTCTGAATTGAATTAATAATAGATTTTAGATTCATATGAAGTAGAGCTGCATAGGCTCTCGAGCAATAGATGATTATATATAGGAAATAGCTTAAAAAGAATAGATAAAGTCCATTATTGTTGATGCCTGCTAGATATTAATTGAAACAACTTGAATCCTCGATTATAAGCCACCTGTTCTTTTGCTATAGAAAAGTGAACAGTCTATTGAATCTGTGTTCATTGTGGTTATATGGCTTTTTGTGTGCAGTGATTTAACTTCCCATGCAGCTTTTATAGTTTTTTCCAATTGGAAATGTGGTGCATTTTTTTTATATAATTAAATCTCCAATAGTTTATGCAAATATCTGTGGCATTCAAATTTCATGGAAAGTGTGATGTATTGTTGTTTAGCCACCAGGTTCGGCATCTTTCCTGGTTGGTTGTAAAAAAAGACAATGTATATTGCGTCTTTAATAAATGAAATAGGTGATGCTGTCTCGCTTCTGTGCTTGACTGAAGTTCTATGTTTAGATATTTGAGCTTAGCAGAATGAAAGTCTTTGCTCTGTACTTGTTTTCTTTGAACTGTAGAAAATAGATGTATCCCATTGTTATTTTCCCATGCTTGTTATTTATGTCTTTGTTAGTAGAAACATTGCACAAATAATAATGAGCTCAAGTACATATGGTGAAAGTCGATAGTTAAAGAAAAATTTACAAAATATATGTCTCACAAATTGTAGATGTGTATATTGCATGGATTTTTTTATTGCCCTGTATGGGCTAAAGTTATAAATAAAAAAATACCAGTTCATCATGGAGTGCTTGAGAGTAGACCTCGGTTTTTTTTGCATTCCTAAGTTTTGTATATGTATGTAGATTCTAGTTTTGCATCTTACACAGAGTGAGATTCAGATGTAGCTTAGATTAATAGCATGTTACAGGTCCAAAGGTAATACAAATTAGGGAAACCTAGATTTTACTCCCTTGCTGTCAGTGGTGTTTTGCATTTGGTCACTGGCTCGTGAATGGAACATATTTGAAAACCACTTGCATATATTCAAATGGCTGGTGTATTGATATTTGAGAGTTTGTTCTTGTGCATAGCCTCTAGATGTTGCATTAAATTATTGCATGCAAAAGAATGCAACAACACCTTCTTGTACTCTTTCTTGTATGTGTACCTTGTATAATCTTACTAGATTGACACTAGGCATTGTTTGATACTAGTTTTCCATTGACTTTGAAACAAATATGAATCATCCAACAAAGATTTGGTTTGAAAAAAAAAGAATCGTCCTACAAGATGTGCTGTTGGTTGGGAGTCCGGGCAGCCTCATTGCCACTCAAAAAGGATATTTTTTGGTTGGAAATGCAATCAGTGTCATTGGTCATGGATCTCTTAATATGAGAATGCGATATCAATGTGTTCTGTAGTCCTAAAGGCTCAATATTTTTCTGTTGAAAACATATATTCGCTCTTTGTTGATCAATTTATGGTAACAATAGCGGAATTTCTAATTACACATTTGAATTCATTGGATCTGATATACAAAGATTTTTAGAGTTTCAACCCTTTCACAAGTGTTGTCTCAACTTAGTTTTTTGTGGCCACTTGATTCTCTTTCAAGAAAAACCTGTTCACAGCTCTATGAGGGCACTCCCAGAAATCCCAGTTTTCTTTCTAAAGCTTTGCCAAAATTTTATTTGAAGTTTTTCTTTCCCACATGAAGCGATGGCATCACGTGTTGCACTTTTTTCTCTCCAACATCAAGTTTTTGGGAGATGTGGAAACATCGTTTCTTTTTTCTGAAAAACTAGGGCATCCGATTATTTGGAAAAGTAGTGTTTCCATTTATGCCTTCAAAGATATCATATGTTTGTAGGGTTCTTCGATTAGGTGTTCAATTTTTTTAATTAAGTTTCAATTGGGGGCGTGCTCATCTCCTTGAAATCTGTGTTTTCTTCCATGTGTTCAATCCATCAAACAATGAATAGGGACATGTTCTGCAAATTAGCGTGACAAAACTAATCATCTATGATGATTTGGGTCATTTCCTTGTGGATTCTAGAGACCTTCTTTGGACTCATTGAGTAGATCTACAATAGCTTTAAAAAGCCAATTGTAGATATGCAGTGGAGCTTGAACAAAGAATTTACTCTTTATGGATTGATTAAACAATTGAATGGAGTCCCTTCTACAATACCTAAAAATGGTTGTTCCATCTGATAGTGGAAAATATGTGAACAAAGAGTTGTCACAAACTTCTTAGCTTGGTTGAACAGTGTTGCAATTAGCTGCACCATCAATGCTTTGATGCTTCACGTGGAGTCTCGAGCGAATAACAAGGATTTTCCAAGCCATATAACAAAACTAGTTAAAAAATATAATGTATATATACATCTAACAATATCTATAAAACAACAAATAAATTGTCAAAAAACAATTTAAAATTTCTGTCAACTTTGTGATGGTGCATTCAAAGAGTTTATACTTATAACCAAGTTCAATTTCTTCGTTCTCCACCTTAAATATACTTTGAATCCTCTGTCACTACCTTCTATATTTGTGTAGTTACAATGACTATACACCACTTTAAAAATAGATTTAACACATAACAATCAATTTATATAGATCCAATGAAAGCAAACACATTAAAATAATTTATAGACTGTTAGCACAATTAACTTAAATATTTTGATAGACATAAGCCTTATATTCCTTTCAATATATTGAGTGTGTTGAATAACAAATCAATTGCATCAAATATAAAATATGTTTCTTGCTGCAAAAAAATCCTGCAAAAAATCCATTCAATTTAAAAATCCGAAGTGCTCCATATCAAAGTCTCCAATGTAAACATAACAAATTCATTTTCATGAACATGAAAAGCTTGAGTTCAAATTGAGTTTTATAAATAAGAAAATGGTAAGGCTAGAACAATGTTATAAATACAAAATTGTTGGTATATGTTGTTAAAAGGCACAATTGAAGATGGAAAATATATTTGTTGTTGATTGGTGTTTATCGATATTTTTAAATTAATATGATTGTGCTCTTTGGGTGCTAACGTTTCTGTTGTAAGAAGTATTGGCTCTGTTGTAATCTAAGTATTGTTAAGGAGATTTTATGGTTGTGCTAATTGATAATCCACATTTGGGGTATAAATATTAATAATAATATCAACAAGAATAAAAACTAAAATATTGGTAGAAATGATTGTATAATTATTAATGATAGTACTAAACATAAATTGTATTTTCCTGGTCTAATCCTTTTTACTATTTTCCTATGGTTGAATATAGCTAGTCAATTTTGTTCTATGGCTGAGTATGGAAAATCATGTGTGCCATGAGCTCTGCGTATGGTTGAGTGAGGTCACTAGATTGATGTACCGACATTAGAATATATGCAAAAGAGACTCAACTACAGAAGGCCTAGGCCTTGTGTGATAGTATTATAATCGAAGCCTAGGATATTAGCAATGCCTTCTGGTTCCGTTCACAAAAACTAAGAATGCTCATCTCATAGAAAAATATGTCAACGAGTGCGGAAAAACATAATTTACATATGTTGGAAAGCACCAGGAATAGTGAAATTTTAATTGTTGCTAAACAATGAAGAAATTTTAACCACTGATGAGCAAACTATGGATCTAGTTTCTAGGGACTTTGGCTAAGTATTTGAATAAAACAATGCTAGTTTTTTTTGTAGCAATAGATGAAGCAGACATATATTTGATGATATTCTCATTCTTTGTATCACATGGCTTAGTAACAATATTAACCTTAGATAAGTGTAGGAAAATAAACAATTGCAACCTTGTATCCCTGCATCAACTTCTAGAATGTTCCTAGATTTAATTTTTGAATGGTTAGATATAGAACTATGTTTAGCAATGAAGATTCTAAGAATCAAAATCGCATCAGGCTCTAGAAGTCAAGGTGATGTATTGTTTTTTTTTAATATCAATGAATTATCATTACATATATATAATCTATTGTAAAGTATGCAATAGAAAAGGGGCCTAGTTTCTGACTATGGAAATTTTTTTCCAACCACTAGTATCAATATCAGACTCAAAATAAGATTTATGTAGGTAATATATCTTGTGAAAACAAAGTCAAGATCAACATTGAACCTTGCAAATGACAATTGACATCTTGATTCAAACCCTAAACTCTCAATAATTTCTCATAACCCCTAGAGACATGAATGAGACCCTTCTCTAACAATCGCTGAAAAACAATATAGAATCTTCAACTTTTGGCTTACATAAAAATGACACATGATTATGTGATTTTCCAACAACTTTTTGAATTTTTTTTTATCGAAATTTGAAAAAATCATTATAGATGGGTTTGGTTCTTCTCTCTCTCGTATAATTTATCATTGAAGATAGCGTGTTGACAGCTTCAGTTTCCACAAAAGCAATGTCTTCTCTTTATTTTTACAATTTAGCAATCTACCATCAATGGTAGGCTCATAGCTAGAACTAAGGATTCGCAGCTTTATGGAAGCATGGTTTCTACAATAGGAATGACTTCCATTATTATTTTTATTTGGTTTTCGGTGTATAGAATTTTTAATCAACCTTTTAAAAAAATGGTATTTTATTAAATGGTTGGTTAGTGTTTTAAATGTCTCTATTCCACGATTTGTGAGTCTTTTTTCCGGTTTCCTTGTTTTGTAGTTTTATATATTCTTTTTTTTAAATAGCTTTTAGAAAAACATATACATTAAAAATACAGTGTGGAACTAAAAACTAAAAAATCATATAGTGCAATGATTTCGTCTACTAAAACAATTCAATTGCATATCAATACCTACAAAAATAAACAAGCATTATGCATATTTTTTACTTGGACCATTGATCTTGGTTTAAAATTCTCAATAATTTTTTTTTATCTCAAATGAGGATTTTTATGTCAAAGGAGGATTTTAACCCCCAATTCATATTAAGACCTTCATCCAGATCTTCAAGGTTGTCCTTTAAGTAAAGATGTGCAAAGACCATCTATGTGCTTGCCAAAAAAAGCAGAGTAGATATAAAAAAGATCTAGCACAAAACTCTAATACCTCCTTTTTAAGTCTCAAAACAATGAATTGCTTTACCGCAAATTTCACGAATATTTATATATTTAGAAAATTAATTTGGCATATGAAGTTTTAATTCCTTTATAAAAAAATAAATGCAAAATGCAAAATGTCTCTAGAGTATCAGTTGCAAACGCTTTCCTGGTTGCAAAAGCATTGTTGATTATACACCATAACTCCTCGCTATTTCCAAGGTTGGGGACATTGCCACCTTGTGGCTCTTGTCTTGTTTAGTATTCCTTTAGGGATATGGGCTATTGATAACCAACAAACATATATACTTTCCAGCACAAACTTTACCAAAATTGATCTACTTTTGTGAGATAACCATCCATGGCACCACTAAGATATCTAGGATTTTTAAATAACCAAAGTCGATTTGCATACCTATAATCATTGGGCTTTTGCCTAAAACTCAGATAATTCACTCCTTCGTGAATGGGACCCGAGGATAGTGGGGAAAACTGGTGAGATCTATTTTTCCATAACAATCCCCATACCATTGAAAAGCATAAATGATTTATTCAAGTTAACCTCCATTCCCATTGCTCTATAGTGGGTATCCATGATATCTTTGTATTGCTACAATTACCTGAATGTTCCATGACCAAAAAACAAAATGTTATCTACAAATAGATGCATAATAAACACAAAACTTGCTACACTTATCCTAATGGAAAGTCTTTGCTATCAACCTACTTAAACGCTTTGCTACTAGTAAAAACAAGAAAGGGGACATGTCCAAGACTGCATTGAAGAAACTTGATAGAAATCCATTTATTAGGACATAAAAATATGTTGAAGACACACAACACATGATCCAATTGATTGATTGAAGATTCATAATAATTTGCATAGGATCCAACTTGATATAGATCAATCTTCAATACCATTATTGGAAATTTATCTAGCTTTATAGAATGTAAGCCCTCTTGAGTAGTCTTCACATAATCATGAATCTCCATGTTGAAAAGAAACCCAAATTGCTCCACACTAGACAACATCCCATTTGAGTATGTTAGCTATAACCTTTAAGATAATTTTGCAAATAAGGTTGTAAAATGAGATGGGTCTAAAATATTCAAATAAGTTGGGATCATTCCTTTATGGAATAAGGGAAATAAACGTTGAATATAGAGCCCCCGGCATTTTCCATGATGTTCTATACTCTTCTACCACTCTTAGAATCATCCCTTTTAACAACATAAAAACCTAAGTAACATTCAACAATTCAGCCATCCGGCCTACAACTCTTACTCTTTGCCTTCTTAAAATAATGTAGCTCTTCAATTCTTCCTTAGTAATCTCTGCTTCTAGGTTGTCATTCATGCTTTGATAAAAAAAGGTCTTGGAAAAAGCCTTATCACCTTCATTAAATCTGCAATGTTTGTATTGTTAGCATCCTTGAACAGTTTTTAAAAATTAGACTTGCTTGTGCCTACAATGCCTCTCTTTCCTTGGATCCATTAGGTAGTCCAATCTCCTAGATAATATTGACACTTTTCCTATAATAGGCATATTCATGAATGAACTTAGTTTTGTTATCCCTCTCAACCGATTGGGTGGCTTTGTTTTTGAGTATCCACTTGATCTTTTATTTGTCTAGAAGATCCTTTTTTTGGGTCTTATAATACTTTAAGGAGATGTATTCTTCATCAATGAAAACTCCCAAGACACCGTTTTCAAAGAGAGCAACTATTTTTGCATCCACCTTCTTTATATCTAATTGGTATTCCTTTTGTTTCTCCCTGGCCAATCTTGCTACTAGCTTCTTAGCTTGTTTAAGATTAGTTGCGAATTGTTGCACAGTAGTTTCTTTTTCTTTCCAAGAAAAAAACTTGATTCCATTCATATGATAGGAAAAATACATTCTTCAAGTGCAGCAACCGTATCCGGTTGCAGAGTTAACCGTGTCCGGTTAAGGAGTTAAGAGTCGAATCCGACTTTCATATTGGATGATAAATATAAATAATATATTAGATGATGATTATAAAATTACAATAAGATGGCCTTTTATAAGGCTTGAGCAATCATAACGAAGGGTTACGACCTTTCACTAATAACCTAATAATCTATTAAGTTATAATTAATAATATTAATTAAATATTCACAACATTGCTTTCCCCTTAGGAAAGCTTTGTCCTCAAAGCTGAGTTTTTCTCATGACGTCTTTTATTCTGGCTCTATGTCACACTGATGACTTGAGAGATGTGTTTTTTATTACGACCATTGCCTCCTTTTGATTATTTTGTCTTGGTATTTGCATTAAGTATGAACTTGGTGAAGTTTTGTTTACGCTTTTTCTACTTGTGTGATTGCTTCTTTTAACTATGTTTGTCGTCAATTGAACATGCTCAACATGCATTACGATCTTAACTATTGTCGTGTTGTTATTCCCAACACATATTCTGTTAGTTCCCTTGAACGGGCTCTTTGTGCTTATAATGCTCATAAGAACATTGGCTTGTCTCTGATCACAGTCTTGGTGAGGATCATCTTTCTTCTTGTCAAATATTTTGTTGTCATTTTCTTCATTACTAGGGTATGTTATATCTTTGTCTTGCACAATGTCTTGATTGTTACTATTACTCTCATGGGAGATGACATAATAGTCTATTGTATCTTCATCTTTTACACTAGCTTGGATGGTTTCTTCTACCTGATTTTCACATCCATCTTCATTTTCTTTAAACGTTTTGTCCATAGATTTCTTTATTTCTTCTATATCCTTAAGGATTTTCTCAAGGAGATTTATGAATTCGTCACTCTCACTATAAGATGCCATGGGTGCATGGATGTTTGTAGAGGGCTACTTTGGCCTTTAAGATGAAATTTTGAATAATAATATATTAATTAATTAATTAATTATTATATATATATATATATATATGTTTTATAATATTATTATTTTTAACAATATTAAAAATAATAATAATAATTATTAATAATATTGAAAATTTTGAAATATTATAATATTATACTTTTTGTTTGTCTTTTTGCAGGTTTAGCGTTTTGCGTGGAGGGAAGGATGCAAGGGGACGCACAGGGCGTGAGGGAGAGTGCTGGAAGGTGGCACGAAGGGGAGGGACGATGCTGCACGAAGGAGGATGGACTGCGTGTGGTTAGGCTGTGAGGGCGTGGGGTTGGGGTATAGCGCAGGTGTATGGAGCAGGCGACGTGGGGGTAGTGGCGACGAGGAGGCGGACAGGGTTGTTGGGGAGGGGGGTCGCAGATGGAAGTTGACGAGCGAGGGAGGAGGGCACTTGGGTGGAGTAGAGACGACGCAGCAGGGAGGCGGGAGAGTGAGGAGGGAGGTTGGGCGCGTGAGGGAGCTGCGGAGTTGAGGGGAGAAGGCGAAGTGCAGCAGTGGTGGTGTGGAGGATGGAGGACGAGGATGGTGGAGCAGGCGAAAGCAGGTGGGGCGTGGGTTGAAGGGCGTCCAGGAGGTGGTATGGGAGGAGGGACGTGAGTGGGGATCGCACGATGTAGAGGGAGAATTGGAAGGGACGAAGGGTGGTGAAAGGGAAGGAGGTGAGATTAGCCGAGGAGGTGGGAGCAGGAGCGTGCAACGAAAGGGGAGGATGTGTGAGAGAAATGAAGAATGAAGCATGAGTGATGGGTGAAGGTAAGTGGATGAGCCGAATCCAAGCTCATTGGCGGCGGAGCGAATCAGCTCTAATACCAAATGCAACAACCATATCTGGTTGCAGAGTTAACCGTGTCCGATTAAGGAGTTAAGAGTCGAATCTGACTTTCATATTGGATGATAAATAGAAATAATATATTAGATGATGATTATAAAATTACAATAAGATGGCCTTTTATAAGGCTTGAGCAATCATAATGAAGGGTTACGACCTTTCACTAATAACCTAATAATCTATTAAGTTATAATTAATAATATTAATTGAATATTCACAGCATCAAGTGTCCTTTAACACAATCCAAAAAACTGATGTTTTAAAGGTAAACAAAATGGCTTCCAAAATGTTGATATTGGACAAAATATCTAACATAGATTTTGAGAAGTCTATGACTTGTCATATATTGCTTCACCTGAATGAACTATAAGAAAAAAAATCTAAGAGGAAACAAGTGTACCCCCTCTAAATTCTTCTGGGTTGAAGAACCCTGGTTGCATCTCCAATCCTTGTTTGGAAAGACTAACTGCTCGAGAATTGTGTTCTTTGTAAATATGTTTGAACTTGATGTCTTGAAAACTTCTACTAATTATCTTTAAATGATTTGTAATATGAATGAGACCAATGTACCTGACATCTACTTCATCAAATTCATCCACTTGATAGCGAAAAACGAGTCACTGAAAACCTGCAGTTAAATCATCCCCTTTGTAATAGCTTGTCGAAGAAGGAGAAAAAGGGCTTGGAACTTTGCTCAATTGTTTGTTCCTTCTCCCAACTCCCCTTTGAAGAAAATGATCCTCTGCCAGAAAGAGGAAAAAACTGACACCGCAATTTCTGCCCCACCTTGACAGAACCCATAAAAAAATACCACGGGGAATCCAAAGGAGATATAAACTGCTTATATTACGTCTCTTTTGGTGATTAAAAACAATTATGATAATAATTGAACATGGCAATTTCCTGAGTGATTAAAGGAGCAATCAAGGGAATTGAATCTGCAAAGACAACTTAATAGTAGGTCAGCTAGATCCCCCAAGAAACCAAAAATGGGAGAGCTATGTACTCCTTGAGATCCATCGATAAAAAATATTTCCTCATGATTCAATTGAGGGACCGCTCCACAACTCCCTCTTCTTTAAGGCCAATTCCACTTCCCGACAGACCAAACGAGCAAAGGAACATTCAAGAAATACATGACCATTTGATGCTTCTGCCACCTTGCAAAGAGAATAAATAATTGACCCATACAATTCAATTTCTGAAGACGATCCTAGGTGAGAACACAATTGGACAACACAAGGCTCAAGTGAAGGATACTTTTGGGAGGAGCAACAACCTTCTAGATCTTCTTCCACCACCATTGCTCTAGTTGATTTTCACCTTTAAACTTTGATTCATATCCTAGACACCCCAAATAGTGACCTCCCGTAGAATTGTAGGTCCACACCAAAGAGTCATTATCCTCCTTCAATATGATGTGAGCATGTATGAGATTTTGTTGATAAGCTTCCCAAAGACGTTCCCACTCTCCTTCGATCCTTAAATCTTGAGTAGACATCCATCCCTACTGGCACAAATTCTATGCTAGAGGATTGGCAATTCTATCTAGAGTTTCCCTACCAAGAGACTAAAGATACTCGATCAAACTTGAAGGAAGACGCGACTGTACTCTACATCCCATAATAGAGTCAAAACCAACTCACACAGATTTCTCATTACCAACTCTCCAGGCAAGGAAACTCCAAATCATAGGGAGGGCTTTGGTCATAGCTTTCCATTGGTTGGAAACTTGAAGGATAGAATCAATGATTGTACTCAAGGCAATATACTTAGCCACCAAAATAGGTTTCCATAAGCTATCACGAGCAAGAAAATTCCATAGCAACCTAGCAGTAAGAACCTAATTAAAGATTAAAATATTTTTTAGTCCCCCACCATCACATGATTTGGAGGCCGCAATTTGCTTCCATTTAACCAAATGAAAACTTTGATACTCACTTTGACCCCGCCATAAGTAATTAAACACAATTTTATGATATGATCCAGGATTTCTTTAGGGATATGGGCCATCAAATGCCAAAAGACCAGAATTGCCTCCAACACTGATTTGATAAGGACAAGTCTGCCACCTATGGAAATCCATTTGTTAAACCACATATTTATTCTGGCATCAATTTTGGAAACTATCCAAAGACAGTCCAATTTACCATATTTATTTGGCTTGAGGGAGAAACCTAAGTATTTGATGCCCTCCTCAACAATTTCTATCTCAAAAGGAAAAAAATATATGCCAAAAGGGACGAGAATCTAATTGAGCCTACAATAGGTAAATAAAGGATTTCCTAGCATTGATTTCCATTCCTGTGGTTTGACAGAAAAGATCAAGAATTGCCTTATCCTTTGACAACCCCTCTTAGACTGGAGGAAAAATAGAAGGATGTCATCAACAAATAAAAGATGGGTCAAGGCTTCCCTTCCATTGAAAGAAACACAAGGCACTCTTCTACGTTCTTGATGGATAAGTTTTCTCAGTCCTTCTACAACTAAAAGGAAAATGGAAGGGGAAAAGGGGCATCCTTTCCCGAGCCATCTTGAGGCTTTGAAGAAAGAAGACCCAAACCTCATTGATCAGAACCGCAAATGAGAACGACTCAATACAACCCATGATCCAGTTAGTCATCTCTAGGTTAAATCCAATATGTAATAATATCAGTCAAATGAATAGCCATGAAGCCTTGTCATAGGCTTTTGATAGGTCCAACTTTAGCACCCCCACCTTCTAATTTTGCAATTTAACATAATGTAGACATTCCTGCATCGAACACATTGCTTTGTGAATTGAATGACCCTAGAGAAAACCAAATTGCTCCTGGTAGATAACTCGAGATAGGATTGGCTTGATTATGACAATAATGATTGTAGCCATAATGTTGTAAACAACATAACATAAAGAAATAGTTCTAAAGTCATTTAAAGACTTTAGTTTGTCACACTTAGGAATAAGGGCGAGAAAAGTCGAGATTATGGAACTAGGAACCTTTCCAATGATGTGTGCTTCCCACACCACCTTGAGAAAATCTTCACCAATAATATATAGGAAATCCACAAAGAAATCAATAGGCCATCCATGTAAAAAAGCTTTAGGACAACCAAGAGCCTTTCCTTCGAAATGGGATTGAAAAGGTCCATTCTCATCTTCCTCCACCATCCTAGGAAATTTACTAAATACTTGTAGGACACAATCCATCTGAGCATGCCCCAGATCAGAATATAGAGATGAAAATGACGAAGCGCCAGACTTGATAATGCCATGAAGACCCTCCCCATTCTGTAGCTCCCAGATTGAATTACCGTTTTTCTGGTGCTTAGCATAATTTTGAAAAAACTTGGTGTCCTGATATCCAACTTCGATCCAGATCGCCCCGCTCTTCAAACGCCTTTTTACTTCTCGGTATTTAAGAATATCAAATTTCTGTTGAGTGAGGGCGGTCATCTCTTGATTAGCGAGCTCTCATAAAATGCCAAATGGAAAACTAACATACAAGTCCTCTAGGACCTTTTCGATATTAATAAGATTTGCAACACAAGCTGCTCTTTTCTCAGGGTTCCAACTTATGGTACGAGCCTGAAGATGACAAAGGGAGTCAACAAACATAAGACCTTCCCCATTCTGCAACTCCCAAATTGAATTACTATTTTTTCGTTGCTTAGCATAATTTTGAAAATTTTTGGTGTCATGATTCCCAACCTCGATCCAGATCGCCCCGCTCTTCAAACGCCATTCTAATTCTCGTACTTTAGGAATATCAATTTTTTTTTCAGCGATGGAGGTCATCTCTTAATTAACGGGTTCTAATAAAATGCCAGATGGAAAACTAGCATACAAGTCCTCTAGGATCTTTTCGATATTAACAAGATTTGCAACACAAGCCGCTCTTTTCTCAGGATTCCAGCTTACTGTATGAGCCTTAATATGATGAAGGGAGTCAACAAATTGAAGGCCAACACTCTGTTCAACCAAATTCCGAACTAGAACCCATACCTCCTTTACAAGATTATGAAACTCCATATTTCTAGACCAACTAGAATTGTATTTAAAAGGAGTACCTGATTTATTGTCAGAGTACTCGCCTCCAAAAAAATTGGAAAGTGATACGAGAAAGAACACTTGCCAACCCACTATCGCAATATCTCAAATTCCTCACAAAGACCTTCATGCATGAAAAAACGATTCAATCTTTTTGCAATGCCATCACTTCCGATTCTCTTATTACTCCAGCCTCCAGGTTGGTCTTATCTAAGATGGCTTGATATCAACCCACCCCCTTTCTTCAAACATAGCTTGCAAATGTGCCGCCAAACAATCTTCCCAGGAAGCATGTCCCCAAATTTCGTCCCCTAAAAGGACCAAATTTAGACCCCTACTTGCAATAATATTCCCCGAAAACGATGGCTCTACAAAATCTTTTCCCAAAAATCTTGTTTATTATCATACAGGCCATATATATTGAGAATTAAGAATCATCAATCCAAGGCTTTTGAATAAATATCCATCCCCAAGGATGAGGCACAAGAAAAAGAGTTTTCTACCACAATAGAGAGACTAAATCCATAAACTAAACCATCAAAGAGACCCAGTGGAGACCCACAAAATCAAGGGCCAAAAACGACCAACTTCCAAAAACTTTTTCCAGAATAGGAATCACAGGCTCACCTTTCACCATAGTCTCTTGAATAAGCAAACATCAAGGATCTCAACTTCCACTAATCTTTTGAGGGAGGAAATTTTGGCTTGCCCTCTTAAGCCACACACATTGATTGACAAAATCTTCATTTGGGAACCCCCTATAGGGATTTAGTTGCTCTAAGTGCCCCAATGATGCTCAGTTGTCTCCATTGACAATGTTTTTTGCTAGCTTTATCCTTAACATGATGCATGGTAGATTTTCTCCCTACCTCTGAAGGGATATTGATAGCAATATTATCAAAACCCAGACCCCCAAACTCCAAAGATCCTTTGTTACAAGATCAAAGCATATAAGGAACTCTACCACTACCCCACAAAAATTGACTACCACCCACATAACACTAGGACCTTGAAGAGAACCCCTCTTAGAAGTTTCACCTGATAGATTCACAACCAGATCACTGGGGACCTTCTCCGTGCTAGCAACCTATAGCTTTGATATGAAACCCTCATCAACTTTCTACAGGATTTCCGAGACCAATTCAAGAGGAGGAGGATTCATATTTACACGCCCAGAAGACATACCGGGAATTGAAAGGCTCGATGATGATTTATTCCATATATTTTCCAACTTGTCTACTTAATTGAGAAAAATGTCGAAGCCATCGAACACATCTTGGTCCAAGTTTGGTGTGCAATACAAATTTACATTCTCTCACTCAGTTGACACTATGAGATCTCGTAAAACAATCTCCTATGAGGATAATTCCTTATACGCTAAAATGGTTGATGGGGCCTGAGTTACGACATCCTTATTCAAATATTCAGAAATAGTCTCATCACCTTCAACAGGAACTTTTCACTGCCATATTTGCTTTTTATAAGGATGTCCTCACTTGGACACAACGTGTCCATACAAATGACATTTGGCGCATCTGAATGGGATGTTCATATAGTCTAGATGTTGAAAATGTCATCCCCAACTACTAGATCAATGGATTTGTAAAGACCTACTCTTAAATAAGCTTCCACCAAGATGCAGGCAACAAATCTCGCCTGGAATTGAAAGTGAGAATCATCCACTGCAATAAACTTCCCAATTGCATCTTTAATGGCTTTGAGATCCTCATGAGACCAAAAATATAATGATAAACAAGGCAATTTAATCTAGACTGTGGTTGCTTCCAAAAATAACTTACGGGGATCAAACAGTGGGTGCCAATATTTCAGAACCAACATTTTTTTGCCTATCCCCTAGACCCGAAGTGGGATTGTTTATGCCTCGACTAAATTTTTCAATCCAAAGCCAATCCATCCTCTATCCAACCAGATGATTTCAAGGACATTCCCAAGTCATGGGAATTGGTTCTCTTTTATCCACTCGAACTACCCTGCTTCTCCAACCCAATGACCACAAAGCTTTCCAATTAGGTTTTTCTTAGCGAACAACGAAATATCCATGACTGGAATGTCCTTACCAACAACCAACGCAACTCTGGGACCCCATGTCTTGACAATGTTTTTCTTTTTGTGAGCTATCGAATGCTCGGATTCCCCCCTACTAGAAGATAGATCTAAGAGCTCCATCTTGCACCCTACGGAACCAGAAGAACGAACCACCCCATTTGTCGACGTTCCCATGCTTGGGATTGCATCGTGGGGGTACGAATCAGGCAGAATCTCATCATGATGTTGCAGGGGGGGTCCAAAAACTCACATGATGAATCTGCAACACTTCCCTGATTTGACCCCAGATTCTTTCCTGATAATACCGCTGGACAGGAACGAGCAAGCTCTGACCGTCTTCGTGCCACCACCCCCACCTCCTTCTTAGATTTGACAAAGGTCATACCGGGGGATGAGAACAGGATGCATGTCCTCATTGAAACCCATCTTGCAAATGCATTGACCCCACCATCATATGCAACCCGCTCTCTCTGGGCGGAGTAAATCACCCACACCTCATCATTGCTGCAAAAGATTTCAGTTTCGAATAAGGAGTCGTCATAGTAATCCACTAGTTGAAGATCCGACTTTGCCATGGATGAGAACATGGAATCTCTTCAAACCCTACTCTCCAAAGCCTTAGATACCATAAACCATATCTTAGTTGAATAACATAACATATTCTTTAGCAGAGGGACCATACATTTTTCAGTGTCCATTAATAAAAAGTTTGAACTCCTCATTACCTTGCCATGCATGTTTAAATTTGAAAAAGTCAGGATGATTTTGATCTTCCTCTTCCATTTGAAGCATAAGAGGTAGATCATTAGAGGAGCCACCATAGCCTACATAGGGTTTACATTTTGCAACTTCTTTACTTAAATTTTTTTCCATATGCAGCTTGTCCATTATTTTAGATATGCCTTCTCTTTTTATTCTTGAGTTTCTCCATGTGGGAACTAATTGCATTGGCTCAATGTCTACCAAATTGGGATCCTAGAAAATTGTATGAAATAGTCTTCCATTGGGTCAGACCTGGCCACCTCTCCCGATACCTCCCTTGAGGATAAGGTCATATTTAGGTCTCCCTCTACTATAATATTATCTCCTTTTAGTGTTTCTTGATCCTTGAGCTAGTCACATAAGGGTTTTCTATTCTCTTAACTTTAATGCTAGCATTCCAACTTGCCATGAGATCCCTTGACAAACCTTGAGCATTGATGGAACAAAAATTCTTATTTTTCCAAATGGAATACATGATAACAATAGATTTGGAACCCAAATATAGTCTCTTGCAACATTACTACACCAGGCTTATATACATAGAACAATCTTCTAAGGGCTTGTTGTTTATGGGAACCCCCAACCCCTCTTACATTCAACAAGAGAATAATCACGAGGTAACCTTCTTCGAGGCTTTTCCTATTCTAATAACCCCCATTAATGGCTAATTGATTCTCTTCCTAAACTTCCCTAGAAACTTCTGACTTTGCTAAAGAAATATGGGACTTTGTTCCAACTGTGTTTGGCTTAGTGATTAGGCTAAACCTCCCTCAACTTCCTTTTTTTCCTCCACCATTTTTTTTTCTGAGGTTGAAGTTGATATCTAAAAGATGTTGAAGGCCTAAGTAGGTTCTGCCTACAAATGTTTGTAAACTCATACAAAGAAGGTGGCCCTTCTCTCCCTGTGATCAAACGATCAACATGCTCCTAAGACCATGATGGAGGACTTTCAGTGTCTCTAAGGCCCTTAGTGTTTATGAATTCTTGAGGCTCTCTACTTGAAAGTTCTTGCTACATTGATTTGAGGGGATCAAAGTAGGGGGAGGAAGCTCTATAAAAACTAGAAATTTCTTAGAAATAGAAGAAGGCGACATACTTTTGATAACAGTAATTTGTGCAGGGATGTGTCTACACATATTAAACTATCTTACTAAAGATTGGTGAGATCTCACGTCAGAAATGAAGTAATTAACACAAGTTATTTCGAAATCTAAATTCATTCATCATTTAAGATAAGCAACCTTCAGATTTACAGCCATTTAACAGTTTAAATCACACAACATAAGCAATGTCTAAACATCATAATGGCAGAAACTTGAATTACTTCATATTGAAACAAGGAAGAAGTACAACTTTACCAATAAGCTTGATGTGAATCTTTCCTCCATTGTCATGAGCTTCCCTTCCTTCACCCTTGCTCTTGAAGACTTGAAGCTCTTCTTCCTCCTTCAGAATCTCCTCAGCATGCCTTTGCTTTTTTTATCACCCTTTACCATGCCTCCCATGCCATTCTTATATAGCATTGGGAAAGGAGCCTTAGGTCTTTCTAGTGAATGTGGGATTAGTCACTTTTCTCAATTTTGATTATTTTCCAGTGAAAACCCACTTCTGAATAGTTTTTAGGCCCTTTTGCACCATATAGAATTATTTAATCACAATTAATGCATCTTAATGCATGTCTCAGAGAGGATTTATCTCTGCATGAGCTTGTGTCATGTCCTCCTGCTGCGGGTGCATGGTAAAATGCGCTTCTTCTATCACTTGACTAAGGGTGTTAATTTTGTTGTTAACAACTTTATAAATGATGAAAAGTATCATAAAATAGAGGATACACTAGATATCCATTCCTAAAAGGTATTCTAGAATGGAGTACCACTGAGGAATTGGTTCCACACAATTCACTGCCTCCAATATAGAAATATTGTCCTTGATAGATTCTTCGATTGAAAAACATGATTTTTTTTCACCCATTCTCTCTTCTTGAAATGCCAATTTTTTATAGGGATTTTACAATACCTCCGCAAAATTTGTCCCACTTCATGACACATAGTAGCGAAAAGACAATTTCCAATGGTCTAGTTTTTCAGTGAAGGACCAAACCTCCATTATATCTCAATTTCCATGGAAGGCCTTCCCTCAAATCAAGTACAACCAAAACCCTATCCATTCTCTTATCTGAATTACTCCAAAAATCCTCTTATAGTGCTACAAAATTCTTGAGAGAGTTTGCGATGGAAATCCATGACTATTAATCAAAATCTAAGAGTAGGATAGGGAGTAACATTGGTACATGTTGAATAAATAGTGTTTCAGTTCAAGGACAAAGTCTAGTTTCCAATGCTTTAGAACAACACTTGAAGGGCCCTGAAGCTAGGTTTAGGATTAAATGGTTTATGAATCTTGTTCACTTTACAACTCATAGAAAATACAACCTCTTACACTAACACATTCTTCTATCTTGTGTGCAACCAAAGCTGTAATAAATCTCCCTTTAAAGTATTTCCAATGAAATGAGCTACTAATGCTAGTGTCATTGGCCCTTCCACCTTCTCCATCCCCATGTCTTGCCCCAGAACCATTCTCACCTTCTCAAATTTTTCCCTAAGGCACTTTTGCCTTTGTCAATTCCTACCAGGATAAAACTCAACCTTACGAATATGATTTGTAAGCGAAGGAGAAGGAGAAACCACCAAATGAGGAAAGGCTCAGGTGAATTCCCAGATACCCCATATTTCCCAAAGTACAAGCAATCTTTGGGTTTGAGTGGGATACTGAATGCACTTTATGTGCAGGCTCAAAATCCTTGGGTCTGTATAGATTGTGACTTTGTCTTCACTCGCCTAGTTTCATCTGACACACAATCTCCAAAAACCACTATGGATCGTTCTTTTGACACGTTTGCATTAACATATTTAGCGCTTCTCCACGGTTTCAACATCTCTTCTTGGGATCCGAATATGTTTTTGAGGTCTTAATAATTCGTCCTCACCATAATCTAGTTACTCCTCCTCGAGGTCCATAACCTTGTGCTACTAAGAGCATACTAGATGCATACAACCCAAGCATTGACCAAACAATAAAATTGTGGAAACCCTAAAATCCACTGCACCATTACCACATACCTCAAGCCATCATCTTTAATTTACTAAATGTTTTGAATAAATCACAATTACAAATTCATATAACTCTTACTACTAGTTAAATATGACTACATACGATTCTCCACTTGATGGATCTTGTCCTACCAATGTTCCTTTCTAATATGAGGCTACTACTATATCTCAATTGAACATACAAAGATTACCAACAATAGTATTACAATCTCTTGAAACATGCTTATTATTATTAACATCCATCTCTTCCTGGTAAGGGATTACATTCTTCAACACAATTACCACATACCTCAAACCATCATCCCAACACAATTACCACATACCTCAAACCATCATCCCAACACAATTACCACATACCTCAAATCATCATCCTTAATTTTATGAATAAAACACAATTACAAATTCATATAACTCTAAATAAATGTAATTACATATGATTCTTGACTTAATGGATTTTTTCCATGCTTATTATTAATAGTAACATCCATTATTCATTGTAAGGGTTTACATTCTTGAGCAACAAAGGTGACTACTTTCCTCTTTCTTTCAAGAACATTTGCATAATCCTTGGAACTTATATCAAATCTTTTTATACGAAAATCTTGTGTGGGATTTTCACTTTAAAAAAATTGAGGATCTCAAATGTGTAAAGAATTTATATGCCACAAAATGTGATAGGAATACTACATATCTTCCCCTTGGGTGAAACTATAAATTGGTTCACCATTGTAATACTTGTGTTATATGTCTATATGGAGGTTTGTCCATATCTCTTTGGAATGATCATGCTCACTTGAACACTTGAATTCATTGTGGCATCCCTAACTATAGTGATTCTAAATCCAATTAAAATGTAAAATACTTTTCCATAAAAACAACAATTTTATGAACTTGTAGTGTTTTTAACTCCTCTTTGATATTCTAACTTCTAGTAGACAACCTAAGGTATCATATATTCTCAATAGGCGCACCACAATTTCAGTTAGAACCTTGATTCTCATTGTGATATTTCATACCTAAAATGGATTAGATATATTAGTTAGTTATATGATTCCATATGCCAAAATAAGAGGATTTATGAGATTGCTTCCTTATGGGTAGAGTGATTATAGCATTGGCTTGTGGTACTCTCACACTCACACATCATAAAAATCTTCTATCAATGCATAAATAATACATTGTTATGGGAGATATAGGTAGGTGGGGGGGAAGATTAGTCCTTAGTTTGATAATATTCTCTTATGGATTTTAAATTATACCTCAAGAAATTAGATCTCTATCGATACTCAATATGCTGCTTAATATATTTGATAGATCCGGGAGCTTGATCTATCGATCCGAGAACTGTTGATAATCAAGCTGCCACATTGTTGCAGTGTTATAACAAAATTGTTTGCACATAAGCCATATCCAAATGTGATATTCCACACTTAAAATGGATTAGATATATTAGTTAGTTATAGACTCCATGTGCCACAATAAAAGGATTTATGAGATTGCTTCCTTATTGCGCTGAAGAGGCGCATTATACAACCCAGTAGGGGTATGTGTAACTCCTTCCATGCTCATCCCGACACGTGTCCTTTTAAAAAAATAATAAATTATTATAGAAAAAAACATGTCTGCACAAATTAGATTTTAAATGTTTACAAAGGTATATATATATATAACTACACAAATTAGATGAATTAAAACCGTAAACCTCTTTTTAGAGTGCAAATGTTGAGGAAGGGTTTGCACCTCAAGACATTTGATCCCTCTCAACACTTGGTAGATCCCCTTTTAAGATGGATCTTTGCTAGTGGGTAGAGTGATCATAGCATTGGCTTGTGGTATTCTCACGTTTACACATCATAAACATCCTTTATCAATGCATAAAGAATAAGTTGTTATGGGAGACATAGGTAGGTGGGGAGGAAAAGTTTAGTCTTCACTTTGATAACATTTTGTTTTATGGTTTTTAAATTTCACCTCAAGAAATTGGATCTACTTGATGTGTTGCACGATATATTTGATAGATCTGGAAGCTTTCTAATTAATAGATTTGGGAGATTGATATGCTCGATAGATCCGTAAGTTGTTCATAAGCAAGTTGCCACGGTGTTATAGCACAATTTTTTTCATAGAGGCCACACCCAAATATATCAGAGCCAGGTTTTGATTGTGATACCTGTGGGCTATGGGCCCACAACGCTTCTGTTGCACAACTCTGATGCGTTGTGTTACATGGGCTCAAAATTTACTAGTCTAAAGCAAATCCACAAAGTTAACAAATGGACATGAGAATTTTCATTGTTGTCTGTTTGCTTGCATTTGGAGTACCCAACAAGAGAAACAACTGAGTATGTATGTAGGCTTCTTGTGATCCTGAAGATGGGTGGAGTGTCCACCTGAAACGCGTCGATCTATCTAAATCCCTACACAATCACTTTCTAGAAACATTGACACAAAATAGCAACAACTATTTTGCAGCTCAGTTCCTGCACTTGTGGAATGCTGAGTGTTATTTTGTTTTTCAAATTCATTGCTATGGAAATTGCAGGCAAAAAATTTCCTGCAATTTACAAATATTAATTCTATTGGAATTGGGCATAAGACTTCATTGTCAAATCAATATTCATCTATGTTCCAGTTATTACTTCGACCATAGCAGGGTAGGAGGAATTGTCGTCCAAAATAATGAGATAACCAACATGAATATGGCCTTATATTAACGGTCCTTTAGAAATACTTGTCTTCAAATTAAATTTGACATGCAATAATAGTGTGACCAAAATGAAAATGTTCCATTTCTATATATATATATATATATAATTGCTTTAAAATTTTTATTTGTTTTGTTTATCATATTCAATGGATTTAATTTTATTGATTTTATGATTAAAGCACAATTCATGCAACTCTTGCTACTAGTTAATAATAACTACATATGATTTTCCATTTGATGGATTTTGTCTTTTCAACATTCCTTCTTAATGTGGGGCTAGTATTAGATCTCTTTTGAGCATATAGATATAGAATGTCGCTATTAGTGTTATAATCTCTTGAGACATGGTCATTATTGGTTGCATCCACTTCTTTCTTGCAAGGTGTAATGTCTTCACCTTCTAGTAGGCTTAGGTGCCTTGATCGATCGCCATGGACATGTTTGATAGACTAAAGTGGCAACGCTATAGGGATAGATGGGCGTGATAAGGCATTCAAAATCACGACAAAGGAGTTTTGGAGTTTTGTTGGAAAATTGGCAAGTGGTTGAACAATAGATAAAGGTTGGCACAAAGAACAAGAGGTGCAACCAAGAAGAGGATTGAGTTAACCATTTCCAAAATTTGTTATAACCATCAACACGATTGGCTAGATCGTGCATGACAGTGTGTCCACTTTACAATCAAAGGGGCCTCAACAAATAGGTCGTTACAAAGTTGTGACAAAATTACCTTGGATGATAAAGCATGTGCATCCACTTGATGGAATTGGTTTGAAGACTTTGGCACGTATAAATAAGAGGTGAGCCAAGAGAAAAGGGCATCCAACAAGATCCAAGTTCAAGGGTTTCAAGCTTTGGATTGAAGGGTTGATGAGGTGACTAGAGTTGTTAAAGAACATGGTCTATAGGCGATAGACCTATGGGGAGAGACATATGCTGTAGGCATGCAAGGTGGCAAAGGGGTGAGTGATTCCTAGGATTGGTTCTTTACTGTAAATGGATCTTGGTGGTGTGCTAGATCCTCCTTTTTACTAAGATCACAACCTTGTGCTAGATCTACCCCAATGTATTGTATTTTATACTTCTTCAATAATAAAGCTTGATGAAACCTGACTTAAGTTCCAAAGCCTATGTTGTGTATTGTGCTTGCCATGTTTTGTTATGTTGATTATAAATGGCTAAGTGTAATAAGACATAATTAAACATAACTTGCATTAAGTCCACAATTGGGTGTGGGAAGTTTGTTAGGTGACGGTTGTAGCTTTAGTGAAGTTGTAGTAAAGGGTGGAGGTATGGGTGATCTCTAAGATAAAGAGGCGTAATCTAATGACTAGTAGTTTCGAGAAACCAAGCCTCTGTACCCAAACTCAGGTAGTGGATCACATAACCATAAAAAAAATCACTGATGTTTTTGGCATAAAGCTTTGGGGTTGTGATAGTTGGTATTAGAGCAAGGTTCATTGTCTTCTCACGAGACTTGGGAAAAGTTTGCGCCAAGGCTGCGCTAAGTACATATGGTGTGTAGAGGAAAGAGGCATAACCCTCAGTGACACTTGTTGAAGCAATTATTGTGCAAACATCCGCACCCATTGTGGTGGTGCAATTTAGTTCAAGGCAGTGTCTTGGTAGAAGGTGGAGAGAATTGGGTAGATCTAGTGGAGGACAATGTAGAAATGTTGTGGTAGAGAGCCATTGGGTCGCGCAAATAGTGGCCAAATGTGCCAACACACATTTAGAAGCACTTCAACATCGTGAAGGCATTTGTGACATCAATGGATCATGCATTGAGTGTTGTCTTAGTTTCAAGGGTAGATTGACCAATGCATGCATAGAAGAAGGAACATATGAATGCCTGGCTACATGGTACCCTCAAGCAGCACACTCAAGGTAAGGTTTGTAAATTTCATGATCATTAGAGAAATTTTGAGGTAAAAAATGGGCCTAAAAAAAGAAATGTACTATAAAAATCAACCAATGGGATTCAAGGTGATGATGTCAACCATGGGGGATGAATCACCATTTTTTTGGTAAAAAGGTAAAAAGTTAAAAAGGTCAAAGTAAAAAAACTACTTCTTCAACTCGTATTTTCTCTTATTTCCCTTTATATTCACTCAAATTTCGATTTGGAGCAGTCGTTGGATGGGGAATTCAATTCTGCTTCCAAGGAGTACCCACTTGAGATACTTTTGATGGACCCTGCTTCCCAAAAAACAAGAAATACTTGAAAAAAATGTGATGATGATGTCATCATCACGTTTTTCAAGTATTTTTTTTTTTGGGGGAAGTGGGTACTCCTTGGATGCGGAATTGAATTCCCCATCCAACGACTGCTTGGATCGAAATTTGAGTGAATATACAAGGAGATAAGTTGAAAATACAATTTGAAGAAGTAGTTTTTTCTTTTTTCCTCCAAATTTGATGAGATATGCTAATATTATTTTATTATTTCCACTATTATTTTATAATTTTCCTTAGGAGGCCCATTTTAGACCTCAAAATTTCTCTAATGGATGATCCTTTAACAAGTTGGATGTAGGTGACTTCGGTGGCAAAGGATGAGCTAGTGCATAAATTGGGTGCTTTGGCTAGCAATCAAGGTGGGATCCTAAACAAACTTTGTTATGTGGACATCATATTGAATGAAAGAAAGGTGAAGACAATGGTAGAAACTGTTGCCTCACACAACTTACTCAAGAAGGAAATGATGAAAGAACTCAGGCTTAGAGCTCAAGCTTATGGTGCTTCAGTAAGGGTCGTGAACTCTAAAGCAAAGGTGGTTTCTGGGATTGCAACCAAGTTTAATGCTCAGCTTGGAAAATGGAAAGGGCAAGCTGACTTCATGGTGATGAATATGGATGGGTTTGAAGTCATCCTCGTGCAAAAAATTCTAATGAGAACAAAGGCATTTCTCATGTTGTTCAAGGAACAATTGGCGATCTTTGATGGAAAGAAGCCTTGTGTTGTGCACACAACAACAAGACGACTTGATGGAAACTTGGGGTTGGCCTCTGCATTAAGTTTGAAGAAAGCGACTCAATGATCAGTTTTACATCTTTATGTTGCAACAATGATGGAAAGAGACAAAGGAGGGACGAGGACACCTATTCCATCATAAATTTCCCATACACTGAATGATTTCATGGACCGAATGCTAGAGAGTTTGGGGAAAGGAATCTCATCGACATGTGCGGTAGAAAACCATATAGAGCTTGAACCGAGGGCCAAGCCCATGTCAAAGGCTCCATATAGACTGTCTATGCTAGAGTTGGAAGAGTTGAAGAGGTAACTATATGAGCTAATCGAGGTATGCTTCATCAAGTCTTCATAGTCTTCTTATGATGCACCGGTGCTCTTGCAAACAAAGAAGGACACACCATAACGTATATTGTGCTTGGACTATAGGGTGTTGAAAAAAATCAAGAATAGTTTTCCACTACCCTAAGCCATGGATTGTTTTGATAAGTTAGCCAAGGAAAATGTGTTTTCCAAGTTGGATTTAAGGCAATGTTATTATCAAGTTAGAATCACAAAATGAGATGAGGCAAAGATAACTTACATGATGATGTATGGGATCTTTGAGTTCCCAATGATGTCGTTTGGTATGTGCAATGCCCCAATAACCTTCCACATGTTAATGAACAAAGTGTTCAGTACTTCCTTGGATAAGCTTGTGGTCATTTACCTCGATGACATTGTGATCTTCATTGAAAGCATAGAGGAGCGCAAGGAGCCCTTAAAACATGTCTTCAAGGCACTGTTTGGAAGATAGATTGTATTTGAAGAAGTATAAGTGTATTTTTAGGCAGATGGAAGTGTCATTCTTAGGTCACTAGATTGTCCAAGGGCACATTTGCATGGACCTCAAGAAAGTCATGCAATCAACGTCTAGGAAGAATCAAAGACCATGCACAAGGTAATAAGTTTTCTTGGCTTAGAAAACTATTGCCATTAATTTGTAGAGGGTTACTCCAAGATATCGGCTCCCCTGAGTGACTTGTTGAAGAAGAACAAACTGAGGTGTTGGTTGGATAAGTGCTAGGAAACCTTCTACACACTGAATCGATATTGGTGTTGACACTTGTATTGAAGATGCTAAATTTTGAGAAAGAGTTTGAGGTGCAGACAGATGCCTCTAGCATTTCCATAAGTGGGGTTTTAATGTAGCAAGGTCAACCGATAGAATAGAAGAGAAAGAAGCTCTGAGACAGAGAACATAGGTACCTCGTTCATGATAAATGAATTATTGTTGTAGTGCATTTCCTAGATATGTGGAGACACTACATATTGGGTAGACCATTTGTAGTGAAAATGAACAATGTCGTAATGAATTACTTCATGATGCAACAAAATTGTTACCAAAATTGTTACCAAAGAAGGCTCATTGGCATCATCTCTTAATGCATAAATAACATGTTATTATAGGAGTGAACATCCTCTATTAATCCATAAAGAACATGTTATGGGAGGCATAAGTGGGTGGGGAGGAAAATGTTAATCTTAAGCTTGGTATACATTCTCTTATGACTTTTACTTCCTTTACTTCACATTTTTGGTTATAACGTTTATAATCAAACATGCATACTTCTTGCTTAACCATATTTCATATTCCTTATAATGTGTATATTTTATTTCATATTTCTTATAATGTGTATATTTTGTGAGCTTTTAGACCATTTTCCATATTTTTCTTGATCATCAAACTTTTATATCTTAACTTATTAAACTTTTTTACCTTAACTTTTTAAAAAAACCTTTAAACTAAGTAATTAACCATTTTAACATCCTCTTAATTAATTAAATATTATTTAAGTTATTGATCAAACCATTTTAACATCCTCTTAATTACCCAAATATTATTTAAGCTATTGATCAAACCTCCCATAATATTAGGTGTTACAATCAATTTTACCCCATTTCAAGATTATGTAGTTGATTTTCAATTATGAATACATATCTATTATTAAAGCACAAGCCATATATAAATCAATATATCCTCTCCTTATCATTCATATGCTAAATTATGGTAAATAGTCCATAGAACCAAAGCCCTTTTCTTCTTAGTAAATGAGTTTGTCTTATCCTAATCATTCATATGTTAAATTAAATGTAAGTATGAATCCTTTCATAGGAAGTCATGATTCTATATGAATAGTTACTTTTTCATTTTAGTAAATGAGTTTGTCTTCTCCTGATCATTTATATGTTAAATTAAATGTGAGTATGAATGTTTTCATAAGAAGCCATGATTATTACAAGTTGGGGTATTTGGACACTTAGAAACAAGTCAATTTTTGAAGACATGGCTACAAAACTTTATATCTGCATACTACAAAGCTTGAATATCCTGAGTTACTATCCATATAAGCAAATGGATAAAAGGTATAGACTAATTCAGCCTGAAGTCATTGATAGAAACAAACCCTATTTTATTTTTTATGGAGCAACCCAAGGTATGCCAAGCATCGGGGGTGCAAGTGGCAGGTCTTGGTCAAGCTTCTAACAACTTTTTTGAATTAATGGCTTTAAAACTTACTCTTTTTGTGGCAATTGTGAATGTCTTAGAAGTGCTACAGGTCTTTGGAGACTCACTTAATGTCATCTACTGGGCACATAAAAAACAATAATGACACAATTTAACTCTTCTCTTATTATTAGAGGATGTATGGAGATTAAGTTCTCTCTTCTTAGATATCACCTTTTCACATCTCTTCGGAGAAAGAAATAGAATTGCAGATGGCCTATTGAAGGAGGGTCTCCATCTTTCCAAAGGACATTGGATTATTCTGAAAGATAAACATGGTATTATCTCGGAACAACACCCCAGGGCTTTTATTGAATATTTGGCTCCTAGTCCTCAACACTGAACCATATTTCAATCATGTTTTTTCGTTTTGGTATGATGACGACGATTTATCTATTGATGTGATCACACAAATGACTATCTTTGTAGTAGTTTTTTGCTTCCTCTAAATGAGCAAACTACTTGAGAAGCTTCTCCTTTGAACCTACCACAAATGTAGTGATTTGATTTAAACTAGAAGAATATATAAGGCCCACCACTCGGGGATCGATCCCATTGAAGTCATGGAGATGAATGTTGGCTAGTTCTTTTTTTACTACAAAAGAACATTTTTTTCATATGTATTGTTTTTGGATTAATGTTGGATCCTCCTCAAATCTGAATCTAGATATATTTTGAAAACTAATTGATCACCTATAGTCTACTATAGGACTGATAACCTTCTTTTTTACTGGTAAGATGACCTCACTTTTGTGACTCCTGAAGACAAGTACCTGGGTATCTTCTTTGCAATATGGAATATAAAGACGATTTTTTTTTATTTTTTTATTTTTTTTGGGGGGGGGGAAAAGGAAGTCATGATTTCTAATTGTTTCTATCAATTTACTTATATGTTTACATTGTTGAAAATCAATCTATTGGGAATATGAATAGTTACTTCTTCACGATTTGTTTAGAAGCTTGAAATCTATATTTAAAGCATTACTTATGAGAGAATTTTTAAATTGGAGTCATTTTTTTTAAATATCTTATTATTTCAAATGGATTCAAAGATAAACAAATGTGTATTTTAATTTGTTATTATTTGAAATAAAAATGAGAAGATTAATCATTTTGCATTTTCAATATTATTTTTATGCTTTGATGTACCTTTATATAGTCAAGTTTGCCCACTATCGTGTTATTAATTTGGTGTAGATCCTTAATTATTAATATTTTTTAATGGAGTGTTTCTTTTAATTTCCTAAAAAACCCTAATTTTCATTCGAGAGTTAGCAACTACAACACTCTATATTTAATTACACAATGTAATGTGTCTCAAAACAAGGAGAATATGAACCCCTTTGGATTTTCACATATTCAAAAGTTTTAGGTAAACTAAAAATAAAAATTGGAAAGATTTCACAAAAAAATAAGGGATTAGAATTATTGCTTTTGAATTAAATGTGATTCGAAAATATCAATGTACATTCGTTTTAATTTTGGTTCTATTAAGTATCTAGAGAGATTAGATCTCTCTAGGTATAAATATTTTTTAGAGTACAAATATTTGATAAAAAGTGTGTACCTAAAAAGATTTGATCCCCCTTGATAGATCTAAGGTTAACACATAACTAAGTTGGTTTAAAACGTTATACATAAGCGGAATTTTTATTATTATATATTATCTAATATTTTTAACATGGACAATTGATTTGTATATTAAAACATGGTTGCAACCAAACATGATAACAAGATAATACATAATAGAAGGAGAATGACCAAAGTACGTAGATCAAAATGTCCAAAATACCAAAACTATCACCCACACACTATGCTAACTAGCCTACCCTTACCTTATTCTTATATACTTGGTATGCAATGCCTAATATACCATTTTAACAAAGAAAACTACTCGATGAAATATGATTAACTCTAAAAATTACACAGAATTTGACCCACTACGAGCTTCTTCTTTGGGGCTAACTTGGGAGTTCAATCCCTAATCAATTGGATGGATATCCACATCATACGAGTCCCTTTTGTTGGCCTCTTCTACTACAAATTCCTTAGCTAAAATGCATGAGTGCTACAAAACTAAAATCTCCTCTTTTACCTAGGAAGAGCAGGAAGATGTCCCTACAACGACAATGGGTGAAAGAGTAGAGGGCTACATGCAGTCATTGTTGGAAGATGGAGGTACATTGCAATTTTGGAGGCCAATGAATACAAAGAACCCATTATATCTTTCAATTCATCATATTTATTCTTATGAATTCCATAAAAATTACAAACCCCTACTCCCTTTCTTTGAACGCAGTGATCTAGAAAGATGATTCAATGGCATGCCAATCTCAAAATCGGGTTTCCACTAATGCCTTGTATTCCCAATCTTTTGCCACCTTGCCCATTTTCAAGCAAAGGTTGTCAATTCACATTGAGCATCGGATTCCTGACATTCATACCTACGAATCCCTCTTTGATCATTTGTTAATTCATACAAGACATAACTATCAGAGCGACAATGATCATGATCCATGAAAAATCCAATTTCACCATCAAGTCTTATTTAATTCCTCTACAGTTTACAACCTGCAATACACATCCAATCCCCAATCTCTTCACCAACCGACTCTCCCATAGTACACTTATCAAAACCACTATAACCAACTAGAGAAATGAGTTATGGCGCCAAAGAAACAATTAGAAAATTGAACCCAACCTCTATGGACAAAGCAATTAAGCCATATGCAATAACCTGCTTTGACTTTACAGTGATACTAAACTCCATCACTGACAAGAATCACTAATGAAGTTCGAGACTCCATGAGGGATTTAACTCCCATTTCATGTTCAGCTGCTTGAATTGACACTTGTTGCAATTCGATATATTCATGGTTGATTTGAGGTTATATCATGGTAGGGGGGTTATCATTGTTTCCCCCCATTTACATTCAATATTCCTTATCCTATTTCAACCCCCATGGTTGATTTGAGGTTATATCATGGTAGGTGGGATATCATTGTTTCCCTTCATTTACATTCAATATTCCTTATCCTATTTCAACCCCCATATTGGATTTTTCATCAACAATTGAGTTGTGGATTCGAAAGATTTGGAAGAACTCAATTTTTTCTAAATCTTTTGCCAAAGCTTAAGCTTTGTCATTGAATCTAGCTAAATGAACATCTTGTAGAGTCTTTTTTTTTGTAAGCTAGTGCCCACGGGGATTTGAACTTGTGACCTTCCATTTACAACTTCTCATCTCATTTACTCATTACCAAATGCTATGCCCCCTGTGGGTTGAACATCTTGTAGAGTCATTTTGCAATGTAGGTGTGTAATAATTAGAGAATAATCGCTCAACACTTTAGCAACACAAGTCTTTGATAAATAACCAATGCCTTGGCCTCATTATTTGTCACATTACCAATCCCCCAACCATAATCAAGTTCATGATTTTCATTGGGATATAATATAGTTTCCTCACACCTAGATCCCCTTTATTATTATAATATTTTACAAACTTCTTTTTTTTCATTAGAAAATATTGTGATTCCATTCCAAAAGGATGAAATTACATTATGTGGAATGCACTTGGCATTTTCATATTGAGAGACCACAAAAAAATTGCAAATCCAATCTTTAATTATCACAAAAAAACAACCCTACAACTACTATGCATCAACTTGTCATGGGACCATATTTCCCAAAGACATCAATTTACATCATGTTTCATTATATTATCGAATATACTTTATACACAACCCCCCACAACTCCATCCCCTGATCAACTATGGATAAATACTAGTTTAGTGATTTTTAGCAGATTGGTATGTTCCCTTCTTTTGAAAGTTGATTTGGCATTGTATTCCTCTCCTTGTATACTCGTAAGAACAAAGTTTCAATGGTAGCTAAGTTCATTAACCTCATTTCCTCATATAATGGTTTGAGCATGATATTGTGAATATGCACTTGCCCCTTCATCCATTTTATTATTAGCATAGCATCCCCCATCACAAGCAACTTCTGCACTCTCCTCTTCACAACCAGAGTTGTTTTAGGGCCAATAATTCTACCTTATTATTTGTGCTCACTCCTATTCCTTCCTTCAACTTTATAAGTGTGAATATTAAAAGTAAAGGATGCCTCTTGAGGGCTCCACTTGAGCTACCCCATCAAATAATTCCAATGCTACTAACTTGTCATTAGTCTATGGAACCACCAACCTAATACTATTCACCACAACTTCTTGATGGAAACTGGCAAGAATGCTCAAGCTTTGCGTTACAACCATCTGAGGTTTTTTTAACTTACCTTTGAAAAGCTCCGCACTCCTCAAAAGGGGTAACACCCTATACTTTCTTAAATGAGAGTTGTCACACCAATTCTTCAAGCTTTCAATTACAACATCCCCAACCTAAATCTCTTTAATCCCTATAGACATTTCTAGATATTCCCAAACTACCATAATAAAGGAGCATTTAAAAAAAATATGGATATTGTATTCATTTTTTACTTTGCATAAGGGTCATATAATAGGCCCCTCCCATCTCTTTCTCTGCAAATAATCCCAAGTAGGGACTTTAATTTTTAGCACTAACCACATGAACAACTTTGTTTTCAACAGACAATTGAATTTCCAGATTTCAAAATACCACCAAGAAATATCCTATTCTCCCTTTGCTTCCATTATAGATTTTTATCCCAACTTGGGAGTTTATTTTCCTCCCACAAGATTTCTAGCCCACACTAGCTCATCTTCTTGATCCGATAATCTTATACGACTTACTTTAAGACTTTTAACAAACCCCTCCTAATTAATTATTTTCACCCCTTCTAGCCCTAAATATTCAACATATAACCATTCTTGCCTCCCAATTTGTATGTTTCTTACCACAACAACCCAAATTAAGAAAAATAGGCCCTTTGATCTTAAAGTGAGATCCGATGTCTCTAGTAATTTGTGATTGTGTCCTATTATGGGCTATGGATCTTCTCCCGACTTTTATTTTGATCCATCTCTCACATTATATACCAGTTATCTCCCTACAACTAGAAAGGCTATCAACATGGCCTTCCAAACCACTAAAGAAGTTCTTGTAGAGATTTCATGGGTTCTTATCCATTCCTCTACTCATAGAGCTACTTTGTATTTTTGAATCATCATCGTGCACCATAGAATCTTACTTGATATTAACTTCCATACAGTTTTGACAACCAAAACTCTCACAAACACCACTCCATTCTTGATGCCCCATCCTTCCACTTCCTTGTGCATTATGATTTTTTCTCAAACGACCCATGAGAAAGCCTTTTTATCCATCCCTCCTACCCATAGGAAGGGAATGTTGAGTTTTCTTAGTTGTTCCAAAAACTCTTTTGGAACAAAGGACTTGGAGATATGATATGGATCAGTGTTTACTCCATAGTCCACAAGCCACGATACGATATGGATAGTGTTTAAGACGGTCACAGTCGCCCTTCTTAGCATCAAATGATATGGATTGTGAAGACGGTCACAGTCGCCCTTCTGGAAATGCAAAAGTAGCGGAAGAGAACCGAGCTGTCCATTCTGCAAAGTAGCAGAGAGATCGCCGAGGACTTAAGGACGAACCTCAAACGCCACGTTGCAAAGAAGAAAAACAAAGAGTTAATGAGAAAAAATTCTTTGCGCAGAAGCCAACATCCGAATATATCAGAGCCAGGTTTCGATCCTGGGACCTGTGGGTTATGGGCCCACCACGCTTCCGCTGCGCCACTCTGATGCGCTGTAATTTATGTGAACAAAATTTACTACCATAATTCATAGAATGGACAACCAACGACATACACTAATTTACTACTCAGTTCTTGCGCCTATGGAATGCTGGGTGTTTTTTATTTTGGAATTCATAGTTTAGTCATACAGCAATTTAGTGTAGTAGATCTATTGGTTTGAAAATCTTTATTATTTCACCTTCACTTGATTTTCACAAAACTCTTTCAATTTTTGAAGAAGTTTGACAAGGTCATCTCCATCCTTATAATCCCTTATGTTAATGTTTCTTTAAAAATGTTTCATCTCTTCAAATTAAATTTGATATGCAGAAATAGTGTAAACACAACGCAAATCTTCTATTTCTAAACATTAATCAACTATCTTTTTTTCCTAATAGTGTAAAGTTCTCTTGTTTATCATATTCAATGGATTTAATTTTATAGATTCTATGAATAAAGGCATAACTCTTGCTACAAGTTGATAATAACTATATATGATTGTCCACTTCTCCATGAATTTCCATTTAATGTATTTTGTCCAATTGGTATTCCTTCCTAGTGCAGGGCTAGTACTATATCTCTTTTGATCATATAGCTACACATTGTCGACATTAGTGTTATAATCTCTTGAGACGTGTTCATTATTAGTCACAGGCATCTCTTTCTTGCAAGGTGTAATGTCCTCACCTTCCAGTAAGCCTATGTGCCTTGCTTAATCGGCATGGGCATTCTCAGTAGGATGGAGAAGCATCGTTACAAGGCTAGATGGGCATGGCTAGGCAATCAAAATTCACGACAAAAGGAGTTCGATTGGTAAATTGACAAGTGGTTGAATAATTGACAAAGGTTGGCGCGAAGAACAAGAGGCACGACCAAGAACAGGACCAAGTTGACACTTGCAAAGGTTGTTATAATCATTGGCACAATTGGCCAGATTGTGTTTGACAAATTGTCCACTTGACAATC
Source organism: Larix kaempferi (assembly GCA_027924585.1). NCBI lineage: Eukaryota > Viridiplantae > Streptophyta > Pinopsida > Pinales > Pinaceae > Larix > Larix kaempferi. Next base: position 5,693,034 of record BSBM01000831.1, read on the forward strand.
AAATGGCCCTCGAAATTTAGGCCATTGTGAAGTTGTAGTGTCCAAATTAGCTTGGATGATAGAGCGGGTGCATCCACTTGATGGAATTGGTTAGAAGACTTCGACGTGTATATGGAGGTGGTGAGCCAAGCGCAAAGGGAATCCAACGGAAGCCAGGTTTGAGAGTTTCAAGCTTTGAATTAAAGGGTTGCTAAGGTGACCAGAGTTGTTAAAGAACATGATCTATAGGTGACAGACCTCTAGGGAGTGACCTAGGTTGTAGACATGCAAGGTGGCAAAGGGGTGAGTAATCCATAGGCTTAGTTGTTTACTCTACATGGATTTGGGTAGTGTGCCAGATCCTCCTTTGTATTGAGGTCATGGCCTTGTGCCAAATCTACCCAACTGTATTGTATTTTATACTTCTTCAATAATAAAGCTTGATGGCACCTAGTTTGGATGTTGAAACCTATGTTTTGTGTTGTGCTTGGTATGTTCTAATATGTTGAATATAAATGGATAACTATAGCAAGACATAAGTAAACACAACTTCCATTAAGTCCACACCTGGGCATGGGAATTTTGTTAGGTGTCTGTTGCAAATCTAGCGAAGTTGTAGTCTAGAGTGGAGGTATGGGTGATCTCTCGACTAAGAGGCATACTCCATCGACTAGTATCCTTGAGCAACCAAGCCTCTATGACCAAGTGAGGTAGTGTTTCATAACCATCAAAGAAATCACTCATGTTTTGGCACGAAACTTTAGGGTTGTGGCAGTTGGTATTGGAGCAATGTTCATGCTCTCCTCACCAAAATTGGGGAAATTTTGTGCCAAAGCCATGTCAATAGATGGCGTGCAAAGGAAAGCGGCATCGCCCTAGATGACACTCATCGAAGCAAGTCTTGGGTGGACATACACCCCCATTGTAGTGGTGCAAAGTAGTTTTAGGTAGTGTCTTCGCAGAAGGCAAAGAGAATTAGGTAGACCTAGTGGAAGACAATGCAAAAATGTTGTGGTAGGAAACTATCAGATCGTGCAAATGGTGGACAAATATGGTAGAACACATTGGAAAGCACTTCAATAGTGTGAAGACATTTCCAATAGTGATGGATGGTGCACTGAGTTTCGTCTTAGGTTCAAGGGAAGATCAACCAAAGCAAGTATTAAAGAAAGTAGATCTATACGAGCAGTTACACGGTACCCTTAGGCAACGTGCTCAAGGTAATATTTGTGAATTTCATGTTGATAATCCTTTGACAAGTTGGATGTAGGTGACTTTAGGGGCAAAGGAGGAGTCAATGCAAAGATTAGGAAACTTGTCTAGAAACCAAGATGGGATCCTGAACCAAATTTGTTTTGTGGACATCATATTGAACAATAGAAAGGTGAATTCAATGGTAGATATTGACGTCTCACACAACTTCCTCGAGAAGGATTTGATGAAAGAACCTGGGCTTAAACCTCATCCTTGTGGTGATTCAGTCAAGGTCATGAACTCTAAGGAAAAGGAAATTTATGGGATTCTAACCAAGGTTCATGCTCAGCTTGGTAAATGGAAAGGGTGAGTCAACTTCAAAGTGATGAATATGGACGACTTTGAAGTCATCCTCAAGAAATAATTTCTAAGGAGAACGAATGCAATTCTCATGTCGTTCAAGGAACAATTAGTGATCTTTGGTGGAAAGAAGCCTCGTGCTATGCGCATAACATAAACATGACTTGACGAAAATTTGTGGTTAGACTTTGCAATGAGTATGAAGAAAGCATATTGGAGACTAGGTTCACAACTTTATATTGCATCATTGATGGAAAGAGATAAAGAAGGGATGGGAATGCCTACTCCATCAATCTTTTCCATGCATTAAATGCTTTTGTGGATCGAATGCTAGATAATTTGGAAAAAGGAATCTTGTTGAGACGTGTAGTAGACCACCATATAGACCTTGAACCAGATCCAACCCCATGCCAAAGGATCCATATAGATTGTTCATGCCAGAGTTGGAAGAGATGAAGAGGTAATTTTCTGAGCTAATTGAGGCAGGATTCATTAGGCCTTCACAATATCCTTACATTGCACCAGTCCTCTTCCAAATGAAGAAGGACACCCTAGAACCCATATTGTGCTTGAACTATAGGGAATTGAACCATCAAACAATCAAGAATAGGTATCCCCCGCTCATAGCAGTGGACTATTTTGATAAGTTATACAAGCAAAATGTGTTTTCTAGGTTGGATTTAAGGCAATGTTATTACCAAATCTGAATTGCATAAAGGGATGAAGAAAATACAACCTGCGTGATGAGGGATGGGAGTTTTAAGTTCTTAGTCATGTCGCTCAACTTGTGCAATGTACCAACAACCTTATGTAGGTTGATGAACGAAGTGTTTAGTTCTTTCTTGGATAAGTTTGTGGTTGTTTACTTATATGACATTGTGGTCTTCATCAAAAGCATGGAGGAGCACAAGGAACAATTGGAGCATGTCTTCAAGGCATCGAGGGAAAAACAATTGTATTTGAAGAAGTCTAAGTGTTTTTTCAATCAGATGAAAGTGTCATTCTCAGGTCACTAGATTGGACAAGGGAACATTTGCATGGACCTGAATAAATTTAGGGAAATTGAAGACTAAAAAATAAAAAAGACCATTCACAAGGTAAGCAGTTTTCTTGGCTTAGCAAATTGTTTCCTCAATTTGTAGAGGATTACACCAAGATATCGGCTCCCTTGAGTGACCCGTTGAATAAAAATTGACCATGGTGTTGTTCAGAGAAGTAAGAGGGAGATTTTTGTGAAATGAAGTGCATATTGATGTCAACACATGTATTGAATATGTCATATTCTAACAAAGAATTTGAGGTGTAGACAGATGCCTCCGTATTTTTCATTAGTGGGGTTTTAATGTAGGAAGGTAAGTCGATAGATTATGAGAGCAAGAATCTCCAAGACAGAGAATGGAGGTATCATGTTCATGAAAAAAAAATATGATTGTCATAGTGCATTGCCTACAAGTGTGTAGACACTACCTGTTGGGTAGACTGCTTGTGGTGAAAATAAACAAAGTCGTGATGAGTTACTTCATAATGCAACCAAATTGTCACCGAAGCAGGCTCATTGGCAATAATTTTTGACTGAATTTGACATGACAACTGAGTACCAACTAAGCAAGTTGAACAAGGTTATCGAGACTCTAAGTTGGAAGGAGAATCTGGTCGTGGTATTAGAGGAGGACAGACCTTTGTCGATGCCGATGGAAAGTTAAGTGCAAGTCTTGGTAGATTTACAACAAAGGATCAAGGCAAGGTTAGATGTCGACCGAATTTGACATGACAATTGAGTACCAACTAAGCAAGTTGAACAAGGTTGTCGAGACTCTAAGTTGGAAGGCACATCTTGTCGTGGTATTAGAGGAGGATAAACCTTTGTCGATGTCGATGGAAATTCAAGTGCAAGTCTTGGTAGATTTGCAAGAGAGGATCAGAGCAAGGTTAGATGTTGACCTCATTGCCTTGAACATCATGAAATAAGAAAGGGAGGGAAATAACAGGAAGTTCCGGTGAAGGACAAATTGCTTTACTTTGGTGGCTAAATTTATGTGCCTATTTAGTGTAATAACCTACGAATGAAGTTTTTAAAGGAATTCCATGAGTCTCTTTGGGCCGAGCACCCGGGTATGAAAAGGACCCTCACCCTACTATAATGAGTTCACTACTAGGAGCACATGAATAAGGGTGTTGAACAGTTTGTGTAGATATGACTAGCTTGCAACATGACAAGATTGACACCAAGATGCTAGTAGGTCCACTTGACCCCTTTCCCATGCTGGAGAGACTGTGGGAAAGTGTCTCGATGGATTTTATAACTTAGTTTCCAGTGAGGTAAGGTTACAATGGAATTTTTGTAGTAGTATAGATATTTTCCAAGTATACGATCTTTGTGCCCACAAACTTTCCTTGCTTGGCAGAAGATGTCACCATGATGTTTTTCAAGCTTGTTGTGAAGTTATGGGGTTTGTCATTAAACATTGTGTTGGATAGAGACACTAGATTCATTGGGATATTTTGGATAGAATTGTTCAAACTTATGGGAATGAAGTTATTGATGAGCTCAAGTCATCACCCACAAATCGACAAGCATGTAGAGCAGATCAATTGTTTGTTGGAGAACAACATGAGTCATTTCATGGGGGTAGACCAGATCATCTAGTTGGGGCTATTAAATTCAACACAGTTTAGTTATAACTTGTAGAAGAGTTCGACTATTAGCTGTAGTTCATTTGAGTTAGACACTAGGAAGCAACCAATAATGTTGCACATGTTATTGATAGGGTTGTATGGGAGCAACTCATCTCCCTTGCAGTTTGTCAAGGATTGGCAAGATGGATTAGAGAGGGCACTCATTTGGCTAAACAAGGTAATTGGGAAGATGAATTATTGGGTGGAACAGGGAAGAAGGGATTGGGAGTTTCAAGTAGGAGACAAGGTATTTCTCAGGTTGAGTAAGGATTAGTTCAAACCAGTGGTAGGAATACACTATTATTTACTGTGAAGGTTTGAAGGACTCTTCAAAATACTTGAGAAGATAGAGGATTTTGTGTGCAAATTGAAGCTACCAGAACACATGAGTACCTTCCACCTTTTTTTCATGCCAGTTAGTTGTGACTTTTAATACTAGATGAGAAATATCCTCATAGAATAGGACCATCCAGGGCACCTTCACGATCATAGACTGGCCATAATGTGAATTGGACAATGTGTTGGCTAATAGATCGATCGGGCATGGGAAGATGAAATGACAAGAGTACTTTGCGCATTGGTAGGATGTACCAAGAGAAGAAGACAACTGAGATAGAAAAGAGCCTTTGTGGCAATATGAAGACAAGGTCAGGAAATTCGAGCAGTGAAATATCGATGCTATCAGATGAGTTATTGGCTCTGGAAATGATTAGCATTAATGGCCTAAGATATATAATAACTTCTACTTAAATTATCGGCCTGGGGCTATAGACTTGTGAAAACGCCTTGTTATGAACCAAATCCTTATAATTATCACAAGAGAGAAGAGTACACTCCATGTACATCAATGTAAAGATATAGATACGAAATATAAGTTACACAAGAACTCCTTAAATAATATGAGATCCTTCTCCAAATGCCCCAAGACATTCATATAATGATTTCACATGTTCCTAATCAATGACTACATTACCTCTATATATACATATTCACTCGTTACACATGAGGCCCCTTCATTAGGCCGACCCTATTACATATACATTTAGCCCCATATATGCCCCCCCTTGAGGTCACATTATATACATTTAACCCCATATATTCCCCCCTTGGGTCATATCATGCCTACAATGTTTGTTCAATCCTAGGTTTCTTGACTCTTTAGGTGTTTCCTAAAAGATTTTCTGTTGTCCAAAATTTCTCATTCTAACTTTGAGTCTTAATACTATGCTAACAAAATTTTATACAAGATATATGAAAAATCACTAATTGTAATAACAAAACTCCTAATCCTACCGATTGTATTAATCAAAACAACTTAATCCCACCAAATCTATTCATTTGAGCACATTGTTATGACTCTTGGGACGCAGAATAAATTTGATGAGGAACACACTTACGTTGAATAGAAAATAAACTATAGTCATGAAAGTAAATCTAATTCTGACCAAACATGATGAATACGCAATGCAGATATGTTAAAGAAGGAGGAAAATTGCATTAAGGAAGGTGGACACTCCATTGGTGGATCAACGGATTGACGTCATTCGGTCAACACAAATATGTCGATAACTCTTCGATACATTTTTGGCGTTCAAAGTAAGTATTCAATGGCTTTGCCATGCAATCGACAATTTCCATTGCAAAGTTCGATGGTTGACCATCAGTCGACCGACACATGCTGTGTGTTTTCAAAAAATAATAATAAAATAGGGGACCCAAGCCCCATAAATAATATTTTGCAAATTGCAGAAAGAGACATTCTATGAATATGTCTCAATGTCTATGCCATCGTGCGATTCCTCTAGGAAACTAGGATTCAATTTCGGTATTATTGATGATAGAGTTATAGGTCCGAAGAATTCAATTAAGCTTAATAGTAGTGAACATTATTCCTTCTTGTTTCTCAATTGATGTATAATGGAAATGGATCAAAAGTGCTAGTGCATCAAACAAACAATTCCTTGGTTCATAATGGAATTTTTGCAACTGAAATGAATTAAACTTAGATAACATGTGGTCAATTGCTTCAAAATTTGATTGACTTAGTGCAAAAGAATTTGATGCATTTAGGCTCAATGCTTCATTGGCATTTTGCTCTCTAGATATACAATTATCATATTTGATAAAAGAAAGGGCATATAATAATAAATGCTCAACTATTTTACTAGAAGCATTAGGGATTTGAAGTATAATTTTTGGAAAATTTTAGAAAAACAGGATTGCAGAACAATAGCATAAAATAGGATGCATAAATAAAACACATAAACACAATACAAGCGAGACACCAATATACATGGTTCAACCAATATGGGATACGTCTATGGAGAAATTGGTAGTCATTTTATTATACCATCTAGTAAAATGAATGGATACAACCCACAACACATCTGCTGCAACTTCCTCTTCACACTTTGAAAGTCTCTCTTATACAATCATAGAGATATTTAGAATGCTACAATACATATCCATATTACAATGCCTTCCTTTTAAAGAGGGATTACCATGGGAAAATACCATGGGCTCGTAAGTCACCCATTATTGACCAAGTCATGACTATGAAATTACAACATTTTACAAGGCATTTTTTTCCAAAAAATTTTCTATAGGGGAGACTCCCCCCCTGGAACCCCTATGGAGACTATAGTGGGGGGAGAAGCCCCCCCACACTCCCCCATCATGGGCTGATATCTAGACATGGCTGAAGCACGACCTCTGAATCAGGAAGATTGGGCTCCATAAACAACAGAAAGTAGTGTGAGCAGTAAGAGAACAAATTGAGCTATTGCATTATTAGTCAAAGCAACAACATGGGGAAAAATTCAAATTTGTTGCATTGATTTTGATCTCTTATTGCAACCTTTTTAGACTATAGCTTCGAGATTTCTAGTATTTGCATACAAAGGATAATTTTTTTTTTGCTTCTCCAGATAATTGTGGTTTCCAGTAGAATGCCAATGGCTAAAACACATGATAATGATGTTAGAGAATGTTGCTAATTTTGTTTTGTATCACCATTATTTGGTTCATGACTAGAACTCGTAGCAACATGTACTAAATGACAATCACATTAGGATTAAAGTAGTGAACAATGTTATTCTAAGGCACATATCATATTATAACTAAATTTGATTGTCCCAAGGATGGTGGTCCCAATCTCATTGCTTGGAAAGCTTAATAGACAGGAAAAATACATACTATATTTCTTTGCAAAAGAAACAAGCCATGTTTTTATCTTTACTATTTAGTGCTTGTTCCTACATTGAGAGTGCATGTAATTGCTTCATTGTCTCCTACTACAATCAGGCATTTTGAAAAAGTTGATTGTTGAGCATATGGATAACATTACTATCTTGATACATGAAATACCACCAATTCTATTCAAATAAAAATAGGCATAGACTTTAGTTTAACACTGTATGCCCTATTAGAAACTTCCCAGCTTAACAAGATGTGGTATTTTTTAGATTTCTTTAACTAGACATCAATAACTACTCTCTACTCTCCTCTTTGATCTTATATTTTATTATCTTTATGTTTCTGGCACTATTCTAAGACATGACTCAACACTCTTGCTTTAGACCAACACTAGATCTCATTTTGTAGTTTCCTTGAGCTACTATTGTGATATGTTGTTCAACATCTATAAAAGATCTTATTTGATCTAATTAGCTTATTTACCTATTGCAATGAAAATACGATGAACTATTGAACTATGATTGTACATGTAAACTCTTTGAAATTGATTCCTATTGACAAATAGCAAGACCAGATTAAAATGTATGCTAGCTAATTTTTAAGATTATTTTTGGCTAAAATGTTCTGGCTCTAACATTAATTTTGGTGAAAACATGATACAAAAGAATTCACAACTTTGGATCCCTAGACAACCTCTCCCACCCGAGTTAGGTTAGAAACTTGTAAGTGGATAACTATTTTACACTTATATCTTAAGCAAAAGTTTCGTCCATCTGAGCTTTGTTTGGTAATTTTAAACAACACCAAAATCATTAACCAAGTTCACATTTAACTCGCACTCTCCTATTTTGGTTCATTGTGGACCTTCTACAAGATGTGATAGAGTTGCATCAACAACTTGAATAATAGTGAATAATTGTGGATGGGGTGAAAAGAGTCAATCCAATGGGTTGTAATTGGGACCGCTGTGATCTTATCATCTTGTGCTTCCAACTCAATCCCATGTGTTCAACAACTTATAACTCATTAACCCAACTCTATAATACTGATGGGAATAACAAAAGCAATTCAACATCGGTGGTATCTACCTGGGAGCCTGATCGAGTGAGACCGAAGGATGGTTGGTTGGCATTAATCAATTGGCTATGGTAAATGCACTATCTATGATAGGTTTCTTGGACACGCATGTTCCATCTGATCAACCTTTCCAACAAGTTCATAGTTCAAACAAAATAGAATAACCATGACAAAAATTCTTAGTGTCATTTCGCTATTACCCTATGAATGAAAAAAAAGGATTTTCGAAAAAGACCATCATCAAGTAAGGAGACTTACCTTAACTATCAGGGAATTGCAAGTGAACATAGCTCTTCCTATTTAAGTTTGAATAAATTGAGTCTCCTAGCATCCATAAGGGATTTTTGAGAGATGGAAACTCTATTGTTGTTAAATGTTTATGTAAGACCAATTGTAAGAGAATTTTATTGATCCAATGCCAGATAAGAAAGCTTAATGATGTATGAATTTTTCCTCAATAGAACAGTGGGAGGAATATAGATTGGTGTACCCTAAGGGTTGTGTGATATGGAACAACCTAGAATAATACAAACACTTTTTCTTGCAATATTCCATGATGCTTCCACCTACAACAATTTGAATTCAATCATTCAATGACCTCAATTAATAGGCCATGGTTTTATTATTAATAATAAATTTAATAAAAGAATAAGAGAAAGGATAGATTCAGATTCAAGCACTCTTGTTGCAATATTCAACATTTCACGTTGCTTTCACCTACAATAACTTGTATTCAATCAATCAATGAACTCGATAAGTGGGCCATGGTTTTATTATTATAAATTAATTTAATGAAAGAATGAAGAGGAGGGATAGATTTATATTCAACATACATATCGATATCATCCTTTGCTTTGTCAAGTGGCGTTGCACTCTCCCTCTGCCTTTGGTTGGGTAGGGAAAATCCTATCATAGTATTAATATATATGAGATTGATCAATGAATATGACATGAACATGAATGGGAGAAATTTTGTAAAGGAAACGAATGGCTTGGAGATAATACAAAACAAAGAGGAGGCGGTGGTTAGACACAACTCATGAGCAACGAATTATAGTGAAGAAGAGGTTGAATTGAGTGAAACAATCGAAGGTACATTCACATGATAATTGAGCATTTGTCATAATAATATCTTTCAAATATGGTGTTTACCTTATATTTCTTTGTACCTTGCATCAACTCTTTGACCCATTGTTTGATCTCAAGCATTTGTTTAAGTTTAAGCAAATAAAAAAGTTCTTTGTTCAATTTTATGACAACCTTTTTTATTGTCTGGATTGGGTCGAATAAAGATATCAACTAGTCATCATCAATCGCATCATGGGCATTGGTGGCGGCCAGAATGACCACAGCCCATCCAACCCGCACCTTCCAGGAAATAGGGTGATTCTTGAAATCGAACTACTAGCCTTAGCTGAAAACCAGCTAGGTCCTTCTCAATGGTGGCCATTCTCTCCAAACTAGGCTTTCCGCAACCTTCTGCAACTATCTTACAGAAACACCTTCGTTCCGTAACTTGGGTGGTCGTTCACAATGATCCTTCCGCAGTTGCCTTCCCGCAACGGTCCTTCTGCAACACTCTTTCTGCAGCCACCTTTCCACCACTCCCTTTCCGCACGCTCCTTTTTGCAACTTGCGGATTGCGGATTGCGGGTGCATCTTTCGCGTTTTCTTGAAATAGATTTCCGCAAAGCGGTTTCTGCAACTCGAGCCGTTAACTCCCGGGTTCTTTCCTTTCGTGGAACGCGATATCGATCGTCGATCTTTTGCGGATGGAATCTCATCCGTTGATCTGAGATCAATGCGGAATACTTCGCATTTGCTTGAGGAGACGCTAACTCCGGTGCATGTTCACTTGATCGATGCTTCCCCGCCGTCGATATTCCTTTCGGCGTGGATCTGAGTCGTCCAACCTCTGTTATTTGAATCGACTGTGACTCTACAATTTTCTCGTGGATTGACTAAAGAATCGATCAATCCAACTCAGTCTTCGTTCAAATCTTGATGGAAACTAAGGATGATAAGAAATTATCTCTGCTACGTATTAATGGTATGTTTACATGGGACTTGGGTGTTCTTATTGTTCATACAAAGGCCAAGACAAAGATTCATTCACACAGACATCAGGTTAACATTCGCACACAACTCTACCTGATAGAATCTAGGCTTATCTCTTATTCAAATGCACAGTAACGCCATTAACACGCAGACTTGCCGATTTCATTAAGTAAAAGAAAAAACATCTATATAGTTGTATTTTCCTCTAGTGTGCAGGAAAATATCCCACCGACTCTTCTTTACGCAGAGCTCTCACTTCTGTTGCCCAACTTCCGAACCCCCTACTGACTACTAATCTCCCCTCTTATATCCATTCGAAAATATCCCAAAAACTGAATGGTTGAATAGCTCAACAAACTCCTAAGAAACTCTCCTCCATCACTGAAGGGGTCATTATCATCCTACAACATATTGGCTATCTGGCTTGATCTCCACGTAGGGAGAATCAACTCGCTATTATGTTCTATTTCTTCAAAAACTAACAACATACTATTCGGTTACATATTTGCAAATTAAAATGTTAAACAGGAAACAAATTATCATGACAGCTTGTCCTCTTGTTAGCCACAACATGTGAACATGCAATCACATTGCTGACTCAACATTGATGCTCTTGCATCAAACTCCGAAGGTTAAAATTCTGAACCCCTGTTCAATAAGTCATCTATTGAGAAACCCTTTGTCTCCAACTCTTCAGCACTCATCCATGTAGAATCTTCTACAGGATATCCTTCCCATTTGATCAAGTATTCCAAGTAGTCTCTTTGTATGGTACTCTTTGCCACTCTAGTATCCAAGATAGACTCAGCTTCTGATGGCTGGGCCATAGGCATCTGCTTCAGCCACTGAAGATCTTCCACTTCTGGTACCTGTCCTGTATATCATCTGTCACATAAGTATACAAGTCTGCAGCATTAAAAATAGGTGATATACCAATCACTATTGGCATTTCCAGTTCATAGGCATTTGCTGAAAATTTTGAGTATCCTACAAGGTCCAATCTTTTTCATTTTCAAATTTTTAAACTCTCCTTTTGGAAATCTCTCTTTCCTCGGATGTGCTAAAACCAAATCTTCTACCTCATAGTTCTTCTCTCTTCTCTTGGAATCTGCCCTGGTTTTGTAACTACTGTTACTCTGCCGTAACCTTGCCTTAACTTGCTCTTGTAGTTCAGTAATCCTTGTTGCAAACTCTTCTCCATCTGCACTCCTCTTCTCCATTTGACCTAAATCACGAAGTTCAAACACTCCTCTTGGATACATTCCATACATAATTTGGAATGGAATCATTCTTGTACTTCGGTTTGGTGAGTCATTATATGCAAACTTCGCTTGAGCTAACACTTTATACCATTACTTGGGATTTTCTCCAATCAGACTTCTCAACATGTTACCTAGACTCCTATTTACCACCTCAGTCTGGCCATCATACTGTGCATGATATGTTGAACTAAAGTTCAACTTGGTACCCAACTTCTTCCACAAGGTTCTCCAGAAATGACCCGTGAACTTCACATCTCTGTCAGATACAATACTCTTAGGTAAACCATGTAGCTTCACAACTTCATTGAAAAACAAGTTAGCAATGTGTGTGGCATCACTAGTCTTATAACATGGAATGAAATGTGTCATCTTAGTAAATATTTCCACAACTACAAAAATAGAATCACTTCCCTTCTGAGTTTTTCCCAAACCCAAAATGAAATCCATACTCACATAATCCCAAGGCCTAGTTGGAATAGGTAATGGTGTGTATAAGAAGGTGTTCTGGCTTCTCCCTTTGGCATGCTGGCATATCCTACATCTGCTCACAAAATTTTCAACTTCAGATCTCATCCTTGGCCAAAAATAGAAATGGCTTAATTGTTCAGAGGTTTTATCACTTCCAAAGTGACCTGCCATTCCACCACTATGTTTCTCTTGTATCAGGTTCTCCCTCATGGAACATTTGGGAATACAAAGTTTACTGTTTTTAAAGAGTAAACCATCCTACAACATATACTCTATCCATGGCTCTCTGTCTACCTCTATAGGGTTCTTACAAACTTTGTATACATCCTGGAAGTCAATGTCAGTCTCATACAAACCTCTTAAGTGCTCAAATCCTAAGACTTGGATCTGATTTTCTTGCACCATCAATTGTCTCCTGCTTAAGGCATTTGCTACTTGATTGATTGTCCACTTATGTGTTTTATCACGAAGGTAAAGTTTTGCATGAACTCAACCCACTTGACATGCTTATGATTCAACTTAGGTTGTTGCATGATGTACTGCAATGCATGATTATCAGAAAACAAAACAAACTCTCTAGGCATCAGATAATGTCTCCAATGCTTTAGTGATTGGACAATAAAATAGAATTCCTTATCATAATATGAATACTTCTGTTTGGAATCATTCAACTTCTCGCTGAAATATGCTATAGGTCTGTCTTCCTGACTGAGTACAGCTCCAATTGCTACTCCACTGGCATCACATTTCACTTGGATAGGGTGCTTGAAATCATGTAATTTCAATACTGGTTGCTCAGTAATCTTATTCTTCAAGAACTGAAAGTTACTTTCAGCCTCTACTATCCATTTAAATGGTTGTTTGTCCTTTCTAATTGTTTCAATGATTGGTGCACAAATACCACTGAAATCCTTTCTGAACTTTATGTAAAACTTGCTAATCCATGGAAACTTCTTACCTCAAATATGCTTTGAGGTGAAGGCCAATCAATGATTGCTTGCATGAGAAGAACCTGCAACAATTAATTAATGAGAATACGCGAGATAGTAGAAATAACAGAACTCAGAATCGCTTTTATTGATCGCAGGCCACTTCGAGGGGGAAACCTCCTTTGAGTAAGCTCAATACAAATAACTTCACAGTACCTTCATTGGTCTCAACACAAACTTATATACTAAGTCTAGGCGCCAATACCATGGGTCAATACAAACCATGGGCCAATACAAACTATGGATCAACAATTACTACGGGATGACTTACAAAGCATATGCGTCCAACAACAATAATACAAACTATGGATCAACACATACTACGGGACGACTTACAAAGCATATGCGTCCAACAACAATATACTAACAAAGTAAATAGAAGGGTTGACATGGGCTCCTAACATCCCCTCTCCCTTAGAAAAAGCTTTGTCCTCAAAGCTTTAGATGTGGAAATTGGTGCAGAATCTGAAGGAGTGGTTCCCCTGTAGCATCCTCGGGTTGCATTCCGGGTCACTGACGCCTTTTGAGTTTCAGGGAGGGTTTCTTGGAAGGCTGTAGACGAAGAAGAACCATATCAAATGCATGAAAAGTGCGCTCAGAACGATGTTGATCGGCTTGTTGTTTCAGTCAAATTCTTGCCATGTGAAGATTGTCTTGCAAAATGAGAAGAATCTGATCGTGGTTTCGAAGAACCGAGTCAATTTCCTGAACTGGGGAGCTGCTGAGGGTGTATGGAAGAAGAATTGGTAGTGCCTGTCCATAGACTGCTTCATATGGTGTCCTTTTAGATGTGGTATTGTACCACTGGAGCACTTCTAGGAAATCCATAGAAATAGTTGTCCAAATCTGTGTAGGGATGGGTAAGGGTTCTAGCAGTCCCGAAAGGAGTGTTGTTTCACCCTCGTTGACCTGGAAAGTATCACAATCAACCCCCATCTGTTGAATTGTCATTTTCAGTGCCTGCCAAAAGAAGTTACATTGTTCCCGGTCATACGTTTTGAGGAACCCAGAGTGCCCTGCCGATGAAGAAGCATGGAGTTCATAGAAAAGATAGCCCTGTTGAACAGATTGCAACCAATTTGGAACAAGCATAGAAATAGCTGTAAGAGGAATTGGGTCATGAAATGTATGAGAAGGAGCATCTGCCACCATATTGTCCTTACCCTTCTTGTAAGTAGTCGCATAGGCATAACCCATGAGTTGGATAACCCATTTCAGGTGTGCTGGGGAGGAGACCGGCTGTTCCAGGAAATTTTCTATACTCTGGAGATCAGTCTTGTTGCAGAAATGATTCCCTAATAGGTATGGATGCCACTTCTGTACTGCATGCAAAATAGCCAACATTTCCTGCTGAGATGTAGATGCAGCTAAAGTCTTACCAAAAAGGTCTCTTGAAGGTGACAAGCCCACTGGTTCAACAAAGACACCTGCATATCTATCCAAGGAAGTAGGGGAGACCATTGATGGGTGCATCTGAATGGAATGGAGTTGAGCGATGACACCATATGAATTATTCTTAAGGATATTTTCCAGGCGATGTGAACTGATGATGCAGGGAGACCCTTGTTGTAATCCTGTAAATTTGTGTTGTTTCCCATTGACTGAAAACTGCATCCAAAGTTCAGCAAAATCCCATAAGATGGGGCCAAGTGTGCATAACCATTGAACGCCCAGAACCACATCACATACGCCTAGGGATAAGGCAAACATGTTAGAGTGCAGGTTATAATATTCCATAGAGATACGCACATTGTGACACTTCCCCTTGCAAGGTAAGGTGCCCCCATTGGAAACCATGACTTCAAAGTTGGAGCAAGGATGGATAAACAATTAGCCTGTTTGGCGATCCGAGGGTCAATGAAGTTATGAGTGCTACCAGAATCAATGAGTATTGTAAGAGGAAGCTTCTTGAAGTAACCTCTGACCCGCATTGTTTGGGGGGTGGTGATGCCAGATAAAGCATGGAGAGATATCTCTGGTTGGTCATCCTGAGATGGGGGGTCAATAGGCGGCTCCTGAATGTCGACCTGATCATCCATTGTATCTGGAGCTTCTTCACCAATTTTAGAGGTAGGCGGAGAATCCATATCCAAGAGATAGAGCTTTTGCTGAACACATCTATGTCCTCGAGTGAATTTCTCATCACAATTATAACAAAGCCCTTTTTATCTGCGTGCCTGCATCTCTGTTTCAGACAAATGCTTGATGGGAGTTGGTCGAGGAGTTGGTGGGATGGGAGGTCGTTGAGAACCCATATTTCGGAAGGGAACAAAAGTGGGTTTGGAGCGTTGTTGGGTTGCAATCTTGTCTTCTGCCAACTTAGCCAACCCCAGGGCTTCCATCATTGTGTTGGGACAGAACATTTTGACCTTTGAGCAGATTTCATCCTTAAGACCACTGATAAAACAACTCCTGTAGAATTCATCAGACAATCCTTCTGTGTGATTGGCTAGTTTCTCAAATTCTGTCTGATACTCTCTCACAGTGCCAATTTGACAAAATTTAGTGAGTGCTCCGGTGAAGTCATCAAAAGCACTAGGACCAAATTGTTGCAAAAGGAGTTGGCAAAAATCTGTCCATTTTGGCTCGTCATGAGCCTTGATGTACCAACGGTACCATTGAAGGGCTTCATGTTCCAAATGAAAGGATGCAAGTGGAACTTTTTGGACATCAAAAGTATTATGCAGATTGAAATACTGTTATGCACGATAGATCCATCCAGTCTGATCAGTACCATTGAAGCGAGTAAATTCAAGCTTCGGACCACGAAAATTGCTGGAAGAAGAGAACCCATTATCTGATGAAGACTCGGACTGTCGTTTGTTGTTCATGGATGAATGCTCAAGATGGAGGCCAAGAATTTTTTCATCCAGATCCTGCAGTTTGGTTTGGATGGCTGCAAGTGATTCCTCCATGGTTTTTGCTCCTGCGTGAGTGACAACCATAACCAGGAGGTTTTTTTGTTGTTGTTGTTGGGAATGGATAGAAAAACACAAACAAAAGCTTATTTAGTAAAGGTAAATTTGGATTTGGGAAAAACTCGGATGGGTAATTTGGGTTTGAGTAGGTTTTGGACACCTAGAATGGATAGGGAAGCAGAAAATGAGGAGTTCAGAAGCGGGGTGAAAGAATGAGAAAATTTGTCAAAGAGGGACAAAGAAGCAGAAATAGGGAATGGACATGGTGGCAAAATTTGAGGGTGATTAGGTGAAAATCGAAAGAGTTGTGGCAAACCCTAAAAATAAACAAATGTGGGATTTCTGGCTTTGGGAAGTGGAATTTGGGATAGGGTCCTCAGGAATGAAATATGCAGAATGGGATTACAGGGGTGTCAGTGAAGTTTCAGGAAAAACAAAGTTAAAACAAGGGAGATATGGCAAAATTACTTTCAGAATGGATCTGAAACGGCTTTCGGAATGGATCGAAAACGATGAAATCTGGAACGACTCAGAATGGATCAAAAACAGTTGGATTTGAAACGACTTTTAGAATGGATCTGAAATGGCTAGATCATAACCGACTTTTGGAATGGATCTACAACGGTGCGAAAGTGATCGGCAACAGATGGATCTGTAATGGCACGGGAGTGATCAGAAACAGTTCAATTGAAAATAGATATGGACCCCAGGTATGTTTGGCTTCCTATCGGTTTAGGGGATTCACTCGGCCACCAATGCTATCTGACGGCTTGCGTATTGGGGCAGTACCCCTCACTCCACGGCTCAGGTAAAACTGATAACCGCTTTTCCATAAACGACAGCTCCTGGTTTACCTCACGGGTGGGAACTAGTCAATCAGGTAGGGGTCGTTGCCTTTTTTGTTGGCAGGTCCTCTTAATGGGCCAGCTACTTCGAGGTTCATGTGGTACTCCTCATAATGAGTTTTAGGGCTTATGCCCAAGTACTTCCCACAGTTAAGCGGATAAGGATTATTCTCAGATTCGAAGCTGCAACAGATGCGAAAAAAAATTTTGGGCAGAAATTTCACCCAGCGAGCCCAAGAAAGTGCTCTAATACCAGATGAGAAGAACCTACAACAATTAATTAATGAGAATACGCGAGACAACAGAAATAACAGAACTCAGAATCGCTTTTATTGATCGTAGGCCACTTCGAGGGGGCAACCTCCTTTGAGCAAGCTCAATACAAATAACTTCACGGTACTTTCATTGGTCTCAACACAAACTTATATACTAAGTCTAGGCGCCAATACCATGGGTCAATACCATGGGTCAATACCATGTGTCAATACAAACCATGGATCAACAATTACTACGGGACGACTTACAAAACATATGCGTCCAACAACAATAATATAAACTATGGATCAACAAATACTACGGGACGACTTACAAAACATATGCGTCCAACAACAATAATATAAACTATGGATCAACAAATACTACGGGACGACTTACAAAACATATGCGTCCAACAACAATATACTAACAAAGTAAATAGAAGGGTTGACATGGGTTCCTAACATTGCACCTTTTTTGGATCCATCTTCAATCCATCTCTTGAGATAACGAAACCCAAATACACTAGTTTTGATTTCATAAATGTACACTTATTCACATTCACCAACAAATTTTCCTTTTGTAGCTTCTCTAAGACACATCTTATATGCTTCAAGTGTTCCTTTTATGTTTTACTGAAAATCATAATATCATCCAGGTAAACTATCACAAACTTACCTATGAAATCTCTTAAGACTTCATTCATTAATCTCATGAAAGTGCTTGGTGAATTGAACAGTCTGAATGGCATAACCAGCCACTCATACAACCCATCATTTGTCTTAAAGGCTGTCTTCCACTCATCTCCTTCTCGAATTCTGATCTGATGGTATCCACTCTTCAGATCTAATTTTGAAAAACATGTTTCCCAACTCAGGCAATCCATCATGTCATCCATCCTGGGTAATGGAAACCTGTATTTGATGGTAATCTTGTTGATAGCTCTGGAGTCAGTGCACATCCTCCATTCGCCATCCTTGTTTGGGGTAAGTACTGCTCGTACTGCACATGGACTCAGGCTTTTTTGAACCAACCCCTTGTCTGACAATCGTTGTAGTTGCCTTCTAACTTCTTCATTCTCTTGAGGTGTCAATTTGTATGCTGCCTTGTTTGGTAAGCTTGCTCCAGGAATAAAATCAATATGGTGACTTATATCCCTCTTTGGTGGTAACTCATTGGAAAAATCATCTACCACAATGTCACTAAACTCCCCTAGCATATCCTAAATCTCCTCAGGAAGATCTGTAATATTAGTCTTCATCACTACCACTCTAGACTTACATACCACAACATAGTTCAGTTCCTTCTCATCAATTTGATGCAAATACTCTTTCCCTGTCAACATCAGGATCTTAGATGCTTGCAAGATTTGATGCCCTTTATGCATCCAGGATACTTTGTATGGAACAGGGTGTTTGTTCCTCTTCAGACTCAATTTCTCCACCATCTCTGTGGAAACAAGATTGTTAGTGCTACCACTGTCAATTACCATCTTACAACACTTCCCTCTGACTTTACACATGGTTCTGAATAAAGCCTTCCTTTGAGTGGGTTCCCCCTCCTCCTTTTCGGGTTTCAATAAGACTTTGTTCATCATCAAAGACTCTCCCTTCTCTGGCATATTCTTGGCCACTGTCATCTGCTCTTGCTGCTGCTCATTCTGAGCTACATAGGTTCCTCTCTGTCCTATGTCTTCCTTCTCTGGACATTCAAAGGATCTGTGTCCCAATTTGTTACATTTGTAACATCTATAAACAGCTTCTTTGCCTCTTCCTCTACCTCTACCTCCCTGGTAAGGTCTTCTCCCTCTTGAGTCACCTCCTCTACCTTGGTGCTCCTGCTGGTTTAAGTTGCTGGATCTTCCTCTTTGGGTTGCAAACCTTCCTCTTCCAGTTGTTTGCCCCCTTCCTTTGGCTGAACCTGTGGCCCTATGGAAACTTTGTTTTCTCAATAACTTTTCTTCTGCTCTTAAGGCACATTGGTATGACTCTTCCATGGTTCTTGGTGATATCATGCTGATCTCATCTTGAATCTCTATCCTGAGACCATTGACATATCTAGCAGCCTTCTCTGCTGATTCCTCTACATAGCCTGCCCTTAGGTTCAATTTGTAGAACTTTTCAGTGTACTCTCTTACAATCAATAATCTTTTCCTAAGGTTCTACATTTGTCTGTACAACGTCAGCTGATAATCCTTGGGTAAGAATTTGGCTCTCATCGTAGCTACCATCCTATCCCAACTCTTTATCAATGGTTTGTTCTTCCTTCTCCTTTTGGCTTGCACACTATCCCACCATAGGGACGCATGTCCTTTCAATCTGGTCACTGCAAACCTGACCTTCTTGTTCTCCTCAACTTCATCATACTCAAAGTACTTATCTAACTCGTTGATCCAATCAATGAGGTGTTCAACAGTAAGACTTCCCTCGTAGGTAGGAAACTCGGGTTTCGGCCTTGAAGTTTCTCCAAGAATTGACCGAAAGTATCTTAACTCAGGTGTCTCGTGCATGGGTGCCGCTTCTTCTCCTTGTTCCTCTTCTTCAGGTTCACTCACATCTCCTGCGTCTGGGTCTTTTCGTCTACCCATCTCCATAGCTTCCATACGTGCTCACATTTCTCTCATTTCCTCCATGACCTCTACATTTGTTGCTGGTCTTACTCTGTCACGACCTCTTGCTCGGCCCATACGTACTGCCATGAACCTCTGCTGCGTTGAGCAAAACCCGCTATGATACCAAAATTGGTGCTGGTCGAAATGACCACAGCTCGTCCAACCCGCACCTTCCCAGGATATAGGGTGATTCTTGAAATCAAACCACTAGCCTTAGCTGAAAACCATCTAAGTCCTTCTCAATGGCGGCCCTTCCCTCCAAACTGGGATTTCCACAACCTTCTGGTAGTCAGAATTGACCTTCCGCAACTATCTTGCGGAAACACCTTCGTTCCGTAACTTGGGTGGTCTTCCGCAATGATCCTTCTGCAGTCGCCTTCCCGCAACAGTCCTTCCGCAACACTCTTTCCACAACTCCCTTTCTGCATGCTCCTTTCCGCAACTTGTGGGTGCGTCTTTCACGTTTTCTTGAAAGAGCTTTCTGCAAAGACTCTTCCGCAATACGGTTTCCACAACTCGAGCCATTAACTCCTGGGCTCTTTCCTTTCGCAAAACGCGATATCGACCGTCGATCTTTTGCGGATGGAATCTCGTCCGTTGATATGAGATCAATGCGGAATACTTCGCATTGGCTTGCGGAGACGCTTAATCCGGTACACGTTCACTTGATTGATGCTTCCCCACCGTCGATCTTCCTTTCGGCATGGATCTGAGCCGTCCAACCTTTGTTATTTGAATCGGCTGTGACTCTACGATTTTCTCGTGGATTGACCAGAGAATCGATCAATCCAACTCAGTCTTCGTTCGGATCTTGATGGAAACTAAGGATGATAAGAAATTATCATTGCTACGTATTAATGGTATGTTTACACGGGACTTGGGTGTTCTTACTGTTCATACAAACGCCAAGACAAAGATTCATTCACACAGACATTAGGCTAACATTTGCACACAACTCTACCTGAGAAAAAACATGGTGGTACTTTGGGAGCAGAACTAGATACTATACTAGATGTTATTGTAGACGTAAAACTTGGTGCTAAACCTACCAACAATTAGGAAGCTAAATTAGGCGCTAAACATGGTGCTAATCCTGGCTTAATTCTTGGTGCAAATTAGGGAGCCAAACTAGGCGCAATTCTTGGTTTAAATACTGGCGCAAAAGAGGAAGCTAAACTTGGCGCTAAGCTTGGCACTATGGAAGATGTTATTTCTAGCACTAAAGGAAGCAAAACTAGGCGCTAGTGAGGGAGTTATGCCTGGCATTATTCCTGGAGCTAAAGTGGATGCTAAACTAGACGTTAAAGTGGATGCAATCATCGTCCAGTTTAGCGTCTAATTTCAGAAAATGACGTAAAAAACGCCAGGAAAAGCGCCATCTCGTGAAATAGCGCCAACTTTGCCTAGAAAATGAAGAAAAATACACTAAAAGTGTTAGTGGACGCCAAAAAGGGAGCTAAAAGAGACATTAATCACAGGGTTTTGTTGTAGTGGTTGTCGACCCTAAAATAGGATTAAATTTGCGTCAATTATCTCTAATTGGAGATTGAAATTCCTCTTCAGGTGTCCCAACTGGATTAAATTTAAAGGGAGATATAGGCTTCAAATCAGAAGAACCCAAATCTAACCAAATAGGAAAGTGATTTGAACATATGGTAGGGTCGGTCCAAGATCCATATAGAGCAATGATTTGTAATAAATCCTCATGAACAAGAAATCTGTCTAAACGTTTTGTGATGACATCGACTCTTGATATGTTGTTGACCCAAGTTGCCCCCAAGTTTATAGGCTTGACATCCACCCAACCAATGAATTCAAAATGAGATCTAAATTATAAATCCACCAACCTTCTAGATCTTGCAAAAGGCCCCCAAATCTCCCTATGACTTGAGGTTAAGTCATGTCACCTCCAATCACTAGATTACTCAACTACAAACATCAAGACTTGAAAATCCCCTCCCAAAAATTATGTTGGCCCTCCTAAGGGCCATATAAATTCAAAAGAATTTCTCACAAAAAACTTTGTGGCAGAGACTTGAAGAAAGGGAGAAAGCACTAATCAATGGCATATTTGAATACCAACCATTAATGAGACCCCCTGAAATCCAAGTAGTGTCAGCAATTAGGAAATCCCAACCCCCTAGACATCTCTTGAGGTCTTGGATCAAAGAAGCGCCCTTGCCAATGGGGTCCTGAATCAAAATAATCTATGGCTTATCCACTTCGATTAAAATCCTAAGGGACAATTGTTTGGCCTGTCCCCTAAGACCTTCGATGTTAAGGGAAATAATCTTCATGGGAAATCCTTCAAAGGGGTATGTCCGACTTTAAGGACCCATGTGATAAGCTTATGTTTGCCCTGATTCACTTCCTTCATAGCACATTCTTGAGAAAGTTTAATGGAAGATTTGTGACCAACAAAATTTGTAGATACCTCTTTTAAAGAATCCAAACCTAGCCCTCCCATCGGGTTCTCACAAGAGGAGAAACCCATTTTGGATTGCAAGTTGTAATGGTCTCCCCCCTCCTATTCAAAACTAATGAAGAAGACATATCATGACCCTCCTTTAGATAACTTCCAACATGCTTTGTGGGCTTGAAGTCATTGAACATATTCATAGAGGTTTCCCCCAAGCTACGACTAACCGTTGAATGAGTTGACCCTTCTAGAGGCTTGCCTTTATCTCTTTTTTTAAGTTGAATAGTTTTAGGTGGTATGCCATCCATCTTCTTAGTCGATAGGCCAACAAAATTAGAAGCAGGAAGAGAGACAATAAACTTACTCGAACGAGCCAAAGATCCCAAGAACATGGAATTCAAAGAGGTCGGGGATAGGGAGGAGGGCAATGGCTTTGGAACTTCCTATATCTCAGGAACATCAAATTTTGCCTCACCAAGCATGGCCTTCAAGTATGCAATCAAAGAGATAGACAAATCCCCAATCAAAGGGACCTTACGAGGATGAATCCCTTCAACAAAATATTTATTCGACATATAAAATCACATGGAATTTTGTTCCGGCACAGTCCCTGTTCCCTCCTTTCGTATGTGATCGGAAAACTCCTTCACAACAACACTAGGTAGCTACTCCACCTTCTTCTTCTTCCATATCTACTTGATGAATGTCAATGAGCAATCCCTTTGAACATTACCATAGTGATGACACTAGAAGAAACATAAATTAATATTTAGGTAATCAATAACCTGAGTGTATTGTCTCTCTTTGTAAACTAGATCAATGGATTCCAAAAGACCTTTACTAATATCCACATCAACAAGGGTCCTCACAATAGATCTAATCTCAATGGAAAGGAATTTGTTGTCCACCAAGATAGTCTAGCCGATTTGGTCACCGACCGCCCTCATAGCTTGTGTAGTCTAAAATTTCATAGGTAGATTGAGCAATTTCACCTAGATCAACGTCCCCAAGCTATGCTTTTCTTTACCATCAAACATTGGATGCCAAGGATTAATGGAAAGGTGAAACCTCTCCATGAACCAACATTCCTTAAGAACAAACATCTCATTAGCTTTTGAGTGGAAAACGAACCCTAGCCACCCACGAGCCAATATATGCGTTGCCATGATATAACCTAAATTGGTGCACTAATGCTTTTCCATCCAAGGAATCAATAGGTCCATAACCAGGCGATGGCTCATAAATTTCCCCACAAGGGTTCTACCGTACAAGATCTGGTTGACCCCGACATTTTCCCCTACGACTAGCGACAACCTGCCTCCATGACTTCTAACTACTCGATGGTGCTTTTTACCTACAAT
Source organism: Larix kaempferi (assembly GCA_027924585.1). NCBI lineage: Eukaryota > Viridiplantae > Streptophyta > Pinopsida > Pinales > Pinaceae > Larix > Larix kaempferi. Next base: position 5,716,701 of record BSBM01000831.1, read on the forward strand.
AGCACTACTATACACCAAAGGACCCCCTCCATGTAAGATAGATAAACCTTTGATTCGATAAAATCCACACCTCCCATGTCATAATCAGATTTTACCTGCACCGCCGACACATTTTTTAAGTACATCGGTAGAAGGCTCCACTTGGGGGATTCAAGAGGGATCTGGGAGGATGACACTCGAGGTGGATGAATGCGACCGAATAAAGAGCATATCAGATTTTGGTAGAACCCCAACTAATGTGGGAGGTGGAGAGCCCTTAGGTGCACTGTCAAGTGCTTGATCAGATCCTTGATCCATAGCAAAATGAATTAGGAGGCCACACGACCCGGTAGCAATCAGAGCCTTTATCCCACTAGCGAGTTGGGACCCTATGGATGGAGAGGTAACCTCATCACAACCCATTGACTTGGACAACTGCTCCACCAAAGAGGCAACACTCAGTTGAGGGAAATAAAAAGATCTTCGAAGAAACTATCCTTCGATTAGTTGATCAACTAGACCTTATCCTCCATGCTCAATTCAATGAGTGCTTGTTCTCTAAATATTAATTGTTTCTAGAAGTTTGTAAACAAATAATTAGATTCATCTTAATAAATAAGAGATTAAAAGTATATTTACATTAATTAATTATTATATGTATATATATATGAGGAGTAATTTATTATTATTATTTTTATTTATTAAAATATATGATTTTTTAAAATTCACATAGAACCAACTTGTGCGGACGAGGGGTCTCCCGCTCCCACGGAAGCCATGGACGAAGCACAGTTAGATTTAGAGGCTGGAAATCCTAGATAGAATTAGAGGTTGGAAATCCTAGATAGGGAAGGCGATGATCCGTGTCGTGGGGAGGGGGTAGCCGTTGATGAGGGTAAAGAGCGGACGGTAGAGATGAGATTTGCGCCAAACCTCCATATTTGAAATGGTGTTGTGTTTTGAATAAAAGGGCGAGCGGTGCCGAGAGAAGGGCATTCCTTGTTTTTGTTGTATAACAAGTATTTGCAGAGAAAAGATCGAAGAGATGGCCCGAACTAAGCAGACTGCTCGCAAGTCCACTGGTGGTAAGGCACCTCGAAAGCAACTGGCAACCAAGGCAGCCAGGAAGTCTGCCCCGGCGACTGGTGGAGTGAAGAAACCACACAGGTTCAGGCCCGGCACTGTTGCCCTTCGGGAGATCCGAAAGTACCAGAAGAGCACCGAATTGCTGATAAGAAAGCTGCCCTTCCAGAGGCTCGTAAGGGAGATCGCCCAGGACTTCAAGACGGACTTGAGGTTCCAGTCGTCAGCGGTGGCGGCATTGCAAGAAGCGGCGGAGGCATATCTTGTTGGGCTCTTCGAGGACACCAATCTGTGCGCCATCCACGCCAAAAGGGTCACCATAATGCCCAAAGATATCCAGCTCGCTCGCCGCATCCGTGGAGAGAGGGCATAATCATATATATAATATATATATCACTATCAATGCCAATGGTGTGTTTTCACACCACCATTTACTGTTTCTTGAAATTTGTTTCCCATTACCTCCTTGTTTCTTTTCGTGTTTGTTACCTTTGTCTTTTCCTGCAAAACGCAATAGGTGAGATTCTTTACTTGTTAGTTATTAATCCAGTATTCCCTCTTGTAGTTGAGAGAGTGGGGATGCAGACGAGAGAAGTTAATAATATGCCGTTAAAAAACGTTAACGCAGAAGCCACAACTGATTGTATCAGAGCCAGGTTTCGATCCTGGGACCTGTGGGTTATGGGCCCACCACGCTTCCGCTGCGCCACTCTGATGCGCTGTGCAAGTTTAGTCTTACTCTTATTGTGCTTATATAGTCAAATTAGGGTTAATAACAAATTCTCAAGCCAATATGACAGTCACACTGAATGCCCAGATGATTTTCATAGCTTGACTTCATATGATATACATAGTATTTATCAGATTTTTCAGCATCAAATGATATGGGATTTGAAGGTTGTATCGTGAGGGTGATTTTATGGAGGAAAAACTTGTTTGCACATATTCTATATTCTATTTTTGTCAACATTTTAAAAAATCATTTTTTTGCATGGAAATTATATTTAGGATATGCTGAGTATCTATTTTCTGATCTTATTTCATCCTTACTAAAAAAATCTTTACAATCTATTCCATCTTTTTCTTTTTTCATTTTTCTTGTTTTCAGTTCTCACTTCAGTTTGTATTTACAAAGTCCATAAAACAGTTATCTGGAAATTGGTTTAAAAAAATAGCATCTTTAAAGATAAATAGATATACCTGTATAACAGCAAAAGGTAAAATAACAGCAAGTTTGGTCTATATTGAAAACAACAATTTGGAATCAGAATTTGATTGAGAACATATTCGGAAGTCCATGGGTTATACATGGTTAATAACATGTATACTTTCAACAATTTGCAATCAGAATTTGATTGACAACATATTTGAAAGGTCATGGGTTATAGATGGTTAATAAACATGTATAATTTCAACCATTTGGAATCAGAATTTGATTCTAAACATATTTGAAAGGCCATGGGTTATAAATAGTTGATAAACATGTATACTTTCTAGCATAGGCTTTACCAAATCAGTCTGTCTCTATTAGACCAGCATCAATGGTATCAATCAGATATCTAAGTTTTTATAGATAGCTATAGCCAATTTGTATACCTATAATCATTGAGCTTTAACATAAAACAAGTCAGATACTTTCGTGACTTGACTTGGTCAATATGAGCCGAGGATAGTGGGAAAGCATATGAGACTTGTCTTTCCATATCAATGCCCATACAAATCATATAGGATTTTATTCAAGTTAACCTCCATTTCTCATTGCTCTATAATGAGTATTCATGATATCTTTGTATTATTTCAATTCTCTTTGTTCCATAACCAAAAAGAAAAATGTCATCTACAAAGAAATGCATAATAAACACAAAACCTGCTACTTTTATATCTTTAATGGAATCTTCTCTTTTAGCCTTTGCTATCAACTTGCTTAAAATCTTTGCTACTAAAGGGGACAAGTTTGAGACATTTTGAAGTATTCAAGAAAATTGATGGAGATCCATTTATTAAGACATCAAAAGATGTTTTAAGGCACATGACTCATGATCCAATGGATTGATTGAAGATTCATACCCATTTGCATAAGATCCAACTTGATATGCAACCAATTTACCTTGTCATATACCTTTGTTAGATCAATATTCAAAACCATTGTTGGGAGTTTATCTAGCTTTATAGAATGAAAGTTCTTTGAAGTAATCTTCATAGAATCATGAACTTCCTTGTTGAAAAGAAACCCTAATTGATCCTTTGACATTATGCTAGACAACATCCATTTGAGTATGTTAATTATAACCTTCAAGATAATTTTGCAAAAAAGGTTGCAAAGTGAGAAAGGTTTAAAATTTTCAAATGAGTTGGTATCAATGTTTTTGGAATAAGGGCAATGAATGTTGAATATAGAGCTCGTGGCACTATCCATGATGTTTTAGACTTTTCAACCACTCTTAGAATCACCCTTTCTAACAACATAAAAACCTAAGTAAAATTCAACAATCTAACCATTGTGTCCATGGATCTTTGCCTTAAAATAATCTAATACTCGCTTCAATTCTTCCTTAGTAACCTTTGTTTCTAGGTCCTCATTCATCCTTTGATGAAAAAGTCTTGGAAACAACTTTATCACCTTCATTAAATCTTCAATGTTTGTAATGTAATGATCCTTGAGCAATTTTTGAAAATGAGATGTCCTTGTGCTTGCAGTGTCTTTAAAATATTTTCTCTTGGATCCATTAGATAGTCCAATCTCCTAGATATCGGCACTTTTTATAATTGGCATATTTATGAAAAAACTTAGCTATGTTATCCCCCTCAACCAATTCGATGGCTTTGCTTTTGAGTAACCACTTGATCTCTTATTTGTTTAGAATATCCTTTTTTTTCTATCTTACAAGGGCACTAAGGAGAGGTATTCTTCATCAACAAAAACTCCCAAGGCATTGTTTTCAAAGTGAGTAGCTATTTTTGCATCCACCTTCTTTATATACATTTGATTTTCCTTTTGTTTCTCCCTTGCCCATCTTGTTGCTAACTTCTTGACTTGTTTAAGATTAGTTGCAAATTGTTGCATAACATATTCTTTAACAAAGGGACCATACATTTTCTAGTTTTGGTTAACGAGTTTGAACTCCTTACCTAGCCATGCATGAGTAAATTTGAAAGGGTTAGGAGGATTTTGATCCTCCTCTTTCGTTTGAAGCAGAATAATAGATGGTTAGAGGAGCCACCATAAACTACCTAGGGCTTATATTCTGCAGCTTCCTCGATTAGATTTTTTGCAATATGAAACTTGTACGATCTTCAGATATGCTTTCTCTTCTTCTTGAGTTTCTCCTTGTGGGAACTAATTGCATTGGCTCAATGTCCACCAAATTGGAATCTTAACAAAATTGTATGAAATAGTCTTCCAATGAGTAAGACCCAACTACCTCTACCCATACCTTTCTTGAGGATAAGGTTAGATTCATGTCTCCCTCTACTACAATTTTATCATTTTTATTGTTTCTTGATCCTTGAGTTGGTCCTAGAAGGGTTTTCTATCTCCATAGCATCAATGCTAGCATTCCAACTTGTCATGAGACCCTTGACAAACCTTGAGCATTGAAGATCAAAAGTTCTAATTTTCTAGAATGGAAGACATGATAACAAGGGTTTTGGATCTATCCCATTTGGTAATAAGGCTACAACTATGATTAATGCTAATCTTGCTTACAAAGCATTAATAAGTTATTGGTGTATATTTCCAGTTGATTGGTGGTATAAGGTTCTTTGGAGATGGAAGATCCTAGTGAAAATTCAATGTTTCATGTGGCAAGCCCTTAGGGGGTGTTTAAAAACATGGGAAAACCTTTATAAGCGTGGCTGGATTGGTCCTAGCATTTGTATCCTTTGCAGGAACAATTCTGAAACTTTCGAACATATCCTTGTTGGATGTGTTTTTACCAGATCTATTTGGAATGCGATCATTTAGCAGCTTGATCTGCATACAACATGGAAGGAAGGTCTGTTTAGAGGTTGTGCACTTGAATGGTTTCGAGAATGTAAAAAGCTTCATTTTCTACCTGATGTGGTCTCTTGGGCAATATGGCATTCGAGGAATGAGGCCCTATTTGAAGATAAAAGGCCTTCTATTAATTCTACAGTACGCAGAATTATGTTGGTAGTTAACAATTATTGTACAAACACCGTTACAAAAGGAGACATAAAGCATACAATCTTCAATTACTCATTTCAAAGACTTGTGGCTTTCTTTGATGGTTTGGCCATAGATGGTCTCTGTGCTATTGGAGGTGTGATTTCTATCAATAGGGATCATTATTATACTCTGAAACTCAACTGTGGTAGTGGCACCAATACCAAGGCTGAACTGCTTGGTTTGTGGTGTGTTCTTGCAGTTTCCAAATATTTTGGTCTTCATGAAATCACAGTTTTTGGTGACTCTCGGGTGACGATCAAATGGGCTCAAGATGAATTTAATATCAATGTGATTTCACTACATCAATGGTGCTGTAGAATCAAGGAAGTTATGCTTTTTTTCAAGAATATTTCCTTTGAACACATATATAGGCAACACAATTCTCAGGCAGATTCATTTTCTAAAGCAGCACATGAGGGTGTTGAAGGCTATATCAGATGGGAAGAATTTCAAGAGAATCAACATCTTGATTTGGATCAGGTTTATTTATCTTGTCTGTAGCGACTATTGTTTAGATGATGAATATCTTTTTGTTATTTTGCTGTTCTGAACTATGACTTATCATGAACATTTCGATCTTATGATGGATTACTATCGATCCCTCAGTAATCCGGGTTGTATCTTTGGTTATTATCATGTTTTCCTACTGCATAAGTCTTGATTATAATCGACTTATGATTTTGTCCTATTTGATTCTCATCAATGAATACTAGTAGCACGGTTTTTTTCTAATGAAAAAAAAAAGAAAAAAAAAGGGACAGTCTCTTGCAACATTACTATATCAAGCTTATATACATATAACAATCTTTTAAGGGCTTGTTGTTTATGGGCATCCCCAACCCCTCTTACATTCAGCATGAGAATAATCATAAGCGCACCTTCTTCAGGGATTTTCTTGCTCTAAGAACCACCACTAATGGTTAATTACTTCTCTTCCTAAACTACCCTAGATGCTTTGGACTTTGCTAAAGAAATATGGGACTTTATTTTGATTGGGTTTGGCTTGTTTGCTATTAAGGCTAAGCCTCCCTCAACTTCCTTTTTTCCTCCACCATTGTTGTTTTCCAGGGTCAAAGTTGACAACCGAAAGACATAGGAAGCTTAAGCAAGTTCTCCCTACAAACTTTTGAAGCCTCATTCAAAGGAGACCATTCCTTCCCTATGATCAACATATCAACATGCTCTTGAGACCATGATGGAGGACTCTTGGTTACTCTAAGGCCCTTAGTTTTTATGAATCCTTGAGACTATTTGAAACTTCCTTGCTACAGTGATTTAAGAAGGGGATAAAAGCAGGGGGAGGCAACTTTGTGAAAGCCGGAAGTTTCTTAGAAATAGAAGGTGACATACCTTGTAAATATTGAGTAGTATCCTAGACTAGAGGAGATGGGATATCCATTCCTGAAAGGTGTTATAGAACGGAGTCCCATTGAGGAATTGGTTCCACACAATTCACTTATTCCAATGTAGAATCACTGTCCTTCTTGATAACTCATTCACTTGAAAAACCTGAGCTTTTTTTCACCTATCTTTTTTCTTGAAATGCCAATTTTTGTTAGGGGTTTTACAATCCCTTTGCAAATGTCCCACTTCATGACACAGAGTAGTGAAAAGACAATTTCTACCAGTCCAATTTGTGAGTGAAGGATCAAACCCCCATTCTATCTCAATTTCAACTGGGAGACCTACCCTTAAATCAAGTACAACAAAAACCCTAGACATTCTCTTATCTGAATTGCTCCAAAAATCCTCTACTAGTGCTACAAACTTCTTGAGAGAGTTTGTGATGGCAATCCATGTTTCTTAACAAAAAATCCAAGCGTAGGCTAGGGAGTAAGACATATGTGATGAATAACTAGTGGTTCGCTTCATGGACAAGGCCTGGTTTCTACCTCTTTAGAACAACACTTGAAGGGCCCCACAGTTAGGTTTGGGATAAAATGGTTTATGAATCTTGTTCACTTTGCAGCTCGTAGAAAATCCAACCTCTTACCAATATATGAAAAGCGGGAGAGTATCCTAACACATTCTTCCATCTTAAGTCCAACCAAAGCTTTGATGAATCTCCCTTTACATTGTTTCCCATGAAATGAGCTACTAACACTAGTTTCATTAATCCTTCCACCTCCAGCCTAATGTCTCATCCCAAAACCATTATCACCTTCTCAAATTTTTCCCTAAGGCACTTTTGTCTTCGTTGATTCCTACTAGGATAGACCTCAACCTTCATAATAGGATTAGTAGGTGAAGGAGGAGAGACCATCGAATGAGGAAAAGGCTCAGGTGAATTCCTAGATATCCCATATTTCCCAAAGTGCAAGCAATATTTGGGTTTGAGTGGGATATTGAATGCACTTTATGTGTCGGATCAAAACCCTTAGGCATTGTCTGTAGTATGTATAGATCATGACTTTGTCTCCACTCTCTTGGTTCCATCTAGCACAAAATATTTGAAAACCACTATGGATCATTCATTTTACATGTTTGCATTAGGAGCCTTAGCACTTCTTTGTAGTTCCAAGATCTCTTCTTGGGATTTGAATATGTTTTTGAGGAATCAATACTTCTTCCTCACCATAATCTAGTTGCTCCGCCTCGAGGTCCATAACCTTGTGCTACTAAGAACATACTAGATGCATACAACACAAGCATTGATCGAAGAGTAAAATTACGAAAACCCTAAAATCCACTGCACCATTACCATAGACCTCAAGCCACCATCCTTGATTTTCTAAATGTTATGAATAAACACAATTAAAAATTCATACAACTCTTACTACTTGTTAAGGATAACTACATATGATTCTCCATTTGATGGATTTTTTCTTACTGATATTCCTTTGTAATATGAGGCTATCTATTGCTATGTTCCTTTTAAGCATACACAGATTGTCAACATTAGTATTATAATATCTTCAGACATGCTTATTATTTTTTTAACCACGGGGAATCAATAACTCGCCGGGATTAATCTCTTCCTTGTAAGGGCTTATGTTCTTGAGCAACATAGGTGACTACTTTCCTCTTTCTTTCTTTTTGAAAATAATCAAGGACATTTGTATAATCCTTGGAGTATATATCAAATCTCCTTTAGGAAAATCTTGTGTGGGATTTTCTCTTTAAAAAATTTGAGGATCTCAAATGTGTAAAGAGCTTGTATGCCACAAAATGTGATAGAAACATTACATATCTTCCCTTTGGATCAAACTATAAATTGGTTTTCGCTTATAATACATGTGTTATACGTCTATATGGAGGTATGCCCATATCTTCTTAGAATGACCACGCTAACTTGAACACTTGGATTGGTTGTGGCATCCTTAACTATATTGATTCCATAATAATAACAATTTTGTAAACTTGCAGTGTTTCTAGTTCTTAACTTTGATGTTTCAACTTCTAATAAACAAGCTAGGATATCATATATTCTCAATAGGCACACCACAATTTTAGTTAGAACCTTGATTTTCATTGTGATTATCTTTTAGAAATAGTTCCTTCTAATAATCACTTACTACCTTAGAGGGTTTTTTCTTGACTACCTATATCTGTTGTAGTTTCCCCCATTGGTTTATTATCCTTTTGTGTGTTGTAGTGGATATTCAACCTAATCCCGAGGGGGTCAAGAGAGTTGAACCCATGACCTCCCCAACTTCGGGGGGAGAGATCTCATGTCTGGATCACCATTTGAGCTAACCCTTGGGGCTTATAATCCTTCATACTTATCAAGATATCCTTTATCATTATTGACAATTTGATTGTACTTATGTTGTAATTCTTTGCATATATTTATTTTAACTTAGCACACATGTAAGTACTATGATCTCCAAGACTACATACAATACAAGTTATCGCACTAAAAAATATTAGATATATTAATTGATTGTGTATGACTTCATATACTACTCTAAAAGGATTTATGAGATTGCTTCCCTAAGGGTAGATTGATCATAGCACTTGCTTGTGGTACTCCTCACACTCATACATCATGAACATCCTCCATTTATGCATAAAGAACACATTGTTATGGGAGGGAAAAAGGTTAATCTTGAACTTTATAGACATTCTCTTATGGATTTTATTTTCTTTGTCGTTGTTTAACATTTCTTTAGTTATAACATTTATAGAACCAAACTGGTAAAAAATTCTAAACTTGAAATATGTATAATTTGTAAATTTAAGATATAACTTGGATCACATTCTATATTCTCTTTCTTATGATATAAATGGCTTTTGTATAAAGAATGAGTTGGTCCAACAACTTTAACTTGTAGGTAATTGTCAGAATCTATCCCGAATCCATCCCTTGTATATTCTCTTTGTATAAAGAATGAGTTGGTCCAATATACCTTGTATCAACAAGGAATCTATCCCGAATCCATCCCAGTCTATTGAGAGATTGTCATACGATATTAGCCATTGGATTTCTCATTCAGAGACTCAATTTTCCATTGGATTGCTCATTTAATCAATCATGAGAAATATTATGCCTTTAAGAGGATCGGGGAGGCATTGCAAGAGACAGTCCGGAGTGGAAAATTCATGTTGTTGCGGTGTTATAACAAAATTGTTTGCGCAGAAGCTACATCCAAATGTATAAGATCTGAGTTTTGATCTCGGGACTAGTGGGTTATGGGCCCACCGTGCTTCCACTATGCCACTCTAATGCGTTGTGTCACATGGCAGATCTTGAACCTTACTTTTCCAAATCAAATTCATAGAGTTAACAACCGCCCATGGAAATTTTCATTGTTGTTTGTTTGCTTGCATTTATAAAACCCAACAAGAGAAACAACTACTTTGGAACTCAATTCTTGCACGTGCGGAATGCCAAGGGCTATTTTTCTTTTAAAATTCATTGCTATGGAAATTGCAGGCAAAAACTTTCCTTCTAAAACAAGAGCTGCTTAGGGACAATGCCTGTGCTCTTTAAAGCGGTAATGGAAAAAGCCAATGTGCTGCAATGTAAACAAAAAATTGAGTGAGAAAAAAATAGAAATTATAGGAAGACATACTAAACGTTAAGATGAAAAATCCAAAAAGAGAAATTCACCAAACATTATAGATTGATAGTTATGTGGTCCAAGTTAGCACTCTTTTTAAAAATTGTAATATTGTATACCAAAATCCACAACAAGAATGTCTATATCAATGAGGTGATTGGAAATATCAAACCGACCTTGCAAGTAAATTCATATTTTTGTTATGATTGTGAACATATATTAAAACAAAAAATATTTTGCAACAAAAGCATGCATAATGCCACTCAAAATAACAAGAAGAGAAACCAAAATTTTTAACCTAAAATACAATATGAATCATTTTGGATTGATGCAATAAATTTGGGTAACATTTCTACATTTGGTCATCAAAATATGAGATGCATAAATTATTTTGGATAACATTTCTACATTTAATGTTGATTTTGGAAAACATTAAAAAAACATTTATATATTTCGTGTTTATAATTAATCGCTATAAATCTTAATATTTTTTTTTTGTAAGCTCCATGAAGAAATTATATTAATGTACAAAAAATAGTAAGTACAAGCACAAGAGTTTCAGGTGGATTATCAACATCTCCTGGAAGTTCATAGATCTAAATCTGCTAAATCTAAAACAAAAATACCTATTCCATGCATGGAGCATCATTTTAAACCTGTGGAAGTTCTCTATCCATGCATGGGTGACCAAAAGACTATCCAACAGGGCTTATGCCTGAGTACATATTCAAAATAAACTGATTGTTCCAACGACCTCTATAAGCATGAAAGCTTAACAAAAGACTAGAAAAACTATAGACTGAGAGTTATCTAATACTGGAAATAACCAAAAAACTAACAGGAAGAAATATGCAGACTTTACTCAGCATTTCGTTCTTCTTCGACATCTTCTGGCTTCTCTTCCGCTATGGGGCATTTGAATTCTGCCCAGCTGGAGGAGCTAAACATGGCCACCTTGATTGGGTGCACTTCTGTCTTTCTAAGGGAGGAGAGGTCCAGCGGTTCACGACGTTCCAACTTCTTCCTTTTGCCACCATTGGTGGAAGCAATATAACTTTAACCCGTGCCATGATAGGCACCTTGTCATTTTGACCTTCCCGAGTCTTCATTCGTTTGGAGATCAGTGAGGGATTTGGAGAGGAGGAGGAGCGGATAACCGGAGAAGGAGAGGAAGTAGAATTATTTTCTCTATCAACATCATGAACCTGCAAGAGTACTTAAGCCAACATGTTTTTGACCTTCCAATAATTCTCGTGGCATGTTCTTGCGCGCTGGCCAACCATCTGCTGAATGATAATTTCCTCTTCCCAGTCATCCAAGAGGTTTCTCATATGGGCAGGAACAGAGCTTTCATAACCGATTTCTAGAGATTCTCTGGTTTCTTTGCGACTGGAGCGTCCTCTACCTCTGCTCGCACGACGAGGGGTGGCACGAAGCCTCCTGGACATTTTTGCAGGTTGAAAATGGAGAATTCCCTTAATCAAGTTGCGAATTAAAGAGCCTCACGAAAGAGAGAAGGGACCAGACCGCATACAAAACCAACGCGAGGAGTCTAGATGTGAATTTAAACTTGACCAAACCTAGAGTGAAATTCTGCCCTGTACATTAAGCAAAGACCCAGATTGGATACCATACAACGCAATTGGCAGAATGGAAACATTCCTTACCAAAAACCACATAATCAACCGCCCTTAGACCCGTAGAGTCAGTGCGAAGAGCCATGATTAGAGTAGTACCATTCCCCCAACTAAGCATAACGCCGACGACCGAGTGCAATAAATCTAGAGGCATTAAAACTTGGGGCCATTTAATGGCATTTACATACTGAACGAACATACTCCACCTAGTAAGTTGTGTGGTGGTGTCGTGTTTCTCACCGCACACGTCATCTGATTCGCTGGAACATCCACATTCGGGATGGGGCAGTATAACTTTTCTAGATTGAAGCATTCGGTTTTAAGAGTGTTATCAGGGAGCATGGTGAGGTCCAAATCATGTAGAGTGGAGGAGCTATGTACACCCTAATTTGCTAGACGATCTGCAACAACATTGGCTTTTCTTTTTACATGCTGAAAAGTAACTGAGCCTAGGGAGTGAGCATGATGTGCAATTTTGGACAGTCCATTTCCAAGTCTCCAGCTTGGTGATAGCTTATTGATCGACGCCCCACATTGAATTTTCTTGGCAAGAGTGATAATTAGATCAGAGTCCCCTTCAATTTATAGAGGGAAGAGAGACCATTTTTCAGCGATTTGAAGACATGCAATGAGCACCTCTAGCTTAGCTGCATTGTTGCTGTTGTGACCAAGAGAGCCATACCAAAGTCAAATGATGGATCCTTAGCTGTTTCTAAGGACTCCTCCCACTCCAGCTGGCCCAGGATTTCCTTTTGAGGCTCCATTGAAATTAAGTTTATGAAATCTCGGAGGAGAAGGGGAGCAAATTGAGGAACTCGCAGAAGATCTAGGCCTGGGAGAGAGTTGACATTGTGGTAATGCTAAATTTAGGCCCCAGTCATGCAAGATGATGGCTTCAGTTTGGTTAGATTTAAAATCTTGTTCCTCCCATGCCGAGAGGAAGAGAGTTTCAATGATATGAGATCTGCAATTGGTCCATACCGTTTCCTTTGTTCTCAGTTTTCCATCAAATACTCTTTGATTGCACTCTTTCCATATTTCCCAAACAATGAAGCCTGGAATTAGAGTCCATAGACGGTTGAGAATTTTTCTTTGAAAGGGCTTGTTGTTCCAGTTTTTGAGAGTTTGAGCAATATCCCCATGCACCCTATTGGTCCTTTTGCACATTCAAGCAATGGTATCCCATAGGCTATTGGTGAAAGGAAAAGAGTCCAAAAGATGATCCTTGGATTCTCCCTGTATATTGCATAGAGCACATATTGAAGGCCCACATAACCCGCATTTGATTAGATTGTCCTAGGTGAGGAAGCATTTGTGAATAACCAACCATAGGAAATTTGTTACCTTAGGCCAAGTTTTCATTTCCCAGATTTTGGCCCAAATGGGGTCTTTGAGGTCAGTTGGGTGTTGAGTGTGTAGCTGGTAGGCCTCCTTGACCATGAAGGAACCTATCGGTCTATATCCCCATCTTAGAATATATGACTCCTGATGACACCGTATTTTGCGCTTTTGCAGTTCCTGTTGGATTTTGTCCTCGGTCTCATGATGAATATGTGTTTCCTAGTCCCTTGGATTCCCCCAGGACTTGTACTCTTGTTGGTTGGTTTAGGTCCAAAAGTTCTTGACTGGGAGATTCTCCCGATCTTGAAAAGAAACCTGAGTGTGAGGACATTGGATGAGCCTACTCAGACTGGGCATTTTCTGCCAAGAGTCCGTCCAAAAATAGGCAGAGGAGGACCCATTTCATATCTACCAAAAACTGTGTTGTGGACCAAGTACCTTTGCATGTTGGCAACATTCCAAATTAGAGAACCACACGTAGGAAGATTGAATCTGATGATGTCTTGTGGGTTCCAGTTAGGAGCATATTTTATATTCCATAGTTGGGCCCAAGGATTGGAATTACTTGCTACCCAATTCCACCAAACTTTGGCATTGAGGACCTCATTGAATTTGATTGGATCCCTTAATTTAAGACCTCCTTCATATTTGTGCTTGTACACAATGTCCCATTTGACTAAGGACCATTCAACATGATTATTATCCCATCCCCAGAGGAAAGTGCGTTGCAGTTTTCTGATGACTTTTAAAACCCATTTAGGGGCAACAAGAACTGAAAAGAGGTAAAGGGGCATTGCCTGCAGAACCCACTTGATGAGGATTAGTCTTCCTGCTAGATTGAGTGCTTTGAAAGTCCAAGAGGAGATTTTTCTTTCCATTTTGTCAAGAAGCTCGCGCCAAGAGGAGTGATTTAAAGCTGAGTTAGTCAGGCGGGCACCAAGATATTTAGAGGGTAGAGCTGCAATAGAGAAGCCCAGGATGCGAGCAATGTTCCTCTAAGTGATGGTGGGAGTGTTGAAGAAAAAAATGTGGTATTTTTCAAGGTTGATGGTAGTGTCAAGTACCGTTGATGAGGATGGAGAAAAAAGGGGTGGAGATCAGGGAAAGAACCCAGTTGGTCCATGAGGGTGAAAAACCAAAGGCAAGAAGGATCCATTGGATATAATCCAAACTGAGCTTGTCAAAGGATTTGAAAGGTCAAGTTTGAGGAGCATACCAGTTTTTTTGGTGGTTTTGAGTGAGTAGATAACTTCATGCGACAGGATGATGCCATCAAGGATTTGCCTCCCTTCCACATATCCAATTTTCTTAGGGGAGATTAGGATGGGAAGCAGGGGTTTGAGGCAGTTGGCAATGACCTTGGATATGATTTTATAAATAACATTACAGAGAGATATGGGTCGGAACTTACTTGGGGAAGCGACGTTTTCCTCTTTAGGAATTAGAGTGAGGAATGACGCATTGAGGGAAAGTAGAACCCATTGTTTTCTGCAGGATTCCTCCACAATATCCCAAATATCCTCCTTCAACATGTCCCAATAATGGTGAAAAAAGTTGATGGTGAATCTGTCTGGACCTGGAGCCTTTCCTTCAACCATTTGATGGACTGCCTCTTCCACTTCTAGAATGGTGATGGGATGCATTAAATTGGCATTGTGTTTCGTAGTGATGAGGGTGGGAATATAACTGACCACCTGATCAATGGTGTTGCTTGGGATTTCTCCCAAGCTAGTGCTAATGAGCACCTGCTAACTTGTAGCAGCAGTCTCAATGTAAAAGTAAAAACAAATGTAAATAACAGTAAATCTGATCTAACATGTGCAAAGAAATAAAAAACTAGATTTAAGAACAATAAACAATGAGATCCATAAGATAAATAAGAAATAAAGAATTTGAAAATTTTCTATTGATGGGCAAGCAATGGCTTGCAAAATAATACCTCAATGGTGAGGATTGTTGAGTTGGGGCAGCTGCAATGTTGAGATGCTCCAATCTTCCAATGGTTTCTCTTCTCCAAGATGCTGCAATGGTTGGGCAAAAGCTCAAGAGGGATTTTGGCAGCGTGAGGATAGGATGAATATGGAGTGAAAAGTGAGGATCCCTATCACCTTTTTATAGTTTTTTGGTGATGGGAAATACAACCATGGTTTGAGGAAACCAATGGTATTGCTAAAATGGTTTAGGTCTCTTTTTCCCTCTTTTTCTTTTTTTGAATAGTATTCCCTTTTAATTGATTTTTGGGAATTTTGGACCCTTTTCGAGGGTTTTTTTGTGTTTTTTGAGGAAAAATACATATTTTGAGGGGAAAAAGGTGTATTATGGTCTTTTTGGTGACCTTTTAAAGGTTTTAGAGGAAAAAATGGTAGGAAAAATGGAGAAAAGGGTCATGTGCATAGGGAAATGAGCTAGTGAGCACTTTTTGGGTGTTAACAGATTGCCCCCTAATGTGTGAGGGCAGGAGCTCATCGTATGGCCGATATACATCATAGTTTTCTTTGTCTTGTTCCTGGGGTTTGGAGGAGAGAAGAGACCGATTGGAGATTGGAACATCGGGCCCATGCAAGCTGTACAAAATAAAAATACATGTCCTCAAAGTGAATGAGGAATAATCTATGATAATGGATGAGGCGGGCACACCCATGCTCGTATCAAGACATAAAAATAACAATAAGGCCCGAAGATGGGACCTGATCAGTACATATAAACCGGATGTGTACATCATAATGGTCCAGAGGGGACACAATGCTGGGACATACTCATGGTCATACCATGACTGATCTGAAGAACTGATACACTGGAAAAGAGCAACGACCGTTCTGCATAAGGTGTCAGAAGGGTTGAGGAACTGCTGAATCTAAAGGTATCCAACAATTGTAGGGACTCAATAACTGCGAGTCTACTTCTGAAAAGTATATGGAACTGTATACTCGAGGGAGTATAAAATTGGGGTACTTCCGAATACTGACACCAAGCGCAGCCCAGATATCTATAGGAACATGTAACTGGTTGTTTCCTCAATTAGACTCACAAATGTGGTAGAGTTAGGTGATATCTTGGGGTTTTCAACGAATAACTAAAAGGACCGATACCTTGTACGAGTCTCAACGATGCGATCAAGGTGTTGACGTTGAGCATGTGAGAAACAATCATTTGGAGAGGCACTGAGGACTCCTTTCAAAATGATCCGTAGGCACTCATCACTAATGGTGATGAGTCCAAGGCACAGGGACCTTTGGGTCTATCCTCTGGAATAGATTTGGTTGGCGTTGACAGAGGGAGACCGACAACTACCAAGGTAATGATGTTTCCTTGATAGGAGCGCGAGGTGTACAACTGAAGTGTGATAGTACTGATGGTAGGACTGGCATACTGTGGGGATGGGAAATAACTGGGGTCATAGAGTGGGTGGACTCAAATTTCCTTTGTTCAAAGCATGATGACATGGTTGACCTGAAAGCATATGAAACTGACTTTTAGGTGTGGGGATCATAGCTTAAGGGATCAGGGGTATGTATTACAGACTGGAGTGACTCTGGGGGACAAGCTGATGGATGCTATTGGGAGACTCTCAGGGTGACATACTGCAGAATAATATGAACAAAGGCGACCATAATGGGGAAGCTGCCATATGAGTAGACATGATCTGTTGTGGCACCGAAAAGCACCGTTGGGGCCTTCTTCGTGGTTTTAATGAGCTCCAAGAAGGGATAAAAGTGTGCTCACAGAATGGTACCATCTTGTGGATTTGTGCGAGCCCAGGACTATTCATGCTCGTAAGTGATTTCAATTTTAAGGAGTCTGAAAGCGATAAGAAGACTCTGAACTGGTGGAGAAATACCGTTGTGTGGATTTATACGAGCCCATGACGGTGATTGCTCATGGTTGCTTTCAATTTTAGAGAGCCTAAAAGCGGTAAGTAGACTCCACTGGTGTTCTTTTTCGTATGTTAGTCTCCAAGGCCCGAAAAAGTATAAAATGATGCAAATGGAGAAATCTTCTAGCCAACGTGACTAGAGTATTCCTTTTTCGTAATTAGTCTACAAGGTCCGGAAAAGGGGTAAACTTATACTAGGTAGGTTCTCTTTCAGATACTTTTAGCGAGCATGAAAGGAAGCAAGATTGCTCGGCGATCTTTTCATTGTTTTAGGAGTAAAAAAAGAGCTTAACAGGAACTCCCTAAGTTCCTTTTTCGTAGAAGAATTGCTTGGCCCGAAAAAGGGATAAAATTATACCAAACAAAAAGGTATTGGTGAGAGCGAGAAATGATCTTAAGCATCGTCACGAGCGCGGAAAACTGAATCTGGAAATATAAAATTCGTCAAAAATGGACAACGACCGATGTGGCACGCAAACCGAGGCGATGAGTGCGTGTGAAAAAATGTCCGAAAATGGGAGTGGTGGATTCGAGAAACAGAGTGGACTATTGTGAAGTTCTCTCCACGCTGATTCCAATGGTACAAATGGTTTAAAAAATGGACATCGTATGATGCTGAAATGGTTGACTGAAAAATGGTCAAATTTCTATAAATAACAAGTGGACCCAATGTGACATGTGTCATTTTCATAGTTGATTTTTACAGAGTAATTTGATTTGGTCAGAGGATTTTCTTCATTTGCGGGAGATTCGACCGTTGGTTTTTTATTTCGTGAGTTTCAGGTAAGCCTATTTGCTTTAGCTTTTCAATTTATTTGCTTTCTGGGGGGTCTTGGGGTCTCAGAAGTGGTGAATACTTCATGTTGGCTTGCCAATGTGGAATATCGTGGGTTTTGAGGCTTTTTGCGCGATTCACATCGCGGCTATGGGATTCACAACCGCGATGTGCATTGTGGCTGTGGGTGCTTACAGCCGCGATGTGCATCGCGGCTGTGGGTGTTTACAGCCGCGATGTGGATCGCTGGCTGGGAAATTTTTTTATTGTATTTTTCTAAAAAAATTTCATG
The DNA here is from genome assembly GCA_027924585.1 of Larix kaempferi. Classification (NCBI taxonomy): domain Eukaryota; kingdom Viridiplantae; phylum Streptophyta; class Pinopsida; order Pinales; family Pinaceae; genus Larix; species Larix kaempferi. The sequence goes on from BSBM01000831.1 coordinate 5,734,874, forward strand.
TTTGGCTTGGCAGGATGCTTAGGTGGCCGCAAGCATCGTGGAAGGAGAGAGATATTGATGAGGAGTTGATGGAGACTATTTGGGTGAGCCCACATGTGCGGGCGCCATTGGCTTTGGGTGGACTACTGAAGTTCGCGCAAATTCCTCTTATGCGTTCAGTCAAATTGTTGTTGAACAAGTTGATTGATTTCTGGGACCCAGAGGAGATAGATTTTATGGTTCAAGGTGATCGATTGGATCTCACCTTGACTGATGTGTATTTCTTTACTGGCTTGCCTCGTTTGGGTGAGATAGGGGACACCCAGCCCAGGATTCCGGCTGGTATGGATACAGAGGATTTCCTTGAGAGATTTTTCCGTCGAGGGGCCCACGTGCAGAATAGTGCGTTGAATGTTTCAGATCTGCGAGAGCCGGAGATGCAGGCAGTGGCGGCTTGTGTTTTGCGGGTGCTTGGTGCAAAAGCGCTCCATCGTTTGTCGGGGGGGGGGGGCAGATGATGATGGTTCATCGTGTGATGACTGGGACTTATTTTGCTTGGGGTCAAATGTTCCTTGCTTGTGTTCAGCGAGAGCAAAGCAAGGTGAGGTGCCAGGGAGGAGAGTTCAGTTATGCCTCTTTCCTGTGTTGCTTCTTTTTCGAGCGGGTACCTACCTTGCGGCCACGTGTGCCGGTTTGGGACAATCTGAGGAGTGAGCCGCGAATGGTGCGATGGGGGGAGATGATGCCCCGGGGTGGTGGTGGTATTCGACGGTTCTTCACGATGGAGATGTTCAAGCAGTGGGAGAAGATGCCAGTCGTGTTGGATGACTATCCATACCAGGGTATGGACTTCCGGGGAGACATCGAGATGCTTCGAGCTCAGGGACATGATTGGGGGTTGGATGGTACGTCTTTGTTTTTGTTGTTCTATCGTATCATGTTTGTATGGTTTGTTTATTTATGATATCTAGAGATGCTTATATGATATTGACATATTTTAGTGTGGGTTATTGCAGATGTGGGTCCGCGGCCTCCACCGGATCATCCGGGCCGTAGGGGACGAGTGGTGGTGGTGGTACCTCCAACGGTAGTGGAACCCCCGCCTCATGCACGAGGAGTTGTGCATCATCGAGATGATGGCATAGATGATGTACGTGAGACCTTAGAGGTGCTGTTGGATGATATACCAGATGATGGTTGGAGAGACCTAGATCAGTGTGTTTTAGATTGTTGTTTCGATGCTCCGCGTGAGTGGAGATCGATTCCGCGGAGGGTAGCTGTGTTGGAAGCTGAGAGGAGAGCTCGGGATTAGTATGATCCAGAGGAGGAGGAGCCGGAGGAGGTGGCTGACCGTGATGATGAGGATTAGGTTGTCCTTGAGCTGCCCCCAAATGGCATTGAGCATATGGGGAGGTTTTTTGTTGATATGTTATTATGTACCGATGATGTACTTTTTGTATATTTGGGTGTTGAGGGCACTCATGACATTGTGACTATATGATGGTATATATATATATATATATATTTATGCACGTGGATGCAATTTGATGTAGTCATGTATGCACGTGGATGCACATCTTGTCATGTTGTATTTGTTTTCTTGCACGTGGATGCAATTTGTATTATTGTCTGCCCGAGGAGGCATGTGTTATGCACGTGGATGCAATACTATGATGGTTTATTTATCTGATTTTTTGATGCCTATGTGATGCATGTTTTGATATCCTACATGTTTTGGTTGACGTGCCAATCTAGAATGTTATTAGCCATTTGGTCTGCGACACTATTTATATTTCGTGGGACATGAGTGAATGAAATGTATTCAAAGTGTCGAATCACTTGTTTAGTGCGCAGGAATTTTCTAAATAGACAGGGATCGCATACCTGGTAACAGTTGTTGAGCTGGGAAACAAGGAGCTGGGAGTCTAGGAAGACTCTAAGGTGACTTATGCCCATCTGGAGAGCAGCGGTCAGTAGATCGGTCACGGCGTCGTACTCAGCTTGATTATTTGTGGTAGAACCTATGCACACTCCGTCAAGGTGGATCAACTCTTGTGAAGGGGAATAAAGTACCCAAGCTGCAGAGGCGAGATTTGGAGACCAACGACTTGCACCGTCGACAAATCCGATATGGTAGAGTGGAACAGGATCAATTTGTGTTCATGCAGGAAAAAATGAAAATGTAAGGCTTTGAAAGTTTACAGTGAAAAAATGAATTAAAAAACTGTACAACATGGACTGTGGTGTCCAGAAGATTTTTATGGATAGAATCGTTTAAGGTACAACCCGTTATGAGGGTTGCGCATGGGGTTCCCTTCTGAGTTGGTCAAAATGTATGCCCCATGTCCAAGGCAAGTGTTTATGATGTATGGGCCTTACCACATGGATTCGAATTTTCCTTTGCCCATTTTGTCATGGGCTTGGTCGTAAACGAGTACAAGGTCTCCTTCACTGAATGTTCGTGGGTGAACATGTTTATCGCAATGGAGTTTTGTGCTGTTCTTTGCGGCTTCGATTGTTTGGAGAGCTGCGCGGCGATCTTTGTCGGCCTGCTCTAAAAGAAGTAAGCGTTCTTCAATTGGTGAAGTATTCGGGAGGAGTTCTATGGAAATTTGTAATGTCGGGATCTGACACTCAATGGGGAGGACAGATTCCACGTTGTGAACCAAATGGAAAGGGGTAAATTTGGTGGCATTTTTGGTGGACGTGCGGTAAGCCCATAATGCGGGGAAAAGTATGTGATGCCAATTGTATTTATGTCGGTCGACAGTGCGCTGGAGGATGGTCTTCAAAATTTTGTTAACAACTTCGACTTGGCCATTTCCTTGGGGGTAGTAGGTGGAGGAGAAATGATGTTCAAACTTGAGTGTTGACAATTCTCTCCAAACAAAGTCCTCAAAGTGAGAACCATGGTCTGAGATGAGTTGCTTTGGTACTCCAAAACGAGCAATAACATGGTTGAGGAAAAAACGGGCTGCAGTGTCGGCTTTGCAGTTGTAAGTGGGCATGGCTTCTGCCCATTTAGTGAAGTAATCGATGGCCACAATGATGTGTTTATGGCCTCCAGTTGATGCAGGATTGCAATCCATGAAGTCGATGGCCCATTTGAAAAATGGTCGAACGGTGACTACTGGAGGAAGGGGAGCGGGGGGTGTTCTTTCCTTGGGGGCAAAGAGCTGGAAGTTTTGGCAATGTTTGACTGCTGTGATGCAATCAGTGAATAATGAGGGCCAAAAATGACCTGCGTGGATTATCTTTTGGGAAGTGGCCATTCCAGAGAAATGGCCTCCGCAGGCGCCGTTGTGACAGTCTTAAAGGACTTGTTCTACTTCTTCTCGAGAAAGGCAACATTGTAGGATTGTGTCGACGCCATGTCGATAAAGGAAATCACCTAAGAGGAGATAAAGGGGGGCATGGTGACGAATGCGACGATGTCTGTCACGGTCGATATTGGGTCAAAACTTCTGTGTGCGGAGGTAAACCAAAATGCCTCCATACCAAGGGTCGTCAGACGAGATGATGAATAAATGGTCGTCTATTAGATCAGTATGGATAGTTGGTGATGACGATGAGGATGGTAGGTCCGTAATGAGCTGAGAAAGTGCTAGGGATTTGGTGCTCTTTGGGGTTTTAAAAGCCAGGTCGTATTCTTATAGGATAATCACCCATTTAGCTACGTGGCCTTGCAAAAGGCGACGTGTCAAGAGATAGACCATTGGGTTGGAATTTGCGACAACTGTGGTATGGCTGAGGAGAATGTAATGGCGCAATTTTTGTATTGAAAAGATGATGGTGAGGGCCATTTTCTTTTCATGTGGGTAGCGCAGTGGTGGGCCTGATAAGGTTTGGCTTACGTAGTAAATGACATGCTCTTGACGAGTAGAGTCTTCTTGGACGAGTACTCCAGAAACGGCATAATCGGATGCCGAAACGTAAAGGATGAAGTCTCTTGTGAAATATGGAGGAGAAATCAAGGGGGAATTAGTGAGTGCTTTCTTTAGGTCTGTGAAAGCTCCTTCCGCTTGGTCATCCCATACAAAATGGGTATGAAGGTGTAGTAAACGAAGGAAACCATGAACTGTCGTGGCATAATCGGGGACAAAGCGGCGGAGGAAGTTGGATCTCCCCTGAAGGATTTGTAGATGTCTTAGTGTACAAGGTGATGGTAGGTCCACGATGGCTTGGACCTTTAAAGGGTCTATGGTGATCCCTTTTTCTGAAACGATGAAACCCAATTGACGGGGATAGGATAGGATGAATAGGATGAATAGGATGAATATGGAGTGAATAGTGAGGAGCTCCTATCACCTTTTTATAGTTTTTTGGTGATGGAAAATACAACCGTGGTTTGAGGAAACCAATGGTATTGCTAAAATGGTTTAGGTCTTTTTTCCCATCTTTTTCATTTTTTGAATATTATTCCCTTTTAATTGATTTTTGAGAATTTTGGACCCTTTTTGAGGAAAAATACATATTTTGAGGGGAAAAAGGTGTATTATGGTCTTTTTGGTGACCTTTTAAAGGTTTTAGAGGCAAAAATGGTAGGAAAAATGGACAAAAGGGTCATGTGCATAAGGAAATGAGCTAGTGAGCACTTTTTGGGTGTTAACAAATGGCACTAGATCTGTCAGGTGTGTCTTCTATTAGGAGATCCTTGTAGAGAGTTTCAACCTTGGTGCCACCCCCCTTTGTTAGAGAGCTGATCCTGTTATGCATTCTATGTTGAATAGTGGAACAATGGAAGAAAGCGGTGTTGCGTTCCACTTCTTTTAGCCAATTGGTCCTGGATTTTTGCTTCCAAAGGATCTCCTCTTGCTTACAATGCTCTTCAATTCAAATTTGGATTTCAGATTCCTTTCGGTTTCTTTCCTTCGTGTGGCCTTCCATTATTATCTGTTGTTGAAGGATTTCCATTTCTTGATATAGAGAATATTTTGCTGTGAAGATGTTGCCAAATGTGTTCCTATTCCATATTTTCAGATTTTGCTTCAAGTATTTGAGTTTTTGCTATAGATTGTACATTTTGGAGGGCCCTACGGTATGGAATCTGGTCCACCAATCCTTGGCAGTGGTCTAAAAGTCCGGGTGTATGAGCCAATTTTTTCTAATCTGAATGGTTTTAGAAGAGGGGTTTTTTCATTGTGCCAAAGAAGCCTAATCGACTAATGATCGGATCCTGCGGCTGGAAGAATTGAGGTAATGATGGTAGCGCCATATTCTATGAGATCCTATGTAACAAGGAAGCGATCGAAGCGAGAGGAAATTTGATTAATTCCTCCCCTTTTGTTGTTCCAGGTGAACATCCCATTTGTGGTATCTACATCTACCAAGTTGCAATTTTCTATGAAAGCTTTGAATCTGATATATTCTTGGGTTAAAATTTTGCGCCCTCCTTTTTTTTCTTTGATGGAGGCTATCATGCTGAAATCCCCAGCTAGGATCCAAGGTTTCCTAGGGAAGGTATCTCTATACCATTCAAGATAATCAAGAAGGTAGGATTTTTGCTCTACTGATTGTGGTCCGTAGACGTTTGAAAGGCGACCATTGAGGTTGGTTCCTAGGATATGAAAGGTAGCAGAGATTAAACTTTTAGTAACAAGAAATTCATTAATATTTACCTTTGAGGGGATCCAACTGAGTGCAAGGCCTCTGGAGGCTCCATTTGCATCAACCGCAATTGTTTTGATGCCCTTCCAGATCTTGGCCATAAGGGTTTCTAGATTGGTGTTGTTGCATTTAGTCTCTTGTATGAGAATCAAGGAAGGCTTTTCTTGTTGTATCTTTCTTCTTAAAATTTTGTGTTTAGTGATTCCGTTGATTCCTCTCACATTCCAGGAGATAATATTCATTGGGAACATAGAGTATTTGAGGGGAAGAAATCTGTTAGCTGGGCATATTGCCCTGATTCTACTAGCTTGATTCCTAGAGCATTGAGCCTTTGGAGATCTGTTTTCCTTCCCTTTTTATTGGGATCTCCGGCGTTATTCCTTTGATCTTTCTGAGGGATGTTTTGGATGCCCAGTTTGGATCTAGATTTAGCTTTTAAGAGGGCATCTTTTAGCATTTGAATTTGTTTGGCTGAAATTGCATGAAAAGCCTTACGTCGAAAAGCTTCTTCCTGACCTAGTAGGTCCAAATATCCCAGGTATAGTTCATTCATATCTTCATCCATAGCTACATCAGGGTACTAGCTCTCATCTGTATGCAGGATCTATGGTGGGGGGATCTCAGCTGAGGAAGAGGGTCCAGGAGGATTTGTATTTTTGTCACTGTTGGGATTCGTGTGTTGCTTTTTGCTGGTAGGCTGTTCATCCTCAAGCTGAATTATAGAATCATCCTGCTTATCCTTGAGGGTGTCGAAGCTATTGCCGATATGGGTTGCAATAGATTTACTGATCGCGGTATTTATAGAGTTCTGACGCTGCCTGGTGGTGTTATACCTCAATATTATACATTACATATTAGTGTCGCATCCTTGCATTACCGACCTAAACGATAGTTTCTCTTAAAGATCATCTGAACATCCAGAGTGAAAACCATTGACTGAAAACTGAAAGCAAAACCTTTTTCTTCCATCTGTCAACCCAACTTAGCCCTGTTTGTGAGCACTACCGCTCCCTGCACATCTACAGGGGTGCGGTAGTCATCACTACGGCGCGTTTATCCTTCTCTGAGGTGTGGTACTACCGCGTTATGCTCAGTTATAGGGGCGCGGTAGTCTGAAATTAGCCTTTTTTCCTTGGAATTTGGGATCTCAACCTTCGAGGAGATTTTGTTGGGATTACCACCTTTGGTTCGATCCTAACTCCTTCTTTGTTTAGCTGGCCTGATCCACTAAACCCTCCATAGATCCACACTTCTCTCTTGTTGGTTAACCTTCCCATGTGCTATAAGAGAGAAGCTTTCCATGGGATAGGAGGAGGACTTTTGGGGCATCAAACCTATGATCTTCAGACTTCTACAGAGATAGCTAGAGGAAGCACTTGGAGATGGAGGATTGGCTTGGATATCAAGCAACCTTTGTAAGCACTCTTCAAGTTTGTAATAAAAGATAACTTGTCTTGTTTTTCCCATTTCATGTGTATTGTATGGATCTTTGATATGAAATGTATCTAGTTTAGATTTGAACTTAATCTTTGCTTCAAGGTATTTGGAGGCTTGCATGCTTGTCCTTTGTTTGATTTCAATAGGTTCTACATTGGAGCTTCGGGATCAAGAGCTAGAAGCGGGACAAACGTCGAATTGGAAGGTGAGTTACGTATTTCATCTCTTCTGAATGCATTTAATCTTGTTGTGAAGATTAGTTTAGGAACTCAAGGTAGCATTTGTTTCCTTTTTGTCTTAGCATAGAGTCAGTGCATCCTGCTTTATCCTAAGAGAATTTCTACCTATTCGTAGGGAGAAATATCTGCATCAAAAACTGGTGACTCCGCTGGGGATTGAATCCATTTTATTTGCTTGTGAAGTTTGCTTTCACTCATTTATTGTAAGAATTGGGTTCTTTCACCCTCATTCACTTCCTTGTTCTCTGCATTAGACTTTTGTTACAGATCAGTAAGTCCTCTAGGTTGTAAAACCCTTGAAAAGTCAAAATCTTTTCTCAAAATTCTGCCTCTTTCCCCCTGTTCACACACTACCGCGCCCCCGTAATTGCCTACAGAGCGGTAGTACCACGCCTTAACCACTGTCCAGAGTGCGGTAGTCTAGCAGTACCACTCCCAGGTTGCTTGCAGGCCTGCGGTAGTTCCTGGAAAGTGTTTTTATTTGGTTTGTTTGGTTATTTTTGGGTCTCTTCGAGATTTGGATCCATGTTGGCCCTTTGAGTAAACACTAGTGTTTTGATTGCATTTTTAAGCAAAATGGGTTCTATTTTGACCCATTTCCTACGGTCGTTTTGACCCATATTAAGGTTTTGAGATCATTTTTGGTTTGGCGTGTTTGGATTGCTTGGCATCTTATTTCCTTTACATCCTATCTAATGATTGTTTGAAAAGATTGATTCCTTGCCTCCGCTTTAGTTCAAAGAGAAGCTTGATTTTGTCGTTCTTTTACCATATTCATGAAATTGAAACACATAGGTATTCTTCTTGCTTTAATTTAATTATTTGACATTCTTGGTATTACAGTCATGAGAAGAAGAAATGCTTGTTTCATATTTATGTGCATTTGAGTTAGACGATATTATTAGGTTCTTCTCTTTGTCTTGCATTTGATTGGAAGCATTTGTGGAATCCTGCTTTCCATAGATTGGATGTGTCTTTTTCAAGTGTAAAAAGGTAGGAAACAGATTATAATTATTGCATTTGGTGTTCGTAAAGATTTCCTTTTCATTGCTTTGGGTACATATTTTACTTCTTTTTATCATTTTGAAAAGAAATAAAATTGCATTTGCATTGGGTTGTACATATTGGGAATGAAAAGAATTCTTCCTTACTTTAGCTAGTGTTCATCGAAGAGAAACACTCATTTTGATTCATCTTTATTTGCATGGTTTGAGTCGTCACAACACCATCAAGTTGCACTTCCATAACCCGATTGTGTAAGACAATCTCTAAAATTAACCTCCCTAACTAAACCAACATTAACCTCACTTGAGGAAATAAAAGAATTTGGTAGTTAGGTAGGACACCGGGGATAGGCATCAAAATAATTCCCCCTTGTCGTTATCATCTGAGACATAGTTGTTGTCCTCTAGGGTACCAAAATCCTCTAGTATTTGTTGACACGGTCATACACCAGTTTGTGGAGGGGCCTCCTGTTGTTTTAAACAACAGGGGTTAAACCACCGCGAGATCGAGAACTAGATGGACTATGTGGAATGTATCACTCCACTTAGCCCTAAGGCAACATCGATCATTGTCTTCCTTGTGTTATACGGCCACCATATTGATAATACAAGGGTGATAAGACAGAAGCGCTGAAAACCTTTTCCAACGTGTCATGAACGAGGTAGCTTAGTGACTTTTATTCTAGGGCTCTTTACCTAGGATCCATTTTGGTAGAGGGATATCCTTCCATTATTGGTCTCTCATTTTGTATTGTTCGACTTGGATTTCATCACCTTGCGAAGGATACAATTTGTTGAGGTCTCCAGCTCTTAGTTAGGAGGTTTTGCTTGCTATCTTGTAGAGGGTCTTTTTCTTTGTAGGGCTACTTGTTGCCATTCTGGCCGTTTTGTTGTACAGCTCGCTTACTGTGGCAACGACCTCAGTATAGTTTTTTGAGCTTACTCTTTTGGCCTGTGAGCCTTGTCTTTTCCTAGCTCCCCTTTCGCATGCTTGGTTGAGTGAGGGTTTTTGAGTTCTTTTTAACAAGACTTCGTCCACATCACTTAGTTTTGTTCCATGGAGAATCTACCTCCATGCACCCATGCTTCTTCTGGGACTACTAATCCGGAGACCCCTTTTCAAGGGGTACCTTTTACTTTTCCTCCAGTTGGAGATAGTGGTCCTCCCTTTATTGCCACGTTAAATCTTCCTGGATTAACCATAGGATTACCGGTATGGTTATTCAATCCAGTAATTCCGATTGCGCCCAATGTTTCAAATGTTAATTCTCCACCACGAGAGAGTCAATCCCAAACTAATCCTTCCCCTTCTTCATCGGATGAATCTTCTTCCATTCCTTCTTCCTCGCCTGATCAAAGCAATAATGTTAGTAATCGGGAGGATAAGAAGAAGAAGAAAAGGAAAGTTAAGAAGAAGAAGGATAAGGAAGAGACCAAGCGTAAACCAATTGCCTCTAATGGCACTCATTCTACAAAAACACCCCATAATCCCAAGTTCCCTTGCAAACTTTGTAAGGGTGATCACCTTCTCAAGGATTGCCCCGATCTTTCCCGGGTATCCGAAGTGTGGTCTAAAAAACCCAAACCACTTGTATTGTCGACCTCTGACCATCATGTCGATGACATTCCCTCAACCAGTGACCCCTTGGTGAAGGGTCGAAAGGGTAAAGTCCTATATCCCTGTTTGATATTCAAGGGTATGCACCGTACTTTCCTTTTTCCAAGCATGGATGAATCCTCGCGGTGGTTGGAAGATATCACTAGTTCTCAACTGGTGCTTCCAATAAACGATAGTAAGTTGTCCCTCGACCCCCCGTTGGTTGACCAAGTGATCAATTCAGTTTCATCTGCAATTGATCCCACTCTCCCTCCTAAGAGTGAAGTGATCGAGTCGCTGTCATCCCCACTCGATCCTACTCTTTCATTGGAAAAATTCCATACTGAAGCAGTCACCTTGACACAATCTTCATCTCTTTCTTATCTTCCAAGTGAGAGTGAATTGGAAACCGCTGATGTTTTCCTTATCGGTTCAAAATGTCCTCGGCAAGGGGAAACCCTGTCCGTTTCTGCAAGACCCCCTCAAAGTACTGAGGTTATTTCCTTTGATTGGAATGGTCTAACAGAATATCGTCTTCCTTCGAGTGTTCCTTTTCAGATATCTGTAGGAGTTTCTGATAAGGAAATCTTTCGCACCGTAGTGGATGAGGGAGCTTTTGTTAGTATTTTATCCTCAACTGCTTTGAAAGCCTTAGGTTCTCCTCGGCTTGTTCCTGTCACTGACCAGATATTGGCTTTCAATAGAAGGCCTACTGGACCTTTAGGGTCCCTTCCTCAGTTACCTATCACTTTGGGAGGGAAAACTGTCTGTATTGATGTTATGGTAGTCCAAGGTCCCTTAGATTTTAATATGCTCCTTGGACGTGATTATGTCCATGCTATGAAGGCTGTAGTGTCCTCACTCTTTCGAGTGATGTATTTTACCCATCATGGGAATGTTGTGACCATTGATCAATTTTCCTTTGTGACACCCACTCATTGCATGACTCCTAGTCACCAGACTTCCCTAAATGTTCCACATGTTTTAGTGGTTTCTTCCCCCTAAGGATGGGGGGGTATGAGCATAGTTCCCTTTCTATGTCAAGCTCGTTAAAAAATTAAATAAGTTCCTACAATCATAGTTTATTATTTGTTTCAAGCTCATTAAAAAATGAAACCGACCCTCAAGCATAGTTCACTTTTGGTTTTAAGCTTGTGTAAAAACGAAACCAATCCCAAGCATAGTTTACATTCAGTTTCAAGCTTGCGTAAAAATGAAACTACCGTTGAGCATAATTTCTTTCTGTTTTAAGCTCATTAAAAAATTAAAAGGACCCTTTCAAGCATTGTTATTATCTATTTTCAAGCTTGTGTAAAAATGAAACAGATCTCCCTTCCATTTGTTCGAGTCTCTCGCTAGAGTTAGGATCTGAACCTTCATTTTCATCTGCCTGGGTCACTTGGTCCTGGTTCTCCCTACCCCCCCTAGTGAACACATTCGGATTAGTATCTAGGATTTTTGGGTAAGGAAGAAGAGTAGTTAGACGAAACGAAGCTTGGGAGGCATGTTTAGCCGTTAGCAATCATGCTGGGGGCATTTACCAGCCTCTGATCATCATGTTGGGAAGGAACCCATCAATGGGCCTTAACCATGAGTAGAGTTTACCATTGGCTTCAAGCTCATTAAAAAATGAAACCAGTAGTATGAGCAAAGTTCTATTCCTGTGTCAAGCTCGTTAAAAAATGAAACATATCCTTTCCCTTTGAGTTAAGTCTTCTCATAGACTTAGTACCTGAACCTTCTTTTCACTCGCCTATACCTTAGGAGAATGAAATGAGGCTTGGGGGCATGTATTCAACCTCTGGAAGTTACATTGAATTCAAATCAATCGCCTCTCCACACCACGTTGGAGCTAAGTCACTTACTTCTAGCAATCATGCTGGGAGCATGTACCAACCTTTGGATTTCATCACGGGAAGAAGTTCACCATTGGGAACATTTTCGAGCATACTTTCCTTTTTAGGTTTCGAGCTCATTAAACCATGAAAATTATCCCGAGCATAGTTCATTTTCTGTTACAAGCTCGTTAAAAAATGAAGCAGATATCATGAGCATTCTTCCAACCTATCTTCGAGCTCGTTAAAAAAAGTAAGATGGTGTTTGAGCTTACTTTTCACTTTTTTCGTGCTTTGGATCCAAACATGAAAAAGATTCCGAGTGCTTTTGATACCATTGTCGTGCTCGTTAAAAATTGAGTAAAAAGGTGTGTCTAACAAGTATAGGTTTATCACTTTATCCGGCCTCGCTAGACTATTTAAGGAAAAGGAACTGTGCCGAGTTTAATTTTCCTTTGTCATATTCGGTCATCAACCATGACAAAGTTGTATATGGAGTCCTCTTTAAGCTCTTTTCAGACTCCCTAAATAGAAAAATATTACCAAGCGAACTTGATGCTTTCACACTTGTAAAATCATTTGAATGATCGTCTCCCTAGTGATAGTTTACCCCTTTTTCAAACTAGGGGGCACTACTTACGAAAAAGGAATACTCCAGCCAATCATGACTGGAAGAGTCCTCTCCCGCGTTGTTTTACCCTTTTTTAGGCGATGAGGCTAACTTTACGAAAAAGGACCGTTGGAATCTTCTTTAGGTCTTTTGAGACTCTCTAAACATGAAATGACAACCGAGTTTTCCTTCTTTGGACTCGTTAAAATTTAACATCGAAGGACCCACTTTGGGACGAACCCCTCCTTTCTCAGGTTCGAAAAACATGTGAGATTGGACTCATCTATGAGATGAGCTATACGGAGCATCTGTTATCCTCCTCAAGCTCGTAAAACAACAAAGAGGTACTCGTCTATCATGTCGGGGGAAAATGGGAAAATGAGTCAAGTTTACCTTGTTGGCAGCTTGTGAGTTGTCACCTTTGAACATGGAATGCATCCTCACCTTGTCTGTTTTGGGTAGTCAGTCTTGCTGATAGTGTCATCATTATGATCATGCGTCCTCATTATTGCTATGAGTTCACACTTCCTGTGGTTTTGTCTGTTCAAGTAGTCCCTGCTGCCAAGCTTTGTTTTATGCCGTTATATGTTCAAAGGGTTATTATCTTGAGTCCACCTCCACTTCATGTCAAACCTTCCCTTTGTGTCAGTACATATTCTATTGTTTCATCGGTCCATACTATCTCTCGTTCTGATTTCGTGTCGATGATGTGGGAATCATTATGGCCCACCTTCAACGAGTCTATTCCCGTCGACACCAAATCACTATCCAGGAATTAGACTTAGGAGTCAACCACTAGTACCTTGGTACCTGCATGCCTCAATGGCAGGTTTCCTCGTGTTCGACAGTAGGTTTTCATCATTGACCTCTGATTGAATGATCTCTCGGATGCTCAACATCAACTCCTTTATTCGCATTTCATTGAGATGTACTATAGATACCTTGGGGATCATTGTCATTATTGGTGATTTCCTTCGCATTTGTTAACAGTTCACATCATTGGCCGGTAACCAAATGGTTTCTACCATGTTCGGCTTCAACACCTTGTAATCACATGGCTAGATTCGTATCGTTTGCGATCGGGTAGAAGACCCTGGACACCCTTTTGTATTTTGATTACGTCCAGGTTGCAATGGAGATTTTTCTGTATTGTCACACAGATCCACTTATGTATTGGTCGTGGCTGTGCCATTATTGTCTCATGGATCTACGCTTGTTCATAGTAGCCATGATTTGTCTACATTCTATATCATCTCAGTACTCATGGATCTGCAATGTATTGGTCGGCAGCCATGCTTTGAGTCATTTGTTTTCGAGCATGGGAATGCCCGCCTCGGTGGTATATCTGACATTTTGTTTCTGTTTCAGCTGCTTATTGCTCCCCTCGATGCTATCTACGAACCATATTTGTAAAGTCTTTCAGCCATCAGTCTCTTCTAACCTCACACTTTAGGGGGCATCTGTTATACCTCAATATTACACATTACGTATTAGTGTCGCATCTTTGCATTACCGACCTAAATGACAGTTTCCCTTAAAGATCATCTTAACATCCATAGTGAAAACCATTGACTGAACACTGAAAGAAAAACCTTTTTCTGCCATCTGTCAACCCAACTTAGCCCTGTTTGTGAGCACTACCCCTCCCTGCACATCTACAGGGGCGCAGTAGTCATCACTACCGCGTGTTGATCCTTCTCTGAGGCGCGGTACTACCGCGTTATGCTCAGTTATAGGGGGGCGGTAGTTTGAAATTAGCCTTTTTGCCTTGGACTTTGGGATCTCAACCTTCGAGAATATTTTGTTGGGATTACCACCTTTGGTTCGATCCTAACTCCTTCTTTGTTTAGCTGGCCTGATCCACTAAACCCTCCATAGATCCACACTTCTCTCTTGTTGGTTAACCTTCCCATGTGCTATAAGAGAGAAGCTTTCCATGGGCCAGGAGGAGGACTTTTGGGGCATCAAGCCTATGATCTTCAGACTTCTGCAGAGATAGCTAGAGGAAGCACTTGGAGCTGGAGGATTGGCTTGGATATCAAGCAACCTTTGTAAGCACTCTTCAAGTTTGTAATAAAAGATAACTTGTCTTGTTTTTCCCATTTCATGTGTATTGTATGGATCTTTGATATAAAATGTATCTAGTTTAGATTTGAACTTAATCTTTGATTCAAGGTATTTGGAGGCTTGCATGCTTGTCCTTTGTTTGATTTCAACAGTTTCTACATTGGAGCTTCGGGATCAATAGATATAAGCGGGACAAACGTCGAATTGGAAGGTGAGTTACGTCTTTCATCTCTTCTGAATGCATTTAATCTTGTTGTGAAGATTAGTTCAGGAACTCAAGGTAGCATTTGTTTCCTTTTTGTCTTAGCATAGAGTCAGTGCATCCATTTGTTTCCCTTCCATTTAATTAATAATTTATCACAAACAACTCACGAATTTATAAACATGTAATTTTATTCATCATTCATCAATTAAACCAAATCGAGAAATAAAAAGTTATCTCAAAACACTTGAAATGGGAAACTGGCTGTGTGTGAAGCACGCTCCACCCAACCGTAGGAAATTTTTATCATCTATCTATTAGCAAAATGCCACCCCCGAGTTGAGACTCATGCATTCACTAAGAGACACCTCTCCAATTCTCAGGTTTCTCTCAGGATTTCCTCACTTGGCAAACAAGATTTATTGGTTTGTTACGAAATCCATGCCAACTCTACAATGCCTTCCCTTAGCTTCATTCTAGCTAGCACCACAGTGAAACCCATCACTGCATTTGTGCTTGGAATTCCATTAATAACTTCTTACACCATTTCCATTTCATAGGTGGAACTAGAGGCAAAATGGACAACATTTCAGTAGAAATTTATCAACAATTTGGCTCACAAGTTGAGAAATTCATCTCAGATTTCAGTCTCAGACAGAATTTGACTACCCTGTTCTCTCAGACACACCCCAACAAGGTAAATTTTCCACAGAGAGAAATTTTCTTCCCAGCCTTAGAGCAGAATGGCACGCACCCACTTTTCCTTGCATACATAAGTCTCTGCATGCAAAACTGGAAAAACACGTGGGCTCTCCCAACCATTTTATTAAAAAAACATAATCACTTCCTTTAATTAATATTTAAATCTATGTCTTAAGTTATTCATATGGAATTATGACTAAGTTAAACTTTGAATATTTTTTAGGTACTTAGGATTATAAAAGAGCCTTAACAAAGGTTTCCCCACCTAAGGCAATTTAATCCCCTTGATGACTCTGGTGAATACATGAGTCCCCGATCTTTCAGCGTTCTTTCTCAGCCACAAGCAGTTATAATTTTTATTATTATAATGTCGAAATGTGCAATTGTCTCGTCTTTCAGGCATTGCATAACAATATTCACATTGTACTTAGGATCAGTTCAGGGGTCTTAACCAGGGGTATTACACCATTCAACTATGCTGAGTGGAAGCCAAAGATGAGCACATATCTTAAGAGACAATGTCTCTATGAGATATCTATTGGAGCTGTTGAAGAACCATTGTCCTCAGAAGAGAAGAATGATTGGTTTAATGACTATGATAGAGATTTTGGAACAATGTGTTTGTCCATATCTTCAAAGATGCGCTACATCATTGATACTGTTGATACTGCAAGTGATCTCTCGTGCATTTTGGACAAAGAATTTGGAATGCAAGATGATGAGGAATACATAATCCATATGGAGAGTGAGCCTACCATAGATACCTCCTCAAATAAGCTCATTGATGTCACTAATGTCTTGGCCACAAGCTTTTCTAATGAAGTTGTTCACGAAGAAGAAATTGTAGAAATTTCTTCAATACATACAGTTGTTGAAGATGAACACTTCCATCTCTCTCTCTTGTTCTCCTATGAGTCTTTTATTTTGAATTATGAGAAAGATAAGCTAGTTTATGCTCTAGAATCTAAAGACTTTTTTGAATCCTCTCTTTCACATTAGTCTGCTGATGCGCAGAATGATGATCTTCTAAATGTTTTGAAGGTTAGATCAGAATTTGGAGGTGATGCATTGAACCTCCTTGATCACATGATTCTTGTGTACTTCTATTTGATCATTGGCACATGTTCCCAGAGTTGCACTGAAGATTGAGGATACTACCATTTGCTTGGGTTCAAGTGTCAGGCATATTTTGGTGATTTTGGTTCTGATCTCACCCCTACTAGTTCAAAGGAGATCTCAAGGGACCATCTATCAATTCTTGGAGCTGATTTAACTTCCACTGATAAGAAGTTCAATTTTCAAGGGCAATCGGATCTGATTGGAGGGTGCATCAAAAGTTGGGAGTTACATTGTTGGGTAGGTCGTTTATGGTGAAAATGAACAATGTTGTGACATATTACTTGATGATGCAACCAAAATTGTTACCAAAGCATGATCATTGGCAAAGTATGAATTTGACATGAAGATTGGTACTGGCTATGCAACTCGAACAAGGTTGTCGATGCACTAAGTCTGAAGGCACATCGTTTCATGGTATTAGTGGAGGAGGAAACTTTGTTGGTGTTGATAGAAAGTTAAGTGAAAGTATTGGTATATTTTTAAGAGAGGATCAAAGTAGGGTTGGAGGTTGACCTCATTGCCTTGAACATCATGAAACAAGAAAGGGAGGAAATATTAGAAAGTTCTAGGTGAGGACGAATTGTTTTACTTTGGTGGTTGAATTTATGTCCCTAAGTGTACTAACCTATGAAGAGAGTTGTTAAAGGAGTACCATGATTCTCTTTAGGTTGAGAACCTGGGTATGCAAAGGACCCTTACCCTACTAGAATGAGGTTACTACTAGGAGCGCATGAAGAAGGATGTCTAAGAGTTTGTATAGAATTACCTAGTTTACCAATGTAACAAGATTGACACCAAGTTGCTAGCAAGTCCACTTGATCCCTTGAACATGCCGGAGAGATCATGGGAATGCGTATTAATGGATTTCATAAATCAGTTTCTAATGACACACAACTACAGTGGAATCTTTGTCATAGTAGATAGATTTTCCATGTACGTGACTTTTGTGCCCACAAAGGTGCCTTGTTCAACATACGATGTTGCAAGGATGTTTTTCAAGCATGTTGTGAAGTTATGGGGCCTATCATTGAAAATTGTGTTGGACATAGACACTAGATTCATTGGGAAAGTTTGGATAGAACTTTTCAGACTCGGGGGAGAGAAGTTATTGATGAGCTCAAGTCATCACCCATAGACCGACATGCATATAGAGCAGATCAACCATTTGTTGGAGAACTACGTGATGTATTTCACGCGGGAAAACTGGATGAACTACCCATAGTTGTTATACTCAACAAAATTTAGTTAAAAAATGTAGAAGAGTTCAAATATTGGTTGCATTTCATTTGAGTTAGTCACTGGGAAGCAACTAGTGATGTTGCACATGTTATTGACAAGCTTGTATGGGAGCAACCCATATTCCTTGTAGTTTGTGAAGGATTAGAAAGACTAGTTAGACAAGGTCCACATTTAGCTAAACAATGAAACTAAGAAGATGAATTATTGGGTGGATTAGGGAAGAAAATATTTGTAGTTTTAAGTAGGCGGCAAGGTCTTGCTCAAGTTGTGGAAGGACCGGTTCAACCCACTAGCATGCATGTGTTATGATTTATTGTGAAGGTATGAAGGACCCTTCCATATGATTGCGAATATAGGGGATATTGCATGCAAATTGATACTTCTCGAACACCATCCACCCATTTTTTCATGCCAGTTAGTTGTGACTGTGCAATCTAACCGAAGAATATCCTGGAAGAATAGGACCATCCAGGGTGCCTACCATGATTATATATTGGATTAAGTGTGAACTGGAGAAGGTGTTGGATTACATATCAATCATGCAGGAGAAGACAAAAATATAGGAGTACTTCCTGCGTTGGAAGGATGTGCAAAAATAAGAAGACGATTGTGAGAGAAAAGAGTCTTTATGCCAATATGAAGACAAGGTTCGAGAATTCAAGCAACAAAATCTTGGTGCTCTCAGATGAGTGTTGGTAGGGTGTTTCCGGGACAAAAATAGGTTGAGTGGGGGAGGATGTAACTTCCTTATTCTCCAGCAACACTAGATGCATTTTCCTACCAGAATGGGCATACTTGAGAGACTGGAGCAAGATCACTATAAGGATAGATGGGCACAACTAGGTAATTTGATTCATGACAAAGGAGTTCAACTAGAAAGTTAATAAGTGGTTGAACGCTCAACAAAGGCTGGTGTGAAGAACAAGAGGCATGAATAAGGAGAATACCAAGTCAACACTTGCAATGTTTGTTTTAACCATCGACACAATCAACCAGATCATGCATGAGCATGTCAATGTGTCTACTTTCCAACCAAAGTGGTCTCGATAATTAAAAAATGTGAAATTTTGTCTGTATTACCTTGGATCACGAAGTGGGAATATCCACCTGATGGAGTTTATTATAAGACTTTGGTAGATCTAAAGGAGGAGGCAATCCAAGAGAAAAGAGCATCTAACATAATCTAAGTTCTATGGTTGTTCTGCATTGAAGGGTTTCTAAGGTGACTAGAGTTGTTGAAGAATAGGATCTACAAGTGATGAAACCACTGGGAGTGATAAAAGTTGTAGGTAGTTAAGGTGGCAAAGGGGCGAGTGATGCCCATGATTTTTTTTTACTGTAAATGGATCTTGGATTGTTTCAGATCCTCCTTTGCATTGAGGTCATCTCCTTGTTCCATATCTCCCCCACTGTAGTTTATTTTATACTTCTTCAATAATAAAGATTGACAACACCTAGCTTGGGTCCAAAACTTGTGTTGTATATCATGCTTGGCGTGTTCCCTTATGTTGAATATAAATGGATAAGTATAACAAGACACAAGTAAACACAACTTGCATTAAGTATACGGTTGGGCATGGGATGCTAGTTAGGTGTTGCTTGTAACTCCAACGAAGTTGTAGTCTAGAGTGGAGGTGTGGGCAATGCCTAGATGAAGAGGCATAGTCTATTAACTAGTAGTCTTGGGTGGCCAAGCCTCTGTGACCAAAGTCAAGCAATGTTGCATAAAATAGTTCACCAATATAATACATGTCTATATGTCTTATATGGAGGTTTTCCCATATCTTCTTAGAAGGATGATGCTAACTTGAGCATTTGGGTCGATAGTGGTATCCTTAACTATGGTGAATCCAAACTCAATTGGGAATCTCAAATATTTTTCCACAATAACAACAATTTTGTGTACTTCTATTGTTTCTAGTGTTTCTCTTTGATATTTTAACTTATGTTAGACAACCTATGACATCTTTTATTCTCACACGCATATCATAATTTGAGTTAGTCCGTTGATTTTCTTTGTGATATCTCTCAGAATTAGCTCCTAATAATCACATACTAGAAAAGTTTCCCTTTTGATTTTATCATCCTTTGTGTCTTGTAGTGCATATTCAACTTTCTTTTTGCATTTTATAGTCAATAATAATTTAACTAGCAAGATATTTTCTATTGGGATCTTCCATGATTATGATTTTTTTGGTCAAATCATTTAGGATGATACTTCAACATTTGTTTGTTTGTTTTATTATTATTATTATTCTCAAGGAAACATTGTGAGGAAACCCAATGTATGCTTCCCCACATTTATGAATGTATCTCCTCTATTAAACCCATCCATGTAGATTAGTGTGCCTCACCCATGGGGATTTGAGCTTAGAATTTTTTAAACTGAGCCAAATGCATGATAATCCCTCATAGTTATCAATGAATCCTTTATCATTATTGACAAAAGCTTCACTATAATCATGTTGTAATTCTTTGCATATCTTTATTTTAAATTAGCACACTTGTGAGTTTTTGGATCTCCAAGACTACTTACAATACAAATTGTAGCACTAAAACATGGTTATATACATTAGTTAGTTGTATGGTTCCATATGTTACACTAACATGATTTATGATATTGCTTCCCTCTAGGTAGAATGATTGTAGCACTTGCTTGTGATACTCATCACACAATACACATCACTAACATCCTGCATTAATGCATAAAGAACGCGTTGTTATGGGAGGCATAAGTGGGTGGGAAGAAGATGCTAATATTGAGCTGACCATACATTCTTTGGATTAATTTTTTTCACTTTATTGATTTTTGACATTTTATTATTAGTATAATGTTTGTAGTTAAACCAAATGTTGATAAAAGATCTATATTTTTTATAATATATATATATATTATAATTTTAATAAATAACTTGAATCATTTATTTTTTTGTAACTAGGGGAATTGACAAATGGGATGGGGATGGTACTCGTGTGACACGAGGTCTAGGGGTCCAATCTCGTCCGCTACCACTATACCCCTAGGTGCACCCACACAACCCACAAGCATGGAGCACGGGTAAGCTGGGGTGATTTGAACTCGAGACTCCCATTTTCAAAATCGTCAATTGAGCTACACCCCTGCGGGCAATAACTTGAATCATATTCCATATTCTCCCATATATATTTTGGAAACTTAATATATAAACTGAACTATTTTTCATTATCTTCTTCATCATCAAATTATTCTTTCTTAAACTTATCCTTGATCTTTAAAATAAAATTTTAAAATAACCAAATAACCCTTTTAACATCCTCTTAATTACCCAAATATTCTTTAAACTCTTAATAAATCTCCCATAATAAATTCTACCTCCATTTCCAGATATGCGTCAACTACTTTCTCATATGTAGCTTGGCTTATGACAACATATCCATTATTAGGGTGTAAGTAAAATCTAAATCAATCCATCCTCCCCTTATCATTCACATTTAAAAAATCATTAATATGAAAGCTATTTTTTTTTAAAGTAAATGAGTCTATTTGATGAGTTAATAAGGGTAAGAGTTAAATTTATGAAGTCATATTTTATAATATTTTTTTTAGTTTACTTATAATGTTTATATGGTTAAAAAGCCTTTGTTTAAATTTTTATATAATTTGTTTTGAAATTTGGAAGTTATATTGAATATCATCCTAGTCATATTCTTTTGAGAGCATTATTTTTAAAAGGGATTTTGAATTGGGTGTGTTATTTTCCAAATCCATATTAAAAAATATTCAGGTTTCAAAATCAAGTGTACTTAGAAACACATAAGAAGGTTGCTCACCACGACCACAATAACTTTTCCTCTCATTTTAGGTCAACACTTATTCAACACAAGGGGAGTTTCTCTAAAAGAAGAAGTGTGGGATATACTTTAGAAATAATTTATATAGTGGATTTCCAAGACCAGTGCCTAATCAATAAGTGGTGGATTCGAGATCAACAATGAAGAGGGTTCAAACAATATGGAAGAAGGTGGAGTTAGACTAAAATGTAAAGTGGTTATAAACATGCTCAAACTAATCACATGAATATACTTCAATATGTAGAAAATTAAAGGAGGAATCTTCCAAAAATGCTCCTCACAACAAGTACAACCTTAATGAAGTAATAATTTGTAACCGTGAATAATTAAAGAACAACCACATATGAAATCATAAGTAAAGTAGACACCCTAGTATGGGGTGATATTTGTTTAATCTAGAGTAATGTTGGCCTTGGTTTGTTTGGCCACACGACGACCAACTGATTCAAAAGTGCATGCAAAGCTTAAATGCACCTCCTCAATGAACACTAGCGATCACGATCTCATTCCACAACACTTAATGTCGAGCCTTAGCTGCAGGATCTCACACGCTCAGGAGATGATGAATTTAAAAGGGCAATAGAACTCCTCTAAGGCAATTTGTATATGATCTTATGGTATTGTACCAATACCTTGCCTCGAGTTGATGAGAAAGGTTTAAATAATGAGAAGATATTCCAATTCACAATTCATTTGAATTTCATCCATCTCTTGTTCGAGATTTTCCCCTCCTGGATCTGTGTTTGGGCTTGTCCTCGTGTCCCTCATGTCCCGCTTGAGATGCAGAGGTCGTCCTTGCAGATTTCATGGAGCTCGTCCTCGCTTTGATTCTAGTTTAGGAGAACACACAATGATCGGTTTTCTCTCCCACCACTCTTCACGGACACATGAGGGTAGCTTGTTAAAAATTCTGTCATGACAGTCACTTGGTCAGAGCTAGAGGATTGGAGCTGCAAGGTCTAGTGGTTTGATGGGAATGGGAATTCTTTGGGGTTTGGAGAAGACATGGTCCACGACACTGGAAACACAGACACTGTGTCTACATGCAACAACTTGGGTGATACACTTAGCCTTAGCTGCGGTCAAATTGTGTCAAGGACATGGAAGGTCCCTCTAACAATGGTAATTCGTGGGAGGCCCTCCTCAATATGGTTTTCAAAACTTGCAAGCATGTGGAAGATCTCAACTTTAGCATGGAGCAGGTGAACTGAGGAATCTCTTTGATAATTTTCGCTTTTATCCACCTCGATATCCTATGTCGGATGGAAAAATTGGACAACTTAGGAAGCGGTTCTCTTCGGCGAATCCACCCTCTCCATGCAAACACTTCGTAGACTCCTTCGGTCGGTGAATTTCAGCGTTTGGGCTAGTACCAATTTCTTCTTTCTCTGATCAACATTTTTGCTATTTCCACTACAATTATGGTATTAGATAGGAAGGATAATATAGTTTAACTTTTAGCAGTTAATCATAATGGATTCACAAAGCCCAATTTGGCCACTTTCAGGGGATTGAAAATTTTGTAAATGTAATGATGTTATCACGCTGGATCCCTCATAAATTGATCCTGCATCCAGACTTTTAGATGCATATCTTTCCTTACTTTTTTGAAGTAATGTAATGTGTACTAGCTTACAAAAAAATTGAAGTAGACACAAGCAGGCAACCCACTTTATAGGATGAACAACCAATAATACATCGATCTACAAGCGTGGTTTCACCGAATATAAAGAGAGCCTAGATGTACCACACTTAACCTTGAAACCCTATCTAGGGAAACCCTCAAAATACCATGGAAAACCTTAACTAAGAGACTACAATGAAAAAATCCTTCAATGAACATAATTATTACGTCAGGACAAAGGGATAGTTTCACCTCGACCCTAACATATTCTTTTGGAGAAAACTTGCCCTTCTACAAATATTATTTCAATAGGTTTTACAAGTAATTTTTCGTAATCAAATAAACCTAATACAAATAAAAGGAAAATAAAGATCCTCTCATTAAAATGTTCCTTAACTTCTTCCTTTCAAAAGATATTCAACTAATCTGGGAGGGAAACTCCCACAATTTCAACCATGCCTTTCAAAATGAGAGATGTCTTCCTTCAATAGCCTCTTTCATTAAGCACTCTCTAATAAATCATTATAAAGAATTCGCTAGAATGTTATTGATCCCTCTCCCCCCCGAGAAATAATATTATAATATACATAAGAAGGTCTAGAATCCTACTTGAAGGAGGGTGCTGCTCACATAGGGTCTTATTTACGCTTGGGGAATGTGCTAGATAGTTTTTGGTTTCCATGTGTCACCTTCCTAGATTAAGCACTCTTCATGAATTACCATCTATAACTTCCCTCTTCCCAAAATAGTAATAGAGCTCCATAAAAGGTGAAGTGCTTCTTAAATTTTGCAATAATCCTTCCTTAAAATAATGCATATCTCCCATATGTCTTCTCTCCACCTGAGGTGTACCCTAAATAAGGTATTTTTGCCTATTACCTTGCCCTTTTTTCATTGAAATCAACTTTGGAGACTTTTCTTTTTTCATTGAAATCATCTTTGGAGACTTTTCTTGTTAGATCACTTCTCTTCTTTGGTGCATGTGACCTTCAACTCTATCACATAAACCTCAAAAAATCTCGTAAGATGATGGGTTCTTCTCCTAAGATGCATATTTGACCTTGGAAGAAAGGTTTTAGATGCCACTTGTCACCATATCATGAAGGGCATGTTCCCCCTCAAAATGTATGTCCATTTTGAATTATTGTTTAAGCACAATAGTGTCATCTTCAAATATTATGGTAGGGAATTAAATGAATATTGGAGGTAGTGTGCATATAGTAGTTCAAGCTTGTTGCTCCATGGTGGTGATCAACTACATCAAGAGTAGTGAGATCAACTGCCTTTTTATATTTGTTTGAGGCAACATTCTCATCACAACTATGTGTGAACCTTGATAGATGATTTCCAAAAACACTTAGCCAACGAGAAGGCTACAGTGTTGTATTTATTCCCAAATCACAATTGTTGATTTGGAAGATAGAGTCTTTGCTCGTATAATTTATTGCATGTAAGTTGGTGGGAACATGATCCACATTATGAACATATTTAATCATTTGTTAATATACTATTAACATGTTGCTTTCAGATGCTAGAGAAACACCTTCTCATCACAACTATGTGTGAACCTTGATAGATGATTTCCAAAAACACTTGGCCAACGAGAAGGCTACAGTGTTATATTTATTCCCAAATCACAATTGTTGATTTGAAAGGTAGAGTCTTTGCTCGTATAATTTATTACATGTAAGTTGGTGGAAGTATGATCCACATTATGAACATATTTAATCATTTGTTAATATACTATTAACATGTTGCTTTCAGATGCTAGAGAAACACCTTCATGGAGGCTAGAACTGTAGTTAGATCAATGTTTACTAAACAAATATTTTATTTATATTGAACAAAATTATAAATTCTTCAACTACCTATGCTCATCAACTTGTGAGGAGTTTTGCAAGCACATATAATACAATTGTTGTAGATATTGAGGAATTAAGGTACAAGGAGAATCCCTCTTTGCATAAATGTTTCTTATGGGTGAACCGAATTTACTCAACTCGAAGAGGACGGCTGAACTGCAAGGGCAATGGGTGAGGCCTTCAATGAGGAAGCAACTGAGGCACAGCAAAAGATACGTTGATTGGTTATTTAAAGATACAATAAAAATACGTTGATTAGTTATTTAAAGATACAATAAAAATACGTTGATTAGTTATTTATTGACATTTATGTATTATTATTGCACACGCCAAAATGAGTGTCGAAAACGTAGAACCGCAAAATTTATTGACATTTATGTTTGATTGCACACGCCAAAATGAGTGTCGAAAATGTAGAACGCCGTTGCCGGGGATCGACCCGCGTGACAGGCGGGAATGCTCACCACTATACTACAACGACTGAACGTGCTAATTTTGTCAAGCGCAAATTAACGATGATGAATATTAACAATTTTGTCAAAAACAGATTAACGGGGATGAATATCACTATACTACAACGACTGGACGTGCTAATTTTGTCAAGCGCAAATTAACGATGATGAATATTAACAATTTTGTCAAAAACAGATTAACGGGGATGAATATTAACTTTTTCAAGAGCATATTAATTCAATCACAAATTGTGCCGAGCTTAGCTAACAGAACGGATGGGAAGAAAATATTGAAACTATAACCAACCTCGGTTAAAATGGGGAGAATGCCTATCACATTGCACCAGCCGGGAATCGAACCCGGGTCTGTACCGTGGCAGGGTACTATTCTACCACTAGACCACTGGTGCACAGATAAATAAAACTGTCTTTGTGCAGGTACACAGATAAATAAAATTGTTTTTGTTTTGGCATGTCAACAATTGATTAAAACCTCCCCTCTCTTGGGCTCTAGGGTTTTAGTTTATCCTCGTACAACCACGATACTGAATATATTACATAAAAATATATGTATGGATCATATTACATAAATCAAGATCAATTCTTTTATTTTAAATCCATATCAACAAATAGAGTATTGATTATATTTTTTTAATAATATACATCATAACCTTTTATTAATTTTGCAAGTGTTATTTATGCAAATTCCAACTGTATAACTTTAAACAAATATATTACTGTTTTGTTTATTGTTTTTTAAATAACTTTCTATTAACATAATATTTAATTAATTAATCATTTTTTAATATCATTCCAAAGCTCAAAGAACAAATTAGGTATGTAATTGGTATTATGGCTAGCAAAATTATAGAGCATGGAAGTACTAATAGACATTTCACCACATCGCGACATTCAAATAGTGAATGATGTAAGTCAAATCAAGTTATATGAACTTTTCAAGTTTGAGGCAACATGGCCATCTCCTCTACTACACAATTTTTTTGATGCTGCTTGTATGTAGAAGAAAGTGGATGGTAAGTTTTTGCACCTGTATAAAGGAAGTGGGGACACTTTTTGCCCAAACATGGAAGAATTGATGTGTCTAGATAGATTATGTTGCATTTAATAATTGGCAAAACATTGTCGTCTAGCATGTATTTATAGTAGGCATTTGTCTTGTTTGGCAAAGTTTAGCTTATAGGTATACTTTGAAGTAATAATATTTGGAGATCATCTTAGTTGGTATCACAACATTCTTCGATCCTCACCCTTAGGTATACACCTGCTTCTACTCATTTGAAAATTTGTGGGTGCCATTCATTGTTTTAATATTTATTCTATATTGTGTTGTGCCTTCCATGTTTCCCATCTTGTGGCATGAAGATCACATTTTCCTTGTTTGAAGATATTAATTACTTCACAATATGTTTTCCTTATCATTCTCGGAGGTTGTCCCCCATTTCCACTTCCAAAGTAGGGGAAGTTGTTTCTCATTACATTACCTAATTTTTCCAATTTCCCATGCATCTCCAAGTTTCAGCTTTGTGAACACAAGCTCACATTTGAATGAATTTATTGAACCTTGGCATGTTGGTATGTCCAAATTAGTACGACACTTGATTGCTTGTAAACTTACCAGCATAGATCCATCTTAAACCCGTATCTATCAAGCACCGAGAGAGATCCAATTTCTTGAGGTGTATTTCTTTTTTTAAATTTAAACTCAAGAAATTTAATCTCTCTTGATTGATAGATCTGGGTATAAGTTTTAATTTTTTATTTTATAAACGAACATCCATTTTTTAATTACTTTTCATAATATTTTATTTTATGAGTCGACATGGATTTTTTTTAAATACTTTCCATAATTTTACTTTTTTTTTACATTTTAATTAATGGCCGACATTACATTTTACTTTTTTACTTTTCATTAAATACTTTCCATTACATTTTAATTAATGGCTTAATTCAAACGAAAATACATGTCCATGTATTATATAGTCTAGGATTTAATTCAAACGAAAATACACGTCCTTTTATTAATTGCCGACATAATATTAATTTTATTATTATTATTATGTTAAAGACAAACTTTATTTATTATGGCCGACTATAAGGACAAACATGGACAAATGTTACAAGATCTCCCCCATACTAGGCTGTAGAGCACCTCGTTTCACTCGGTGCAATGAACATTGAAAGCTAAAATATTTTTCTCTCTTGAATGCCTTTTAAATTTATGTTCATCCCTCCAAGTGAACTCCTAAATAAAATTAATTATCTATCTCTCTCTCTCTCTATATATATAGACTTCTCTTTAGGTGAATATCATATATATTTGAAATGCTAGAAGAATATATATATATATAATTCTCTTATCTTTAAGTGAATATCATATATATGAAAGCATCTCTTTTATGTTAAAAGAATTTTACTACAATAAGTTTTTGGACAAAGTTCACATTTAACATTTCTTTATTTTCACTCTTTGCGCAATAAATCCTTTCAATAATAAAATATATTTGATATCTAACATTTTTTTACTTATCTTCTTTAACATTTTTCACTCATATGTTGTAGGCCTACTTTCTTGTTGTAGGCCTACTTTCTTTTCTTTTGTTGTTTTGCAATTAAAAATATCATTTAGTTTATTTACTTAACCAAAACTACATTATCACTTTGTCCTAATGTTATATTGTGCTTACCTTCTATTTTGACAAGCCACACTAATGAAACACCTCTATGTGGATACATGGAAATGTTTATGTATTGTAGGATATAAATATTTATGGTTAGATGACTGGGTGATGATAGATACGTGAATTCATTAAACATGCAAATTAAAAGGTGGAAATTGGTACATGGATAGTTGTTCAAAACTATGTTGTGAATGTATAATATAGGGGAGACATGGTGTAAATAAACATATGTATCTTATTTTTAACATCAATACATATATTATATTTATGTATGAAATTTGTTTTATATATACATGGATATGAGTTATTTGTTGGAAATATCACCAATACTGACAGGGAAGTGAATCCATATTGAGCACTTTTTACCATTTCAAACTTTAAGCACATAATGTAATAATAACCATTAACAACTTCATTCATCAACACATAAAATCATACACAGTGCACAAGAGGTAATGCTCTTCTTATTATATAACAAGATTACAAGATTACATTCATAGGAAGCACCAACTTCCAAGATTCTCCAAGAAATAACACATCTTCTTCTTCAATTAAAGACATCATATACCTCTTTTGCACCCCTTAACCTCTCCTAGCATATCTTATTTATACTAATGTGCCACCCTTTTAATTACAGTCATGTTAGGTCTTCCCTAACAAAATTATGGCCTAGTTAGGTCGGCCCTGACAAAACTTCTGGCCCAGTACAAAGAAACTATTACCATCAATTTTGGTACTAGCTTGATTGCCATATGCTATAGCTCCTTCGACTTATTTTACTGTAAGGAAAGTGTATTTTACAAGAATTAGGAATTAGTTCAGAATTAAACTTTCAACAACTTTCTTTAAGATTGTAATTTTAGAATTCACAAACTTACTAGTTGCGATCTCCAAGAACCAATAACTGTTCTTTTGCTTGCAAGTGCTATATTGGCGCAAGATCTGCCATATTTTGACATTTATAGTCACAACCACCACATCATTCTTATCATTTGCAACATTTTCTAAACCCGAGAAAACAAATTAATCTACAATTAACGAAAGAAACATGCCCCTTCTATGTCAGTTTTGACATCAGAGTAAATCCTCGCTAAGGATTGCTACCTTAGATGTGATGGTGGTTATTTTTTTGTGTTATATTGGTCTTACTTCTTGCAAATGGTGTTCAAATGTTAAAATTTCTATGACGCTCATCGTTCCTTGGACTTGAACACATGACTTGAATTCAAAGGCGTGTAAGAATTTTATGTCAAATGGTAAAGAAATAACTATTTTCCTCTAGCTAGCTGAGAGATGACTTTAGGTAGTATCCATGTCTTTGATCTCTTTCTCGATATGAATGTAGTGGAACATTTTATCAAACACTTCTAAAGATGCTTAGTAGCTTGATGGAAAGCTTTAGTAGCTTGATTCTATTCTCTATGAAAGATGATAAAAAAAACAATTATTAAGAAACTATATTTGCACCTGGAATAAGATTTTCTCTTTAAGGCTCTAGTTCTCAAGTAACAAGGTCAACTATAGGTGCTAGCTTTACCTTTGAATTTTCTCCCAGGACTCAATCCCCTTCATCTTAATCACCCCTAGGAACAAGTGCTTTAGTTATTGATCTCAATCAAATCAATCAACATGTGTTGCTTCAAGATGAACAACTATGGGTGTTGTTGCTACAAAAACTAATGACTCAGATGCAAATTACCGAGAAGGTTGATTTTTTCTCTTCTACCTAAGTTTTCAATTCTTCTAGGGTTCAATATGAGGAAATTCCTAATAGCTTATGGCCTATCATTCATTTTTAGGCTCATTAAAAAAGGAACTGAAACTCATATATGTAATGCCCTATCATCCATTTTGAAAACAAACACTGAAACTCATATTTGTAATGGTTGGCCTATTAAGACTAGCCACTCATCTTGGATGAACCTTGTTTTGGGATTGTTCCCCAAAATATGATTTTCACGCAGATTCTACTTCTCTTTAATCATCTACTGAGTTACAGGGAACATAGGGATAATCTGTGAGATTTATACTGTCTTAATCCTCTAATCATTTTCTTGAAGGAGAGAGAGAACCTCACTAGAATCCTGTTTACTCTTCCCTTGCTTAGGTTCTCGATGGACGAGTGGATGCCAAATGTTTTGAAGGAAAATTGT
Organism: Larix kaempferi; assembly: GCA_027924585.1. Classification (NCBI taxonomy): domain Eukaryota; kingdom Viridiplantae; phylum Streptophyta; class Pinopsida; order Pinales; family Pinaceae; genus Larix; species Larix kaempferi. The sequence goes on from BSBM01000831.1 coordinate 5,765,132, forward strand.
TTATGGATGTGTGTCCTCCTCATGGAAGGGCAAATGATAATTGTTTCGTTTTTACATCTATTATGTTATCTACATTGACAATTGTTTCATTTTTACATCTATTCTATCAGCTACGTTAAAGAACGTTAAATAATTATAACAATGTGGTAGAGTAATGTATTTTTTTAGCTTTGGATGGTATGTATTTTAATTAACGTGAACGTATTAATAAAATAATAACATTTTTTTTTTTTGTCTCCATAATGCATTGGTAACAGTTGTGAGTAAGAGTCCCCCTTCAACTGCCTCAACTTTCTTTCATTACATACATCAAACAAATCAGAGACATATCCAATGTCATGTACCCACCTGTTGACCCAAAGCAAGGCAGGAAGCATGATGCCAAACTCAGGGCTTTTACATGATCTCAGCGCATTATTAGATTCACAAAAATGATAAAAGGGTGTGCAGATGTAAAACAATCAATTATGCACAGCGGAAACAACATCCACACAATCTTCATACGCATTCAACATGTCAATTTCGGTCATGAATAAAAACACTTCAGAAATAAATACATAGACAGAAACACTTATCTTCATTGCAATTGTCCCAAGCAACTAGCTATGTCGCTGCAACGTTACGCCCAACCATAGGCTCTTCGACAGCTTATACTGAGTCCGTCCGAAGGCCACCCCCGAGCTGGGCATGATTCTCACAAGGACAAAGGGGACATTCACGCTCACACACAGTCTATTAACCATTTTATTTTAGACAAGCCAGTCTAACTGGGTTTATCAGGATACACTTGCACAATGGATGCTCATTCCCAATCTCAAGCCAGAACCAGGGATTACCCATCACCCATACCCATCATACTCTTCTTTCTCACAACAAAAACGATTATTAACAGGGTTACACATTTACAACAGAGGTATTCACAAAACAGGGTCCACATTGGTTCTCCCAACTCGTGGTTCACCCAAACGAACTGTGGAATTTCGATTTCAACCCCAGGGAGCAAAACCGATTTCTCTCCACTGGTTAGGATCCCTCCCAATGGCCTAAACGACCCCCAGGAAGACCCAAAACGTTCTGCTCTCTTTCCCCACGGGTAACCAACACAAAAACGCCCCTTCCCAGCTAGAGGATGAAGGGAAACACAGAAAAACGAGGAAGGAAAATGCCCAGGCAGCTGCGTGAGAGAGCAAGGCCATGGTGAATAATGGCTTAGGGGGCAATTTCGTGGCTCTATTTCTGTCCAAGGATACCCACACGTTTTTCCATGAAGGGTGGCTTGCCCATACCCGATTTTGGACAGCCATACCTTCCCATTCCCAAGGCAATAACTTCCCCAACCAACTCTTGGGAGAAATCAATGGTTGGGTACAAAAGTCAACATGGGTAGTTGAGGGTTTGATGGGTTCCCTCATTGACACTTGGCTTGACTCTATTGGCTCAAGGGTTTGAATGTTTTTCCCTCCCAATTCCTTGTGAAATCATGCCCCCATCTCTTTGTTGCATTGCATAGCTAGTTGTGGGTATTTTTTATTAAAATGCATATTACATGCTATTTGAATTTCCACTGTGCATTGCTAGCATGCAAACCATATGCATCACGAAATCGATGGCGGGGCCTTGGCCTTGAGCTCCTCACCATGATTTCCTAACAATATTACATCATTTATAGTGTTAATGCCATGGGGCCAAACTGGGGACATTACATCCAATTCCCATCTTGACTTTCAATACCCCACTACAAGCAGTCATGATCCTTGCACCTTCCCTACCTTTGATATGAAAGACACGAAGTGCAAGGTAGCATAATTGGCTAGCCTCCCCATCTCCATAAATCCTAACTACACCACATTCTTCCCTAAATACATCATCATAATCAGCATATCCACCATCCCCATCACCCGCTAAGCTCTTTGGTTGTCAAATCTCAACCAGATAAGCCATTGGCTTATCATCTGAAGTGCTTTTCCACTGCAAAACATCTGGAACATGGTCTTACCAATTTTGAGGTATTAGTGTTAAAATCTACGTTAGGGTTAGGGTTTGACTTAGCATCAAAAAATAAGTCCCTGGCTATGTTGTAAAATATGTCCATATTTTGTTTTGAATATCAATGTGTTAATGTCCAAATGATATATTTTGTGGGTCATAAAAAGTAACTGAGAGATGATTATTTATAATCTCCTTATATATATATATATATGGTGGAGTCTATACCTTGAGGTATAGACCCCACAATGTCCTTATGGTCAAAGATACCAAAATTCCACTTCATTGACCTTGAACCAATTGATTTTCAATTTTGGCCCATTAGTGAGGTTTTTAGGATCTTACCCTTTTTTACCCTTCTAAGTCCCAAATTTTGTATTACCCATTATAGGGCACTGATAAAATTATATTTTAACTATATTGATCCATTTTGGATCATCCTCTCCATTTTAGGAGAATTTTGGCCTCAAAATACTTGATGTTGAAGGAGACAAGGAAACAATTTCTTAGCATTCTCCTTGAAGTTCGTTTGGCAGTAGCTGGTGGTTTTCCTTTCAATCCGCCCACCAAAGTTCATGTTGACCCCTGATGGTCATTTTGATTTCTTCTAGAAAATAATATATCCTAGTAAGTCTATATATTCATTTGGTGCCAAATGTTCTATTGGAGGTAAAACTTGGCCCTTTCATTCTCAGCATGGATGGCTTGTAGAGTTTAAATTTCTCTACATTTACTGTTAAGTAAATGTGCATATAAGGTGGAATTATAAGTTAGTAAGCATTGTGCCTACCTTATCCAATATTTCAAAATACCAATTATATCTCAAGACCTTGATTTTCTTTCATGGTCCATGTTTATTAAGGTGCATCCAACCTCTATCTCATACTTGGGAGGTATTTTCAAGCATGTGTTGAACATGGATGGCCTTGTATTTCTCTTAAGATTTTTGTAGCTTCTTATGAACCTATAGGTGCATCTAGCTAACTAATCCTATCTATGGACTTTCTTTCTTAAATGCATAACTTGAGTTTGATACCCTTGCTTGAGGTTTTCCATATACGATCCCCAATGGTAATGTCAAAAATGTCAAAAATAGATTTCAAATTGGAACCTACCACTAGAGGCATGGATAACCTTGTTATAGGAATGTTGCATGCAAATAATGTTTTCATCTAAGGTCCTTGGATGCTTCTGATTATAGTCTATCAAATGTTAAATGAAAGCATTCTTCATTGCATTTGTATTCCCATCGGTTTGAGAATGAAAATAAGCGGATATCTTCAATTTAGTATCCAAATTCTCCCAAAACGCACAAAGAAATCTAGTATCTCGATGCAAATGATCGTTCAAACTCCCAAGTGCACCCAAACCCTTTCAAAAATAAGCTTGCAATATCTAGTCCTTTGATGGTCTTCTTACAAGCCAACATAGCATACATCTTACTAATTTTGTTGACTACCACATACAAGTAGTCATACCCTCTTATTGTCCTAAAAAAACCCTCAACAAAGCCCATATATATGCGTTCCCATGGTCTTTTAGGTATTGTAAGTGGACTGTATAGTCCTTTCTTCTTATTACTAGACTTGTTGGTACAACATAATATACAACCTCTGATAAATGTATCTATTTCTTTCATCTTGGCCCAATAAGAATACCTATGCAAGTTATCCATAGTCTTCCTAACATCAGAATTCCCAAAGACCTTGGAGGGATAGGCCTCCTTTATTAGTTGCACTCTTTCTTCATTTGGCACACAAAGATTCTCCATCTTGTTGAGTAATCCATATTGGAGATGGTAATTAACATCTACTTGCTCACGTTGGCCTTGTAGCTACTAATTCACCCACTTGAAGTCCTTATCTAATGCATACTACTCTATGTATGTTTCTTGTGTGAATGGATCTATGTGCATAATGGCTCCTAGAGCCCTCTATGTATGTTTCTTGTGTGAATGGATCTATGTGCATAATGGCTCCTAGAGCCATGATACTGGGTGTTGGCAGTATTGATAATGTATTGGCTGATTTGTTGACAGTGCTCTTCTTATATTTGTATCTAGATGAAATTGTTGCAAAAATCCTATCCATTTAAAATATCTTTCTTATTGGAGCTTTCTCTAATTCTGCAAGTATTTCAAAAGGTGATGATTAGATACTAGTCTCCTTACCCATTAATAATTCTTCCACTTCTTCATTTTTTTCACCAAGGCATATAGTTCATTATCATATACAAGCACTAGTAGAATTTGGCAAATAAATGACTACGTGACTAAAAATGTTAGTCACGACAGTGTTTTTAAGCTAAAAATGACGAAATTAGAGCAACACAACTAAAATGACTAAATTAAATGAATAATTTAGTCATCGGATAAAAAATATGACTAGATAATAAGTGACAGAACTAAAAATGACTAAAATTGTTTGAATCCATTAGCGGTGTTAATTAATATAATGTATAATATTATTGTAATAAATTTTTAATATATAAATATTAATATAATAACTTTTTAATATATAAGTTGCTTTAATAGATAAATATATTATATTAATATACACTATAATAATATTAACAAATTTCAAAATATCATGGTGGGAGGAAAGTAATTGGGAAAAAAATTATTCTATGTCTAAATCAAGAATTGCCATTCGATATATCTGATATGATTTGCAGAACCCACGATGGATATCCCTATTCATTCGATAGCTCTACTTACATTCAATATACAAGGATTTCCTATGGTAGTTTGGTGAAAAGTAAGTATATGAATAATGTTTGATAAGAAATCAAATATAGGGTTTCTAGGAAAAATTTACAGGGTTTCTCCTATGAGAATTGTTTTACATAAATACCCAGAAGGTTTTAATAGAAATTGTTTCCTCTATTCATAGTATTATTACACACTCTATCTTTTACTTCTCCATATGTGTATTGAGTGACCTTCAGAAATAATCCAGAGGAATGCGTTTTGTATACTTCGTCTTTTTCTATGTTTGATATTTATCCATGAATCATTTTTTTATGGGTAATGGAAACACACTGAGCCTCCTAGATTGCATAATTTGAAACACAATTACACATGATTTATGTTAATGCTTTATATTTCTGATTTAGGTTAATGCTAATATTCGGTGCCATATATGCGGGATAAGGATGCCATTGTTTTCTATCTGGAAGATTGCTATGTTGTGTTGAGACTGCAATGAATTCGTTCATTCTCTCGACATGTTAGCAACCAAACACTAAAGGTTCCATGGTCGTTAGGATTTTAAGATTCAATTATTTTGGCTATATATCATATTATATATACTTTATCAAATATAATGTAGATTGATGGCGACTAGTTGAAAATAGGAAATTTCAGACCTGTAAAAATAAAAAAAAATAATTCGGAAATATTGAAAAAATTGAACAATCGAGTGATTGAAAAACCCATAAAACTGGTGCCCTATAAAGTAGTATATTAAACACAGATTAAACATGTTGAGATTTGCTTTTTTTTTTTTTCTTTCATATTTTTCCAATCATTTTTTCTTGAAATTTAGTGGAAAATTGAAAGAATTTCTCGAATGCTAGTATAAATAGTTAACACAATTCAAAATAAATATATAAATTTTAGAGACCTCATTTCTAGAAGCGAGCATGGATCATCTTGTGTGAAAGAAGAATCACTATTGAGTAAAGTCCAAGGCGACAGGCCTCTAATCCTTCACATACCGACCCTCTTTTGATGGGATTCTCTCCACCCCTCTGGAGCCCTAGTATGTCATTAAAACCTAAGACTCCCATCGTGGATTCTCCCACCGAGATCACTTAGATCTCATGTGCAATCTATCTCCAGATCATGTGTGGCTTTTTGGGGAAAGAAGAGTGCATATCCCTACTATATTTGATCTCTACGATCATGGGAAACCAAAATAGTGGGAAATTTAGCATTCTGGAGGATCTTGTTCCACATGATGCGTGTAACTCCTTGATGATGGAATGTTATATTGCTTTTGGTCATGGATTGATCTGAATAATTTGAGACTACGCACATTGTCCTATGTGTTCTGTTCCGGGTTCAGTTGTGTGGGATTTCTTTGATATTTTTTCGTTGTCTGGGATTTCCATTATATTTCATTTACCCCCTCCAACCCCTCACTCTAAATAACCATAAAACCTAAATAACTTGGAAAAAATCACCTGAATAACTGAAAAAAATGGAAATAATTAAGAGAGTTTTGCAACACAAGTAATTTTACATGGAACATAAGGCATCTTTGAAATGATTTTTGATGTCAAAATAGTATGAGATTGGTTTTGGATGACATTTCATATTTGAATAATATTTATTGATATGTTGAAGGGACTTTTTTCTTTAAGATAATGTTGACGCATGAAATTTTCCAATCCGTCAACACAAAGGAAACAATCTGATTCGAAGGTGTCAGGAAACCTTACGCAAAATTCACCCTAGTCCTTAGTTGTTTGGTGTGTCTGTTTCCGACGGATATAAGGCCTCCATTGGATATGTATGGGTTTTTATCCTTCAAAAGGAGGTCTGAAATTTTAACAATATAATCACAAAGGGTTAACCTAAAGAAAAACTGTTAAAAGAATCTAGGAAAAACCTAACTACTAGTTAGTTGAATCCAAGAAAAACTTTCTTGAAAAATATAAATTCTCTGACTTGATTTCTTATTAAAAAAGAATGCAATGAAACAATGGAATAAAAACCCTTAATTGATCATGAAAAACATCACAAACATGACCCATATACAAACATTATCAAGATGAAATTAGTTTGTGTCTGAAACCTAATGAAAATTAATAAACCAAATAATAAGAAACTAATTAAATTCTATAGCAATGTAATCAATGTCATATATTAATCAACCACAAATATTGCCCCCATAAACAAGAACAATAAACATATTCAAAAGACTCTATTAACAACATCAATTGATGAATGAATAAATCCATCAACTCAAATTTCGACCTCTATAATCATAACAAGTCATCAAATATTTAAAATATGTTTACAATGAAAATGTAAAACTCAAGAGAACAATCACAAGTTGAGAAAACTCAAATCATGTCGAGATCCAAAAAAGTAGAACAGTCTTTGTATTTCATTATAGGCTTGTAAATAATTACATCACTTGTCCAAAAGATACATAAAGTTCAATCAGGTCTTGTACAAGGACATTTCACCAGAGGTTCAACTAGGGTTCCCCACCTTCCCCGTCTGATTGCTAGAGAATAAATACAAGTAAATATATCAAATGGATCCACAAAATGTGCAGGGTTTCACAAAATTTTGGGGACATCTAATCATCCTGACTAGGACTAATGATATAATATTTCAATTTTAAATACACTTCCCACATATCCATGACATCGGGGTAATTATCATGCTCCCATTGGAGAGCTCGACCTTACATAGACAGGATCTAATCTCCTTGCTCCTAATTTTTGACCAACTATATAAGAAACCTTGCAAAGTAGATTTCACATGAATAGGGGTCGAAATGAATGTTCTGAAGGAAAATATATCAACTTGGGGAATGTATCGAATTAGACTAGACGACTGATCTCTCTGCTCATCGACTTTAGTGATTCTCAACTTATCTTGCACTGACTCTTCCAACTCAACAAACAAAGGCATGCCGAGAGTTTCCATGTACCCATCAGTTAACATCCATTGTCTAGCACATATTTTTTTCCCTTTATCAATCATATGAAAAGATTCATCACATGCGAGTTCCCATGATTTAACAGATATCCGAGTCCTAATAATATTGAACGGGTTAATACGAGGAACATTTGCAGGAGCATTCTTTAAATGAGTTTTCCATTCAAAAATTTGATCATATGTTGAGTGTTCCTTCTTTCTTTGGTCAACATGATCTACTAAAATTTCAGATAGGTGCTCAAAATAATTGAATTAATCTTGGACTTCATTTAGACCATGGAAAAATAGAGTCCGTGTCTACCTTAAACTTTAATTAGTAGCAATGGCTTCATCCTTAAATTTTTGCACCACGAGCTTGAAAAATAAGAAAGAGGCATCTTGGTTCTTAAACTACTCCATTTTCAATTTTATATCTCCAAGCTTAGTGGTGTGTTCCATCACCTTATTGTCTACTATGACTTTCTATTGTGACACTTTCTTAAGCTGCTCTACAGACTATGTAATTCTTGTTGATGTTGAGCTTTCAACTCTTCAATCTGCCTGAGGAAATTCTCCTACAAAGAATCCCTTTATGTCTATAACACAACAATATTGGCCTTCCCTTCATTGACCATCTTGGTTAAAGTAGAGACAGAGTCAAAATTTTCCCCAGGGAAGTATCCCATGGCAGCAACTGTATCGATGGCTTATGTTCTTGTATCAACAATGGATTGCTTCCATATGATTTGATTTTCTACTGGCCCAAATACCATTTATCCTTTCCTACCCCTTTTTGTGCCTTTCCTAAGAATCGACTTTTTCCTTTTGCTAAAGAAATAATCCCCTAACACAACTACAACATCTTCTCCAAAATCAATAGAGACTTCAACTGTAGAAGCCAATAGTTCAATAGTATTGGCAATGGGTAATGGTTGGATAAGAGTGGTGGTTTCTAACTAGGAAAGGTCCTAAGGTACTGGTAAGGTAGTTGGAACAATTGTGATTATAGAAAACTTTCCTACAAGGGGCTCATTAGGATAGGAAGAAGAGGATTAAACCCCAGACTGTAGGAGTGTACTAGGAACATTGTCCTCAACTAACTAAGTATCCTGGTGACGAGGTTGAGTTTGCTAAGAAGTTAGAGTATCTATTGAAGTACTCGAAACATTATCAGTGATTGGTTGAGTGGATGAAATACTCCGGTTGTACATTAGAATCCAAATATCAGTACGAGGAGGTGAAGTATGTGGTGAGTTGTGAGTGGAAAGAGTGACATGGTCATTTATGGAGGGTATCTAACAAATTATTCTTTGGGGAAGAATATTGGTTTGGACTAGATGGAGTGCGATTGGTAGCCTCTGTAGCATCCACAGAAGATGACTGAAGATGGTATTGGACAACTGGGATTGGATGAACTACTTCTGCTGATTACTCTTTTTCTAGGTCAATAAAATTATCAGTAGATTGTGAAGAGGCATGTTTTGGAACTGGTTTTGGTTGATTTTCAATTTTCATTGAAACCATAGGTAATAGCTTAGGCATGGAACGACAATATTGGTAGATTTAGTACAAGGAATTAATTAACCTTGAAGGTGCTTGGGTCTGTTGTATTAAGGCATTCTGATTCTGCATAGGAGTGGAGGGTTGGCTAGATGATACAAGCTACTTGCCTTGCTGCTTATCCAACTGCTCCTTTGTTGCAAATTTGGGTGGATCTGGGCCTGACCAGTATAGCTTTGCTAGATGCTTTCATTTATTCCTTTGCAACTTCTTCTTGCTCTTGAAAAACCCTGTTTCTCTCTTCCATTACCTTTTTATTTTTTCGTCTCTAAGATTCATGTATGAGGATTCTCTACTTTGGATCAACCACTCTGATAAGGACTTCTTTAAAACTAGATGCACCTTGATAAAGTGAGTCAACTGGTTCTTTCTCATGGGCATATGAGCTCTTTAACTGTGCTTGAATAAAATGATCGGTTGTAAATCCCTTTGGATCATGCATTTTCTTGACTGCAAACTCTAGATTTAAATCATTCAACCCTTTTTCTAGGGTGTAGGCATGGGAAGAGTTTTTGAGAAACTAAATGTCCCACATACATAGGGAATTTTGGCCATGCTCTTCTTTTCTGAGAATGGAAATGACCATGCACTCCATCGAACATTTTTTGATAAGCTACCTCTGCAATAACTAGTCTATCAGGGACAAATTTGGGTAACAAGTGAACTGAGTTACTGCCCTATATCTTGAGATAGGTAAATAACTCTCCATCATACCAGTCACCCATTGGTGCCATCAAAAATGACATCTTCATAAATCCTAGGAGCATTCTTCTTAAAAATGATAAAATAGACAACATAGAAGAAGTTATCACATATATCATAGACTCAGGGCTTGTAATTGTCATACCATAGGATTGAAAAATAAATATGAATAGGAGGGTTATGCCTGGTCCAATGCCAATTCATAGAAGGATAAGCAAAAGAGGCACACATAATGTCTACCAGATATGTTGATAAGTAGAACTTTGGCTTCCTTGTGGATGGAGCTTTCCGTGCTTGAGCGATCACATCCTTGAGGGGTGTGGAAAAAAATTGCACCCAATTGAATGTTTTCCCTATAGTAACTATATGATGAGCTAGGGGGGCTATTCCAATTTGAAATATGAACAATTTTCTATACCATAGAATCTACACAGCATGGCCGCGAGCAATTTGTATGGCTCTCTGAACACGAAAATTAGGTACTATCTGTTGGGTTTCAGTATGAAACGGTCATGGTCGTCCATCCAAGTATTAACAAGGACATATGCTTCATACTTTTGCTCAAAGGCTCTTATAAAATCATGTGTCAATAGATATTGAGGGGGTTTTAGGGCATAAATTATGGAAAATGTATATGGCTTAAAAGAAGCATAGAGAGTGATTAGAATCCCTGAAGGTGCAAGTAGGGATGTTTGCATAATCAATAGTCCACTTTACCAAGTTCGTGAAAGGCATGATAATTGGCCACGCGAAAATGACATGGAATTGAGACTTACTGAAGTTTTGATAAATTGGGGATTCTTCTTTGAACTTTGAGAAGTCATTGTCGAAGATGCTATAAATTCTAGCCTAGTCCAAACACAACGTGTCAGAAACCCATCCATCAATATCCGAATAAATGCCGAAATTGGGATCTCTCGGCTTCAATTCATCCATTACAGCCTTTGACCTGGTTTTACGAGCCATGGTATCTGAAGCCAGTTCTGCAATGCATTATAAACAACATAATCTATTTTCGATCTCAAAAAATCAAAACAAAATCCAAATGCAATATGAAGTACTTAGAGGAAACCCAAACTAAGATTGCAGAGAGTGAATACAAGCCTTCTGTAAAAGCAGATAATTTTGCTTGTTTGTAATTCAAATTTTGAGCATGACAATAGTGAAGCAAATTTCAAAATTTAACTAAGTATGATCTCTGTTAAGATAAAATCCATTTATCATTAATTGTGAATGAACTAGTCAGGGATTGGCGGTTTAGGTAATAATTAACCACTAATTACATTTGATTTGACTAGTTATTTGGACTATTTTGGTGCATGCGTGGGAAATATCAGCCTTCGATGTCAGAATGAAAGTGCCAAGGTGCCCCCCTCGAGAATTTAAACACTGTGAACGTCGGGTCTCGGGAAGAAAATTGGAAACCAAATGAGTGATATCCCGACTTCTGAGGTCCGAGGTTAATGTGAATAGGCAACATTGACATCGAAAATTCATAAGTAAATCTGGAAAATAAGTGTTTTCCTGACTTCCAAGGTCCAAGGTTCATGGGAGAAGACATCAGCATCGAAACATTGGGAGAAAAATTGTGTGATAAATAAATGTCCTCTTGACTTCCTAGGTCCAAAGAAATTGCAAACATCAGCATCGGCACATCGGATGTAAAATTACAAAGCATAAATAGGTTTCTCACTTCCAACTTCCAAGATTTATGAAAATAGGGACCTCAACATCGGAACATTGAAAATATTAATATCAGAAAATTGACATCCCGACTCCCAAAATATGATTTATTGCTTAAACATGAAGATTAGGACGTCAGAAACATCAGAACGGGGCTAATTAAGTGCTTAGTTTTTTTTAGATTAACTCCAATGTACTTATATTGTAAAAAATGATGAAATTAACTTTGAAATCAATTGATAAAACTCCTTAAAAGTAAACTAAGGAATTTAAATCTAAAAGGGGGTTACCAGATTTTCCTGACAAAAGATGGAATCGTTGTGGGTACACCAAGTGGTGGCTCACTGGGAATAATCGGTTATCTCTGTTTGGTTAGCGACGATACATGAGTTTTCTTATTTTCTTAAAGTTTGGAACTTAATACGTGCTTGATTTCCACCCGTAGAGAATAAATCCATGAACTTCTTCAAAACATTTCCAAGCTTATAAAGAAACAACCATCCTCCTCAAGAAGCCTTTATTCATGATTTTAAAAGTAAGCCAAGCATGAAAAGGAATTAAAGTATTAGAGAGTTACCTTTGTTACAAATGATCAAGACAGTAGAATGAATGAACATAATTCCAAGATGCATTTAAATATTATCCCAATATCACAAGCATTTCCTCTGTTGCCAACATGCGTCCATAGCCTTGATAGGGTTTCCTTTTAACCCAATCTAGCTGCTTTTATCCCATCCATTAGACATAAATGCATAGTTTTAAAACCTTGTTGAGGAAATAAGATTTATAGGAGTTAATTAAAGGCCACTATCCTGGCTTGGTGACCAGTTGATGCCAGTGTCATTCATAGAGCCTTACAGAAGTGAGCATGCCAGCTCGTGATGATACCTCCTATCCCTCAGCCTTTAATATGAGAGCCATTACCTTGACTTGATAACCAACTAAAAATAATTTTAGTCTACAAGAATCTATGAACATGAATAGGCCATCTCTAATGAGACATCCTATCCTTTAATTAACACTTTAGGATTTATTTTATCGCAATTTCTCATTTATAAGGGATAAACCACATGCCATTACCTTGACTTGGTGACCATCTATGGTAATGTCATTGACAAGTGCCTACAGATATGAACAAGTCGGCTTGTGATGATACCTGTTATCCCTCATCCTTGCAGCTAGGAGCCACTACCTTATCTTGGTAATCATTTATCGTAATGTCATCCTATAGACACCTATGATCATGATAGGTTGTCTCATAATGAGACCCCCTATCATGTAGCTAAATCCTTAGAATTAATATATTACAAAGGACTATGTTTTTATTAATATCATAAGAGATTACTTAATGGATGGGGAAGCATGATTAGAAAATCCTTAAGAATGAGGGATGCTGTAAAGGAGTTCCATGTTTACAACTCGTCATTGTGTATCATCCATCTTGTGTCAATGGAAATCCTTCTAGAGAAAACTAAATATTTACTTGACTCTAATCCAGATTTAAATTTTGCTTAAAATGAGAAATTTCCTTGAGAGGTTTGACAATCAATAACTTGGTAAAGATAATTCAGAAGTCCATGGAAGAAATGATCCACAGAAGGAGACCATCGAGTTGGTATTTTTCCTATTGATAATTAGTAAACTTTTATGCACTTTGTTGACCTTTCAGGGAATACTAATAATAATCGAGTGAGGCTTAATTTCAACCAATTTATTAAACTAAAGAAGAAAATAAAATAAAATGGAATAGGAAATGCAAGAAAACACACCACACTATGTACAAGCTTAACCAAACTGATTAGGAAAAATATTTTTTCAAAATTTGGGCATTCAGTGGATAAGTTTGAGGATCACCTTCCAGTGTCTGTAACTGAAATGTGCCAGGCCCTAGCTTTTCTAAAATAGCAAATGGCCCTAACCAAAGGTGTTGGAACTTCGTGTGTTCACCCTTATCCTCGTGGGATCTATCCCATTTCAGAACCAGGTCTCCTACTTGAAAATCCCTTTGGGAGTAATTTTTTTGTCAAACCAATGTTTGACAAGTTGCTGATGTTGAAAGAGCTTGTTTTTAGACTTCTTCCTCTCTCTTCCTCTATCTGAAGTAATGTATTTATTTTGTGTTCTAAAGTAGAACAATCATCCTCCTGGACATATCTAGATAGTTGTAATGAAGGTAAAGAAAGGTTAGGGGACAGGATGGATTTTTTTTCCGTAAACAAGGTAAAATGGTGAATTCCTTATGAAAGCCTTCGGGGTTACCCTATCTTCCCATAGAGCATTGAAGAGTTGGGTGTGCCAATTTTTGTGATGAATTGCTACAGTCTTTTTAAGGATTTTAATTAAGTTCTTATTAGTAGATTCAACCAAACCATTTCCCTAAGCGTAGTAGTTGGCTGAATATTTTACCTTTATACCTTTGTTTAATGCATACTGAGTAATATCTATAGAATAAAAGTATGTTGCATTATGAAATACTAAGAACTAAGGAACACCAAACTTGGTTACAGTATTAGTTATGTGGAAAGAAATCACCTGGTTTGTGTTGACTACCTCGAGTGGAATCGCCTCCACCCACCTGGTAAAGTAATTTGTAGCAATAAGAATATATTTATGTTGCAAAGAGGAGGGAGGGTTAATCAGACCAACAATGTCTAAGCCCCATTGTTGGAAAGGACTTTCCATAGTAATTGGCTGGAGTGGAACTACAACTTTCTTTACTTTACTAGTAGCCTTCTAGCACACTTCACCATTTACGAACAAAAGCATGGGAATCCTTAAACAATGTTGGCCAGTAATAACCATCCCTCAAGATTTTATGAACTGTGGTATCTCCTCCGAAATGACCACCAGCAAGACCCGCATACAAATCCATTAATATTCTTTCAACATAGTTTTCCTCAACACAATGCAACAACACTCCATCATAATTTCTCCTAAAAATAACATCATCAATAAGCTGGTAAAGAGCGGTTTTCAATCTAAGTTCTCTCCTCGTTTTAGGTTCAACACTCTTGGGAGTGTAGCCTCTCGTTAAGAAAAAAATAACATCATCATACCAGGAGTTTGGAAGTGCAGGAATCAAATAAATCTCATCATCACCATAAACTTCTTCATTGATCCATTCTGATTCATCTTCCCGTGTGTCAGCTGACTGGGCTACCATATTGCATAATCCTTGAACTCTCACAATATTCATCAACCTAATATCTAGATCATACTCTTGTAATGCCTCCATCCAATGGGAGTGTTTCTCCCCAAGTTCTTTATGGATCACTACATTCCAAATTGCCAAATAAGGGACAATGAATTTAGTTTGAGACTTGAGGAGGTAAGGCATGGAAATTTTGACCTCCTTATAAACTGCGTAAGCTTGTTTGTTGACTTCTAGATAATTAATCTCAACTCCCTTGAGTGTATAACTCATAAATGATATAGGATTTCACCCCCTTCGGTATTTCGTTGTGTCAAGACTGCAACATATGAAACATCAGAAGCATAAGTATACAAAATAAAATATTTTAAGAAATCAGGAGACATCAAAGCTAGATATTCAACAATAGCTTCCCCAATCCTACAAAATATTGTTTCTGAATATCTTTCCATTTAAATAATGCATCTTTTTTAATCATGTCTTGTAAGGGCTTAATGATTTGAGCAAAACTGGGAATACACCTCCTTATAAAATTGATTTTCCTCAAGAAAGATTGCATGGAATTTTTCGAACTCAGGAAATTAATTTTAGATATCATTTGGGTCCTTTTAGTGTCGATCATAATTCCATGTTTATAAACAACAAGCCCCATCAACCCACCTTCAATTAGAATGAAAATGATTTTTTTAGGATTTAATGAAATTCCATATTTTCTATTTCGTTCGAAAACCCGTCTTAAATGCAAAAGATGGTCAGTCCTCTTTGTAATGTCCCTCGGGGATATAAGAGTGTTTAAGGGACATATAATTAGATATTTGAGGCTAATTAATTGATTTTTAGTGCAGCAGATAAAACATAAACATTTAATTTCTATTTTTCCAAAATTAATTACGACACAAAATCCAATAATCAACAACAATTTAATATAAATTCATTAACACATCCAATATTTGATCAGAGGGGTGGGAAGGATTCTTAAAATCATATAAAATCATCAAACCTTCAATCCAAGCCATACCAGAGATGATAACCACTTGTAAAGGCTAATTATTCTTAATCACGGTTAACTAGTAATTAAGGTGTTAATTACGTCACTTAACGACACTTAGTGCGCAAATGACGACACTTATCACAAACCCAATTTTTTAACAAATAACCATCGATTATCATTACCAATGGATTAATAACATATAATTACATGTAAATAAGGACTAATTATGAAAATTACAATAATTAATCATGGTAATTATGAAAGAGTCGAGTCCACAAGACTAGTTAACTAATTTTCCAATATAAGCAGCTAGTCTTGCTCAAAATCAACTTGTAACCATGCCATTAACCCAAAAGAAATAATACAGCCATTAAAAACATATTTAATCATGCACATACATCCAATTAAAGGTTTATTTTCATATCATTCCAATTGCACATAAGGTGATCTTTTCCATCAATTCCAATGAAACTAGTTAACATTCATCGCAAAGAATTGAGTCTAAATAAATGAACCAAAATGTAATGCATCCATAAGTAAAGGATCACACATGATAATCATCCACCTATAGCACAATAATATGTTATAAATAGAGCACATGGCTGTAGCATTCCATTTTTACGAAAACAGATATTTCAATCCACAACTATTTATCAATTTTCACCGCAACGTACCTAGTTTCCAATTTAACTTTCCAAATGACAAATAAAGAGAAATATAGGAATAACGTAGTCATGGATAGAATATAATTGGTCACCTACAGTCATATTTATGTAGCTTTCCACCCATATGCAATCCATTAAATAATTCACAAAACTAGCTAATTCTACTCATCTGAATTGACTAGTAATTCTAGGAATTGCTAGAATAATTAAATACACAGATCATAGAATCATTCAAATTCCATTCAAACTCTAAATAAAATGTTTTATCAGTCACAACAGAGGTATATCTCATTTTAAAATTTCATCAAACACTTCATATGCAAAGTCACAAATCTACTCAAAACAATTCCATTGAAGGAGCTAGAAATTGGAAATTGATCTAGAATTTCAACAGACATTTCGAAAACACTATCAAGAATATTTACCATCGCATTATCAAACAAATTTAAAGTGTATTTATGATACATAAGCATAAAAATAATACTTGGTCATTTTTACAAACACTTCATGTGCCAAGTCTCCAAACTATACCATAAAAAACAAATTATATAATGAACAAGGGAATAAATATCAGTTCTGTAGCAGAGGTTCCAAAGAATCATTTCCTCAAACAAATTGTGCACAAAATCTCAAAAACTAATTTCCAATTCCTTCACAAAATTTACTTGCATAAACAGATTGAATTCCATGAGAAATTTCTTCCACAAATAGCTCATATCAAAAATTTCATGTTCATCCATAAATAAATCATATTAGATCCAAATAAATTAAATAAACATGAGATAAATCACTTATCTTTTCTAAATACGCAACCAGAATTGACCATGCCATGTTCCACCCAACCGTAGACACAATGAAAGCCAAAAATCACTTTGCAATGGTCACCCCCATGTCAGAACTATGATGCCACATGAAAGGGCGAGCTCAACCAAAAATTATCCCAAGAAATCAGTCCAACCACAACCCAATGGAAAGTGTGGCCTTTACTTCCACTCCAGGGAAATTTCAGTGGCTCTAGGACAACAGTCCAACCACAAACCAATGGCAAGTAGCACTTCCAATCCAGGGAAATTCCAATGGCTCCAGGACAACCTCAAATACAAGGTAGTGGGACTCACCCTTGATTCCAAACCAGGATTTCCAGAGGCAATACAAAAATTTGTCCAGCCTCAAATCCAATGGCATTGGTGTTGGAATATTCTCACCATCATTTTTATATTTTGCATGCATCTACATGCAATTGCATGCATCCAGTCATTAGTATGGTAGTCTCCCAGCACCTAGTCCTTATTTTTCAGCTCCCAAGAGCCTATTTCTACTCAGTTTTATCCCTCCTAGCCATTGATGCGCCCTTGTTTTCATCACTGGAGTACAAGTGCGCCCTCTTCCACCTATTTAGGAGATTCTTCAGTTAGTTCCATGATTAGTGGATCTGCTCCTTGATCTGAGGACTGATTACTAGTTTAACTGACTGGACCACTTAGATAGACCTCCAAAGAGGCTATATCAACTATATTGACTACTGACAGCTCCTCATGTGCCCACATTGGAGTCTCCTTCCCTAGATTAGTGCCCATGCACTCAGTTAGACTCAGTGAGACTCATTTGACTGACTATTTGACTGTTGTGACTACTGCCACTGGTTTGGGTGATGTATCCAATGTCATCCAAGCCACACATTGAGGAGAATTCGAATGACCTTAGAGGTATTCGAATTCAGTTATTATTCATTATTTAGAGTGCCAACTACAACAGTTTTTGTCATTTCTTGTGTATGAGTGATTATTGAATCTCCATTTCTTCTTCTTCTTTCTGCACTTCTTGAGTGATTTTTAGTGAGGTATGCTACTGTTGAGTGATCCTAATCCTAAAATATCACATGGTATCAGAGCTGATAGTAGCTATTCGAATTGCAGCAACAACAGTTGCAACAGTTCCTTGAGCAACTGTTTTTCATTGAGCACCAGAAGCCTCTGGGTTTCCAAAACAAATCCTGGTGCTATTTCCTTGAATTCAATGGAGCAATCCAGTGAGGTCTAGACAAGTGTGAAGGATCGAGTCACATGTGCTCAGTGTCCTAAGGAAGTGTTCAATTCGAATTGCAGCATATCTCCATTTCATAATTCTCATTTGTTTTGCAGGAATATCCTCTATTCAACTTCGAATTCTTCAGTATCATGGATCTCAAGTTGAATTCATTCAACTACTTCGAATTAAAGGAAAAGACGGACATCTTATTGAAGTCGATGAACCTTTCTAGAGTGGTGAATGACTCTGCAGTTGAGCCCACTGGTGTAGTAGAGAAATCCAAGTACTTAGACAAGCTTGATGAAGCAGTAGGACTGTTGCTACCTAGAATTTCTAAAGACCTAAACTTTCATGTTATCGATCTGAAGACTCCAAAGGAGGTTTGGGACAAGCTCGAATCCCTCCTTGGCTAGAAAGATGACTTAAAGGGTCATAAACTAGAAAATGAGCTCACCTCCTTGAGCCCAAGAATTTTTGAAACTATCACTGATTTTCTCAACAAATTCAAGAACTTGATTTCACAGTTGAAGAGGTATGGGATTGAGAAGGAATAAAAACAACTCATCCTTGCCATCATGTCGAATCTAGGCCCTAATTATTCAGTGTTTGTTTCGACCTTCCAGTCAACAAAGTTGTCCATTCCAAAATGGAAATTCCCTTCGCTTAAAGACTTCATCCAATCTCTCACTCTTGAGGAGGAGAAGCTAGTGCACATCAGAGTGATAAAATCCAAATTGGATTCATCTCTTGTAGCTACTGAGTCAAGGAGAGTGAATGGTAAAGGAAAACAAAAAATTTATGATAGAAATTCGAATGACCAAAAGCAGAAGGAGGCTCCAAACTAGTCATATGGAGTCTCGAATCCTACGAGGGACAAGACCTCTCAAAAGGGAAAATCCAAGTGCACATACTGTAACCGAGGATATTTTGAGATCTCATGTATGAAGAAGACCATATATCTCATGGCTTAACTTCTTGAAAAATAATATCTTCCAGTACCTGCATGTGCTAGAAAGAAAGAGAGTGAACCATCTGGATCTGAAAACAAAGAGAGATGCCATGCCCTCATGGCAGGTGCATCAACTCAATCCTCCTTCATCATAGATTCTAGAGCATCAAGACACATGTATTCCTCCAAGGATCTCATCACTGGACTCGAAGCTATTGTTGGACCATCCATAATGTTGGGGAATGATCCTAAGGTCTCCTCTAAGCGGATTGAAAGAATAAAACTTGATCATGGGTACTTCTCAGATGTGCTCTATGTCCCCACATAGGAATGCAAATATTCTTTCAGTATATCAGATGACCCATACTGGAGATCCCAAGAGGCTGGTATTCTCTCCAAATGAGGTGCAAATTCAAGACATGATATCGGGATCTACCATTGCAAAAAGAGTTGCAAATCATAAGTCGAAACTCTATGAGTTCTCCCATTTTCTACCTCTCTCTAAATAGTCTGCTCTTCACACTCATGCAAATGAAGAGAGTAGGCTATCGCATGAAATATTTGGGCATCTTAACTATCAATACTTGCAAGACATGCATACTAAATAGATGGCTGAAGGGCTTCCCAAGATCAAGTTTTCCAAGGGCAACTGTCATGGTTGTTTGATTAGAAAGCATCCTGAAAATAAATTTGAGAAGGGGAAGGAAAGGAGAGCCTCTCAACCTCTAGATATGAGTCATAGTGATGTTAGTATAGGGCCATTTCTAGATCTATCCTTGAACAAGGCAAGGTATATTCTTACTTTTATTGATGATTATTCAAGATTTACATGGGTATACTTTCTCAGATTAAAGTCAGAAGTATTTGGATTCTTTAAGTTTTTCAAGTCTTCTACATAAAAATTTTCAGATAGAAATATCAAGGCCATTCACACTGATAATGGAGGAGAGTACATCAAGGGTGATTTTCAAACCTTTTGTGCTGAAGAGGGCATTGAGATGCAACATACTGTTCCCTATACACCACAATAGAATGGTGTTGTTGAAAGGAAGAACAGAACATTGAAAGAGATGGCCAACTGCATGCTAAAGTCGAAAGGGTTGCACCCTAGTCTTTGGGCAGAAGCCATCAACTGTGCCACCTATCTTCAGAATAGAGTTCCTCACAAAGGACTCAAAGATATGAATCCTTTCGAAGCATGGATGGGATACAAACCTGATGTGTCTCATTTGAGAGTGTTTGGATCCAGAGCATGGGCAAGGATTCCAACAGAGAAAAGGAGAGCCGTAGATACACAAAGTAGAGAGTGTATGATTCTGGGCTATGCATTGAATGCAAAGGCCTACAAGCTTCTTGATCCTTCTACTATGACCACATTCATTGATAGGAGTGTATAGTTTGAGGAATGGCCTTTACATGATGCTCATCCTGTTGAGCAAGAGAGCTTGCCTACCACACCTCCATTTCTTGATGAGCTCCAAGAGAGCGAATATTCATCACATGATAGTTTAGATTCAGAGTATGAGAGTGAAGATAATGAAGAGCGAATTCTAGATCCAGATCCACAAGAACTTGAATATCTAGCACCTATTAGTGAAGATGAGCGAATGGAAGATCTAGATCCAGAAGAACCCAATGATCTTGCACTTGATATCCTCCTCTTCCTAGATGGGCAGCCACTACTTTTAGATTTGATGGAGATCTTTTTGGAGATCCACTTGATCCGAGGAGGACCATATCTGATTTTCAGAATGGAAGGTTTCATCCTTCTCACATTACTAATCCATTTATTGCCGATAGATCTTTCTTCGGTGGATAAGTACACTTACCATTCGGGGTGAGTGATGTACATGATTGATTATCCTACTGCAATCTATATTTTTTTTGGGGGGGGATTTCTTCCCACTGGGTTTTCCCTCTTTCCTCACTTTATTTATTTAGATTGTTGTACCGGGTGACCTTTGGTCTCAGTTACCAGGGCCCTACCATTTCAGTTGTTCCTCATAGTTTGTCTTGCGAGGGGGTGTTGAAATATTCTCACCATAATTTTTATATTTTGCATGCCTGCATGCAAATCTGCATGCATCCAGTCATCAGTATGGTAGTCTCCCGACACCTAGTCCTTATTTTGCAACCCCCAGGAGCCTGTTTCTGCTCAGTTTTAGCCCTCCTAGCCACTTATGCACCCTTTTTTTCATCACTGGAGTACAAGTGCACCCTCTTCCACATATTTAGGAGATTCTTCAGTTAGTTCGATGATTAGTGGATCTGCTCCTTGATCTGAGGACTGATTACTAGTTTAACTGACTGAACCACTTATATAGACCTCTAGAGAGACTAGATCAGCTATAATAACTACTGACAGCTCCTCATGCACCCACATTGGAGTATCCTTCCCTAGATTGGTGCCCATGCACTCAATTAGACTCATTTGACTGACTATTTGACTATTGTGACTACTGCCACTGGTTTGGGTGATGTCTCCAATGTCATCCAAGCCACACATTGAGGAGAATTCGAATGACCTTAGAGGCATTCGAATTCATTTGATTGTATTTAGTTATTATTCATTATTCAGAGTGCCAGCTCACAGCTGATGTATGATACAACAGTTTTTGTCATT
The DNA here is from genome assembly GCA_027924585.1 of Larix kaempferi. Taxonomy (NCBI): domain Eukaryota; kingdom Viridiplantae; phylum Streptophyta; class Pinopsida; order Pinales; family Pinaceae; genus Larix; species Larix kaempferi. The sequence goes on from BSBM01000831.1 coordinate 5,787,126, forward strand.
TCTTGTGTATGAGTGATTATTGAATCTCCATTTCTTCTTCTTCTTTATGCACTTCTTGAGTGAGTTTTAGTGAGGTCTGCTACTATTGAGTGATCCTAATCCTAAAATATCACAATTGGACCTTACCCCTGCTGCCAATCCAGGATCTCCAGAGGCAATTCCAGGACATACACCAGTGGCTACAGAGTAAATCATCTTGGGAGCATGCTCCATAAGGGAGAAATGAACGGCGAGGATCTCATACCAAGAGAAACAAAATCAAACTACAAGTTACAAACACAATCACAAGAGAAAAATCATGAACCGACACACAAGTGTGACTATCCAACACAAGCAAATTGAATTCCTTCATGAGAAATTCGAATTGGGAGAGAGAGGGACACCGACATGAGAGTTACATTCCCATAATAGTAAACTGGATTTACACATCAGGTGGCTACACCAAGAGACACACTAATCCAACTCATGAGGGCGCACTAGGTGAGAGAGGGACTCCAATCCTCAAATAAAAAAATTAATCTCAGGGTAAATAAAACCGAGTGACATAACACATCAGGGTGCATAACCAAGAGGGTCCATAAAGTACATAAGAAGGGTGTACAACATCAACATAGTCTCAACACATATAGGTAAACACTTTTCCACAGTCCCTTGCTCGTAACATCATGGTTCCTCATACTCTCTTTCGTAGCATTGGTCGTCCAATTGTTTTTATTTTATTAATTATTTTATAAGATCAACATAATAAAAATAATAATAATGTGCAAACCATTGTCCAAGAACCTTGTGCCACTATGTCCAACATAAAAACAATAATAATATGTCCAAGGGATAAACCAAAGGGTATTGCACTCTTCTTCAAGAAAATGGTCATGTCATCCAAATATACCACAACACAATTATGGATTAAACCTTGGAAAGCAATGTCCATTGCTCTCTCAAAGGTAGCACCTACGTTTATTAAGCTAAAGGGAATTTTCCTATAGGATAAGGTTCCCCATTGAGTTCTAAAGGTAGTTTCAATTGATTCGGGTGAGACACCAACACCTACTTGTACCCAGAAAAACCATCTAACAAGGAGAACATCTCAAACCTAGATACCTTTTGCAAGATCTATTCCATTGAAGGCACTGGGTAGTTATCATTTTCAAAGGATTTATTTAGATTCCTAAAATCCACACAGAGATGAATGTCTCCATTCTTCTTTTCCTACATGTACTAGGTCAGCCACCCATTGAGTATGTCTCATAGGGAAAATAATCCTAGTGGCCAAAAGTTTCTCTAGTTCTTTCTTGACTAACGGTTCTAAGCTAGGATGTATTTTCCTAAGTTTTTGCTAATATGATTTAACCTAAGGTTACAATGGAATATTGTGCTGCATTATATTCATGTCAAATGTATTTAAATCATCATAGGTCAAGGAAAAGACACATTTATATTCTTTAAAGAGATTAAAAAAGTTGCTCTCTCGATAGGGGTGCATCCAGTCCCAAGATTAATATTTTGGGGATTTTGTTCAAATCTAATATCAACAACTTGATAATTCATACATGAGCTATTGGTTTGACAATTGGTAACCTTTTTAAATGTGTCCTGTAAGTCATAGAATTTCTCAAGATTGACAATTGATTTTGGGACCAAAGCATAGGGAGCGTTTACGTCTAATGTAGAATAAAAAGACTGCTGCAAAGGAAACATTTGTCACCAATTATAGTTGTAGGGAATGTAAATCTAAATGATATAGGTATTTACCACATAATTAATTATGTTTCACATAATGTGGTCCCAAAATTCCCTCAAAGAACAAATTTTATTCCTGCTTCCATTACAAATCAAGCTGATCAAAGTATAGAAGGATGCATTTCTCAAAAACAAGGGCAACCTTTGTCTCCAATTACAAGTGAAGGGAATGACAATGTACAAAATAAAAACATGTACCACAGAATGGACTCTATTTTGCAGAATGAGGCCCCATTTTCCCCTCATTTATCATCTATTGGCGCTACTGCCCTTACAAATCAATTTGATCAAAGTGGTGAAGTTTGTGTTGCTCAAAAAACTACAAAGACTTTGACTCCAATTATAGTTGCAGGGAATGGCAATGTAAAAGATAGAAGTATTTACCATAGAATTAACTTTGTTTCACATACTGTGGTCCCAAATTTCTCTCAAAGAACATATTTTATTTATGCAACCATTACAAATCAATATGATCAAAGTATAGAAGGTTGTGTTTCTCAAAAACAAGGGAAACATTTGTCTCCAATTACAACTAAAGAGAATGGAAATGTACAGAATACAAATATGTCCCACAAATTGTTTTACAGAATGAGTCCCTAGTTTTCCCTCATAGGTCAGCGATTGGTGTTGCTGCTATTACAGATTAAACTTATCAAAGTGTTGAAGTTCATGTTGCTCAACAAACTATGGAGCCTTTGACTCCAATTGTAGTTGCAGGGAATGAAAATGTACAAGATATAAGTATTTACCATAGAATTAAATATGTTTCACATACTGTGGTCCCAAATTTCCCTCAAAGAACATATTTTATTCCCGCGGCCATTACAAATCAATATGATCGAAGTATAGAAGGTTGTCTTTATCAACAACAAGGGCAACATTTGTCTCCAATTACAACTAAAGAGAATGGAAATGTACATAATACAAATATGTACCACATAATGAACTCTTTTCTACATAATGAGTCCCCAATTTTCCCTCATAGGTCAAATATTGGTGCTACTTCTATTACAAATCAAACTGATCAAAGTGTTGAAGTTCATGTTGCTCAACAAACTATGGAGCCTTTGACTTCAATTATAGTTTTAGGGAATGGAAATGTACAAGATATAAGTATTTACCATTGAATTAACTTTGTTTCACACACTGTGGTCCCATATTTCCCTCAAAGAACATATTTTATTCCTGCGGCCATTACAAATCAATTTGATCGAAGTATAGAAGGTTGTGTTTCTCAACAACAAGGGAAACATTTGTCTCCAATTGCAACTAAAGAGAATGAAAATGTACAAAATAAAAATATGTACCACAGAATGAACTATGTTTTACGTAATGAGTCCCAAGTTTTCCCTCATAGGTCAGATATTGGTGCTGCTATTACAAATCAAATTGATAAAAGTGTTGAAGTTCATGTTGCTCAACAAACTATGGATCCTTCGACTCCAATTATAGTTGTAGGGAATGGAAGTGTGGAACCCAATGGGTAATAATATGAACATGCAAATACAAAAAATCAAAATTCTACAATTCTAGAAGCTTCAACAGAAATGCCTGAAGGGTGTTCAACAAATCAAACTACACATGCTACCAGAAGGCCAGTGCAAAGATGCTTAAGGACATCCTTATTGTGTCTTAAAAAGTGGTTATGATGGTATAACCACATACTAAATGAGGGGAATAATTTTTTTAAGGAAATTGGAAGTTGTTTTTCTGGTAAACCACTTCAAGATGTAGATGAAAATGACATTGTTGTTGGAATTGGGTTCTTCATGAGCAAAAACTATAGTGTAGAGTCTAAAATCGAGGATGTTCTTGAACACCTAGATTGAATTATTGATAAAATTTGATCTATTGTTGTGAAAGAGATTCGTAACGATTTTATGCCTAGGAACATGGCTTATGTATTTATTGAATCAAGCATGACTCAAAAGGCTTTGCAATTTTTGAAGTGGATTGACTCACATGGTGTACTAAAGGGGGTTAATCCATCATCAGTTTGTAAGGAAATGAAAAAGTGGAGCAAAGCAGCTTAGGATATTGATATGGGTTGGGAGAGAATTGATGGTTTCACATATGAAGTTAGAGTCAAGAAAGTAGAGTCATATACTTCCTTTATGGTTGAATCATATGAAAAGAGGTCTGGAAATACAATCAATGAAGTCTCTTTCAAAATTGGTATTGATTCTCATGTACATTATGATCGAGGTGGGCAGGTATGTGAGATATTATTTGAGTTATTAGAAGACAGTGGATTGATGTCTTGTGTAAACCTTGTAAAATGTGATGGAAAAGAAGAATATAAACAAGTTTTAACACACGTTGTTGATCCTGAAAGTGAGGATAACTTGATGAAACAGTTAAACAATATTTCACAAGATGGGATCCAGATGGGGGATGGAAGGGTAGTGAAGATGAATTTGTTCACATGTCATGATCTAGTGGCCATATGTAGTTTAGTATGCAATAATAGTGTTTCTCCAATGGGTAATAATTTATGTCCTCGATGCACATGCCATAAAACATCTATACACATGGTTACAGACGAAATCAAAATTGGACAAGGAGATACTATACGTAGTGTTTCCGAATTTTATGCAATGTCACCAAACTTGGTCCTAGTAAGCTATGCACATTTATTACAAGTTTCAGGTTTATGTTTATATTAAACATCTTGCCATTGCTTTCTCAATCTTACTATGTTATAAAACATTAGGAGCTAAATCTTGCTTTGGAACCAAGCAATGGATGGGAAGAAAAGTTAGATGACCGTATTATAGACATTCAACCAACCTTATCTAGTAGACAAATGAATGATATGAAGAACTATCCCATAGATAGAAGAAATGATGAAAAGGTATACACTTTAATAAATAATTCTTAAATATAAATTGAGCTTCTTGGTTTTTAATTATCTCATACCTAGTGAAACATGTGCTGCCAATTACAGTTGACTCCTTGCTCAATGTCTAAGCTTGTATATTGTTCTCTCCATGCTGGAATTATAATTTTTTTGAAGATGTTTTGTGAAATTCAAAGAATCACACAAGATTATGACAATGTTCATCCAACTAGAGGCCTTGAGAAAACCAAAATTGTGAAAATTTGGGAGGAGATGGAGAAGATAGGGGTTGGATGTAAGCCTGGAGAACCATAACATCATAAATCCAAGAGTACAATGATCTTAACTATGAGCAATCAGATGGATTGGCAACATACAATATCCTCATTTGAAATGAGGTATGTTTAAAGGCTTAATGATTATGCTAACATATCAAATACTTTTTATGTGGGTCTTGACTAATAATAAATGATGATGTTATTATGTTTTCAGTAATGATGAATGGATCTCGGTGTTATTCAGTTTGAGTAGAAAACTTAGTGTTTTACTATTTAATCATATGCATTGACATGTCTTATTTCTAGGTTATTGAAGGCCTGTCAGATGAAGAGAAGTATAAAAAGTTTGTGAGGATGTGAAAGTGCTATAAATAAGAGGGGACGATGCATATGCATATGAGAAAAGGTATGTCAATTGATGATAGTTGAACATCATATTATATTTTTCAGAATGGTGGTATCGTTCCATTTGTGATAAAGATTTTGAACCATTGGCGTCGCAGGATTGGCATCCTTGCTAGTGAGTGGCTTTGGTTGTGTTCTTTTTGTTTAGGATATGAGATGGTTCCTTATATGCATGTCCAAGGGCCAATGCTCCTGAGATGACTCAAAATATTCATCCATATACTTTGGGATGGTTAAGGAATGAATTAATGGAGCATAAGCACAGAGAAATGAAATTTGAATAGCAACCAAGGAGGAGGGAGAGGAGTTCCTAAGGAGTATAGAAGAACATTTGAACATGATAGGATGTGTCTTGTAAATGAGAAGAGAGCACACTTTTTCAAGCTTGTTATGAGATTAGAAGTTACTTTCAAAGAGTCCCAAGATATCACAAGGATCCCCAAGGCAAGGAGGACTCAACATTTCTTCATGTTACTTGATTAGGGCCTATTGGTATTTATATTCTTCATGGGTACATTCATCTTTGGAAATAAGGTCGAGAATGTTATCGACAAGATATTAAACAACGTTTTCTTCAAGCAAGCCATATGAGGACTGGTCTTCATCATGGATTTGCTCGACAAGATCTACTCTATGGGAGCTGTCAATGGATTGATTTTCGTCATGGCACCCTTTTGTATTAACAATCCTTTACGAATATTAAAGTCCTCACATATCTTGAATCCCAGGTTTCCATTGGTCCATGTCGTTGGGACACCAATATTTATAGAATATTTCCATGAAGTCTGCATGAGATGAAATTGTCCTTGCTTCAAGAGATTCATACTACTTCTTGGAATAGCCCTTAAAACCGAAAGATAAAATTTCATCACGTCATCTTCATAAAGGATGCCTTTCTCATATATAAACTGCATAAATTCCATAAAATATGGTGTACCCAAATATTCATTGCCATTAAATTTTGGAACTTCACAGGGATCTACATGTATTTGTTCATGGGGAGGATCCCAAATACTTGAAAAATTCAAAGGGCCATCCATATAAACATTCATCATGTTGTAAGAAATTATTTAATGGATTCCCAAGATGAGCTTCTTTTCAACAGTTGAGGGCTTGTGTCTTACTCTCGCCCTTCTTTCAGTTTTTCTTCAGAGGATTTGCTAGATAAGATTTTCCAAGTTAGTACTCAACAACAATGTTATCAAAGTAGAAAAACAAGAACTTACCTCAACTTCACGAAATTCCTCATAAGTTCATGAAATATTGAAATTAGATTTAGTCCTCATATCGATGGTTGTTGCTACTTTCAAGGTTAATGGTGACAAGGGGTTTGAGAAGAAGTACAAGATGATAAATACTAATTACTACAATAACATATATTGAGTTTCCAATCAAGACCAAGGAGCAGAATTATCATTGGACTATGGGTGTCACTTATAAAAATAGGATTGGAAACATAAATCCTAAAAATTCTGCCAAAAGAAGAGCAAACTATCATTCGTGGGGTGAATGGAGGCATGAACCCTACTACATAAGCAAGTATTTCAATGATTCAATTCTGAAATATATTGTATTTAGGAAGAGAATCCTAACAATAACATTTAATTCAACATGTTGAAAATTATTTGGTTAATAAGAAAATGAACGCCCTTAGGTTCTTGAGATTTTTATTCATCATTGTCACTCATCCTTTAATTTTAATAAACAATCTCCATTAGATTCTTCTAGTCAAACATTAATTCACAAGTAAGGAAACTAGTGAGGATAATATGTAATCAACGCCCTTAGGTTCTTATTTGGTTAATAAGAAAATGAACGCCCTTAGGTTCTCGAGATTTTTATTCATCATTGTCACTCATCCTTTAATTTTAATAAACAATCTCCATTAGATTCTTCAAGTCAAGCATTAATTCACAAGTAAGGAAACTAGTGAGGATAGTATGTAATCAGACTACTTTATTGATCCAAGTATTCAACAACAAAGGATGCTTCTTTTCATTCAAATATCTTAAATAGTTGACCCAGAATTGGAGAGATACTTTATAGGGTGTTGTTAATTGTATTGAAGGAATGCCCCAACCCATGTTATTACACTTGGTATGATTTGATGATCTTATAGAGGTTGAATCCCTTTTATGGAGGGATGTTCCCTTGGCATGGCAATTGGATCTATTTATTTTGAAGATTCCTTGAGGGGCATCCAACATCAAAAAAAGTCCAATGAATTAGTTGAAATAACTTAGAAGGATGAGCACTTCCTTGTTTTGGGGATTTTCCTACTTATTGTTTTAAAGAAACATTTTAATTTAGGAGTGCATTCAAGACTCTTCAATATTGCACATATTTCAAGGAAACCTACATTAGATCCATTTTGTGATGAATTTGTTATATTTATTGGAGAAAGAGACTAAGAAGAAAGATGTCTAACCCTTGGGGAAACTTATAGAAGTGATTGAATCATGGATCTAAACTTAATACTATTTCTTGAAGGGAGTATGGATGTAGAAGTAACCAATATTTTATTATTTTTTCTTGGAGAAAACAATGGATTTAGAAGTTGTAAAATTTACAATGTTTATTCCTAGAGAGGATCATGGATCTAGAAAACAATGTTATTATTCTATTTTAAAGAAATCTTGAGCTCTAATCTATATAAAGAGTATCTCTATCCATTTGTTGCTTATAGTTGGATTAATGAAGAACACCTCTTTTGAGCCTAATTGAATGTCTTATGCGGGTGAATGCTGATTGTAAAAAGTTTCCATGCAAGTGTGGCTTCCATTTTCTCCCATATTTATGAATATATATTGTTGGAAATTACATCAATAATTCTGCTACAATAAGGGATTTATAATAGGGAAACTATGTCACTGGAGAAGGTGGTTGGATGAGATCTTTCCTATTTAACTATTTTGTTGTTTTTATTCTCTAGTTGAATAATTTATGTTATGTCATTTTCTTGGAAAGGTTGTATGATGTTTTCAAATTGAAGTAAGATCACCTTTTATGTGTTAAGCATGTGCACAAGTAGAGCACCTTTGTAAGGGCCTACAAACCTTTATTTTTGACAATCTTATTTTTCATTCATAGGTTATATTTTGCATGTTATTGTAACAAAACTTCGCATTGCGCCCCATTCATTTGGTTTCATCTCTCTTGGTTTCCTTTATTTACTCCATTTGACCAAGTTGGATAGATATTAGTCTCAGTCCTCCATCCACTTTATTGTCCTATACTACAATCTATGTTTTTCTAAAGCTAACTCTTCATATCATCTTGAACCTCCATTATATAGCTTTAGTAATCCTCTTCTATGGATACCCCCCTTGTGCCAATGAATGCAATCCTTAGTTACCTCAAGATTGCACTTGTGCTTTGGGAATTTATAACTTATGTTCTACTTTGGATAGTAACAATGTGTTCTCTAGAAATATCCTCATTGATTACTAATGCCCACTAGATGATGGTTCGTTTTTCCAAATGTGTTAAATGTGTCATACAATGTGATATGATCCCAAGTGATGAGCAATGCCTCCAAATATGTAACTTTTTCTAGAGAAGTGTGAAATACCTCAAAATATGCTTCTCAATTGAAGAACATGTATAAATATATATATACAAGGAGTTTCTAAAGCAACACCCCATAACCAACTTCATGATATCAATGGTCTTATACCCTATTTAGGGGTAACATGTGGCTCCATATGTGGATTGCACACCCATGCAGGGTGCAAGAGAACTCCAAACAAATTGTTGGTTTTTGATATGCATGATGTACCTATAAAGAAGATAGAAGGTTGAAAACAAGGAACTTGATGGATCTAGATATCCACATATCCATCACCCCCAATATAAATTTCCAATTCAAATTTATTACAAAGAAACTCAAGAATGCTTATATATAATAACTACTCACTCTCAAGAGGCTCTACAAATAACACACAAGCCAATATTCCAAAGGGAAAAACCTAGTGCCCACAAAATGATCGAACATATTCTTCCTACCTTACTCTACCATATGAAGATGAAAATTCTAGGTGAAACCATATACCTAATGCAACCATCGTATCATCACATCAATAACATGAGACCTCTCCTTGTGTTAGGAAACAATCCAAAACAAGGCCACATCAAGCATGGTACAATCATAAGATGGAATCTCTGTCACCATATGAAAATTGAAGTGACCCTTTGACGATGGAGGGAAACATCAAAATAATCCAATGGTAAGCATGTCCTATTAAATACTTAATCTAGTTGATAAAGAATCCAATGTATGAATTGTTGAAGAATGTAACTTTGGAAGATATTCTTATTGCATTTTTATTGTACTTCCTTCGGGAAATATTCGTATTGTATTTGATTATGTAAAAACCCTAAAATAAATAATGTAAAATAGACAAGTCATCCCAGTGGGTAAACTGCCCCAAACAATGGGAAAAACTGCCCCAGTCAAGTCAATCCAATTAGGGAAATTCAAGTCGTCCCAATTAGGTAAAAATGCCAGTTTGTCACTAGTATAAATAGAGTGGTGCCTAGCTCATTTGGTGCATCACTCACTCAAGCAAGTTTGCATGAGTAGAGGCAGAAGGAAAAGTTCACTTGGGAGAAAGAGTAACTGCATTGAAGAAATATTTTCCTGGGGTTTCTATTTATCTTATTCTTGGGTTATTGTACGAGATTGACATTGTACTTTATGATGAATCTATATTGAAGAAGTTTTGCTGGGTTTTCCCAGGGTAAAACTTTGTGTTCTCTTGTTATGATGTGCTTGTCTATCTTACAGTGATCCTATTGTTTATGGTTATTGTGATAATAATGAAAATTGTTTGAAGATCTAACATAACCATCTTGGAAGTATCAAAATTATAACATGGTATTAGAGCTAGCCTGAAAGAAGACCTCGTGCAACAAAAAATCTCGGAAGTGAAAACTAGGGTTTCCTGGTTCATAAGCTTTTCACCATAGATCAGCCTGAAAAGGAGTTCAATTCAATTTACCCAAGGGAGCGCATATTCCTGTGGAGGATGATTCCAGATGCGGGAAATTTCAAATTTTGACCTAATTCTGCAGAAATTGCAACAACTGCAAAAATTAGGGTTTCCAATTTTTGGCAGTTCTTTACACAAATTTGGAAGAAAAGTACCTTTACTCAAATCTACTTAGGGAGGCACATATATCTCTCCATTCAATTTTCCAAGATTCTAAAGTTGAAAAATTAGGGTTTCTCTAATAAACCCTAGGTCATCTAGAAATCAGACCTTAGAAGACATTGAAGCAAGCACTTGATTGGATCATCTCAATTGGTAAGTCCTACTATCTTTATTTCCATTTGAGTTTCTCATTTTATCAAGATGAGTAACAATACAAAGCTTGGGGATAAGCTTGAAGGAGCAGATAACTTCTATTCTTGGAAGTATAGAGTGTTGCTCATTCTATAAGAGAATGAGTTGGACAACTATGTCAAAGAAGAAGTTGAGGAGCCGGACGGAGATGAAGACAAATATAAACAAAAGAATAACTTGGTTAAGTCCAAGAGGATCATTGCGGACTCCATTAAGGATCACTTGATCCCCCATATCTCATCTTTGAAGACTCCTAAGGAGATGTTCAATGCATTGAAGAGATTATTCGAAGGGAAGAACATCAACATAAAGATGACCTTGAGAATTCAACTCAAGGGTGTGAAGATGTTGATCTCATAAAGAATTCAATATTATTTCACAAGGGTATCCCAAATCAAAGAACAATTGGAAGCTATTGGAGATCATGTTGAAAGTGTAGAATTCGTGATGACTACATTGAATGCTCTCCCAAGATCACGGGAAGCATTCATTCAAGGAATATGTTATTGAAGGAAGCTCGTCAATTTCAATAGGATTTGGGAAATGTGTGCGCAGGAAGAAACCATAATTGAATCTCGAGAAGAAAATATGGGAGAAGATGATAAACAAGCATTGGAAGCTCATGCAAAGAGGAGCAAGAAAGAAGATCACTCTCACAAGTCTAGAAGATTCCACAAGAATAAAAGACCTCCTAGAGACTACTCAAACTTCAAATGCTACAATTGTGATGAAGTGGAACACATTGCAGAAATTGCCCCAAGAAGAAAGGAAACAACAAGAAAGGAAATAATAAGAGGCATCATACTCATGTTGCAAAAGATGACGAACCAGTTAAGAAGAAAGAAAGGGAAGATTCCTCAAGCGATGAAGAATATGTCTTGAACTTTTGATGATACAATAGTAATTGGAGAGAAAGAGGGAGGCTTGTACAAATTAAAAGGTTATCCAGATCAAGGATTGGTTCATGACACTTTGGAACCAAGTGAACTATGGCACATAAACACTACAAGGCTTTACCAATATGTCTACCCGATATCCAGACAAAACATGAAGGCATATGCAAAGGATGTGCATGAGGCAAGAACGTGAAGAGTTCATTTTCAAGAAGTGATAACAAAGCAAATGAGATCTTGAATCCAGTACATGAGAACCAAGTATGAAGACTTCAAAATATTCTAGACTATACAACGAAGAATATCAAGGTCTTCAGAATCAGATGATGGAGCAGAGTACGCTTCCGAAAACTCCAGTAACTTATGCAATGAGGCAAAAACCAAGATGGAGCCTACAAAACACATGAAATATAAGTATTTATTGTCGTTTGAATTTTTGATTATCTTTAAAGGATATTGTTCATAACAATTAGATGAATATCTGTGATACAATTTTCTTTTATGCACTTATATATGATTAATATTGACTAGCAATAGGTTCATGTAGTGCATGTTAAGGGTAAGTGGCCTATAGTGCTACACAACATCTCATGAGCCCTTGCTGGAGATAGTATAGGATGAAACCTCTTTGATAACATGTTAAGAGCAGTGCATGCTCTTAATAATATGTTTTGGTAGAGATGGAAGGCATCTAGATAGTTACCGTGTGTATATGAGATATGGAAGAGTGTTGTGTTGAAGCATTGGCTAAGATGACTTGGTTACATGATGGCGTACATTATGCATAAGAAGTTGTCATTACATGGAATGATACTAATCATATGACTAAATTTGACTTGTAGGAAAAATCGTGTGATATGACCTACAAGAGAAGGATGATAAGTGTTTAGAAAATTTACAAATTCAAGCATACTACAGAAGTACAAGGCAAGGTTCACGGTTTCTCTCAGAAAGAGGGAGTCGACTATGACAAGATGTGTGCTCCTGTAACTAGATACACTTCAATTAAATCTATGCTTGTGATAGTTATAGTGATGAAGTGGAAGGTACACTAGATGGACGTAAAGAAGAAGAAGTATATGTGGAGCAACCACTAGGATTTGAGACACATGACAGGAAGACACATGTGTGTAAATTGAAGAATGCCTTGTACAGTTTGAAACAAGCACCCATGACGTGGTACGAAAGGATTGATGGATTGATGACGAGATTGGGATTTATGAAGAGTAAAGTGGATTACAACCTTTACTTCAAGGTTGATGATAGGAAACCAATGATAATATTGTTGTATGTAGATGACATGTTCCTGACAGGTGATGAGAAGTTCATTGCAGAAACGAAAATGAAACTTGCCGCAGAGTTTGAGATAAAAGACTTGGGTATGATGCACTATTTCTTAGGTCTTGAGGTGTGGCAGAATCCAGAAGAAATTTTCCTGAGTCGAGGAAAATATGTGGTAGAGATCCTAAAGAGATTCAGGATGATGTTTGTAAGGCCATGGCCACACCAATGACATTGAATATTAATTTTTTGTGTGATACTTATTCAGAAATGGTGGATGCCATGGTATATAGGTATATGATTGGTTCATTGATGTACTTGACGAACACAAGGCCGTATATATGCTTTGCAGTGAACACATTGAGTCAGTACATGGTAGAGCCAAGACACATTCACCTGGTTAAGGAAAATCATGTGTTGAGATACCTGAGGGGTATGATTGATTATGGCCTCAGATATGCGTCAAATCAGAAGATTAACCTACAACGTTATGTTGATGCGGATTGGGCCGGTAGTGTCACAGATAGAAAGAGCACATCAGGGTGTTGCTTCAGTTTGGGATCTAGTATGATCTCATGGTTCAGTTGGAAGCAGACGAGTGTGGCACTCATTACAGCCGAAGCAAAGTATATGGAATCTTGTTCGGCAAGCTGTGAGGCAGTGTGGCTTTGGAAGTTGCTTGCATGTTTGTTCGATATCGAGTTAGAGGCAACTTATATTCTATGTGACAACCATAGTACAGTGTGAATTGGTCTGAGAACTTGATGTTTCATGAAAAGTCGAAGCACATCGAGATCAAGTATCACTATATCAGGGATATAGTGCGGAGACGAGCAGTGAGGCTCCAGTATATAGCAACAGATGATAAGATAGCTGATGTGTTGATCAAGCCTCTGTCAAGAGTGAAGTTTGAGTACTTCAAGGACAAGCTTCGAGTAGTACAGATCGAGGTTCCTCGAAAGAGGGAGGGATGAGTAACACAACACGTGTGAGATGAAGGTAGTCACATAGTGACTTAATTGAGCTCCTAGTTGTGTCTCCACTTGATATGTGATGTTGTAGCAGGTAGTCACTATGTGTGACGTAATTGAGTCTCCTGGACTACACTCACGAGGTTGTAGCGGGTAGTCACTAGGTATGTGACGTAATTGAGTCTCTTGAATGTTGTGCTATGTTGGACAAAACACATGTGCAAAGACACAAGTTTCGGATTTGGGTTGTTATCCACATGAGGTGACGTGGTAATGAGTATTCATTGGGTATGTGACGTAATTGAGTCTCCTAGGCTACACTCATAGAGTTGTGTTGTCTTGATGATGAGATGTGACATTTTAGCGGGTAGTCACTGTGTGTGACGTAATTGAGCCTCCTAGGATACACTTATGAGATTATCTAGACATGTGGTGAGGTAACGCAGGCGGTCACTATGTGTGACGTGATGTTCGCTCCTAGGATGGACCCACCGGATGGCTTGCTCGTTCAAAATACATGGTGAGGTAACGCAGGTGGTCGTTGTGTGCGACGTAATGTACGCTCCTGGGATGGACCCACTGGATGGTTCAAAACTTCTAGTGATGTATACATTCGAGAGAGATGTCAGAAGTCAATGGTTAGAGTACAGAGTTGCAGTAGCGGGATGATGATGATGAAAATCACAAAAGAATACCTTCCTTGTTAAGAGGGAGTTTTGAAGAATGTAACTTTGGAATATATTCTTATTGTATTTTTATTGTACTTCCTTCGGGAAATATTCATATTGTATGTGATTATGTAAAAAACCTAAAAGAAATCATGTAAAATAGACAAGTCGTCCTAGTAGGTAAACTGCCCCAAACAATGGGCAGTTTCCCCCAAACAATGGGAAAAACTGCCCCAGTCAAGTCAACCTAGTTAAGGAAAGTCAAGTCGGCCCAGTTAGGTAAAAAGGGCAGTTTGTGACTAGTATAAATAGAGTGTCGTCTAGATCATTTGGTGCATCACTCACTCAAGCAAGTTCGCATGAGTAGAGACAGAATGCCCAGCTTGATTGGGAGAAAGAGTAGTTGCTTTGAAGACATCTTTTCTTGGGGTTTCTATTTTATCTTATTCATGGGTTATTGTACGAGATTTACATTGTACTTTCCGACGAATCTATATTGAAGAAGTTTTGTTGGGTTTTCTGTGACAGGGTTTTTCCAGGGTAAAACCTTATGTTCTCTTGTTATGTTGTGCTTGTATACATTTCAATGATCCTATTGTTTATGGTTATTGTGATAATAATGCAAATTGTTTGAAGATATAACATAACCATCCTAGAAGTATCAAAATTCTAACATGAATAGGGAAGCCCATTGCTAAGCCAAAAATCACCTCCATGAACCATTAGATCCTTATTCAAAATCTTATCTACATGATTCAACATATGTTTTGCTCGGCTGCCATACAAATCACTTGTCATACCCTCAAGCAAAAAGGGTTTAGAATGTGACTTCAATAAAAACATGCAAAAACTTAGTTTCCCTTCTTTGTTGTCCTCCACCAAATCATCACATGATGTGGGCCCTAAAATATCAAATTTGAAAAATAAATCAACTCATGATTTAGGGCTTCATGCCACTGTTTGGAAGGTGAAAAAATAATGCAACCTACCACATATTGTGCTTGCTACTATCCCAAACATATTGCATCCTTGAAATTATTTCCCTTTGTTGTTTTTGCACACATAAACTAGGTAGGAGTTGAAGATATCAATGGTTGAAAAAGTATGCATATGTAATGTTAGGAAGATGCCCCTTATGTTACAATTTTTTTTTCCAATTGACGAGGACACATAGATTTTTATCAACAATAGAATATGCATCACATACCTTACTATCCTTTGGCTATCCAAGACACAAGGAAAAAGGACCTGCAATGTCTTCTTCATACCCCATGAAATGGTCCCCAAATTGATTAGAAATGGAGAGTACTAAATTATATTTTCATCCATTAAACTATCACTGTCCATGTCATACATGGGATCTACATGAAGAAACCAATGATCCACATCCCATTTATGTCTCCTAATGACAAAATGATTGCTCAAATCATCATCCTCTTATTTGCCATGTTGTTTATCACATGAGCTAACATATTCAGATGCAATTTCTTTATCCTCCAAGGGTTTCTCTACCATCTCTATTCTCTTCAACCCATAAGGGATTCATCATTTACTTGAATTTTTTGAAAAGGATCATAACTTACATAACTCGTGTCCTCTTCATAATCGATGATAATGATTGTTGGAATGGCCTTATGTACAACATAATCATGAGATGTTTCTTTTGGAACAATATGGAATGAATAATATTGAATATCAAGATATTCATGAAGTGCTACGACAAGGTCTTCAATAACTTCACCACGCCTCTCCTTCTCCAGATTTGAAATCTCATGCACAAGTGACGGTTGGTTTGATGAATGAGAAAGTTGGTCACCCAAGGGATTCCCATGGAAATCATCTGCATGTTTCTCTTGGTCTGGTTCATGATATTTTTCTTTGATATACAAGTCAACCAAGGACATCATTGCCTCATATTTATCATTGATTCCAACCAAGATAACATCTGAGGGGTTAGTCTAATATGTATGCACTAGGTAATGTATCTCACTTTCTTTATGTTGGAAAACATCAACTAGATATTCAACCCTTTCTTCTTCTTCATAACTATGATCCCAACACTTGTGAAATGTTTAGATTAGGTTATCTAGTGAAGATATTTCATTTTTACCAATATTTTCAAACCATATTTTTGTAGAAATGACTAATTGCAACATATTCAACATGCCATTCTCATGAAAACATGAATTTTGAAGTATGCTCAATAAAATATACACCAAGTAGTGTCACTAAATCTATATATGTACATGGTAATTCAGGTCACCCCTAAACCACTTAGAAGGGGGATTATTTGGAAATAGATGAATACTCAAGAAATCCAAAAGGTGAAACCTTATGATGTCCAATTCTTCTTGAGGTAGTTCCATATTTATTCTCCACACAATATTTAATATGAAAAGTTGAAAATATATTACTATCATACCTCATTTGCATATTGGCAGAGTGGAGTTGTTAGGTGAATCTTCAAAGTATTTCATGCCATAATGGATGCCCTCACATTAACAAGCAATAAGACACTTCAAAATATTTTGGAATAGGGCTTTGATCCTTATTGGAGTCTCCGGGTGAGAAAGGATATTCAAAGAGATGCCCTCATCAAATCACTATAGCTAACCTAGTAAATATCTTGAATTAGACTTTGTCTCTAGCAATCAGGCCAATTTTGTTATGTCCTAGACCGTAGATTCAAAGATATTTAAAGTCACAAAACCAAGTGGAACCCTATATGCACATATATGGAATCAGTTTATTTCCTGTATATTTATATAGTCCTTGGATCATATACAGAATGTAAAACCTTGTATAGGCTTTTCAATTTAAAAAAAATAGGTGTATTAATTGCGTAAAGTGTTTGTATGCTACATAATGTGATATGAACAATACATATCTTCCCTTTAGGTCACACTGCAAACTGGTTCACCACAATAATACATGTGTTATATGTCTTATATGGGGGTTTGCTTATATCTTCTCACAATGGCAAAGCTAACTTGAGCACTTGTTTAACTTATCCATTACCCTCAGTTATACAACTGGGTATGTGGTGTAAAAATTTGTCCTTCAAATCTAAACATGATTAATTATCATATTCAACAAAAGACAAAACCCAAAGTTTCATAATTGTACATTACACTTCCCACTTATGCAACCATTTAGTTCTTTGTTAGGAAATTAATAACATGTAGGTGGTGTTCAATTTGTCAACAAGACCATTCATAATATTTAACCCTCATGAAGAATATTATCAGGCTCTCAATGATTACTTGTATGTGAGAAGTCTACTTTCCTAACCAAGCACCATATAATAATTCAATATAATTAGTTATACCCATAGGTAATTATGTCGATCCTCCATATACAAACGATAAAGTTAGTTGATTACTAAAAAAATGAGATCATCGAGACCTTGATAGATTTTACTTGTAAATGCACCAAAAGTAATGATCCTTTATAGAGGAAACATATACCCAAAATCCCATAACTGTACAAAGCAATTTATATCTATGTAGCTTAAGGCACTAGCATCTTTCTTAATAATGTTTAGTCATTAAATATGAATACAATGCATTATCTAACAATTCTCTTACAATACCAAGTGAAATTTAAACTATAGTTAAACTCTAGTTCTTTCGACTATTTAGCGATCATATAATGTAACATTGATACTGTGTTCTCTTCTATAATTGTAGACAATAAGTATGACAATCTCTATTGAAGGAAGATGCACTAGTTTATTTGTGTGTAAGGATGCATCCCATGATCATGTAATATTCATCTTGCATTGCATTTATATTTATATTTATGATCATACATTGTATTATATATAATTAATCATGTGTTTCATTCACATTTTATTGACATACAATAATAATAGCTTAAGTTACATGCCCAACTAAGATAGCACATTAATCATTTGCCAAATATGAATAGTGTTAACATGTTAATTATACATTTTCGATAATTCAACACATCTATTTAGGCATCCTGTTTATCTATGTATTAATTCGAGTTTGGAGTTGGCTCTCTCTCTCCATGAGAGATACTCTCCTCGCAACACATAATATGAATAGGAGTCCGCCCCCAACCCAACCTATTCTTCTTCTCCATTCCTTGCAGAAGTGTTAACCGGAAGGATTAACAAGAAAACGCCCCGTCTAGAAGCAAGCGATGTCTTGTTTTTAAAACCGACATCCAATGTTTTTATATATTGAGAAATGTAGCTTAATAATACAATTATGTGTGGGCTTGATGATTTATATATATCCATACGCATAGAATGGTATATCTTACTCAAGCCCTAATATAAATATATCTATTAATTGTATATTGGTTCATTAGGTTTGGATAGTGATGTCATTAATCCATAACTATATTAATCATTCACTTTTCTTTATATATATATATATATCCATTAATTGTATATCAGTATATTAGGTTTGGATAATGATGGCATTAATCCATAGTTATATTAATCATATACTTTTCTTCTCTCACACACACACGTGTTAACAATTGAAATGGATTTCCAATCTGTAAATTTATATGGTTACTTTTCATATAATGACACTCATGTCATTTAAAAGAAGATATTTTAAACAAGGATGGTGTCTTCACAACACCATAATTTTAAGTAAACTAGTCATAATAATCATAATAATTTTAATCTTCTTTTTCAACAAATAGGTTGATATTAATAATATTTATGTGTGCTCTATTAAGCTCGCGCTAAAGTTCATATCCTTATGTTAATTCACCTCTGCTATAGAACGCAGGATTATGAATTTAAGTTTCACCTTGAAAAATATTAATTAAGTGTTCAACATAACAATACTTATGCACAATAGGATCATGAATAGGATGCGATTTGTTATTAACCATTAAATCTCATTTTAGGATTGGGTTTGAGGCTCATTTAATGCTCATGAGTTAATACTACTCCATTCATACTTATTGACTTAGGCTAATAAGTGAGCATTCACAACTCGCTTTCTTTCTGCACGCAAAGGTACCATGATGTTACCCATTCATCATTAGGATTCTCAAGGCTTCACAAGCCTTCAACTCCACCCTTAGTGGATACTATTGCCCCTCTTTTTAGTTGTGTTGCACATTCATTCCCCTATATATGTTTTCATTATTTCATCATTGCATTTTACATCATACATATATCATCACCATGCTTTAGTTAGTGCATGGATCCATCACAGAATCACAATAATGGATCCATCACAGAATCACAATAATGTCTAATGTTGCAAAGTTCATTAGCATGGCCTTGGCCTTGATATCCTTACCATGAACTAGTACATACACATATTTACATCACATATATTCAATTACAACATTAGGGGTCAAGGAAGAGGGATATTACATCCTCTACCCTTAAGATAACACCATCCTCGGTGTTCTCGTTCTTTCAGATTTTGCTCTTTATCTACTTGCACACAGTAGCGGTTCTATTTACAATTCGAGTTGTCCTTGCTGGCTTTCCAAGATAACTGCATGTTCGACATCTTTTTGTGATATCTTTAATTTTATTTGCATCCAGATACACATGTGTTCTACAACAACGAAATACAAAGTTTTCCAAAACCAAAAGGAACATATTGATATATATATAATTGTTCTTAAATAAAATAACGCACAACAAGAACACGTGCTTAATAAATGATTCATTATCAGGAATACCATCCTGCTCCTTTGAGATCATTGTAGCAATTTACTCTCATAGTTTCCATTGGATGACTATATTTCATCCTTTTTATTTTTTCCATCTAGCAACAATTCCTCAGGGCCAAATTTACTCTTAAATCTTTCAACATCCTATTTAAACAAGTTAGTTCGTACATGATATATAGATATAAATTTTGGGAGAACACTCCCAAGGCAACACAACCTATTTATTACATTCATTTTGAGATAGTCTTCCATTTCACCTGCAACAATTGTCAATCATCATAAAGTATGCATTCATCATATCACAACTTATAATTTAACACTGGATTACCCAAGTATTCTTGTCATGGCACAATGAGATTGGTCCTTCCCATCAATCTGCTTAACACTTAAGAAATCAAACTTTGTACACATAATACCATTAACAATATTCAAACATATACCTGTCGTTTGGCCATACCATTCCAAGGTACTTTTGTAGCAATAGGCCTCAACAACTTTTCTGAAACGTTCTGCCATTTTTAATGTACACGCATGAGGTTCATCTCTTGATGGAACCACTAGTTCTCATACAATCCCCCTCAAAGTGTACATAGATAATTTCACAGTCATTATTTCAATTTCTGTAAACAGATGACACACCTCTGGTCATCTCTGTTAGAGTGCAGTCCAAGATCTCTTTTCCATCTCTTTTGGGTTCCCCAGGCCCAGCTGGAATTGATACTGCATGACATGCCCCATCCAACACGAGTACTATACCCCTTCGCTTCTCCATTACGAGACTTGCTACTGCATTACATGCCCCATCCTACCAGTACTCTTCAGGATGTGCATATAACCGTGACATCCCCGTAATTGTTCAAAATAACATCTCTTTCTCATTATTATTATTATTATTATTATTACATGTATCAATTTGTTTGCCTTTTGATTTAAGTTTCAATATCAAGTCTCAACATCAGCAGACACACTCATGCAAATCCATGTCTTGTACCCTCTTGTACTCATGACAGTAAGGATCCAAGGACTCTATGTCTCTGATGCTATCAATACAAGAAATACTTTTATCAGTCTTGTAATGGTTTCTAGTATACCAGTCGTATCTCTACCATAAGGTATGAAGATATCACCCTTGTCTTAGCACCCCCGTGCTCAACACTATTTTAGTGCAACCAATGGCCATAGATATTTTTGTGCACGTGAACTAGATTAAACTTGGAATTTTGGGTTATCTACTTATATAGATACCCATCAATTCTTATGTTTCTTGATGTGACGTATCTATGTAATTTTTTCAGTGTAGTGTCTCAATTAAAGGTGTTAATTATGTCATTTTAATGTAATGTCTCTATGTAAGGTGGGGTTTTACACCTCCTCTTTCTAGCTTTGTTTCTTACAGAACTAAGCTTCATAAATATGAGGTCCTTCCTCCTAGCCTTTGGCTGCTCACATCCATAGGACCTTGTTTTTCACCATGGCCTTACTGCCATAACCAAGTCCTTTTACCACAACTTCTTCACGGATAGAAAATTGCAATAGTATACATAATTTGGTGATTATTCAAAGTAATTCTACAGTAATTTTCAATCACCATATTTTTTTGAATGTTAGGTGTTAGAATATCAAATTCTATGTATAGTCTTACAAATGCAATAAATCAATCATTTAATGCAAAACTAAATTTACAGGTCCATCCCCACCTAAAATATGTTAATAATTCTTATGCATCAAGATTTCATAACTAAAGATATACTTATAATAATCATCATTAAATCATTATAAATTTGATAACACATCTGAATTACTATCCAAAACACCTTTCCATCCTCATCTTGCATATTCATACTACTATTCAGAATCCCACTTGAGAGTTAATTCAAAGTTCTATCAGTTCATAATAGCATGCCATTTAAGACACCTACGCAAGATGTCAAAACTCTTATTTATACCGATAAATACTACCCTTGACTCAAAAGTAGATTAGGTCAAAACACACACACGAATGCTCAATGCTGATAACCAAAGTTCTATTTGGTAGAAAAAGCCACCAACAAGTTTTCCTCACTCAAGGAACCAAATTGTTGTGCCCACATGTTTCATACCATTCTAAAGTTTACAACACCATTATCCACTATGACTCTACTATGATATACTCACACATATACAATATATCATCACAATTGAAATTCATCATCCAATCATACAAGAATCCATACTCGTTATATTACTACATTTATACTCATTCCTTCCACAATTTTCTAATTATACTTTCACATACTTAGTCATGCAAGCCTCCAAACAGAAAGTCACAAATTTAGGCATAATTTTCTCACATACACATGAGGGTTCACAACTTATATTTTTTGCTCCGCATGAAGATTTCCATGGAATATTTCATTCAGGTTTTAAGAGGAGAGACTTCTTCATCAAAACTTAACCAATCATATTCTAATGTATAGCAATAAGTGTAGGCATGAAAATCCTTCAATCACGCATATTGGCATGCCTTAAACCATTAATATGCAAACTCTTCCATTACATAGATTAGTTCTTATGCATTCAACAAAATAAGGATGCACGGTCATACAAACTCTCATATGCACTGATTATCCATCTCATTCCATATTCATTTCAAGCAATCGGTTATATGAAATCATGCATTCAAACCAATCATCAATATCCTTTCTCAAGCATGTCAGCAACATGTAAACCATTTTACATGCTTCAAATAACAATCATAGCATTTAAACTATAGTCTCTACTTGAGATAACCGGCTCTTATCTTATAACGGCACAATTTGTTTCCATTTATTAGAAGCATAATAAGACTTGGTTATACAATAATACAAAAATAAGTATGTAAGAATTTATTAGATTCAAGCTTCATCAAAATCACTTTTCATAGTACATGAAGCTTATTCTTATCCCATTTATTGCCCTACACAATTTCACGATCAATTATGAAATCTCATGCATTCAACATTCTTTTTAATAGGCATGCATACAGACAAGGAAATAATTGTGCAAGCAACCATGCATCTATTTAGCCAACTGTTTGTAACACACACAACTTACCAGTAAGCATGTGGGTCCAATAGGCCCTAGTGTTGTAGCTAGCTCTGATACCAGTTTTTAACATACCCATTACCCTTAGTTGTACAATTGGGGTATGGGGTATAATTTTTTTCCTTCAAATCTAAACATGATTAATTATCATATTCAACAAAAGACAAAACCCAAAGTTTCATAATTGTACAATACACTTCTCACTTATGCAAGAACTTAGTTGTCTATTATGAAATTAATAACATGTAAGTGGTCAATTTGTCAACAAGACCATTCCTAATATTTAAGCCTCATGAAGACTATTATAAGGTTCTCAATGATTAAAGCTTGTATGTGAGGAGTATACTTTGTTAACCAAGCGTCATCTAATAATTCAATATAATTAGTTATACCCATAGGAAATTATGACCCTCTATATAGAAACGATAAATTTAGTTGATTACTAAATAACAAGATCATCGAGACCTTGATAGCTTTTAATGGTAAATGCACCAAAATTAATGATCCTTATTGGAGCTAGAACCTACTGTATCATATGTTCTCAATAGGCACAACATAATTTGAGCTAGAACCTTGATTTTTTGCGATATCTCTTAGAATTAGCTCCTTTGAATAATCACTTATTAGAGGAGGGTTTTCTCGATAACTAGTTATATCTCTTTTAGTTTTTCCCTTTGGTTTTATTATCCTTTGTGGCTTCTAGTGCGCATTCATCTTTCTTTTGCATTTCATAGTCAATATCACTTTCACTAGTGACGAGGTTTTTCAATCACCTTCTAATAACTTAGAGAACAATTGAGAACTGTTAATTAATTATCAAACTAGAGGTTCTAAGGACTTATGAGCTACCAGACAAAATCTATGTCAGTCACTACACTTCAATGGTTTTTCTAAAAATGCAATCTTAATTCTATGTATTGGAGCTTCAATAAGAGGAAAATAACAGTCTCGACAAGAAGATATTTTTAAATAAACTATCTCTACAAAAGTAAAGGAATGATTTTTAACTTTAAAGAATCAAACAGACCTCAAGAGTAATCAAATTTCCTAACAATAACATGCCCTTACCAATCTAATACGCAACTAACCAAACCACCTATTTACTTTTGCAGAAGGAAGTTCAAATCATCTAAATTACTTTTGCATAAGGAAACAAACCAACTAGATTGATCATGAATGGGAAGAGCACAAGTTTCGAGGTTTAGGGTTTCATCGATAATGGCAGTCGTTTTGGTGTAGGTTCTCTGTAGACGGCAGGCCCGTCGGCGGTATGTCAGTGTCAGGAGGATGGCACGGTTCCCAAGATGGAGCCCATGTACACGGTGGTTTTTCTCTTTACTAAGATGGTAACTTTTTTGTTAACCTGTTTTAACCTTACCTTTCACCATTCCTCTGTTAGGGTTAAGGTTGTTAGCTGTTTGTGGAGATGGAGGAAGCTGTGGACTATAGATATGATACCTTAACGCACTGGGATATTTGGTCCTCGCCACCTAGCGGGTATAGGGTAGAGGAAGGTGTCGGACCCTATTGTGGGGGTGGGCTTCATCGGTCTTTACCATCGAACCATGCATTCACTCAAGGTTTTGAAGATTTGGAGCTTTTCACAACCCCGCAGTCTGTGAACAGGCCTGATGTTGGTCAGTTAATGTCTGCCCTGGACGGTGTATTCTCAGAGGAAGTCTGTGGTTTTAATCTGTGGGGCGTTTCACTTATCGGCTCCCCATCCAACCTGGATAGTTTACCGGATTTCCTGAATTTGTCTGGTGGTGCGTTTGTTGAACCCATTGTGTCGATGCCTTCTGGGCCTGCTGTGGGTGGTGAGTCTTCGGAGCCAGTTGTCGATGATGTTGGGATCTCCTTTTCTTCACCATCGAAAGGATTTTTAGCTGGATTCCTAGGCTCTGTAGAACAAGAGGTTATCCTAGTCCAATAGTGGAACGGTCACAAGTTCCTTTAGCTCAGTAGTTTGGGGTTGTTGACGGTAGGGAGGCATGCTCGCATGCAAAGGTTCGTAGAAAGTGGTTGAAAAACACAGGTAAGGCTCCAAATTACTCGTTGGGGGAGGATATTGGTTTTCAACACTTATTAAGTATGGCCAAGACTCTTTTGGTGGGTAGGGTATATGGCCGGGCAGTGGCTCTTAAGATGGTCATAAGATGGGATTCCCAGGCCTGGTTGGGTCACTGTGGTTATGTCCCGAGGATTGTGGCTTCGGGGGGTTGGTATGATTTTCATTTATCGTCTGAAGACCATGCACAGTGGGTGTTGGGTTTAAATTGGAGCCTGGTCAATGTCCCTCTGCTACTCAAACCTTGGAATCCTCTTTTTGATGCCAGTCGTGAATGCATGGACACCATACCACTGTGGGTTCCACTGCTGGGGCTACCACTTCATTATTGGGCCAAAGAACATTTTCGTAGGATTGGAAACATCCTGTGGTCTTATCTGGACACGAATTTTTCCTTTGTTTCTACGTCAGTGCAGAAGGTTGCCCGTATTCTGGTTAATATCAATGCTAGGGAGGGTTTGTCAATGGAATGGATATTTGCCGGGGTCCTTATATTTTCCCCCAAATTCTTGATTATGAGAATGTGCCGTTTCACTGCCGACGTTGTCATTCTTATGGTCATCTTGCAATGGAATGTCATCTTCCATTGCGCATTAGGAATGGATCCACTTTGCGTCGGGAGATTGAAAATTTGGACTGTCATCTCGCTGCTAAGGATCCGATTGGTGAAGGGGATGGACTGACTCCTTTTGAGTCACATGTCTAGCCATCGAGAGTGGATGTTCCTATGGGAGATGCTGCAGAAGTTCCAGACTCGGCCTCTTTTGTAGACAAGGAGGATGATATCCCTGTTATGCCATCGGATGAGGTTGATGGTGATGTCCAGAATTCTCTGTTGCGAGCGGTTGATTTGGTCTCGGGTACATCTTCCTCTTTTATCACTCCTCCTTCCATTAATTTATTTTTTCAGAATTTATCTTTTCCTAATCTGGATTGGGTGGCGGGACTCAAGAATTTACACATTTCCTCTGATCTTTTGTTTAACATTCCGAAGTCCCCTAGTCCCTCTGTTGTGAATCCCTCTCCTACCCTTCTTTTGAAGGACATCTCTGAAATCTCTCCACTTAAACCTCCTGTTATTATTTCTGATGAGGAAGTGCCTCAGTCTCCTTGGGGAACGACAAAATTGGGGTATTATTTACGTTCCTTGAATAAATTGTCGGCCGGGGGTCTAGGCAAGGATACTATCAGGACGGTCAAGGGTCGAGGCAAGAAATATTACCTGTCGAAAGCAAAGTCCAGAGCTTGCACTGAAATTTTGGAAGGGAAACAAATTTCTATAGAAAGGGCACTTAGAGCGGTGAATGCCTAGATAGAGGGGTTTAAATGAAAATTATGTCTTTCAATTGTCAGGGTCTTGCTGGTCCCCCTAAAAAATCAACTCTTCGACAGGTGGTGGAGGTGGAACACTCGGATACTTTGTTACTACACGAAACTTTGGGAGGTAGTCTTGAGGTTTCGAGGAAGTTGAAATCATGGTTTCCTGGTTGGGGTTTTGAGACTTTGGATGCTAGGGGACGGTCTGGGGGATTGGCTGTAGGTTGGCGGGAGTCTAGGGTTATTGTTTCTAATATCTGGGGTTTTGAATCAGTTTTGGGTATGACCTTCAGATATTTGTATTTTGATCGAGAATTTACTGTGGTGAACATTTATGGTCCTTACTGCAGTAGGGAACCTTTCTGGGAGGCTTTACCGGCCAAGGAGGTACTAAAAGGTGAGTTGGTGATCTTGGGTGGAGACCTCAACTTTTCTCTGGGTCAAGTAGAGGTTTGGAGTCCTCATGCTCAAGTGGACAGTCTCACGGACTTCTTCATCAGAAAATTGACTAAAGGCAATTGGGTTGATGTTGAACCTTTTGTTCTTAAGCCTTCTTGGAGAAATAAGAGGGTGGGGGATGCTAGGGTTGCTAAACGACTGGACAGATTTTTGCTTGCAGAACAGTTGGTGGAGTCTTTTTTTCACATTCGACAGTGGGTTGGATCGGGGGGCTACTCTGACCATGACCCCATTTTTCTGGAGATTTTATATGGTCCTCATAAGCCTCCAGCTCCGTTAAAGTTTAATAAAACATGGCTGAAGGATCCATCCTTTTTTTATTTAATCCAATCTCTTTGGATTCCATATCAACCTGGGAATACACTCACAACATCATTTCATTTTGCTGAGAATTTACAGAATGTTAAGGGACCTATAAAACAGTGGGTGGCGGACAAGAGAAAAAAGGATGATAGGGATTTGAAGATGGTTGAAGGGGATATTGCATCCATGGTTTTGGTTTCTGGGGGTGGTTTTCTTACTTAGGTGGAAAAGGAAGCTTTAGTTCGTTTGGAAGGTCGAAGGAATCAGTTATTGTTGGAGAAAGAGGAGTCTTGGCGCCTGAAAAGTAGGGCTATTTGGTTGGAAAGTGGGGATGAAAACACTAAATTCTTCCAGGCTTATGCTAAAGGGCGTAGATCTGCTAATACTATTTGGAGCCTGAAGGATCAGGAGGGTATCACTAACTCTACCTTTGAGGGTATGGCTAGGGTTGGGGTTCAACATTTTCAAAATCTATTTAAAGCTAGTGACAGGGTTAACATCGAGGAAGTGGTTATGGTGGCTCATTTTTTTCCTCGGTTTGTTGAAGAGGAAGAAAATAGGATGCTGATGGAGAGTATTACAGAGGATGAACTTAAATTGGTTTTGAATAGTTTTCAGAAGGACAAAATTCCGGGGCTAGATGGATGGACAATTGAATTTATAATTGGAATTTTTGATATCATTGGAGATGATCTCCTTCATCTGGTCGAAGACTCCCGGAGGGAGGGAAGGATCCCAGCTAGCCTCAACTCAATTTTTATTGCCCTAATTCCTAAGGTGGACAATCCTTTTTCACTCAATGATTATCGGCCTATCTCCTTGTGCAACTGTGTTTATAAAATCATCTCTAAAGTCATAGCTCGGAGATTAAAAACCATCCTGTCTACTCATGTTTCGGAGGAACAATTTGGCTTCTTGGAAGGGCGTCAAAGTCATGAGGCCATTGGTATTGCACAGGAAGGACTCCACAGCTTAAAAACTAAGAAATTGAAGGGGGCAGTCTTAAAAATCGATTTATCAAAATCATATGATAAAGTGAGCTGGTTATATCTTCGTCTTCTACTAACACATCTAGGTTTTGGTATTGGCTTCATCTAGTGGATTATGATTTGTATTTCCATGGTTTCCTTCTCGGTTCTTATAAATGGTGTTACTACCCCTTTCTTCCATTCGGGTAGGGGATTGCGACAGGGATGTCCTCTGTCTCCTCTGCTCTTCTTACTTGTGGCTGAAAGTCTCAGTAGGGCACTCAAAGAAGCTAAAAGGTCAGGTTTTTTTTGGAGGTATACAGGTGGCCACGAATTTGTTCATTACACACCTCCTGTTCGTTGATGACATTCTCATTTTTTGTTTAGGATCCTGCAGGGATGGAGTCAAGTTAAAAGAGATTTTGGATATCTTCTCACTTGCTACTGGAATGGAAATTAACGTAGGAAAATCTACTCTCTCGACGAATCTTCTCTCGGAGGAGGAGTTGAGGTTGTATTCAGATCTTTTTCCTTTCACTCTTCTTACTCTATTGGATGGTCTCCAGTATCTTGGGTTTCTGCTGAAACCAAATGATTATAAAAAACAAGATTGGGTGTGGTTAATTGAGAAATTGGAGGTAAGATTAAGAAGTTGGATTTTTAAATGGCTTTCTAGAGCAGGCAGATTGGTGCTGGTCAAATCGGTCTTGGAGGCTATATCGGTCTACTGGATGTCTTTGGCTTGGATTCCCCGTGGTATTCTGGATCGTGTTAGGAGACTCTGTTTCCGTTTTCTATGGAGTGGAAAGGAGGACACTGTTGTGGCCCCCTGGGTCAAGTGGGACAGAATAGCTACTCCGAAGGCGCTGGGAGGTTGGGGTTTAAAGAATATTTACTCCTTTTCAAAGGCTCTGGCTACAAAGTGTGGATGGAGATTAGTAAAATATGGAGGTTTTTGGGCTCGGGTCATAATCCATAAATATATTGCTCCCTCTTCTCTAGAGGGTTGGATTTGAAATCCACAGAAAACTCATTCGGGTGGCATGACTATCTTGAAGGCGATTGTTAAATCCTTTCATGTTGTTGAACAAAACTTGGTCTGGGATGTCGGAAGTGGTCAAAAGTTGCTTATCGATAGGGACCCGTGGGTTGGTTGTGAACGTCAACATCTCTTATCTGCAGAGACTATTGAGGCTTTGAGCCAAAGGGGTATACGATTCCTACATCAGCTATCGGACCCAGAGGATCTATTGATGGGATACCTTACTTGGCATTCGGAAAATCAATTTGGCCTTGGTTTTGATGAGGAATTGGAGTTGGGTATATATATTCAAGCTCTTAGAAGGGATCACATTTATCTGGGTGAACAAGAGGATGAATTGTGTTGGGATGGGGATTCGTCTGGTGACTATACTCCTAAAGGTGGTTATCTTCAGATTAGTGCTGGTTTGCTGGCTAGGGAACCAGAATGGTGGTGGGGGTCTATATGGAAATTGCATAGCCCACACAGGACCCATCTATTCATGGGGTGTATTCTTTCGAATCGGGTTCGTACCTGGGACTTTTTACAGTGCAGAAGTAAACAGGGCCTGGAGTGGTGTACCCTTTGTCGTCGGGCTTTGGAGGCTGTGGATCATCTGTTTCTACAATGTCCATACGTTGCTGAAGTGTGGATTTTTGTCTCACGAATCCTAAATTTTATGTTGCATTGGACTGGAAAATCGATAAATGCAGCATGGTTGGCATGGTGTCAAAATCCTGTGTACAAATCTTTCAAGGCTCTTCCATTATTGGTGGTATGGGAAGTATGGCTTGCAAGGAATAAGCGCGTATTTACTGATGTTGAATGTAATCCTGCACAGGCAGCTGTACAATGTTGTGGGCTTTAATTAACAAGCAAAAAATTGACTTCTGCTGCTAGTGTCCGCAATATTCAACCGTTGGATATAGATTTCTCTCAGCCTTGGGGGTTCTTTGATGGTTCCTGCCAGAAAAATATATGTGGGGGAGGGGCATTAATTTTTCTTTCTCCAATGCGCTATTTTATAATGTCCCTAGGTTTAGGGGCTGGTAGCAACAATTGGGCAGAACTACTTAGCCTCATATATCTTATCAGCTATGCTCTTGAGTTAGGGATCCACAACATTTCTATCTTTGGGGACTCCATGAATGTGATTCATTGGGTTAATGGAAATCAACATTGTCACATCTGTAGGCTTGCTCACATTCTGGATTTCATACAGAATGCCACTCATTCATTTGAGAACTTTTCCGGCAGACATGTTTACAGGGAGAACAACTCAGAAGCAGATAGGGCATCGAAAGAAGGGTTGCTGATGGGGATTGGGATTTGGAAGATCAAAGAATTTACAGATGGAGTGATCAGGGAATTTTATCATTGTCCCTTTATAGAATAGAGGGGAGGTGCTCTGATGGTGTCTTTCAGTTTTTTTGTGTTTTGGTTCGAACTCTAGATCGAGGAGAACCTGACTGTCTAGTTTTTATTTGTCTTGGTCACTTTTGTTCTGGATCTGGCCAGATCTTCCAGCTATGATTTATGTTTATCTTGTAATGTCTTTGTATAAAGACAAAGAATATATCAGACTACTCATAGAGTTTAAAGTTTATAGATTTTTTAGGCCTTTTTTTTTTCTTGAAGGCTGTAGGTTATCAGGTTTTATCTCAGCAGTTAGCATAGACACTCTAAAAGAGTGAAGAACAAGAATGCAATTTTGTACTCGTAAGATTGAAATGAAATTACGGTTTTTTCCATGGAAAAAAAAAACAACTAGATTACTTTTGCAAGGAGAAAACAAATTTGTATCTAATCTACAGGAATAATTCAATATCTACTTTAACCTATAGAAAGAAAGTCAACCTTGACTATCCTTATAGAAAGGAAAGGATCATAGATGACCCTATACTTCTCAAATCCACAATCCAAACTCTACATGTCTCTTTAACTTTTCATATAGAAAATCAATCAGGATCTATAGAACCCGACTTCAACTGCCAAGGAGTTATTCACTCCAAACTTGTGCATCCAAATCATGAAACAAGCACTCTATATCACACAACCGATAACTTATCAAAGCAATAATAGGAAAAACACTCAAACTGATCATTGTAACATGAATTAAATAAAGCATACCAATCTCTTGTAAATTACATAAAGAGAAACAAATTAATTTACAATCAACACCTATCCTCTAAAGGGGGCCCTGCCTTCGAAGACAGTAGTTGAACAAGCCACTCAATCACATAGAGCTACTCAATGCATCAAAACCACCAACAACAATATTTTTATAAAAATGGCAATGTTTTGAATACAATAAGAATGCTCCAAGTCTATCAGTCTATGGATAAACCCCACAGGAGGAGGTCGATATCCTTTTATACATACAATAGATAATCTAATTATTTCCCAACGTCAATCAAGGAGATGACGATAATGTAGGAAAAATATTCAACGTTGTAACAAATCTGAAACAATATTCTAATCAAATCCTGCATTGTGAGATTCAATCTTCTTCACATGGATAAGCTAACAGAGTGAGAGAATTAATGACAAATCAACATGATGGTCATAACCTCACTCTTGTAAAAGAACAAGAGTCCCCAGCTGGCACACAAAGAATGGAACTAGACACAAAACAGAGTTAAATCTCCAAGTTGCAGAACCGCTTTGCTTGGTTCCACAATTCCAAATAGGATCCTAAAGGTTAGACCATAGCTCAACATCACGAATGATTCGTTGAATTGGTCCCATAGCTTATTGTATGATTCTGTAGCTTTGTCGATATGCCCATGTAGGTTCTGCAACTCCTGAAAAGTGATGCCCTTGCTAATTCTAGAGTATCAAAATCTCATCAGTGAAGTTTGTAGATACATAATCGACACTCATCCAACAAATGCTATACAAAACATGCATAAATACAACTTACTTCATATCATTACCAAAAAAATGGATGTTTAATCATAGAGAGAGACATACAAGGGTTTTATAGAGGTCAAAAAGTAAGTTATGGTAATAAAAGGATGCTCAAAAGATGCCAAATATACAGCTCGTCATCTCCCCCCAACCAAAATATTGGTGTGTCCTCAAGCCAAGAAAAACTATCATTTACTATTGGAGGTATTGGGATTCCATTCCTTCTGTTCATTATTCCACTGGTAAGGAGAATGCCCTTTCTCTATTTCTTTATAAAACCCCATTTGCTAAGTGACTATGTTCCAGAAATCTTCCTCATTCTCAGTAACTGGGCTCCATAACAGGGGGTAATGGAACCAAATTCCAATCAAATATGCACCATATACCTTAAGGAAATCAAGTACATCTATAATCACCCTAGTGCAATCTCAAATCAAATACAAGTAAATGGCTGTTTTTCTTTCAGCTCCATATCTAGTATCTGAGATCTATTTTTTAAACACAAAATGGCTTCCATCCTATGAAGAGCTATCCATTCCCGATATAAATCTATAGGTACCCTATGAGCTTCCTTCAACCTAATGAAAAATGCCTGATCCTATAATACCATAGCTTTCTATGAAAATAGTCTTGCTGGATTCATAGAGCCTCTTACCCATAAGGAATCTTTTGAGTTAGCAGCTTGTGAAAATCAGAGAGAACCATTTCGCTTTAGTTGATTCCTCATTAAAGAAGTGAAAGCTCGTAGTTGTACCCCTCCTACATGTGGATTTGGATCCCAATCATCAATTTTGACCATAACCAGATTATGGAGGTAAAGTTCACACAGTAGGTCATGGTATTTTTCATTTATCCTTGAGAAAGATCTTATGAATTGTTCTTGGGTCTCAATCTTATTGTCATTACCTTCCGCTACCAAACTGATGCGAAAGGAAATCATTTGCTCCTTAAGATACACCGAATACAAATTTAAAGGATGCCACAATTTTCTCATGGTGTGTGCCAGATGACTCAAATATTTCTTATCATGTTGGAACTTCTCAATTTGCATATTAAGCTATTGGAATGTGAGGAACAAATCTCATTTTTTCTCATTCTCACTTTCTTCCCCCTGAACGTTTCTTTCCCTATCTGTCATAGCCTCCATGAGTTCCTTTTCTAACTCTTCTGTTGTTATTTTTAGTTTGGTAAGGTCTCTTTCCAAGTTTTGTATCCTAATTAGATCAGATGATCGGCTCCCCTTCCTTTCCTTTCAATATTCCTCTTCTTCAAAATATCCTTCGTGATAAATTTCTTCTTTTGTAACAATTGGCCCCTTGCCTTCTATCTCCATGACCTTCTTCATTGGTGACACTGCTTTTTCTTGCCTAAACCAGCCTTCAAATGCTTCTGCAACTTCTGTAGGAGTCTTTATTCCTCCCCATTCTCCAAATCCTCGCAATTCCCTTCATAGAGCTGCCAATTATTTTGATTTCTTTTGATGAGACAATCTTAACTAGTGATATGGTTTCTTGAGTTGCATGTATTCCCTTCTATATTTAGTCAACAAGAGTGGGTGATATTTTTCAAACATCAGGCTATATGGTTTCTTTTTCCTGGCTTGAAGAGGTAGTTCAACCCTTTTGCTCTCTACATTTTCCTTCTATTCCAACCCTAACCCTTCCTCCATTGTTGTTCCCAATTCTACCTCTTCCATAATCTATTTTTGAGGCTCTACAATAGCTTTTATTTCTTCTCCTCTTCCCAAGACGTCTGTAACTTCAATACATTTATTAATTTCAACTTCTTCTAGGTTTATTATTGCTTTGGACCTAGTTTTGGGGAGAGAAAAATCTTTAGCCAGTGTTTCCTTCCATAAACTTCTCCTTTTTAATTTAGGGGTTTCAATCAGTATTACATCTACATTTTATAACAATTTTGTTTCCTCAGGTGCTTCCAAGGTCCTTTGATCCTCGGGAGAATAAGGGATATTTGTAAACTATTCCCACATTTGGTTTACTTTCTGTATATCTTCTTCAACCAATAGCCTAATCAACCTGTGGTGAGACGGATTGGTTTTAGTGTTGTTGCTTTCCTTTACCATTCTACACAATGACTCCAATGATTTTGAAAGGAAATATGGAATGTTTATGAACTTTTGATGCCTAAGATGATTCAAAATATTTAAGTGATAACCAAAACATAGGCTCAACCTACATTCGCAGGTTAGATATTTAAGTATACAGTAGGATACCTAGTCCCAAGGAGTTATAAGAGAGCTTCTTTTCATTCCTTTTTCTGTACCTTCCGCATTTTCGCCTTCTTCCAAAAATTATTCTTCCAGTGCCTTCATTTCCATTTTCTTTTCAAACTATTGTTACCCCATATGTGGAAACCCTATAACCCTTGCAATGGTTGTCTCATCTGCTTTGAATGTGACCCCTCTTACTTCTATAGTTGCTTGATTATAATATTGTGTGAATTCCATGGTTATTTCTTTATCACTTCTATGCCGTTTTTCAAAATATCCCATCCATCACGCTTCAACAAATATTTTCCATACTTCAGGATGCTTTCGAATCAAGCTCACATCCTCAAGTTCACTTTGAGTCGGCAACCCCAATATGCATGACAGATATAGGATTGAATGAGGTGTCTACATGGTTACAGGTTCCGGGAAGAGTGCTTTATCTTGTCAATTTTGTTTTAAGAATAGTGAAATGGAAATTTAATGATATATTGGGTACTTATATGTAACATACCCTTTTAGCTGGAAAACATTTTGTGTTAGCAAACATTATTATAACTTTTATTGTAAAGTTTTATGTTGGACAGGTGTCCAAGGATGACTGTAATTTTCACAATATATTATTATTAAATAAATAAAATAGGAGACAAACACCTAAGAGGATTGTTGAAAGAGTGGTTATCAATCCATTAGGTGGAAGGGAATCTTGGGTAGAAGGCAATGGACAAGTGGCAGCATCATGATGCAACTAACTAGCTGTTGGTATGGGACAACTCCCTTGAAATGTGGTCATAGTTCCCTAAAAGATGGGACTGGAGCTTGAGGCTCATTTATTCCAAACTGACCACTAAAGACCTAGGCAGTCTATATAATAGCCATCAAATTGTGAACTGAGGTTCATCACTTTTCCTGACGAGAAAATTTACCTTGGGGTTTTGCTGTGTTTGCACCCAAGAGATTTGATGAGGGGGTATGCTATGTTGTTGATCATGGTGTGAGTCTGCCAAACTCTTATTGAGTTCAGGAGGTTGATGCCGAGTGGAGAAGGCATGTTATTTCAGGAGGTTGATGCTGAGTGGAGAATGCATTTTTGAGTGCCTTGCTTCTACACAGATTCCACCCACTTATTGGATCAATAACCAGTTTCGGGGGCTCACAAGAAGCCAGCAGTTGAGCTACTTCTTTTGGAATAGGTTGGGAGGAACAGGCCTCCTTGGGTGTTTGTCGGCCCTATCGTCATTTACAAGTTCCATTGTCTTATCTATTTTTATTTTTAAAGTTATGTTGTCTATTTAACTTTTACTGTTTATTTTATAAGTTTATTTCAGTTTCCTGAATAATTTAATAATTCTGTATAAAATCGATCTGATTGAATAAAATAGTCTCTGCATTTTTCCCCATGCAAAAAGAAATAGCATCGTACTCTAGTACAGAGACAAATTAAGTAGAATAGATCAAGATGATAAATTAAAGAATCATCATTTTACGGTAAAAAAACAAAATTAAGATTTAAAAATAGTTACGAAATTTATAAACACATGAACTGAAATTTACTTCACCTTATCAAAATCTTGTAAGAGCCTTTTGAAGAAAAACTCCTTGGAAAGAAAATTTCTTTGAAAAAAAACCTTGAAAAGAAATCTCCTTTGGAAAAAACCTTCTTGGAAAGAAATAATAACTCTTTGACAATAAATCACCTTTGAAAAAACCCATTGGAAAAGAATAAGAATACATTCTAAAGAAATCTTATTTGTAAAACCACTAGAAAAAAAACTTCTTTGAAAAAATACCTAGGAAAAAAACTTTCTTTGAAAAAATCACTTGGAAATATACTTTGGAAAAAAAAGCTCATTTGCAAAAATATCTTGGAATTTTTTTTTTTTGAAAAAACCATTGCAAAGAAATAAGTCTTTTGCAAAAATACCTTGGGAAAACAACTCTTTGAAAAAACCTCTTTCACTGAAATAAGAAAAAAAAATACATTTCCTTGGCAAAAATACCTTGAAATAAAAGGTTCTTTGTAAAAATACCTTGGAATAAAAACTCTGTAAATGCACCCCTTGGATAGAAACATTTTTTGAAAAAACCACAATCATGGAATAAATGCTTGTGATTAAAAATCAAATGATCGTTATCTCCATTTGCCATGATTTCAGTTATGTGAACTTACACAAGTGATATTTTAAAAAACTCATGGATCATATTTATATGGATTGTTTATCCCACCACAAAACTAGTAATGGATCAACCCATCTAATGGATCAAGAATAATAATTTCTCATTTATTAATTACATTAGAGAAGCATGAAATGGATCAGATGAATACAAAATCTAGCAGGTTTCTTGGTGATTCTTCACTTACATCCTTCAGTCAAAAGTAAAGATTCGGGGCAGAGTGTGGGGATAGCCACATTCGTTATCTCATCCCTTAAGTGGTCTAATAGACATATGGGGACCCGAATAAAGTACTTTACATAGAATTTAAGACGAAATTACACATTAAAGTTTTCATTACCAAATAATTTTTGAATTCATTTCAGCATATTAAAATACGATAATTTAAACTTTTATTCTAGTTTCCATTCAAGATCATAGACATAGTTCAAAGAAAAAAAATATTGTACAAAACATTTGACATTGACATGGACATGGACAAAAACATCGATCGATTCATTTTTGATATAGTTAAAAGCATCGCAATGGAATGTCGTCCTCAATTATCCGTTCATGGTCATATTTGGACAGTTTCCATTTTTTAGTTTTTAATTGTTTTAATGGAATGAAATGTTTTTTTCAATTTTATTCGAGATGCACATACTAAATGACTATATTGACAACATATAACATCAGGTTCATAATCCTGAAAGTAGACATAATTTTCAGTCATATGGGTCTGCTGAAAAAAAATAGCCTTTTCAAATGATGGATCCTCTCTCGTATGTATATTCATTGTCATTGTAGTCCTCCAATAACTTCATCTTTGCTTCAGTGCATCGCATCAAATAATACTTCAAATTTTCATTGTTGTCTGATAGGTGCAATCACAGCGAAAACATCCCCTGTGCAAACTACAATTGGCGTTAAGGTTTTTAAATCAATTAAATTGACTAATATACACATAAGGTGATGGACAAGAATGAACAATCGATAAAACAATTGTAAGATCATTACCTTCTCTAACAAGATCTGAAATTCTGTTGCCATCAAATGATATTGCTATTTATTCTGATTCTAATTCTTCTACGCTTGTTAGTGGCATTTTTCCTTTAGGATTAATCTCTGTGTGTTTCCAATGTTTTACGTAGTTGTTCATTATGTTTTCACAAACATCTGTAGATTCAACATTTTCAGTGCAAATATGACAAAAGCAGGATTGCTTTCTACTATCAATTGCAAACACGTTTTGGAAAGATTTTGTTAGAAGAGAGTGAAAATATCTAGTCCCATGTATGGTGCTAGCGTCGTATGGTATTGATTTATTTATATCTTGGACCCCAACAAGCCAAAAAAACCTACATAAATGACAACTTTTGATGTTAGTGTAAATATACCTAAATGTTAGTGTACATTTTTTTAAATTGACAATTAATATAAATTAAAAAAATCGTGTACATACCTGCGCACATATTTTGATTGTTGATTATAATCATGGCTTAGATGTACTTTACACCATTGGACAACCTCTGCAACTGAATGAAATCGTGCAAAAGAATGGTTCATTTTTCATCTTCGAAGTGCTCTTTTTACGCATGCTCCTGCACCATCATGCTCACATTTTCCATGTCCAGTTTCAAAGAAATTCTAGTGATGTTTAATGTTCAATGCTTTATGAAGTCAACATAACCAATAAAATGATCGCGAAGATTTAAATTGTCCCACACATCCATCCAACCATATCCAATGTTCATTGAATTTAACTTCACGTCTTTTTAGTGAATCGTAGAAAATATTTTCAATACAATGCTGAACAAAATGTGTATCGTGTGTACGATCATCGCTAATATAAAAGTGATATTCTTTAATCACATCTCGATTGCCACGCGTGCTTTCAATGCCATCAATGTCTTGTTGAGAATGTCTATATAGAATGTGGACAAATATCAAAACTTGGTCAGAATGATAGTATTCACTCGGTATCTCTTTTTGTGCAGCAAATGTGTAGTTTTCTACAAAATCAACCACTGACAAAATTGTTCAGGGCAAAAAAATTTCACGAGACTGTTTGAATTGGAGATCTTGCCATCGTGCTCTATGTGAATGCTTGGTGTATTCATAAATTTCACTTTCAAATTTCTTGAGAAAATCTGTCACACATATTTTATCTTCTCGCAAATCAATTCTTTTGGAATGTGCATCACTAGAACTTGTAGCATAACCAATGTATTCATATCTTCTCCAATCAATGGTTACATTTGACAGTGAGTGATCATTATCGATAGGATATTTATTGTGGAATAAGACCAGATTTCCACAACGATGACAATGTTTTCCATTGACACATTTCTTATTATAAAGTACTTCATCGTGATCTCTCTCACATAGAGTTTGAGATATGAATTCACGTACTGTGGGCGAAGGTGGTGAATTTGTCCAAAACATTTTACCAAATTCAAGAAACGTGTCATAATATAATTGAAATTGCACATGACAACGAAAACAACACGTGTCAAGTATAGTAATAGGTTTAACATACCATGGTTTTTGTTGCACAAATGTAGTGAGTGACACATTAATTTCATGATGATCTTCCTTGAATTGATTGAACAATTATACTTGTGTCATTTCCATTATATGTTTTGGACTGCTTTCATATACCCCTCGTAATACTCTTTTTCGTATCACATCCTTTGAATTTGGTGAAACTCGAGCATGTGCCAACCAATATTCCCGTACAATATATTTAACACTTGCTCCCATTTTATCTTTGTAAGTCTGTCTACAAATAGTTGCCCAGCAAACAAGTTCATCATTTTCATCTATTTGCATTCTGAATTTTCTATGTTTGTCTAATGTCTTTCTTGAGGTTCCAACTACTTTTGCTAGTTGTGTTGTCAAACGTTTTTGTCTAGTACTAGCTGAAAAAAATTGTTGTATGAATTGCTCTACATGCAGCACTGATATCTTTCTTCTTGGATTTTCCAAATTTTTTGATTGCATCACCTATATTTTCTATCACATTGTGTTTCAATTTCGACTCTTTTTTCGCCTTGTGAATATCCAATAATGACGTAGCACCTTCTAACTTCTTGGACACTAATAAACATCTCAAAATTTGTGTTTGTCCTGCTATTGAATAATCCTTCAGAACATCATCATAAATTTTTGAGCACAATATCGTGCAACATTTTTGGGTATTTTTTTCCATATTTGTTGCAATCAATTTCTTCTTACATTGCATCATCAATGGTGAAAGTACCTATACATCAAGTTAAATTTAATTTAACATATATCCAAAACTACAATTCATTAAAATAAATAAATTTGGAAAATACATGATTTAGACATACCAGGTCCAATTTCTGGATCCTGAACTTAATCTTCAATATTGACTTCATCGACATTAGCATGTAAATCACTATTTATATCTTCAACAATGGTCTCTTCAACTTCAATATATTTTTCTTGTACTTTATTTTCAATTTCCATTTCATCAGCATTATCATGTAAATCTATATTTATACCTTCAATAATTGTCGCTTGCGTTTCTGCAAGCCTTGTTTTTTTGTCGTGATATCTGAGTTTTTTTTTCTCTGTTATCATCATCATCATCACGTTTACGATCATATTTTTTTTTACGGTTTCTCTTACTACCCATGATTGTTTAATCTATAGATGATAAATTAAAGAATCATCACTTTACAGTAAA
The DNA here is from genome assembly GCA_027924585.1 of Larix kaempferi. Lineage (NCBI taxonomy): Eukaryota > Viridiplantae > Streptophyta > Pinopsida > Pinales > Pinaceae > Larix > Larix kaempferi. Next base: position 5,827,427 of record BSBM01000831.1, read on the forward strand.
AAAACAAAATTAAGATTTAAAAACAGTTACGAAATTTATAAACACGTGAACTGAAATTTACTTCACCTTATTAAAATCTTGTAAGAGTCTTTTGAAGAAAAACTCATTGGAAAGAAAATTTCTTTGAAAAAAAACCCTGAAAAGAAATCTCCTTTGAAAAAAACCTTCTTGGAAAGAAATAATAACTCTTTGACAATAAATCACCTTTGAAAAAATCCATTGGAAAAGAATAATAATACCTTCTAAAGAAATCTTCTTTGTAAAATCACTAGAAAAAAACTTCTTTGAAAAAATACCTGAGAAAAAAACTTTCTTTGAAAAAATCACTTGGAAATATACTTTGGAAAAAAAAACTCATTTGCAAAAATATCTTGGAAAAAAAAATCTTTGAAAAAACCATTGCAAAGAAATAAGTCTTTTGCAAAAATACCTTCGAAAAACAACTCTTTGAAAAAACCTCTTTCATTGAAATAAGAAAGAAAAATACATCTCCTTGGAAAAAATACCTTGAAATAAAAGCTTCTTTGCAAAAATACCTTGGAATAAAAACTCTGTAAATGCATCCCTTGGATAGAAACCTTTTTTGAAAAAACCACAATCATGGAATAATTGCTTGTGATTAAAAATCAAATGATCGTTATCTCCATTTGCCATGATTTTAATTATGTGAACTTACACAAGTGATATTTTAAAAAACTCATGGATCATATTTATATGGATTATTTAACCCACCACAAAACTAGGAATGGATCAACCCATCTAATGGATCAAGAATAATAATTTCTCATTTATTAATTACATTAGAGAAGCATGAAATGGATCAGATGAATACAAAATCTAGTAGGTTTCTTGGTGATTCTTCACTTACATCCTTCAGTCAAAAGTAAAGATTCGGGGCAGAGTGTGGGGATAGCCACATTGGCTATCTCATCCCTTAAGTGGTTTAATAGACATATGGGGACCCGAATAAAGTACTTTACATAGAATTTAAGACGAAATTACACATTAATGTTTTCATTACCAGATAATTTTCGAATTCATTTCAGCATATTAAAATACGATCATTTAAACTCTTATTCTAGTTTCCATTCAATATCATAAACATAGTTCAAAGAAAAAAAATATATTGTACAGAACATTTGACATGGACATGGACAAAAACATCGATCGATTCATTTTTGATATAGTTAAAAGCATCGCAATGGAATGTCGTCCTCAATTATCCGTTCATGGTCATATTTGGACAGTTTCCATTTTTTAGTTTTTAATTGTTTTAATGGAATGGAATGTTTTTTTCAATTTTATTTGAGATGCACATACTAAATGACTATATTGACAACATATAACATCAGGTTCATAATCCTGAAAGTAGACATAATTTTCAGTCATATGGGTCTGCTGAAAAAAAATAGCCTTTTAAAATGATGGATCCTCTCTCGTATGTATATTCATTGTCATTGTAGTCCTCCAATAACTTCATCTTTGCTTCAGTGCATCGCATCAAATAATCCTTCAAATTTTCGTTGTTGTCTGATAGGTGCAATCACAGCGAAAACATCCCCTGTGCAAACTACAATTGACGTTAAGGTTTTTAAATCAATTAAATTGACTAATATACACATAAGGTGATGGACAAGAATGAACAATTGACAAAACAATTGTAAGATCATTACCTTCTCTAACAAGATCTGAAATTCTGTCGCCATCAAATGATATTGCTATTTCTTCTGATTCTAATTCTTCTGCGCTTGTTAGTGGCATTTTTCCTTTAGGATTAATCTCTGTGTGTTTCCAATGTTTTACGTAGTTGTTTGTTATGTTTTCACAAACTTCTGTAGATGCAACATTTTCAGTGCAAATATGACAAAAGCAGGATTGCTTTGTACTATCAATTGCAAACACGTTTTGGAAAGATTTTGTTAGAATAGAGTGAAAATATCTAGTCCCATGTATGGTGCTAGCGTCGTATGGTATTGATTTATTTATATCTTGAACCCCAACAAGCCCAAAAAACCTACACAAATGACAACTTTTGATGTTAGAGTAAATATACTTAAATGTTAGTGTACATTTTTTTAAATTGACAATTAATATAAATTAAAAAAATCGTGTACATACCTATGCACATCTTTTGATTGTTGATTATAATCATGGCTTAGATGTACTTTACACCATTGGACAACCTCTGCAGCTGAATGAAATCGTGCAGAAGAATGGTTCATTTTTCATCTTCGAAATGCTCTTTTTACGCATGCTCTTGCACCATCATGTTCACATTTTTCATGTCCAGTTTCAAAGAAATTCTAGTGATGTTTAATTTTCAATGCTTTATTTAGTCAACATAACCAATAAAATGATTGCGAAGATTTAAATTGTCCCACACATCCATACAAACATATCCAATGTTCATTGAATTTAACTTCACGTCTTTTTAGTGAATCGTAGAAAATATTTTCAATGCAATGCTGAACAAAATGTGTATCGTGTGTACGATCATCGCTAATATAAAAGTGATATTCTTTAATCACATCTCGATTGCCACGCGTGCTTTCAATGCCATCAACGTCCTATTGAGAATGTCTGAACGTGGACAAATATCAAAACTTGGTCAGAATGATAGTATTCACTCGGTATCTCTTTTTGTGCAGCAAATGTGTAGTTTTCTAAAAAATTAACCACTGATAAAATTGTTCAGGGTGGAAAAATTTCACGAGACTGTTTGAATTGAAGGTCTTGCCATCGTGCTCTATGTCAATGCTTGGTGTATTTATAAATTTCACTTTCAAATTTCTTGAGAAAATCTGTCACACATATTTTATCTTCTCGCAAATCAATTCTTTTGGAATGTACATCACTAGAACTTCTAGCATAACCGATGTATTCATATCTTCTCAAATCAATGGTTACATTTGACAGTGAGTGATCATTATCGATAGGATATTTATTGTGGAATAAGACCAGATTTCCACAACGATGACAATGTTTTCCATCGACACATTTCTTATTATAAAGTACTTCATCGTGATCTCTCTCACATAGAGTTTGAAATATGAATTCACGTACTGTGGCCGAAGGTGGTGAATTTGTCCAAAACATTTTACCAAATTCAAGAAACGTGTCATAATATAATTGAAATTGCACATGACAACGACAACAACATGTGTCAAGTATAGTAACAGGTCTAACATACCATGGTTTTTGTTGCACAAATGTAGTGATTGACACATTAATTTCATGATGATCTTCCTTGAATTGATTGAACAATTATACTTGTGTCATTTCCATTATATGTTTTGGACTGCTTTCATATACCCCTCGTAATACTCTTTTTCGTATCACATCCTTTGAATTTGGTGAAACTCGAGCATGTGCCAACCAATATTCCCGTACAATATCTTTAACACTTGCTCCCATTTTATCTTTGTAAGTCTGTCTACAAATAGTTGCCCAGCAAGCAAGTTCCTCATTTTCATTTATTTGCATTCTAAATTTGCTATGTTTGTATAATGTCTTTCTTGAGGTTCGAACTACTTTTGCTAGTTGTGTTGTCAAACGTTTTTGTCTAGTACTAGCTGAAAAACATTGTTGTCTGAATTGCTCTACATGCAGCACTGATATCTTTCTTCCTGGATTTTCCAAATTTTTTTATTGCATCACCTATATTTTCTATCACATTGTGTTTCAATTTCGACTCTTTTTTCGCCTTGTGAATATCCAATAATGACGTAGCACCTTCTAACTTCTTGGACACTAATAAACATTTCAAAATTTGTGCTTGTCCTGCTATTGAATAATCCTTCAGAACACGATCATAAATTTTTGAGCACGATATTGTGCGACATGTTTGGGTATTTTTTTTCCATATTTGTTGCAATCAATTTCTTCTAACATTTCATCATCAATGGTGAAAGTACCTATACATCAAGTTAAATTTAATTTAACATATATCCAAAAATACAATTCATTATAAAAAATAAATTTGGAAAATACATGATTTAGACATATCAGGTCCAATTTCCGGATCTTGTACTTAATCTTCAATATTGACTTCATCGACATTAGCATGTAAATCACTATTTACATCTTCAACAACGGTCTCTTCAACTTCAATTTATTTTTCTTGTACTTTATTTTCAATTTCCATTTCATCAGCATTATCATGTAAATCTATATTTATATCTTCAATAATTGTCGCTTGCGTTTCTGCAAAGCTTGTTTTTTTGTCGTGATATTTGAGTTTTTTTTCTCTGTTATCATCATCATCATCACATTTACGATCATATTTTTTTTTACGGTTTCTCTTACTACCCATGATTGTTTAATCTATAGATGATAAATTAAAGAATCATCACTTTACAGTAAAAAAACAAAATTAAGATTTAAAAACAGTTACGAAATTTATAAACACATGAACTGAAATTTACTTCACCTGACCAAAATATTTTAAGAGTCTTTTGAAGAAAAACTCCTTGGAAAGAAAATTTCTTTGAAAAAAAACCTTGAAAAGAAATCTTCTTTAAAAAAAACCTTCTTGGAAAGAAATAATAACTCTTTGACAATAAATCACCTTTGAAAAAACCCATTGGAAAATAATAAGAATACCTTCTAAAGAAATCTTCTTTGTAAAACCACTGGAAAAAAAACTTCTTTGAAAAAATACCTGGGAAAAAAACTTTCTTTGAAAAAATCACTTGGAAATATACTTTGGAAAAAAAAAACTCATTTGCAAAAATATCTTTGAAAAAACCATTGCAAATAAATAAGTCTTTTGCAAAAATACCTTCCAAAAACAACTCTTTGAAAAAACCTCTTTCACTGAAATAAGAAAGAAAAATACATCTCCTTGGCAAAAATACCTTGAAATAAAAGGTTCTTTGCAAAAATACCTTGGAATAAAAACTCTGTAAATGCATCCCTTGGATAGAAACCTTTTTTGAAAAAACCACAATCATGGAATAATTGCTTGTGATTAAAAATCAAATGATCGTTATCTCCATTTGCCATGATTTCAGTTATGTGAACTTACACAAGTGATATTTTAAAAAACTCATGGATCATATTTATATGGATTGTTTAGCCCACCACAAAACTAGTAATGGATCAACCCATCTAATGGATCAAGAATAATAATTTCTCATTTATTAATTACATTAGAGAAGCATGAAATGGATCAGATGAATACAAAATCTAGCAGGTTTCTTGGTGATTCTTCACTTACATCCTTCAGTCAAAAGTAAAGATTTGGGGCAGAGTGTGGGGATAGCCACATTCGTTATCTCCTCCCTTAAGTATTCTGATAGACATATGGGGACCCGAATAAAGTACTTTACATAGAATTTAAGACGAAATTACACATTAAAGTTTTCATTACCAAATAATTTTCGAATTTATTTCAGCATATTAAAATACGATCATTTAAACTCTTATTCTAGTTTCCATTCAATATCATAGACATAGTTCAAAGAAAAAAATATATTGTACACAACATTTGACATGGACATGGACAAAAACATCAATCGATTCATTTTTGATATAGTTAAAAGCATCGCAATGGAATGTCATCCTCAAGTATCCGTTCATGGTCATATATGCACAGTTTCCATTTTTTAGTTTTTAATTGTTTTAATGGAATGGAATGTTTTTTTCAATTTTATTCGAAATGCACATACTAAATGACTATATTGACAACATATAACATCAGGTTCATAATCCTGAAAGTAGACATATTTTTCAGTCATATGGGTCTGCTGAAAAAAATAGCCTTTTAAAATGATGGATCCTCTCTCGTATGTATATTCATTGTCATTGTAGTCCTCCCATAACTTCATCTTTGCTTCAGTGAATCGCCTCAAATAATACTTCAAATTTTCGTTGTTGTCTGATAGGTGCAATCACAGTGAAAACATCCCCTGTGCAAACTACAATTGGCGTTAAGGTTTTTAAATCAATTAAATTGACTAATATACACATAAGGTGATGGACAAGAATGAACAATCGACAAAACAATTGTAAGATCATTACCTTCTCTAACAAGATCTGAAATTCTGTTGCCATCAAATGATATTGCTATTTCTTCTGATTCTAATTCTTCTACGCTTGTTAGTGGCATTTTTCCTTTAGGATTAATCTCTGTGTGTTTCCAATGTTTTACGTAGTTGTTCGTTATGTTTTCACAAACTTCTGTAGATGCAACATTTTCAGTGCAAATATGACAAAAGCAGGATTGCTTTCTACTATCAATTGCAAACACGTTTTAGAAAGATTTTGTTAGAATAGAGTGAAAATATCTAGTCCCATGTATGGTGCTAGCGTCGTATGGTATTGATTTATTTATATCTTGGAACCTAACAAGCCCAAAAAACCTACACAAATGACAACTTTTGATGTTAGTGTAAATATACTTAAATGTTAGCGTACATTTTTTTAAATTGACAATTAATATAAATTAAAAAAATCGTGTACATACCTGCGCACATCTTTTGACTGTTAATAATAATCATGGCTTAGATGTACTTTACACCATTGGACAACCTCTGCAGCTGAATGAAATCGTGCAGAAGAATGGTTCATTTTTCATCTTCGAAGTGCTCTTTTTACGGATGCTCCTACACCATCATGTTCACATTTTCCATGTCCGGTTTCAAAGAAATTCTAGTGATGTTTAATGTTCAATGCTTTATGAAGTCAACATAACCAATCAAATGATCGCGAAGATTTAAATTGTCCCACACATCCATCCAACCATATCCAATGTTCATTGAATTTAACTTCACGTCTTTTTAGTGAATCGAAGAGAATATTTTCAATACAATGCTGAAAAAAATGTGTATCGTGTGTACGATCATCGCTATATAAAAGTGATATTCTTTAATCACATCTCGATTGCCACGTGTGCTTTTAATGCCATCAACGTCTTATTGAGAATGTCTATATAGAACGTGGACAAATATCAAAACTTGGTCAGAACGATAGTATTCACTCGTTATCTCTTTTTGTGCAGCAAATGTGTAGTTTTCTACAAAATCAACCACTGACAAAATTGTTCAGGGCGGAAAAATTTCACGAGACTGTTTTAATTGAAGGTATTGCCATCGTGCTCTATGTGAATGCTTGGTGTATTTATAAATTTCACTTTCAAATTTCTTGAGAAAATTTGTCACACATATTTTATCTTCTCGCAAATCAATTCTTTTGGAATGTGCATCACTAGAACTTGTAGCATAACCGATGTATTCATATCTTCTCCAATCAAGGGTTACATTTGACAGTGAGTGATCATTATCGATAGGATATTTATTGTGGAATAAGACCAGATTTCCACAACGATGACAATGTTTTCCATCGACACATTTCTTATTATAAAGTACTCCATCGTAATCTCTCTCACATAGAGTTTGAGATATGAATTCACGTACTGTGGGCGAAGGTGGTGAATTTGTCCAAAACATTTTACCAAATTCAAGAAACGTGTCATAATATAATTGAAATTGCACATGACAACGACAACAACACGTGTCAAGTATAGTAATAGGTCTAACATACCATGGTTTTTGTTGCACAAATGTAGTGATTGCCACATTAATTTCATGATGATCTTCCTTGAATTGATTGAACAATTATACTTGTGTCATTTCCATTATATGTTTTGAACTACTTTCATATACCCCTCGTAATACTCTTTTTCGTATCACATCCTTTGAATTTGATGAAACTCGAGCATGTGCCAACCAATATTCCCGTACAATATCTTTAACACTTGCTCCCATTTTATTTTTGTAAGTCTGTCTACAAATAGTTGCCCAGCAAGCAAGTTCATCATTTTCATCTATTTGCATTATGAATTTGCTATGTTTGTATAATGTCTTTCTTGAGGTTCCAACTACTTTTGATAGTTGTGTTGTCAAACGGTTTTGTCTAGTACTAGCTGAAAAAAATTGTTGTCTGAATTGCTCTACATGCAGCACTGATATCTTTCTTCCTGTATTTTTCAAATTTTTTTATTGCATCACCTATATTTTCTATCACACTGTGTTTCAATTTCGACTCTTTTTTCGCCTTGTGAATATCCAATAATGACGTAGCACCTTCTAACTTCTTGGACACTAATAAACATCTCAAAATTTGTGTTTGTCCTGCTATTGAATAATCCTTCAGAACATCATCATAAATTTTTGAGCACGATATCGTGCAACATTTTTGGGTATTTTTTTCCATATTTGTTGCAATCAATTTCGTCTAACATTTCATCATCAATGGTGAAAGTACCTATACATCAAGTTAAATTTAATTTAACATAGTTCCAAAAATACAATTCATTATAAAAAATAAATTTGGAAAATACATGATTTAGACATACCAGGTCCAATTTCCGGATCTTGAACTTAATCTTCAATATTGACTTCATCGACATTAGCATGTAAATCACTATTTACATTTTCAACAATGGTCTCTTCAACTTCAATTTATTTTTCTTGTACTTTATTTTCAATTTCCATTTCATCAGCATTATCATGTAAATCTATATTTATATCTTCAATAATTGTCGCTTGCGTTTCTGCAAGCTTTGTTTTTTGTCGTGATATCTGAGTTTTTTTTTCTCTGTTATTATCATCATCATCACGTTTACGATCATATTTTTTTTTACGGTTTCTCTTACTACCCATGATTGTTTAATCTATAGATGATAAATTAAAGAATCATCACTTTACAGTAAAAAGCAAAATTCAGATTTAAAAACAGTAACGAAATTTATAAACACATGAACTGAAATTTACTTCACCTTATAAAAATCTTGTAAGAGTCTTTTGAAGAAAAACTCCTTGGAAATAAAATTTCTTTGAAAAAAAACCTTGAAAAGAAATCTCCTTTGAAAAAAACCTTCTTGGAAAGAAATAATAACTCTTTGACAATAAATCACCTTTGAAAAAACCCATTGGAAAAGAATAATAATACCTTATAAAGAAATCTTCTTTGTAAAACCACTGGAAAAAAAACTTCTTTGAAAAAATACCTGGGAAAAAAACTTTCTTTGAAAAAATCACTTGGAAATATACTTTGGAAAAAAAAACTCATTTGCAAAAATATCTTGGAAAAAAAAATCTTTGAAAAAACCATTGCAAAGAAATAAGTCTTTTGCAAAAATACCTTGGGAAAACAACTCTTTGAAAAAACCTCTTTCACTGAAATAAGAAAGAAAAATACATCTCCTTGGAAAAAATACCTTGAAATAAAAGCTTCTTTGCAAAAATACCTTGGAATAAAAACTCTGTAAATGCACCCCTTAGATAGAAACCTTTTTTGAAAAAACCACAATCATGGAATAATTGCTTGTGATTAAAAATCAAATGATCGTTATGTCCATTTGCCATGATTTCAGTTATGTGAACTTACACAAGTGATATTTTAAAAAACTTATGGATCATATTTATATGGATTGTTTAGCCCACCACAAAACTAGTAATGGATCAAGAATAATAATTTCTCATTTATTAATTACATTAGAGAAGCATGAAATGGATCAGATGAATACAAAATCTAGCACGTTTCTTGGTGATTCTTCACTTACATCCTTCAGTCAAAAGTAAAGATTCGGGGCAGAGTGTGGGGATAGCCACATTCGTTATCTCATCCCTTAAGTGGTCTAATAGACATATGGGGACCCGAATAAAGTACTTTACATAGAATTTAAGACGAAATTACACATTAAAGTTTTCATTACAAAATAATTTTCGAATTCATTTCAGCATATTAAAATACGATCATTTAAACTCTTATTCTAGTTTCCATTCAAGATCATAGACATAGTTCAAAGAAAAAAATATATTGTACACAACATTTTACATGGACATGGACAAAAACATCGATCGATTCATTTTTGATATAGTTAAAAGCATCGCAATAAAATGTCGTCCTCAATTATCCGTTCATGGTCATATTTGGACAGTTTCCATTTTTTAGTTTTTAATTGTTTTAATGGAATGGAATGCTTTTTTCAATTTTATTCGAGATGCACATACTAAATGACTATATTGACAACATATAACATCAGGTTCATAATCCTGAAAGTAGACATAATTTTCAGTCATATGGGTCTGCTGAAAAAAAATAGCCTTTTAAAATGATGGATCCTCTCTCGTATGTATATTCATTGTCGTTGTAGTCCTCCAATAACTTCATCTTTGCTTCAGTGCATCGCATCAAATAATACTTCAAGTTTTCGTTGTTGTCTGATAGGTGCAATCACAGCGAAAACATCCCCTGTGCAAACTACAATTGGCGTTAAGGTTTTTAAATCAATTAAATTGACTAATATACACATAAGGTGATGGACAAGAATGAACAATCCACAAAACAATTGTAAGATCATTACCTTCTCTAACAAGATCTGAAATTCTATCGCCATCAAATGATATTGCTATTTCTTCTGATTCTAATTCTTCTACGCTTGTTAGTGGCATTTTTCCTTTAGGATTAATCTTTGTGTGTTTCCAATGTTTTACGTAGTTGTTCGTTATGTTTTCACAAACTTCTGTAGATGCAACATTTTCAGTGCAAATATGACAAAAGCAGGATTGCTTTCTACTATCAATTGCAAACACGTTTTGGAAAGATTTTGTTAGAATAGAGTGAAAATATCTAGTCCCATGTATGGTGCTAGCGTCGTATGGTATTGATTTATTTATATCTTGGACCCCAACAAGCCCAAAAAACCTACACAAATAACAACTTTTGATGTTAGTGTAAATATACTTAAATGTTAGTGTACATTTTTTTAAATTGACAATTAATATAAATTAAAAAAATCGTGTACATACCTGCGCACATCTTTTGATTGTTGATTATAATCATGGCTTAGATGTACTTTACACCATTGGACAACTTCTGCTGCTGAATGAAATCGTGCAGAAGAATGGTTCATTTTTCATCTTCGAATTGCTCTTTTTACGCATGCTCCTGCACCATCATGTTCACATTTTCCATGTCCAGTTTCAAAGAAATTCTAGTGATGTTTAATGTTCAATGCTTTATTAAGTCAACATAACCAATAAAATGATCGCGAAGATTTAAATTGTCCCACACATCAATCCAACCATATCCAATGTTCATTGAATTTAACTTCACGTCTTTTTAGTGAATCGTAGAGAATATTTGAATACAATGCTGAACAAAATGTGTATCGTGTGTACGATCATTGCTAATATAAAAGTGATATTCTTTAATCGCATCTCAATTGCTACGCGTGCTTTCAATGCCATCAACGTCCTGTTGAGAATGTCTATATAGAACGTGGACAAATATCAAAACTTGGTTAGAACGATAGTATTCACTCGTTATCTCTTTTTGTGCATCAAATGTGTAGTTTTCTACAAAATCAACCACTGACAAAATTGTTCAGGGCGGAAAAATTTCACGAGACTGTTTGAATTGAAGGTATTGCCATCGTGCTCTATGTGAATGCTTGATGTATTTATAAATTTCACTTTCAAATTTCTTGAGAAAATCTGTCACACATATTTTATCTTCTCGCAAATCAGTTCTTTTTGAATGTGCATCACTAGAACTTGTAGCATAACCGATGTATTCATATCTTCTCCAATCATTGGTTACATTTGACAGTGAGTGATCATTATCGATAGGATATTTATTGTGGAATAAGACCAGATTTCCACAACGATGACAATGTTTTCCATTGACACATTTCTTATTATAAAGTACTTCATCGTGATCTCTCTCACATAGAGTTTGAGGTATGAATTCACGTACTGTGGGCGAAGGTGGTGAATTTGTCCAAAACATTTTACCAAATTCAAGAAACGTGTCATAATATAATTGAAATTGCACATGACAACGACAACAACACGTGTCAAGTATAGTAATAGGTCTAACATACCATGGTTTTTGTTGCACAAATGTAGTGATTGACACATTAATTTCATGATGATATTCCTTGAATTGATTGAACAATTATACTTGTGTCATTTCCATTATATGTTTTGGACTGCTTTCATATACCCCTCGTAATACTCTTTTTTGTATCACGTCCTTTGAATTTGGTGAAACTCGAGCATGTGCCAACCAATATTCCCGTACAATATCTTTAACACTTGCTCCCATTTTATCTTTGTAAGTATGTCTACAAATTGTTGCCCAGCAAGCAAGTTCATCATTTTCATCTATTTGCATTCTGAATTTGCTATGTTTGTATAATGTCTTTCTTGAGGTTCCAACTACTTTTGCTAGTTGTGTTGTCATACGTTTTTGTCTAGTACTAGCTGAAAAAAATTGTTGTCTGAATTGCTCTACATGCAGCACTGATATCTTTCTTCCTGTATTTTTCAAATTTTTTTATTGCATCACCTATATTTTCTATCACATTGTGTTTCAATTTCGACTCTTTTGTCGCCTTGTGAATATCCAATAATGACGTAGCACCTTCTAACTTCTTGGACACTAATAAACATCTCAAAATTTGTGTTTGTCCTGCTATTGAATAATCCTTCAGAACATCATCATAAATTTTTGAGCACGATATCGTGCAACATTTTTGGGTATTTTTTTCCATATTTGTTGCAATCAATTTCTTCTAACATTTCATCATCAATGGTGAAAGTACCTATACATCAAGTTAAATTTAATTTAACATATATCCAAAAATACAATTCATTATAATAAATAAATTTGGAAAATACATGATTTAGACATACTAGGTCCAATTTCTAGATCTTGAACTTAATCTTCAATATTGACTTCATCCACATTAGCTTGTAAATCACTATTTACATCTTCAACAATGGTCTCTTCAACTTCAATTTATTTTTATTGTACTTTATTTTCAATTTCCATTTCATCAGCATTATCATGTAAATCTATATTTATATCTTCAATAATTGTCGGTTGCGTTTCTGCAAGCCTTGTTTTTTTGTCGTGATATCTGAATTTTTTTTTCTCTGTTATCATCATCATCATCACGTTTATGATCATATTTTTTTTACGGTTTCTCTTACTACCCATGATTGTTTAATCTATAGATGATAAATTAAAGAATCATCACTTTACAGTAAAAAAACAAAATTAATATTTAAAAACAGTTACGAAATTTATAAACACATGAACTGAAATTTACTTCACCTTATCAAAATCTTGTAACAGTCTTTTAAAGAAAAACTCCTTGGAAAGAAAATTTCTTTGAAAAAAAACCTTGAAAAGAAATCTCATTTGAAAAAAAACTTCTTGGAAAGAAATAATAACTCTTTGACAATAAATCACCTTTGAAAAAACTCATTGGAAAATAATAAGAATACCTTCTAAAGAAATATTCTTTGTAAAACCACTGGAAAAAAAAATTCTTTGAAAAAATACCTAGGAAAAAAACTTTCTTTGAAAAAATCACTTAGTAATATACTTTGGAAAAAAAAAACTCATTTGCAAAAATATCTTGGAAAAACAAATTTTTGAAAAAACCATTGCAAAGAAATAAGTGTTTTGCAAAAATACCTTGGGAAAACAACTCTTTGAAAAACCCTCTTTCACTGAAATAAGAAAGAAAAATACATCTCCTTGGAAAAATACCTTGAAATAAAAGCTTCTTTGCAAAAATACCTTGGAATAAAAACTCTGTAAATGCACCCCTTGGATAGAAACCTTTTTTGAAAAAACCACAATCATGGAATAATTGCTTGTGATTAAAAATCAAATGATTGTTATCTCCATTTGCCATGATTTCAGTTATGTGAACTTACACAAGTGATATTTGAAAAATCTCATGGATCATATTTATATGGATTGTTTTTTTTTAAAACAGAAACAGGTGAACGATTTATATTAACAAAGGTTGTGCACAACCATTCAGTACAAAAAACAAAATCCAGCACTCTGCATCAGAGGAAGGAAAATTGCAGAGGCTTATAGTGTTTTTCTCCTGAAGTTCTATACTTTTTGACTTCCTATAAACTCTATTTTTGCTGGTGGGATAAACCCTTACAAATTGATTGCATAATTTTTGACAAAAAAACATTCAAGATAAACATCTAGGAGAACCTGCAAACACGTGACTGCCATCATCCGAAATTCTGCTGCTGGACTGAAGCCGCTTCTACCATCTCCTGATTTGCTGTTGGGGCCTCCTGCACAAAGCTGCATTGTGTTTTGTAGACAAAGGCAGAGATGTCCGCTTTGACACTGTCAACTTTCCCCATTAACTCAATAAGATTTCTGTCCATGTCCTCCATGCGCAATTCCAGACAAGAGAGCCTAGCGTGGATATATTTGTCTTCCAGAGCTAATTCATCAGTTTTATTTACAGTGTTGCAGACTGCAGAGTAAGTCCTGGAAAGATATACCTTGATATCAGAGGTGAGCCGACTCAGCGTAACTATGACCTTCCTGACGCCATCCATATCGCAGTCGGCCGAGAGAGAATCGTCTTCGAACGACACTGTGGGATCCTGGGAGATGCAGAGGCTTTGCAGAGTCGGGCTGAGAGCAGGGTATGAAGGACCTTCCATTCTGAACGTTATACAACCGACAGGCACCTGGGGTAGTAAATGCCCAAGCGTGAGGACTGAGCAAGCCACGGGGAGAGCACGTGGTGTGATGTGAGATTGCCGAGCCATGTCTTGGTAGTGGGGAAAGTGATAACCAAAGCCAATTTCGCAATGGTGATAGGGGCTATCAAGCCTATAATTGTTCCAAAAAATAAAACTCCTTAACCATGTATTCATTAAGGTAGAAAACGATGTGTTAAAACCTTGTTGAGAGAGGCTTGCCCCATGTCTAGATTGACTCCATCATTAGCTAGTTTGTCAGCAATGAAATTGTGATCTCTTAACACATGGTAATAGAGAGTGTCCTTTGGGAGAGCGAGACACTTGATTCTTTTCTGAATTCTCTGGCTTTTGTCATTCTTGTGGAAATTGCCATTGCGCATATCTTGAATAACATGTCTGGAATCCCTGAATACCTGTAAGCGATTCATGTTAAAGGTGACCACTATTTCTAGAGAGTAATACAAGGCCAACCATTCTGCTTGGTTATTGGTGCTGGTGCCAAGTCCCCAAGAGAAGTCTACTACTTTATTTCCTCCAGGGTAAAAAATTACCCCCCCCCCCGCGCCTGCCGCCCCCGGGTTCCCCTTCGAGGCCCCGTCAAAGAAGATTGTGAATCTTGCTTGTTCCTTCCACCATTTTTCAAAGGATTATTTATCTTTTCTTATTTCCCACTCATGACAGACTAGAGGGGTTTTGGACTGAAGAGAACTCACCATTGTGAACCTTTGGCACCATTGGAATTCATTCCAGCTTAAAGCTTCCTTGGAACAGAGTGCCACGCCCCTGGATTTCAAAGATTCAGAGATAAGGGTTATTGCTTTGTTTGCTAATCTTGTCTCTGAACTTTTTTTATCTTCAAATATTCTTCGGTTTCTTTCCAGCCATATTTTCCAACATGTATTCATAGGGAGAAGCTTCCAGATTCTTGAGAAGGTGGGCTTGTTTTTTGAACCTCCCTGGACTCTATAATTCCATTCTTCCAACATCTGTTTTATCTGCCTGGGGAAGGGAAATGAATTTGCTAATGAGTCAAGAACCACATTCCAAACCTGTCTAGCAAAAGTGCACTTCAGAAATAGACGTTGTGCATTCTCTTCTGCGTTTTGGCACAGAGGGCATCTAGAGGGGCCTTCGATACCACGTACCTTGAGATTGTCGGCTGTTAATTGTTTGTTGTGAGCTAGAATCCAGAAAAATTAATTTATCTTTGGAATGTTGTCTCTGTTCCAAACTTTCTTCCGCCTTGTTTGGGAAGGGTTGTTGTTCCTAGTAAGCAGTGCATAGCCATCTTTGACGGAGTAATTCCCTGCTTTGCCCCAGCCTCTGGTGTCTTTGGCTCTGATGCTTAGGGGGGATTTCCCATGCAAGAGTTGTGTGAAGAATTTATAGCTTTCAACTAAGTTGCCTGGGGGATCCATGTTTTTCCAGTCTTTCCATTTCCCTGAAGGTGTCCAGATAACCATATCCGCCAACTTCTTTATCCCTGCATCTTGAAGCCAGGTTTTGACATTTTGGATTTCTTTTATTTCGCCAATTGGCTACTCTCCATTGATGTTATCTGTCCAAAGGTTGATTTTGTTTCCGCTACCAGGAATCCAATACATATTATCTTTAATTACCCCTGCTGAGGCGAGCATAAGTCTCCAAATGGCAGTTCCTGTGTTCTCCTTCATATTGTTTAGACATCTCTGTCTTGACCCTCTGGTGTATTTTTTCCTTATTGCCTCCTTCCACCACTCTTTTTTGCCTAATATCAATCTCCAAACAATTTTTTCTCCCAATGCTTTCATCATCGTTGCTGGATCACGAATGCCCAATCCTCCTCTTTTCCAGTTCTCCTTAACGGTGTTCCAGTTGACAAGGTGAAACTTCTTGCCTTGAGACTTCCCTCCCTGCCAGAGAAATTTTCTGATTTCCAAACATATATCATTCATAACCATCTTGGGGGCCAAAATAATGGCTCCAATGTAAATGGGAATTGAGGATATGACTGCTTTAATCAAGGTCACTCTACCAGCTAAGTTGAGCCAGCGTGATCCCCAAGAGTTGATCTTATTCTTGATTTTTTCCAAAATCGGTTGCCAGGATGATGAGGAGGTTCTTTTATGGGTGATAGGGATGCCTAACTACTTGAAGGATGTCCAGTCAAAGCAGGGTTTAAAATCTAATATGAGAGCTATGTTTCTAAGAAGGAGGTTTCCGCAATTCCAACTGTAAATATTGCACTTTTGACTGTTCGTTTTACCCCCAGAGGCATGAAGGAAAAGGTCTAGGATTGACTTAAATCTGAAAGCAATGATGGACGAGGCGCTACCTAAAAGAATGGTGTCATCAGCAAACTGAGCATGGTTAATGGGAGGAACATTTTTGGTTATGACAATACCTGGGAGGGAGCCATTCAATTGTTGGCTGTTAAGTTTCCTACTCAGGGAGTCCGCCATGATGACAAAGAGGCTAGGGGAGAGGGGACAACCCTGCCTTAGCCCCCTAGATAAACGGAAGAAGGAAGAAGGTCTGCCATTAACTAGAGGGGTGATCCAAGGAGATCCAATGCATGCTTTGATCCACCCTATAAAATCTTTTCCAAAACCAAATTTTGCCATTACTGTGAAAAGAAATTCATGCCTAACTCTGTCAAAAGCATTTGCCATATCCAGCTTTATATCCATACCTGAATCTTTTCTTTGAACGCTCGAGTGTATTGCCTCTTGAACAAGAAGAATGTTGTCATAGATTTTCCGTTTAGCCATGAAGCCACCTTGATTTGGGGATATGATTCTGGGTAAAAGCCTCTTAATTCTATTGGAAATGATTTTGGTAAGAATTTTGTAGGAGGAGTTACACAGAGAGATGGGACGGAACCTTCCTATGGAGTGCGGATGTTTTTCCTTGGGTATGAGAGCTATAAAGGTGGAGTTGGTAGCCCCTCCGATTCTTGCTCTTTCCCTTGTCCAATTGAGCATTCTGACAAGATCTTTTTTGAGCCAATGCCAAAATTTCTTGTAGAATTGAATGGGGAATCCGTCCCGGCTGGGGGCCTTTTCTGGATGTAGTGACCAGACTGCTCTTTTCACTTCTTCTTCTGTTATCTGATCCATTAACCTATTATTATCAGCTTTTGAAATAAGAGCGGGGACTTCCATGCTCATTTGGTCCAGATCGTCTTTGGAGACATCCTCATTTTCATTGTATAACTTCTCAAAGTGAGCTTTGGCTTCTTGGAGAATGCTGTCCTGCCCTTCTATCTTTTGGCCATCCTCCCTTGTGAGGCGTAGAATGTTGTTTTTCCTGAATCTTTCCTTCCATTGGGCGTGAAAGAATTTTGTATTCCTATCTCCCGCCTTTAACCAGAGACAGCTTGATCTAAGCCTCCATTCTTCCTCTTCTTTTCTAGCAATGCTCAGAATTGCATCATCTAGTTTTTTTTCTTCTCTAAGCATTTCCGTTGTGACTGTAGTCTGCTCCATTTTGATTTGATGTTGTTCCATTTCCTTTTGAAGCTTCTCGAGCTCCTTTTGAAGCTTCTCGAGCTCTTCTCCGGGTTTTAGATTGTTTTGCTTTGCCCAATTTTTCAGTGTTCTTTTGATTAACTTTAATTTGGTCTCCCATATATAGCCAAGGGATCCAGGAATAAATTGCTTCCAAATCGAAACAACTTCATCCATGCAGTTTTGGTTCTCTAGCCAAGCCGGATTGAGCCTGAAGGGGAGAGGGCCAAGGTTACCTGGAGAGGAAAAGAAAAGAGAGATGGGCCTGTGATCAGAGGTGGCTGAGGCTAAAATTTTAGATTCAGGGATTTTGGGGTTGAGGAGAAAGGAGGAGCTGATTAGAAACCGATCTAGACGAGCATCAATGTGATTAGGGCCAATCCTCTTATTATTCCAGGTAAAGACACCTTGCTTGGGCTTGATGTCTATAATATTCCATTCCGAAAGAAAGTCTTCCAATCTTTCTCCAAACGGGTCTCTGATTTTTGACCCACCTTTCCTCTCAACCACTGAGATGGTGACATTAAAATCACCTACTAGAATACAGGGTAGATTTTCTAGGGTGGGGCAAAGGTCTATTAACTGGTTCCAAAACTGTTCCTTTTGGCCATACATGGTCGGCCCATAGATATTTCCGACCCAAAACCTATCATTACTTGAAATGTCATCTAACTAAGTAAAAATCCAATCTCGACTTATTTCGGAGGAATGACATTTATACTTACCTTCGTCCCATATGGAAATTAGTCCTCCAGATGCTCCTATTGCATTGACTGCTATTCCTTTTCCTTTGGGCCAGACTTTCTTCATGATCCTGATGCAGTCTTCCTTTTGCATTTTAGTCTCCTGGATTGTGAGGATTGAAATGTTCTCCATTTTTTTAATTCTTTTTATTGCTTCTTCTTTTTGCTTTCCGCCTAATCCTCTGCAATTCCAAGAGACTATTTTCATTATTTTTTGATTTGAAGAGGACCTGCTCTGTCCTTTCTTTCCTCCTGAGTCTGATTTCCACTAGGTATTATTCTTACATGCTGATCCAAACTGGTTTGCTTGCCCATCGCCCTTTCTCTGGCTGCTTCTTGTTCTCTAATTGTTTTGTTGAGTCTTCTTCCTCTTTTGGCTATGGGTTCTTGTTCATCTTCTTTACTTTCCGAGGTTTCTTCTTGAAATAATTTTGCTTTGGCTCTCGTTACTAAACCTCCTGAGTTTAATGAGGTCTCTATTCCATCCACTGCATGCTGAGAGAGGGGTAGGTTTTGATTCTTGTCCTCATTCTCATTCTGTACCTGGCCTCCCTGATGTTCTTCAGATTGCTTTTCTTTCTCCTGTTCTTCTTCATTTTCCTCGCTACTCAGGATCTGAAACTTGTTAGAGTGCTCTTTGTTTTTAGGTGGAGATTTGGTCACTATACTTGTATTATTTTTGCCCCCTTTTTTCTTTGAGACTTCGTTCCATTCTCCTCCTTGAGTCTCTTCTGCTTCTGGGATTTTTCTTTTGGGGCATAACCTCGCGAAGTGTCCATATTCATGACAAACCTTGCATTTAAAGGGAATCTGCTCATAGTCGACTGTTTTCCTGTGACTCCATCCTTCCATTGCCAAGTCTATAGCTTCTGGAAGGCCCTTTTCCAAATCGACTTCAACACATATTCTTGCACAAGAGAACATTGGGGGTTTTGGCTCTGATTTGTCGATGTATTTCCCCAGCGAGTTACTGATAGCTCGTAAATATTCGTCATTCCAGCAATGAAGAGGGAGATGCGGCAGCTTTACCCAAACGAGAACTGCCCTTGGAATGTCTTTTTCTAGGTCAAAGGAAAGATCCCATTTGTTAAGGTACATTCCTCTTGGGCCCATGAAATATGGTCCATTCCTGAAGATTAAGTCTCGATCCTCCTTTTTTTCAAAGTAAAAGACAAAGAACCCTTTCCCACAGAAAATTTGTTGCACCTCTCCTTGTATTAGGGGTCACCAGTTTTTGTTGAGCCAGGATTCAATGGAGCGTGGGGAGGGCCAAAGTCCCGTGAAATGTCCTACCAGTCCTTTTTCTGCTAGCGCAATGGCTTTACATTTCGAAGCAGTTGAGGTGAGCTTCACTTCTGGAACCTCCGGTCTTTTGATAAACTTGGATTCGGGCGGGGTTGTGGCTTTCGATGAGGCAGGCGGTGAAGCGACCGACGCCTTAAAAAAATCGGCAACGAGAGGGTGAGCGTCATTCGGGCCATTGCGTCCAGGATCCGGCGGTGGCTCCATTCGATCAGGCGTATCTACAAACCCTAGGCTTGCAGCAGTTCCGTTCTTCCAAAAGCTCTAGTAGGAATAACTCATAAAAAACAATTTAGTCGATTATTCCATCCTTAACATACATCCTAAGCATATATTTATATGGATTGTTTATCCCACGACAAAACTAGTAATGGATCAACCCATCTAATGGATCAAGAATAATATCTTCTCATTTATTAATTACATTAAAGAAGCATGAAATGGATCAGATGAATACAAAATCTAGCAGGTTTCTTGGTGATTCTTCACTTACATCCTTCAATCAAAAGTAAAGATTCAGGGCAGAGTGTGGGGATAGCCACATTCGTTATCTCATCCCTTAAGTGGTCTAATAGACATATGGGGACCCGAATAAAGTACTTTACATAGAATTTAAGACGAAATTACACATTAAAGTTTTCAATACCAAATAATTTTCGAATTCATTTCAGCATATTAAAATACGATCATTTAAACTCTTATTCTAGTTTCCATTCAAGATCATAGACATAGTTCAAAGAAAAAAAAATATTGTACACAACATTTGACATGGACATGGACAAAAACATCGATCGATTCATTTTTGATATAGTTAAAAGCATCGCAATGGAATGTCGTCCTCAATTATCCGTTCATGGTCATATTTGGACAGTTTCCATTTTTAGTTTTTAATTGTTTTAATGGAATGGAATGTTTTTTTCAATTTTATTTAAGATGCACATACTAAATGACTATATTGACAACATATAACATCAGGTTCATAATCTTGAAAGTAGACATAATTTTAAGTCATATGGGTCTGCTGAAAAAAAAAATAGCCTTTTAAAATGATGGATCCTCTCTCGTATGTATATTCATTGTCATTGTAGTCCTCCAATAACTTCATCTTTGCTTTAGTGCATCGCATCAAATAATACTTCAAATTTTCGTTGTTGTCTGATCGGTGCAATCACAGCGAAAACATCCCCTGTGCAAACTACAATTGGCGTTAAGGTTTTTAAATCAATTAAATTGACTAATATACACATAAGGTGATGGACAAGAATGAACAATCCACAAAACAATTGTAAGATCATTACCTTCTCTAACGAGATCTGAAACTCTGTCGCCATCAAATGGTATTGCTATTTCTTCTGATTCTAATTCTTCTATGCTTGTTAGTGGCATTTTTCCTTTAGGATTAATCTCTGTGTGTTTCCAAGGTTTTACGTAGTTGTTCATTATGTTTTCACAAACTTCTGTAGATTCAACATTTTCAGTGCAAATATGACAAAAGCAGGATTGCTTTGTACTATCAATTGCAAACATGTTTTGGAAAGATTTTGTTAGAATAGAGTGAAAATATCTAGTCCCATGTATGGTGCTAGCGTCGTATGGTATTGATTTATTTATATCTTGGACCCCAACAAGCCCAAAAAACCTACACAAATGACAACTTTTGATGTTAGTGTAAATATACTTAAATGTTAGTGTACATTTTTTTAAATTGACAATTAATATAAATTAAAAAAATCGTGCACATACCTGCGCACATTTTTTGATTGTTGATTAAAATCATGGCTTAGATTTACTTTACACCATTGTACAACCTCTGCAACTGAATGAAATCGTGCAGAAGAATGGTTCATTTTTCATCTTCTAAGTGCTCTTTTTACGCATGCTCCTGCACTATCATGTTCACATTTTCCATGTCTAGTTTCAAAGAAATTCTAGTGATGTTTAATGTTCAATGCTTTATGAAGTCAACATAACAAATAAAATGATCACGAAGATTTAAATTGTCCCACACATCCATCCAACCATATCCAATGTTCATTGAATTTAACTTCACGTCTTTTTAGTGAATCGTAGAGAATATTTTCAATACAATGCTGAACAAAATGTATATCGTGTGTACGATCATCGCTAATATAAAAGTGATATTCTTTAATCACATCTCGATTGCCACTCGTGCTTTCAATGCCATCAACGTCCTGTTGAGAATGTCTATATAGAACGTGGACAAATATCAAAACTTGGTCAGAACGATAGTATTCACTCGGTATCTCTTTTTGTGCAACAAATCTGTAGTTTTCTACAAAATCAACCACTGACAAAATTGTTCAGGGTGAAAAAATTTCACGAGACTGTTTGAATTGAAGGTCTTGCCATCGTGCTCTATGTGAATGCTTGGTGTATTTATAAATTTCACTTTCAAATTTCTTGAGAAAATCTGTCACACATATTTTATCTTCTCGCAAATCAATTCTTTTGGAATGTGCATCACTAGAACTTGTAGCATAACCGATGTATTCATATCTTCTCCAATCAATGGTTACATTTGACAGTGAGTGATCATTATCGATAGGATATTTATTGTGGAATAAAATCAGATTTCCACAACGATGACAATGTTTTCCATTGACACATTTCTTATTATAAATTACTTCATCGTGATCTCTCTCACATAGAGTTTGAGCTATGAATTCACGTACTGTGGACGAAGGTGGTGAATTTGTCCAAAACATTTTACCAAATTCAAGAAATGTGTCATAATATAATTGAAATTGCACATGACAACGACAACAATACGTGTCAAGTATAGTAATAGGTCTAACATACCATGGTTTTTGTTGCACAAATGTAGTGATTGACACATTAATTTAATGATGATCTTCCTTGAATTGATTGAACAATTATACTTGTTTCCTTTCCATTATATGTTTTGGACTGCTTTCATATACTCCTCGTAATACTCTTTTTCGTATCACATCCTTTAAATTTGGTGAAACTCGAGCATGTGCCAACCAATATTCCCGTACAATATCTTTAACACTTGCTCCCATTTTATCTTTGTAAGTCTGTCTACAAATAGTTGCCCAGCAAGCAAGTTCATCATTTTCATCTATTTGCATTCTGAATTTGCTATGTTTGTATAATGTCTTTCTTGAGGTTCCAACTACTTTTGCTAGTTGTGTTGTCAGACGTTTTTGTCTAGTACTAGCTGAAAAAAATTGTTGTCTGAATTGCTCTACATGCAGCACTGATATCTTTCTTCCTGGATTTTCCAATTTTTTTTATTGCATCACCTATATTTTCTATCACATTGTGTTTCAATTTCGACTCTTTTGTCGCCTTGTGAATATCCAATAATGACGTAGCACCTTCTAACTTCTTGGACACTAATAAACATCTCAAAATTTGTGTTTGTCCTGCTATTGAATAATCCTTCAGAACATCATCATAAATTTTTTAGCACGATATCGTGCAACATGTTTGGGTATTTTTTTCCATATTTGTTGCAATCAATTTCTTCTAACATTTCATCATCAATTGTGAAAGTACCTATACATCAAGTTAAATTTAATTTAACATATATCCAAAAATACAATTTATTATAAAAAATAAATTTGGAAAATACATGATTTAGACATACCAGGTCCAATTTCTGGATCTTGAACTTAATCTTCAATATTGACTTCATCGAGATTAGCATGTAAATCACTATTTACATCTTCAACTTCAATTTATTTTTCTTGTACTTTATTTTCAATTTCCATTTCATCAGCATTATCATGTAAATCTATATTTATATCTTCAATAATTGTCGGTTGCGTTTCTGCAAGCCTTGTTTTTTTGTCGTGATATCTGAGTTTTTTTTTCTCTGTTATCATCATCATCATCATGTTTACGATCATATTTGTTTTTACGGTTTCTCTTACTACCCATGATTGTTTAATCTATAGATGATAAATTAAAGAATCATTACTTTACAGTAAAAAAACAAAATTAAGATTTAAAAACAGTTACGAAATTTATAAACACATGAACTGAAATTTACTTCACCTTATCAAAATCTTGTAAGAGTCTTTTGAAGAAAAACTCCTTGGGAAGAAAATTTCTTTGAAAAAAAACCTTGAAAAGAAATCTCCTTTGAAAAAAACCTTCTTGTAAAGAAATAATAACTCTTTGACAATAAATCATCTGTGAAAAAACCCATTGGGAAATAATAAGAATACCTTCTAAAGAAATCTTCTTTGTAAAACCACTTGAAAAAAAACTTCTTTGAAAAAATACCTAGGAAAAAAACTTTCTTTGAAAAAATCACTTGGAAATATACTTTGGAAAAAAAAACTCATTTGCAAAAATATCTTGGAAAAAAAATCTTTGAAAAAACCATTGCAAAGAAATAAGTCTTTTGCAAAAATATCTTGGGAAAACAACTCTTTGAAAAAACCTCTTTCACTGAAATAAGAAAGAAAAATACATCTCCTTGGCAAAAATACCTTCAAATAAAAGCTTCTTTGCAAAAATACCTTGGAATAAAAACTCTGTAAATGCACCCCTTGGATAGAAACCTTTTTTGAAAAAACCACTATCATGGAATAATTGCTTCTGATTAAAAATCAAATGATCGTTATCTCCATTTGCCATGATTTCAGTTATGTGAACTTACACAAGTGATATTTTAAAAAACTCATGGATCATATTTATATGCATTGTTTAGCCCACCACTAAACTAGTAATGGATCAACCCATCTAATGGATCAAGAATAATAATTTCTCATTTATTAATTACATTAGAGAAGCATGAAATGGATCAGATGAATACAAAATCTAACAGGTTTCTTGGTGATTCTTCACTTACATCCTTCAGTCAAAAGTAAAGATTCGGGGCAGAGTGTGGGGATAGCCACATTCATTATCTCATCCCTTAAGTGGTCTAATAGACATATGGGGACCCGAATAAAGTACTTTACATAGAATTTAAGACGAAATTACACATTAAAGTTTTCATTATCAAATAATTTTCGAATTCATTTCAACACATTAAAATACGATCATTTAAACTCTTATTCTAGTTTCCATTCAAGATCATAGACATAGTTCAAAGAAAAAAATATATTGTACACAAAATTTGACATGGACATGGACAAAAACATCGATCAATTCATTTTTGATATAGTTAAAAGAATCGCAATGGAATGTCGTCCTCAATTATCCGTTCATGGTCATATTTGGGCAGTTTCCATTTTTTAGTTTTTAATTGTTTTAATGGAATGGAATGTTTTTCTCAATTTTATTCGAGATGCACATACTAAATGACTATATTGACAACATATAACATCAGGTTCATAATCCTGAAAGTAGACATAATTTTAAGTCATATGGATCTGCTGAAAAAAAATCGCCTTTTAAAATGATGGATCCTCTCTTGTATGTATATTCATTGTCATTGTAGTCCTCCAATAACTTCATCTTTGCTTCAGTGCATCGCATCAAATAATACTTCAAATTTTCGTTGTTGTCTGATAGGTGCAATCACAGCGAAAACATCCCCTGTGCAAACTACAATTGGCGTTAAGGTTTTTAAATCAATTAAATTGACTAATATACACATAAGGTGATGGACAAGAATGAACAATCGACAAAACAATTGTAAGATCATTACCTTCTCTAACAAGATCTGAAATTCTATCGCCATCAAATGATATTGCTATTTCTTCTAATTCTAATTCTTCTACGGCCTTGTTAGTGGCATTTTTCCTTTAGGATTAATCTCTGTGTGTTTCCAATGTTTTACGTAGTTGTTCGTTATGTTTTCACAAACTTCTGTAGATGCAACATTTTCAGTGCAAATATGACAAAAGCAGGATTGCTTTCTACTATCAATTGCAAACACGTTTTGGAAAGATTTTGTTAGAATAGAGTGAAAATATCTAGTCCCATGTATGGTGCTAGCGTCGTATGGTATTGATTTATTTATATCTTGGACCCCAACAAGCCAAAAAAACCTATACAAATGAAAACTTTTGATGTTAGTGTAAATATACTTAAATGTTAGTGTACATTTTTTTAAATTGACAATTAATATAAATTAAAAAAATCGTGTACATACCTGCGCACATATTTTGATTGTTGATTATAATCATGGCTTAGATGTACTTTACACCATTGGACAACCTCTGCAACTGAATGAAATCGTCCAGAAGAATGGTTCATTTTTCATCTTCAAAGTACTTTTTTTACGCATGCTCTTGCACCATCATGTTCACATTTTCCATGTCCAGTTTCAGAGAAATTCTAGTGATGTTTAATGTTCAATTCTTTATGAAGTCAACATAACCAATAAAATGATCGCGAAGATTTAAATTGTCCCACACATCCATCCAACCATATCCAATGTTCATTGAATTTAACTTCACGTCTTTTTAGTGAATCGTAGAAAATATTTTCAATACAATGCTGAAAAAAATGTGTATCGTGTGTACAATCATCACTAATATAAAAGTGATATTCTTTAATCACATCTCGATTGCCACGCGTGCTTTCAATGCCATCAACGTCCTGTTGAGAATGTCTATATAGAACGTGGAAAAATATCAAAACTTGGTCAGAATGATAGTATTCACTCGGTATCTCTTTTTGTGCAGCAAATGTGTAGTTTTCTACAAAATCAACCACTGACAAAATTGTTCAGGGCGGAAAAATTTCACGAGACTGTTTGAATTGAAGGTCTGGCCATCGTGCTCTATGTGAATGCTTGGTGTATTTATAAATTCACTTTCAAATTTCTTGAGAAAATTCGTCACACATATTTTATCTTCTCGCAAATCAATTCTTTTGGAATGTGCATCACTAGAACTTGTAGCATAACCGATGTATTCATATCTTCTCCAATCAATGGTTACATTTGACAGTGAGTGATCATTATCGATAAGATATTTATTGTGGAATAAGACCAGATTTCCACAACGATGACAATGCTTTTCATTGACACATTTCTTATTATAAAGTACTTTATCATGATCTCTCTCACATAGAGTTTGAGATATGAATTCACGTACTGTGGGCGAAGGTGGTGAATTTGTCCAAAACATTTTACCAAATTCAAGAAACGTGTCATAATATAATTGAAATTGCACATGACAACGACAACAACATGTGTCAAGTATAGTAATAGGTCTAACATACCATGGTTTTTGTTGCACAAATGTAGTGATTGGCACATTAATTTCATGATGATCTTCCTTGAATTGATTGAACAATTATACTTGTGTCATTTCCATTATATGTTTTGGACTGCTTTCATATACTCGTCGTAATACTCTTTTTCGTATCACATCCTTTGAATTTGGTGAAACTCGAGCATGTGCCAACCAATATTCCCGTACAATATCTTTAACACTTGCTCCCATTTTATCTTTGTAAGTCTGTCTACAAATAGTTGCCCAGCAAGCAAGTTCATCATTTTCATCTATTTGCATTCTGAATTTTCTATGTTGTATAATGTCTTTCTTGAGGTTCCAACTACTTTTGCTAGTTGTGTTGTAAGACGTTTTTGTCTAGTACTAGCTGAAAAAATTGTTGTCTGAATTGCTCTACATGCAGCACTGATATCTTTCTTCCTGGATTTTCCAAAAAATTTTATTGCATCGCCTATATTTTCTATCACATTGTGTTTCAATTTCGACTCTTTTGTCGCCTTGTGAATATCCAATAATGACGTAGCACCTTCTAACTTCTTGGACACTAATAAACATCTCAAAATTTGTGTTTGTCCTGCTATTGAATAATCCTTTAGAACATCATCATAAATTTTTTAGCACGATATCGTGCAACATGTTTGGGTATTTTTTTCCATATTTGTTGCAATCAATTTCTTCTAACATTTCATCATCAATGGTGAAAGTACCTATACATCAAGTTAAATTTAATTTAACATATATCCAAAAATACAATTCATTATAAAAAATAAATTTGGAAAATACATGATTTAGACATACCAGGTCCAATTTCTGGATCTTGAACTTAATCTTCAATATTGACTTCATCCACATTAGCATGTAAATCACTATTTACATCTTCAACAATGGTCTCTTCAACTTCAATTTATTTTTCTTGTACTTTATTTTCAATTTCCATTTCATCAACATTATCATGTAAATCTATATTTATATCTTCAATAATTGTCGGTTGCGTTTCTGCAAGGCTTGTTTTTTTATCGTGATATCTGAGTTTTTTTTTTCTCTATTATCATCATCATCATCAGGTTTACGATCATATTTTTTTTTACTGTTTCTCTTACTACCCATGATTGTTTAATCTATAGATGATAAATTAAAGAATCGTCACTTTACAGTAAAAAAACAAAATTAAGATTTAAAAACAGTTACAAAATTTATAAACACATGAACTGAAATTTACTTCACCTTATCAAAATCTTGTAAGAGTCTTTTGAAGAAAAACTCCTTGGAAAGAAAATTTCCTTGAAAAAAAACCTTGAAAAGAAATCTCCTTTGAAAAGAACCTTCTTGGAAAGAAATAATAACTCTTTGACAATAAATCACCTTTGAAAAAACCCATTGGAAAAGAATAGTAATACCTTCTAAAGAAATATTCTTTGTAAAACCACTAGAAAAAAAACTTCTTTGAAAAAATACATAGGAAAAAAACTTTCTTTGAAAAAATCACTTGGAAATATACTTTGGAAAAAAAAACTCATTTGCAAAAATATCTTGGAAAAAAAATTCTTTGAAAAAACCATTGCAAAGAAATAAGTCTTTTGAAAAAATACCATGGGAAAACAACTCTTTGAAAAAACCTCTTTCACTGAAATAAGAAAGAAAAATACATCTCCTTGGCAAAAATACCTTGAAATAAAAGCTTCTTTGCAAAAATACCTTGGAATAAAAACTCTGTAAATGCACCCCTTGGATAGAAAACTTTTTTGAAAAAACCACAATCATGGAATAATACTTTGTAAAAAAAACATCATTTGCAAAAATATCTACGAAAAAAAATACTTTGAAAAAACCCCTTGCAAAGAAATAACTCCTTTGCAAAAATACCTTGGGAAAACAACTCTTTGAAAAAACTCATTTCAAAGAAATAAGAAGGAAAAATACAAATCCTTTGCAAAAATAACTTGGAATAAAAACTTTTTTGCAAAAATTCCTTGAAATAAAAACTCTTTAAATGCACCATTTGGAAAGAAACTTTCTTTGAAAAAAACACTTGGAAAAATACTTTGTAAAAACAAACTCTGCAAAAATATTTTGAAAAAAAAGTACTTTGAAAAAACCAATTGCAAAGAAATATTTGTAAAAATACATTGGAAAAAAAAACTCTTTGAAAAAACCCTTTGCAAAGAAATAAGAAGTGCAAAAATACCTTGGAATAAAAACTCCTTTGCAAAAATGCCTTAGAAAAAAACTCTTTGAATGTACCCCTTGGAAAGAGTTTGGTTTTTCGGCCGAATAACCTTTGTTGTAAATAACGGTTTCGTTACGAAAAAAAGTTATTCGGTTGAATAACCTCTGAAACCTGAAAACTTCACAATTCTGCACAGTTTTCAGGTTTCTCCATTTTCGGAAGATAAAAACAATATCTTATTCTACAAAGCAACTATTGGACTTGATACCATTAGTTTAATCATTGAATCTACTTTTCGTATGTATAGATTTTGTTGTGTATAGATGAGATCTAATATTTTTAATTATTTTTTTTCTTAACATGTGTCGAATTTGGTTTCATCTCTTTCAAAATGTGGTGAAATGAAAAATCCATAGCTTTAAAAATACACCACCAAAAAAATTGAAAGACATATGGTGCAGTTAATTGACGTGTCTACTTCAAAATGGTATTCGTAGATTTTTTAGTTTTATAGTCAATTGAGAGAAAAGTTTTGCGACACAAAACATGTTGAAAATCGACAAAGTTTAACCATTTATCGAATTCAAAAAAATATAATAATTAGTATATAGATGCATTGGTTACAAACTTATAGTCATGCAGTAGTATATTGTGTGTAGATTGTCGTAGCATATTTTGTTTTTGCAAAAAACAAGTTTAATAATGATTTTACGTTTGCGACAAAACATGACTATTTTGTAGTCCTTTCATTTTCTAAGAACACACTGTCAAACATTTGCCAAATCGACATATCGAATCTCAATAAAAAAAATTGAAAAAATTATAAATAGAAAGCTAACATAATTCTCTAAAAGTTTTATTTTTAGTGAAAAGTGAAATTCCAAACAAAAGTATCACTTTTATTCGCCCAAAGTTGAAAAACATGAAAAAATCAGATTTATTTTCTCACAAGACCCCCCAAAATAGACACCCATCTTCATGATATCACATTAAAGTGGAATTCAATCAAAGCAATGAAAAGCGATAGGTCTGGAGCTCATTGCTTAAAACAACATTTATAATGAGTCGGATTATTCAATTCACACTAAGTCTGAGGGCAATGGTAGTGGGAAATTATATATATAATAAAAATGAAAATTATTTAATCAATGAGTTCAATAATAGCTAGACTAGTGGGAAATTATATATATATAAATGAAAATTATTTAATCAATGAGTTCACTAATAGCTAGACTACTCCTTTATTTTAAACAATTATTAAATTACAATGGGTGTCTTTCTTTACCATTTAAAATTTTCCATAAAGTTTGCATTCCGTAATAAACTCTTATTCATTAATAATAAGAGTTTTAACAATAGTTTCTCATTTGCATCTCACTGGCTTTGGTTGGTATAGAAATACTTACGATCCCTTTAAGTCCAACAACTAGATTATGAACTCCTGCCAAATTTTCATACTCAATTTTGATGGATATCTCTAATATTATACTTTTAAATGTTAATCATAGGTGGGTAGTGTTACCTGAACATGTGGATATTTAACTCGTCGGTATGAGTGAAGAAGGTCAGAAAAAAAGTGCCCGAGGATCTTGTCAAATAGTTGTCCCATTATTGTAGCCCGCTATAGGTGTTTTTTTTTTTAAACCCACAATTAATCTGCGAACCTACTAGGTCAAATCCACTTCCTTTTCAACAATAATGGTCTTTACAGTCAAAGCCATGTAGTTTTAAATTGTAACTCATTCTATTTTTCATATTACCGAATAAACTTATATTTCATGTGATTACTTTTTTTAAAAATAAATGTATTTTTAATACATGTTTGAATTGTCGTAAATTGTCGTTGTCCACATGCAAGGGCATGTGGCCATATTTCTGGCATGAATGACACCTAGATCAATATGATGGATGGATTCTCCCATTATTACACCTCGTAAACAATTTTGTTGTTAGGGCATTTAATACTTCACCGCATTTGCATGTGACCGTCATTCCACCTGGAATCCATGATGGGAACAAAAGTAAAATAAGTCATGCTATCTGTCCACCTCGTGGAATGTTCTGCTATTTGTTTTTTGTTTTTTTTGTGCGTGAGATGGATTAGACTTCCTTCACCTACTCGCTAGTAGTTGAAACTCATCCGCCTCATTTCTCAGTTGCGTGCAGGAAGTTTGAGCTCTCCTCGCCTAATCGTTCCCTTGATTTCTCTAGCGTGAAGGCTAACTGGGATCCTCCATTTCTCATGGCCTACCCCTCATGTCAGATGGTCCCATGAGAGCATGAGATCCCTTCCTTATTTCTTCTATGGCAGAAGGTTGTGTGAGGATATTTTGCATGGAGAGCTGCCAAGCATGGAACATTAGCATCTTTGTTGGGGTTAAGGTTGTTGCAGAGTGGAAGTATCGCATGCTTGTGAATCCCAGGGTTTGTTCCATTCTTCCCATTTATTGAACCTATGTTAATATTTTTAATGAATTCGTTTCGTTTCTAATCAATTTTGTGGTGTTTTTTATGGCTTTTAGTGGGGTTGCATGAGACCTTAGTATTGCAATGATAAGTGGGTCAACTTGCTGAGAGATTACAAGAAAGTTAGAAAATATGAGAACATAGTTAATCATAAGCACGAATGGAAAGAAAGAAGGCTTATCTCTAATATTTTCTATCATGTTTATGAAGCTCTCATGTTTATGAATCTCTCCATGGAGGGAATTTCAAAGGTACGCCTATTGGTGTCTCGATGGATAATCTCCGCTCAGGTATTTCAACAATTGGTAAATTCTCTTTCGCTCAATTTGTGCGAGCCTGTGAATGGCTATTATAATGGAGCCTTGCCTTTGAATCTAAGCAACAGACCTAATCCGAGCCTGGAGTATGGACTGAAAGGAGCGAAGATCGCCATGAATTCTTATACTTTTGAGATTTATTTACCATTTATTTATTTTTATTTTTTTTCACCTGGTGAACCCGGTCACTAACCATGTACAGAGAGCTGAGTAGCATAGTAAGGACGCCAATTTCTAGTTCTCGAGCACATGGGCAGGGAAGCTAGATTAGGGTTTTAATATTCTTTATATATATATATATATATATATATATATATATATATATATTTAGCACATGCACCCACACACTGAATCACTTTATCTTCATATTAAATAGGCTTCAATCAAAATTGACCAGACTGTCTGCAATCTTTTGCGTAATTCTCTAATAGCTTAATTTATTTTACTTATAAAAATATATATATATTTCAAATTTTTATTTACTAACTATCATAATCAACCTTCTTTTCTTTTGCACGTGAAAGACACGGGTTTCTGAAGACATTTGAGACATGTTTTCGAAGCTAAAGGGTATTATGTTTAAAGTTTCCCTTCTCAAAGGTTCTGTCTCTTTTTTTTTTCTTTATATATATATATATATATATATATATATATAGATATAGATATATATATTCTGTTTTGAATTTGATTTTTTCTTCTCTGTCGGCTTAACTTGCTTTATTTATTGATTTTTTTTTCTTCCTTGAGAGTGAGGGAGATTTCAAAGTCTCATAAATCCAACATCATTTAACGCCCCAACCCTCGATTTACCTCAGATACCCACTGATGCATGGTGACATGGGAGAAATAACTATGCTCAACGGTGCACCTTTCCGCTAGTGGGACTTTATCGGGAAACCCTTGACATCTTTCAAACTGGGGTCGAACCGAGTTTTGCAGAACTTCATTTAAATTCTATGCCTTTTCCATGCTGACGCGGGCCCGTTCTGGATATCAAAAGCCAGAGCTTGTCCACTTGGGCGGCCGAGTTGTAGAACTCTATAATCTCATTTGATTTTTATTTTTTTATTTTTTTAATGGATATTTACAAATTATAAAGCTTTTATTTTGAATTGATTTTATATATATATACAGATTTTGTTCCTTCTGCAGAAAGCAAGGGCTCTTTTGGTGGTAGCAAAAGAAAACAGAGGAATATCTCGCTTCATCCTTCTAAGCATCCTTCCAGGCCTCCACGGACTTACATTTACATCTTATTATCTATTTATTTTGTTTTGTTTTTCATACTTTTCCTTTCTTCTTCCATTCTTTTCTCACGAGGCCCTATGGTTCCAGGGTTTGAACCATGGCTCTGATACCATGTGTAAGGACCTCACCTAATCCTTAGTTTTATTTAATGTAAATCTAGTAGTTTTAAATTGATCTGGTTATTCTGTTCAAGTCTATATGTTTTCTTCAGTGCTTCCTTAAAATATATCTATTTTTCTTTCTATTTATGATATAAATTTCATTTATAAATGTAGAAATCAAGCATGAACAAGTATAAACAACATATATTCATTATCAATTTTAAGTATATTTATTTTCAACAAGTTACACAATTATCATTTCCAAAATGTAAAAATTGAATTTCATACAAGTAAAATACATGTAGGATAGCAGTATGTCCTTGTAGATAAATAGGAGTATGTCCTTGTAGATAAATAGGATAGTGTTCTGCCCCTGTGAATTAGTAGTTTTTTCCATGCTAACTCCATCTCAATATTTTCAGGAAACTCAACCTCCAAACAGATTTACCGCCCAGCCAGTTAGGAACAGTCTCGTCGACTCCCTAGCTCCAAGGAACCCATATTCCTTGGCCCTCCGTGCTCAAAGTCCCCAAGAACAACAATAACCACATAAGTAACATATTGGCACGTCTTGAGATCCAACTACCCCTCTAGTTCATGTCTCCTTCTGGTTTCCCCCATGGGTTCCAAGCTTCAACTTCCTTCCTTTTCACAACTCCTTTGCCTTTCCCATTCTCATGGTTTTGTTCCCCAAAATAAACTCCAAAAATAATCCCCCGCCTTCATCATTCCTTCTCCCTTTTAAGCACTTCCCACCACCCCTTTCTCTGAGAGGAGGACTACACTACCCAAAAAAATAGTTTTTAGATAATCATGCTCATAACCATTCATGCACCTTTTTGGATAATGCATCAAGTCAAATTAAATATTTTCAAGTGCACCATTTTCTAAAAACAATTAAATAATCATTCATGCACCTTTTTGGATAATACGTCAAGTCAAATTAAATATTTTCAAGTGCACCATTTTCTAAAAACAATCAAATAATCACTATAATGGACAATCATATCCATTCATTTAATTCCATTGACTTTACTCAACAAAGGCATCAATTCGGATAACTTCAACTGTACTCTTTAAACAAAAATATTAAAATATTCATCTTAAAATTGCAACCATATCCACTCATTTAGTTTTGATTGACATTTTCCTAACAACCCAATCAATTTAATTTGCATACTTTCAACCTTGCTCATATATTGTAAATAATATTTTACGATGTCAATCCTAATAAGTTTTTAAATTAAATGCATCTAAATAAGCAAAAATGAATATTAAATAAAATACACTTTTAGTCATAAATTAATGTATAGTTAACCCAATAATCCTCAATACAAATAATTATAATACAATTATTCATGTTATGAAATAATAAATCTATATTTGAATAATACTAGCGTATGCACACAAGGTATGTAAGTGTAGCTAGTACTTACGTAGCATGTGCGTATACTAATAATAGCATGTTGAACCTCTAATGCATAGATCTTATTTATCACAAGCAACCATACAAGGAACAATTCAGTAATAACATCATTTAACAATAATTACTAACTAGTCATAATAACACAACATCAATTGCATGGTATTCTAAGTTTATTATATGTGAGAAAAGGAAGAGTTTTAACACTCACACAAGCATCCAAGTTGTTTTACTAACTCAAATCATAATAATATATGAAACAACATAACATATTGAATCACGACACATGAATTAAGCAAGGGTTTTCAGTACACACAGTAAATTATGTTTCCCTTAAACTTCCACGACATTCCTATCTACCTACCTCTTTCTACCTAATTCCCAACTAACTTCCACATCCTATCCTTCCTCTGTTGGACTACCCTGAAGTGTCACGCCGTGACCGGCTCCAGCTAGAACCCATAAGCGGAAGTGTCGACTACATCGACCAAGCTTCCCCAGCAGGAACCCACTAGTCATCATCACACACCTTGGGAAGTGCATCGTAGCGTGACCCTCCCATGACTCCGGATTTCGGAGGATAAACGGTGGGTAATGCCTCCATCCCTCCTGTGGAACAAGGATCAACATCCTTCATAGTCATACTGCGTTGCTATTGTTGTTCTTAGGGATTTTGTCATCGAATAACTAGTTTGGGAAATTGAGTTTCCTGAAACCCAGCACCTGCCCACACATCATGATAATAAACCAATACCCATATAGAAAATAATGCATCACTTGCATACCATTTATCTTTAAGAGTCCATGTCCCCGAGGTACTCCCACATCATAGGATCCAGCTACCACTTAGCCCTTTTAACCTATAGGTTAGTTTCCAACATACGATCGCAAATACCGTGCAATCATTGTTCATGCATACTCATTTCATTGCTAAGGAACAATAATACAAATCATTTCTATGTACCATGCACCTGGTATCATGTCTATCCATTCAACATATATCTTTTTAACTCGGTATCCACGTACCCATTATTTAGTAAATTTGCATGCTAGAGACATATTCAAAACATGAATCTAATTCATAACATTAACGTCACACACACACACACACAGATATATATATCGGAAAATGTGATGAACCTGCAATAATTAATTAATGCAAATACACAAGATCTCATAAATAATAGAACTCAGAATCACTTTTATATTGATGACGGGCCACTTCGAGGGGGCAACCTCCTTTGAGCAAGCTCAATACAATTAACTTCACGGTGCCTTCATAGGTCTCAACACACACTTATATACTAAGTCTAGGCGCCAATACTATGGGTCAAAACCATGGGCCACTACAAACTATGGATCAACAATACTACGGGCGACTTCCAAAACATATGCGCCAACAACAATAACACAAAATGTTGATCAACAAATACTACAGGACGACTTACAAAGCATATGCGTCCAACAACAATATACTAACAAAGTAAAGACATGGGTTCCTAACATCCCCTCCCCCTTAAAAAAAGCTTTGTCCTCAAAGCTTTAGATGTGGAAATTGTTGTTGAATCTGAATGAGTGTTCCCATGTAGCATCCTCCGGTTGCATGCCGTGCCACTGAATTAAGACCTCTGTGATAGAGCGAGAGCGAAGCTGACGAGTGCACCGATTGAGGATGGCCTCCGGCTCCAAAAGGATGGATCCTTCATTATCCAGTTCGGGTAAAATAGTTTGTCCACTGATGTTGGTGCCAAGAACTTTCTTCAAACAAGAGACATGAAAGACTGGATCAATGCGGGAAGAAGGAGGAAGTTCCAATTTATAAGCAACGGACCCAATCTTCTAAAGAATCCGATATGGCCCATAGAACTTTGGAGCAAGCTTATGAAGCCATTTGAGTTTCAAGGATGATTGCTTGTATGGCTAGAGACGAAGAAAAATCATATCGTCGACTTGAAAAGTGCGCTCAGAACGGTGTTGATCAGCTTGTTGCTTCATGCGATTTCTTGCCATGTGAAGATTGTCCCACAAAATGCGAAGAATCTGATCGCTGTTTCGAAGGACCGTGTCAACTTCCTGAACTGGTGAACTGGTGGGGGTGTATGGAAGAAGAACTGGAGGTTCCTGACCATAGATTGCTTCATATGGGGTCATTTTAGAGGCAGTGTGGTAAGAGGTATTGTACCACCATTCAGCGAGAGGGAGCCACTTTTCCCACTGATGTTGTTGTTCCAAGGTGAAGCAACGAAG
The DNA here is from genome assembly GCA_027924585.1 of Larix kaempferi. Lineage (NCBI taxonomy): Eukaryota > Viridiplantae > Streptophyta > Pinopsida > Pinales > Pinaceae > Larix > Larix kaempferi. The sequence goes on from BSBM01000831.1 coordinate 5,864,662, forward strand.
ATAAGTTTCCAAGCATTTATTGATCATTTCAGTCTGACCATCTGTTTGTGGGTGATACCCTGAACTCATCTTCAGTTTGGTGCCAGTGTGGCGAAATAGTTCTGTCCAAAAATGACTGGTGAAAGTCGCATCACGATCCGAGACAATGGAAGAAGGGATGCCATGAAGACGAAAGATCTGGTCCAAGAAAATTTGAGCGACTGAGGAGGTTGTATAGGGATGGCTGAGAGCACAAAAATGACTATATTTGGAGAGGCGATCAACCACAACGAGAATCACTGTCTTCCTGCCAGATTTAGGGAGCCCTTCAATGAAATCCATAGAAATATCTGTCCAAATCCGTGTAGGTATGGGCAAGGGTTCAAGCAATCCTAGAAGGAGTGTTGTTTCACCCTTATTGTGCTGGCAGGTATCACATTCGGCCACCATTTGTTGAATTGTCCTTTTCATGCCCTACCAAAAGAAGTTACGTCATGCCCGTTCATACATTTTGAGGAACCCAGAGTGCCCTGCCGATGGAGAAGCATGGAGTTCATAGAAGACAGCCTGTTGAAGATCTGTGCTCTGGGGAAGCACCAGACGAACCTTGTATCTCAGAGAAGCACCATCCCAAGAGTAATGTGGTACAGCAGAAGGGTTGTTTTTCAAGCGTTGGATGACTTGAGATAAGGAAGAGTCATTGACATAACCCTGTTGAATAGATTGCAACCAATTTGGAACAGGCATAGACATAGCTGAAAGAGAACCTTGGGCATCAAATGTGTGAGAAAGAGCATCTGCCACAATATTGTCTTTACCCTTCTTATAAGTGATCTCATAGTCATAACCCATGAGTTTGCTAACCCATTTATGTTGTGCCGAGGAGGAGACACGTTGTTCCAAGAAATATTTCAAACTCCGGTGATCAGTCTTGATGCAGAAATGATTCCCTAATAGGTATGGGCGCCACTTCTGTATTGCATGCAAAATAGCCATCATTTCCTTCTCATAGGTAGAGGCAGCTAAATTCTTGCCTGAAAGGGCTTTTCTGGTGAGCGCAATGGGGTGTTCATCTTAAAGGAGAACAACACCAAGTCCATTTCCACAAGCATCACTCTCAATTGTGAAGGGCTTAGAAAAATCGGGCATAACTAGAACAGGTGTAGTACACATAGCTTGTTTTAGTTTGTCAAATGCACACTGAGCAGCATGTGTCCATGTAAAAGCTTCCTTTTTCAATAGAGCAGTTAATGGAGCTGCAATCTTCCCATAATCCTTGAAAAACTTGCGGTAGTAGCCAATCAACCCTAAAAAACCATGAAGGCTCTTGAGTGTCTGAGGATGCGTCCAATTGTTCATGGCATCGATTTTGACAGGATCCACACGAACCCCTTGTGCTGAGATAATGTGCCCGAGATACTCAACTTCCTTTTGACCAAAAACACATTTAGAATGCTTGGCATGGAGATGATGGTCAGAGAAAAGTTGCATGACAAGATCCAGATGCTGGAGATGTTTATCCCATGTTTTACTGTAGATGAGGATATCATCAAAGAATACCAGAATGAATTTCCGCACGTAGGGTCGAAATATTTTATTCATTAAGGCCTGGAATGTGGAAGGAGCATTAGTGAGGCCAAATGGCATGACCAAAAAATCATAATGGCCATCATGTGTGCGGAAAGCTGTTTTAGGGATATCATCCTCATGAACCCGAATTTGATGATACCCAGGACAAAGATCCAACTTGGAGAAAAAGTGAGCCCCATGAAGCTCATCAAGAAGCTCATCAACAACAGGAATTGGAAACTTATCCTTGATGGTGAGGTGATTAAGTGCTCGGAATTCAATGCAGAGGCGCCATGACCCATCTTTTTTGCGGACAAGAATAGCGAAGAAAAGGAACTAGTGCTTGGGCGAATAATACCTTGCTTCAATAAGTCCCGAACGAGCATTTCAATCTCCATTTTTTGGTGAAATGGGTAGCGATAGGGCTTGATGTTGGGAGGAATGCTGCCAGGAAGGAGATGAATACGATGGTCTTCTGGCCTGGAAGGTGGCAATCCCACTGGTTCAGCAAAGACACCTGTATATCGATCCAGAATTTGTTGTAGATCCAAAGGAGTAGTGGAGACTGCTGATGGTTGCATCTAAATGGAATGGATCTGAGCGATGACACCATGTGAATTCTTCTTGAGGAATTTTTCCATGCGATGTGAACTGATGATGCTGAGAGAACCTGGTTGTAATCCTGTCAATGTGTGTTTTTTTCCATTGAGGGAAAACTGCATTCAAAAGTTCAGCAAAATCCCATAAGATAGGGCCAAGTGTGCATAGCCATTGAGCGCCCAAAACAACATCACATCCGCCTAAGGTCAAGGCAAACATGTCAAAGCACAAGGTATAATCTCCCATAGAGATACGCACATTTCGACACTTCCCTTTGCAAGGTAAGGTGCCCCCATTGGCAACCATGACTTCAAAGTTGGAGCAAGGATGGATAAAACAATCAGCTTGTTTGGCGATCCGAGGGTCAATGAAATTATAAGTGCTACCAGAATCAATGAGTATTGTAAGAGGAAGCTTCTTAAAGTAACCCCTGACCCGGATTGTTTGGGGGGTGGTGATTCCAACTAAAGCATGGAGAGATATCTCTGGTTGGTCATCCTGAGACGGAGGGTCAATAGGCAGTTCCTGAATGTCGACCAGAGCATCCAGTGTTTCTGGATCTTCGTCACCAATTTCAGAGGCAGGCGGAGAATCGACATCCAAGAGATAGAGCTTTTGCTGAACACATCTATGTCTCCCAGTGAATTTCTCGACACAATTATAGCAAAGCCCCTTTTCTCTGCGTGCTTGCATCTCTGTTTCAGACAAACACTTGATAGGAGTTGGTCGAGGACCCTGCGGTATAGGTGGTCGTTGAGAACCCATATTTCGGAAGGGAACAAAAGTGGGCTTGGAGCGTTGTTGGGCTGCAATCTTGTCTTCTGCCAACTTAGCCAACCCTAGGGCTTCCATCATTGTGTTGGGACAGAACATTTTGACCTCAGAGCGGATGGCATCCTTTAGACCACTGATAAAACAACTCCGGTAAAAGTCATCAGACAGTCCTTCGGTGTGGTTGGCTAGTTTCTCAAATTCGGTTTGATACTCTCTCACAGTACCAATTTGGTGAAGTTTAGTGAGGGCTCCTGTGAAGTCATCAAAAGCACTAGGACCAAATCGTTGCAAAAGGAGCTGGAAAAAGTCTGGCCATTTTGGCTCTTCATGAGCCTTGATGTACCAACGGTACCATTGAAGAGCTTCTTGTTCCAAATGAAAGGATGCCAGTGGAACTTTGTTGACATCAAAAGTATTATGCAGACTGAAATACTGTTCTGCACGATAGATCCATGCAGTTGGATTAGTACCATTGGAGAGAGGAAAATCAAGCTTCGAACCACGGAAATTGCTGGAAGAAGAGAACCCATTGTCTGATGAAGACTCGGACTGTCGTTTGTTGTTCATAGCTGAATGTTCAAGATGGAGGCCAAGAAAATTTTCATCTAGATCCTGGAGTTTGGCTTGGATGGCTGCAAGTGCGTCTTCCATGGTTTTTGCTCTTGCACGGGTGACAACCATAACCAAGAGTTTTTTTTTTGTTGACTGGGTAGGAAAACAAAAACAGAAATTGCTTCAATAAAGGAAAATCTGGACTAGGGAAAAAATCTGAAGGGTAATTGGGGTTTGACGAGGTTTTGGACACTGTCGAATAGACAGGGAAGCAAAAATGAGGATTTCAGAAGCGGGGTGAAAGAATGGGAAAATTTGACTGAGGGGGACAAAGAAGCAGAATTCAGAAAGGAACTCTGTGGTAAAATTTGAAGATGATTGGGTGAAATCTGAGGAAGTTATGGCAAACCCTAAAAATAGACAAATGTGGGATTTCGAGCTTTGGGAAGGGGAATTGGGGATAGGGTCCTCATGAATGAAATATGCAGAATGGGATGACAGGGGTTCCCCGAAAATTTCAAGGGAAACAGAGTGAAAACAAGGGAGATATGGAGGAAATTTATTTATTTATTTATTTATTTTATTTTTTTCTTTCAGACTGGAGCGGCTACGGCTCGGAAGGGATCAGGAATAGATAAATCTGCAACGGCCCAGAAGTGATCGAAAATAGAGGGATCTGAAACGGCACCGAATGGATTGAAAATGGCTGGATCTTGAACGGCTTGCAGAATGGATTTGAACGACTGGATCTGAAACGACGCAGCAGTGATCGACAACAGTTCAGCTGAAAATAGATATGGAACCCAGGTATGTGCGGCTTCCTAACAGTTCAGGGGTTTCACTCGGCCACTAATGCTGTCTGACGGCTTGCGTATTGGGGCAGTACCCCTTACTCCAAGGCTCAGGTAAAACTGATAACCGCTTTGCCACAAACGACAGCTCTTGGTTTACCTCATGGGTGGGAACTAGTCAATCAGGTAGGGGTCGTTGCCCTTTTCGCTGGCAGGTCCTCTCAATGGGCCAGCTACTTCGGGGTTCATGTGGTACTCCTCACAATGACTTTTAGGGCTTATGCCCAAGTACTTCCCACAGTTAAGCGGATAGGGATTATTCCCAAATCCGAACCTGCAACAGATGCGAAAAAAAATTTGGCAGAAATTTCACCCAGCGATCCCAAGAAAATGCTCTGATACCAGATGTGATGAACCTGCAATAATTAATTAATGCAAATACACAAGATATCAGAAATAATAGAACTCAGAATCACTTTTATATTGATCACGGGCCACTTCGAGGGGGCAACCTCCTTTGAGCAAGCTCAATACAATTAACTTCACGGTGCTTTCATAGGTCTCAACACACACTTATATACTAAGTCTAGGCGCCAATACTATGGGTCAAAACCATGGGCCACTACAAACTATGGATCAACAATACTACGGGCGACTTACAAAGCATATGCGCCAACAACAATAACACAAACTATTGATCAACAAATACTACGGGACGACTTACAAAGCATATGCGTCCAACAACAATATACTAATAAAGTAAAGACATGGGTTCCTAACAGAAAAATACTAAAACCATATGTCCACAGTGTCATCAAACTGACGAAATCTCACAATAATAAGCAAATACAACATATAATGATAGTTCAGATAATAAGGTCAAAACGGAGCATTACAACTACTTCCTCATATATAACTTGATTTTGGTTATGATAACATATCTAATGTTATTGTGTAAGGTATATATAAATCAATCAATATATAAATTGGTTTAGGTAAATGAATCCTTTTTTTCTTAGTAAAATTTCATAATCATTCATTTGTTAATTAACTTGCTTTAATATGAAATCACAATTTCTAATATCCTCTCTATCAATTTACTTATAATGCTTAAATTGTTGAAAATCAAACTGTTGGGAATATGAATAATTATTTGTTTCTCTAGAATTTGCTTTGAAGTTTGGAAGTTATGTTTGCTTTCATTTCAATGATACTTTATTGAAATTTGAGAGAACATTACTTATAAGGGTTTTTGAATTGGGTGTATTTTTATATTTTATATTATTATTTTAAATGGTTTGTAAGATAAATGAATGTATTTTAATTTGCAGTTATTTAAAATATAGAAAAGAAGGTTAATCATTTTACATTTTCAATTTTTCTTTTAATATTACCGTTATGCTTTGTTGCATTTTTACATATTTGTTTTGTCCAAGTTGTATCATATTATTAAATTCTTAATTATTAATTTTTTTTTGTAAAGTTTTTAATTTTTTTTTTTTAATTTCCAATTTTCATTTTAGAGTTAGCAACTGCATATTTTGAAAGTTGTATCATATTATTAAATTCTTAATTATTAATTTTTTTTGTAAAGTTTTTAATTTTTTTTTTTAATTTCCAATTTTCATTTTAGAGTTAGCAACTGCATATTTTGAAAGACTCAAAAGTTTTAGGTTAAACCAAAAGAAAACATCGAAAAGATTTTAGGAAAAAAAATTTGAGAGGAATAACATTGTTGCTTTTGAGTGAAATGAGATTGGAAAATATCAGCATACATTCATTTTAATTATGGATTTATTTGGTATCAAGAGGGATCAATCCCTATAAGTACAAACCATTTTTAAAGTACAAATGCTTGTACAAAGTGTATGTCTAAAAAGATTTTATCCCTTTTAACTATTGATAGATATGAGATTAAGATGTATCTAAGTTGGTTTAAGATGTTCTGTCGCCCCTTTTGGTCTCCTCTCGGTGCTATTCTGTCGCCCCTTTCGGCCTCCTCTCGACGTGGTTCTGTCGCCCCTTTCGGCCTCCTCTCGACCTGGTTTTGTCGCTGCTTTCTGTGGAGTTCAGGGTGCTTGTTCGGCGCGTAGGTGGACAGCATCCAATTTGGATGGTGGTTGGTCATTGTGGAGTTGGATAGCGTCTAGTGAAGGTATTGTAATTTAATTTTCTTTTTCTTTTTGTTAATTTTCATATTTTCGGGTCTATTAATGTTATTTCTAATTTTTATACATTGTTTGCAGGTGCTGTTTCGTTCTTTCGGTGCTCGGCTTCGTTTTGGTTCCTTAGTTGTTCAGCTTCGGATGCTCGAGTTCGGTTTCGTCATGTCTTTCAGCAGTGAAAAATAAACAGGTATGCCTTCTAATTAAAATTTAAATATAGGTTTTCCAAACTCTCAATTAATTTGTCAATTTAAATTATGATAAACAGTTTTCAGTTGGTTTATGTTAGAATTCATGAGCTCTGTTTACATGGACAGAATTCATGAACTCTGTCCATGTGGACAGAGTTCATAACTCTGTCCACATGGACAGAGTTCATGAATTCTTTCCATGTAGACAGAGTTCATGAACTCTGCCCACTTTATTGAACTATTTCCACATGGACAGAGTGCATGAACTCTGCCCACAAGGACAGAGTTCATAAACTCTGCCCACTTTATTATTGTTATATAATTTTGTAAGGTGCACAGTAGAAGGTGAATTAAGTATTATTGAATAATGTTAATGGTGGATATTGTGTTTAAAAAAACATTTTTTTATTTTACACATTTCTTTTACAAAATCAATAAATTTAGTTGTTAATAAATTCAAAATGGTTATTTATTCCTAAAATTTATTATGTTAGGATATAATCATCTTTAACTAGCATTATCAAATAAGATTACAAATTATCATCCATAACAATCATTTAGTATTTCCCATTACACCCTCATAATGTTACATAACATAGTTTCCAAATATAGAGTTCATGAACTCTGTCCAAATGGATAGAGTTCATATGGACACAAAGTAAGCACTTATGTGAACAACTTTTAGTACAACTATGACACCATATATTACGTATACAGCTGAACCAATGGGACTAGTAGTAAGATCAACGTATAAGGATAATTAAGAGTTAGACAACTATAAGACCAATAAGAGCATATAAGTCATTGAACATATACAAACTAAGAGCCTTAAATAACATTATTAGTAATTATACCAATACTGATATTGTAAGGATTAGCATAGCTCAACTATGCTTGTTATTCAATATAAGATCAATATGTGACATCAAGATCACTAGCTGGTAGTACTGTAATTCATATAATAACTATATACGTAATTAGTTAAGTTCTATCATCCTGTGAATACAAGACTCATCTTAACTACCTATGTAAGCTCATATACTAATGGACTTACTTCATATATATGTCATAAGCTGTGAGTTTTATTTTAACTCTGTAATTCACAGATCGTTAACAATAACAGCTTCTATAGCAAATGTGAAGATTCATGGTATTATTTTTCCTTAGGTTGTAACATGGAAAACTCGAGAAACATAATACCATGAATCGTCACCATTGCTAGGCTGAACACTTGTTATCTTTTGTGAGACAGAGTTCATGAACTCTGTCCTCATGAACAGTTTTGTTTGATGATGATATGTACAAGTATGTAGAAAAAATAGTTATTGTAAGTGGTTTACTTCATTCAATCACTTAATGAAAATATATTGTACATTCCAAGCTCTCATTGTGTTTAGAGCTTTTTGCTTCTGTATTCATGGAAAAATATGACTATCTTAAAGTAAAAAGTTACCAGTTTCAAATCGAGAACAATTTTTTATGATTATATGGAATAATGAAAATATTTGTAGATATAATTTATGTTTAAATTATTAAAATATCAAATAAGTTATTAATTTAGGATTTAAATTAAGATTTAACATGTTCATGAACTGATTCCTTGACATAAAGAAATGTAATCTTCACTTAATATTTAACCATATTGGTTCCATTCATTTAAAACATCAAAAACACTTAAAAGATTGGCACATTAATTCCTCATACATCCAACAATATTATATATACTCATTTTAAAAACTATTAGATGATATTAGGTATATTTAGGTCCTTATTAAAGAACTTAATTTCTTTAGCAGCTAGGTCTTAGAATTTGTAGAATTAACATGTATAATTTGTATGTGTTTTGAGTTGATGGTTGTGTAAGTGTAGATATCATATCAAATGGAAAGAGATCAGTCTTCGAGGAAAAAGCGTAGGAGGTCATCACATTCTTCGGGAGTTGGTGACCCATTTGACAATCGAAGATTGTCGACTTCACCTCGTGATTCAAGCTTATTGTACAGTTCACATTCATTCGATCATCGGCGAGGCGATAGGAGTACAGATGGTTCTCCTTTATCTTCTGTGGGAGAACGTCGATCTCGACCTTCTGTCGGTATGAACATCAATCTTTTAATACATGTATAAATTGTATTTTTGTGTGTATGTAGTTTGTACATGTTTACACATAACTTTGTGTGTATTTGAAGCAGAAAGGGAGGAAGATCGAGCAAGGGAGATAGACATGGGTGCATAGCAAGGTCCCCAAGAGGCTCGTCATCCTACACAAAGTGACGAAGGTCGAGCCAGGACGCAATTTGTTGAACTAGACGAGGGTTGTACACCCATAAAAACTTATTCATCTGATTTATCTGCGAAGCTTCCATGGGAAAGTGGTCTTGCACAAACGACCCTTGAAAGTTGCAAATCTCACTATGACAAGATGCAACATGATCTTTCTTGTTTGGATCTCCTTCCAGATAACAAACAAAGTATAGAGATGGTTTTGGGATCATTACAAAAATTCATTGAGGTATATGAGGATCTTGGACCAACAACAGATGGTTTTGTTGACTTTATGCGCAGAAGAAGGGCCCAAGTGATGGGTCCAGATAAGTGGGTTGTTGTGAAGGAGAGAGTGACCAAAGAACAAGCCATGGGAATGTTTAACTTCAAAGAGGGCCTAAAACGAAAAACATTGAAAGTGCAATATTTTAAGCACCCTCATCTTGCACATCATTTATATGATCGATTCCTTGCAGCCTATGGTCAGTTGCCATGGAATGATGAGGTTTCTAATTATTTTGCCAGATTTTTTTATGCCAAGTTTTTTTTAAATATGAAGCTAGACTATACTGATATTCATTTTGACTTTTACGGAGTTGGAAAGGGGCGAATATACGATAAAAAAAGTGCTCTTAGAGATCCCACTACTCTTCAACCTCCACCTCAGATATCTCGCCCACCTAGGATTGTGACTTACAAATCGGAGATGGAGCCCACATCAGAACTTGGGACAACTGCAAGGCATGCTGTTGCTGAAGGTTTAACTTCATCATTTTTAGGAGTTGATGTGGGATTGAGTCGAGAGAGGGCTCGAGACACTATTTGGTAGAATTTTGTTTACAAAACGAACAATGAGTTAGATGGAATGAGCATTGAAGATCTTAAGGCTTATGATAAGGTTTTTCGTGATATAGCTTCGGATGTCTTGTCCAGTGACACATCGAGTTTGTGAGAGGTTTGTGTACTTTCAATCTATTTACTTTTTTTATTCATTTTGAATTGAACTTTTTGTTACATTATATCGTTGTATGATATTATGCTTGTTTTGATGTATAGTAATAAATACATTACGTAAATGTTTATTGGTTGCAGTTTTCTAGAATGATGAATGAACATAATTTTCGAGCCTCCACTAGTGAAAATTTTGAAAATGTAGAAAATATAAAAGAGCATCTTGGAAAGGTATATTTATTATTTACATATTTATATTTATGTTTGAAAGATATTTTATCATTTTTTTATTTTTAATTTAACTATGTATCTTATTGTTAATTTGACTTATCCATGCAGGTTTCTTTAGATTCAAACTTTTTAGAGGATTTTCCATCTATTGTGAGCTAATGATTTTAATTTTTTTGTTTCGGTTTTAAGTTAATTATTTAATTTTAGTTTTTTTTGCTTGCACTATGTTTTATTTATTAACAAAATTTAAATTTTAGGGAAGAGAACATATGGAAATTAACGGTTAAGATATAGGTTCATTGATGCATGTAGATATTGGCACCGAGGTAATTTTGTTCATAATTGAACTGTTCTCTGATATATAAGTTTAATATTTTAATTTTTTGAATTTAGTTTAAAATAGTTTAAATAGTTTATGAGATTCATAAATTGTTTTTATACATGTTGCATCTTGGATCTCTTCCATCTCTTAGAGGCAAAGGGAAGACTCTTGGAGGCAAAGGGAAGACTCCAATGGAGGGGTATCTTTGATCTATTCGAGGCAAATGGAAGACTCCAATGGAGGATAGTGGTGGACTTCCATTTAGAGAATTTGAGGTAATTGAATTGTTCTTTGATATAAGTTTAATATTTTAATGTTTGAATTTAGTTTAAAAATGTTTAAATAATTTATGATATTCATAATCTATTTTTATACATGTTGCAGGTTGAATCAAGTCCAAGGGAAGACCCTAATGGAGGATAGTGGTGGACTTCCATTTAGAGAATTATTTATATTGCTATTTTTTTGTTGATATATACGTTGTAGTTTTGGACATCGGGGAGCTTTATTTTTGGATTATACATATGTACATTGAACTCACATATTCATGAATATTTTTTTTGGATTATATACACATGTACATTGAACTTACATATTATGTGTGGTAAATGGTTAGAATGTGTTTTTGCATGTTTATGAATATATGTATTATTAAATTTATGTATGTATGTAGATGTAAATTTTTTTCAGTGTTGAGATGTAAATAATGATAGGAATGTTAGGGATGAATGTTAGGAAGTTTTGATAGGAATGTTAAGAATGAAAGTTAGGAATGTTAAGAATGAATGTTATGTTTATTTTAAGAATGAATGTTAGGAAGTTTTGATAGGAATGTTAAGACTGAATGTTATGAAGTTTTGGTAGGTGCAATCTAATGTTAGGAATGTTTGGAATGTTAAGAATGGATGTTAAGAATGAATGTTATGAAGTTTTGATAGGATAGGAAGTTTTGATAGGAATGTTAGGAATATTAAGAATGAATGTTAGGAAGTTTTGATAGGAATGTTGGGAATGTTGGGAATGTTAAGAATGAATGTTAGGTTCAAATTTTGATAGGAATGTTAGGAATGTTAAGAATGACTGTTAGGAAGTTTTGATAGGTGCAATCTAATGTTAGGAATGTTAAGAATGAATGTTAGAAATGTTAAAAATGGATGCTAAGAATAAATGTTAGGAAGTTTAAATAGAATTTAGGAAGTTTTGATAGGAATGTTAGGAAGTTTCACAAACGACCCTTGAAAGTTGTAAGTCTCACTATGAATGTTAGGAATGTTAGGAATGTTAAGAATCTTAGGAATGTTAAGAATGAATGTTATGAAGTTTTGATAGGAATGTTAGGAATGTTAAGAATGAATGTTAGATTCAAGTTTAGAATGAATGTTAGATTCAAGTTTAGAATGAATGTTAGAAAGTTAAAGTTAAGAATGAATGTTAGGAAGTTTTGATATGTGCAATCTAATGTTAGGAATGTTTGGAATGTTAAGAATAAATGTTAGGAATGATAAGAATGATTGTTGGGAAGTTTTGATAGGTGCAATCTAATGTTATGAATGTTAAGAAAGAATGTTTGTTTGATATATAGAATCTTGGTTTCAACATAAAACTTGAATTTCATATAAATGATAAATTGAAATTTGTGTAAATAATTCATATTTTCAATTTTTAACTAATGATTCATATTTTCAATGTTCAAGTACATTTTATGCTACTGAAATCATGGCAAATGGGGATTTAACAATTTTTTGTTTTTTAATCATAAGCAGAGATTACAGGATTGTGAAGCTTATGTTAAATTAGAGCAATGATTTTAGACAACAATTTGATGAATTTTCATCGATTTGTTGTAAATAATCATTGCTCTAATTTAGCATAAGCTTCACAATCATGGAATCATTGCTTGTGATTAAAAATCAAATGATCGTTATCTCCATTTGTCATGATTTCAGTTATGTGAACTTACACAAGTGATATTTTAAAAAACTCATGGATCATATTTATATGGATTGTTTAGCCCACTACAAAACTAATAATGGATCAACCCATCTAATGGATCAAGAACAATAATTTCTCATTTATTAATTACATCAGAGAAGCATGAAATGGATCAGATGAATACAAAATCTAGCAGGTTTCTCGGTGATTCTTCACTTACATCCTTCAGTCAAAAGTAAAGATTCGGGGCAGAGTGTGGGGATAGCCACATTCGTTATCTCATCCCTTATGTGGTCTAATAGACATATGGGGACCCGAATAAAGTACTTTACATAGAATTTAAGACGAAATTACACATTAAAGTTTTCATTACCAAATAATTTTCAAATTCATTTCAGCATATTAAAATACGATCATTTAAACTCTTATTCTAGTTTCCATTCAAGATCATAGATATAGTTCAAAGAAAAAAAAATATTGTACACAACATTTGACATGGACATGGACAAAAACATTGATCGATTCATTTTTGATATAATTAAAAGCATCGCAATGGAATGTCGTCCTCAATTATCTGTTCATGGTCATATTTGGACAGTTTCCATTTTTTAGTTTTTAATTGTTTTTTCGATGGAACTTGTACCAATTTTATTCTAGATGCACATACTAAATGACTATATTGACAACATATAACATCAAGTTCATAATCCTGAAAATAGACATAATTTTCAGTCATATGGGTCTGCTGAAAAAAATAGCATTTTAAAATGATGGATCCTCTCTCGTATGTATACTCATTATCATTGTAGTCCTCCAATAACTTCATCTTTGCTTCAGTGCATCGCATCAAATAATACTTCACATTTTCGTTGTTGTCTGATAAGTGCAATCATAGCGAAAACATCCCCTATGCAAATTACAATTGGCTTTAAGGTTTTTAAATCAATTAAATTGACTAATATACACATAAGGTGATGGACAAGAATGAACAATCGACAAAACATTTGTAAGATCATTACCTTCTCTAACAAGATCTGAAATTCTGTCGCCATCAAATGATATTGCTATTTCTTCTGATTCTAATTCTTCTACGCTTGTTAGTGGCATTTTTCCTTTAGGATTAATCTCTGTGTGTTTCCAATGTTTTACGTAGTTGTTCGTTATGTTTTCACAAACTTCTGTAGATTCAACATTTTCAGTGCAAATATGACAAAAGCATGATTGCTTTCTACTATCAATTGCAAACACGTTTTGGAAGGATTTTGATAGAATAGAGTGAAAATATCTAGTCCCATGTATGGTGCTAGTGTCGTATGGTATTGATTTATTTATATCTTGGACCCCAACAAGCCAAAAAAACCTACACAAATGACAACTTTTGATGTTAGTGTAAATATACTTAAATGTTAGTGTAAATATACTTAAATGTTAGTGTACATTTTTTTAAATTGACAATTAATATAAATTTAAAAAATCGTGTACATACCCGCGCACATCTTTTGATTGTTGATTATAATCATGGATTAGATGTAATTTATACCATTGGACAACCTCTACAGCTGAATGAAATCGTGCAGAAGAATGGTTCATTTTCCATCTTCGAAGTGTTCTTTTTACGCATGCTCCTGCACCATCATGTTCACATTTTCCATGTCCAGTTTCAAAGAAATTCTAGTGATGTTTAATGTTCAATGCTTTATGAAGTCGACATAACCAATAAAATGATCTCAAAAATTTAAATTGTCCTGCACATCCATCCAACCATATCCAATGTTCATTAAATTTAATTTCACGTCTTTTTAATGAATCGTAGAAAATGTTTTCAATACAATGCTGAACAAAATGTGTATCTTGTGTATGATCATCACTAATATAAAAGTGATATTCTTTAATCACATCTCGATTGTCACGCGTGCTTTCAATGCCATCAACGTCCTGTTGAGAATGTCTATATAGAACGTGGACAAATATCAAAACTTGGTCAGAATGATAGTATTCACTCGGTATCTCTTTTTGTGCAGCAAATGTGTAGTTTTCTACAAAATCAACCACTGACAAAATTGTTCAGGGTGGAAAAATTTCACGAGACTGTTTGAATTGAAGGTCTTGCCATCGTGCTCTATGTGAATGCTTGGTGTATTTATAAATTTCACTTTCAAATTTCTTGAGAAAATCTGTCACACATATTTTATCTTCTCTCAAATCAATTCTTTTGGAATGTGCATCACTAGAACTTGTAGCATAACCGATGTATTCATATCTTCTCCAATCAACGGTTACATTTGACAGTGAGTGATCATTATCGATAGGATATTTATTGTGGAATAAGACCAGATTTCCACAATGATGACAATGTTTTCCATTGACACATTTCTTATTATAAAGTACTTCATCGTGATCTCTCTCACATAGAGTTTGAGATATGAATTCACGTACTGTGGGCGAAGGTGGTGAATTTGTCCAAAACATTTTACCAAATTCAAGAAACGTGTCATAATATAATTGAAATTGCACATGATAACGACAACAACACGTGTCAAGTATAGTAATAGGTCTAACATACCATGGTTTTTGTTGCACAAATGTAGTGATTGACACATTAATTCCACGATGATCTTCCTTGAATTTATTGAACAATTATACTTGTGTCATTTCCATTATACGTTTTGGACTGCTTTCATATACGCCTCGTAATACTCTTTGTCGTATCACATCCCTTGAATTTGGTGAAACTCGAGCATGTGCCAACCAATATTTTCGTACAATATCTTCAACACTTGCTCCCATTTTATCTGTGTAAGTCTGTCTACAAATAGTTGCCCAGCAAGCAAGTTCATCATTTTCATCTATTTGCATTCTGAATTTGCTATGTTTGTATAATGTCTTTCTTGAGGTTCCAACTGCTTTTGCTAGTTGTGTTGTCAAACGTTTTTGTCTAGTACTAGCTGAAAAAATTGTTGTCTGAATTGCTCTACGTGCAGCACCGGTATCTTTCTTCCTGGATTTTTCAAAAAAAATTATTGCATCACCTATATTTTCTATCACACTATGTTTCAATTTCGACTCTTTTGTCGCCTCGTGAATACCCAATAATGACGTAGCACCTTCTAACTTTTTGGACACTAATAAACATATCAAAATTTGTGTTTGTCCTGCTATTGAATAATCCTTCAGAACATCATCATAAATTTTTTAGCACGATATCGTGCAACATGTTTGGGTATTTTTTTCCATATTTGTTGCAATCAATTTCTTCTAACATTTCACCATCAATGGTGAAAGTACCTATACATCAAGTTAAATTTAATTTAACATATATCCAAAAATACAATTCATTATAAAAAATAAATTTGGAAAATACATGATTTAGACATACCAGGTCCAATTTCTGGATCTTGAACTTAATCTTCAATATTGACTTCATCGACATTAGCATGTAAATCACTATTTACATCTTCAACAATGGTCTCTTCAACTTCAATTTGTTTTTCTTGTACTTTATTTTCAATTTCCATTTCATCAGCATTATCATGTAAATCTATATTTATATCTTCAATAATTGTCGCTTGCGTTTCTGCAAGCCTTGTTTTTTTGTCATGATATCTGAGTTTTTTTTTCTCTGTTATCATCATCATCATCACGTTTACGATCATATTTTTTTTTACGGTTTCTCTTACTACCCATGATTGTTTAATCTATAGATGATAAATTAAAGAATCATCACTTTATAGTAAAAAAACAAAATTAAGATTTAAAAACAGTTACGAAATTTATAAACACATGAACTGAAATTTACTTCACCTTATCAAAATCTTGTAAGAGTCTTTTGAAGAAAAACTCCTTGGAAAGAAAATTTCTTTGAAAAAAACCCTTGAAAAGAAATCTCCTTTGAAAAAAACCTTCTTGGAAAGAAATAAGAACTCTTTGACAATAAATCACATTTGAAAAAACCCATTGGAAAAGAATAAGAATACCTTATAAAAAAATCTTCTTTGTAAAACCACTGGAAAAAAAAAACTTCTTTGAAAAAATACCTAGGAAAAAAACTTTCTTTGAAAAAATCACTTAGAAATATACTTTGGAAAAAAAAACTCATTTGCAAAAATATCTTGGAAAAAAAATTCTTTGAAAAAACCATTGTAAAGAAATAAGTATTTTGCAAAAATACCTTGGGAAAACAACTCTTTGAAAAAACCTCTTTCAAATAAATAAGAAATAAAAATACATCTCCTTGGCAAAAATACCTTGAAATAAAATCTTCTTTGCAAAAATACCTTGGAATAAAAACTCTGTAAATGTACCTCTTGGAAAGAAACCTTTTTTGAAAAAACCACTTGGAAAAATACTTTGTAAAAAAAACCTCATTTGCAAAATATCTAGGAAAAAAAATACTTTGAAAAAACCTCTTGCAAAGAAATAACTCCTTTGCAAAAATACCTTGGGAAAACAACTCTTTGAAAAAACTCAATTCAAAGAAATAAGAAGGAAAAATACAACTCCTTTGCAAAAATAACTTGGAATAAAAACGTTTTTGCAAAAATACCTTGAAATAAAAACTCTTTAAATGCATCATTTGGAAAGAAACTTTCTTTGGAAAAAACACTTGGAAAAATACTTTGTAAAAACAAACTCATTTGCAAAAATATTTTGAAAAAAAAAATACTTTGAAAAAACCAATTGCAAAGAAATATTTGCAAAAATACATTAGAAAAAAAACTCTTTGAAAAAACCCTTTACAAATAAATAAGAAGTGCAAAAATACCTTGGAATAAAAACCCCTTTGCAAAAATGCCTTAGAAAAAAACTCTTTGAATGTATCCCTTGGAAAGCGTTTGGTTTTTTGGCCGAATAACCTTTGTTGCAAATAACGATTCTGTTACGAAAAAAGGTTATTCGGCCGAATAACCTGTGAAAACTTCACGGTTCTGCACAGTTTTCAGGTTTCTCCATTTTCGGAAGATAAAACAATATCTTACACTACAAAGCGACTATCGGACTTGATACCATTAGTTTAATCATTGAATCTACTTTCCGTATGTATAGATTTTGTTGTGTATAGGTGAGATCTAATATTTTTAATTATTTTTTTCTTAACATGTGTCGAGTTTGGTTTCATCTCTTTCAAAATGCGGTGAAATGAAAAATCCATAGCTTTAAAAATACACCACCAAAAAAATTGATAAACATATGGTGCAGTTAATTGGCGTGTCTACTTCAAAATGGTATTCATGGATTTTTTAGTTTTATAGTCAATTGAGAGAAAAATTTTACGACACAAAACATGTTGAAAATCGACAAAGTTTTTCCATTGATCGAATTCAAAAAAAAAAAAAATTAGTATATAGATGCATTGGTTACAAACTTATAGTCATGCATTAGTATATTGTGTGTAGATTGTCGTAGCATATTTTGTTTTTGCAAAAAACAAGTTTAATAATGATTTTACGTTTGCGACAAAACATGACTATTTTGTAGTCATTTCATTTTATAAGAACATAGTGTCAAACATTTGCCAAATCGACACATCGAATCTCAATAAAAAAAAAGTGAAAAAATTATGAATAGAAAGCTAACATAATTCTCTAAAAGTTTTATTTTTAGTGAAAAGTGAAATTCCAAACAAAAGTATCACTTTTATTCGCTCAAAGTTAAAAAACATGAAAAAATCATATTTATTTTCTCACAAGACCCCCCAAAATAGACACCCATCTTCATGATATCACATTAAAGTGGAATTCAATCAAAGCAATGAAAAGCGAGAGGTCTGGAGCTCATTGCTTAAAACAAACATTTATAATGAGTTGGATTATTCAATTCACACTAAGTCTGAGGGCAATGGTAGTGGGAAATTATATATATATATATAATAAAAATGAAAATGATTTAATCAATGAGTTCAACAATAGCTAGACTAGTGGGAAATTATATATATATATATATATATATATATAAATGAAAATTATTTAGTCAATGAGTTCACTAATAGATAGACTACTCCTTTATTTTAAACAACTATTAAATTACAATGGGTGTCTTTCTTTACCATTTAAAATTTTCCATAAAGTTTGCATTCTGTAATAAACTCTTATTCATTAATAATAAGAGTTTTAACAATAGTTTCTCATTTGCATCTCACTGGCTTTGGTTGGTATAGAAATACTTACGATCGCTTTAAGTCCAACAACTAGATTATGAACTCCTGCCAAATTTTCATACTCAATTTTGATGGATATCTCTAATATTATACTTTTAAATGTTAATCATAGGTGGGTAGTGTTACCTGAACATGTGGATATTTATCTTGTCGGTATGAGTGAAGAAGGTCAGAAAAAAAGTGCCAGAGAATCTTGTCAAATAGCTGTCCCATTATTGCAGCCCGCTATAGGTGTTTTTTTTTTTTTAACCCACAATTAATCAGCGAACCTACTAGGTCAAATCCACTTCCTTTTCAACAATAATGGTCTTTACAGTCAAAGCCATGTAATTTTAAATTGTAACTCATTCTATTTTTTATATTACCGAATAAACTTGTATTTCATGTGATTACTTTTTTTTTTAATAAATGTATTTTTAATACATGTTTGAATTGTCGTAAATTGTCGTTGTCCACATGCAAGGGCATGTGGCCATATTTCTGGCATGAATGACGCGTAGATCAATATGGTGGATGGATTCTCCCATTATTACACCTCGTAAACAATTTTGTTGTTAGGGCATTTAATACTTAACCGCATTTGCATGTGACCGTCATTCCACCTGGAATCCATGATGGGAACACAAGTAAAATAAGTCATGCTATATGTCCACCTCGTGGAATGTTCTGCTATTTGTTTTTTGTTTTTTGTTTTTTGTTTTTTGTTTTTTGTTTTTTGTTTTTTGTTTTTTTTGTGCGTGAGATGGATTAGACTTCCTTCACCTACTCGCTAGTAGTTGAAACTCATCCGCCTCATTTCTCAGTTGCGTGCAGGCAGTTTGAGCTCTCCTCGCCTAATCGTTCCCTTGATTTCTCTGGCGTGAAGGCTAACTGGGATCCTCCATTTCTCATGGCCTACCCCTCATGTCGGATGGTCCCATGAGAGCATGAGATCCCTTCCTTATTTCTTCTATGGCAGAAGGTTGTGTGAGGATATTTTGCATGGAGAGCTGCCAAGCATGGAACATTAGCATCTCTGTTGGGGTTAAGGTTGTTGCAAAGTGGAAGTACCGCATGCTTGTGAATCCCAGGGTTTGTTCCATTCTTCCCATTTACTGTACCTATGTTAATATTTTTAATGATTCGTGGTGTTTCTAATCAATTTTGTGGTGTTTTTTATGGCTTTTAGTGGGGCATGAGACCTGAGTATTGCAATGATAAGTGGGTCAACTTGCTAAGAGATTACAAGAAAGTTAGAAAATATGAGAACAGACTTAATCATAAGCACGAATGGAAAGAAAGAAGGCTTATCTCTAATATTTTGTATCATGTTTATGAATCTCTCCATGGAGGGAATTTAAAAGGTACGCCTATTAGTGTCTCGATGGATAATCTCCGCTCAGGTATTTACACAATTGGTAAATTCTCTTTCGCTCAATTTGTGCGAGCCTGTGAATGGCTATTATAATGGAGCCTTGCCTTTGAATCTAAGCAACAGACCTAATCCGAGCCTGGAGTATGGACTGAAAGGAGCGAAGATCGCCATGAATTCTTATACTTTTGAGATTTATTTACCATTTATTTTTATTTATTTATTTATTTTCACCTGGTGAACTCGGTCACTAACCATGTACAGAGAGCTGAGTAGCATAGTAAGGACGCCAATTTCTAGTTCTCGAGCACATGGGCAAGGAAGCTAGATTAGGGTTTTAATATTCTTTATATATATATAGCACATGCACCCACACTGAATCACTTTATCTTCATATTAAGTAGGCTTCAATCAAAACTGACTAGACTGTCTGCAATCTTTTGCGTAATTCTCTAATAGCTTAATTGATTTTCCTTATAAAAATATATATATATATATTTCAAATTTTTATTTACTAACTATCATAATTGACCTTCTTTTCTTTTGCATGTGAAAGACACGGGTTTTTGAAGACATTTGAGACATGTTTTCGAAGCTAAAGGGTATTATGTTTAAAGTTCCCCTTCTCAAAGGTTCTGTCTCTTTTTTTTTCTTTATATATATATATATATATATATATATATATATATATATATATATTCTTCCTTGAGAGTGAGGGAGATTTCAAAGTCTCATAAATCCAACATCATTTAACGCCCCCAACCCTCGGTTTACCTCAGATACCCACTGATGCATGGTGACATGAGAGAAATAACTATGCTCAACGGTGCACCTTTCCACTAGTGGGACTTTATCAGGAAACCCTTGACATCTTTCGAACTGGGGTCGAACCGAGTTTTGCAGAACTTCATTTAAATTCTATGCCTTTTCCATGTTGATGCGGGCCCGTTCTGGATATCAAAAGCCAGAGCTTGTCCACTTGGGAGGCCGAGTTGTAGAACTCTGTAATCTCATTTGATTTTTTATTTTTATTTTTTTTAATGGATATTTACAAATTATAAAGCTTTTCTTTTGAATTGATTATATATATATATATATATATATATATATATATATATACAGATTTTCTTCCTTCTACAGAAAGCAAGGGCTCTTTTGGTGGTAGCAAAAGAAAACAGAGGAATATCTCGCTTCATCCTTCTAGGCATCCTTCCAGGCCTCCACGGAATTACATTTACATCTTGTTATCTATTTATTTTGTTTTGTTTTTCATACTTTTCCTTTCTTCTTCCATTCTTTTCTCACGAGGCCCTATGGTTCCAAGTTTTGAACCATGGCTCTGATACCATGTGTAAGGACCTCACCTAATCCTTAGTTTTATTTAATGTAAATCTAGTAGTTTTAAATTGATCTAGTTATTCTGTTCAAGTCTATATGTTTTCTTCAATGCTTCCTTAAAATAGATCTATTTTTCTTTCTATTTATGATATAAATTTCATTTATAAATGTAGAAATCAAGCATGAACAAGTATAAACAACATATATTCATTATCAATTTTAAGTATATTTATTTTCAACAAGTTACACAAATATCATTTCCAAAATGTAAAAATTGAATTTCATACAAGTAAAATACATGTAGGATAGCAGTATGTCCTTGTAGATAAATAGGAGTATGTCCTTGTAGATAAATAGGATAGTGTTCTGCCCCTGTGAATTAGTAGTTTTTTCCATGCTAACTCCATCTCAATATTTTCAGGAAACTCAACCTCCAAACAGATTTACCGCCCAGCCAATTAGGAACAGTCTCGTCGACTCCCTAGCTACAAGGAACCCATATTCCTTGGCCCTCCGTGCTCAAAGTCCCCAAGAACAACAATAACCACATAAGTAACATATTGGCACGTCTTGAGATCCAACTACCCTTCTAGTTCATGTCTCCTTCTGGTTTCCCCCATGGGTTCCAAGCTTCAACTTCCTTCCTTTTCACAACTCCTTTGCCTTTCCCATTCTCATGGTTTTGTTCCCCAAAATAAACTCCAAAAATAATCCCCCGCCTTCATCATTCCTTCTCCCTTTTAAGCACTTCCCACCACCCCTTTCTCTGAGAGGAGGACTACACTACCCAAAAAAATAGTTTTTAAATAATCATGCTCATAACCATTCATGCACCTTTTTGGATAATGCATCAAGTCAAATTAAATATTTTCAAGTGCACCATTTTCTAAAAACAATTAAATAATCATTCATGCACCTTTTTGGATAATACGTCAAGTCAAATTAAATA
The DNA here is from genome assembly GCA_027924585.1 of Larix kaempferi. Lineage (NCBI taxonomy): Eukaryota > Viridiplantae > Streptophyta > Pinopsida > Pinales > Pinaceae > Larix > Larix kaempferi. The sequence continues at coordinate 5,886,776 of BSBM01000831.1, forward strand.
TTTTCAAGTGCACCATTTTCTAAAAACAATCAAATAATCACTATAATGGACAATCATATCCATTCATTTAATTCCATTGACTTTACTCAACAAAGGCATCAATTCGGATAACTTCAACTGTACTCTTTAAACAAAAATATTAAAATATTCATCTTAAAATTGCAACCATATCCACTCATTTAGTTTTGATTGACATTTTCCTAACAACCCAATCAATTTAATTTGCATACTTTCAACCTTGCTCATATATTGTAAATAATATTTTACGATGTCAATCCTAATAAGTTTTTAAATTAAATGCATCTAAATAAGCAAAAATGAATATTAAATAAAATACACTTTTAGTCATAAATTAATGTATAGTTAACCCAATAATCCTCAATACAAATAATTATAATACAATTATTCATGTTATGAAATAATAAATCTATATTTGAATAATACTAGCGTATGCACACAAGGTATGTAAGTGTAGCTAGTACTTACGTAGCATGTGCGTATACTAATAATAGCATGTTGAACCTCTAATGCATAGATCTTATTTATCACAAGCAACCATACAAGGAACAATTCAGTAATAACATCATTTAACAATAATTACTAACTAGTCATAATAACACAACATCAATTGCATGGTATTCTAAGTTTATTATATGTGAGAAAAGGAAGAGTTTTAACACTCACACAAACATCCAAGTTGTTTTACTAACTCAAATCATAATAATATATGAAACAACATAACATATTGAATCACGACACATGAATTAAGCAAGGGTTTTCAATACACACAGTAAATTATGTTTCCCTTAAACTTCCACGACATTCCTATCTACCTACCTCTTTCTACCTAATTCCCAACTAACTTCCACATCCTATCCTTCCTCTGTTGGACTACCCTGAAGTGTCACGCCGTGACCGGCTCCAGCTAGAACTCATAAGCGGAAGTGTCGACTACATCGACCAAGCTTCCCCAGCAGGAACCCACTAGTCATCATCACACACCTTGGGAAGTGCATCGTAGCGTGACCCTCCCATGACTCCGGATTTCGGAGGATAAACGATGGGTAATGCCTCCACCCCTCCTATGGAACAAGGATCAACATCCTTCATAGTCATACTGCGTTGCTATTGTTGTTCTTAGGGATTTTGTCATCGAATAACTAGTTTGGGAAATTGAGTTTCCTGAAACCCAGCACCTGCCCACACATCATGATAATAAACCAATACCCATATAGAAAATAATGCATCACTTGCATACCATTTATCTTTAAGAGTCCATGTCCCCGAGGTACTCCCACATCGTAGGATCCAGCTACCACTTAGCCCTTTTAACCTATAGGTTAGTTTCCAACATACGATTGCAAATACCGTGCAATCATTGTTCATGCATACTCATTTCATTGCTAAGGAACAATAATACAAATCATTTCTATGTACCATGCACCTGGTATCATGTCTATCCATTCAACATATATCTTTTTAACTCGGTATCCACGTACCCATTATTTAGTAAATTTGCATGCTAGAGACATATTCAAAACATGAATCTAATTCATAACATTAACGTCACACACACACACACACATATATATATATCGGAAAATGTGATGAACCTGCAATAATTAATTAATGCAAATACACAAGATCTCATAAATAATAGAACTCAGAATCACTTTTATATTGATGATGGGCCACTTCGAGGGGGCAACCTCCTTTGAGCAAGCTCAATACAATTAACTTCACGGTGCCTTCATAGGTCTCAACACACACTTATATACTAAGTCTAGGCGCCAATACTATGGGTCAAAACCATGGGCCACTACAAACTATGGATCAACAATACTACGGGCGACTTACAAAGCATATGCGCCAACAACAATAACACAAACTATTGATCAACAAATACTACAGGACGACTTACAAAGCATATGCGTCCAACAACAATATACTAACAAAGTAAAGACATGGGTTCCTAACATCCCCTCCCCCTTAAAAAAAGCTTTGTCCTCAAAGCTTTAGATGTGAAAATTGTTGTTGAATCTGAAGGAGTGTTCCCATGTAGCATCCTCCGGTTGCATGCCGTGCCACTGAATTAAGACCTCTGTGATAGAGCGAGAGCGAAGCTGACAAGTGCACCGATTGAGGATGGCCTCCGGCTCCAAAAGGATGGATCCTTCATTATCCAGTTCGGGTAAAATAGTTTGTCCACTGATGTTGGTGCTAAGAACTTTCTTCAAACAAGAGACATGAAAGACTGGATGAATGCGGGAAGAAGGAGGAAGTTCCAATTTATAAGCAACGGACCCAATCTTCTAAAGAATCGGATATGGCCCATAGAACTTTGGAGAAAGCTTATGAAGCCCTTTGAGTTTCAAGGAGGATTGCTTGTATGGCTAGAGACGAAGAAAAATCATATCGTCGACTTGAAAAGTGCGCTCAGAACGGTGTTGATCAGCTTGTTGCTTCATGCGATTTCTTGCCATGTGAAGATTGTCCCGCAAAATGCGAAGAATCTGATCGCGGTTTCGAAGGACCGTGTCAACTTCCTGAACTGGTGAACTGGTGGGGGTGTATGGAAGAAGAACTGGAGGTTCCTGACCATAGATTGCTTCATATGGGGTCATTTTAGAGGCAGTGTGGTAAGAGGTATTGTACCACCATTCAGCGAGAGGGAGCCACTTTTCCCACTGATGTTGTTGTTCCGAGGTGAAGCAACGAAGATAAGTTTCCAAGCATTTATTGATCATTTCAGTCTGACCATCTGTTTGTGGGTGATACCCTGAACTCATCTTCAGTTTGGTGCCAGTGTGGCGAAATAGTTCTGTCCAAAAATGACTGGTGAAAGTCGCATCACTATCCGAGACAATGGAAGAAGGGATGCCATGAAGACGAAAGATCTGGTCCAAGAAAATTTGAGCGACTGAGGAGGTTGTATAGGGATGGATGAGAGCACAAAAATGACTATATTTGGAGAGGCGATCAACCACAACGAGAATCACTGTCTTCCCGCCAGATTTAGGGAGCCCTTCAATGAAATCCATAGAAATATCTGTCCAAATCCGTGTAGGTATGGGCAAGGGTTCAAGCAATCCTAGAAGGAGTGTTGTTTCACCCTTATTGTGCTAGCAGGTATCACATTCGACCACCATTTGTTGAATTGTCCTTTTCATGCCCTACCAAAAGAAGTTACGTCGTGCCCGTTCATACGTTTTGAGGAACCCAGAGTGCCCTGCCGATGGAGAAGCATGGAGTTCATAGAAGACAGCCTCTTGAAGATCTGTGCTCTGGGGAAGCACCAGACGAACCTTGTATCTCAGAGAAGCACCATCCCAAGAGTAACGTGGTACAGCAGAAGGGTTGTTGTTCAAGCGTTGGATTACTTGAGATAAGGAAGAGTCATTGACATAACCCTGTTGAATAGATTGCAACCAATTTGGAACAGGCATAGACATAGCTGAAAGAGAACCTTGGGCATCAAATGTGTGAGAAAGAGCATCTGCCACAATATTGTCTTTACCCTTCTTATAAGTGATCTCATAGTCATAACTCATGAGTTTGCTAACCCATTTATGTTGTGCCGAGGAGGAGACAAGTTGTTCCAAGAAATATTTCAGACTCTGGTGATCAGTCTTGATGCAGAAATGATTCCCTAATAGGTATGGGCACCACTTCTGTATTGCATGCAAAATAGCCATCATTTTCTTCTCATAGGTAGAGGCAGCTAAATTCTTACCTGAAAGGGCTTTGCTGGTGAGCGCAATGGGGTGTTAATATTGAAAGAGAACAACACCAAGTCCATTTCCACAAGCATCACTCTCAATTGTGAAGGGCTTAGAAAAATCGGGCATAGCTAGAACAGGTGTAGTACACATAGCTTGTTTTAGTTTGTCAAATGCACACTGAGCAGCATGTGTCCATGTAAAAGCATCATTTTTCAATAGAGAAGTTAATGGAGCTGCAATCTTCCCATAATCCTTGAAAAACTTGCGGTAGTAGCCAATCAACCCCAAAAAACCATGAAGGCTCTTGAGTGTCTGAGGATGCGGCCAATTGTTCATGGCATCGATTTTGACAGGATCCACACGAACCCCTTGTGCTGAGATAATGTGCCCGAGATACTCAACTTCCTTTTGACCAAAAACACATTTAGACTGCTTGGCATGGAGATGATGGTCAGAGAAAAGTTGCATGACAAGATCCAGATGCTGGAGATGTTTATCCCATATTTTACTGTAGATGAGGATATCATCAAAGAATACCAGAATGAATTTCCGCAAGTAGGGTCGAAATATTTTATTCATTAAGGCCTGGAATGTGGAAGGAGCATTAGTGAGGCCAAAGGGCATGACCAAAAACTCATAATGGCCATCATGTGTGCGAAAAGCTGTTTTAGGGATATCATCCTCATGAACCCGAATTTGATGATACCCAGGACAAAGATCCAACTTGGAGAAAAAGTGAGCCCCATGAAGCTCATCAAGAAGCTCATCAACAACAGGAATTGGAAACTTATCCTTGATGGTGAGGTGATTAAGTGCTCGGAATTCAATGCAGAGGCGCCATGACCCATCTTTTTTGCGGACAAGAATAGCGAAGAAAAGGAACTAGTGCTTGGGCGAATAATACCTTGCTTCAATAAGTCCCGAACGAGCATTTCAATCTCCATTTTTTGGTGAAATGGGTAGTGATAGGGCTTGATGTTGGGAGGAATGCTGCCAGGAAGGAGCTGAATACGATGGTCTTCTGGCCTGGAAGGTGGCAATCCCACTGGTTCAGCAAAGACACCTGTATATCGATCCAGAATTTGTTGTAGATCCAAAGGAGTAGTGGAGACTGCTGATGGTTGCATCTAAATGGAATGGATCTGAGCGATGACACCATGTGAATTCTTCTTGAAGAATTTTTCCATGCGATGTGAACTGATGATGCTGAGAGAACTTGGTTGTAATCCTGTCAATGTGTGTTTTTTTCCATTGAGGGAAAACTGCATCCAAAGTTCAGCAAAATCCCATAAGATAGGGCCAAGCGTGCGTAGCCATTGAGCGCCCAAAACAACATCACATCCGCTTAAGGTCAAGGCAAACATGTCAAAGCGCAAGGTATAATCTCCCATAGAGATACGCACATTTCGACACTTCCCTTTGCAAGGTAAGGTGCCCCCATTGGCAACCATGACTTCAAAGTTGGAGCAAGGATGGATAAAACAATCAGCTTGTTTGGCGATCCGAGGGTCAATGAAATTATAAGTGCTACCAGAATCAATGAGTATTGTAAGAGGAAGCTTCTTAAAGTAACCCCTGACCCACATTGTTTGGGGGGTGGTGATTCCAACTAAAGCATGGAGAGATATCTCTGGTTGGTCATCCTGAGACGGAGGGTCAATAGGCAGTTCCTGAATGTCGACCAGAGCATCCAGTGTTTCTGGATCTTCGTCACCAATTTCAGAGGCAGGCGGAGAATCGACATCCAAGAGATAGAGCTTTTGCTGAACACATTTATGTCTCCCAGTGAATTTCTCATCACAATTATAGCAAAGCCCCTTTTCTCTGCGTGCTTGCATCTCTGTTTCAGACAAACGCTTGATAGGAGTTGGTCGAGGACCCTGCGGTATAGGTGGTCGTTGAGAACCCATATTTCGGAAGGGAACAAAAGTGGGCTTGGAGCGTTGTTGGGCTGCAATCTTGTCTTCTGCCAACTTAGCCAACCCTAGGGCTTCCATCATTGTGTTGGGACAGAACATTTTGACCTCAGAGCGGATGGCATCCTTTAGACCACTGATAAAACAACTCCGGTAAAAGTCATCAGACAGTCCTTCGGTGTGGTTGGCTAGTTTCTCAAATTTGGTTTGATACTCTCTCACAGTACCAATTTGGTGAAGTTTAGTGAGGGCTCCTGTGAAGTCATCAAAAGCACTAGGACCAAATCGTTGCAAAAGGAGCTGGCAAAAGTCTGGCCATTTTGGCTCTTCATGAGCCTTGATGTACCAACGGTACCATTGAAGAGCTTCTTGTTCCAAATGAAAGGATGCCAGTGGAACTTTGTTGACATCAAAAGTATTATGCAGACTGAAATACTGTTCTGCACGATAAATCCATGCAGTTGGATTAGTACCATTGGAGAGAGGAAAATCAAGCTTCGAACCACGGAAATTGCTGGAAGAAGAGAACCCATTGTCTGATGAAGACTCGGACTGTCGTTTGTTGTTCATAGCTGAATGTTCAAGATGGAGGCCAAGAAAATTTTCATCTAGATCCTGGAGTTTGGCTTGGATGGCTGCAAGTGCGTCTTCCATGGTTTTTGCTCTTGCACGGGTGACAACCATAACCAAGAGTTTTTTTTTTGTTGACTGGGTAGGAAAACAAAAACAGAAATTGCTTCAATAAAGGAAAATCTGGACTAGGGAAAAAATCTGAAGGGTAATTGGGGTTTGACTAGGTTTTGGACACTGTCGAATAGACAGGGAAGCAAAAATGAGGATTTCAGAAGCGGGGTGAAAGAATGGGAAAATTTGACAGAGGGGGACAAAGAAGCAGAATTCAGAAAGGAACTCTGTGGTAAAATTTGAAGATGATTGGGTGAAATCTGAGGAAGTTATGGCAAACCCTAAAAATAGACAAATGTGGGATTTCGAGCTTTGGGAAGGGGAATTGGGGATAGGGTCCTCATGAATGAAATATGTAGAATGGGATGACAGGGGTTCCCCGAAAATTTCAGGGGAAACAGAGTGAAAACAAGGGAGATATGGAGGAAATTTATTTATTTATTTATTTATTTATTTTTTTTATTTTTTTCTTTCAGACTGGAGCGGCTACGGCTCGGAAGGGATCAAGAACAGATAAATCTGCAACGGCCCAGAAGTGATCGAAAATAGAGGGATCTGAAATGGCACCGAATGGATTGAAAACGGCTGGATCTGGAACGGCTTGTAGAATGGATCTGAACGACTGGATCTGAAACGGCGCAGCAGTGATCGACAACAGTTCAGCTGAAAATAGATATGGAACCCAGGTATGTGCGGCTTCCTAACAGTTCAGGGGTTTCACTCGGCCACTAATGCTGTCTGACGGCTTGCGTATTGGGGCAGTACCCCTCACTCCACGGCTCAGGTAAAACTGATAACCAGTTTGCCACAAACGACAGCTCTTGGTTTACCTCATGGGTGGGAACTAGTCAATCAGGTAGGGGTCGTTGCCCTTTTCGCTGGCAGGTCCTCTCAATGGGCCAGCTACTTCGGGGTTCATGTGGTACTCCTCACAATGACTTTTAGGGCTTATGCCCAAGTACTTCCCACAGTTAAGCGGATAGGGATTATTCCCAAATCCGAACCTGCAACAGATGCGAAAAAAAATTTGGCAGAAATTTCACCCAGCGAGCCCAAGAAAGTGCTCTGATACCAGATGTGATGAACCTGCAATAATTAATTAATGCAAATACACAAGATATCAGAAATAATAGAAATCAGAATCACTTTTATATTGATCACGGGCCACTTCGAGGGGGCAACCTCCTTTGAGCAAGCTCAATACAATTAACTTCACGGTGCTTTCATAGGTCTCAACACACACTTATATACTAAGTCTAGGCGCCAATACTATGGGTCAAAACCATGGGCCACTACAAACTATGGATCAACAATACTACGGGCGACTTACAAAGCATATGCGCCAACAACAATAACACAAACTATTGATCAACAAATACTACGGGACGACTTACAAAGCATATGCGTCCAACAACAATATACTAATAAAGTAAAGACATGGGTTCCTAACAGAAAAATACTAAAACCATATGTCCACAGTGTCATCAAACTGACGAAATCTCACAATAATAAGCAAATACAACATATAATGATAGTTCAGATAATAAGGTCAAAACGGAGCATTACAACTACTTCCTCATATATAACTTGATTTGGTTATGATAACATATCTAATGTTATTGTGTAAGCTATATATAAATCAATCAATATATAAATTGGTTTAGGTAAATGAATCCTTTTTTTCTTAGTAAAATTTCATAATCATTCATTTGTTAATTAACTTGCTTTAATATGAAATCACAATTTCTAATATCCTCTCTATCAATTTACTTATAATGCTTAAATTGTTGAAAATCAAACTGTTGGGAATATGAATAATTATTTGTTTCTCTAGAATTTGCTTTGAAGTTTGGAAGTTATGTTTGCTTTCATTTCAATGATACTTTATTGAAATTTGAGAGAACATTACTTATAAGGGTTTTTGAATTGGGTGTATTTTTATATTTTATATTATTATTTTAAATGGTTTGTAAGATAAATGAATGTATTTTAATTTGCAATTATTTAAAATATAGAAAAGAAGGTTAATCATTTTACATTTTCAATTTTTCTTTTAATATTACCATTATGCTTTGTTGCATTTTTACATATTTGTTTTGTCCAAGTTGTATCATATTATTAAATTCTTAATTATTAATTTTTTTTTGTAAAGTTTTTAATTTTTTTTTTTAATTTCCAATTTTCATTTTAGAGTTAGCAACTGCATATTTTGAAAGTTGTATCATATTATTAAATTCTTAATTATTAATTTTTTTTGTAAATTTTTTAATTTCCAATTTTCATTTTAGAGTTAGCAACTGCATATTTTGAAAGACTCAAAAGTTTTAGGTTAAACCAAAAGAAAACATCGAAAAGATTTTAGAAAAAAAAAATTGAGAGGAATAACATTGTTGCTTTTGAGTGAAATGAGATTGGAAAATATCAGCATACATTCATTTTAATTATGGATTTATTTGGTATCAAGAGGGATCAATCCCTCTAAGTACAAACCATTTTTAAAGTACAAATGCTTGTACAAAGTGTATGTCTAAAAAGATTTTATCCCTTTTGACTATTGATAGATATAAGATTAAGATGTATCTAAGTTGGTTTAAGATGTTCTGTCGCCCATTTTGGTCTCCTCTCGGCGCTATCCTATCTCCCCTTTCGGCCTCCTCTCGACGTGGTTCTGTCGCCCCTTTCGGTCTCCTCTCGGTGCTATTCTGTCGCCCCTTTCGGCCTCCTCTCGACCTAGTTTTGTCGCTTCTTTCTGTGGAGTTCAGGGTGCTTGTTCGGCGCGTAGGTGGACAGCATCCAATTTGGATGGTGGTTGGTCATTGTGGAGTTGGATAGCGTCTAGTGAAGGTATTGTAATTTAATTTTCTTTTTCTTTTTGTTAATTTTCATATTTTCGGGTCTATTAATGTTATTTCTAATTTTTATACATTGTTTGCAGGTGTTGTTTCGTTCTTTCGGTGCTCGGCTTCGTTTTGGTTCCTTAGTTGTTCAGCTTCGGACGCTCGAGTTCGGTTTCGTCGTGTCTTTCAGCAGTGAAAAATAAACAGGTATGCCTTCTAATTAAAATTTAAATATAGGTTTGCCAAACTCTCAATTAATTTGTCAATTTAAATTATGATAACCAGTTTTCAGTTGGTTTATGTTAGAATTCATGAACTCTGTTTACATGGACAGAATTCATGAACTCTGTCCATGTGGACAGAGTTCATAACTCTGTCCACATGGACAGAGTTCATGAATTCTGTCCATGTAGACAGAGTTCATGAACTCTGCCCACTTTATTGAACTATTTCCACATGGACATAGTGCATGAACTCTGCCCACAAGGACAGAGTTCATGAACTCTGTCCATACGGACAGAGTTCATGAACTCTGCCCACTTTATTATTGTTATATAATTTTGTAAGGTGCACGGTAGAAGGTGAATTAAGTATTATTGAATAATGTTAATGGTGGATATTGTGTTTAAAAAAACATTTCTTTTATTTTACACATTTCTTTTACAAAATCAATAAATTTAGTTGTTAATAAATTCAAAATGGTTATTTATTCCTAAAATTTATTATGTTAGGATATAATCATCTTTAACTAGCATTATCAAATAAGATTACAAATTATCATCCATAACAGTCATTTAGTATTTCCCATTACACCCTCATAATGTTACATAACATAGTTTCCAAATATAGAGTTCATGAACTCTGTCCAAATGGATAGAGTTCATATGGACACAAAGTAAGCACTTATGTGAACAACTTTTAGTACAACTATGACACCATATATTACGTATACAGCTGAACCAATGGGACTAGTAGTAAGATCAACGTATAAGGATAATTAAGAGTTAGACAACTATAAGATCAATAAGAGCATATAAGTCATTGAACATATACAAACTAAGAGCCTTAAATAACATTATTAGTAATTATACCAGTACTGATATTGTAAGGATTAGCATAGCTCAACTATGCTTGTTATTCAATATAAGATCAATATGTGACATCAAGATCACTAGCTGGTAGTACTGTAATTCATATAATAACTATATACGTAATTAGTTAAGTTCTATCATCCTGTGAATACAAGACTCGTCTTAACTACCTATGTAAGCTCATATACTAATGGACTTACTTCATATATATGTCATAAGCTGTGAGTTTTATTTTAACTCTGTAATTCACAGATCGTTAACAATAACAGCTTCTATAGCAAATGTGAAGATTCATGGTATTATTTTTCCTTAGGTTGTAACATGGAAAACTCGAGAAACATAATACCATGAATCGTCACCATTGCTAGGCTGAACACTTGTTATCTTTTGTGAGACAGAGTTCATGAACTCTGTCCTCATGAACAGTTTTGTTTGATGATGATATGTACAAGTATGTAGAAAAAATAGTTATTGTAAGTGGTTTACTTCATTCAATCCCTTAATGAAAATATATTGTACATTCCAAGCTCTCATTGTGTTTAGAGCTTTTTGCTTCTGTATTCATGGAAAAATATGACTATCTTAAAGTAAAAAGTTACCAGTTTCAAATCGAGAACATTTTTTTATGATTATATGGAATAATGAAAATATTTGTAGATATAATTTATGTTTAAATTATTAAAATATCAAATAAGTTATTAATTTAGGATTTAAATTAAGATTTAACATGTTCATGAACTGATTCCTTGACATAAAGAAATGTAATCTTCACTTAATATTTAACCATATTGGTTCCATTCATTTAAAACATCAAAAACACTTAAAAGATTGGCACATTAATTCCTCATACATCCAACAATATTATATATACTCATTTTAAAAACTATTAGATGATATTAGGTATATTTAGGTCCTTATTAAAGAACTTAGTTTCTTTAGCAGCTAGGTCTTAGAATTTGTAGAATTAACATGTATAATTTGTATGTGTTTTGAGTTGATGGTTGTGTAAGTGTAGATATCATATCAAATGGAAAGAGATCAGTCTTCGAGGAAAAAGCGTAGGAGGTCATCACATTCTTCGGGAGTTGGTGACCCATTTGACAATCGAAGATTGTCGACTTCACCTCGTGATTCAAGCTTATTGTACAGTTCACATTCATTCGATCATCGGCGAGGCGATAGGAGTACAGATGGTTCTCCTTTATCTTCTGTGGGAGAACGTCGATCTCGACCTTCTGTCGGTATGAACATCAATCTTTTAATACATATATAAATTGTATTTTTGTGTGTATGTAGTTTGTACATGTTTACACATAACTTTGTTTGTATTTGAAGCAGAAAGGGAGGAAGATCGAGCAAGGGAGACAGACATGGGTGCATAGCAAGGTCCCCAAGAGGCTCGTCATCCTACACAAAGTGACGAAGGTCGAGCCAGGACGCAATTTGTTGAACTAGACGAGGGTTGTACACCCATAACAACTTATTCATCTGATTTATCTGCGAAGCTTCCATGGGAAAGTGGTCTTGCACAAACGACCCTTGAAAGTTGCAAATCTCACTATGACAAGATGCAACGTGATCTTTCTTGTTTGGATCTCCTTCCAGATAACAAACAAAGTATAGAGATGGTTTTGGGATCATTACAAAAATTCATTGAGGTATATGAGGATCTTGGACCAACAACAGATGGTTTTGTTGACTTTATGCGCAGAAGAAGGGCCCAAGTGATGGGTCCAGATAAGTGGGTTGTTGTGAAGGAGAGAGTGACCAAAGAACAAGCCATGGGAATGTTTAACTTCAAAGAGGGCCTAAAACGAAAAACATTGAAAGTGCAATATTTTAAGCACCCTCATCTTGCACATCATTTATATGATCGATTCCTTGCAGCCTATGGTCAGTTGCCATGGAATGATGAGGTTTCTAATTATTTTGCCAGATTTTTTTATGCCAAGTTTTTTTTAAATATGAAGCTAGACTATACTGATATTCATTTTGACTTTTACAGAGTTGGAAAGGGGCAAATATACGATAAAAAAAAGTGCTCTTAGAGATCCCACTACTCTTCAACCTCCACCTCAGATATCTCGCCCACCTAGGATTGTGACTTACAAATCGGAGATGGAGCCCACATCAGAACTTGGGACAACTGCAAGGCATGCTGTTGCTGAAGGTTTAACTTCATCATTTTTAGGAGTTGATGTGGGATTGAGTCGAGAGAGGGCTCGAGACACTATTTGGCAGAATTTTGTTTACAAAACGAACAATGAGTTAGATGGAATGAGCATTGAAGATCTTAAGGCTTATGATAAGGTTTGTCGTGATATAGCTTCGGATGTCTTGTCCAATGACACATCGAGTTTGTGAGAGGTTTGTGTACTTTCAATCTATTTACTTTTTTTATTCATTTTGAATTGAACTTTTTGTTACATTATATCGTTGTATGATATTATGCTTGTTTTGATGTATAGTAATAAATACATTACGTAAATGTTTATTGGTTGCAGTTTTCTAGAATGATGAATGAACATAATTTTCGAGCCTCCGCTAGTGAAAATTTTGAAAATGTAGAAAATATAAAAAATCATCTTGGAAAGGTATATTTATTATTTACATATTTATATTTATGTTTGAAAGATATTTTATCATTTTTTTATTTTTAATTTAACTATGTATCTTATTGTTAATTTGACTTATCCATGCAGGTTTCTTTAGATTCAAACTTTTTAGAGGATTTTCCATCTATTGTGAGCTAATGATTTTAATTTTTTTGTTTCGGTTTTAAGTTAATTATTTAATTTTAGTTTTTTTTGCTTGCACTATGTTTTATTTATTAACAAAATTTAAATTTTAGGGAAGAGAACATATGGAAATTAACGGTTAAGATATAGGTTCATTGATGCATGTAGATATTGGCACCGAGGTAATTTTGTTCATAATTGAACTGTTCTCTGATATATAAGTTTAATATTTTAATTTTTTGAATTTAGTTTAAAATAGTTTAAATAGTTTATGAGATTCATAAATTGTTTTTATACATGTTGCATCTTGGATCTCTTCCATCTCTTGGAGGCAAAGGGAAGACTCTTGGAGGCAAAGGGAAGACTCCAATGGAGGGGTATCTTTGATCTATTCGAGGCAAATGGAAGATTCCAATGGAGGATAGTGGTGGACTTCCATTTAGAGAATTTGAGGTAATTGAATTGTTCTTTGATATAAGTTTAATATTTTAATGTTTGAATTTAGTTTAAAAATGTTTAAATAATTTATGATATTCATAATCTGTTTTTATACATGTTGCAGGTTGAATCAAGTCCAAGGGAAGACCCTAATGGAGGATAGTGGTGGACTTCCATTTAGAGAATTATTTATATTGCTATTTTTTTGTTGATATATACGTTGTAGTTTTGGACATCGGGGAGCTTTATTTTTGGATTATACATATGTACATTGAACTCACATATTCATGAATATTTTTTTTGGATTATATACACATGTACATTGAACTTACATATTATGTGTGGTAAATGGTTAGAATGTGTTTTTGCATGTTTATGAATATATGTATTATTAAATTTATGTATGTATGTAGATGTAAATTTTTTTCAGTGTTGAGATGTAAATAATGATAGGAATGTTAGGGATGAATGTTAGGAAGTTTTGATAGGAATGTTAAGAATGAAAGTTAGGAATGTTAAGAATGAATGTTATGTTTATTTTAAGAATGAATGTTAGGAAGTTTTGATAGGAATGTTAAGACTGAATGTTATGAAGTTTTGGTAGGTGCAATCTAATGTTAGGAATGTTTGGAATGTTAAGAATGGATGTTAAGAATGAATGTTATGAAGTTTTGATAGGATAGGAAGTTTTGATAGGAATGTTAGGAATATTAAGAATGAATGTTAGGAAGTTTTGATAGGAATGTTGGGAATGTTGGGAATGTTAAGAATGAATGCTAGGTTCAAATTTTGATAGGAATGTTAGGAAGTTTTAATATGAATGTTAGGAATGTTAAGAATGACTGTTAGGAAGTTTTGATAGGTGCAATCTAATGTTAGGAATGTTAAGAATGAATGTTAGAAATGTTAAAAATGGATGCTAAGAATAAATGTTAGGAAGTTTAAATAGAATTTAGGAAGTTTTGATAGGAATGTTAGGAAGTTTCACAAACGACCCTTGAAAGTTGTAAGTCTCACTATGAATGTTAGGAATGTTAAGAATCTTAGGAATGTTAAGAATGAATGTTATGAAGTTTTGATAGGAATGTTAGGAATGTTAAGAATGAATGTTAGATTCAAGTTTAGAATGAATGTTAGATTCAAGTTTAGAATGAATGTTAGGAAGTTAAAGTTAAGAATGAATGTTAGGAAGTTTTGATATGTGCAATCTAATGTTAGAAATGTTTGGAATGTTAAGAATAAATGTTAGGAATGATAAGAATGATTGTTGGGAAGTTTTGATAGGTGCAATCTAATGTTATGAATGTTAAGAAAGAATGTTTGTTTGATATATAGAATCTTGGCTTCAACATAAAACTTGAATTTCATATAAATGATAAATTGAAATTTGTGTAAATAATTCATATTTTCAATTTTTAACTAATGATTCATATTTTCAATGTTCAAGTACATTTTATGCTACTGAAATCATGGCAAATGGGGATTTAACAATTTTTTGTTTTTTAATCATAAGCAGAGATTACAGGATTGTGAAGCTTATGTTAAATTAGAGCAATGATTTTAGACAACAATTTGATGAATTTTCATCGATTTGTTGTAAATAATCATTGCTCTAATTTAGCATAAGCTTCACAATCATGGAATCATTGCTTGTGATTAAAAATCAAATAATCGTTATCTCCATTTGTCATGATTTCAGTTATGTGAACTTACACAAGTGATATTTTAAAAAACTCATGGATCATATTTATATGGATTGTTTAGCCCACTACAAAACTAATAATGGATCAACCCATCTAATGGATCAAGAATAATAATTTCTCATTTATTAATTACATCAGAGAAGCATGAAATGGATCAGATGAATACAAAATCTAGCAGGTTTCTCGGTGATTCTTCACTTAAAAAGTAAAGATTCGGGGCAGAGTGTGGGGATAGCCACATTCGCTATCTCATCCCTTAAGTGGTCTAATAGACATATGGGGACCCGAATAAAGTACTTTACATAGAATTTAAGACGAAATTACACATTAAAGTTTTCATTACCAAATAATTTTCAAATTCATTTCAGCATATTAAAATACGATCATTTAAACTCTTATTCTAGTTTCCATTCAAGATCATAGATATAGTTCAAAGAAAAAAAAATATTGTACACAACATTTGACATGGACATGGACAAAAACATTGATCGATTCATTTTTGATATAATTAAAAACATCGCAATGGAATGTCATCCTCAATTATCTGTTCATGGTCATATTTGGACAGTTTCCATTTTTTAGTTTTTAATTGTTTTTTCGATGGAACTTGTACCAATTTTATTCTAGATGCACATACTAAATGACTATATTGACAACATATAACATCAGGTTCATAATCCTGAAAATAGACATAATTTTCAGTCATATGGGTCTGCTGAAAAAAATAGCATTTTAAAATGATGGATCCTCTCTCGTATGTATACTCATTATCATTGTAGTCCTCCAATAACTTCATCTTTGCTTCAGTGCATCGCATCAAATAATACTTCACATTTTCGTTGTTGTCTGATAAGTGCAATCATAGCGAAAACATCCCCTATGCAAATTACAATTGGCTTTAAGGTTTTTAAATCAATTAAATTGACTAATATACACATAAGGTGATGGACAAGAATGAACAATCGACAAAACATTTGTAAGATCATTACCTTCTCTAACAAGATCTGAAATTCTGTCGCCATCAAATGATATTGCTATTTCTTCTGATTCTAATTCTTCTACGCTTGTTAGTGGCATTTTTCCTTTAAGATTAATCTCTGTGTGTTTCCAATGTTTTACGTAGTTGTTCGTTATTTTTTCACAAACTTCTGTAGATTCAACATTTTCAGTGCAAATATGACAAAAGCATGATTGCTTTCTACTATCAATTGCAAACACGTTTTGGAAGGATTTTGATAGAATAGAGTGAAAATATCTAGTCCCATGTATGGTGCTAGTGTCGTATGGTATTGATTTATTTATATCTTGGACCCCAACAAGCCAAAAAAACCTACACAAATGACAACTTTTGATGTTAGTGTAAATATACTTAAATGTTAGTGTAAATATACTTAAATGTTAGTGTACATTTTTTTAAATTGACAATTAATATAAATTAAAAAAATCGTGTACATACCTGCGCACATCTTTTGATTGTTGATTATAATCATGGATTAGATGTACTTTATACCATTGGACAACCTCTACAGCTGAATGAAATCGTGCAGAAGAATGGTTCATTTTCCATCTTCGAAGTGTTCTTTTTACGCATGCTCCTGCACCATCATGTTCACATTTTCCATGTCCAGTTTCAAAGAAATTCTAGTGATGTTTAATGTTCAATGCTTTATGAAGTCGACATAACCAATAAAATGATCTCAAAAATTTAAATTGTCCTGCACATCCATCCAACCATATCCAATGTTCATTAAATTTAATTTCACGTCTTTTTAATGAATCGTAGAAAATGTTTTCAATACAATGCTGAACAAAATGTGTATCTTGTGTATGATCATCACTAATATAAAAGTGATATTCTTTAATCACATCTCGATTGTCACGCGTGCTTTCAATGCCACCAACGTCCTGTTGAGAATGTCTATATAGAACGTGGACAAATATCAAAACTTGGTCAGAATGATAGTATTCACTCGGTATCTCTTTTTGTGCAGCAAATGTGTAGTTTTCTACAAAATCAACCACTGACAAAATTGTTCAGGGTGGAAAAATTTCACGAGACTGTTTGAATTGAAGGTCTTGCCATCGTGCTCTATGTGAATGCTTGGTGTATTTATAAATTTCACTTTCAAATTTCTTGAGAAAATCTGTCACACATATTTTATCTTCTCTCAAATCAATTCTTTTGGAATGTGCATCACTAGAACTTGTAGCATAACCGATGTATTCATATCTTCTCCAATCAACGGTTACATTTGACAGTGAGTGATCATTATCGATAGGATATTTATTGTGGAATAAGACCAGATTTCCACAATGATAACAATGTTTTCCATTGACACATTTCTTATTATAAAGTACTTCATCGTGATCTCTCTCACATAGAGTTTGAGATATGAATTCACGTACTGTGGGCGAAGGTGGTGAATTTGTCCAAAACATTTTACCAAATTCAAGAAACGTGTCATAATATAATTGAAATTGCACATGATAACGACAACAACACGTGTCAAGTATAGTAATAGGTCTAACATACCATGGTTTTTGTTGCACAAATGTAGTGATTGACACATTAATTCCACGATGATCTTCCTTGAATTTATTGAACAATTATACTTGTGTCATTTCCATTATATGTTTTGGACTGCTTTCATATACGCCTCGTAATACTCTTTGTCGTATCACATCCCTTGAATTTGGTGAAACTCGAGCATGTGCCAACCAATATTTTCGTACAATATCTTCAACACTTGCTCCCATTTTATCTGTGTAAGTCTGTCTACAAATAGTTGCCCAGCAAGCAAGTTCATCATTTTCATCTATTTGCATTCTGAATTTGCTATGTTTGTATAATGTCTTTCTTGAGGTTCCAACTGCTTTTGCTAGTTGTGTTGTCAAACGTTTTTGTCTAGTACTAGCTGAAAAAATTGTTGTCTGAATTACTCTACGTGCAGCACCGGTATCTTTCTTCTTGGATTTTTCAAAAAAAATTATTGCATCACCTATATTTTCTATCACACTATGTTTCAATTTCGACTCTTTTGTCGCCTCGTGAATACCCAATAATGACGTAGCACCTTCTAACTTTTTGGACACTAATAAACATATCAAAATTTGTGTTTGTCCTGCTATTGAATAATCCTTCAGAACATCATCATAAATTTTTTACGACGATATCGTGCAACATGTTTGGGTATTTTTTTCCATATTTGTTGCAATCAATTTCTTCTAACATTTCACCATCAATGGTGAAAGTACCTATACATCAAGTTAAATTTAATTTAACATATATCCAAAAATACAATTCATTATAAAAAATAAATTTGGAAAATACATGATTTAGACATACCAGGTCCAATTTCTGGATCTTGAACTTAATCTTCAATATTGACTTCATCGACATTAGCATGTAAATCACTATTTACATCTTCAACAATGGTCTCTTCAACTTCAATTTGTTTTTCTTGTACTTTATTTTCAATTTCCATTTCATCAGCATTATCATGTAAATCTATATTTATATCTTCAATAATTGTCGCTTGCGTTTCTGCAAGCCTTGTTTTTTTGTCATGATATCTGAGTTTTTTTTTCTCTGTTATCATCATCATCATCACGTTTACGATCATATTTTTTTTTACGGTTTCTCTTACTACCCATGATTGTTTAATCTATAGATGATAAATTAAAGAATCATCACTTTATAGTAAAAAAACAAAATTAAGATTTAAAAACAGTTACGAAATTTATAAACACATGAACTGAAATTTACTTCACCTTATCAAAATCTTGTAAGAGTCTTTTGAAGAAAAACTCCTTAGAAAGAAAATTTCTTTGAAAAAAACCCTTGAAAAGAAATCTCCTTTGAAAAAAACCTTCTTCGAAAGAAATAAGAACTCTTTGACAATAAATCACCTTTGAAAAAACCCATTCGAAAAGAATAAGAATACCTTATAAAGAAATCTTCTTTGTAAAACCACTGGAAAAAAAAAACTTCTTTGAAAAAATACCTAGGAAAAAAACTTTCTTTGAAAAAATCACTTAGAAATATACTTTGGAAAAAAAAAACTCATTTGCAAAAATATCTTGGAAAAAAAATTCTTTGAAAAAACCATTGTAAAAAACTAAGTATTTTGCAAAAATACCTTGGGAAAACAACTCTTTGAAAAAACCTCTTTCAAATAAATAAGAAATAAAAATACATCTCCTTGGCAAAAATACCTTGAAATAAAATCTTCTTTGCAAAAATACCTTGGAATAAAAACTCTGTAAATGTACCTCTTGGAAAGAAACCTTTTTTGAAAAAACCACTTGGAAAAATACTTTGTAAAAAAAACCTCATTTGCAAAAATATCTAGGAAAAAAAATACTTTGAAAAAACCTCTTGCAAAGAAATAACTCCTTTGCAAAAATACCTTGGGAAAACAACTCTTTGAAAAAACTCATTTCAAAGAAATAAGAAGGAAAAATACAGCTCCTTTGCAAAAATAACTTGGAATAAAAACGTTTTTGCAAAAATACCTTGAAATAAAAACTCTTTAAATGCATCATTTGGAAAGAAACTTTCTTTGGAAAAAACACTTGGAAAAATACTTTGTAAAAACAAACTCATTTGCAAAAATATTTTGAAAAAAAAAAGTACTTTGAAAAAACCAATTGCAAAGAAATATTTGCAAAAATACATTGGAAAAAAAACTCTTTGAAAAAACCCTTTACAAATAAATAAGAAGTGCAAAAATACCTTGGAATAAAAACCCCTTTGCAAAAATGCCTTAGAAAAAAACTCTTTGAATGTATCCCTTGGAAAGCGTTTGGTTTTTTGGCCGAATAACCTTTGTTGCAAATAACGATTCTGTTACGAAAAAAGGTTATTCGGCCGAATAACCTGTGAAAACTTCACGGTTCTGCACAGTTTTCAGGTTTCTCCATTTTCAGAAGATAAAACAATATCTTACACTACAAAGCGACTATCGGACTTGATACCATTAGTTTAATCATTGAATCTACTTTCCGTATGTATAGATTTTGTTGTGTATAGGTGAGATCTAATATTTTTAATTATTTTTTTCTTAACATGTGTCGAGTTTGGTTTCATCTCTTTCAAAATGCGGTGAAATGAAAAATCCATAGCTTTAAAAATACACCACCAAAAAAATTGATAAACATATGGTGCAGTTAATTGGCGTGTCTACTTCAAAATGGTATTCATGGATTTTTTAGTTTTATAGTCAATTGAGAGAAAAATTTTACGACACAAAACATGTTGAAAATCGACAAAGTTTTTCCATTGATCGAATTCAAAAAAAAAAAAAATTAGTATATAGATGCATTGGTTACAAACTTATAGTCATGCAGTAGTATATTGTGTGTAGATTGTCGTAGCATATTTTGTTTTTGCAAAAAACAAGTTTAATAATGATTTTACGTTTGCAACAAACCATGACTATTTTGTAGTCATTTCATTTTATAAGAACATAGTGTCAAACATTTGCCAAATCGACACATCGAATCTCAATAAAAAAAAAGTGAAAAAATTATGAATAGAAAGCTAACATAATTCTCTAAAAGTTTTATTTTTAGTGAAAAGTGAAATTTCAAACAAAAGTATCACTTTTATTCGCTCAAAGTTAAAAAACATGAAAAAATCATATTTATTTTCTCACAAGACCCCCCAAAATAGACACCCATCTTCATGATATCACATTAAAGTGGAATTCAATCAAAGCAATGAAAAGCGAGAGGTCTGGAGCTCATTGCTTAAATAAAACATTTATAATGAGTTGGATTATTCAATTCACACTAAGTCTGAGGGCAATGGTAGTGGGAAATTATATATATATATATATATATATATATATATAATAAAAATGAAAATGATTTAATCAATGAGTTCAACAATAGCTAGACTAGTGGGAAATTATATATATATATATATATATAAATGAAAATTATTTAGTCAATGAGTTCACTAATAGCTAGACTACTCCTTTATTTTAAACAACTATTAAATTACAATGGGTGTCTTTCTTTACCATTTAAAATTTTCCATAAAGTTTGCATTCTGTAATAAACTCTTATTCATTAATAATAAGAGTTTTAACAATAGTTTCTCATTTGCATCTCACTGGCTTTGGTTGGTATAGAAATACTTACGATCGCTTTAAGTCCAACAACTAGATTAGGAACTCCTGCCAAATTTTCATACTCAATTTTGATGGATATCTCTAATATTATACTTTTAAATGTTAATCATAGGTGGGTAGTGTTACCTGAACATGTGGATATTTATCTTGTCGATATCAGTGAAGAAGGTCAGAAAAAAAGTGCCAGAGAATCTTGTCAAATAGTTGTCCCATTATTGCAGCCCGCTATAGGTGTTTTTTTTTTTTTTTAACCCACAATTAATCAGCGAACCTACTAGGTCAAATCCACTTCCTTTTCAACAATAATGGTCTTTACAGTCAAATCCATGTAATTTTAAATTGTAACTCATTCTATTTTTTATATTACCGAATAAACTTATATTTCATGTGATTACTTTTTTTTTTACTAAATGTATTTTTAATACATGTTTGAATTGTCGTAAATTGTCGTTGTCCACATGCAAGGGCATGTGGCCATATTTCTGGCATGAATGACGCGTAGATCAATATGGTGGATGGATTCTCCCATTATTACACCTCGTAAACAATTTTGTTGTTAGGGCATTTAATACTTCACCGCATTTGCATGTGACCGTCATTCCACCTGGAATCCATGATGGGAACACAAGTAAAATAAGTCATGCTATATGTCCACCTCGTGGAATGTTCTGCTATTTGTTTTTTGTTTTTTGTTTTTTGTTTTTTGTTTTTTGTTTTTTGTTTTTTGTTTTTTGTTTTTTTTGTGCGTGAGATGGATTAGACTTCCTTCACCTACTCGCTAGTAGTTGAAACTCATCCGCCTCATTTCTCAGTTGCGTGCAGGCAGTTTGAGCTCTCCTCGCCTAATCGTTCCCTTGATTTCTCTGGCGTGAAGGCTAACTGGGATCCTCCATTTCTCATGGCCTACCCCTCATGTCGGATGGTCCCATGAGAGCATGAGATCCCTTCCTTATTTCTTCTATGGCAGAAGGTTGTGTGAGGATATTTTGCATGGAGAGCTGCCAAGCATGGAACATTAGCATCTCTGTTGGGGTTAAGGTTGTTGCAAAGTGGAAGTACCGCATGCTTGTGAATCCCAGGGTTTGTTCCATTCTTCCCATTTACTGTACCTATGTTAATATTTTTAATGATTCGTGGTGTTTCTAATCAATTTTGTGGTGTTTTTTATGGCTTTTAGTGGGGCATGAGACCTGAGTATTGCAATGATAAGTGGGTCAACTTGCTAAGAGATTACAAGAAAGTTAGAAAATATGAGAACAGACTTAATCATAAGCACGAATGGAAAGAAAGAAGGCTTATCTCTAATATTTTGTATCATGTTTATGAATCTCTCCATGGAGGGAATTTCAAAGGTACGCCTATTAGTGTCTCGATGGATAATCTCCGCTCAGGTATTTACACAATTGGTAAATTCTCTTTCGCTCAATTTGTGCGAGCCTGTGAATGGCTATTATAATGGAGCCTTGCCTTTGAATCTAAGCAACAGACCTAATCCGAGCCTGGAGTATGGACTGAAAGGAGCGAAGATCGCCATGAATTCTTATACTTTTGAGATTTATTTACCATTTATTTTTATTTATTTATTTATTTTCACCTGGTGAACTCGGTCACTAACCATGTACAGAGAGCTGAGTAGCATAGTAAGGACGCCAATTTCTAGTTCTCGAGCACATGGGCAAGGAAGCTAGATTAGGGTTTTAATATTCTTTATATATATATAGCACATGCACCCACACTGAATCACTTTATCTTCATATTAAGTAGGCTTCAATCAAAACTGACCAGACTGTCTGCAATCTTTTGCGTAATTCTCTAATAGCTTAATTGATTTTCCTTATAAATATATATATATATATATTTCAAATTTTTATTTACTAACTATCATAATCGACCTTCTTTTCTTTTGCACGTGAAAGACACGGGTTTTTGAAGACATTTGAGACATGTTTTCGAAGCTAAAGGGTATTATGTTTAAAGTTCCCCTTCTCAAAGGTTCTGTCTCTTTTTTTTTCTTTATATATATATATATATATATTCTTCCTTGAGAGTGAGGGAGATTTCAAAGTCTCATAAATCCAACATCATTTAACGCCCCCAACCCTCGGTTTACCTCAGATACCCACTGATGCATGGTGACATGAGAGAAATAACTATGCTCAACGGTGCACCTTTCCACTAGTGGGACTTTATCAGGAAACCCTTGACATCTTTCGAACTGGGGTCGAACCGAGTTTTGCAGAACTTCATTTAAATTCTATGCCTTTTCCATGCTGATGCGGGCCCGTTCTGGATATCAAAAGCCAGAGCTTGTCCACTTGGGAGGCCGAGTTGTAGAACTCTGTAATCTCATTTGATTTTTTATTTTTATTTTTTTTAATGGATATTTACAAATTATAAAGCTTTTCTTTTGAATTGATTATATATATATATATATATATATATATATATATACAGATTTTCTTCCTTCTACAGAAAGCAAGGGCTCTTTTGGTGGTAGCAAAAGAAAACAGAGGAATATCTCGCTTCATCCTTCTAGGCATCCTTCCAGGCCTCCACGGAATTACATTTACATCTTGTTATCTATTTATTTTGTTTTGTTTTTCATACTTTTCCTTTCTTCTTCCATTCTTTTCTCACGAGGCCCTATGGTTCCAAGTTTTGAACCATGGCTCTGATACCATGTGTAAGGACCTCACCTAATCCTTAGTTTTATTTAATGTAAATCTAGTAGTTTTAAATTGATCTAGTTATTCTATTCAAGTCTATATGTTTTCTTCAATGCTTCCTTAAAATAGATCTATTTTTCTTTCTATTTATGATATAAATTTCATTTATAAATGTAGAAATCAAGCATGAACAAGTATAAACAACATATATTCATTATCAATTTTAAGTATATTTATTTTCAACAAGTTACACAATTATCATTTCCAAAATGTAAAAATTGAATTTCATACAAGTAAAATACATGTAGGATAGCAGTATGTCCTTGTAGATAAATAGGAGTATGTCCTTGTAGATAAATAGGATAGTGTTCTGCCCCTGTGAATTAGTAGTTTTTTCCATGCTAACTCCATCTCAATATTTTCAGGAAACTCAACCTCCAAACAGATTTACCGCCCAGCCAATTAGGAACAGTCTCGTCGACTCCCTAGCTCCAAGGAACCCATATTCCTTGGCCCTCCGTGCTCAAAGTCCCCAAGAACAACAATAACCACATAAGTAACATATTGGCATGTCTTGAGATCCAACTACCCTTCTAGTTCATGTCTCCTTCTAGTTTCCCCCATGGGTTCCAAGCTTCAACTTCCTTCCTTTTCACAACTCCTTTGCCTTTCCCATTCTCATGGTTTTGTTCCCCAAAATAAACTCCAAAAATAATCCCCCGCCTTCATCATTCCTTCTCCCTTTTAAGCACTTCCCACCACCCCTTTCTCTGAGAGGAGGACTACACTACCCAAAAAAATAGTTTTTAAATAATCATGCTCATAACCATTCATGCACCTTTTTGGATAATGCATCAAGTCAAATTAAATATTTTCAAGTGCACCATTTTCTAAAAACAATTAAATAATCATTCATGCACCTTTTTGGATAATACGTCAAGTCAAATTAAATATTTTCAAGTGCACCATTTTCTAAAAACAATCAAATAATCACTATAATGGACAATCATATCCATTCATTTAATTCCATTGACTTTACTCAACAAAGGCATCAATTCGGATAACTTCAACTGTACTCTTTAAACAAAAATATTAAAATATTCATCTTAAAATTGCAACCATATCCACTCATTTAGTTTTGATTGACATTTTCCTAACAACCCAATCAATTTAATTTGCATACTTTCAACCTTGCTCATATATTGTAAATAATATTTTACGATGTCAATCCTAATAAGTTTTTAAATTAAATGCATCTAAATAAGCAAAAATGAATATTAAATAAAATACACTTTTAGTCATAAATTAATGTATAGTTAACCCAATAATCCTCAATACAAATAATTATAATACAATTATTCATGTTATGAAATAATAAATCTATATTTGAATAATACTAGCGTATGCACACAAGGTATGTAAGTGTAGCTAGTACTTACGTAGCATGTGCGTATACTAATAATAGCATGTTGAACCTCTAATGCATAGATCTTATTTATCACAAGCAACCATACAAGGAACAATTCAGTAATAACATCATTTAACAATAATTACTAACTAGTCATAATAACACAACATCAATTGCATGGTATTCTAAGTTTATTATATGTGAGAAAAGGAAGAGTTTTAACACTCACACAAACATCCAAGTTGTTTTACTAACTCAAATCATAATAATATATGAAACAACATAACATATTGAATCACGACACATGAATTAAGCAAGGGTTTTCAATACACACAGTAAATTATGTTTCCCTTAAACTTCCACGACATTCCTATCTACCTACCTCTTTCTACCTAATTCCCAACTAACTTCCACATCCTATCCTTCCTCTGTTGGACTACCCTGAAGTGTCACGCCGTGACCGGCTCCAGCTAGAACTCATAAGCGGAAGTGTCGACTACATCGACCAAGCTTCCCCAGCAGGAACCCACTAGTCATCATCACACACCTTGGGAAGTGCATCGTAGCGTGACCCTCCCATGACTCCGGATTTCGGAGGATAAACGATGGGTAATGCCTCCACCCCTCCTATGGAACAAGGATCAACATCCTTCATAGTCATACTGCGTTGCTATTGTTGTTCTTAGGGATTTTGTCATCGAATAACTAGTTTGGGAAATTGAGTTTCCTGAAACCCAGCACCTGCCCACACATCATGATAATAAACCAATACCCATATAGAAAATAATGCATCACTTGCATACCATTTATCTTTAAGAGTCCATGTCCCCAAGGTACTCCCACATCGTAGGATCCAGCTACCACTTAGCCCTTTTAACCTATAGGTTAGTTTCCAACATACGATCGCAAATACCGTGCAATCATTGTTCATGCATACTCATTTCATTGCTAAGGAACAATAATACAAATCATTTCTATGTACCATGCACCTGGTATCATGTCTATCCATTCAACATATATCTTTTTAACTCGGTATCCACGTACCCATTATTTAGTAAATTTGCATGCTAGAGACATATTCAAAACATGAATCTAATTCATAACATTAACGTCACACACACACACACACATATATATATATCGGAAAATGCGATGAACCTACAATAATTAATTAATGCAAATACACAAGATCTCATAAATAATAGAACTCAGAATCACTTTTATATTGATGACGGGCCACTTCGAGGGGGCAACCTCCTTTGAGCAAGCTCAATACAATTAACTTCACGGTGCCTTCATAGGTCTCAACACACACTTATATACTAAGTCTAGGCGCCAATACTATGGGTCAAAACCATGGGCCACTACAAACTATGGATCAACAATACTACGGGCGACTTACAAAGCATATGCGCCAACAACAATAACACAAACTATTGATCAACAAATACTACAGGACGACTTACAAAGCATATGCGTCCAACAACAATATACTAACAAAGTAAAGACATGGGTTCCTAACATCCCCTCCCCCTTAAAAAAAGCTTTGTCCTCAAAGCTTTAGATGTGAAAATTGTTGTTGAATCTGAAGGAGTGTTCCCATGTAGCATCCTCCGGTTGCATGCCGTGCCACTGAATTAAGACCTCTGTGATAGAGCGAGAGCGAAGCTGACGAGTGCACCGATTGAGGATGGCCTCCGGCTCCAAAAGGATGGATCCTTCATTATCCATTTCGGGTAAAATAGTTTGTCCACTGATGTTGGTGCTAAGAACTTTCTTCAAACAAGAGACATGAAAGACTGGATGAATGCGGGAAGAAGGAGGAAGTTCCAATTTATAAGCAACGGACCCAATCTTCTAAAGAATCGGATATGGCCCATAGAACTTTGGAGCAAGCTTATGAAGCCCTTTGAGTTTCAAGGAGGATTGCTTGTATGGCTAGAGACGAAGAAAAATCATATCGTCGACTTGAAAAGTGCGCTCAGAACGGTGTTGATCAGCTTGTTGCTTCATGCGATTTCTTGCCATGTGAAGATTGTCCCGCAAAATGCGAAGAATCTGATCGCGGTTTCGAAGGACCGTGTCAACTTCCTGAACTGGTGAACTTGTGGGGGTGTATGGAAGAAGAACTGGAGGTTCCTGACCATAGATTGCTTCATATGGGGTCATTTTAGAGGCAGTGTGGTAAGAGGTATTGTACCACCATTCAGCGAGAGGGAGCCACTTTTCCCACTGATGTTGTTGTTCCGAGGTGAAGCAACGAAGATAAGTTTCCAAGCATTTATTGATCATTTCAGTTTGACCATCTGTTTGTGGGTGATACCCTGAACTCATCTTCAGTTTGGTGCCAGTGTGGCGAAATAGTTCTGTCCAAAAATGACTGGTGAAAGTCGCATCACTATCCGAGACAATGGAAGAAGGGATGCCATGAAGACGAAAGATCTGGTCCAAGAAAATTTGAGCGACTGAGGAGGTTGTATAGGGATGGCTGAGAGCACAAAAATGACTATATTTGGAGAGGCGATCAACCACAACGAGAATCACTGTCTTCCCGCCAGATTTAGGGAGCCCTTCAATGAAATCCATAGAAATATCTGTCCAAATCCGTGTAGGTATGGGCAAGGGTTCAAGCAATCCTAGAAGGAGTGTTGTTTCACCCTTATTGTGCTAGCAGGTATCACATTCGACCACCATTTGTTGAATTGTCCTTTTCATGCCCTACCAAAAGAAGTTACGTCGTGCCCGTTCATACGTTTTGAGGAACCCAGAGTGCCCTGCCGATGGAGAAGCATGGAGTTCATAGAAGACAGCCTCTTGAAGATCTGTGCTCTGGGGAAGCACCAGACGAACCTTGTATCTCAGAGAAGCACCATCCCAAGAGTAACGTGGTACAGCAGAAGGGTTGTTGTTCAAGCGTTGGATGACTTGAGATAAGGAAGAGTCATTGACATAACCCTGTTGAATAGATTGCAACCAATTTGGAACAGGCATAGACATAGCTGAAAGAGAACCTTGGGCATCAAATGTGTGAGAAAGAGCATCTGCCACAATATTGTCTTTACCCTTCTTATAAGTGATCTCATAGTCATAACTCATGAGTTTGCTAACCCATTTATGTTGTGTCGAGGAGGAGACAAGTTGTTCCAAGAAATATTTCAGACTCTTGTGATCAGTCTTGATGCAGAAATGATTCCCTAATAGGTATGGGCACCACTTCTGTATTGCATGCAAAATAGCCATCATTTCCTTCTCATAGGTAGAGGCAGCTAAATTCTTACCTGAAAGGGCTTTGCTGGTGAGCGCAATGGGGTGTTCATATTGTTCGGGTACACAGGGTACTACCAAAGGACCGAACACCAAGAGCAACCACTTCACATAAACAGATCACAGATCAACACACCGATGTTTTGACCTGTGATCTGTTTATGTGAAGTGGTTGCTCTTGGTGTTCGGTCCTTTGGTAGTACCCTGTGCACCCGAACATGGTATCAGAGATTTTATGAAGAGCCGCTTCCGGTTAGGATCTAGATCTTGAACTGCTGTTGCCGAAACTTGAAAGGGTTTCTAGTTCTGGTATTTCTGTGCATTTCTGGGCTGTGGGAGGTGTTCCATTGCGTCCGGAGCGTCGTTTCCATTGAAAAATAGTTTTCGTTTGATCGAAAACGGTTCCCGGTTGCTCCAGAAACGCGTTTTTCATCAGATCTGAAGGTATAATGTTACAGTGACGCATTTTTATTTCGTTTTTGAAAAGAAAAAATCTCATATTTCATTTTTTTTTTACTGTTAGTTTTTTTTTGGTTCGGATTGTTGCTTTCCCGTCTGCGTATGCTCTTTGCCGTGCACCTTGAGCGATCTCGGCAAATCAGAAACAGAAAGGGAAAGGGTTTTTTCGGCTGCGTATGCTCTTTGCCGTGCACTTTGCGCGATCTCGGCAAATCAGAAACAGAGAGAAAACGTAGACTTTCCGGGCAAGCTAACAAGATCTAACTCCACAAGTGTGGAAAAGTTTTTTTTGTTTCGTTTTGTGGTTTGTTTTGCAGGAAAAAGGGCAAGCACGCAAACCGAGCAAGAAGAGTAAAAAAAAAAAAAAAAAAAAAAAAAAAACCCATTACTCATTTCCATATTTTACATACCTTTTAAACTAGCTCACTTGGTCCAAAGTTGCTTTATTCCTTAATAGGTCTTGAGTTCAAGTCTTAGGAAGTTACTTTTAAAAAGAAAAGTGCATACAATTTCTATTTTCAAGTTACTTTATTGTAAAAGTGCATCTCACTTAAATAATAAAAAATAAAAATACAAGTGAGTCACTTAAGCTTTTTATTTATTGTTGCACTATTTAAAAGTAATATCATTGTAAAAGTGAAATCACTTATTTTACAAAAGTGATTCACTTACAAGCAACTTTTTTGTAAAGTGATTGTCAAAAGGTTCATCTTGGGAAGAGGGGGGTTCTTTTTTTTGCTGGACATTCTCTAGCTGCCACGTCACTATTGGGGACATCTTCAACAGTTTCTTTGTTCAAGCATAACTTCATCATACAGAGTCCGTTTTCAGTGCCGTTTTTTTTTAAACCGCCTATTTTTTCAAGCTCTTCACATCCTGACTATTGTTTTCTGCTTTTACAGCCATTAATTTACAAATATGGCCGCCCTTTGTGATATTCTACTTAACAGTTCCAACTATTTCTCATGGAAATCTCGTATGGAGGATGTTCTACGAAGTAGGGGACTTTTCAGAATTACAACAGGGAAAGAAAAAGAACCCACTGATGATGATAAGAAAATAAAATGGGCAAATAGATGTGATGAAGCTCGTGGATTGATTGGGATGTCAATCTCTACTGATTTGCGATTCCACATATCTGGAATTGATGAACCTAATGCTGCTTGGGACAAGTTGGAATTTGTGTTTGGTAAACACAATGAAATTCGGGGTCACCAACTCGAAAATGAGTTGATTTCTTTAAATCCAAGTGACTTTTCATGCATTCAAGATTATTTATCTAAGTACAAAACTCTCAAGCTCTTATGTGCAGAATGTAAGATTGAGAGGGAAGACAAACAATGCATTTATCATATTCTTTCCAAACTTGGACCTGCATATTCTGTGTTTGTATCTACATTTTACTCCATGAAAGCGTCATTGAATGCAGCTAGCTATCAAGAGCCTAGTCTTGAATCCTTTTGTGATTCCTTGATTAGGGAACAAGATAAACTCATTCATCTTGGAATAATCAACAATGCAGATACATCTGGGAAAGCCTTATTGTCCCAACAGAAAGAAAAGTCCAAGCCTCCCAAGAAACAAAATTTTCGCAATAATAAGTCAAACAAGGGTCCAAAACCCTCTCAGTCAGCTCCTTCTTTAAAAAATGACAAAGGATCCAAGCCAAAGGGAAAGAAGACTGAGCGTCATTGCAACTATTGCGGGAAAGATAATCATGATAAATCTAAGTGTTTCAAGAAGATGGCAGCCTTGGAAGCAGCAATGAAGAAGCACCACATCAGCCTAGATTCGCCTTCAGAATCTGCCTCTCATGGACATGCACTTTGTGCTTCTGGTTATTCTTATAATGCATCTTCTTCTTCTACTTCAAATGAATGGCTCATTGATTCTGGAGCATCTTATCATATGGCTAAGGATCAAGCCATCTTTTCTACTATGCATGAATGTAACACCAAACAAATATTTGTTGGTGATGATAGAACTCTAAGTGTTGTAGGAGCTGGAACAGTTCCAGTAGATAATGGTCATTTTAGTGATGTACTATGTGTTCCAAGAATTTCCTGCAATTTGTTATCAGTCTATCAGATCACTCATTCTGGTGAAGGTAAAACTGTGACCTTTACACCTCACCAAGTTGTAATCAAGGATTTTAAAGATCCTCAACAGGTTCTAGCTACCGGAATTGTTGATGATATTACCAGGTTGTACAAGTTTAACAACTTTGGGTCATCACCTTTCCCTTCAGTTTTTGTTGCTCATAGTGATAACTTGAGCAAACTTTGGCATGAGCGATTTGGTCACTTAAATTATCGCTCATTGCAACAACTATGTAAAGAAAATATGGTGACAGGTCTTCCGATGGTATCTTGCAGAGATGGTGTTTGTTCCGGTTGTGTACTCGGAAAACATCATCGGGACAGTTTTTACAAACGTGCCTCTTGGCACGCCTCGGTTCCCTTGGAGCTTGTGCATAGTGACTTGTGTGGTCCTCTTCCATCTGCTTCCTTTTCTGGTTTCAAGTATTTCTTAACTTTCATTGATGATTACACCAGACGCACTTGGGTTTATTTCCTAAAACTTAAGAGCGAAGTATTTAACATGTTCTTGGCCTACAAGGCCCTTGTTGAAAAACAATCTGGTCATCAAATTATCAAGTTAAGATCTGACAATGGAGGAGAATATGTTAACAAACAGTTCACTACTTTCTGCACTGAACAAGGCATCCAACAACAACACACTGTTCCATATACACCACAACAAAATGGTGTAGCTGAGCGGAAGAACCGCACTTTAAAAGAAATGGCAAATTGTATGATCCAATCTAAGGGACTAAGTCTTCAATTTTGGGCTGAAGCCATAAATTGTGCAAATTACATAGTTAATCGCACCCCCACCAAAGCATTACAAGGTATAACACCGGAAGAAGCATGGAGTAAAGTTAAACCTGATGTAAGTCACTTTCGTGTGTTTGGTAGTGAAGCATGGGCTCACATTCCGGATGAAAAACGGAAAGCATTGCAGCCTAAAAGTGAAAAGTGCATATTTGTTGGATATTCTGAAGATGTAAAAGGTTATAGACTTCTTCAACCACATTCTCATGCTATAATCATTAGAAGAGATGTTAAATTTGATGAAAATCTCTTGGCCTGCGAGCCTAACTCGGCGAGTGTGCCATCTTTGGCCTGCGAGCCTGATTCGGCGTTTGTGCCTTCTTCTTCTTCTTCCAACTTCCTTGACAGGTTTCCAACTCCAGTTTCTGATGATGACAGTGAGGATGAAAATCCACCTCCGCCTGCTCATGTTCCTCCAGTTGCACCAGCACAAGTGCTTCCTCGATGGGTCCGTTCAACATGTGAAGCAGCTGGTGATCTTGCCGGTAATCCTAGAGATCAACGTCGAACACGTTCTCAGTTTCAACGAGCCTCTTCTCTTTTGGCTCAAGTTTCCGAGAATCATGATCCAGAAACTTTTGCAGAAGCTTCAGGGAATCCAGATTGGGATGCAGCCATGGATGAAGAATATCGTTCCTTAATGGCGAACAATACTTGGGATCTTGTACCTCTTCCAAAAGGAAGAAAACTTGTCAGATGTAAATGGATCTACAGAACTAAGTATGCATCAGATGGAAGTGTTGAAAGACTTAAGGCAAGGTTAGTTGCCAAAGGTTTTTCCCAAGTTGAAGGGATTGACTACAATGAAACCTTTGCTCCCGTCGCCAAAATGAACTCCATCCGCCTTGTTCTTTCCCTTGCAGCCTTACACAACTGGGAAGTCCATCAAATGGATGTCAAGTCTGCCTTCTTACATGGTGATTTACAGGAGGAAATTTACATGGAACAACCTCCTGGCTATGTTCAGAATAACTCTAGCCTTGTCTGCCGCCTTAAGAAATCCTTATATGGCCTTAAGCAAGCTCCTAGAGCTTGGTATGCCAAAATGGATAACTTTCTCCTTGACACTGGTTTTTCTAGATGCCATTCTCACCCCAATGTCTATACCAAGAAAGTAGGAAACCATCTCATCATACTTGTTCTATATGTTGATGACCTTATTCTTACTGGTAGTGACCCTAAGCTTATAACCCATGTGAAATCCAGTCTTAAACAAACTTTTGAAATGTCAGACTTAGGACATTTGCATTATTTTCTTGGTCTCCAAGTTCTGCAAACCAAAGAAGGAATCTTTCTTTCTCAGTCTAAGTATGCTTGTGACCTTCTTCGTCGCTTTCACATGGAAGATTGTAAACCAGCCCCTTCTCCCTTCCAGTCTGGAGTCAAACTTTCTGCCACTTGTACTTCACCTGAAGTAGATGCCACCTTGTATCGTCAGCTTGTTGGTTGTCTTTTATACTTGACTCATTCCCGTCCTGACCTTTCCTTTGCCGTTGGTCGAGTTGCCCGTTATATGCAGACACCTCATGAAAGTCACTGGAAAGCAGCTAAAAGAATACTTCGATATATTCGAGGTACAGTTCAGTTTGGGATTCATTACAGTACAGGGGGGAAACCTTTGTTGGTTGGTTTCACTGATTCAGATTGGGCCGGCGATCCTGATGATCGAAAGTCTACTGCAGGTTATGTTTTCAGTCTGGGCTCTGGACCTATTACTTGGGCTTGTAAGAAACAACAAGCTCTTGCTCTTTCTTCAGCAGAGGTAGAATATCGAGCAGCAGTTAATGCCAGTCAGGAAGCTTTATGGCTTCGACAGATCCTTTCAGAGTTTGGATTCGAGCAGCAGCAGCCTACTCCACTTTGGTGCGACAATCAAAGTGCCATCAAGCTTGCCAAAGATCCAGTTCTACATCAACGCAGCAAACACATTGAGCTACACATGCACTTCATCAGAAATCTTGTTCATGATCGTGTTCTTGAAGTGCTCTTTTGCCCTACAGATGATCAAGTTGCAGACATCTTCACCAAATCTCTTACAGAAGCGAAGTTTTCTAAACTTCGATCTATGTTAGGAGTTCAGGAACTTGTCATTAAGGGGGGATAGGCTCTAATGCCTCCTTCCTTCTCCTAATAGTGTCACTTTTGTAAATCCTTCAATCCTATCCCAAGTTATTCTTAAGGGGGGATGTTAGGATATTTAGACACTTAGGAGTTAGTTAAGATCAACTTGTGTAATATATCCGTTAGGGATAGTGTGTTTCTTTAGTATGCATTAGTATGCATTTGTAAATACTTAATCCGACGGTCACGATATGTTTCCGACATAGAGTGATCCGACGGCTCAACTTCTCTTAGATCAAACCTAACCTTGATCCGTGGCTTAACACCTGATTGGTCCATGATCTCTATTTAAAGAGCATGGAGGGTCATTGTTTAGTTGATCGATTATGAGAAGCTCATTTGTAACTTTCTTTCTTTGCATAATAAATTGTCCCGTAGAAGCTATTTGGCCGGGGCCGTGGAGTGTTTCCCTCAAGAGGGTTTAAACCACGTCAAAACATCGGTGTGTTGATCTGTGATCTGTTTATGTGAAGTGGTTGCTCTTGGTGTTCGGTCCTTTGGTAGTACCCTGTGTACCCGGACACATATTGAAAGAGAACAACACCAAGTCCATTTCCACAAGCATCACTCTCAATTGTGAAGGGCTTAGAAAAATCGGGCATAGCTAGAACAGGTGTAGTACACATAGCTTGTTTTAGTTTGTCAAATGCACACTGAGCAGCATGTGTCCATGTAAAAGCATCATTTTTCAATAGAGAAGTTAATGGAGCTGCAATCTTCCCATAATCCTTGAAAAACTTGCGGTAGTAGCCAATCAACCCCAAAAAACCATGAAGGCTCTTGAGTGTCTGAGGATGCGGCCAATTGTTCATGGCATCGATTTTGACAGGATCCACACGAACCCCTTGTGCTGAGATAATGTGCCCGAGATACTCAACTTCCTTTTCACCAAAAACACATTTAGACTGCTTGGCATGGAGATGATGGTCAGAGAAAAGTTGCATGACAAGATCCAGATGCTGGAGATGTTTATCCCATGTTTTACTGTAGATGAGGATATCATCAAAGAATACCAGAATGAATTTCCGCAAGTAGGGTCGAAATATTTTATTCATTAAGGCCTGGAATGTGGAAGGAGCATTAGTGAGGCCAAAGGGCATGACCAAAAACTCATAATGGCCATCATGTGTGCGAAAAGCTGTTTTAGGGATATCATCCTCATGAACCCGAATTTGATGATACCCAGGACAAAGATCCAACTTGGAGAAAAAGTGAGCCCCATGAAGCTCATCAAGAAGCTCATCAACAACAGGAATTGGAAACTTATCCTTGATGGTGAGGTGATTAAGTGCTCGGAATTCAATGCAGAGGCGCCATGACCCATCTTTTTTGCGGACAAGAATAGCGAAGAAAAGGAACTAGTGCTTGGGCGAATAATACCTTGCTTCAATAAGTCCCGAACGAGCATTTCAATCTCCATTTTTTGGTGAAATGGGTAGCGATAGGGCTTGATGTTGGGAGGAATGCTGCCAGGAAGGAGCTGAATACGATGGTCTTCTGGCCTGGAAGGTGGCAATCCCACTGGTTCAGCAAAGACACCTGTATATCGATCCAGAATTTGTTGTAGATCCAAAGGAGTAGTGGAGACTGCTGATGGTTGCATCTAAATGGAATGGATCTGAGCAATGACACCATGTGAATTCTTCTTGAAGAATTTTTCCATGCGATGTGAACTGATGATGCTGAGAGAACTTGGTTGTAATCCTGTCAATGTGTGTTTTTTTCCATTGAGGGAAAACTGCATCCAAAGTTCAGCAAAATCCCATAAGATAGGGCCAAGCGTGCGTAGCCATTGAGCGCCCAAAACAACATCACATCCGCTTAAGGTCAAGGAAAACATGTCAAAGCGCAAGGTATAATCTCCCATAGAGATACGCACATTTCGACACTTCCCTTTGCAAGGTAAGGTGCCCCCATTGGCAACCATGACTTCAAAGTTGGAGCAAGGATGGATAAAACAATCAGCTTGTTTGGCGATCCGAGGGTCAATGAAATTATAAGTGCTACCAGAATCAATGAGTATTGTAAGAGGAAGCTTCTTAAAGTAACCCCTGACCCACATTGTTTGGGGGGTGGTGATTCCAACTAAAGCATGGAGAGATATCTCTGGTTGGTCATCCTGAGACGGAGGGTCAATAGGCAGTTCCTGAATGTCGACCAGAGCATCCAGTGTTTCTGGATCTTCGTCACCAATTTCAGAGGCAGGCGGAGAATCGACATCCAAGAGATAGAGCTTTTGCTGAACACATTTATGTCTCCCAGTGAATTTCTCATCACAATTATAGCAAAGCCCCTTTTCTCTGCGTGCTTGCATCTCTGTTTCAGACAAACGCTTGATAGGAGTTGGTCGAGGACCCTGCGGTATAGGTGGTCGTTGAGAACCCATATTTCGGAAGGGAACAAAAGTGGGCTTGGAGCGTTGTTGGGCTGCAATCTTGTCTTCTGCCAACTTAGCCAACCCTAGGGCTTCCATCATTGTGTTGGGACAGAACATTTTGACCTCAGAGCGGATGGTATCCTTTAGACCACTGATAAAACAACTCCGGTAAAAGTCATCAGACAGTCCTTCGGTGTGGTTGGCTAGTTTCTCAAATTCGGTTTGATACTCTCTCACAGTACCAATTTGGTGAAGTTTAGTGAGGGCTCCTGTGAAGTCATCAAAAGCACTAGGACCAAATCGTTGCAAAAGGAGCTGGCAAAAGTCTGGCCATTTTGGCTCTTCATGAGCCTTGATGTACCAACGGTACCATTGAAGAGCTTCTTGTTCCAAATGAAAGGATGCCAGTGGAACTTTGTTGACATCAAAAGTATTATGCAGACTGAAATACTGTTCTGCACGATAAATCCATGCAGTTGGATTAGTACCATTGGAGAGAGGAAAATCAAGCTTCGAACCACGGAAATTGCTGGAAGAAGAGAACCCATTGTCTGATGAAGACTCGGACTGTCGTTTGTTGTTCATAGCTGAATGTTCAAGATGGAGGCCAAGAAAATTTTCATCTAGATCCTAGAGTTTGGCTTGGATGGCTGCAAGTGCGTCTTCCATGGTTTTTGCTCTTGCACGGGTGACAACCATAACCAAGAGTTTTTTTTTTGTTGACTGGGTAGGAAAACAAAAACGGAAATTGCTTCAATAAAGGAAAATCTGGACTAGGGAAAAAATCTGAAGGGTAATTGGGGTTTGACTAGGTTTTGGACACTGTCGAATAGACAGGGAAGCAAAAATGAGGATTTCAGAAGCGGGGTGAAAGAATGGGAAAATTTGACAGAGGGGGACAAAGAAGCAGAATTCAGAAAGGAACTCTGTGGTAAAATTTGAAGATGATTGGGTGAAATCTGAGGAAGTTATGGCAAACCCTAAAAATAGACAAATGTGGGATTTCGAGCTTTGGGAAGGGGAATTGGGGATAGGGTCCTCATGAATGAAATATGTAGAATGGGATGACAGGGGTTCCCCGAAAATTTCAGGGGAAACAGAGTGAAAACAAGGGAGATATGGAGGAAATTTATTTATTTATTTATTTTATTTTTTTCTTTCAGACTGGAGCGGCTACGGCTCGGAAGGGATCAAGAACAGATAAATCTGCAACGGCCCAGAAG
Organism: Larix kaempferi; assembly: GCA_027924585.1. Classification (NCBI taxonomy): domain Eukaryota; kingdom Viridiplantae; phylum Streptophyta; class Pinopsida; order Pinales; family Pinaceae; genus Larix; species Larix kaempferi. The sequence goes on from BSBM01000831.1 coordinate 5,924,454, forward strand.
TGATCGAAAATAAAGGGATCTGAAACGGCACCGAATGGATTGAAAACGGCTGGATCTGGAACGGCTTGTAGAATGGATCTGAACGACTGGATCTGAAACGACGCAGCAGTGATCGACAACAGTTCAGCTGAAAATAGATATGGAACCCAGGTATGTGCGGCTTCCTAACAGTTCAGGGGTTTCACTCGGCCACTAATGCTGTCTGACGGCTTGCGTATTGGGGCAGTACCCCTCACTCCACGGCTCAGGTAAAACTGATAACCGCTTTGCCACAAACGACAGCTCTTGGTTTACCTCATGGGTGGGAACTAGTCAATCAGGTAGGGGTCGTTGCCCTTTTCGCTGGCAGGTCCTCTCAATGGGCCAGCTACTTCGGGGTTCATGTGGTACTCCTCACAATGACTTTTAGGGCTTATGCCCAAGTACTTCCCACAGTTAAGCGGATAGGGATTATTCCCAAATCCGAACCTGCAACAGATGCGAAAAAAAATTTGGCAGAAATTTCACCCAGCGAGCCCAAGAAAGTGCTCTGATACCAGATGTGATGAACCTGCAATAATTAATTAATGCAAATACACAAGATATCAGAAATAATAGAAATCAGAATCACTTTTATATTGATCACGGGCCACTTCGAGGGGGCAACCTCCTTTGAGCAAGCTCAATACAATTAACTTCACGGTGCTTTCATAGGTCTCAACACACACTTATATACTAAGTCTAGGCGCCAATACTATGGGTCAAAACCATGGGCCACTACAAACTATGGATCAACAATACTACGGGCGACTTACAAAGCATATGCGCCAACAACAATAACACAAACTATTGATCAACAAATACTACGGGACGACTTACAAAGCATATGCGTCCAACAACAATATACTAATAAAGTAAAGACATGGGTTCCTAACAGAAAAATACTAAAACCATATGTCCACAGTGTCATCAAACTGACGAAATCTCACAATAATAAGCAAATACAACATATAATGATAGTTCAGATAATAAGGTCAAAACGGAGCATTACAACTACTTCCTCATATATAACTTGATTTTGGTTATGATAACATATCTAATGTTATTGTGTAAGCTATATATAAATTGGTTTAGGTAAATGAATCCTTTTTTTCTTAGTAAAATTTCATAATCATTCATTTGTTAATTAACTTGCTTTAATATGAAATCACAATTTCTAATATCCTCTCTATCAATTTACTTATAATGCTTAAATTGTTGAAAATCAAACTGTTGGGAATATGAATAATTATTTGTTTCTCTAGAATTTGCTTTGAAGTTTGGAAGTTATGTTTGCTTTCATTTCAATGATACTTTATTGAAATTTGAGAGAACATTACTTATAAGGGTTTTTGAATTGGGTGTATTTTTATATTTTATATTATTATTTTAAATGGTTTGTAAGATAAATGAATGTATTTTAATTTGCAGTTATTTAAAATATAGAAAAGAAGGTTAATCATTTTACATTTTCAAATTTTCTTTTAATATTACCGTTATGCTTTGTTGCATTTTTACATATTTGTTTTGTCCAAGTTGTATCATATTATTAAATTCTTAATTATTAATTTTTTTTTGTAAAGTTTTTAATTTTTTTTTTTAATTTCCAATTTTCATTTTAGAGTTAGCAACTGCATATTTTGAAAGTTGTATCATATTATTAAATTCTTAATTATTAATTTTTTTTGTAAAGTTTTTAATTTCCAATTTTCATTTTAGAGTTAGCAACTGCATATTTTGAAAGACTCAAAAGTTTTAGGTTAAACCAAAAGAAAACATCGAAAAGATTTTAGAAAAAAAAAATTGAGAGGAATAACATTGTTGCTTTTGAGTGAAATGAGATTGGAAAATATCAGCATACATTCATTTTAATTATGGATTTATTTGGTATCAAGAGGGATCAATCCCTCTAAGTACAAACCATTTTTAAAGTACAAATGCTTGTACAAAGTGTATGTCTAAAAAGATTTTATCCCTTTTGACTATTGATAGATATAAGATTAAGATGTATCTAAGTTGGTTTAAGATGTTCTGTCGCCCATTTTGGTCTCCTCTCGGCGCTATCCTATCTCCCCTTTCGGCCTCCTCTCGACGTGGTTCTGTCGCCCCTTTCGGTCTCCTCTCGGTGCTATTCTGTCGCCCCTTTCGGCCTCCTCTCGACCTGGTTTTGTCGCTGCTTTCTGTGGAGTTCAGGGTGCTTGTTCGGCGCGTAGGTGGACAGCATCCAATTTGGATGGTGGTTGGTCATTGTGGAGTTGGATAGCGTCTAGTGAAGGTATTGTAATTTAATTTTCTTTTTCTTTTTGTTAATTTTCATATTTTCGGGTCTATTAATGTTATTTCTAATTTTTATACATTGTTTGCAGGTGTTGTTTCATTCTTTCGGTGCTCGGCTTCGTTTTGGTTCCTTAGTTGTTCAGCTTCGGACGCTCGAGTTCGGTTTCGTCGTGTCTTTCAGCAGTGAAAAATAAACAGGTATGCCTTCTAATTAAAATTTAAATATAGGTTTGCTAAACTCTCAATTAATTTGTCAATTTAAATTATGATAACCAGTTTTCAGTTGGTTTATGTTAGAATTCATGAACTCTGTTTACATGGACAGAATTCATGAACTCTGTCCATGTGGACAGAGTTCATAACTCTGTCCACATGGACAGAGTTCATGAATTATGTCCATGTAGACAGAGTTCATGAACTCTGCCCACTTTATTGAACTATTTCCACATGGACATAGTGCATGAACTCTGCCCACAAGGACAGAGTTCATGAACTCTGTCCATACGGACAGAGTTCATGAACTCTGCCCACTTTATTATTGTTATATAATTTTGTAAGGTGCACAGTAGAAGGTGAATTAAGTATTATTGAATAATGTTAATGGTGGATATTGTGTTTAAAAAAACATTTCTTTTATTTTACACATTTCTTTTACAAAATCAATAAATTTAGTTGTTAATAAATTCAAAATGGTTATTTATTCCTAAAATTTATTATGTTAGGATATAATCATCTTTAACTAGCATTATCAAATAAGATTACAAATTATCATCCATAACAGTCATTTAGTATTTCCCATTACACCCTCATAATGTTACATAACATAGTTTCCAAATATAGAGTTCATGAACTCTGTCCAAATGGATAGAGTTCATATGGACACAAAGTAAGCACTTATGTGAACAACTTTTAGTACAACTATGACACCATATATTACGTATACAGCTGAACCAATGGGACTAGTAGTAAGATCAACGTATAAGGATAATTAAGAGTTAGACAACTATAAGATCAATAAGAGCATATAAGTCATTGAACATATACAAACTAAGAGCCTTAAATAACATTATTAGTAATTATACCAGTACTGATATTGTAAGGATTAGCATAGCTCAACTATGCTTGTTATTCAATATAAGATCAATATGTGACATCAAGATCACTAGCTGGTAGTACTGTAATTCATATAATAACTATATACGTAATTAGTTAAGTTCTATCATCCTGTGAATACAAGACTCGTCTTAACTACCTATGTAAGCTCATATACTAATGGACTTACTTCATATATATGTCAGAAGCTGTGAGTTTTATTTTAACTCTGTAATTCACAGATCGTTAACAATAACAGCTTCTATAGCAAATGTGAAGATTCATGGTATTATTTTTCCTTAGGTTGTAACATGGAAAACTCGAGAAACATAATACCATGAATCGTCACCATTGCTAGGCTGAACACTTGTTATCTTTTGTGAGACAGAGTTCATGAACTCTGTCCTCATGAACAGTTTTGTTTGATGATGATATGTACAAGTATGTAGAAAAAATAGTTATTGTAAGTGGTTTACTTCATTCAATCACTTAATGAAAATATATTGTACATTCCAAGCTCTCATTGTGTTTAGAGCTTTTTGCTTCTGTATTCATGGAAAAATATGACTATCTTAAAGTAAAAAGTTACCAGTTTCAAATCGAGAACATTTTTTTATGATTATATGGAATAATGAAAATATTTGTAGATATAATTTATGTTTAAATTATTAAAATACCAAATAAGTTATTAATTTAGGATTTAAATTAAGATTTAACATGTTCATGAACTGATTCCTTGACATAAAGAAATGTAATCTTCACTTAATATTTAACCATATTGGTTCCATTCATTTAAAACATCAAAAACACTTAAAAGATTGGCACATTAATTCCTCATACATCCAACAATATTATATATACTCATTTTAAAAACTATTAGATGATATTAGGTATATTTAGGTCCTTATTAAAGAACTTAGTTTCTTTAGCAGCTAGGTCTTAGAATTTGTAGAATTAACATGTATAATTTGTATGTGTTTTGAGTTGATGGTTGTGTAAGTGTAGATATCATATCAAATGGAAAGAGATCAGTCTTCGAGGAAAAAGCGTAGGAGGTCATCACATTCTTCGGGAGTTGGTGACCCATTTGACAATCGAAGATTGTCGACTTCAGCTCGTGATTCAAGCTTATTGTACAGTTCACATTCATTCGATCATCGGCGAGGCGATAGGAGTACAGATGGTTCTCCTTTATCTTCTGTGGGAGAACGTCGATCTCGACCTTCTGTCGGTATGAACATCAATCTTTTACTACATGTATAAATTGTATTTTTGTGTGTATGTAGTTTGTACATGTTTACACATAACTTTGTTTGTATTTGAAGCAGAAAGGGAGGAAGATCGAGCAAGGGAGACAGACATGGGTGCATAGCAAGGTCCCCAAGAGGCTCGTCATCCTACACAAAGTGACGAAGGTCGAGCCAGGACGCAATTTGTTGAACTAGACGAGGGTTGTACACCCATAACAACTTATTCATCTGATTTATCTGCGAAGCTTCCATGGGAAAGTGGTCTTGCACAAACGACCCTTGAAAGTTGCAAATCTCACTATGACAAGATGCAACGTGATCTTTCTTGTTTGGATCTCCTTCCAGATAACAAACAAAGTATAGAGATGGTTTTGGGATCATTACAAAAATTCATTGAGGTATATGAGGATCTTGGACCAACAACAGATGGTTTTGTTGACTTTATGCGCAGAAGAAGGGCCCAAGTGATGGGTCCAGATAAGTGGGTTGTTGTGAAGGAGAGAGTGACCAAAGAACAAGCCATGGGAATGTTTAACTTCAAAGAGGGCCTAAAACGAAAAACATTGAAAGTGCAATATTTTAAGCACCCTCATCTTGCACATCATTTATATGATCGATTCCTTGCAGCCTATGGTCAGTTGCCATGGAATGATGAGGTTTCTAATTATTTTGCCAGATTTTTTTATGCCAAGTTTTTTTTAAATATGAAGCTAGACTATACTGATATTCATTTTGACTTTTACGGAGTTGGAAAGGGGCGAATATACGATAAAAAAAAGTGCTCTTAGAGATCCCACTACTCTTCAACCTCCACCTCAGATATCTCGCCCACCTAGGATTGTGACTTACAAATCGGAGATGGATCCCACATCAGAACTTGGGACAACTGCAAGGCATGCTGTTGCTGAAGGTTTAACTTCATCATTTTTAGGAGTTGATGTGGGATTGAGTCGAGAGAGGGCTCGAGACAATATTTGGCAGAATTTTGTTTACAAAACGAACAATGAGTTAGATGGAATGAGCATTGAAGATCTTAAGGCTTATGATAAGGTTTGTCGTGATATAGCTTCGGATGTCTTGTCCAATGACACATCGAGTTTGTGAGAGGTTTGTGTACTTTCAATCTATTTACTTTTTTTATTCATTTTGAATTGAACTTTTTGTTACATTATATCGTTGTATGATATTATGCTTGTTTTGATGTATAGTAATAAATACATTACGTAAATGTTTATTGGTTGCAGTTTTCTAGAATGATGAATGAACATAATTTTCGAGCCTCCGCTAGTGAAAATTTTGAAAATGTAGAAAATATAAAAGAGCATCTTGGAAAGGTATATTTATTATTTACATATTTATATTTATGTTTGAAAGATATTTTATCATTTTTTTATTTTTAATTTAACTATGTATCTTATTGTTAATTTGACTTATCCATGCAGGTTTCTTTAGATTCAAACTTTTTAAAGGATTTTCCATCTATTGTGAGCTAATGATTTTAATTTTTTTGTTTCGGTTTTAAGTTAATTATTTAATTTTAGTTTTTTTTGCTTGCACTATGTTTTATTTATTAACAAAATTTAAATTTTAGGGAAGAGAACATATGGAAATTAACGGTTAAGATATAGGTTCATTGATGCATGTAGATATTGGCACCGAGGTAATTTTGTTCATAATTGAACTGTTCTCTGATATATAAGTTTAATATTTTAATTTTTTGAATTTAGTTTAAAATAGTTTAAATAGTTTATGAGATTCATAAATTGTTTTTATACATGTTGCATCTTGGATCTCTTCCATCTCTTGGAGGCACAGGGAAGACTCTTGGAGGCAAAGGGAAGACTCCAATGGAGGGGTATCTTTGATCTATTCGAGGCAAATGGAAGACTCCAATGGAGGATAGTGGTGGACTTCCATTTAGAGAATTTGAGGTAATTGAATTGTTCTTTGATATAAGTTTAATATTTTAATGTTTGAATTTAGTTTAAAAATGTTTAAATAATTTATGATATTCATAATCTGTTTTTATACATGTTGCAGGTTGAATCAAGTCCAAGGGAAGACCCTAATGGAGGATAGTGGTGGACTTCCATTTAGAGAATTATTTATATTGCTATTTTTTTGTTGATATATACGTTGTAGTTTTGGACATCGGGGAGCTTTATTTTTGGATTATACATATGTACATTGAACTCACATATTCATGAATATTTTTTTTGGATTATATACACATGTACATTGAACTTACATATTATGTGTGGTAAATGGTTAGAATGTGTTTTTGCATGTTTATGAATATATGTATTATTAAATTTATGTATGTATGTAGATGTAAATTTTTTTCAGTGTTGAGATGTAAATAATGATAGGAATGTTAGGGATGAATGTTAGGAAGTTTTGATAGGAATGTTAAGAATGAAAGTTAGGAATGTTAAGAATGAATGTTATGTTTATTTTAAGAATGAATGTTAGGAAGTTTTGATAGGAATGTTAAGACTGAATGTTATGAAGTTTTGGTAGGTGCAATCTAATGTTAGGAATGTTTGGAATGTTAAGAATGGATGTTAAGAATGAATGTTATGAAGTTTTGATAGGATAGGAAGTTTTGATAGGAATGTTAGGAATATTAAGAATGAATGTTAGGAAGTTTTGATAGGAATGTTGGGAATGTTGGGAATGTTAAGAATGAATGCTAGGTTCAAATTTTGATAGGAATGTTAGGAAGTTTTAATATGAATGTTAGGAATGTTAAGAATGACTGTTAGGAAGTTTTGATAGGTGCAATCTAATGTTAGGAATGTTAAGAATGAATGTTAGAAATGTTAAAAATGGATGCTAAGAATAAATGTTAGGAAGTTTAAATAGAATTTAGGAAGTTTTGATAGGAATGTTAGGAAGTTTCACAAACGACCCTTGAAAGTTGTAAGTCTCACTATGAATGTTAGGAATGTTAAGAATCTTAGGAATGTTAAGAATGAATGTTATGAAGTTTTGATAGGAATGTTAGGAATGTTAAGAATGAATGTTAGATTCAAGTTTAGAATGAATGTTAGATTCAAGTTTAGAATGAATGTTAGGAAGTTAAAGTTAAGAATGAATGTTAGGAAGTTTTGATATGTGCAATCTAATGTTAGGAATGTTTGGAATGTTAAGAATAAATGTTAGGAATGATAAGAATGATTGTTGGGAAGTTTTGATAGGTGCAATCTAATGTTATGAATGTTAAGAAAGAATGTTTGTTTGATATATAGAATCTTGGTTTCAACATAAAACTTGAATTTCATATAAATGATAAATTGAAATTTGTGTAAATAATTCATATTTTCAATTTTTAACTAATGATTCATATTTTCAATGTTCAAGTACATTTTATGATACTGAAATCATGGCAAATGGGGATTTAACAATTTTTTGTTTTTTAATCATAAGCAGAGATTACAGGATTGTGAAGCTTATGTTAAATTAGAGCAATGATTTTAGACAATAGTTTGATGAATTTTCATCGATTTGTTGTAAATAATCATTGCTCTAATTTAGCATAAGCTTCACAATCATGGAATCATTGCTTGTGATTAAAAATCAAATGATCGTTATCTCCATTTGTCATGATTTCAGTTATGTGAACTTACACAAGTGATATTTTAAAAAACTCATGGATCATATTTATATGGATTGTTTAGCCCACTACAAAACTAATAATGGATCAACCCATCTAATGGATCAAGAATAATAATTTTTCATTTATTAATTACATCAGAGAAGCATGAAATGGATCAGATGAATACAAAATCTAGCAGGTTTCTCGGTGATTCTTCACTTACATCCTTCAGTCAAAAGTAAAGATTCGGGGCAGAGTGTGGGGATACCCACATTCGTTATCTCATCCCTTAAGTGGTCTAATAGACATATGGGGACCCGAATAAAGTACTTTACATAGAATTTAAGACGAAATTACACATTAAAGTTTTCATTACCAAATAATTTTCAAATTCATTTCAGCATATTAAAATACGATCATTTAAACTCTTATTCTAGTTTCCATTCAAGATCATAGATATAGTTCAAAGAAAAAAAATATAGTACACAACATTTGACATGGACATGGACAAAAACATTGATCGATTCATTTTTTATATAATTAAAAGCATCGCAATGGAATGTCGTCCTCAATTATCTGTTCATGGTCATATTTGGACAGTTTCCATTTTTTAGTTTTTAATTGTTTTTTCGATGGAACTTGTACCAATTTTATTCTAGATGCACATACTAAATGACTATATTGACAACATATAACATCAAGTTCATAATCCTGAAAATAGACATAATTTTCAGTCATATGGGTCTGCTGAAAAAAATAGCATTTTAAAATGATGGATCCTCTCTCGTATGTATACTCATTATCATTGTAGTCCTCCAATAACTTCATCTTTGCTTCAGTGCATCGCATCAAATAATACTTCACATTTTTCGTTGTTGTCTGATAAGTGCAATCATAGCGAAAACATCCCCTATGCAAATTACAATTGGCTTTAAGGTTTTTAAATCAATTAAATTGACTAATATACACATAAGGTGATGGACAAGAATGAACAATCGACAAAACATTTGTAAGATCATTACCTTCTCTAACAAGATCTGAAATTCTGTCGCCATCAAATGATATTGCTATTTCTTCTGATTCTAATTCTTCTACGCTTGTTAGTGGCATTTTTCCTTTAGGATTAATCTCTGTGTGTTTCCAATGTTTTACGTAGTTGTTCGTTATGTTTTCACAAACTTCTGTAGATTCAACATTTTCAGTGCAAATATGACAAAAGCATGATTGCTTTCTACTATCAATTGCAAACACGTTTTGGAAGGATTTTGATAGAATAGAGTGAAAATATCTAGTCCCATGTATGGTGCTAGTGTCGTATGGTATTGATTTATTTATATCTTGGACCCCAACAAGCCAAAAAAACCTACACAAATGACAACTTTTGATGTTAGTGTAAATATACTTAAATGTTAGTGTACATTTTTTTAAATTGACAATTAATATAAATTAAAAAAATCTTGTACATACCTGCGCACATCTTTTGATTGTTGATTATAATCATGGATTAGATGTACTTTATACCATTGGACAACCTCTACAGCTGAATGAAATCGTGCAGAAGAATGGTTCATTTTCCATCTTCGAAGTGTTCTTTTTACGCATGCTCCTGCACCATCATGTTCACATTTTTCATGTCCAGTTTCAAAGAAATTCTACTGATGTTTAATGTTCAATGCTTTATGAAGTCGACATAACCAATAAAATGATCTCAAAAATTTAAATTGTCCTGCACATCCATCCAACCATATCCAATGTTCATTAAATTTAATTTCACGTCTTTTTAATGAATCGTAGAAAATGTTTTCAATACAATGCTGAACAAAATGTGTATCTTGTGTATGATCATCACTAATATAAAAGTGATATTCTTTAATCACATCTCGATTGTCACGCGTGCTTTCAATGCCATCAACGTCCTGTTGAGAATGTATATATAGAACGTGGACAAATATCAAAACTTGGTCAGAATGATAGTATTCACTCGGTATCTCTTTTTGTGCAGCAAATGTGTAGTTTTCTACAAAATCAACCACTGACAAAATTGTTCAGGGTGGAAAAATTTCACGAGACTGTTTGAATTGAAGGTCTTGCCATCGTGCTCTATGTGAATGCTTGGTGTATTTATAAATTTCACTTTCAAATTTCTTGAGAAAATCTGTCACACATATTTTATCTTCTCTCAAATCAATTCTTTTGGAATGTGCATCACTAGAACTTGTAGCATAACCGATGTATTCATATCTTCTCCAATCAACGGTTACATTTGACAGTGAGTGATCATTATCGATAGGATATTTATTGTGGAATAAGACCAGATTTCCACAATGATGACAATGTTTTCCATTGACACATTTCTTATTATAAAGTACTTCATCGTGATCTCTCTCACATAGAGTTTGAGATATGAATTCACGTACTGTGGGCGAAGGTGGTGAATTTGTCCACAACATTTTACCAAATTCAAGAAACGTGTCATAATATAATTGAAATTGCACATGATAACGACAACAACACGTGTCAAGTATAGTAATAGGTCTAACATACCATGGTTTTTGTTGCACAAATGTAGTGATTGACACATTAATTCCACGATGATCTTCCTTGAATTTATTGAACAATTATACTTGTGTCATTTCCATTATATGTTTTGGACTGCTTTCATATACGCCTCGTAATACTCTTTGTCGTATCACATCCCTTGAATTTGGTGAAACTCGAGCATGTGCCAACCAATATTTTCGTACAATATCTTCAACACTTGCTCCCATTTTATCTGTGTAAGTCTGTCTACAAATAGTTGCCCAGCAAGCAAGTTCATCATTTTCATCTATTTGCATTCTGAATTTGCTATGTTTGTATAATGTCTTTCTTGAGGTTCCAACTGCTTTTGCTAGTTGTGTTGTCAAACGTTTTTGTCTAGTACTAGCTGAAAAAATTGTTGTCTGAATTGCTCTACGTGCAGCACCGGTATCTTTCTTCCTGGATTTTTCAAAAAAAATTATTGCATCACCTATATTTTCTATCACACTATGTTTCAATTTCGACTCTTTTGTCGCCTCGTGAATACCCAATAATGACGTAGCACCTTCTAACTTTTTGGACACTAATAAACATATCAAAATTTGTGTTTGTCCTGATATTGAAGAATCCTTCAGAACATCATCATAAATTTTTTAGCACGATATCGTGCAACATGTTTGGGTATTTTTTTCCATATTTGTTGCAATCAATTTCTTCTAACATTTCACCATCAATGGTGAAAGTACCTATACATCAAGTTAAATTTAATTTAACATATATCCAAAAATACAATTCATTATAAAAAATAAATTTGGAAAATACATGATTTAGACATACCAGGTCCAATTTCTAGATCTTGAACTTAATCTTCAATGTTGACTTCATCGACATTAGCATGTAAATCACTATTTACATCTTCAACAATGGTCTCTTCAACTTCAATTTGTTTTTCTTGTACTTTATTTTCAATTTCCATTTCATCAGCATTATCATGTAAATCTATATTTATATCTTCAATAATTGTCGCTTGCGTTTCTGCAAGCCTTGTTTTTTTGTCATGATATCTGAGTTTTTTTTTCTCTGTTATCATCATCATCATCACGTTTACGATCATATTTTTTTTTACGGTTTCTCTTACTACCCATGATTGTTTAATCTATAGATGATAAATTAAAGAATCATCACTTTATAGTAAAAAAACAAAATTAAGATTTAAAAACAGTTACGAAATTTATAAACACATGAACTGAAATTTACTTCACCTTATCAAAATCTTGTAAGAGTCTTTTGAAGAAAAACTCCTTGGAAAGAAAATTTCTTTGAAAAAAACCCTTGAAAAGAAATCTCCTTTGAAAAAAACCTTCTTGGAAAGAAATAAGAACTCTTTGACAATAAATCACCTTTGAAAAAACCCATTCGAAAAGAATAAGAATACCTTATAAAGAAATCTTCTTTGTAAAACCACTGGAAAAAAAAACTTCTTTGAAAAAATACCTAGCAAAAAACTTTCTTTGAAAAAATCACTTAGAAATATACTTTGGAAAAAAAAAACTCATTTGCAAAAATATCTTGGAAAAAAAATTCTTTGAAAAAACCATTGTAAAAAAATAAGTATTTTGCAAAAATACCTTGGGAAAACAACTCTTTGAAAAAACCTCTTTCAAATAAATAAGAAATAAAAATACATCTCCTTGGCAAAAATACCTTGAAATAAAATCTTCTTTGCAAAAATACCTTGGAATGAAAACTCTGTAAATGTATCTCCTGGAAAGAAACCTTTTTTGAAAAAACCACTTGGAAAAATACTTTGTAAAAAAAACCTCATTTGCAAAAATATCTAGGAAAAAAAATACTTTGAAAAAACCTCTTGCAAAGAAATAACTCCTTTGCAAAAATACCTTGGGAAAACAACTCTTTGAAAAAACTCATTTCAAAGAAATAAGAAGGAAAAATACAACTTCTTTGCAAAAATAACTTGGAATAAAAACGTTTTTGCAAAAATACCTTGAAATAAAAACTCTTTAAATGCATCATTTGGAAAGAAACTTTCTTTGGAAAAAACACTTGGAAAAATACTTTGTAAAAACAAACTCATTTGCAAAAATATTTTGAAAAAAAAAAATACTTTGAAAAAACCAATTGCAAAGAAATATTTGCAAAAATACATTGGAAAAAAAACTCTTTGAAAAAACCCTTTACAAATAAATAAGAAGTGCAAAAATACCTTGGAATAAAAACCCCTTTGCAAAAATGCCTTAGAAAAAAACTCTTTGAATGTATCCCTTGGAAAGCGTTTGGTTTTTTGGCCGAATAACCTTTGTTGCAAATAACGATTATGTTACGAAAAAAGGTTATTCGGCCGAATAACCTGTGAAAACTTCACGGTTCTGCACAGTTTTCAGGTTTCTCCATTTTCGGAAGATAAAACAATCTTACACTACAAAGCGACTATCGGACTTGATACCATTAGTTTAATCATTGAATCTACTTTCCGTATGTATAGATTTTGTTGTGTATAGGTGAGATCTAATATTTTTAATTATTTTTTTCTTAACATGTGTCGAGTTTGGTTTCATCTCTTTCAAAATGCGGTGAAATGAAAAATCCATAGCTTTAAAAATACACCACCAAAAAAATTGATAAACATATGGTGCAGTTAATTGGCGTGTCTACTTCAAAATGGTATTCATGGATTTTTTAGTTTTATAGTCAATTGAGAGAAAAATTTTACGACACAAAACATGTTGAAAATCGACAAAGTTTTTCCATTGATCGAATTCAAAAAAACTAATAATTAGTATATAGATGCATTGGTTACAAACTTATAGTCATGCAGTAGTATATTGTGTGTAGATTGTCGTAGCATATTTTGTTTTTGCAAAAAATAAGTTTAATAATGATTTTACGTTTGCGACAAAACATGACTATTTTGTAGTCATTTCATTTTATAAGAACATAGTGTCAAACATTTGCCAAATCGACATATCGAATCTCAATAAAAAAAAAAGTGAAAAAATTATGAATAGAAAGCTAACATAATTCTCTAAAAGTTTTATTTTTAGTGAAAAGTGAAATTCCAAACAAAAGTATCACTTTTATTCGCTCAAAGTTAAAAAACATGAAAAAATCATATTTATTTTCTCACAAGACCCCCCAAAATAGACACCCATCTTCATGATATCACATTAAAGTGGAATTCAATCAAAGCAATGAAAAGCGAGAGGTCTGGAGCTCATTGCTTAAAACAAACATTTATAATGAGTTGGATTATTCAATTCACACTAAGTCTGAGGACAATGGTAGTGGGAAATTATATATATATATATATAATAAAAATGAAAATGATTTAATCAATAAGTTCAACAATATCTAGACTAGTGGGAAATTATATATATATATATATAAATGAAAATTATTTAGTCAATGAGTTCACTAATAGCTAGACTACTCCTTTATTTTAAACAACTATTAAATTACAATGGGTGTCTTTCTTTACCATTTAAAATTTTCCATAAAGTTTGCATTCTGTAATAAACTCTTATTCATTAATAATAAGAGTTTTAACAATAGTTTCTCATTTGCATCTCACTGGCTTTGGTTGGTATAGAAATACTTACGATCGCTTTAAGTCCAACAACTAGATTATGAACTCCTGCCAAATTTTCATACTCAATTTTGATGGATATCTCTAATATTATACTTTTAAATGTTAATCATAGGTGGGTAGTGTTACCTGAACATGTGGATATTTATCTTGTCGGTATGAGTGAAGAAGGTCAGAAAAAAAGTGCCAGAGAATCTTGTCAAATAGCTGTCCCATTATTGCAGCCCGCTATAGGTGTTTTTTTTTTTAACCCACAATTAATCAGCGAACCTACTAGGTCAAATCCACTTCCTTTTCAACAATAATGGTCTTTACAGTCAAAGCCATGTAATTTTAAATTGTAACTCATTCTATTTTTTATATTACCGAATAAACTTATATTTCATGTGATTACTTTTTTTTTTAATAAATGTATTTTTAATACATGTTTGAATTGTCGTAAATTGTCGTTGTCCACATGCAAGGGCATGTGGCCATATTTCTGGCATGAATGACGCGTAGATCAATATGGTGGATGGATTCTCCCATTATTACACCTTGTAAACAATTTTGTTGTTAGGGCATTTAATACTTCACCGCATTTGCATGTGACCGTCATTCCACCTGGAATCCATGATGGGAACACAAGTAAAATAAGTCATGCTATATGTCCACCTCGTGGAATGTTCTGCTATTTGTTTTTTGTTTTTTGTTTTTTGTTTTTTGTTTTTTGTTTTTTGTTTTTTGTTTTTTTGTGCGTGAGATGGATTAGACTTCCTTCACCTACTCGCTAGTAGTTGAAACTCATCCGCCTCATTTCTCAGTTGCGTGCAGGCAGTTTGAGCTCTCCTCGCCTAATCGTTCCCTTGATTTCTCTGGCGTGAAGGCTAACTGGGATCCTCCATTTCTCATGGCCTACCCCTCATGTCGGATGGTCCCATGAGAGCATGAGATCCCTTCCTTATTTCTTCTATGGCGGAAGGTTGTGTGAGGATATTTTGCATGGAGAGCTGCCAAGCATGGAACATTAGCATCTCTGTTGGGGTTAAGGTTGTTGCAAAGTGGAAGTACCGCATGCTTGTGAATCCCAGGGTTTGTTCCATTCTTCCCATTTACTGTACCTATGTTAATATTTTTAATGATTCGTGGTGTTTCTAATCAATTTTGTGGTGTTTTTTATGGCTTTCAGTGGGGCATGAGACCTGAGTATTGCAATGATAAGTGGGTCAACTTGCTAAGAGATTACAAGAAAGTTAGAAAATATGAGAACAGACTTAATCATAAGCACGAATGGAAAGAAAGAAGGCTTATCTCTAATATTTTGTATCATGTTTATGAATCTCTCCATGGAGGGAATTTCAAAGGTACGCCTATTAGTGTCTCGATGGATAATCTCCGCTCAGGTATTTACACAATTGGTAAATTCTCTTTCGCTCAATTTGTGCGAGCCTGTGAATGGCTATTATAATGGAGCCTTGCCTTTGAATCTAAGCAACAGACCTAATCCGAGCCTGGAGTATGGACTGAAAGGAGCGAAGATCGCCATGAATTCTTATACTTTTGAGATTTATTTACCATTTATTTTTATTTATTTATTTATTTTCACCTGGTGAACTCGGTCACTAACCATGTACAGAGAGCTGAGTAGCATAGTAAGGACGCCAATTTCTAGTTCTCGAGCACATGGGCAAGGAAGCTAGATTAGGGTTTTAATATTCTTTATATATATATATAGCACATGCACCCACACACTGAATCACTTTATCTTCATATTAAGTAGGCTTCAATCAAAACTGACCAGACTGTCTGCAATCTTTTGCGTAATTCTCTAATAGCTTAATTGATTTTCCTTATAAAAATATATATATATATTTCAAATTTTTATTTACTAACTATCATAATCGACCTTCTTTTCTTTTGCATGTGAAAGACACGGGTTTTTGAAGACATTTGAGACATGTTTTCGAAGCTAAAGGGTATTATGTTTAAAGTTCCCCTTCTCAAAGGTTCTGTCTCTTTTTTTTTCTTTATATATATATATATATATTCTTCCTTGAGAGTGAGGGAGATTTCAAAGTCTCATAAATCCAACATCATTTAACGCCCCCAACCCTCGGTTTACCTCAGATACCCACTGATGCATGGTGACATGAGAGAAATAACTATGCTCAACGGTGCACCTTTCCACTAGTGGGACTTTATCAGGAAACCCTTGACATCTTTCGAACTGGGGTCGAACCGAGTTTTGCAGAACTTCATTTAAATTCTATGCCTTTTCCATGCTGATGCGGGCCCGTTCTGGATATCAAAAGCCAGAGCTTGTCCACTTGGGAGGCCGAGTTGTAGAACTCTGTAATCTCATTTGATTTTTTATTTTTATTTTTTTTAATGGATATTTACAAATTATAAAGCTTTTCTTTTGAATTGATTATATATATATATATACAGATTTTCTTCCTTCTACAGAAAGCAAGGGCTCTTTGGTGGTAGCAAAAGAAAACAGAGGAATATCTCGCTTCATCCTTCTAGGCATCCTTCCAGGCCTCCACGGAATTACATTTACATCTTGTTATCTATTTATTTTGTTTTGTTTTTCATACTTTTCCTTTCTTCTTCCATTCTTTTCTCACGAGGCCCTATGGTTCCAAGGTTTGAACCATGGCTCTGATACCATGTGTAAGGACCTCACCTAATCCTTAGTTTTATTTAATGTAAATCTAGTAGTTTTAAATTGATCTAGTTATTATGTTCAAGTCTATATGTTTTCTTCAATGCTTCCTTAAA
This sequence comes from Larix kaempferi, assembly GCA_027924585.1. Classification (NCBI taxonomy): domain Eukaryota; kingdom Viridiplantae; phylum Streptophyta; class Pinopsida; order Pinales; family Pinaceae; genus Larix; species Larix kaempferi. The sequence goes on from BSBM01000831.1 coordinate 5,941,576, forward strand.
ATAGATCTATTTTTCTTTCTATTTATGATATAAATTTCATTTATAAATGTAGAAATCAAGCATGAACAAGTATAAACAACATATATTCATTATCAATTTTAAGTATATTTATTTTCAACAAGTTACACAATTATCATTTCCAAAATGTAAAAATTGAATTTCATACAAGTAAAATACATGTAGGATAGCAGTATGTCCTTGTAGATAAATAGGATATTGTTCTGCCCCCGTGAATTAGTAGTTTTTTCCATGCTAGCTCCATCTCAATATTTTCAGGAAACTCAACCGCCAAATAGATTTACCGCCCATCCAGCTAGGAATGGTCTCGTTGACTCCCTAGCTCCAAGGAACCCATATTCCTTGGCCCTCCGTGCTCGAAGTCCCCAAGAACAACAATAACCACATAAGTAACATATTGGCACGTCTTGAGATCCAACTACCCCTCTAGTTCAGGTCTCCTTCTGGTTTCCCCCATGGGTTCCCAGCTTCAACTTCCTTCCTTTTCACAACTCCTTGTCCTTTCCCATTCTCATGGTTTTGTTCCCCAAAATAAACTCCAAAAATAATCCTCCACCTTCATCATTCCTTCTCCCTTTTAAGCACTTCCCACCACCCCTTTCTCTGAGAGGAGGACTACACTACCCAAAAAAATAGTTTTTAAATAATCATGCTCATAACCATTCACACACCTTTTTGGATAATGCATCAAGTCAAATTAAATATTTTCAAGTGCACCATTTTCTAAAAACAATTAAATAATCATTCACGCACCTTTTTGGATAATACGTCAAGTCAAATTAAATATTTTCAAGTGCACCATTTTCTAAAAACAATTAAATAATCACTATAATGCACAATCATATCCATTCATTTAATTCCATTGACTTTTCTCAACAAAGGCATCAATTCGGATAACTTCAACTGTACTCTTTAAACAAAAATATTAAAACATTCATCTTGAAATTGCAACCATATCCACTCATTCAGTTTTGATTGACATTTTCCTAACAACCCAATCAATTTAATTTGCATACTTTCAACCTTGCTCATATATTGTAAATAATATTTTACGATGTCAATCCTAATAAGTTTTTAAATTAAATGCATCTAAATAAGCAAAAATGAATATTAAATAAAATACACTTTTAGTCATAAATTAATGTATAGTTAACCCAATAATCCTCAATACAAATAATTATAATACAATTATTCATGCTATGAAATAATAAATCTATATTTGAATAATACTAGCGTATGCACACAAGGTATGTAAGTGTAGCTAGTACTTACGTAGCATGTGCATGTACTAATAATAGCATGTTGAACCTCTAATGCATAGATCTTATTTATCACAAGCAACCATACAAGGAACAATTCAGTAATAACATCATTTAACAATAATTACTAACTAGTCATAATAACACAACATCAACTGCATGGTATTCTAAGTTTATTATATGTGAGAAAAGGAAGAGTTTGAACACTCATACAAACATCCAAGTTGTTTTACTAAATCAAATCATAATAATATATGAAACAACATAACATATTGAATCATGACACATGAATTAAGCAAGGGTTTTCAGTACACACAGTAAATTATGTTTCCCTTAAACTTCCACGACATTCCTATCTACCTACCTCTTTCTACCTAATTCCCAACTAACTTCCACATCCTATCCTTCCTCTGTTGGACTACCCTGAAGTGTCACGCCGTGACCGGCTCCAGCTAAAACCCATAAGCGGAAGTGTCGACTACATCGACCAAGCTTCTCCAACAGGAACCCACTAGTCATCATCACACACCTTGGGAAGTGCATTGTAGCGTGACCCTCCCATGACTCCGGATTTCGGAGGATAAACGATGGGTAATGCCTCCACCCCTCCTATGGAACAAGGATCAACATCCTTCATAGTCATACTGCGTTGCTATTGTTGTTCTTAGGGATTTTGCCATCCAATAACTAGTTTGGGCAGTTGAGTTTCTTGAAACCTAGCACCTTCCCACACATCATGATAATAAACCAATACTCATATAGAAAATAATGCTTCACTTGCATACCATTTATCTTTCAGAGTCCATGTCCCCAAGGTACTCCCACATCGTAGGATCCAGCTACCACTTAGCCCTTTTAACCTATAGGTTAGTCTCCAACATACAATCACGAATACCGTGCAATCATTGTTCATGCATACTCATTTCATTGCTAAGGAACAATAATGCAAATCATTTCTATGTACCATGCACCTGGTATCATGTATATCCATTCAACATATAACTTTTTAACTTGGTATCCACGTACCCATTATTTAGTAAATTTGCATGCTAGAGACATATTCAAAACATGAATCTAATTCATAACATTAACGTCTCACACACACACACACACACACACACACACACACACACACACATATATATCGGAAAAATACTAAAACCATATGTCCACAGTGTCATCAAACTGATGAAGTCTCACAATAATAAGCAAGTACAACATATAATGATCGTTCAAGTAATAAGGTCAAAACGGAGCATTACAACTACTTCCTCATATATAACTTGATTTTGGTTATGACAACATATCTATTGTTATTGTGTAAGCTATATATAAATCAATCAATATATAAATTGGCTGAGGTAAATGAGTCCTTTTTTTCTTAGTAAAATTTCATAATCATTCATCTGTTAATTAACTTGCTTTAATATGAAATCACAATTTCTAATATCTTCTCTATCAATTTACTTATAATGCTTAAATTGTTGAAAATCAAACTGTTGGGAATATGAATAATTATTTGTTTCTCTAGAATTTGCTTTGAAGTTTGGAAGTTATGTTTGCTTTCATTTCAATGATACTTTATTGAAATTTGAGAGAACATTACTTATAAGGGTTTTTGAATTGGGTGTATTTTTATATTATATATTATTATTTTAAATGGTTTGTAAGATAAATGGATGTATTTTAATTTGCAGTCATTTAAAATATAGAAAAGAAGGTTAATCATTTTACATTTTCAATTTTTTTTTTAATATTACAGTTATGCTTTGTTGCATTTTTACATATTTGTTTTGTCCAAGTTGTATCATATTATTAAATTCTTAATTATTAATTTTTTTTTGTAAAGTTTTTAATTTTATTTTTTTTAATTTCCAATTTTCATTTTAGAGTTAGCAACTGCATATTTTGAAAGACTCAAAAGTTTTAGGTTAAACCAAAAGAAAACATCGAAAAGATTTTAGAAAAAAAAAAATTGAGAGGAATACCATTGTTTCTTTTGAGTGAAATGAGATTGGAAAATATCAGCATACATTCATTTTAATTATGGATTTATTTGGTATCAAGAGGGATCAATCCCTCTAAGTACAAACCATTTTTAAAGTACAAATGCTTATACAAAGTGTATATCTAAAAAGATTTTATCCCTTTTGACTGTTGATAGATATGAGATCAAGATGTATCTAAGTTGGTTTAAAACATCATATAAGTGAGATTTTTATTATTATTGTTATTTTTTTTTAATATGGATAATTAATTTTTGCATTAAAAGATGGTTGCCACTAAACATATAACAAAGCTAACACATAGTAGAAGGAGAAAGGACAAGGCCGATTATTCAAAATGCTTAAAAAAATCAAAATTTCACCCAAAAACTATTTGATGAAATATAATTTAACATTACAAATTACATAGAATTTGGCCCATTAAGGACTTCTTTGAGGCCAATTTGGTTATTGAATCCTTGCTTCATTAGATGGATATCCATGTCATTCAAGTCCCTTGTGTTGGTCTCTCATACTACAAATTCTTTAGCTGACATGCATGTGCACTGCAGAATTGAAATCTCCTCCTTTACTTATGAAGAAAAGGAAAATGTCCCTATAAAAAAAGAGTAAAAGAGTAAAGGGCTACATGGGTATCAATCTTAAATAATAAAACTAGATCATTCTTTCCAATTTTGGAATAAGCTTTTCATTGAACTCATAGTTATTATACAATAATTTATTAGTATAAGAAGAGAATTGCAACCCACCGATTCTCCCTTCTGGAAATCCAAAAGTAATAGAAGAGAATTCACCAAGCAATTCCAGACGAACTTCAGATTTCAGTCGTGGCGGTGTCGCAAGAACGATGGTGCAGAGAAGTTGCTGGGCTTTTTATAAAATAAAAACTGCGCAGAAGCCACATCCGAATGTATCAGAGCCAGGTTTCGATCCTGGGACCTGTGGGTTATGGGCCCACCACGCTTCCGCTGCGCCACTCTGATGCGCTATGCTAAATCGGCTTCTACCCTGATTATCAAAGTTAAATTCATTAACCTAACAACCACAACATTGAATGCCAAGTGTAATTTTAATCGTTGTCTGATCGCCTGCGTCTAAAGTAGCAAACAATAGCAACAACTGCTTTACAGATCAATTCCTACCCTGGAATGCTGAGTGTTATTATTATATTTTAATTATATATGGACTCCCTCCTAATATAAATAATGATGCTATTTAATTAGGACTGAAGTTTTAATGCTGCAACGGATTAGAAACCATAGAGAAAATGTATTGCTTAAACAAATGGAAGAACAAAGGAAAAAGATTATGATGGACTGGTCGGCAACTCCTTAGGCCGTTTTATTAAGGTTGATGATGATAGGATTTTGAAGGGTATAGCTACCTTTGCCACCGTTTGTGATGAGCTTGATCTTAACAATGGGTTTCATACAACATCCTCGTCATTGTAATAATTTTTTATTTTTTTCCAGCCAGTTGATTATGAAAACACTATCTTCCTATTGATTTGTAACATCAATTTTAGATTTAGCAATCATAAAACTATTATCACAAAAGAAGAATTTGGTTCTAATATCGGACACCAGCATGGAAGACAACCAAGCACCATAGGAAGCACAGTTATGACTAGATTTCTCTTCCATGATTTGAGACCCCCTCAAAGGTAGATCCACTCCAAATACAGCATGGAAGACAACCAAGCACCATAGGAAGCACAGTTATGACTAGATTTCTCTTCCATGATTTGAGACCCCCTCAAAGGTAGATCCACTCCAAATATTCTGTAAATTAATAATATTTTCAATTTCCTTCCATACTCGGTAAGGGTGAGAAATACATAATAAGGTGAGTGTTTGTTTTATAATTGGCCTTGCACAATATAGACCAACTTGAACCCATTTTATACCTTTTTAAAAAATTTCTCAAAGTCAAGACTTGTTTGTTTAATAAAATCTAGATAAACTTAGAGGGACATTTGTATCACCAAACCTCTTTCCACCACCATTTAGATGGTTCAATGCCCTAAAAGCAAAGTGCCTTATAACCATACTTGAGATTGTATTAACCTGATGGTTTGGAATACCAAATTAGCTTGTCCTCCCTATCATTTAATTTGACAAACCTAGCTTTTAAAATATTAGTATACCTATTCCACATAACTACATCCTCCATTCACGAACTAATGCCTTGGCAACTAAGTCACTCTTACTACCAAATAGTAGTTATATTTAGATCTACAATTTGTGATAGGCTGAAGTGTTCTCATGTCCTCCAGTGCTACATAATATGAAGTGGTGATCTATAATCATCACCACAACCTATCGACAAATCCAACCCGATATGAACATTTGACTAGTTCCTACATCCCAGACCAACCAATTTCCCACCAATGGGAAAGCAAGAACCACTGCGTTCCAAATAATTGAGAAATTATTAATACTTTTAACATGATTCCTTATCCATCCCTCTACATAATCAAGAGCGATGTATTTATCCTTTAAAACCTTGCTCCACAAACCATCATATTGTATAAGTCTCCATGCACACTTTGCAACAAGTGCTTTTGAGAACAAAAATATGTTCTTTAAACCCCATCCACCTTTTGTTTTGGGCACATCAATTCTATCCCATCTTACAAGAGGTATTCCTCTTTTTTTTCTTTGCAACCAAACCATATAAATCTAAAACACAATATTCTTATAGCCCCCGAGACACCTTTTGGAAACCACATAACAACATCCAATAAATGGGGATAGCCTCCAGGATCTCTTTTATCAAGACCAAACGACCACCCCTTGATAACCGTCGATTACACCAAATGTTTAGTTTTTTCTCCACATTAGTTATTAGCCATTGCTAATCCTTTTTTGGTAGTCATTAGGTTTAAGGATGAAACCTAGATACTTCATTCCACTATCAATATACAAATGATGATAAGAGAACAAATTTTATATATATCTCACTTCTTCTACATATAGGCCAAAAAAATATAAAGTAGATTTTTCTACATTTATCAACATACATGTAGCCATGCAAAATATCCTTTCGTCTATCCGCATCTCATCTAGATCCATCGAAAAATATCATTATGTCGTTAACAAATAGAAGATGTGACAGGGAATATGAATTTATCACTTTGATCCCCTTGAAATATCTCAATCTAAAAGATTCATTCAAAGACTTGTTAAGACCCTCTGCTACAATAAGAAACGATAGTGGGAAAAGTGGACAACCTTGCCTTAGCCCCCTTTTAGGCTTAAAAAAAGGGGATGTTATACCATTGATGAGTATAGAGAAAGAGATAGAAGAAACACAATTCATAACCCAAACGGAAAAGGAGGCACATAAGCCTAGATTAGTCCTTAACAATGATGTGATCACAAGGGTCACAACTTCCAAACAAATTAGTCCTCTAAACAAATATCTAAGGAGCAATTCAATTTTATGGTTGGGAGACAGATTCATGAAGTAGTGGGGGTAACACAAGAGGCACTCCATTCTACAAAATTGAAAAAGATGAAGATGATGATGGTAAAAGTGGATCACAACATTAACAACATGTGAGTAAAGATCTTTATAGCCAGAAAGTCTAGGAAGGTAAGCACTGATCTCCCCATTCTTTCAGGCCAGTTGTTTCTCATTCCAAGACCCAAATTGAATAAGGAAACTAGAAGACTCAATGTGATTAGAGATCAAAGGATCAATATTCTTACCAGGAGTATCTCCAGAAGCATTTGGCAGCTCCAACTCATGAGTATCTGGAGAAAGAGGGAAGGTCATCACTAGAATGACAATTGATAGTTTTTTAGGGTAGAGAAGCCACCACCACAATTTCGATGCCTTGAGGAGAGGATTGAGCATTTGTACCCCATTCCCCCCCAACCGAAAGAGGAGTACGACCCCCCTCATACTCCCAAACCCATTTTTGTTTCCAATTAGAAAGACTACAGTTTATGACTAGGTGTCCATAGGCATGGCATCTCATACAACGAAAGCGCACCTTCTCATAATTCAATAATTATTCAAAAACCCAACCACCACATTTAAAAAAAATCGAATCTACCATACCTCCATGCAAATAGAAACCAACAAAGATTCAAGCCCCATTCATAACACTCGTCAATATCAAAGAAAAATCTGCTTCAAGGAAGACGACTAAAGAATTACCAATCTCTTAAAAGATCTCAGATGCAACAACCTTACCCATATTGGTATAACATCCAATCTATTCATCTGAACATTAAAATTTGGACTTCGTCACTTAAGCAGCAATGGATGAGTTCCCCATTTCCATCTACCGAGCAAGATTTTATCCACATCATGAGAATACTTGGAGACAAACACCAACCACCATTGAGATAGCATAAGGCACTTAGGTAGATATCTTACCTCTGAAATAAGATTACCATTCACCCACTCTCATAAAGATGTATCCCCCATTATCCTACTTTGAAAATGCCTGACCGAAGTAGAGCCTGTCATCTCCAATACCTCAAACATCTTAGAGTCCTCCCTTAGCACTAGGCCAATGCAAGTATTTTGGTGTTTGATGCATTTCCTTCATTTCCGGTGAACTCCCAATAACCTTTACACCACACCATCAAGTTCATAATTGCTTTTTAAGAGCTGAGAAACCTCCTCCACACTAGTATTCACCCACGAAGGAACATTCACACCCTGTACAACCCCACTCATGAGGGTAACATATAAATGTAGACTGATAAAACCACTATGCCAACACCCAAAAGATAGGAAATCCAAATCCAAAACAATATCCACAATAGCCACATAAACAACCTTAATGGATCATAGAAAATGTGGCTCACACATGTTCACACTAGAAAAATAAGATAGTAGAATAATCAAGATTGATGATGCACCTCCATCCTTGGGAATAACGCTAGATCAGATCCCCATTGGTAAATCACCCACCTGGCCAATATTTGGGCCCAATAATAACGACTTTGATGCCTCCCCTACAAACTGTAAGAAACATCCAGTGAAATCTTCCTACTGTTAGATTGACCATAAAGGGAATCACCAACACCTTGAGACATCTTCCCATTGAGTAATTTGACAACATATGATAGGGTTTCTAAGGTTTCAACCCCAAGGGAAAGGACCCCAACACCTTTGGTCTAGTATCGAATCAAATTCTCCTTGGAAACCCCCCCACCTTAAGACATTGCCAAATTTTATAACCCTCCAAAGGATATTAGAGAAAATGACTAGTTCTTCATCCATCGAGTTGCTTAGTTGGGCACCACATACCTCCATGAAAGTGGGAAAGGATTCATTACCCTAGAAAAATAATGGAAGGTGTGAAAGCCTAGGGATTTCTTGTTTTGAATTGAAGTGGAGCATCCACCTATTTATATACATTTTGTGAGGCCCTAAAATGAAAGGACTATGTGAATACCTTCACAAAAACAATAGTGAATTTGTCTCTCAAGATGGAGAATCCGTCACTTGATTAGTGAATCTTCATATGGATTTTGGTTAAAACTCATTGAATATTTCAACGAGTGCTTGTTTTTTTTCCAAAGAAAATAAAGCATTTTATTCAAAATTTGAACCAAAATACAATCTTAAGGTGCCTCTGCACATTCAAAAAAGAAGTAATTGATATTAACTCAACAACCATCTACTCGATACAAGCTGCTCAAAAGAGATTTTCCCATCTTAATCTAAAGTAACAAGCCCTTGGCATTTTATTTGTTAAGAAGTAGGTGAGTAAAGTCAGGGCCTGAGAATAAGTTTTAAAGGTAGGGATATATTTCTCCTCGATAATATTGCTTTTTAGGCTAGCTATATGCCCCATATAACTAATAAGGGTAGTGCTATGGTGATCTTGTGATATCTGGAATTGAAAAAGTGAAAGAGGCATTCACCTACAGATTCTTGTTGCCATAAATCTGGGGTTTTCAACTAATAGGGTATCCCTTAAAAATATGGTATTTGGTCTCTTCCCAACACCTGCACAATAAACATATATTAGGAACCTCCTTGTTCCTCTTCTTTAACATCTCTCACATCATGACTTTATTGTTGAGCGCACACCATATTAGAGTTTTTTTTTAGTTGGCACATTGGATTTCTAGAGTTTAGTCCACTACCACGTTACCACTTCAGGTCTAGGACCTAGCAAGGCTTCATATCCAAGTTTTGTTGTATATATACCACCATTCACATTTTCTACCCATGTGAGTTCATTGACTTTATGGGAGATTTTGATGTGTGCCCTATCCAACACAATAACATAAATGTGCCAATCATCAACCCATACACCAGGTAGCCCCAAGTCCATATATCTCAACCAACCTTGGTGCTACGTAGATGTATCAGCTAGATTATCCATTAGGTTCAAGGTGTCCTTACCAACTTCTTATAGATGGTGAGCCATAGCTTCAGGGCTGAGAAAAATGTGTCCATCACACCCATAATAGCATCGCCCACCACCCTAACCTATGTCCCTAAACTAACTTTTCAAGCCAAGAAAGACCCAATAATTGGGAAGTATGATATAAGTGCCTTCCATTGATTGGATATATTATGAGAAATTTCCCTTTCTTTCCTACTCTGGTCCAAGATTGTGTCTAGAGATATCTACTTATGGACAAGTATCCTTCTCCATAACCTATATTTATTCAACAAGTTCCAAAGAGACTTTGTTGTAAGTGACTATCCAAATAAGTGAATATTCTTCAACCCCGACCCACCTGATGACTTTGGTAATGCTATATTTTTCCAATTTTTCCAATGAGAGCCTTTGTACCCACTACTACCTTGCTATGAGATATTGAAACAAATATTCCTAATCTTCTTGAGAATATTGAGAATACCTTTTGGGATATGAACCATTGTATGCCAATACATCAGGATGGATTCCAATACTGATTTGACCAAAACGAGATTCCCTCCTTGGGAGAGCCACCTATGTGCACCTATTACACCATTGAGAAATCCTCTGTTTAATTTTTGTTATCAACTAAGTCCATTCACCCTTGCCATATTTATTGGCTTTAAATAGAAACCCAAATATTGATTCCTCTGTATAAATCATGAGACTGGAAAGTAAAAAATTTGTCCAAAGACGCCTCAAGCCCATGAGGTAGTCCAAATGGATATATAACATGTTTATCTTTGTTTATATCCATACATGTTGCAGGTTTATAAAGTTGAAGAATGTCCTTGAAATCCCCTAAATCACAATCAGAACCATAATAGAACATCAACACATCGTCAATGAATAAGAGATGAGTGAAAACCTCGTTCCTTCCCACCTTAACACCTTGTATTAATCTTAATCTCTTAACTTTAGATAGATTACTACTTAGTGCTTTAGTTACAAATAGGAAAAGATAAGGGGAGAGGGGACATACTAGTCTCGACCCTCTAGAGGGCTTAAATAAATTAGAGGCAAAACCATTGACGAGAACTACAAAAGAAGTGGCAATGACATATGCCATGATCTACTTAACAATAGGTAAAGAGAAACCAATTTGAATGAGCAACAACCGGAGATAGAGCCATGAAACCCAATTGTATGTCTTTGGCATGTCTATATTAACCAATATTGTTAGGGAGTGAGACAGTTTTATTGAGTGGATACCTTCCTAATCAGAGCCAGTTGCCTTGTGAATCTACCTTCCATCGAAAAAGCCAAATTGTTCTGCTGATATGAATTTGGAAAGTAGAGGCTTGATCTTAACAACTAATATCTTTGATATCATTTTATAAATATGATTACAATGATATTTTCCTGAAATCATTGAATGAGTACAAGAAATCAATTTTTGGGATCAGTGCAATGAATGTTGCATTAAAATTAGTTGGTACCTGCCCGATATCCTTACCTCCTCCACAACCCTAATCAAATATCTCCAAGCAAGTCAAAGAAATCCCAATAAAACCCAGAAGAATGTGGTCTATTGGCAAGTAGTGAGGTGATTGGGCTTGTATTAATGTGGAGATCCGGGTTCAAATCCCTGAGTGGATATGATTGTAAATACGACCTTGTAAATATAAGAAGTATTTCTCAAAATAAAAATAAAATAAATCCCATTAAATTCCACCATCCATCCATTAAGGCTTGGATCCTTTCTGAAGAATGTAAAAATATTATATAATACTTCCTTGGAAACTTCCCTGTAAACCATAGCATTATATTTTTCATCTACCAATCAAGGAAAGTAGGAAAATATATTAAGAGTCTCGTCTAGGTTAGCCCCAACAAGTTCCTCAAATATTCCTTTGAAACCAAAAACCGCAAGCTTTTCTAATTCATTAAATTTTATGACTTTGGTTCCATCCAATGAAGTCATTTCCCATATTGTATTCACATTCTTTCTGTAATTGGCGAAGTTGTGAAAATACTTTGTGTTATGAACACTTGTTTCCAACCATGTAGCCCTAGTTTTGATACACCAATCCATTTCCTTAACCTGGAGTAATTTTGACCTTCTAGTTTCCAGATTTTTTAGCTTTGCCAAGCCCTCTTTGTTGAATAATCCATGAACATTAGCTAGAACCAGATCCTCAATGGACCTTTCAACCTTGGAAATCACAACATATTTGTTTAAAACCTCTATGTGGCCCAAGCAACCACCTTCTATTTGACAACCTCAAGGAGTTAGAAAATTGTTCGCATGTTGTCGACCCTAGAATAGGATTAAATTTGTGTCAATTATCTCTCAGTGTAGATTGAAATTCCTCTTCAGGTGTCCCAATCGGATTAAATTTAAAGGGAGATCCATGCTTCAAATTAGAAGAACACAACTCTAACCAAATAGGAAAAATATTTGAACATATCGTAGGTGTTAGCGCTAAAGTTTGCTCTTCACTGCAAAAGAGCAACGTCTAGCACATCTTGAAGAAGGGTTTGATTGTTTGTTTGAAATAGTGGATCTAGTAGGATGGATGAGAAAGGAGAAAAGGAAAATATCATTGGGCATGGAGTCCTTTTACTGACATTATATGAATCAGAGGAAATCAAGCTAAATATTTAAACAGGGGTAGTTGGCATGATGAAAGATTGAAGAACAAGGGAATAGACATGAATCACAAGGAAAGCTATCCTAGACCATCTTGTACATTCATGGGATGGAATATCCACTAACAATAATAATTCCTGAAAATGAATAGAGGCTACTTGAACAAGACACATAAATCATAGGCTGTCACAACAAATACTTTGCTTCTAAAAAATCTATCATTCATGGACGAGTATTGATACTCAATATCTATAATTTATTCGAGTAAGAAGATAAGGTGAAATACGAACAATACATTATTACAAACTAAATATAAAGCTTTCATGAATCTCTAATAACATAATAATACAAAGACAAATGCCCTAGGCTTAAAATGATAAGCATGAAGTCTGCTTCCCCAAAGTATCTCTTTCTCGCTTCAGAATTGAACCTCAATCCCCTCGGACTCCACCTCTTTCATTTGTCTTTTACAATATATAGAAAATACCATGCCTCCCTCAAAGAAGATCGAAATTTCTTATAGACTAAACATAGAAACTGTTACATAATAATAGGATCTCGAAATAGAAGATAAGGTTGATCATTAATTCCAGATCCTATCTTCTTGGGATTTTCTTTCACTATTCCAAAATGAGCTGATTCAATGAGAGAAAAGAACTGGAGCACGATCTTTGGAGATCCAAAATTTTCCATAATGAAGATAAAATATTTCTTAATGCGTTGGCCTTCAAGGTTGATGATAATATCCACTGTTAACAAAACCTGTACATCCAGTAGCTTATGCTCTTCCACCTGTTAAATATTTCGCCACTTTCCAAATGTAAAGTATATCGATACCATATGCATGCAATGCCTCAATTAGAATTTGGTTTGCAATTGACAAGAACCTTTGTAAGTTCAATGTTACAGCAATTGCTATGACAGGGACACAGATAGTTATGAAAAGAAGAGCATGACTAAATTCCTCGGTTTGCGAATAAGAAGAGATAAGAAATATCCAATAAAACGTGGTCCCTATGTAGAAGAGATCATATCATAGTTCTCTAGTTTGAAGCAATAATCTTCATGTGACAATATTTCCAGAACATAAGGAATCATCATCATGTGAAACTATAATTGATGTCATTTCCAATGTAATTCTTCCAGTCCCGTCCAGTCCATTCATAAACATCAAGCCCACTTGCTAAATTCAGACACAAACTGCTCATTACAAATTCAGTTGAACTGTCAAACCTTTTCATCTGTGAGTCATTGATGAACTTAATAACTTGGAGACTCCTTCACGAGGCCGTGGATGCATTAGACATTTGCAATTCTCACCTGTCACGTGCACAAAACATTGGCCGATTCTTCCTCGGGGAACTTACCATTTAAACTTGGGCTCGAGCTTTTCAATGATGACTGTAGTGTTTTGACACTTAGCTTCTTGATCAAAGTCTGTATATATGACAGGGTCTTCTTGCAATTCGACAATGACAAAAAACATGCAATGAAGCTTTCATTTTCCTTAATCACTGGAATTTTGACCCCATCTCTAGATGCTTTCCATGCTTGACTGCTCAAACTTGAACGTTTGGCATTTGGATGCTTAGTCCACCCATTGGCGCACTTGACACTTGTGCATTATTTGATACCCTGCTGGCACTTATTTTGACATATGTGTGCTTGGAATTTTCATTTGGATGGGGGAAATTATCCCACATGAGTGCATCCATAACACACTGGTGTATCCATACCACACCAACATGTACTGCTTAGAGAATTACTGCTTAGAGAATTGGCTCCATGTGGGTGCTATCTTTGTAACTTGTCTCTCGAAACTTGTGGCGTTTGCTTGGTTCTTGGTCTAAGGTGATTGTGTTGACATTAGGAGGTCCGGGCTCGATGATCAACGCCTAATCAATCTTTTACAGAAAATGATAAACCCATAAATCATTGGATTCGAATTCAAGAGTACACATGTGACTTGGTTTCCATGGAGCTTGATTTTGTAAGATGTTCCCTTACGATCAAATTGGAGATTGGGCTTATGGTACAATATTCTTATTTTATTTGCTAAATAAACTATATATAATTCTTTTATAATAATTTTTATTTACTTGACTTTGACAAAGACAAGAACCAGGAAGACCATGAAACAATAGCCATATATTGTGGGATGATGTCAATTAAAGGTTTGAGGAAATGGGAAATTTTGGCAAAAAATGCTATTGGATTTTAAACTTCCAACAACACCTCTTTTAGTTTTTCCAATCAATGTGTTACTATATCTAGAATTTTGGTCAAAGATCAAAATTTAGGTAAAGTCAATTATAGTGCTAACATCGGCTCCAGCTAGGGATAGTGCTCTCCCTACGAAGCACTAAGAACATGCATGTTAGGATATTTCAATACTCCATCCTTGTCCTACCTAGCATTATTTATTTTTCCTAGTTGTTGATGATGTCATTTTCCACCTAGTGGTGTGCAGATGTCATCCAGGATCCATCTACCACCTTTTGAGCCCTGCATGCATCATTTTAGGACCACTTCATTCAATTCCCTATTTTATAGGAACCTACTAAGTGTTCCAGTGCAATCCACCTGATTTATCTGACTCTTGTGGGGGGGGTAGAGCTCCGGATGCCACTGATTTTGGCCTCATGCGCCCTTTTCTGACTGGCATGCATGATAGACTCACTATTGCGCCCTCCTTAGTCAATTAACTGATTGTGACTTCATTTAGCTGAGTTTAGGTTCGGTTCAGTTCAGTTGACTTTGAGTCTTCCAGAGCACTCCAGTGGTGATAATCCATATGCTATACCAACTAAGGTTCGAATTCTCCTGCATGATTTGAATTCTCTCCATTGTAACATCATTGTTTATTATACTGATTATTGGAACATGTGACATTATTCTGCTCCTATCTGAGTTCTGCTGCATTATTATTCTTCCTCTCTTTTTTACTGTAGTTTTCACTCTTATTCTAATTTTATGCTCATTCTTTCTTTGTGAGGTATCCTCAGCTATTTAGATCTGTTGTGACTTAGAATTTCACATCGTATCAGATCCATAGAGCAAATAGGTTGAGCAACAGCTTTCAATAGTGCAGCAGAAGCCTCTGGATTTCCACAGTAAATCCTGGTGCCATTGCATTGAATTCATTGGAGAAATCCAATGAGGTCCAGCCAAGTGTGAAGGATCCAAATAAAAGTGCCTATTGTCCTGAAGTAGTGCTCAATAGCATTCTACCTCCTTATTGAGATTTTGTTGCAAGTTATTCAAATTTTTTGAGTGCAGCAGCAGTTACAGTAGTTTTTTGTAGTTGCAGAAGTTACAACAGTTTTATGCAGTTGCAGCATTTTTCTGCAGTTGCAGCAGTTTTTCTGCAGTAGCAGCAGTTTCACCTTGTATTTGCTCCAGTAGTTGTAATGGACAATTCGAACTCTCCTCTCTCTCCCAGGATCATGACACCCTTCAATTATCTTGATTGGAGGGATGATATGCAGATGGTATTGCGAAACAAATCATTGTACATGGTGACAATGGGGAAGGATCCCGAACCAACATAAGCTGTGGAGAAAACCAAGTATCTGAATAGATTGGATGAAGCATTTGGATTCATGTGTATTCATATTTCTAGAGATCTACTCTTCCACATCGAAGGATTGAAGACTCCAAGAGAGTTATGGTTGAAGTTAGAGACTGTCTTCGGCAAACAAGATGAGCTAAGAGGCCATATTCTGGAAAATGAGTTGATTGCTCTACAACCGAGCAGTTTTGAGACCAATCAACAGTTCTTTTCAAAATTCAAATATTTGGATATGCAATGCAAGTAATGTGGCATTGAGAAGAAGGATTAGCAGTCAGTGCTATCCATTCTGAGCAAGCTATGTCCTGAGTTCTCTATCTTTGTCTCTACCTTCCATTCTGGGTGAATGTCAATACTTGGTTGGAAGATTCCCTCCTTAGATGTTTTCATTGAATCTCTCATCCAAGAAAAGGATAAGCTGATCCAGATGGGCGCCTTGAAGGCCTCCAAAGATCGATCTCTTCTAGTTGGAGAACCAAAAAGTGCGAATGGGAAGGGGAAGCACAAAGGCAAGGATAAGAGGCAATCTGAACCCAAGCAGAATGCCAAGTCAAGTCCATCCGTGTTAGTTTTTCAGAATTTAATACATTTTGATATAGGATCTTAACTGAAAGAACAACATGTACAGCATATCAAGCATAAGAGACAAGAGACAAGAGACGCAAAACATTTCACCAGGAAAAAACAAGAAGGTGAAAAAACCCCGTAACTTCCTCAGAGATAGAATAAGCATCAATACAAGGATCACCATGATAAAACCCAAGAGATAGATATCTTCAGCAGCATGCTCCTCCTCCACTTGTGCTCACTCCTCCTCTCTCTCACTAATGCGAAGTGAGTGAATAATAGAATGTGTAAAATGAGAAAAACACACTCTCTATTTATACACTAACTTGACTTGACCTTTACTCAACTAGGTCGGCCTCAACTTAACCGGCCTCAACTTAACCACTTAACATAATGTTGACTGGGCCGACCCCCACTAGGGTGGTCTAATAACCCTTTGACCCACATGACTCATACAAGGCCGACCCCATCAAGGTGGTCTAATAACCCATCAAGTATAAGTTACAACACTTACAATATAACTAACGACACTTCCAATCGGAGGAATAATACATCTCCGTTGGGGATACAAAAAAGTACAAATACAACATACAAGTGAATATCTTTCGAAGTGACAAATACATCAACACTCCCTCTTAACTAGGAAGGTATTCTCTTGACACAAGTCATCAATACATATAGGCACAAGTCTTTAATTCTGGAGCTGGATCATCGTCACTGGATCACAGAGCATCATCATCATCACTACTACTGTATTCATCATCTCGATCACTGGGCTATCTCTGAATTCTTCTCATCATAGGAAGTTATACAGAGCCAGCCCTTTTTAATGTTGGATGTAGGCCCACCACCTGTAGGTCTTCATCATCACTGGCCATACTGTGGAATCCTCGGGACTTATTACGTGCGTCACAAAACCTCGAAAGAGTATCCCAGGATCCTTTATGTGCCTAAGCACGACCGGCAAGATCTCCAAGGCGCTATTACATGTGACCCCACCACAAAACCTTGAAAGAGAATCCCAGGACTAATTACGGGCACACAGCCCAACCTATTAGATCTCACGGGGCACTATTATATGTGGTCACCACAAAACCTCGCAAGAGCATCCCAGGACTGATTATGGGCACACAGCCCAACCTATCGGATCTCCCGGGATCTTTTACATGCAACTGCACAACCTATCCACGGCCATAAAGTATCATCCTGATACTCATGATCATACTGATCATGTCATCTCATCGTCCACGAAGCACAACCCAAATGCACATCACACAGCACTTACATTCACCGGCATAGGAAGACACACTTCAACCATCCGTGAAAGGCTCAGTACTTATATCTACAGCATGGGAAGACACACTTCAACCATGCGAGAATGGCATCGCACTTATATCCATAGCCATGGGAAGACATACTTCAACCATGCTTGAATGGCACAGCACTTATATCGCAGCCATGGGAAGACACACTTCAACCATGCTCGAATGGCACAGCTCTTACATCAACGACCATGGGAAGACACACTTCAATCATGTTGGAATGGCCCCAACCCTTATATCTACACCATGGGAGGACACACCTACGACCATGTGAGAATGGCTCATGTGCATCTGTGTCTTCGGAACTCATCACACATGATCCAACTGATCATGCAATGCATCCACCTAATACATATCATCACATATGATCGTCCTGATCATCATCATAGCATCATCCTGATGCATATCATCCAAAGCATCATCCTGATACTCATCACACATGATCATCCTGATCATCGTCACTACATCGTCCTGATGCATATTATCCAGAGCATCATCCTGATACTCATCACACATGATCATCCTAATCATCGTCACTGCATCGTCCTGATACATGTCATCATACATGATCCAACTGATCGTACAAAGAATCCAACTGATGCATATCCAAAGCAGTAACTAGAGCATCGTCCTGATGCTCATCACATAGTGCTTACATCCACAACCATGGGAAGGATCCTCCTCTCACCATGCTTGGAATGGCTCCTTCAAATGTGTCCATCACTTCTTCCTCGAAGTATCTTCAATCCGAAGAACACCAAGCCTCTCTCTGAAGTACTCAAACTTCACTCTGGCTAGTGGTTTCATCAACACATCTGCAACATGCTCATCCGTCGCAATATACAGGAGCTTCGCTGCTCCTCTCTACACCATATCCCTGATATAGTGATATTTGATCTCAATGTGCTTCGACCTGTCGTGGAACACCGGATTCTCAAACAGCTTCACACAACTCTGGTTGTCACAAAAGATACCAGTAGCCTCCAACGGGAGATCAAATAACTCAAATAGTAGCTTTCGGAGCCATACTGCCTCACAACTAGCCGAACAAGCTGCAACATACTCTGCTTCGGCTATACTCAATGCTATGCAGGACTGCTTCCTGCTAAACCAAGAGATCACACCTGATCCCATACTAAAGCAGCACCCAAAAGTGCTCTTCCTATCTGCAGCACTACCTGCCCAATCTGAATCAACATAACCCTGTAGGTTAAACTTTTGATTCGCATCATACTTGAGCCCATAATCAATTGTACCTTCAAGTACATCAAAATGTGCTTTATGGCAACGAGGTGAACACCTCTGGGATCCATCAGGAATTGGCTCAATGTGTTCACCGCAAAGCAAATATCTGGTCTCATGTTCATCAGGTACATTAAGGACCCAATCATTTGACGATACATAGTGACATCAACCGGATCAGATGAAGCATCACATAGAAGCTTCAGGTTCGATGCCATAAGTGTGGCCATGGCCTTGCAGTCCATCATCCCAAACCTCTTCAGGATCTCTACTACATACTTTCCTTATCCAAGGAAGATTCCATATGCACTCTGCCACACCTCCATGCCTAGAAAGTAGTGCATCATCCCAAGTCCTTCATCTCGAACTCGGCAACAAGCTTGATCTTGTAGATCCACTTAGAAGTCACAACAGACTTCCCTTCTTGTCTCGAGACCACATCCCAAACATCATTCTTCATGATCGACCGGTACTCCTCGATCATGGCATTCTTCCATTACTGCATCTCGGATCCTGGGAACTTCAGATTCTTCAATATATTCAATAGATAGTTTTTATTTGATCTTCATTGCTGAAACAAATGTTGTATTCCTTCTTGTAGGTGACGGTGCACAGTCTTTCCTACAAGACAAGTCCAATTGCATGATTAGAAAATTCTCATAGTTTTTCAAAAACACATTCTTATGCATAAAGACATATGTCATACAGTCATGCAATTATCTTGGCCAATGTTTCAATACAACATTTATCCATATTCCGTAACTTTCTAGATGCCTTCCATCTCTACAAGAACATTGTTAAGAGTGTGCACAACTCCCAGCATGTCAGCAAAGAGGTTTCATTCTAGATAAGTAGCAATGGAATGTTGTACAATACCATAGGCCACTTACCCATTATTTGCATATTTAGTAGTATCTTGTTCATTAATGCAACTTTTCTAATATGCATGATACATATCATAAATCTAGGAACATAAGTATGTATATGACTGGACAACATCATTTAAGTAATCATGTATACAGGAATTGACAATTCAAATACTTATCTTTGTTTGGTTGTAGGGTGGACTCCTTCTTGATCTTTGCTTCCTGAAGTGCTCCCTCTTGATCTTTGCTTCTTTGCAGGAAGTTTTGGAGTGTGCTCCCTCTTGATCTTTGCTTCTTTGCAGGAACTTTTGGAGTGTGCTCCCTCTTGATCTTTGCTACCTGGATTACCTGTCCTTGAACTTATATCCATCCTGGACCACTATGCATGCTTAAGTGTGCACTAGTGTCATCCTCAAGATCTCGTACACAATCATACATCTATTAGTATAATCACAATACTATCAAAACATTATGTTCCTAAAATATGTATGGTCATGATCATAGGTAATAAGCATTAGTATTCAAGGTTTCAGGCAAGACTTATTTTACTCATGCATATTCTTATTTGACCATAGGACTCTTCTGGTTAGTCATATCATCAATCAAAGTAAGAAATATAATATGCATAAACCCTTGAGTATTAAAACATCTAACTTCAAGAATAAACATTATCATTTATACAAAAGTATAATATCCTAACACAAGGTAGGATTCTAATCTTGATATAGGAAAAACATACCTGGTTATCATGTTTGCTAGTTATGTCTAACATACCCAAACAATGTCTTCTTGTTCTCTTTAATGACTTGTGCTTAGTAACCTGCATAACTCATAAGTTAACCATTGTACAACCAAATTATACGTACCTCGTAAGTGGAGCTTCTATGTGATCCATGAGTCTTTGTCTTCATGTCACCATGGTCATATGTTCTTGATCTAGAACTTGATTTGTACCTTTCATGTTCGCGGACAGCATCAAACTCATACAACACCACAGTGCATTAGTACAATCATAAGTGTCATAACCCTAATCAATGAATTTCTTCTATCATTCACATGCATTCATTCTTTTACTAGGGTGATGAGACAAGTCTAAGATTAATCAAGATTGTACTAACCTTACTATGAAGTCAAACATATCATAACTTAATCATGAACAGTTTTCAACACATACCTGTATCTCCTCAAGTCATACTCGTCGAGATTGCTTGTAACCTTCTCATGTAAAGCCTTGCCTCATCTCCCTCTAGAACTGGAACTTTTTCACTTATACAGGTGACCAAATCATCTTCTTCTAGTATTAACCCAATCCACTTTGATTTGCTGAGACTCGATCTGTAGCTGGATTAGGGTTTGTCAGAGAAACCCTAAAAAATCAAACTTTGAGTTTCAAACTTCTGTATGGATGGAAAGATGTGCCTTGCTAAGCTAATCAAGCTGGTATACTTCAATTTTGAAAACTGCAAACTTTGACCCCTCAAAATTGCCTTTGAAACTTACGGATTCACTAGACAGGATCCCGAACTAGGGTTTGATCAATCCTGGTCTTCTTCCCATACAAAAGGTTCAATCTTGTGTTCTAAACTTTGATTTTTCTGAGGAGCTTCCAACCGTGGTCACGGATTTCAAAAATTCCAACTTTTGCAAAAGCCCTAATTTTCCACCTTTCCGATCAAAATCCCAAACTAGGGTTTGATCAAGCCCGGCCTTCTTCCCAACCAAAAAATTCCATCTTGGTCTCTAAATTTCGATTTTGATGAGGAGCATCCAACCGTGGACTCTGATTCCAAGAATTTCAACTTTCTCCGAAACCCTAATTTCCCACAGCAGTGACAATCCAAGAATGAAGGTGCTCAAAATCCAAATATGTTTTGACAGAAATATGCACCTGATTGTTTCTGGTTTAACTTAGAAATTATGAATCCACAGGGTCTGAAAATTTAGCCTGTGGTATTCTGACCTGTCATCTTTCCAACCCCACAGGTCTGACCTTAATTGGATTCTCTGAGAGAGAGTTATGCCAAGTGTTGCAACATGACCTGTTTATGGGATAAAACAGGAGAGCGAACTTGTACGGCAAGCCACGTGTCACTGGTTCAATTTCGGCCTCTAAAAAACTTACCTGTGAAATTACAGTCTGTACCCTACTTGTCACATTTTACGAAATTTCATTTGGAGCTTCCTATCCCAAGTTGTGACCTTATTTCCTAGGTCACATGTTTATGACTGAGATATGGAAGAGGCAGAAACCTTAGATTGTACTGATCATAAATCACAAAGTACAACGAATTAGAAGTTGTTCTTTGGACACAAGGTACATGGGGATGTTATATACGACTTGTAAAGGTTCCAGATCCTGAAACTTTTCCAAAATGTATTTATAGCGAAAGTTATACGATGACTGGTTTTTTCTATATCAAGCCCTAGCTTCCGATTTGTCGCAAGTGCAACAAGTCTCATAAATGCTATAGCATGCCTTCCTTCAGGCTAGCTCTGATACTATGTTAGTTTTTTATAATTTAATACATTCTGATCCAGGATCTTAACTGAAAGAACAACATGTACAGCATATCAAGCATAAGAGACAAGAGACAAGAGACACAAAACATTTCACCAGGGAAAACCAAGAAGGTGAAAAAACCCCGCAACTTCCTCAGAGATAGAATAAGCATCGATACAAGGATCACCATGATAAAACCCAAGAGATAGATATCTTCAGTAGCATGCTACTCCTCCACTTGTGCTCACTCGTCCTCTCTCTCACTAATGCGAAGTGAGTGAATAATAGAATGTGTAAAATGAGAGAGACACACTCTCTATTTATACACTAACTTGACTTGACCTTTACTCAACTGGGTCGGCCTCAACTTAACCACTTAACATAATGCTGACTGGGCCGACCCCCACTAGGGTGATCTAATAACCCTTTGACCCACATGACTCATACAGGGCCGACCCCATCAAGGTGGTCTAATAACCCATCAAGTATAAGTTACGACACTTACAATATAACTGACGACACTTCCAATCGGAGGAATAATACATCTCCGTTGGGGATACAAAAACGTACAAATACAATATACAAGTGAATGTCTTACGAAGTTACAAATACATCAACAATCTGAAGGAGCCTCCATCTCTAATAAGGACAAATAGAAGGGATTTGAGAAATCCAAGTGTTCCTATTGCAAGAAGAAACCACCCAGAGAGATCTTGCATGCAAAAGAAGATATATCAGATGACCAAGCTTCTTGAACAACATAGCATTTCCCTCCCAAAAAGTGCAAGAGAGACTAATTCTAGAAGTGATTATGATGATCATGAGAGATGCCATGCACTGAAGGCTGTATTTTCAAAATCAGAAGCCCTCATCATAGATTCAGGAGCCTCCAACCACATGGTTTCCTCTAGAGAATCATTTTCTTCTCTAGATCTCAAAGATGGTCCGATTATTCACATGGGAGACAACTCTTAGATCTCTGTTGAAGGGAAGGGCACAATACATATGGAGCATGGAAAGTTCAAGAATGTTCTATTTGTGCCTTCTTTTTCAGAAAATTTGTTGTCTGTATATTAGATGACTCACACAGGTTCACCAAAGAAAGTGGTCTTTGGTCCTGACATAGTTGAGATTGCATATATTTCCATTGGGAAGATTATAGCGAAAGGGTTTGCAAACCATGCCTCCAAGACATATAAATTCGCACATTTTTCGCCATACTCTCTACCTACCCCATCGGAATCTGATGAAGATCAGAGTGATACCTCTTCTAATGAAGATGAGGATCAAGATCTTGATGTTGAGAATAAAGTTCAAGGATATTCAGATTTAGTTCCAGATCCAACACATGCTCCCAATCCATGGCCAAGGCCAATATGGGCTCACAAAGTCCTTGTAGCTGATGGGAACACAGTTGGGGATCCATTTGACCATAGAACCACCAGATCTCAGTATCATGCAAAACTTGCACTATGTCATGCAGATCCACTTCTCTCAGAGAGGTGTTGCATGATGGTGGGTTTTGATCCACAATCTCTTGAGGAGACTTGCCATGGGGGATCTACAACCAAGTACAAATATTGGTTTTCTGGAAAAAGGTACTCAAAGGTTCATGATTTGGACCACAATGAGCCATTCGCTCCAGTAGCAAGAAGGGTTCCTGAAAGACTTGTTTTGGAAAATACAACTTCTACACAGTGGGAGGCACATCAGAGGAGCGGATCCATATCTAGCACCTGCATTGCTATCCTACAAAGGAGCAACTTGCTGATATTTTTGCAAAGGCTTTCACTGAGGAAAGTTTTTTCCTTCTCTGCTTAGCATGAAGGTTCTTTGAGTTCCCTATTTTTGCTTTTTTTTAGGAGGGGTATTTTTCCCATGAGGTTTTCCCCCATTTCCTTGGTTCATGGACAATTCTTTATTTTTTATCATTTATTTTATTGTAGGGGTGACCTTTGGTCTTAGTAACCAAGGCCCAGGATGCAAAGTATGGATTAAGGGGGGCTGTTAGGATATTTCAATACTCCATCCTTGTCCTACCTAGCATTATTTATTTTTCCAAGTTGTTGATGATGTCATTTCCCCCCTAGTGGTGTGCATATGTCATCCAGGATCCATATACCACCTTCTGAGCCCTGCATGCATCATTTTAGGACCACTTTAGTCAATTCCCTATTTTATAGGAACCTACTGAGTGTTCCAGGGCAATCCACCTGAGTTATTTGACTCTTGTGGGGGGTTAGAGTTATGGATGCCACTGATTGTGGCCTCATGCGCCCTTTTCTGACTGGTATGCATGATAGACTCACTATTGTGCCCTCCATAGTCAATTAACTTATTGTGACTTCAGTTAACTGAGTTTAGGTTCAGTTCAGTTGAATTTGAGTCTTATGGAGCACTCCAGTGGTGATAATACCTATGCTAGACCAACTGAGGTTCGAATTCTCCTGCATGATTCGAATTCTTTCCATTGTAACTGTTATCACTCAGATTTTACCCTTTGGTTGTGGAAGGATAAACATAAAGTAATTGTTTCAAACCAATCTTTAGGAGGGAAATTAGCCTTTTCCCTACCAGAGAGGGCTCTCTCCAAAATATGCAATGGCTAAAGATAGTAACTGGGATTTCTTCAAAATAAGTATGTGGTTGAAATTTACACAAGAATCATTGGGCATGGAGTCAAAAACTAAGAAGTCTTTATACCAGCAGATAAACAACAATAAAGATTTTCACAGAGGCAAGGTAGTTGTCACATTACAGTCAAAGCTTTTTGCGGGTGGTTTAGAAAGAAACATAGACAGTCCATCAATAATGGGCACTAAGAGATTAATCCACTATCAACTTTAGAAAATAAATTGATACTCAAACCCAATAAGTCAAGGCATAAACATATGAATCTCAACTTATTATAAACTTTCATCTAAGTATAGAAGATAAAACATAATGGAAGATATAACGAGGAAAAGTAAACATGCACATGTAAGAAGGGAAAAATACAAGCTGCAACTCTGATCAACACATGAATCTCTGATTCTGTAAAAATATGTTATTCTCTGTATGGTTCTTTCTATAAAAAATATCAACTTGATACAAAAACTCTTGTCCTCAAAAACGGTTTCCAACCCCTTCAAAATAATTTACATTTTCTTTTATACAAAACTTCTGAGAAGCAAAACCTAACTGCTTCTTTTAACTAAAAACTGAAATAACTTAACTAAACTTGACAAATGTCATTTGAGTCAACAAAGTTATAAAAATATTACAAATTTCTTTTGAATAAAAATATTTCTAAATTTTCATTTGATGTAAAATCCAACGGGTACTTTCAAGCATGAAGTGTGTATTTCATTTTCCCATATTTCTCTATGCTTGTCCACTGATCAGCAGTTGGAAGATCATAGCTTGTCATCTCTTTTACCATAACTCTTATTTGAACATGATCTGCAAGGGAAATCTGTGGAATTCTTTCACCAATTAAAACCATCTTATTTAGAATTTCAAAATCTTCTGCAATCTTTTCCATTAAAATCTTCCATGTAAGTGATTTAAATGCTGAAACTTCCAATGATCCATTCTTATATCGAACAATAATTTCTTATATTCATCTTGGGGAATCAACTCTTGATTTTCATCCCATAATGCAGGTAAACCTTTTTCAATCAATTTCTCAAACTATTTTTTGAATCCCGCTACTTGTTTTCTCATAGCTCCAGCTTTGGCTTCGACATTCTCGATGTGTGCATGCTTTCCTAAAATTCTTCTTGCCCATGTAATTACTGCAATACTGTTCTTAATACCCAAGATCCTTAGATCTTCCTCTGTTAAACTATTCAAAAAGTTAATTGCGTTTTGTGTTGTCTCCTTGGGATTCCTATTTAGATTTTCTCTTATTGCAGTACAACTTGTTAAAGCATCTTTAATCACATTTTCCTTTACTCTTATGAAATCTAAATATGGTCAGCAATTTTCAGCTTCTTTAATGATTAAGTCCCACACCATGTGCTTACATCCTTGCATAGATGCTTGCCCCGTCACTTGGTTTTCCAATATTTTATTCGTTTCGATCAATTCTTTGTACTTATCTTGCAAATACTTCGTTTCTTCATCTTTCTTCTCACTTTCTTCTTTTAACCTCTGAGTTTATTTTTTTAATTCTTTAATCTTGACATCTTTCAAACTTACTTGAGACATGGCCTGTAGAATACTATCTGCACTATTCCCATCTTCAATCTGATTGGTACCTGTTTGTTGCTGGGATAGATTTGACAATTTATTTTTCAAATCTTCAACTTGACTTTTTAAACTTGTTTTTTCTTTCTCCCAAATAGATTCCTTTTCGACCATTTTTAACAATTTAGCTGTGACATCATTTACTTCTTTAGGTAACTCTTCTTTTTCATGCTCCAATTTGGTTAATTCAGGTCCTTGAATAAGCTGAGTCTCTAGGATTTTCAACCTCTTTCTCAATTCCCGGATTAATTTTTCTTTCTCTTTTAACAAATTTTTCCCCGGATTTCCCTCAGTGCCACTTCCAACCAAATCAATTTGCAACTTATTCATTTGTTGTTGGCGGGATTTATTTTCTATCTTTTCTTGTTTTAATTGATTATTCAACTTATCTACAACAATCCTCAATTTTTCAACCTCCAAAGTTGCTTCCAAAAAATTAGCATATATTACCTCCCCTATCTGCCTGTGTAAAATCATTTTATCAGGTGCAGTGATCTTCTTCAAATTGAATTTCATTTCTGTAACTTTATCACTTGATGATATTGCCAAATTCAATGTATTCTCTTTTACATCACGACTAGTAACCAAATTAATATCTGACTTAGCCAAGCTTCTGACTTTAGGAAATAATTGGAATGCCTACTGAGATGAAGCCTACTTGTCTTGGTTGTACTTGCTAAACATATCCGCTCTATTTTGAAATTTATTAACATCTCCTGCTTCTGTAACCTCTTGAAATGTATACTCTTGTATTCGGACTTCTGGAACTTCCTCATATGTAAGTAATAACAAATCTTGATGTTCATCCAACTTAGTTTTTTTGCTTTTTCTTGTTCTCCACCTTATGAATCAACTGCATCTTGAAAACTTCTTTTTCCTCCAATAACTGCAGTGCTCATTGAAGTCTCTGCTTCTCCTGTACAATCTGTCAACACCAGCTCTCCTCCTTGTAAACTTATATTTTCTTCGCTTTCATATTGTAGCCAGTTTTCCTTTTCCGACATTCCTTCCACTTCTTGATGAACGAAAGCTTTAGTATGATTAGACTCCCACCTTTTCGATATGACAAGAAAAGGATCATAATCGATAGCCACTTCCTTTTTAAAATTCATTTCTTCTAACAATTTCTCTATGTACAGAATAGCATATTTATTTTTTACAGTAAACGGACCTACTGTAAAAGGATACTTGATATCGGTGGCTTTCTTAAAAAATAAAAAATGATTATCTTCCACAATCAGTTTTTGTCTAACAAACTCAAGGGAAAAGACCCTTAATGTCAAAAATGCTGGCAATATGTAGGGCTAATGTTTGAAACCATACAGTCTAAGAATAGTATAGTCTTTTGACAAAAACCAGTCTCCCACGTCCAAATCGGTACTCAACTCCATCAGGGTCTTCATTTCAGGTAGCACTCTGGGTAACTTTTCTCCAAAAATCATGCTATATATCTCTGATAACATATAATTCATATAATTAAACATATTATCCTCCACTGGATTTGTGAAAATTATCTTCGAAAAAAGTATTTCTTCTCGACTAGCAAACATAACCATCTTCATGAGATGGTGTTATAGGTCAAATCTACACTTCTTCGTCCCGTGATCACCTTGCCTTGTAGATCACACAAAAGGACACAAAGGATTGAAGAGCTAAATTACCTTAGATGACTTGTTTCCAGAAGTACACTCCTCACCTAAAAAGATTGCAGTTTCTACTGCTTTTGCCACATGTACGCTCCTCTCTGCATACAAGACCAACATACTATACCCTACTCTCCTCAAGGGAAACCAACGTACACCTCCCAAAAAGTTGTAAACGCATGTTGTAAAGCATAAAAGTTGCTTCCTGAATGCTACTCTTGTTGTATGAAACCCGTGTACATCTTAAGATGAAATCAAAAAATATATTAATTTGACAAATTGGGATTAGTTGAAGTTGGTTCTGCAACTTCCCCAACCTCCCAATCCAACCACCTCTCGATCTTAACTGCCTACCTTGTCCCATAAATACAAGGAGGATCCATGAGAGGTGTTACTCACAATACCCATAAAATCTTGAGAGAAGGCTTAAAGTATTGTTACGCTGGAGGAAAGTTCCAAGTCAGAGTGAAGAACAGGATCCCAGGATCCGATTGTAGAAACATCTCTACATGTTAGGTATATTGTACTGATTTCATGTTTCTTTGACAATAAAAAGGTCGAAACACCCTTCCTGTCCCAAATAAGATATCTATTGGATTGTATGTCTATTTGGCTCAATTCTTGATTATAGTTTATGTTAAATTGATTTATAATTTCATCATATGTTATATGGTCAAAATACGCTGAGGAAGGTATCTTTTATATTGCAAGTTCGTCAAGCAAGAGATCAAGTGGGAGATCAAGTGAAAGACCAAGCGAAAGCTAGGATCAAACATTGAAAAGAGGTATGTCTTTCAATCCCAATCTATTTATTTTCAAATAACTAAATGTAGTATAATCAATGTGTTTACCTGTCAACCCCGCCCAGTTGGTAGTGTCCATCTCCTCACTATAGGGTAGAAATCCTGAAAAACAGACTGGCAACTCCACTGGGGAGTAACCGCTTAGTTGTTCTGCTCTAGGAGACTTAATTTTGGTTTTCTTCCAGCCCATTTTTTATGTTTTTATTGTCTAAGAGGCCCTGTAGGTTTGTGTTATCTTTCCTATCTGCTTGATTCAACTCAGTTTTTGGTTTGCAAACCCTGTTTGTGCCCTTTTGAGGCATGTACGCTGGTCTCCCCTACTCACAGCTGCATTTTTCACCTGATGAACGCCCCTCCTTGCACTGCACAGTGGCATACCTGTCCTAGTGTACTCTGGTGGTAACACTGCACAGTGGTGTATGTTCCTGTAGTGTCATGTTTTGCTGTTAGGGTTAGTTTTCCGAGTTTTGGTTGATGTTCTAGCCTGTTGCTTTGATGTCTTCATTAACCCCTGAGACCTCATATGTATTTGTTGAATCTTGTAAGCCTCTCCAATCTCTTTTAGCTTGTTTTTGCTTGCTTGAGTCTTTGTTTAAGTGTCTTTGCCGCTTACGAGCCCTTTTTTAAGTTCGTGCTCTATTCTTTTTGGACATAGTTGCATCTCTTCACCCTAGTTGTTGTTGCAGTCTTACAGACCTGCATTTTGATTGTGTGTTGTATGTTGCAACATTTAGCATGCTTTCACTTGATCTCATCCTTTCCTTTAGGGTTTGAGTCCTTAGGGTTGCTTCCGAAAGGTTGCTTGGTTTAGACACTTGCTAATTGTTCTATCAGTTTTATTTCAAGTGAGTCAAAACCTCCTAGTATTCTTGTTGTTGAGTCTGTGTGTTGTTTAATTCATTCTTGGTTCGCTTGCTTACTTCTTGCTTGGCTTAGTTTTTCTTAGGGTTTTGATGCTTAGGAGCAACTTGTTTAGGTCTTCCTTTCCGTCACAAGTGTCTCTTTTCCCTGTTTCTTTTTCACTTCGTTTCCAAGCCTCAAGTTTTTCTTTTGCAAAAACTTGGTAAGTCAATTCTTCATCGAGTCTCTTGATTTCCATTTAGATGTTTGCCTTACACACGCTTTATAGTTAGATCTTGATTGCTTTTGTACAAAGTTCTCTTTCTTTTATAGTTATCAGAAAAAGACAAAAAATTGTTCAAATAGCTTAGTAGTAAGGTCTTGCATTATTTCGAGGTAGCCTAGTTTGCTTTGACATATTTAAAAAAAAAAATACAAAAAGATTATGCTTTAGGATTGCTTAGGTTTCAAAGTTTTTGAAAGAATCATAAACGAAAAGAGAAAAATTTTGTGAATTTGAAAGTTTTTGCACTTTACTTTCATAACAAACCATTCCACACACCGCACTACAACCTTTGAGTAACAAGTAACCCTTAAAAAGAAATTATTAATAAAATTTATTAGCAACATTTTCATTTTGGGAATACACAACATCAACTAGCTTAGGCTAGAGTTTCGAGCTTAAATCACCTTAAACTGCTCGGACCTGGTTTCATTACTCAAAAATTGTAGTACGACTTTCATTTAGGTAAATCCATCTATATCAAATAGTCCTGGAAAACTCTACTTAAACCAGAGCTAAGCACGAGGCCGTGGGAGACTGGAATTGTTGAGGATATCCCCTCACTTTCCTTTTGACCATAAACCATAGTCGATTCGCGTACGAGGGTCCTTTCCGACTTCGGACTTTGCTACCCTGTCCATGCGTTTCGACTAGGCTGACTATTGTCCCCCCAGGTTATTTCATATTGATGGTAGCCTTAGTATCAGACCTTTAGGATTCTACACAGGTAGAGTGGGCAGTTATTCCCACTTCACCTCGAACAGGCGTGGAAGGTAACCCTCTGGCAGTAATCCAGGGAAAGCGGTTTCATGATTCAATTGCTTGCACCCAGTAGACCTCCGGTGGACACCACGAAACTGACCATCGATGCTCTGTTAGTCTGTTCTGGGCCCTGATCATCCCAGACTTGCTTCCGGGAGTATTTGCTATCCGTTTGATTAGTTTGATTACTTAGGAAATTTTTTAGTGATATGTTGTTTGCCCCTTAGTTGTAGTGGCCACTAGGTTTTTACTTAGTTTTATTTTATTATAGTTGTGGAGGACCAAGATCTTCGTCGGTCTCGAAGGTTGCAAAACCTTCCCCCACTTATAGTAGAGCCTCCCCCGCCACCGCGACATAGGAGAACTCATTCCCGTGGTTCTTTTGAACTTACAGGCGACATAGAGATTCTTGGAGAACCACATCCTAGAACACTGGATCGACGGGTCTTGGACACCATCGAGGTTGAGGATCTAACTATTGTAGAGTTTAGTACTCCTTTCAACCCTCCTCTTACAGGACCCCACAATCCACTTCTGGTACCTGTTGGTTTCCAGCATCCTGAGTTTAGTGCTTATCTTTTTACACCGAGTTATACCATGGTTAACCTAGGAGACGAGCAGGGAGTTCCACAAACTCCCACAACTTCTATGGATGCAAGGATTCGTAATCCTTCTTTCTCAAACACTGCCCAATCAAGTTCGTCGCAGAATTCTTCGACCTCGACCCCATCCTTTAGTTTCAATGTTGGCACTTTAGGCATGCCGAGCTCATTAACCCCGACATCTGCCTCAACTTCCACACCCACTTTTGGACCCAATAATGTACCTCTATCGACGATACCCGCAGTGTGTTTTACTCAGTCTTCTTCCACACAATCATTGCAAGGTGTAACCCAGAACATTGCTTCTTCATCTGTGGTCGGAACCATCCCTTCCGCATACATGCCCGCCATGGGTACGATGACGGAACCATCCACTACTACCATGCCGGGTTTCAACCACTATCCAGGTTATAACGTTAACCCATCGAATATACCTGTAGGGAGTGTCCCCTTCTCTTTGTTTGCTGGAGGAGGGGGCAATATCATTAACCCACAGTTCGGTGGGGTTAACCCCCAGACACAATGGACTGCTGCCGAAGGATTGAATCCACTTACTTTCGGATGGAACAACTTCAATCCCTTCATTTCAGAACCGGTGGCCGGGGGCAACCCCAACCAACAGTACACGAACCAGGCCATGGGTGGTCCCCAATACCAGGTTCCTGTTTACCATATGTCATCAGCTCAACCACATTTACCATTTCTGGAAACATTAAACTTGTCAAAACTTTCAAAGCTTACGAACGACCCCATGCACCATGATGCTGCATGGCCACCCATTCCCACCAAATTTCCCTCAGACATACCAAAGTTTGAAGGTAAGACTGGTGAGGACCCTGGTGACCATGTAACAAACTTTCATCTCTAGTGTTCCTCCAACTCACTGAACAACGATTCCATAAGGTTGAGGCTCTTCCAAAGAACCTTGACAAGTGTTGCGGCCAAGTGGTATATTGAACTACCCGCGGCCGGCTTTAGCACCTTTCGGGATCTTTCCATTGTTTTCTTGGACCACTTTCAACTTCATGTCTGGTATGATGCCGGTACAGGCCTTTTGTCGACATTTCGGAAAAACAAGGCCACTCATCTATCTGATCATATTCAGGAGTGATGAAGGTGAAAGAGGCTCATAAAGGTCGACATCCCCCCAGCATTGTTGTTAGAATGGTACCTTAAGTCTCTTCTTCCTTATGTTTCTAAGGAAGTTGCCACTTCAGGGGTGTCTCCGAGGAGGAGGCCATTTTGAAAACTCGACAACTCGGCTTAGTCTATGCTCAGTTTGGTTTGTTGTACGAAATTAATCCTGATGCACCAAAGTCTAATATAGACCTAGGTAAGCCTAAACCTGGACCAGATGCCGATGGCATAGTGGGTTCGGTCGATTCTGCAGCGTTTGACGCCTTAACAAAGCAGGTTCATGCCTTGTCAGTCAAACAAACTGTGGCAGAAGCAACTTCTGTTGCATCCTCCCCTTCTAAAACTGAATCTGTACAGCAGGTATAGACAAACCAAAAGGGCTCTCGGCAGCCCAAAAGAAAGGGCAAGAAAGGGGAGGGAAACCAACAAAATCCCAACAATAAGAAAAATGTTGAGGAGGGACAAAAAGAGAAATAGAAGGCTAAGTTCCCTTGCAAACTGTGTCAAGGGGACCACCTTACCCACCAGTGCCCTCTAATGGAAGAATCCCAGAAGCTGATCCGTGAGAAGAAACCGATTGTCTTCAAAGATCCTTTTCCTCGTGGACAGAGTTCAGCTTCTGGAAACTCTAGTGTTGGGGGCACCCCAGCTGATCAGTCTTTTATTAACATGGTTAATTCAGATGCTCTGTTGCAAACTCGAGCCAGGAATTATACCCTGGACTCGCAGCAAAAAGGAAATTCCTGAATTTTCCACTCCTCTTCACATACCTATGGAGACACTGCCTAAGATACCGAAAGGTGTCTACAAACGGGTTGTGCACAACCCTAACGCGCAGGATACTCCCAACTATAATGTTGTGGAGGACTTAGCCCAAACCCCCTATGCCATGTCTACTTTGGAGGTACTGCAAAGTTTTCGATTGCAATGCAGTGCACTTCTGGCAGCGATTGGGAGTGTTGATTCATCCAACATGCTTGCACGCTTTGATATGAAAGATATCAAGTACTGGTTTCTGTATCATGTTGCTCTCCAATTCGAAGTCATCCATGGTCCTAAGACCATCGGACGAGCTGTAGTGGATGAGGGCCCATCTACGTGCGTAATGTATATTTCTTGTTGGAGAGCCTCGGGTGAACCTGAGTTAGCTCCCTCGAACACGATACTCACTGCCTTCGATGGAAGATCCTTCCGTCCACACGGAGTCTTACCATCCTTCATGTCGAACTTGCAGGCAAGCTAGTATTAGTAGAGGTCAAATTTCTGGATGCCCCACTCGATTACAACTTGTTATTGGGTAGGATTTGGACATATGCCATGTAGGCAGTGCCATCAACTGTCTTCCAAGTCATAATGTTCCCACACGAAGGAAAGATCGTCACAGTTGATCAACTTTCCTTTACCTGGAAGAACAACCAGGCTTCATCGGACTCATCCATTTCGTTGATTGATCAATCTGGTCCAGTCACTGAGAGTTTAGGAGCAGGTCTCTACAGGTCATTAATAGGCACTTTTGACCTACATGCTCCCACGTTTTTTATTGGTTCTGAAGAATGTTCATCTCCTGAGACTTTTACGATCCGTTTAACGACAGATCCGCGAAATCTCCCAACTGAATCAGAACCAGTTGTGCATGTATCTGTCACGTCCCCATTTTGACCCTATTGCATTAAAATTGTAAATGATGTAAATATCATTATTAAATCATGGTGAGGATCTCAAGGCCAAGGCCCCGCCATTGATTTATCGTTTTATGTATCAGCAATTAAAATCGGTGCATATGGTTCTTGTGCTAGACAGGCACAATGTAAATTAAGACATCATGTAAATATGAATTTTAATGAAATACCCACAACTAGCTATGCAATGCAACAAAGAGATGGGGGCATGATTTGTATAAGGAATAGGGAGGGAAATTATTCAAACCCTTGAGCCAATGGTGTTAATCCATGTGTCAATGAGAAAACCCATAAACCACCAACTACCCATTTTGGGTTATGCACCCAATCATTTAATTCTTCCAAGAGTTGGTTGAGGCAGTTAATGCCTTGGGGATGGAGAGATATGGCAGTCAACTTCGTGTATGGGCAAGCCATCAATCTGGAAAATTGTATTTTTGCTTCTTGGGCAAGAAAACACCCACGAAATTGTGCCCAAAGACATTCTGAACCCATGGCCTTTGCTCTCTCACGCAGTCTGAGCTAGCTGGGACTTTCTCCATCACGTTTTTCATCATTTCCTGCATTTTTCCATGCCTGGGAACTCATTCTTGTATTGCACAGTGGCTGGGAGGAAGAGAGCCACGATTTTTGGGGTTATGGAATCCGTTTCTATCCACGAAATGTCCATAAACATTTTATGAAAACGATTCTGCTCTCCTAGGGTTGACTTCCCATTTTTCCATCTCGTTTTGGCTGCCCACGTTTTTCTGAACTGGTAGAAACCCCATCTTTGAGCATCTCACTGTAAAAACATTTCTTCATGCCCAACACTTATACTTTTGCTGTTATGTGCATCCCTGTTTTGGTTTGAACCTGTGAGCAAGAAATTTGGAGTGGTAGTGGACAGAATTGGCTTGATAAACCTAGTGGGGAAAATAACCTCTCAAGAATATCAAAAGGGTTGGCTACTTTTCTATGCACACCTTGAACAACACTGAATTGGAAGGTATGGCCTGAGGGACTGTATAGTAGTGAAGGGAATACTTCCTTGAATCAAGTATGTAGGCATTGTGGGGAACCAAGCTGGATAGATCTTGTAGGGGTATCCATAGCTCTGTGGTTGAGCTCACTAGCTTAGCAATTCTTCCTTTTCCATCTTCTAGTATCCTGATAAACCCAACTGTTGATTGGCTTGGCTGATTTTGGTGTATTTTGGCTATGTGTGAGTCTGTTGTTCCATTTTTTCTTGTAGAAATCATGCCCAGCTCGGGGGTGGTAGTTGTATCAAGAGATTGATATGCACAACTGGCCTATGGTTGGGTGAAAAGTTGCAAATGCATAGCTGATTGCTCAGGGACTACTTTCTTTTAAGATAAGTACTCTCATGTGTTGATTCTGTATTATTATTGATGAATGACATGAATATCTTGAATGTATGATGGATGTGTAATAGAATTTAATTCGGCTATGTTTCAAATATTTATGTATTTGCATATGTCCATCTTCATTTTATATGAATGTTTGTTTACTAAGTACGGGGCTAGATGTCCGGATTTACATGTCATGTTCTCTCCCATGCTGGTATGATGGGTGGGTACTTGACAGAATGGTATCAGAGCTTACGGTTCAACACTACGGTTGTTGGGCCCTTCATAGAAATATAAATCATTGCGTGCATATATATTTAGTATATGGAATTAAAATGAATTAAATAAACCTGAAGATCTCATAGCTTCTATTTGATTAAGATGGGAAATCATTCCCATAATTGTTTTGGGGATTGCTGCAAAATTGCTTGCATTGATTTCATCTTATGAAAGTGAGGAAGGAGGGAGAAAATCCCTTTTCAGGTTGAATGCTTACTTACATTGTTTCTAATGCAGTAGCATTTTGTTTTTGTATTTGTTGATTGCCTCCATGGAGGAGAGAAGGAGGCGCAACCTCTTGCCATCTTATATTATTTTGCTGTTTTGATGTTTCATGCTTGAGATGGAAGAGGTGCAATATTTCTTGAAACACTTTTACTGTTTTATGCGAGTTGATCTATAAGTAGCTTACCTCTGTAAGGAAACGAGGGACATATTTCAAGAAAAATTCTAATTGTTTTTGAAAATTTGAAAATTTTCTATGTGTTTTTGAAATTTTTCCTAAGGCTGCGGCGGTGAAATTAATGTTAAGTTTGCGACGTGCGGTAGCGAAATTAAGATTTAACCTTATCTCTGCGACACGGTAGGCGGAGAAGTTGTTTACTCTACGCCGAAGGGAAGCGGTCGATGGTCGCAAGGTTAGTGGTCGGAGATTTAACCTTATCTCTGCTACACGGTCGGCGGAGAAGTTGGTAATTCTATGCCAAAAGGAAGAGAAAATCTCAAAAAATTCTAAGTGTTTTCGAAATTTTTCCTAAGGGTTGCGGCGGAGAAATTATGCTAAGTTTTGCGACGCCCAGTTAAGGATAACTTTGTGACATGCACGACAGAGGTAAAGTTAATTTTGTGACACCCAGTTAAGGATAACTTTGCGACACGCACGACAAAGTTAAAGTTAATTTTGTGACGCCCAGTTAAGGATAACTTTGCGACACGCGCAACAGAGTTAAAGTTAATGTTACGACGCCCAGTTAAGGATAACTTTGCAACACGTGCGACAGAGTTAAAGTTAATTTTGCGACGCCCTGTTAAGGATAATTTTGCGACGCGCGGCGGAAAAATTAGCATTAAATCTGCGACGTGCGCGGTGGCAAAATTAGCACTAAATCTGCGACGCGCGCGGTGGCAAAATTAGCATTAAATCTGCAATGCGCGCGGTGAAAAAATTAGCATTAAATCTGCACGTGTGGTGGCGAAAATATGTTAAATTTTGCGACACGGTCGGAGAAGAGTTCGATAAGTCCGCCAAATGGGGAAAATACAGCAACTTTTCACTGCGATTTTCAGGTGCTGAAAATGGAAAATCTCCATGAAAGTTATGCGCCAGAATTGCGCGAAATCAAAGGAATTACTTTAAAAAAAAAAACGAGGGCGCTACCCTCGACCCACCCTACAGTGGCGGAAGCCACAAGGGGGCAATCCCCCTTGACCCCCGTCGTCCCCCTCATATGTCGTTGATTGTGAGAAAATTCTATGAGTTGACAAATTGTCAATATAATATTTTCCCACGTGCATGAAAGTAATTTATGAATTTCTGAGAATAAAATGTAGCTAACAGTTGTGTTTATAAACACATTTTGCAGAATTATAGGCACATCAAAGCAACATTCCAGTTAGTGCAGTTGTAAAGTGTTGGTCTTGCTTGGGCCAAGAATATCAACATCATGGATGATGCACAGGATCCCTATGAGCCTGAGATAGATGCCATGGGGGAAAACCTACATGTTGAGAGTGCTGAAACATAATCCAATGAGAGAAGAAATCGAGAGACTCCCCCAGATATTGCAGCCACCATGAGGAGCCTAAGGGTGGAGTTGCAAAGTTGTAGAGAAGATAACGAAAGGATGATTAAAGCTCAGGAAGAACAAAATCAGTTAAATGCAGCCATGTTGCAGAGTTTGACAGATATCCAAAGGCAAATAAACTCTGGGCATCAGACATCAGATCCAGAAAAGAGTGGGAGTAGTTCAAGGAAGAATTCCCGCAAGAGGTCCAATATCTCAAGAAGAGTTTCTAGAGATAGAACCTATACTCCAAAAATCTCTTCTAGCGGATCATCTGACTTTGAAGGATCCATTGAGGGTTCAAGCTCTTCATCTCACAAGAATAAGAGAAAGAGGCATTACAAGAACAATTCACATCGGCAATTTAAGAAGGCAAAACCTCCTACATTTGATGGAGAGGTAAAGTCTGGTCAAGAAGCTGAAGCTTGGCTTCTTGGAATGAGAAAGTATTTCCAAGTCCAAGACTAGTCTGGAAATATGAAGGCAAGGGTCGCCATCTTCAACTTGAATGGAAGAGCATCTATATGGTGGGAACACATCAGGCAAGTGAGGAAGGTCAATGAAAGAAAGATTGTGTTGAAGCAGTTCAAGAAATACTTCAAGTAGAAGTACCTCTCTGATAGGTACTATGATGATAATATCAAACAGTTCCATGAGCTAAGATTGGGACAATTGACCACGGAAGAGTATGCAAACAAGTTTTTGGAACTGCTGAGGTATGTCAAGTATATTCGAAATGATAAGGTGAAAATTCAGCATTTTCTAAGTGGGCTACCTCAGTCATATAAAGATAGGATTGAATTTGATGAGCCCCGAACTCTAGAAGAGGCAATAAGGAAGGCCAAGTATTGCTATGATCAAAACAAAGCAAACCTGATTTCCATAAGGCATGGAAAGACAAGAAAAATGAGAAGTTTGACCAAAGGAAGAAAGGTTTCAAACCTCCTCATACCAGAAATCAGCAAAGGTAGCCATCACAAGTTGTGACTAAACCAACTAGGATGATGGGAGACAAGCCAAGAGATCCAAAGGAGCCAAGAGAACCTCTTCAATGTTGGGGTTGTGGAGGAGACCACATGCTTAGGAACTGTCCACATTGGAATGGGAATACAAATCAAGTTCACAACATCCAAGGAGCTAAAACTGTGGGTCAAGTGGTGAGGACAATCCCTAGAATCTATGTAGCACTAGACGACTGCCAGGCAGATCATCAATCAACTATTGTCGAAATTGAAGGTAAGATTACTAAGCAATCTGTTTCTATTTTGATTGATCCTGGATCTACTCACAGTTATATCACTCCTAAAATTGTTGAGACTTGTGCTTTTAAGAAATCAAAGCATAGTAAATCATGGTTAGTTCAACTAGCCACTTGAACCAAGAGAAAAGTTAGTGAAATTGTAGAGGAATGTCCCTTAGAGATGGATGGGCTATTCACGTATGCAAATATGAATGTTTTGCCACTGGGTTCCTATGATATTCTCATTGGAATGGATTGGTTAGAGGCACACAGGGTTAAACTTGACTGCTACAATAAAACTTTTGAATGCATGGACGAAGAAGGAAACCCAAGGGTTGTAAAAGGCATTCCAAAGGTGACTTCTGTTAGACAGGTTTCAGCCATGCAGTTGAAGAAATTTTGTAGGAAAGGTTGTCAATTGTATGCGGCCCATGTTTTGGAGGCAACAGAGAATGAAACTCTTAAGTTGGAGGACTATCACGTATTGCAGGAATTCAGGGATGTTTTTCCTGATGAGATTCCGGGACTTCCTCCAAAGAGAGACATTGATTTTACAATTGAACTTGTGCCACGAGCTACACCAGTTTCCAAGACAGCCTACTGTATGAGTACACTGGAATTGCTAGAATTGAAAATGCAATTACAAGAGTTGTTGGAAAAGAAATATATCAGACCAAGTGTGTTCCCATGGGGAGCACCTATTCTATTTGTGAAAAAGAAAGATGGAACACTCAGGTTATGTATTGACTACAAGAAATTGAACAAGGTCACTGTGAAGAACAAATACCCATTGCCTCGAATTGATGATCTTTTTTATCAAATGAGAGGAGAAAAGGTATTTTCAAATATTGACTTGAGATCTGGTTACCATCAGGTAAGAATCAAAGAGGAAGATATTCATAAGACAGCCTTTAGAACAAGGTATGGGCACTATGAGTTTGTGGTGGTGCCATTTGGTCTCACAAATACACCAGTTACATTCATGTGTCTCATGAATAGTGTTTTTAGCAAGTATTTGGACAAGTTGGTCCTTGTTTTTCTAGACGACATTCTCATCTATTCTAAGAATGAAGAAGAGCATGAAGAACATTTGAGAATGACATTGCAATTGCTAAGGGAGCATAAGTTGTATGCAAAGTTGAACAAATGTGACTTTTATAGAGATAAAATTCATTATTTGGATCACATCATCTCAAACGAAGGAATATCTGTGGACCCTGAGAAGATTGAAGCCATTACGAATTGGCCAACTCCAAGGAATGTGACAGATGTGAGATCTTTTATGGGCCTTGCTGGTTACTACAGGAGGTTTATTAAAGGATTCTCCAAGGTCGCAAACCCGATCACTTCTTTGCAAAAGAAGGGAATAAAGTTTGAATGGTCACCAAGATGTGAGGAAAGTTTCAAATAGTTGAAGAATCTTCTTACGAGTGCACCAATTTTGAAAATTGCAGACCCAAAAAAATACTTTGTGGTATGTACCGATGCATGCAATCAAGGACTTGGAGGATTCCTTATGCAAGACAACCACGTGGTATGCTATGAGTGGAGAAAGTTGAAGGAGCACGAGAAAAACTATGCTACTCATGATTTAGAACTTGCATCCATAGTACATGCTTTAAAGATGTGGAGGCATTACTTAATGGACAAGAAATTTGAGCTAAGGACAGACCATTGTGGTCTGAAATACTTATTTGATCAGCCAAATTTGAATGTCAGGCAAGCTAGATGGTTGGAATTTTTTTGTGAATTTGATTTTGAAATCAAACACATAAAAGGGAAAGAAAACAAGGTGGCTGATGCACTCAGTAGGAAAGTACATGAAATGCATGTGGCAGCGCTTAGCACTTGCCAACCATATTTGAGGCAGCAGATTGTTAACCATATTGTTGAGGACGAAGTGTATGTGCAGATAAAGGACAAATTGCAGCAGAAATACCTTGAAAAGAA